>CM055122.1:962969727-964184888 GCA_029206835.1 Rana muscosa | reverse complement strand
CTAACACACTAGAAGTCCTATGGGTGCTGCTGAGAAGAAAATATAGGAGCTCTGTGTGATGCCACTAACACACTAGAAGTCCTATGGGTGCTGCTGAGATGAAAATATAGGAACTCTGTGTGATGCCACTAACACATTAGAAGTCCTATGGGTGCTGCTGAGAAGAAAATATAGGAGCTCTGTTTGCTGCCACTAACACACTAGAAGTCCTATGGGTGCTGCTGAGAAGAAAATATAGGAGCTCTGTGTGATGCCACTAACACACGAGAAGTCCTATGGGTGCTGCTGAGAAGAAAATATAGGAGCTCTGTTTGCTGCCACTAACACACTAGAAGTCCTATGGGTGCTGCTGAGAAGAAAATATAGGAGCTCTGTTTGCTGCCACTAACACACTAGAAGTCCTATGGGTGCTGCTGAGAAGAAAATATAGGAGCTCTGTTTGCTGCCACTAACACACTAGAAGTCCTATGGGTGCTGCTGAGAAGAAAATATAGGAGCTCTGTGTGATGCCACTAACACACTAGAAGTCCTATGGGTGCTGCTGAGAAGAAAATATAGGAGCTCTGTTTGCTGCCACTAACACACTAGAAGTCCTATGGGTGCTGCTGAGAAGAAAATATAGGAGCTCTGTTTGCTGCCACTAACACACTAGAAGTCCTATGGGTGCTGCTGAGAAGAAAATATAGGAGCTCTGTTTGCTGCCACTAACACACTAGAAGTCCTATGGGTGCTGCTGAGAAGAAAATATAGGAGCTCTGTTTGCTGCCACTAACACACTAGAAGTCCTATGGGTGCTGCTGAGAAGAAAATATAGGAGCTCTGTGTGATGCCACTAACACACTAGAAGTCCTATGGGTGCTGCTGAGAAGAAAATATAGGAGCTCTGTTTGCTGCCACTAACACACTAGAAGTCCTATGGGTGCTGCTGAGAAGAAAATATAGGAGCTCTGTTTGCTGCCACTAACACACTAGAAGTCCTATGGGTGCTGCTGAGAATAAAATATAGGAGCTCTGTTTGCTGCCACTAACACACTAGAAGTCCTATGGGTGCTGCTGAGAAGAAAATATAGGAGCTCTGTTTGCTGCCACTAACACACTAGAAGTCCTATGGGTGCTGCTGAGAAGAAAATATAGGAGCTCTGTTTGCTGCCACTAACACACTAGAAGTCCTATGGGTGCTGCTGAGAAGAAAATATAGGAGCTCTGTGTGATGCCACTAACACACTAGAAGTCCTATGGGTGCTGCTGAGAAGAAAATATAGGAGCTCTGTTTGCTGCCACTAACACACTAGAAGTCCTATGGGTGCTGCTGAGAAGAAAATATAGGAGCTCTGTTTGCTGCCACTAACACACTAGAAGTCCTATGGGTGCTGCTGAGAAGAAAATATAGGAGCTCTGTGTGATGCCACTAACACACTAGAAGTCCTATGGGTGCTGCTGAGAAGAAAATATAGGAGCTCTGTTTGCTGCCACTAACACACTAGAAGTCCTATGGGTGCTGCTGAGAAGAAAATATAGGAGCTCTGTTTGCTGCCACTAACACACTAGAAGTCCTATGGGTGCTGCTGAGAAGAAAATATAGGAGCTCTGTGTGATGCCACTAACACACTAGAAGTCCTATGGGTGCTGCTGAGATGAAAATATAGGAACTCTGTGTGATGCCACTAACACACTAGAAGTCCTATGGGTGCTGCTGAGAAGAAAATATAGGAGCTCTGTGTGATGCCACTAACACACTAGAAGTCCTATGGGTGCTGCTGAGAAGAAAATATAGGAGCTCTGTTTGCTGCCACTAACACACTAGAAGTCCTATGGGTGCTGCTGAGAAGAAAATATAGGAGCTCTGTTTGCTGCCACTAACACACTAGAAGTCCTATGGGTGCTGCTGAGAAGAAAATATAGGAGCTCTGTTTGCTGCCACTAACACACTAGAAGTCCTATGGGTGCTGCTGAGAAGAAAATATAGGAGCTCTGTGTGATGCCACTAACACACTAGAAGTCCTATGGGTGCTGCTGAGAAGAAAATATAGGAGCTCTGTTTGCTGCCACTAACACACTAGAAGTCCTATGGGTGCTTCTGAGAAGAAAATATAGGAGCTCTGTTTGCTGCCACTAACACACTAGAAGTCCTATGGGTGCTGCTGAGAAGAAAATATAGGAGCTCTGTGTGATGCCACTAACACACTAGAAGTCCTATGGGTGCTGCTGAGATGAAAATATAGGAACTCTGTGTGATGCCACTAACACACTAGAAGTCCTATGGGTGCTGCTGAGAAGAAAATATAGGAGCTCTGTGTGATGCCACTAACACACTAGAAGTCCTATGGGTGCTGCTGAGAAGAAAATATAGGAGCTCTGTTTGCTGCCACTAACACACTAGAAGTCCTATGGGTGCTGCTGAGAAGAAAATATAGGAGCTCTGTTTGCTGCCACTAACACACTAGAAGTCCTATGGGTGCTGCTGAGAAGAAAATATAGGAGCTATGTGTGATGCCACTAACACACTAGAAGTCCTATGGGTGCTGCTGAGAAGAAAATATAGGAGCTCTGTTTGCTGCCACTAACACACTAGAAGTCCTATGGGTGCTGCTGAGAAGAAAATATAGGAGCTCTGTTTGCTGCCACTAACACACTAGAAGTCCTATGGGTGCTGCTGAGAAGAAAATATAGGAGCTCTGTTTGCTGCCACTAACACACTAGAAGTCCTATGGGTGCTGCTGAGAAGAAAATATAGGAGCTCTGTTTGCTGCCACTAACACACTAGAAGTCCTATGGGTGCTGCTGAGAAGAAAATATAGGAGCTCTGTGTGATGCCACTAACACACTAGAAGTCCTATGGGTGCTGCTGAGAAGAAAATATAGGAGCTCTGTTTGCTGCCACTAACACACTAGAAGTCCTATGGGTGCTGCTGAGAAGAAAATATAGGAGCTCTGTTTGCTGCCACTAACACACTAGAAGTCCTATGGGTGCTGCTGAGAAGAAAATATAGGATCTCTGTTTGCTGCCACTAACACACTAGAAGTCCTATGTTTGCTGCTGAGAAGAAAATATAGGAGCTCTGTTTGCTGCCACTAACACACTAGAAGTCCTATGGGTGCTGCTGAGAAGAAAATATAGGAGCTCTGTTTGCTGCCACTAACACACTAGAAGTCCTATGGGTGCTGCTGAGAAGAAAATATAGGAGCTCTGTGTGATGCCACTAACACACTAGAAGTCCTATGGGTGCTGCTGAGAAGAAAATATAGGAGCTCTGTTTGCTGCCACTAACACACTAGAAGTCCTATGGGTGCTGCTGAGAAGAAAATATAGGAGCTCTGTTTGCTGTCACTAACACACTAGAAGTCCTATGGGTGCTGCTGAGAAGAAAATATAGGAGCTCTGTGTGATGCCACTAACACACTAGAAGTCCTATGGGTGCTGCTGAGATGAAAATATAGGAACTCTGTGTGATGCCACTAACACATTAGAAGTCCTATGGGTGCTGCTGAGAAGAAAATATAGGAGCTCTGTTTGCTGCCACTAACACACTAGAAGTCCTATGGGTGCTGCTGAGAAGAAAATATAGGAGCTCTGTGTGATGCCACTAACACACTAGAAGTCCTATGGGTGCTGCTGAGAAGAAAATATAGGAGCTCTGTTTGCTGCCACTAACACACTAGAAGTCCTATGGGTGCTGCTGAGAAGAAAATATAGGAGCTCTGTTTGCTGCCACTAACACACTAGAAGTCCTATGGGTGCTGCTGAGAAGAAAATATAGGAGCTCTGTTTGCTGCCACTAACACACTAGAAGTCCTATGGGTGCTGCTGAGAAGAAAATATAGGAGCTCTGTTTGCTGCCACTAACACACTAGAAGTCCTATGGGTGCTGCTGAGAAGAAAATATAGGAGCTCTGTTTGCTGCCACTAACACACTAGAAGTCCTATGGGTGCTGCTGAGAAGAAAATATAGGAGCTCTGTTTGCTGCCACTAACACACTAGAAGTCCTATGGGTGCTGCTGAGAAGAAAATATAGGAGCTCTGTTTGCTGCCACTAACACACTAGAAGTCCTATGGGTGCTGCTGAGAAGAAAATATAGGAGCTCTGTGTGATGCCACTAACACACTAGAAGTCCTATGGGTGCTGCTGAGAAGAAAATATAGGAGCTCTGTTTGCTGCCACTAACACACTAGAAGTCCTATGGGTGCTGCTGAGAAGAAAATATAGGAGCTCTGTTTGCTGCCACTAACACACTAGAAGTCCTATGGGTGCTGCTGAGAAGAAAATATAGGAGCTCTGTTTGCTGCCACTAACACACTAGAAGTCCTATGGGTGCTGCTGAGAAGAAAATATAGGAGCTCTGTTTGCTGCCACTAACACACTAGAAGTCCTATGGGTGCTGCTGAGAAGAAAATATAGGAGCTCTGTGTGATGCCACTAACACACTAGAAGTCCTATGGGTGCTGCTGAGAAGAAAATATAGGAGCTCTGTTTGCTGCCACTAACACACTAGAAGTCCTATGGGTGCTGCTGAGAAGAAAATATAGGAGCTCTGTTTGCTGCCACTAACACACTAGAAGTCCTATGGGTGCTGCTGAGAAGAAAATATAGGAGCTCTGTGTGATGCCACTAACACACTAGAAGTCCTATGGGTGCTGCTGAGATGAAAATATAGGAACTCTGTGTGATGCCACTAACACATTAGAAGTCCTATGGGTGCTGCTGAGAAGAAAATATAGGAGCTCTGTTTGCTGCCACTAACACACTAGAAGTCCTATGGGTGCTGCTGAGAAGAAAATATAGGAGCTCTGTGTGATGCCACTAACACACTAGAAGTCCTATGGGTGCTGCTGAGAAGAAAATATAGGAGCTCTGTTTGCTGCCACTAACACACTAGAAGTCCTATGGGTGCTGCTGAGAAGAAAATATAGGAGCTCTGTTTGCTGCCACTAACACACTAGAAGTCCTATGGGTGCTGCTGAGAAGAAAATATAGGAGCTCTGTTTGCTGCCACTAACACACTAGAAGTCCTATGGGTGCTGCTGAGAAGAAAATATAGGAGCTCTGTTTGCTGCCACTAACACACTAGAAGTCCTATGGGTGCTGCTGAGAAGAAAATATAGGAGCTCTGTTTGCTGCCACTAACACACTAGAAGTCCTATGGGTGCTGCTGAGAAGAAAATATAGGAGCTCTGTGTGATGCCACTAACACACTAGAAGTCCTATGGGTGCTGCTGAGAAGAAAATATAGGAGCTCTGTTTGCTGCCACTAACACACTAGAAGTCCTATGGGTGCTGCTGAGAAGAAAATATAGGAGCTCTGTTTGCTGCCACTAACACACTAGAAGTCCTATGGGTGCTGCTGAGAAGAAAATATAGGAGCTCTGTTTGCTGCCACTAACACACTAGAAGTCCTATGGGTGCTGCTGAGAAGAAAATATAGGAGCTCTGTTTGCTGCCACTAACACACTAGAAGTCCTATGGGTGCTGCTGAGAAGAAAATATAGGAGCTCTGTGTGATGCCACTAACACACTAGAAGTCCTATGGGTGCTGCTGAGAAGAAAATATAGGAGCTCTGTTTGCTGCCACTAACACACTAGAAGTCCTATGGGTGCTGCTGAGAAGAAAATATAGGAGCTCTGTTTGCTGCCACTAACACACTAGAAGTCCTATGGGTGCTGCTGAGAATAAAATATAGGAGCTCTGTTTGCTGCCACTAACACACTAGAAGTCCTATGGGTGCTGCTGAGAAGAAAATATAGGAGCTCTGTTTGCTGCCACTAACACACTAGAAGTCCTATGGGTGCTGCTGAGAAGAAAATATAGGAGCTCTGTTTGCTGCCACTAACACACTAGAAGTCCTATGGGTGCTGCTGAGAAGAAAATATAGGAGCTCTGTGTGATGCCACTAACACACTAGAAGTCCTATGGGTGCTGCTGAGAAGAAAATATAGGAGCTCTGTTTGCTGCCACTAACACACTAGAAGTCCTATGGGTGCTGCTGAGAAGAAAATATAGGAGCTCTGTTTGCTGCCACTAACACACTAGAAGTCCTATGGGTGCTGCTGAGAAGAAAATATAGGAGCTCTGTGTGATGCCACTAACACACTAGAAGTCCTATGGGTGCTGCTGAGAAGAAAATATAGGAGCTCTGTTTGCTGCCACTAACACACTAGAAGTCCTATGGGTGCTGCTGAGAAGAAAATATAGGAGCTCTGTTTGCTGCCACTAACACACTAGAAGTCCTATGGGTGCTGCTGAGAAGAAAATATAGGAGCTCTGTGTGATGCCACTAACACACTAGAAGTCCTATGGGTGCTGCTGAGATGAAAATATAGGAACTCTGTGTGATGCCACTAACACACTAGAAGTCCTATGGGTGCTGCTGAGAAGAAAATATAGGAGCTCTGTGTGATGCCACTAACACACTAGAAGTCCTATGGGTGCTGCTGAGAAGAAAATATAGGAGCTCTGTTTGCTGCCACTAACACACTAGAAGTCCTATGGGTGCTGCTGAGAAGAAAATATAGGAGCTCTGTTTGCTGCCACTAACACACTAGAAGTCCTATGGGTGCTGCTGAGAAGAAAATATAGGAGCTCTGTGTGATGCCACTAACACACTAGAAGTCCTATGGGTGCTGCTGAGAAGAAAATATAGGAGCTCTGTTTGCTGCCACTAACACACTAGAAGTCCTATGGGTGCTGCTGAGAAGAAAATATAGGAGCTCTGTTTGCTGCCACTAACACACTAGAAGTCCTATGGGTGCTGCTGAGAAGAAAATATAGGAGCTCTGTGTGATGCCACTAACACACTAGAAGTCCTATGGGTGCTGCTGAGATGAAAATATAGGAACTCTGTGTGATGCCACTAACACACTAGAAGTCCTATGGGTGCTGCTGAGAAGAAAATATAGGAGCTCTGTGTGATGCCACTAACACACTAGAAGTCCTATGGGTGCTGCTGAGAAGAAAATATAGGAGCTCTGTTTGCTGCCACTAACACACTAGAAGTCCTATGGGTGCTGCTGAGAAGAAAATATAGGAGCTCTGTGTGATGCCACTAACACACTAGAAGTCCTATGGGTGCTGCTGAGAAGAAAATATAGGAGCTCTGTTTGCTGCCACTAACACACTAGAAGTCCTATGGGTGCTGCTGAGAAGAAAATATAGGAGCTCTGTTTGCTGCCACTAACACACTAGAAGTCCTATGGGTGCTGCTGAGAAGAAAATATAGGAGCTCTGTTTGCTGCCACTAACACATTAGAAGTCCTATGGGTGCTGCTGAGAAGAAAATATAGGAGCTCTGTTTGCTGCCACTAACACACTAGAAGTCCTATGGGTGCTGCTGAGAAGAAAATATAGGAGCTCTGTTTGCTGCCACTAACACACTAGAAGTCCTATGGGTGCTGCTGAGAAGAAAATATAGGAGCTCTGTTTGCTGCCACTAACACACTAGAAGTCCTATGGGTGCTGCTGAGAAGAAAATATAGGAGCTCTGTTTGCTGCCACTAACACACTAGAAGTCCTATGGGTGCTGCTGAGAAGAAAATATAGGAGCTCTGTGTGATGCCACTAACACACTAGAAGTCCTATGGGTGCTGCTGAGAAGAAAATATAGGAGCTCTGTTTGCTGCCACTAACACACTAGAAGTCCTATGGGTGCTGCTGAGAAGAAAATATAGGAGCTCTGTTTGCTGCCACTAACACACTAGAAGTCCTATGGGTGCTGCTGAGAAGAAAATATAGGATCTCTGTTTGCTGCCACTAACACACTAGAAGTCCTATGTTTGCTGCTGAGAAGAAAATATAGGAGCTCTGTTTGCTGCCACTAACACACTAGAAGTCCTATGGGTGCTGCTGAGAAGAAAATATAGGAGCTCTGTTTGCTGCCACTAACACACTAGAAGTCCTATGGGTGCTGCTGAGAAGAAAATATAGGAGCTCTGTGTGATGCCACTAACACACTAGAAGTCCTATGGGTGCTGCTGAGAAGAAAATATAGGAGCTCTGTTTGCTGCCACTAACACACTAGAAGTCCTATGGGTGCTGCTGAGAAGAAAATATAGGAGCTCTGTTTGCTGTCACTAACACACTAGAAGTCCTATGGGTGCTGCTGAGAAGAAAATATAGGAGCTCTGTGTGATGCCACTAACACACTAGAAGTCCTATGGGTGCTGCTGAGATGAAAATATAGGAACTCTGTGTGATGCCACTAACACATTAGAAGTCCTATGGGTGCTGCTGAGAAGAAAATATAGGAGCTCTGTTTGCTGCCACTAACACACTAGAAGTCCTATGGGTGCTGCTGAGAAGAAAATATAGGAGCTCTGTGTGATGCCACTAACACACTAGAAGTCCTATGGGTGCTGCTGAGAAGAAAATATAGGAGCTCTGTTTGCTGCCACTAACACACTAGAAGTCCTATGGGTGCTGCTGAGAAGAAAATATAGGAGCTCTGTTTGCTGCCACTAACACACTAGAAGTCCTATGGGTGCTGCTGAGAAGAAAATATAGGAGCTCTGTTTGCTGCCACTAACACACTAGAAGTCCTATGGGTGCTGCTGAGAAGAAAATATAGGAGCTCTGTTTGCTGCCACTAACACACTAGAAGTCCTATGGGTGCTGCTGAGAAGAAAATATAGGAGCTCTGTTTGCTGCCACTAACACACTAGAAGTCCTATGGGTGCTGCTGAGAAGAAAATATAGGAGCTCTGTTTGCTGCCACTAACACACTAGAAGTCCTATGGGTGCTGCTGAGAAGAAAATATAGGAGCTCTGTTTGCTGCCACTAACACACTAGAAGTCCTATGGGTGCTGCTGAGAAGAAAATATAGGAGCTCTGTGTGATGCCACTAACACACTAGAAGTCCTATGGGTGCTGCTGAGAAGAAAATATAGGAGCTCTGTTTGCTGCCACTAACACACTAGAAGTCCTATGGGTGCTGCTGAGAAGAAAATATAGGAGCTCTGTTTGCTGCCACTAACACACTAGAAGTCCTATGGGTGCTGCTGAGAAGAAAATATAGGAGCTCTGTTTGCTGCCACTAACACACTAGAAGTCCTATGGGTGCTGCTGAGAAGAAAATATAGGAGCTCTGTTTGCTGCCACTAACACACTAGAAGTCCTATGGGTGCTGCTGAGAAGAAAATATAGGAGCTCTGTGTGATGCCACTAACACACTAGAAGTCCTATGGGTGCTGCTGAGAAGAAAATATAGGAGCTCTGTTTGCTGCCACTAACACACTAGAAGTCCTATGGGTGCTGCTGAGAAGAAAATATAGGAGCTCTGTTTGCTGCCACTAACACACTAGAAGTCCTATGGGTGCTGCTGAGAAGAAAATATAGGAGCTCTGTGTGATGCCACTAACACACTAGAAGTCCTATGGGTGCTGCTGAGATGAAAATATAGGAACTCTGTGTGATGCCACTAACACATTAGAAGTCCTATGGGTGCTGCTGAGAAGAAAATATAGGAGCTCTGTTTGCTGCCACTAACACACTAGAAGTCCTATGGGTGCTGCTGAGAAGAAAATATAGGAGCTCTGTGTGATGCCACTAACACACTAGAAGTCCTATGGGTGCTGCTGAGAAGAAAATATAGGAGCTCTGTTTGCTGCCACTAACACACTAGAAGTCCTATGGGTGCTGCTGAGAAGAAAATATAGGAGCTCTGTTTGCTGCCACTAACACACTAGAAGTCCTATGGGTGCTGCTGAGAAGAAAATATAGGAGCTCTGTTTGCTGCCACTAACACACTAGAAGTCCTATGGGTGCTGCTGAGAAGAAAATATAGGAGCTCTGTTTGCTGCCACTAACACACTAGAAGTCCTATGGGTGCTGCTGAGAAGAAAATATAGGAGCTCTGTTTGCTGCCACTAACACACTAGAAGTCCTATGGGTGCTGCTGAGAAGAAAATATAGGAGCTCTGTGTGATGCCACTAACACACTAGAAGTCCTATGGGTGCTGCTGAGAAGAAAATATAGGAGCTCTGTTTGCTGCCACTAACACACTAGAAGTCCTATGGGTGCTGCTGAGAAGAAAATATAGGAGCTCTGTTTGCTGCCACTAACACACTAGAAGTCCTATGGGTGCTGCTGAGAAGAAAATATAGGAGCTCTGTTTGCTGCCACTAACACACTAGAAGTCCTATGGGTGCTGCTGAGAAGAAAATATAGGAGCTCTGTTTGCTGCCACTAACACACTAGAAGTCCTATGGGTGCTGCTGAGAAGAAAATATAGGAGCTCTGTGTGATGCCACTAACACACTAGAAGTCCTATGGGTGCTGCTGAGAAGAAAATATAGGAGCTCTGTTTGCTGCCACTAACACACTAGAAGTCCTATGGGTGCTGCTGAGAAGAAAATATAGGAGCTCTGTTTGCTGCCACTAACACACTAGAAGTCCTATGGGTGCTGCTGAGAATAAAATATAGGAGCTCTGTTTGCTGCCACTAACACACTAGAAGTCCTATGGGTGCTGCTGAGAAGAAAATATAGGAGCTCTGTTTGCTGCCACTAACACACTAGAAGTCCTATGGGTGCTGCTGAGAAGAAAATATAGGAGCTCTGTTTGCTGCCACTAACACACTAGAAGTCCTATGGGTGCTGCTGAGAAGAAAATATAGGAGCTCTGTGTGATGCCACTAACACACTAGAAGTCCTATGGGTGCTGCTGAGAAGAAAATATAGGAGCTCTGTTTGCTGCCACTAACACACTAGAAGTCCTATGGGTGCTGCTGAGAAGAAAATATAGGAGCTCTGTTTGCTGCCACTAACACACTAGAAGTCCTATGGGTGCTGCTGAGAAGAAAATATAGGAGCTCTGTGTGATGCCACTAACACACTAGAAGTCCTATGGGTGCTGCTGAGAAGAAAATATAGGAGCTCTGTTTGCTGCCACTAACACACTAGAAGTCCTATGGGTGCTGCTGAGAAGAAAATATAGGAGCTCTGTTTGCTGCCACTAACACACTAGAAGTCCTATGGGTGCTGCTGAGAAGAAAATATAGGAGCTCTGTGTGATGCCACTAACACACTAGAAGTCCTATGGGTGCTGCTGAGATGAAAATATAGGAACTCTGTGTGATGCCACTAACACACTAGAAGTCCTATGGGTGCTGCTGAGAAGAAAATATAGGAGCTCTGTGTGATGCCACTAACACACTAGAAGTCCTATGGGTGCTGCTGAGAAGAAAATATAGGAGCTCTGTTTGCTGCCACTAACACACTAGAAGTCCTATGGGTGCTGCTGAGAAGAAAATATAGGAGCTCTGTTTGCTGCCACTAACACACTAGAAGTCCTATGGGTGCTGCTGAGAAGAAAATATAGGAGCTCTGTGTGATGCCACTAACACACTAGAAGTCCTATGGGTGCTGCTGAGAAGAAAATATAGGAGCTCTGTTTGCTGCCACTAACACACTAGAAGTCCTATGGGTGCTGCTGAGAAGAAAATATAGGAGCTCTGTTTGCTGCCACTAACACACTAGAAGTCCTATGGGTGCTGCTGAGAAGAAAATATAGGAGCTCTGTGTGATGCCACTAACACACTAGAAGTCCTATGGGTGCTGCTGAGATGAAAATATAGGAACTCTGTGTGATGCCACTAACACACTAGAAGTCCTATGGGTGCTGCTGAGAAGAAAATATAGGAGCTCTGTGTGATGCCACTAACACACTAGAAGTCCTATGGGTGCTGCTGAGAAGAAAATATAGGAGCTCTGTTTGCTGCCACTAACACACTAGAAGTCCTATGGGTGCTGCTGAGAAGAAAATATAGGAGCTCTGTGTGATGCCACTAACACACTAGAAGTCCTATGGGTGCTGCTGAGAAGAAAATATAGGAGCTCTGTTTGCTGCCACTAACACACTAGAAGTCCTATGGGTGCTGCTGAGAAGAAAATATAGGAGCTCTGTTTGCTGCCACTAACACACTAGAAGTCCTATGGGTGCTGCTGAGAAGAAAATATAGGAGCTCTGTTTGCTGCCACTAACACATTAGAAGTCCTATGGGTGCTGCTGAGAAGAAAATATAGGAGCTCTGTTTGCTGCCACTAACACACTAGAAGTCCTATGGGTGCTGCTGAGAAGAAAATATAGGAGCTCTGTGTGATGCCACTAACACACTAGAAGTCCTATGGGTGCTGCTGAGAAGAAAATATAGGAGCTCTGTTTGCTGCCACTAACACACTAGAAGTCCTATGGGTGCTGCTGAGAAGAAAATATAGGAGCTCTGTTTGCTGCCACTAACACACTAGAAGTCCTATGGGTGCTGCTGAGAAGAAAATATAGGAGCTCTGTTTGCTGCCACTAACACACTAGAAGTCCTATGGGTGCTGCTGAGAAGAAAATATAGGAGCTCTGTGTGATGCCACTAACACACTAGAAGTCCTATGGGTGCTGCTGAGAAGAAAATATAGGAGCTCTGTTTGCTGCCACTAACACACTAGAAGTCCTATGGGTGCTGCTGAGAAGAAAATATAGGAGCTCTGTTTGCTGCCACTAACACACTAGAAGTCCTATGGGTGCTGCTGAGAAGAAAATATAGGAGCTCTGTGTGATGCCACTAACACACTAGAAGTCCTATGGGTGCTGCTGAGAAGAAAATATAGGAGCTCTGTTTGCTGCCACTAACACACTAGAAGTCCTATGGGTGCTGCTGAGAAGAAAATATAGGAGCTCTGTTTGCTGCCACTAACACACTAGAAGTCCTATGGGTGCTGCTGAGAAGAAAATATAGGAGCTCTGTGTGATGCCACTAACACACTAGAAGTCCTATGGGTGCTGCTGAGATGAAAATATAGGAACTCTGTGTGATGCCACTAACACACTAGAAGTCCTATGGGTGCTGCTGAGAATAAAATATAGGAGCTCTGTTTGCTGCCACTAACACACTAGAAGTCCTATGGGTGCTTCTGAGAAGAAAATATAGGAGCTCTGTGTGATGCCACTAACACACTAGAAGTCCTATGGGTGCTGCTGAGAAGAAAATATAGGAGCTCTGTTTGCTGCCACTAACACACTAGAAGTCCTATGGGTGCTGCTGAGAAGAAAATATAGGAGCTCTGTTTGCTGCCACTAACACACTAGAAGTCCTATGGGTGCTGCTGAGAAGAAAATATAGGAGCTCTGTGTGATGCCACTAACACACTAGAAGTCCTATGGGTGCTGCTGAGAAGAAAATATAGGAGCTCTGTTTGCTGCCACTAACACTCTAGAAGTCCTATGGGTGCTGCTGAGAAGAAAATATAGGAGCTCTGTTTGCTGCCACTAACACACTAGAAGTCCTATGGGTGCTGCTGAGAAGAAAATATAGGAGCTCTGTTTGCTGCCACTAACACACTAGAAGTCCTATGGGTGCTGCTGAGAAGAAAATATAGGAGCTCTGTGTGATGCCACTAACACACTAGAAGTCCTATGGGTGCTGCTGAGATGAAAATATAGGAACTCTGTGTGATGCCACTAACACACTAGAAGTCCTATGGGTGCTGCTGAGAATAAAATATAGGAGCTCTGTTTGCTGCCACTAACACACTAGAAGTCCTATGGGTGCTTCTGAGAAGAAAATATAGGAGCTCTGTGTGATGCCACTAACACACTAGAAGTCCTATGGGTGCTGCTGAGAAGAAAATATAGGAGCTCTGTTTGCTGCCACTAACACACTAGAAGTCCTATGGGTGCTTCTGAGATGAAAATATAGGAGCTCTGTTTGCTGCCACTAACACACTAGAAGTCCTATGGGTGCTGCTGAGAAGAAAATATAGGAGCTCTGTTTGCTGCCACTAACACACTAGAAGTCCTATGGGTGCTGCTGAGAAGAAAATATAGGAGATCTGTGTGATGCCACTAACACACTAGAAGTCCTATGGGTGCTGCTGAGAAGAAAATATAGGAGCTCTGTTTGCTGCCACTAACACACTAGAAGTCCTATGGGTGCTGCTGAGAAGAAAATATAGGAGCTCTGTTTGCTGCCACTAACACACTAGAAGTCCTATGGGTGCTGCTGAGAAGAAAATATAGGAGCTCTGTTTGCTGCCACTAACACACTAGAAGTCCTATGGGTGCTGCTGAGAAGAAAATATAGGAGCTCTGTGTGATGCCACTAACACACTAGAAGTCCTATGGGTGCTGCTGAGAAGAAAATATAGGAGCTCTGTTTGCTGCCACTAACACACTAGAAGTCCTATGGGTGCTGCTGAGAAGAAAATATAGGAGCTCTGTTTGCTGCCACTAACACACTAGAAGTCCTATGGGTGCTGCTGAGAAGAAAATATAGGAGCTCTGTTTGCTGCCACTAACACACTAGAAGTCCTATGGGTGCTGCTGAGAAGAAAATATAGGAGCTCTGTGTGATGCCACTAACACACTAGAAGTCCTATGGGTGCTGCTGAGAAGAAAATATAGGAGCTCTGTTTGCTGCCACTAACACACTAGAAGTCCTATGGGTGCTGCTGAGAAGAAAATATAGGAGCTCTGTTTGCTGCCACTAACACACTAGAAGTCCTATGGGTGCTGCTGAGAAGAAAATATAGGAGCTCTGTGTGATGCCACTAACACACTAGAAGTCCTATGGGTGCTGCTGAGATGAAAATATAGGAACTCTGTGTGATGCCACTAACACATTAGAAGTCCTATGGGTGCTGCTGAGAAGAAAATATAGGAGCTCTGTTTGCTGCCACTAACACACTAGAAGTCCTATGGGTGCTGCTGAGAAGAAAATATAGGAGCTCTGTGTGATGCCACTAACACACTAGAAGTCCTATGGGTGCTGCTGAGAAGAAAATATAGGAGCTCTGTTTGCTGCCACTAACACACTAGAAGTCCTATGGGTGCTGCTGAGAAGAAAATATAGGAGCTCTGTTTGCTGCCACTAACACACTAGAAGTCCTATGGGTGCTGCTGAGAAGAAAATATAGGAGCTCTGTTTGCTGCCACTAACACACTAGAAGTCCTATGGGTGCTGCTGAGAAGAAAATATAGGAGCTCTGTTTGCTGCCACTAACACACTAGAAGTCCTATGGGTGCTGCTGAGAAGAAAATATAGGAGCTCTGTTTGCTGCCACTAACACACTAGAAGTCCTATGGGTGCTGCTGAGAAGAAAATATAGGAGCTCTGTGTGATGCCACTAACACACTAGAAGTCCTATGGGTGCTGCTGAGATGAAAATATAGGAGCTCTGTTTGCTGCCACTAACACACTAGAAGTCCTATGGGTGCTGCTGAGAAGAAAATATAGGAGCTCTGTTTGCTGCCACTAACACACTAGAAGTCCTATGGGTGCTGCTGAGAAGAAAATATAGGAGCTCTGTGTGATGCCACTAACACACTAGAAGTCCTATGGGTGCTGCTGAGAAGAAAATATAGGAGCTCTGTTTGCTGCCACTAACACACTAGAAGTCCTATGGGTGCTGCTGAGAAGAAAATATAGGAACTCTGTGTGATGCCACTAACACACTAGAAGTCCTATGGGTGCTGCTGAGAAGAAAATATAGGAGCTCTGTGTGATGCCACTAACACACTAGAAGTCCTATGGGTGCTGCTGAGAAGAAAATATAGGAGCTCTGTTTGCTGCCACTAACAATCTAGAAGTCCTATGGGTGCTGCTGAGAAGAAAATATAGGAGCTCTGTTTGCTGCCACTAACACACTAGAAGTCCTATGGGTGCTGCTGAGAAGAAAATATAGGAGCTCTGTTTGCTGCCACTAACACACTAGAAGTCCTATGGGTGCTGCTGAGAAGAAAATATGGGTGCTGCTGAGAAGAAAATATAGGAGCTCTGTGTGATGCCACTAACACACTAGAAGTCCTATGGGTGCTGCTGAGAAGAAAATATAGGAGCTCTGTTTGCTGCCACTAACACACTAGAAGTCCTATGGGTGCTGCTGAGAAGAAAATATAGGAGCTCTGTTTGCTGCCACTAACACACTAGAAGTCCTATGGGTGCTGCTGAGAAGAAAATATAGGAGCTCTGTGTGATGCCACTAACACACTAGAAGTCCTATGGGTGCTGCTGAGAAGAAAATATAGGAGCTCTGTTTGCTGCCACTAACACACTAGAAGTCCTATGGGTGCTGCTGAGAAGAAAATATAGGAGCTCTGTTTGCTGCCACTAACACACTAGAAGTCCTATGGGTGCTGCTGAGAAGAAAATATAGGAGCTCTGTTTGCTGCCACTAACACACTAGAAGTCCTATGGGTGCTGCTGAGAAGAAAATATAGGAGCTCTGTGTGATGCCACTAACACACTAGAAGTCCTATGGGTGCTGCTGAGAAGAAAATATAGGAGCTCTGTTTGCTGCCACTAACACACTAGAAGTCCTATGGGTGCTGCTGAGAAGAAAATATAGGAGCTCTGTTTGCTGCCACTAACACACTAGAAGTCCTATGGGTGCTGCTGAGAAGAAAATATAGGAGCTCTGTGTGATGCCACTAACACACTAGAAGTCCTATGGGTGCTGCTGAGATGAAAATATAGGAACTCTGTGTGATGCCACTAACACATTAGAAGTCCTATGGGTGCTGCTGAGAAGAAAATATAGGAGCTCTGTTTGCTGCCACTAACACACTAGAAGTCCTATGGGTGCTGCTGAGAAGAAAATATAGGAGCTCTGTGTGATGCCACTAACACACTAGAAGTCCTATGGGTGCTGCTGAGAAGAAAATATAGGAGCTCTGTTTGCTGCCACTAACACACTAGAAGTCCTATGGGTGCTGCTGAGAAGAAAATATAGGAGCTCTGTTTGCTGCCACTAACACACTAGAAGTCCTATGGGTGCTGCTGAGAAGAAAATATAGGAGCTCTGTTTGCTGCCACTAACACACTAGAAGTCCTATGGGTGCTGCTGAGAAGAAAATATAGGAGCTCTGTTTGCTGCCACTAACACACTAGAAGTCCTATGGGTGCTGCTGAGAAGAAAATATAGGAGCTCTGTGTGATGCCACTAACACACTAGAAGTCCTATGGGTGCTGCTGAGAAGAAAATATAGGAGCTCTGTTTGCTGCCACTAACACACTAGAAGTCCTATGGGTGCTGCTGAGAAGAAAATATAGGAGCTCTGTTTGCTGCCACTAACACACTAGAAGTCCTATGGGTGCTGCTGAGAAGAAAATATAGGAGCTCTGTTTGCTGCCACTAACACACTAGAAGTCCTATGGGTGCTGCTGAGAAGAAAATATAGGAGCTCTGTGTGATGCCACTAACACACTAGAAGTCCTATGGGTGCTGCTGAGAAGAAAATATAGGAGCTCTGTTTGCTGCCACTAACACACTAGAAGTCCTATGGGTGCTGCTGAGAAGAAAATATAGGAACTCTGTGTGATGCCACTAACACACTAGAAGTCCTATGGGTGCTGCTGAGAAGAAAATATAGGAGCTCTGTGTGATGCCACTAACACACTAGAAGTCCTATGGGTGCTGCTGAGAAGAAAATATAGGAGCTCTGTTTGCTGCCACTAACACACTAGAAGTCCTATGGGTGCTGCTGAGAAGAAAATATAGGAGCTCTGTTTGCTGCCACTAACACACTAGAAGTCCTATGGGTGCTGCTGAGAAGAAAATATAGGAGCTCTGTGTGATGCCACTAACACACTAGAAGTCCTATGGGTGCTGCTGAGAAGAAAATATAGGAGCTCTGTTTGCTGCCACTAACACACTAGAAGTCCTATGGGTGCTGCTGAGAAGAAAATATAGGAGCTCTGTTTGCTGCCACTAACACACTAGAAGTCCTATGGGTGCTGCTGAGAAGAAAATATAGGAGCTCTGTGTGATGCCACTAACACACTAGAAGTCCTATGGGTGCTGCTGAGATGAAAATATAGGAACTCTGTGTGATGCCACTAACACACTAGAAGTCCTATGGGTGCTGCTGAGAAGAAAATATAGGAGCTCTGTGTGATGCCACTAACACACTAGAAGTCCTATGGGTGCTGCTGAGAAGAAAATATAGGAGCTCTGTTTGCTGCCACTAACACACTAGAAGTCCTATGGGTGCTGCTGAGAAGAAAATATAGGAGCTCTGTGTGATGCCACTAACACACTAGAAGTCCTATGGGTGCTGCTGAGAAGAAAATATAGGAGCCCTGTTTGCTGCCACTAACACACTAGAAGTCCTATGGGTGCTGCTGAGAAGAAAATATAGGAGCTCTGTTTGCTGCCACTAACACACTAGAAGTCCTATGGGTGCTGCTGAGAAGAAAATATAGGAGCTCTGTTTGCTGCCACTAACACATTAGAAGTCCTATGGGTGCTGCTGAGAAGAAAATATAGGAGCTCTGTTTGCTGCCACTAACACACTAGAAGTCCTATGGGTGCTGCTGAGAAGAAAATATAGGAGCTCTGTGTGATGCCACTAACACACTAGAAGTCCTATGGGTGCTGCTGAGAAGAAAATATAGGAGCTCTGTTTGCTGCCACTAACACACTAGAAGTCCTATGGGTGCTGCTGAGAAGAAAATATAGGAGCTCTGTTTGCTGCCACTAACACACTAGAAGTCCTATGGGTGCTGCTGAGAAGAAAATATAGGAGCTCTGTTTGCTGCCACTAACACACTAGAAGTCCTATGGGTGCTGCTGAGAAGAAAATATAGGAGCTCTGTTTGCTGCCACTAACACACTAGAAGTCCTATGGGTGCTGCTGAGAAGAAAATATAGGAGCTCTGTGTGATGCCACTAACACACTAGAAGTCCTATGGGTGCTGCTGAGATGAAAATATAGGAACTCTGTGTGATGCCACTAACACACTAGAAGTCCTATGGGTGCTGCTGAGAATAAAATATAGGAGCTCTGTTTGCTGCCACTAACACACTAGAAGTCCTATGGGTGCTTCTGAGAAGAAAATATAGGAGCTCTGTGTGATGCCACTAACACACTAGAAGTCCTATGGGTGCTGCTGAGAAGAAAATATAGGAGCTCTGTTTGCTGCCACTAACACACTAGAAGTCCTATGGGTGCTGCTGAGAAGAAAATATAGGAGCTCTGTTTGCTGCCACTAACACACTAGAAGTCCTATGGGTGCTGCTGAGAAGAAAATATAGGAGCTCTGTTTGCTGCCACTAACACACTAGAAGTCCTATGGGTGCTGCTGAGAAGAAAATATAGGAGCTCTGTGTGATGCCACTAACACACTAGAAGTCCTATGGGTGCTGCTGAGAAGAAAATATAGGAGCTCTGTTTGCTGCCACTAACACACTAGAAGTCCTATGGGTGCTGCTGAGAAGAAAATATAGGAGCTCTGTTTGCTGCCACTAACACACTAGAAGTCCTATGGGTGCTGCTGAGAAGAAAATATAGGAGCTCTGTTTGCTGCCACTAACACACTAGAAGTCCTATGGGTGCTGCTGAGAAGAAAATATAGGAGCTCTGTTTGCTGCCACTAACACACTAGAAGTCCTATGGGTGCTGCTGAGAAGAAAATATAGGAGCTCTGTTTGCTGCCACTAACACACTAGAAGTCCTATGGGTGCTGCTGAGAAGAAAATATAGGAGCTCTGTGTGATGCCACTAACACACTAGAAGTCCTATGGGTGCTGCTGAGAAGAAAATATAGGAGCTCTGTTTGCTGCCACTAACACACTAGAAGTCCTATGGGTGCTGCTGAGAAGAAAATATAGGAGCTCTGTTTGCTGCCACTAACACATTAGAAGTCCTATGGGTGCTGCTGAGAAGAAAATATAGGAGCTCTGTTTGCTGCCACTAACACACTAGAAGTCCTATGGGTGCTGCTGAGAAGAAAATATAGGAGCTCTGTGTGATGCCACTAACACACTAGAAGTCCTATGGGTGCTGCTGAGAAGAAAATATAGGAGCTCTGTTTGCTGCCACTAACACACTAGAAGTCCTATGGGTGCTGCTGAGAAGAAAATATAGGAGATCTGTTTGCTGCCACTAACACACTAGAAGTCCTATGGGTGCTGCTGAGAAGAAAATATAGGAGCTCTGTTTGCTGCCACTAACACACTAGAAGTCCTATGGGTGCTGCTGAGAAGAAAATATAGGAGCTCTGTGTGATGCCACTAACACACTAGAAGTCCTATGGGTGCTGCTGAGAAGAAAATATAGGAGCTCTGTTTGCTGCCACTAACACACTAGAAGTCCTATGGGTGCTGCTGAGAAGAAAATATAGGAGCTCTGTTTGCTGCCACTAACACACTAGACGTCCTATGGGTGCTGCTGAGAAGAAAATATAGGAGCTCTGTGTGATGCCACTAACACACTAGAAGTCCTATGGGTGCTGCTGAGATGAAAATATAGGAACTCTGTGTGATGCCACTAACACACTAGAAGTCCTATGGGTGCTGCTGAGAATAAAATATAGGAGCTCTGTTTGCTGCCACTAACACACTAGAAGTCCTATGGGTGCTTCTGAGAAGAAAATATAGGAGCTCTGTGTGATGCCACTAACACACTAGAAGTCCTATGGGTGCTGCTGAGAAGAAAATATAGGAGCTCTGTTTGCTGCCACTAACACACTAGAAGTCCTATGGGTGCTGCTGAGAAGAAAATATAGGAGCTCTGTTTGCTGCCACTAACACACTAGAAGTCCTATGGGTGCTGCTGAGAAGAAAATATAGGAGCTCTGTTTGCTGCCACTAACACACTAGAAGTCCTATGGGTGCTGCTGAGAAGAAAATATAGGAGCTCTGTGTGATGCCACTAACACACTAGAAGTCCTATGGGTGCTGCTGAGAAGAAAATATAGGAGCTCTGTTTGCTGCCACTAACACACTAGAAGTCCTATGGGTGCTGCTGAGAAGAAAATATAGGAGCTCTGTTTGCTGCCACTAACACACTAGAAGTCCTATGGGTGCTGCTGAGAAGAAAATATAGGAGCTCTGTTTGCTGCCACTAACACACTAGAAGTCCTATGGGTGCTGCTGAGAAGAAAATATAGGAGCTCTGTTTGCTGCCACTAACACACTAGAAGTCCTATGGGTGCTGCTGAGAAGAAAATATAGGAGCTCTGTTTGCTGCCACTAACACACTAGAAGTCCTATGGGTGCTGCTGAGAAGAAAATATAGGAGCTCTGTGTGATGCCACTAACACACTAGAAGTCCTATGGGTGCTGCTGAGAAGAAAATATAGGAGCTCTGTTTGCTGCCACTAACACACTAGAAGTCCTATGGGTGCTGCTGAGAAGAAAATATAGGAGCTCTGTTTGCTGCCACTAACACACTAGAAGTCCTATGGGTGCTGCTGAGAAGAAAATATAGGAGCTCTGTGTGATGCCACTAACACACTAGAAGTCCTATGGGTGCTGCTGAGATGAAAATATAGGAACTCTGTGTGATGCCACTAACACATTAGAAGTCCTATGGGTGCTGCTGAGAAGAAAATATAGGAGCTCTGTTTGCTGCCACTAACACACTAGAAGTCCTATGGGTGCTGCTGAGAAGAAAATATAGGAGCTCTGTGTGATGCCACTAACACACTAGAAGTCCTATGGGTGCTGCTGAGAAGAAAATATAGGAGCTCTGTTTGCTGCCACTAACACACTAGAAGTCCTATGGGTGCTGCTGAGAAGAAAATATAGGAGCTCTGTGTGATGCCACTAACACACTAGAAGTCCTATGGGTGCTGCTGAGAAGAAAATATAGGAGCTCTGTTTGCTGCCACTAACACACTAGAAGTCCTATGGGTGCTGCTGAGAAGAAAATATAGGAGCTCTGTGTGATGCCACTAACACACTAGAAGTCCTATGGGTGCTGCTGAGAAGAAAATATAGGAGCTCTGTGTGATGCCACTAACACACTAGAAGTCCTATGGGTGCTGCTGAGAAGAAAATATAGGAGCTCTGTGTGATGCCACTAACACACTAGAAGTCCTATGGGTGCTGCTGAGAAGAAAATATAGGAGCTCTGTGTGATGCCACTAACACACTAGAAGTCCTATGGGTGCTGCTGAGAAGAAAATATAGGAGCTCTGTTTGCTGCCACTAACACACTAGAAGTCCTATGGGTGCTGCTGAGAAGAAAATATAGGAGCTCTGTTTGCTGCCACTAACACACTAGAAGTCCTATGGGTGCTGCTGAGAAGAAAATATAGGAGCTCTGTGTGATGCCACTAACACACTAGAAGTCCTATGGGTGCTGCTGAGAAGAAAATATAGGAGCTCTGTTTGCTGCCACTAACACACTAGAAGTCCTATGGGTGCTGCTGAGAAGAAAATATAGGAGCTCTGTGTGATGCCACTAACACACTAGAAGTCCTATGGGTGCTGCTGAGATGAAAATATAGGAACTCTGTGTGATGCCACTAACACACTAGAAGTCCTATGGGTGCTGTTGAGAAGAAAATATAGGAGCTCTGTTTGCTGCCACTAACACACTAGAAGTCCTATGGGTGCTGCTGAGAAGAAAATATAGGAGCTCTGTGTGATGCCACTAACACACTAGAAGTCCTATGGGTGCTGCTGAGAAGAAAATATAGGAGCTCTGTTTGCTGCCACTAACACACTAGAAGTCCTATAGGTGCTGCTGAGAAGAAAATATAGGAGCTCTGTGTGATGCCACTAACACACTAGAAGTCCTATGGGTGCTGCTGAGAAGAAAATATAGGAGCTCTGTTTGCTGCCACTAACACACTAGAAGTCCTATGGGTGCTGCTGAGAAGAAAATATAGGAGCTCTGTTTGCTGCCACTAACACACTAGAAGTCCTATGGGTGCTGCTGAGAAGAAAATATAGGAGCTCTGTGTGATGCCACTAACACACTAGAAGTCCTATGGGTGCTGCTGAGAAGAAAATATAGGAGCTCTGTTTGCTGCCACTAACACACTAGAAGTCCTATGGGTGCTGCTGAGAAGAAAATATAGGAGCTCTGTTTGCTGCCACTAACACACTAGAAGTCCTATGGGTGCTGCTGAGAAGAAAATATAGGAGCTCTGTGTGATGCCACTAACACACTAGAAGTCCTATGGGTGCTGCTGAGATGAAAATATAGGAACTCTGTGTGATGCCACTAACACATTAGAAGTCCTATGGGTGCTGCTGAGAAGAAAATATAGGAGCTCTGTTTGCTGCCACTAACACACTAGAAGTCCTATGGGTGCTGCTGAGAAGAAAATATAGGAGCTCTGTGTGATGCCACTAACACACTAGAAGTCCTATGGGTGCTGCTGAGAAGAAAATATAGGAGCTCTGTTTGCTGCCACTAACGCACTAGAAGTCCTATGGGTGCTGCTGAGAAGAAAATATAGGAGCTCTGTTTGCTGCCACTAACACACTAGAAGTCCTATGGGTGCTGCTGAGAAGAAAATATAGGAGCTCTGTGTGATGCCACTAACACACTAGAAGTCCTATGGGTGCTGCTGAGAAGAAAATATAGGAGCTCTGTTTGCTGCCACTAACACACTAGAAGTCCTATGGGTGCTGCTGAGAAGAAAATATAGGAGCTCTGTTTGCTGCCACTAACACACTAGAAGTCCTATGGGTGCTGTTGGGGTGCAATGCTGTGCTAACAGCACTGCGGTTGGTACTACTGCAATACTGTACTAACAGTAAGCACGCACCAGACTAATCCCCAGCAGCAGCTAATAACACACTAACTGTGCAATCAGCAGCAATGAACGATCAATGACTTAGGTAGCAATGGTTTAGCAAAGAAATAGCCAATGGTTTAGCAAAGAAGAGCAAATCTTTCAGTATCAAGCAAAGACAGAATCAGCAGACTAATCTCTCCTAAAGCCGGAACTCATGTGACCGGGGCCGATGGCGTGGCGGCCTTTTAAATGGTGGGGCGTGTACTAAAGCCCCTGAGCTGTAATTGGCTACAGGCGTCCTGCCTGTAGCCAATTATTGCTCTCCGAGTTTCGGGCGCTGTGATTGGCCAAGCATGCGGGGTCACAGTGCATGCTTGGCCAATCATCAGCCAGCAATGCACTGCGCCGGCCGCGCCGGCCGCAATGCATTGCGGGGCCGCTCGCATCACACGAATGTGATGCGAACGGCCCAAATAGTTCTGGGCTCGACGAGCGAGCGAACGCCCGATGCTCGATTCGAACATGGGTTCGAATCGAGCACCGGGCCCATCCCTAATAAGTAGATTGCCAAGACCCTGAAACTGAGCTGCAGCATGGTGGCCAAGACCATACAGCGGTTTAACAGGACAGGTTCCACTCAGAACAGGCCTTGGCATGGTCGACCAAAGAAGTTGAGTGCACGTGCTCAGCGTCATATCTAGAAGTTTTCTTTGGGAAATAGACGTATGAGTGCTGCCAGCATTGCTGCAGAGGTTGAAGGGGGGGTTAGCCTGTCAGTGCTCAGACCATACACCGCACACTGCATCAAATTGGTCTGCATGGCTGTAGTCCCAGAAGGAAGCCTCTTCTAAATATGATGCACAAGATAGCCTGCAAACAGTTTGCTGAAGACAAGCAGACTAAGGACATGGATTACTGGAACCAAGTCCTGTGGTCTGATGAGACCAAGATAAACATATTTGGTTCAAATGGTGTCAAGCTGTCAAGCGTGTGTGGTGTCAACCAGGTGAGGAGTACAAAGACAAGTGTGTCTTGCCTACAGTCAAGAATGGTGGTGGGAGTGTCATGGTCTGAGGCTGCATGAGTGCTGCCAGCACTGGGGAGCTACAGTTCATTTAGGGAACCATGAATTCCAGCATGTACTGTGACATACTGAAGCAGAGCATGATCCCCTCCCTCGGAGACTGGGCCGCAGGGCAGTATTCCAACATGATAACGACCCCAAACACACCTCCAAGATGACCACTGCCTTGCTAAAGAAGCTGAGGGTAAAGGTGATGGACTGGCCAAGCATGTCTCCAGACCTAAACCCTATTGAGCATCTGTGGGGCATCCTCAAACAGAAGGTGGAGGAGCACAAGGTCTCTAACATCCACCAGCTCCGTGATGTCATCATGGAGGAGTGGAAAAGGTGGCAACCTGTGAAGCTCTGGTGAACTCCATGCCCAAGAGGGTTAAGGCAGTGCTGGAAAAAAATGGTGACTACACAAAATATTGACACTTTGGGACCAATTTGGACATTTTCACTTAGTGGTGTACTCACTGTTATTGCCAGCAGTTAGACATTAATGGCTGTGTGTTGAGTTATTTTGAGGGGAAAGCAAATTTACACTGTTATGCAAGCTGTACAGTTTACATGGTAGCAAAGTGTAATTACTTCAGTGCTTTCACATGAAAAGTTATAATAACATATTTACAAAATGTGAGGGGTGTACTCACTTTTGTGAGATACTGTAAATCCTAAGGCTCCATTCACATCTTGCATAAAGGGAACGCTTGTTCTTGCTTGCAAATTTATTTATTTTTGCGCAATTTTCTTGAATTTTAGTCATGCATAGGGCAACCAACTCACTTGATTGAGCCTCCATATGTGCATGTGTAGCACCAAAGAAGCTCAAGGACCTAATTCTAGCTCTGAGCCAGGTGGATTTTTTTCACTTGCATTTTGCTGCAATTTTCATTGCAGCAAACTGCCACCTAATTTGGGGCGCCATTAAGAATCAATAGCACCCAAGCACGCGTCAATTGTTTTGCTGCAATTTGAGCATGATATGGAAATGCAGGCAGAATCGTGCCAATCACCATATGTGAACGGGGCCTAAGAGTCCTTTCACATGGGCTTTTCAATCAGGTCTGCCTGTCCGTTTTTTCAGAAGGACAAGATCAGAAGCTCCATGCGGGTCTATGGGTAGGCTGATGTAAACAGGCTTGTGTCCGTATACACCTGCCTGGTCTGTCCAGCTTGAATGTGGTCTTTTCCATACCAGACTGTGATGGATTGGAGATAGTCTGATGTAAATGGACAAAAGTTATCATGGGGCCACTTGTGTGCACTGTGTAAATGTGGATACAAACTGAAAGTTCTTCTCCGATTCAGCAGGGAATCTGCTCACAGATTCCCTGCTGAATGGAGTGGAGCAGCACTGTGTGAATGGACCCTACTGTTTTTTCTTTTGTTATATTTAATATTGAAAGCATTTAGTTATACCTGTTTTATAAGTGCAAAACAATGGGGCTGATTTATGAAACGTTTGCGCCATGAGTATTGGCGCATCTGCATGCGCAACGGCTGTTTTGGTATTTACAAAACATTAGCGCTGGTAGCGCAGCGCTATTTCCCATTTACTATAGTGTTCTCGGCGGACGGGAGGAGGCGCTCAGTGCGCCACTATGGACCTGGCGCACGGAATCTTAAAATCTAAATATAAAGAAGCTGGAAGTGCCAATATAATGGGGGTGAAGTGGGGTGATGTGAGGAAGTGTAGTGACACCTGCCCAAGTAACAAATATGCCCAAAATAGAGTGAGAAAGTAACTTTTTCAGAACCAGCCCGCTGCGTCGGCAAGTACGTTTAGAACTGCAAGGTTTTTTTTTTAGCTCAGCGTGGGAATTTCACTTGTTGAAACGCGCCGGGACAACTTAGTAAATGTCAAGTCACATAAATCAATTTGCATAAGTTGAACAGGCACAGCTCTGACCTTTCCATTATATAACAGTGCGCCAGCAAAATGACATTTCTAAAGGAAAAAAAAGGCATTTAAAAGCACCCGTGGCTATAATGAATTGTCGGCTCCCGGCAATATAGAGAAACGTCATTGAAAGTCTTTGATAAAAATAAAAAAAAATGCGTGGGGTTCCCCCAAATTCCATTACCAGGCCCTTCAGGTCTGGCATGGATATTAAGGGGAACTCCGCGCCAATTTTTTTAAAAAAAATTACGTGCGGGTCCCCCTCAAAATCTGAACCAGGCCCTTCAGGTCTGGCATGGAATTTAAGGGGAACCCCCGCGCCAAACGTAAAAAAAAAATAGCGTGGGGGTCCCCCTAAAAATCCACACCAGACCCTTATCCGAGCATGCAACCTGGCAGGCCGCAGGAAAAGAGGGGGGATGAGAGAGCGGCCCCCCCTCACTCCTGAACCGTACCAGGCCACATGCCCTCAACATGGGGAGGATGTCCCCATGTTGATGGGGACAAGGGTCTCTTCCCAACAACCCTAGCCATTGGTTGTCGGGGTCTGCGGGCGGGGGGCTTATCAATATCCGGGAACCCCCTTTAATAAGGGGGACCCCAGATACCGGCCCCCCACCCTATGTGAATGAGTATGGGGAACATCGTACCCCAACCATTCACCTGGTGGCAAAAAAAGTCAATAAAAACACAACACAGGTTTTTAAAGTAATTTATTAGGCAGCTCTGGGGGTCTTCTTCCGACTTCAGGGGTCTTTCTGCCGGGCGCCCGCTATCTTCTTCCAGCTCTTTTGCTAGTGGGCGTCCCGGTCTTCATCGTCGTCTTCTTCCGACTTCGAGGGTCTCTTGTTCTGTTCTCCGGTGTCGTCTCCGCGCTCTCCGGTTGTTCTCCCGCTCTCGGGTGCCTTCTCCACGATCTCCGGTTCTTTCTGCCTTCTGCCGGGCGCCCCGCTATCTTCTTCCAGCTCTTTTGCTAGCGGGGTCCCGGTCTTCATCGTCGTCTTCTTCCCTCTTCTCTCCGACCGATGTTGCCTCGTCGCTGTCTGCCGCTACAATGCTCTGTCGGCGGAGCGCACCCACTTATATTGGCATGGGGCGTGGTCACCGGGTAATGCCACCCGCTGACCCCGCCCCCGTATCACGTCACAGTCCCATCATTTCCCGAGACTGTGATGTAATATGGGGGCGGGGTCAGCGGGTGGCATCACCCGGTGACCACGCCCCATGAAAGGCATGAAAGGCAGCACTGCAAGGCAGCACTGATTGGCATCACTGATGGGCACTGATACGTGGCACTGATGAGCACAGATAGGCAGCACTGATGAGCAGGCACTAATGGGCACTGAAAGGCAGCACTGATTGGCATCATTGATGGGCACTGATAGGTGACACTGCTTGACATTGACTGGCATCAGTGCTGGGCACTGACTGGCATCACTGATGGGCACTGACTGGCATCGCTGCTGGGCACTGACTGGCATCACTGATGGGCACTGTTGGGACTGCACTGATAATCAGTGCCCTGATTATCTGTGCAGGTCTCTCCTGTGAGGAAATGCTGCTGATCGGCTCTCCTCTCCTCACACGCTGTCAGTGTGAGGAAAGGAATGCCAATAACCGACATTTCCTTGTTTACATTTGATCAGCTGTAGTTGGACACAGCTGATCAGATGGGTAAAGAGCCGTGTCATTGGCTCTATACCGAGATCGGGGATGAGCTGTGTCCCAGGGACACAGCGCACAGCCAATTGCTGTGCTGCACGCCCCCATGGGCGCACAAGGAAGGCGAGAGTCATATGAACAATAGCGTCACTCTGTTGCTGTCATTTACCTATACGGTGGGCGGGAGGTGGTTAAAGAGATAATACACAAACAAATGTGCATGCTTTGCAGAGATGTAATCACATATGTGTTTTTTTTTTCTTCTTTGAAATATGCATTAAAGTATAACTAAAGGCAAACTTTTTTAACTTTTGGATAGAGGGGAGAAGGGTTAGATTTCCTTTCACTTCCTGATTGGCTATGGAACAGGAAGTGAAGGTAAATCTCCGCAATGGGACACAGATGGCGAAAAAAAATCTGACCGGGGTTAAAACTTACCCTTGATCTATCCCAAATTGAAAAAAAAAAAATTTGCCTATAGTTCTACTTACATTTTTTAAAAGGAAAGCTTTCTGTTGGAGTTAAAAGGAGGGTTTGTTTTGGGGTTACCGATACAGTTAGTATGAGGATTATAGAGTTACAGAGAGCATTACAGGGATGGTTATCCTGTGGGTTACAGAGTAGATCAATGTGAGGTTCACGGGTGTTGGTGGGATGGAGGGTTGTAGCCCATTTACACAGGGGCGTCTTTGGATCCGACTCCAAATCGCCCCAGGTCGCCCCTAGTCGCCTCAGGTCGCGCTGGCTGAAAAAATCAATGTAAGTTAATGGAGCCATCCTTATGCACACTACTGCAGTCTCTCCGACTTCAAAAAAGGTCCCTGTACTACTTCAATCCGACTCCTAGTCGACCTGTAACCATTCATTTCAATGGGAGTCGCCTCTCACTGTCTTAATAGGAGCAACTCTCCAGGAAGATAACATACATTTCTCAGGCAAACCTCTCCCTCCCCCCTCCCTCCCACAGAGCTGATTCTTGTTTGATTGGCCACTGGAATGTCTCCTGTCCTGCAGGCAACTTGGAGTTGCCTTGTAAGTAGCTCCAGATCGCACTGTGATTCATTCTCAAGTTGCCTCATAAAATCGTGCTGGAAGTCGTGTTGCCCCAGTGTGAACCGGCTCTAGTGGTACATATATTATTGTGAGGAATATAGGATGGGTTTGTTTTAGGAATAAAAATAGGGCTAGTGTGAGAGTTATGCCTTGTACACACAGTCGGATTTTTCGTCGGAATAAACTCAGATGGGTTTTTCAGACGGAATTCCATTCAAGCTGTCTTGCATACACACTGACACACCAAATGTCAAGAACGCGGTGACGTACAACACTACGACGAGCCGAGAAAAATGAAGTTCAATGCTTCCGAGCATGCGTTGACTTGATTCTGAGCATGCGTTGTTTTTTCTCTGTCGGATTTCCATACAGACAAACGGAATTTCTAACTCCGTCGGAATTTCCAATGGAAAAAGTCCGGTGGGGCATACACACGGTCGGAATATCCGATGAAGAAATTCCGTCTGACTTTTTTCCTCGGAAATTCCGACCATGTGTATGCGGCATAACAGGGAGGGTTAGTGTTAGGATTAGAGGAGATTATAATAAGAATTATAGAAAAGGTTAGTGTTGGGGTTACAGAAAGCATTTATATGTGAATTAGTGTTAGGGTTTACTATGTGAATTAGAGTGCGGGTTAGTGTGAGAATTTGTGTTAGGGTTACAGAGAGGGTTAGTGCTAGGATTATCAGGAACAGAATTATAACAGCTTGAGTTAGGGTTAAAGGGAGGGTAAGAAGTATTAATCACTTGCCTATTGTGCACTTTTACCCCCTTCCTGCCCAGGCCAATTTTCAGCTTTCAGTGCTGTTGCATTTTGAATAACATTTGTGCGGTCATGCAACACTGCACCCATAGGAAATTTGTATCATATTTTTCACACAAATATAGCTTTCTTTTGGTGGTATTTAATCACCACTGAGTTTTTTTTGTTTTGCTAATTAACAAAAAAAAAAAAGATTAAAAAAAAAAAAAAAAGCTTTTCTTTCTGTTTCTGTTGGAACATGCAAATAAGTAATTTTTCTTCTTCACTGATGTGCACTGATGAGGCTGCACTGATGGGCACTAATAGGCTGCACTGATTCGACGGCACTGATAGGCAGCATTGATGAGCACTGATGGGCACTGATAAGATGCCCTGATTGGCACTGACAGGCTGCACTGATTGGTACTGATAAGCTGTACTGCTGGGGCTACACTGATAATCAGGGCCCTGATTCAGTGGAACGACATCCTGACTGCCTTGCTGGTTAACGGCTCTTCTTTCCTTCCACAGACACAGCATTGGAGGAAAGGACTGCCGATAACCGACAAGTCTGTTTACATTTGATCAGCTGTGATTAGACACAGCTGATCACATGGTAAAGGGCCACTGTGATTAACCACAGAGGTCACAGAGCGTGTCCAATGGGGGTGGGGTTCTGGGAGAATGTCTATTTACTCCCAGAACTGGACAACCATGCTGTAGCCATCATTTGGCTATAGTGCGTTCGGCAAGTGATTAAACCCACTTAATTAAAATGTGCTGACAGGTAGTTTTTTTAATGATAGATGAGATCCTATTGGACTCTTCTGCTATAAAGGCTTTCTCCTGCCTGTCAGCTGTCATGTTCACTGAGCCACACATGAGCATCTCAAGGAACATGCATAGCACCTGATCTGTGCCACGATGATGTGATTCCCATGTACAGGCACGGGAGTGAAATAATCGCTGCTCGGCCATTGAAGAGGCCTGACCTGGAAGAAAGACAGGTGAAGATGTAAGCGCCTGAGCCTGACATCACAGTACGGAGGGTTTTCTTTGACAGTTAAGTATGCAGTGCATACTAGCACATTATAGCTTAACCGCTTGCCTGCCATATACTGTATATTTACGGCATCAGGATCACATGATCCTGCACTTCTGGGGAGCATACGCCACCACCGGCCCGCTCCAGCTGTGATTGAAAACTCCATGTCCCCCGGTACCAGTTGATCGTTCATGACACAAGCAGACCGACAGTCTGCCTATGCAAACAAGACAGACTGCCGTTCTGTCAGTAGGGAAGGCATTGATTCTGTATTTCTTCAAAGCAGGAACATGGATCAATACCTTCCCCTAGTACAAGCACCTCCCACACAGTAACCAAGCACTGGCTAGGCACACAGTAAACCCTTTGATTGCCCCTTATTTTAACCCCTTCCCTGCCAGTTCGAGACCCCTGATTTAAAGGGAACATGTCATCTGCCATTACTGAACTGTCCTATAAATATTGCTGTTTGCTTGGCTGTGATGTGGAACAAATGGCTGGAGTATTCTGAGTCACGGGCCAGAAACAAAACAAAAAAACAGATTAGCTTTAAACTGATTCAAACGTTCCAAATCTAATGTTGATTTTAGAAGTACTGAAGCCAAAGACCTTTTTTTACGAAGGTCAGCAATGCCATCTGTCATTTGTATCTTTTTAGGTTTCCTTGAAGACTGTATTTACTGATTGTAAATCTTTACTGAATACAGAAATAAGTCAGAGCTGAACAGCTAAATAGTTACCTTCATAAAAGTTTCATTTGGCCTTCCGAGATTAATCATATGCAGATTTCCGATCACCGGCAGAGCTCTGGGTCCCGGAGGGAATTTCATGGACAAAGCATTTGAGGTCCGCCATCCCCATCCTTTTATAATGTATAGGATAGCCAAAAATAATAATCCATATATAGTGAATAAGTAAGTAAGAGTAAACTCCATGGCTATTGTTCTGAAGATGTAAAGGTGACACAAGGTGTTCTGTGTCCTGTATTGTCTGAAATGAGAGGAGTACTGCACTGTCACTTTTGTAATAGTTTTCTGTTCCAGAATAAACAGTCCAGAAATGAGTAACCTAGATAACTAAAACCATAAGTAAGCTGCTTCCAAAGGACTTAGTGTTCATCTACAGGCATGAGTTTAAACAAACTGGGAAAGCATAAATGTGCACTGCTCAACAAAAATTAAAGGAACACTTTGAAAACACATCAGATCTCAATGGGGAAAAATATCATGCTGGATACCTATATTAATATGGACTGGGTAATGTGTTAGGAATGAAAGGATGCCACATCGTTTGATGGAAATGAAAATCAACCTACAGAGGGCTGAATTCAAAGACACCCCGAAACTCAAAGTGAAAAAATGATGCAGCAGGCTAGTTCATTTTGCTGAAATTTCATTGCAGCAACTCCAAATGGTTCTTAGTAAGTTATATGGCCCCCATGTGCTTGTATGCATGCCTGACAACATCAGGGCATGCTCCTAATGAAATAACGGATAGTGTCCTAGGTATTTCCTCCCAGATCTGGACCAGAGCATCACTGAGCTCCTGAACAGACTGAGGTGCAACCTGGCAGCGTCGGATGGACCGAAACATAATGTCCCAGAGGTGTTCTATTGGATTTGGGTCAGGCGAGTGTGGGGGCCGTTCAATGGTATCAATTCCTTCATCCTCCAGGAACTGGCTGTATACTCTCACCACATGAGGCCGGGCATTGTTATGCACCAGGAGAAACCCAGAACACGCTGCACCAGCGTAGGGTCTGACAATAGGTCCAAGGATATCATCCTGATGCCTAATGGCAGTCAGGGTGCCTAGCCTGTAGAGGTCTGTGGGTCCCTTCATGGATATGCTTTCCCAGACCATTACTGACCCACCACCAAACCAGTCATGCTGAACAATGTTACAGGCAGCATAACATTCTCCACAGCTTCTCCAGACCCTTTCACGTCTGTCACATGTGCTCATGGTGAACCTGCTCTCATCTGTGAAAAGCACAGAGTGCCAGTGGCGGACCTGTCAATTCTGGTGTTCAATGGCAAATGCCAGTCGAGCTCCACAGTTCCGGGCAGTGAGCACAGGGCCCACTAGAGTACATCAGGCCCTCAGGCCACCCTCATGAAGTCTGTTTCTGATTTTTTGATCAGAGACATTCACACCAGTGGCCTGCTGGAGGTCATTTTGTAGGGCTCTGGCAGTGCTTATCCTGTTCCTCCTTGCACAAAGCGGTAGATACTGGTCCTGCTGATGGGTAAGGAACTTCTATGGCCCTGTCCAGCTCTCCTAGAGTAACTGCCTGTCTCCTGCAATCTCCTTCATGCTCTTTAGACTGTGCTGGGAGACACAGCAAATCTTCTGGCATCGGCACGTATCGATGTGCCATCCTGGAGGAGTTGGACTGCCTGTGTAACCTCTATAGGGTCCAGGTATCGCCTCATGCTTCCAGTAGTGACACTGACCCTAGCCAAATGCAAAATCAGTGAAAAACAGTTAGAAAAGATGAGTAGGGAAAAAAAAAATATTTAATGTTTATATACAGTACATTTGTGCAAAATGCAATTTCCTAGAGCAGTGATGGTGAACCTTAGCACCCCAGATGTTTTGGAACTACACTTCCCATAATGCTCATGCACTCTGCAGTGTAGTTGAGCGTCATGGGAAATGTAATTCCAAAACACCTGGGGTGCCAAGGTTCGCCATCACTGTCCTAGAGTATCCCCACTCCTACACTTGTACAAGACAGATCACTCATTAATGAGAAAATAGATATGTTTGATATAAAGAATTTATTGATATACTATATACTCTCAATACAGGAAAAAAAATGCAATACTTTAAAATGCGTTCTGCTCAATTGTTGAAGTAAGCTGCATGAAAATATTTATTTGTAATGATGAAATAGTATCTTATTTAGTATTTTATTTGGGTAAGTCCATATTATTTTTACAGAGCAGCAGTCAACTTGTTCTGTTCATAAAGTACTTTCTCTTTTACAATTTATTCCTTTATTTATTATGTATATGTTAAAAGATGTTTAACATTTTAGGCCCCTTTCACCAGGGTGTTCCATTTTCTTCACCCGTTCAGTCACGTTTTTTTTTTTTTGAAAATCGGATGAAAAACGGATTCAAAGTTTTTTTGTACATCTTTTTTTTACATCCATTGTCAAATGAATTTCTAATTTCTTGAATGGTTAGAATTTGAATCGATTTGAAGAATAGCTGGTTTCTAAGGAGCGGGTCGGCAAACCAGCCAACATGTCCTTAACAACCGATGAGTCATCAGTTGTCATCTGGGTTTTTATAAAATAAAAACCATTGCCGGAAATAAAAAAAACAATGTTGGGATTCCACCCAAAATCCATACCAGACCCTTATCCGAGCATGCATCTGCAGGCCATTAAAATGGGGGCAGAGTGAGCCCCCCCCTCTCCTGAACCATACCTCTTCCCCATAATGCTGGCTAGAGGTTATGGGGGTCTGTGCGGGTGGCTTATCCGAATCTGGAAGCCCTCTTTAACAAGGGGGCCCCCAGATCCCAGTCCTCCTCATTCACCAGAAAAAAAAAGTGTAGTGTAAAAAAAGACAGTAGGCAGTTTTTGACAAGTTGTTTATTAAAAAATACCCAAAAATGTCCCTCGGTGTAGATCCACCGTCAATCATGATGCCTGCCGCTACCGCCGACACAAAAAAAAGAGTTCCGCACTCGACGAAGGCTCCTGCAAATTGACAGCACCGCTGTCTGACAGTTCTTAAAAAACTAAGGAGCAGGTCCACCTGATGACATCCCCTGATGACCCCACCCCTTATGACGTCATCAACCCAGTATGCCCCAATTGTTTTTTTCATTGACCTTTATTAAAAGCAGACCTTCCATTAAAATGGATCGGCTCTTTCGAAAGACCCCCCACCCTCAAAATCAAATCACCTGCAAAGGTGATTTAAAAATAAAGGAAAAAAAAAAACTTACCATAGCCATGCTTCTGATGGGCTCAGGTGATATAATTTTTATTGCATGCATTAGCACAGAAACTTATAGTTTCCTGTGGAAGATCATTTGACAATGTGATTTACAGACAGGAGAGTGTGGGAGACCTGGTCAGAGTGCTGTCACCCCATAACACAAAGTGCCCAAATACCATTTAAATCAGTATCACCAGCTATTATTGTAATTTAGTGATTAAAATAAAAATAGGTTTCCCAAGTGAAATTATCAAGCTCTTATGCAATTTTACTGGCTGGGTTTAAATCTACTTTAACAAACTTGTCTTGAGTTCCCTAAATGGCAGTGCTGTGGTACATTTTCTTATGTGACCTGCCTCTGTGCACAGATCTGTTCACCCAAAAATCCTTTTAAAGACCAATATCTATCCACAAAAACAGATTGATAGCTAACTTTCCATTTGATGATCTTGGATCTCTTCTGTGTAAGTGGTTCCTTAGGGCACATTAGTAAGGGAGGAGCAGTAATGTATAGCACTAAGAAACAGTGAAAATAAATCTTCAGTACGACCGTGGCACACAACAGATCTTCGGAGATAATGGCACAATTGTAAGACCAACTGCAGGTTTGACATATAAGTTGGTTACACCAGGGGCAGCATGAAATGTGAACTTCTGCATGAGGCTGGTGAAGAAGAGGAACAGCTCCATTTTTGCCAGTGTTTCTCCAGGGCAAGACCTCCGACCTGGAAAAAGGAGAAAAATGATTGTCAATGTTTACAAACGTGTCTTCTTTAGAGACTACAAAAAAACTACAATGCATATTCACTGAGTTTTTTTTTATATTGCCTAATTTATATTTGAATATTACATTTTAACCTCCCTGGCGGTATTCCCGAGTCTGGCTCGGGGTGAATTTTCAGTACCAAAAGCGGTAACCCCGAGCCAGACTCCGGATCGCATCACAGGATCCATGTACAACGTACTTACCTTGTCCCCTGGATCCTGCGATGTCTCCCCCCCTCTGATCTGCGAGCCGTGTGTCCTCCGCTCGATTCACAGTGCAAGCTCCATTCCCTGCGAGCGTTGCGATGCAAGGGGACGGAGCTCGGCGCCAAATTCAAAAAGTAAAAAACACTTTATACATAAAGTACACTGTAATCTTACAGATTACAGTATTGTGTCAAATAATTACACATCCCCTTTGTCCCTAGTGGTCTGTCCAGTGCCCTGCATCCAGTTTTATATTCTAAATACTGTTCTTTCTGCCTGGAAACTGGAGATTGTCCATAGCAACCAAAAAATGTCAGTTTACGTCAAAAGTGCTTTTAGACCAGCTAGAAAACAGCGATAATAAATTAGAATCACTCGCAGAATTGAACGATATCAATTTGTGGGAAAATTCGTCATCAAACACTGAATCTAATGACAGCGACAATTCTGCAACTGAGCAAATTTCATTGTTTTTGATTTGATTACATTATTAAATAATTTTTATTATTATTATATTATTATTTGTTATAATTATTTGTAGTTATTTATTATATTATAATTTATGATTTCGTGTTTCAAACTTTATCATACCCGGGATGTCTACTAGACTCTTGTTTGGACAGATTTAAGTGAGCTATTCCTAAGAATTACAGGCCTACAATATAAAACGCCAAATTTCCATGCAAAATAATTGTACCGCTTTCAGCACCTAAAATCTGACAGAATCATACCGCCAGGGAGGTTAAACACTTGATTTACCATCTTATACCGACTATGGAATTATATATGTAGCACCTTCTTAGACAGGTTGTTAGGCTGGTTAGGTCAATTTCATTTTTGATTCCTCAGAAATCAGTGGAGCAGCTTGTGATCGCTTTGGGTTGTCCTGGGCTCCACTGGTTGTAGGTTTGATTGCCTCCCCTCCGCATTCTAGAATGTAGTGGGTTGGAAAGGCAAATCAGTTACCTGAATATCTATGTTGTTTCAGCCAATCCCTGGAAGAGGGTGCCCAGGAGGTGACAGGGGACATGCAGAAATAGTCTGGGGTCTGGAGCTGCCCTGTTCTTGCCCAGGGGAAGTTTCAAGCCTGAAGTGCTGCTGCCCTTCTAGGCAGCCCAGTTAAAATTCTACTTATGCTTTTCAAGGTCCCAGCTATGCTAAAGCTGGGGAGCCTATTTGCTAAAAGTCTCTGGAGTTAATCAAGGAATTTCAATGAAGATCTGGAGAGTTCATTAAATAAATGTCTGATATTGGAAGGAAGTATCCACATATATCCAGGGACATTGTGAGTACAGACCTAAGTACCGGATCCCGGTGACTGTTGCTGCTGCTATCCCTTGTGCATCAGTACTAGTGTTTGCCTGGCTTGGCATATTTCTGATGGTGTCTCAGTGTGGTCCATTTTCTGGGCCAATACTAAAGAGACTGTCCTAAGGAGTAGTGACAGGATGAAGAGTATCCTCTTGTTACTGTTCAGAGTTAATGGAGTATTCCACAGCTGCCTATGCCCTATCCAAGTTTGTGCAGCAATAAATATAAAAACAAGGCAACCCCTAGACTGTTCATTGAGCCACAAGAGTGGCTGTTTCTATATGCTTGGCTGCTGTTGCACTAATCTGGGAAAGGAACCTGTGGCAAATCAGCAGCCTTTCTGGGGGTGAGAGCTACATATACATATGGAACCATAGAATAATGATGGCAGAATAGGGTCAGGTGGTCCATCGACTCCTTTTTTTTTTAATCTTTTTTTTTCAGAGTGCATTGTTTTCAGATAGAGATACCTATGTTGTGTCTTGTGTGGAGAGAAAGGAACAGTTAGACCTTATTCACATGGCTGGTCGGGGTCATACACCATCAAGATTCAGCACAAATTTGCAGTGCAGATCACAGGTGTTTGCAATACAAATCAATAACAGGCTGAGAGGTGCCATGACTGTCCATGGCGGTACGTGGCTGTTTGCATGTAATTGCACATTGAGCAGTTGCACGCAGTTGGAGACAGATGATCAGCCCAAGACATAAACTGTGGCTGATCATTCGTACCTAATCACATGTAACTGCCCAATGTCAGCCTGTCATTGACTCGTACAGCTTTCCTGGCTGCAGCTATTCACAAACACCGGTGATCTTTGCTGCAGATTTTCACTAATGGGCCATGTAACTGAGGCCCAAAGTTGAGCCCAGCTGTCTCTGTTTGTAACTGGATCCCTACTCACTTTTGTTGCCAGCGGTTTAGACATTAATGGCTGTGTGTTGAGTTATTTTGAGGGGACAGCAAAGTTACACTGTTATACAAGCTGTACACTCACTACTTTACATTGTAGCAAAGTGTCATTTCTTCAGTGTTGTCACATGAAAAGATATAATAAAATATTTACAAAATTGGGAGGGGTGTACTCCCTTTTGTGAAATACTGTAAAAAGCCTTCTGTGTGCAGCAGTCCCCCCTCATACTTAACTAAGCTCCATCTTCCTCCAGTGATGTCCACGAGTGCCTCGACCATCCACAACTCTCCCTCCTGATTGGCTAAGACACAGCAGCAGCGTCATTGGTTCCTGCTGCTGTCAATCAAAGTCAGTTAGCCAATCAGGAGAGAGGGCAGAGCCAAACCAGGGCTCCGTGTCTGAATGGACACATGGAGCTGAAGCTCGGCTCGGGTGCCCCCATAGCAAGCTGCTTGCCGTGGGGGCACTCAACAGGAGAAAGGAGCCAGGACAGCCGAAGAGGGACCCAAGAAGAGGAGGATCTGGGCTTCTCTGTGCCAATCCACTATACAGGGCCGGTAAGTATAACATGTTTATTATTTTTATAGAAAAAAGCAAGACTTTACAATCACTTTAATAACATAATGAATAAATACATATTCATTCAGATTCATTTGTTTTATTCAGATGAGAGCGGCACGGTAGTCTTTCACTCTTGAATAATCAGCAGACTCTTTTTGAATTAAACATTTTCATTATTATAAAAAATGCACTACATAAATTGGAAACATATTGCAATAAATACAGTAAGTTATAAAAGTGAAATAAGATTGTTTGGGTTGGATGGAGGTGGATCCATCAGAATCTCTGAATCATAACATAACAATTTTGTTCTGTTTTGATTCGTAATTTCGGATGCACATGACTCCAGTCGATATCATCCAGTAAGCTCATTCCATTTCTCTTTGTGGGTTGGACTAACAGGGATGACTCAGAGTGCATAAGTTATCTCCCACAACAAAGAATGAACACACTAAAATGCATATAGCCAATCTTCCGAAAATAATGAAAGAATAACAGAACTTCCAAAAATAAGATTTGGAACTAATATATACTCTCCTGAAAGAACCAAAAGATCCAGAAAGCATTCTAACATAACAAATGCCCATGTGGTCTTCTGTATATTGGACGCACAAAAAGAATGTTGAGAGTAAAAATAGCAGAGCACATACATAATATAAAAATAGGGTTTAAAGATCACAATGTGTCTCTGCATTTTAAATTGAAGCATAACCAGGACGCATCAGGTTTAGAGTTCTGGGGGGTTGAACATTTAGAACCCCACTGGAGAGGGTCACATCTTGTACGAGAACTATCAAAACGAGAAACTCAATGGATATATCTAACCGATGTTTTATCCCCGAAAGGCCTGAACATTGAACTCGACATCAATTGCTTCATTAGTGACACTTGAATTCCTCTCCATCTCTTTAGTTTATTACCATCCATCCTTCTCGCCTCTCATATCTGCTTCCATACATACATCACTCATTGAGGGTTAAATCGCTTATTTTATATATTTATATATTTTAAGTCTTTTTTCGGTTGTTGTAGAATAGTGAAGAATGATGCACACCTTTGAATACTTAATATTTTATTCCGGTCACTCCTGATTACGCGGGCCACATGGCATCTCACCCATGTTGAGCCAGAATAAAATAATTATGGGGGATCCTGTTTATCTCAGATCAACCTTATATATAGGTGGTGGCACATCTCATTTTATCTTATTTTATATCTACATTAGGGATGAGCTTCGTGTTCGACTCGAACATACGTTCGACTCGAACATACGTTCGACTCGAACATCGGCTGTTCGATCGTTCGACGAAGATCGAACGATTTGGGCCGTTCGCGCCAAATTCTAGTGACGCGAACGGCCCACAATGCACTACGCCATCGCAGTGTCATCCAGGCGCTGTGATTGGCCAAGCATGCACTGTGACCTCGCATGCTTGGCCAATCACAGCGCCGGCAGCGAGGAGAGCAATGATTGGCCACAGGCAGGATGCCTGTGGCCAATTATTGCTGAGGGGGTTTAGTACACGCCCCACACTATAAAAGGCCGCCAGCGCGGCGGCCTTGTGTAGTGTGTTCCGGAGCAGGGAAAGAGAAGCATAGGCAGGGACAGTGTCATTTTTTTTCCTTTACTAATCCTGGATTCCTTGTGTTTAGGGACAAATAAGGATAGGTAGGGAGAGTGTCAGTGTGTTATTCTGTGCTAAACCTTGTTTGTAGGGACAGAGAGGTACAGTGAGGGAAAGTGTCAGTGTGCTATTCTGTTCTAAACCAATCTTGCTGAACCATATTTTCAATCCTTGAGTTTAGGGACAGAGAGGTACAGTGAGGGAAAGTGTCAGTGTGCTATTCTGTGCTAAATCTTGTTTGTAGGGACAGAGTAGGACAGTGAGGGAAAGTGTCAGTGTGCTATTCTGTTCTAAACCAATTTTGCTGAACCATATTTGAAATCCTTGAGTTTAGGGACAGAGAAGGACACTCGTGGAAACTATCAGTGTGCTATTCTGTGCTAAATCTTGTTTGTAGGGAGAGACAGAGTAGGACAGTGAGGGAAAGTGTCAGTGTGCTATTCTGTTCTAAACCAATTTTGCTGAACCATATTTGAAATCCTTGAGTTTAGGGACAGAGAAGGACACTCGTGGAAACTATCAGTGTGCTATTCTGTGCTAAATCTTGTTTGTAGGGACAGAGTAGGACAGTGAGGGAAAGTGTCAGTGTGCTATTCTGTTCTAAACCAATTTTGCTGAACCATATTTGAAATCCTTGAGTTTAGGGACAGAGAAGGACACTCGTGGAAACTATCAGTGTGCTATTCTGTGCTAAATCTTGTTTGTAGGGAGGGACAGAGTAGAACAGTGAGGGAAAGTGTCCGTGTGCTATTCTGTTCTAAACCAATTTTGCTGAACCATATTTGAAATCCTTGAGTTTAGGGACAGAGAAGAACACTCGTGAAAACTATCAGTGTGCTATTCTGTGCTAAATCTTGTTTGTAGGGACAGAGTAGGACAGTGAGGGAAAGTGTCAGTGTGCTATTCTGTTCTAAACCAATTTTGCTGAACCATATTTGAAATCCTTGAGTTTAGGGACACAGAAGGACACTCGTGGGAAACTATCAGTGTGCTATTCTGTGCTAAATCTTGTTTGTAGGGAGGGACAGAGTAGGACAGTGAGGGAAAGTGTCAGTGTGCTATTCTGTTCTAAACCAATTTTGCTGAACCATATTTGAAATCCTTGAGTTTAGGGACAGAGAAGGACACTCGTGGAAACTATCAGTGTGCTATTCTGTGCTAAATCTTGTTTGTAGAGAGGGACAGAGTAGGACAGTGAGGGAAAGTGTCAGTGTGCTATTCTGTTCTAAACCAATTTTGCTGAACCATATTTGAAATCCTTGCGTTTAGGGACAGAGAAGGACACTCATGGAAACTATCAGTGTGCTATTCTGTGCTAAATCTTGTTTGTAGGGAGGGACAGAGTAGGACAGTGAGGGAAAGTGTCAGTGTGCTATTCTGTTCTAAACCAATTTTGCTGAACCATATTTGAAATCCTTGAGTTTAGGGACAGAGAAGGACACTCGTGGAAACTATCAGTGTGCTATTCTGTGCTAAATCTTGTTTGTAGGGAGGGACAGAGTAGGACAGTGAGGGAAAGTGTCAGTGTGCTATTCTGTTCTAAACCAATTTTGCTGAACCATATTTGAAATCCTTGAGTTTAGGGACAGAGAAGGACACTCGTGGAAACTATCAGTGTGCTATTCTGTACTAAATCTTGTTTGTAGGGACAGAGTAGGACAGTGAGGGAAAGTGTCAGTGTGCTATTCTGTTCTAAACCAATTTTGCTGAACCATATTTGAAATCCTTGAGTTTAGGGACAGAGAAGGACACTCGTGGAAACTATCCGTGTGCTATTCAGTGCTAAATCTTGTTTGTAGGGAGGGACAGAGTAGGACAGTGAGGGAAAGTGTCAGTGTGCTATTCTGTTCTAAACCAATTTTGCTGAACCATATTTGAAATCCTTGAGTTTAGGGACAGAGAAGGACACTCGTGGAAACTATCAGTGTGCTATTCTGTGCTAAATCTTGTTTGTAGGGAGGGACAGAGTAGGACAGTGAGGGAAAGTGTCAGTGTGCTATTCTGTTCTAAACCAATTTTGCTGAACCATATTTGAAATCCTTGAGTTTAGGGACAGAGAAGGACACTCGTGGAAACTATCAGTGTGCTATTCTGTGCTAAATCTTGTTTGTAGGGAGGGACAGAGTAGGACAGTGAGAGAAAGTGTCAGTGTGCTATTCTGTTCTAAACCAATTTTGCTGAACCATATTTGAAATCCTTGAGTTTAGGGACAGAGAAGGACACTCGTGGAAACTATCAGTGTGCTATTCTGTGCTAAATCTTGTTTGTAGGGACAGAGTAGGACAGTGAGGGAAAGTGTCAGTGTGCTATTCTGTTCTAAACCAATTTTGCTGAACCATATTTGAAATCCTTGAGTTTAGGGACAGGGAAGGATACTCGCGGAAACTATCAGTGTGCTATTCTGTGCTAAATCTTGTTTGTAGGGAGGGACAGAGTAGGACAGTGAGGGAAAGTGTCAGTGTGCTATTCTGTTCTAAACCAATTTTGCTGAACCATATTTGAAATCCTTGAGTTTAGGGACAGAGAAGGACACTTGTGGAAACTATCAGTGTGCTATTCTGTGCTAAATCTTGTTTGTAGGGAGGGACAGAGTAGGACAGTGAGGGAAAGTGTCAGTGTGCTATTCTGTTCTAAACCAATTTTGCTGAACCATATTTGAAATCCTTGAGTTTAGGGACAGAAAAGGACACTCGTGGAAACTATCAGTGTGCTATTCTGTGCTAAATCTTGTTTGTAGGGAGGGACAGAGTAGGACAGTGAGGGAAAGTGTCAGTGTGCTATTCTGTTCTAAACCAATTTTGCTGAACCATATTTGAAATCCTTGAGTTTAGGGACAGAGAAGGACACTCGTGGAAACTATCAGTGTGCTATTCTGTGCTAAATCTTGTTTGTAGGGACAGAGTAGGACAGTGAGGGAAAGTGTCAGTGTGCTATTCTGTTCTAAACCAATTTTGCTGAACCATATTTGAAATCCTTGAGTTTAGGGACAGAGAAGGACACTCGTGGAAACTATCAGTGTGCTATTCTGTGCTAAATCTTGTTTGTAGGGAGGGACAGAGTAGGACAGTGAGGGAAAGTGTCAGTGTGCTATTCTGTTCTAAACCAATTTTGCTGAACCATATTTGAAATCCTTGAGTTTAGGGACAGAGAAGAACACTCGTGGAAACTATCAGTGTGCTATTCTGTGCTAAATCTTGTTTGTAGGGACAGAGTAGGACAGTGAGGGAAAGTGTCAGTGTGCTATTCTGTTCTAAACCAATTTTGCTGAACCATATTTGAAATCCTTGAGTTTAGGGACAGAGAAGGATACTCGTGGAAACTATCAGTGTGCTATTCTGTGCTAAATCTTGTTTGTAGGGAGGGACAGAGTAGGACAGTGAGGGAAAGTGTCCGTGTGCTATTCTGTTCTAAACCAATTTTGCTGAACCATATTTGAAATCCTTGAGTTTAGGGACAGAGAAGGACACTCGTGGAAACTATCAGTGTGCTATTCTGTGCTAAATCTTGTTTGTAGGGAGGGACAGAGTAGGACAGTGAGGGAAAGTGTCAGTGTGCTATTCTGTTCTAAACCAATTTTGCTGAACCATATTTGAAATCCTTGAGTTTAGGGACAGAGAAGGACACTCGTGAAAACTATCAGTGTGCTATTCTGTGCTAAATCTTGTTTGTAGGGACAGAGTAGGACAGTGAGGAAAAGTGTCAGTGTGCTATTCTGTTCTAAACCAATTTTGCTGAACCATATTTGAAATCCTTGAGTTTAGGGACAGAGAAGGACACTCGTGGAAACTATCAGTGTGCTATTCTGTGCTAAATCTTGTTTGTAGGGAGGGACAGAGTAGGACAGTGAGGGAAAGTGTCAGTGTGCTATTCTGTTCTAAACCAATTTTGCTGAACCATATTTGAAATCCTTGAGTTTAGGGACAGAGAAGGACACTCGTGAAAACTATCAGTGTGCTATTCTGTGCTAAATCTTGTTTGTAGGGACAGAGTAGGACAGTGAGGGAAAGTGTCAGTGTGCTATTCTGTTCTAAACCAATTTTGCTGAACCATATTTGAAATCCTTGAGTTTAGGGACAGAGAAGGACACTCGTGGAAACTATCAGTGTGCTATTCTGTGCTAAATCTTGTTTGTAGGGAGGGACAGAGTAGGACAGTGAGGGAAAGTGTCAGTGTGCTATTCTGTTCTAAACCAATTTTGCTGAACCATATTTGAAATCCTTGAGTTTAGGGACAGAGAAGGACACTCGTGGAAACTATCAGTGTACTATTCTGTGCTAAATCTTGTTTGTAGGGAGGGACAGAGTAGGACAGTGAGGGAAAGTGTCAGTGTGCTATTCTGTTCTAAACCAATTTTGCTGAACCATATTTGAAATCCTTGCGTTTAGGGACAGAGAAGGACACTCGTGGAAACTATCAGTGTGCTATTCTGTGCTAAATCTTGTTTGTAGGGAGGGACAGAGTAGGACAGTGAGGGAAAGTGTCAGTGTGCTATTCTGTTCTAAACCAATTTTGCTGAACCATATTTGAAATCCTTGAGTTTAGGGACAGAGAAGGACACTCGTGGAAACTATCAGTGTGCTATTCTGTGCTAAATCTTGTTTGTAGGGACAGAGTAGGACAGTGAGGGAAAGTGTCAGTGTGCTATTCTGTTCTAAACCAATTTTGCTGAACCATATTTGAAATCCTTGAGTTTAGGGACAGAGAAGGACACTCGTGAAAACTATCAGTGTGCTATTCTGTGCTAAATCTTGTTTGTAGGGACAGAGTAGGACAGTGAGGGAAAGTGTCAGTGTGCTATTCTGTTCTAAACCAATTTTGCTGAACCATATTTGAAATCCTTGAGTTTAGGGACAGAGAAGGACACTCGTGGAAACTATCAGTGTGCTATTCTGTGCTAAATCTTGTTTGTAGGGAGGGACAGAGTAGGACAGTGAGGGAAAGTGTCAGTGTGCTATTCTGTTCTAAACCAATTTTGCTGAACCATATTTGAAATCCTTGAGTTTAGGGACAGAGAAGGACACTCGTGGAAACTATCAGTGTACTATTCTGTGCTAAATCTTGTTTGTAGGGAGGGACAGAGTAGGACAGTGAGGGAAAGTGTCAGTGTGCTATTCTGTTCTAAACCAATTTTGCTGAACCATATTTGAAATCCTTGCGTTTAGGGACAGAGAAGGACACTCGTGGAAACTATCAGTGTGCTATTCTGTGCTAAATCTTGTTTGTAGGGAGGGACAGAGTAGGACAGTGAGGGAAAGTGTCAGTGTGCTATTCTGTTCTAAACCAATTTTGCTGAACCATATTTGAAATCCTTGAGTTTAGGGACAGAGAAGGACACTCGTGGAAACTATCAGTGTGCTATTCTGTGCTAAATCTTGTTTGTAGGGACAGAGTAGGACAGTGAGGGAAAGTGTCAGTGTGCTATTCTGTTCTAAACCAATTTTGCTGAACCATATTTGAAATCCTTGAGTTTAGGGACAGAGAAGGACACTCGTGGAAACTATCAGTGTGCTATTCTGTGCTAAATCTTGTTTGTAGGGAGGGACAGAGTAGGACAGTGAGGGAAAGTGTCAGTGTGCTATTCTGTTCTAAACCAATTTTGCTGAACCATATTTGAAATCCTTGAGTTTAGGGACAGCGAAGGACACTCGTGGAAACTATCAGTGTGCTATTCTGTGCTAAATCTTGTTTGTAGGGAGGGACAGAGTAGGACAGTGAGGGAAAGTGTCAGTGTGCTATTCTGTTCTAAACCAATTTTGCTGAACCATATTTGAAATCCTAGAGTTTAGGGACAGAGAAGGACACTCGTGGAAACTATCAGTGTGCTATTCTGTGCTAAATCTTGTTTGTAGGGAGGGACAGAGTAGGACAGTGAGGGAAAGTGTCAGTGTGCTATTCTGTTCTAAACCAATTTTGCTGAACCATATTTGAAATCCTTGAGTTTAGGGACAGAGAAGGACACTCGTGGAAACTATCAGTGTGCTATTCTGTGCTAAATCTTGTTTGTAGGGACAGAGTAGGACAGTGAGGGAAAGTGTCAGTGTGCTATTCTGTTCTAAACCAATTTTGCTGAACCATATTTGAAATCCTTGAGTTTAGGGACAGAGAAGGACACTCGTGGAAACTATCAGTGTGCTATTCTGTGCTAAATCTTGTTTGTAGGGAGGGACAGAGTAGGACAGTGAGGGAAAGTGTCAGTGTGCTATTCTGTTCTAAACCAATTTTGCTGAACCATATTTGAAATCCTTGAATTTAGGGACAGAGAAGGACACTCGTGGAAACTATCAGTGTGCTATTCTGTGCCAAATCTTGTTTGTAGGGAGGGACAGAGTAGGACAGTGAGGGAAAGTGTCAGTGTGCTATTCTGTTCTAAACCAATTTTGCTGAACCATATTTGAAATCCTTGAGTTTAGGGACAGAGAAGGACACTCGTGGAAACTATCAGTGTGCTATTCTGTGCTAAATCTTGTTTGTAGAGAGGGACAGAGTAGGACAGTGAGGGAAAGTGTCAGTGTGCTATTCTATTCTAAACCAATTTTGCTGAACCATATTTGAAATCCTTGAGTTTAGGGACAGAGAAGGACACTCGTGGAAACTATCAGTGTGCTATTCTGTGCTAAATCTTGTTTGTAGGGACAGAGTAGGACAGTGAGGGAAAGTGTCAGTGTGCTATTCTGTTCTAAACCAATTTTGCTGAACCATATTTGAAATCCTTGAGTTTAGGGACAGAGAAGGACACTCGTGGAAACTATCAGTGTGCTATTCTGTGCTAAATCTTGTTTGTAGGGAGGGATAGAGTAGGACAGTGAGGGAAAGTGTCAGTGTGCTATTCTGTTCTAAACCAATTTTGCTGAACCATATTTGAAATCCTTGAGTTTAGGGACAGAGAAGGACACTCGTGGAAACTATCAGTGTGCTATTCTGTGCTAAATCTTGTTTGTAGGGAGGGACATAATAGGACAGTGAGGGAAAGTGTCAGTGTGCTATTCTGTTCTAAACCAATTTTGCTGAACCATATTTGAAATCCTTGAGTTTAGGGACAGAGAAGGACACTCGTGGAAACTATGAGTGTGCTATTCTGTGCTAAATCTTGTTTGTAGGTAGGGACAGAGTAGGACAGTGAGGGAAAGTGTCAGTGTGCTATTCTGTTCTAAACCAATTTTGCTGAACCATATTTGAAATCCTTGAGTTTAGGGACAGAGAAGGACACTCGTGGAAACTATCAGTGTGCTATTCTGTGCTAAATCTCGTTTGTAGGGACAGAGAGGTACAGTGAGTGAAACTGACAGTGTGCTATTCTGTTCTAAAGCAATTTTGCTGAACCATATTTGAAATCCTTGAGTTTAGGGACAGAGAGGTACAGTGAGTGAAACTGACAGTGTGCTATTCTGTTCTAAAGCAATTTTGCTGAACCATATTTGAAATCCTTGAGTTTAGGGACAGAGAGGTACAGTGAGTGAAACTGACAGTGTGCTATTCTGTTCTAAAGCAATTTTGCTGAACCATATTTGAAATCCTTGAGTTTAGGGACAGAGAGGTACAGTGAGTGAAACTGACAGTGTGCTATTCTGTTCTAAACCAATTTTGCTAAACCATATTTGAAATCCTTGAGTTTAGGGACAGAGAGGTACAGTGAGTGAAACTGACAGTGTGCTATTCTGTTCTAAACCAATTTTGCTGAACCATATTTGAAATCCTTGAGTTTAGGGACAGAGAAGGACACTCGTGGAAACTATCAGTGTGCTATTCTGTGCTAAATCTTGTTTGTAGGGACAGAGAAGGACAGTGAGGGAAACTGTCAGTGTGCTGTTCTGTGCTAAACCAATCTTGCTGAAGCATATTGCAAATCCTTGTGTTTAGGGACAGAGAAGGATAGGCAGGGGACAGTGTCAGTGTCATTGTTGCTAAGCCTCCTGCACAGTATACACCTGAAGGTAGCCCTTATTGATCTTTTTCCCATCTCCCTGCAGGCCATCCATTAAAATGTCTGGAAGGCAAACAAGGAGAGGCAGACAGTCAGGAGGCAAAAAAAGAGGGCAAGCAGGCTCTGTGTCTGGGGGCAACAGTGCTGGTCGTGGACGCGGTGCATTGTCATCAGCACATGGCCATGGGACACGCTTGTCCTTCTTTTCGGCAGCTGGACATGTTGAGCCACATCATGCCGAAGACTTGGTAGAGTGGATGACCGAGCCCACCTCATCCTCCTCATCTTCCCTCACCCAGGCTCAGGGTACTGGCAAAGCAGCTGCCAAAGCGTCCTCTTCTCTGGTATCATTATCTTCATTAGTCAATCCTTCCCTAGACCCACCATGTCCTCCTCCTGAGGAGTCCCCCGAACTGTTTGAGCACAGTGTTGGGTACATGCTCCAGGAGGATGCCCAGCGTTTCGAAGGATCTGATGATGATACCCAGCTAGAGGAAAGCAGTAGCGTGAGAGCAGAGAGAGGGGATGTTCAAGAAGGACACCAATCTGGCAGTCATGCTCCAGCAGCTGCAGCATACTGCCAGATTGGCTCCAGTGATGAGGAGGGAGGGGATGATGAGGTCACTGACTCCACGTGGGTGCCTAATAGGAGAGAGGAGGAGGAGGAGGATGAGGAGGAGGCACATCTCCAACGAGGCAGGATGCCCTTGAGTGGCCAGCGTATGGGCAGCACACCGACGGAATCACACCGCAGAGCTCCGCCTGTGCAGGGCGCTGCCTCTGCCCGTCATTCAAAAAGTTCTTTGGTGTGGGCCTTTTTTGAGGCGAGTGCATCAGATCGCACAGCTGCTGTTTGCAACACATGTCTCAAGCGTATATCGCGTGGCCAAAACATCAGCCGCTTGGGCACCACATGCTTGATCAGACATATGTTGACCTGCCATGCAGCTCGTTGGCAAGCCTACCTTAAAGACCCACACCAAAGAACAAAGCTGACCTCTTCTTGCACCGCATCAGCTGGGATCTCCAACCCCACTATACCTTCACTCCTCTCTGAAACCTGCTCTGAGAGCAATGAAGGTGTAGAATTAGGTGTGTCACAGCCAAGTACTTGCGGGCACTCTGCTAGCAGTACACCAACGTCCGATTCTAGCAGGCAAATTTCCCTGCCCCAGCTGCTGGACCGTCAAAAGAAGTTCACTCCCAGCCATCCACATGCCCAGCGGTTGAATGCTAGCTTGGCTAAATTGCTAGCGCTTCAACTGCTGCCTTTTCAGTTGGTAGACTCGGCCCCCTTCCGTGAGTTTGTGCAAAGTGCGGTTCCTCAGTGGCAGGTTCCCAAACGCCACTTTTTCGCACGGAAGGCGATTCCGGCTCTCTACAGGCATGTGGAAGGCAATGTCTTGGCCTCGCTGGACAGGGCGGTCAGCGGTAAGGTGCATATTACCGCTGACTCATGGTCCAGCAGGCATGGACAGGGACGTTACCTTTCTTTCACGGCCCATTGGGTCACTCTTTTGGCAGCTGGGAAGGATGCAGGACAAGGTGCAGTAGTGTTGGAGGTTGTTCCACCGCCACGCCTCCAAAATGCTACTACTGGTTGTGACACACCTCTCTCCTCCACCCCCTCCTCTTCTTCTTCCTCCATGGCCTCTTCCTGTGGTTTGTCCTCGGAACCAGCGGTGCTCCGTAGGCGTTCAAGGGGCTACGCAAGTACGCAGGCAAAAAGATGCCATGCCGTGCTTGCGCTGGTGTGTTTGGGGGACAGGAGCCACACTGGGGCAGAGGTCCTGTCTGCTCTGCAGGGGCAGGCCGAGAGGTGGGTGACGCCACGCCAGCTTAAGCCAGGAATGGTGGTTTGCGACAATGGCACCAACCTCCTCTCCGCCCTCCGACAGGGACAACTGACCCATGTGCCCTGTATGGCTCACGTCCTTAACCTGGTGGTGCAGCGGTTCTTGGGCAGGTACCCGGGCTTACAGGATGTCCTGAGGCAGGCCAGGAAAGTCTGTGTGCATTTCCGCAGATCTTATAATGCCAGTGCTCGCCTGGCTGAGCTGCAAAAGGAGTTGAACCTGCCCAAGAACCGCCTTATATGTGACATGCCCACCAGGTGGAACTCAACGTTGGCCATGCTGCAGCGGCTGCACACGCAGCAGAGGGCCATCAATGAGTACTTGTGCGACTACGGCACCAGGACAGGGTCAGGGGAGCTCGGGTTTTTATCACCACGCCAGTGGGGCATGATCAGGGATGCATGCACTGTCCTGGCACCATTTGAGGAGGCCACGAGGATGGTGAGCAGTGACAGTGAATGCATCAGTGACACTGTACCTCTTGTCCACCTGTTGGAGCACACGCTGCGTGGAATAATGGACAGGGCACTTGAGGCAGAACAGAGGCAGGAAGAGGAGGACTTCCTTGCCTCTCAAGGCCCCCTTTACCCAGACAGTGTTCCTTCTGTCCCACCCATCGCACAGGAAGAGGAGGAGGAGGAGGAGGAGGAGGAGGAGGATTGTGTCAGCATGGAGGTGGAGGCTGGCACTCAGCATCATCAGCAGCAGTCTTTTAGGGATGATTTACAGTCCCAAGAAACCAGTGGACTTGTACGTGGCTGGGAGGAGGTGGCTGCGGATCATGTTATCCTTAGTGACCCAGAGGACTCCGGACTGAATGCCTCAGCTAACCTACGCTGCATGGCCTCCCTGATCCTGCAAAGTCTGCGGAAGGATCCTCGTATTCTTCGGATCAAGGAGAGGGACCATTACTGGCTGGCCACTCTCCTTGATCCACGGTACAAGGGTAAGGTTGCGGACCTTATCTTACCGTCACAGAGGGAGCAGAGGATGAGACAACTCCGGGAGGCCTTGCAGAAAGGTCTGTGCAACGCGTTCCCAGAGACTGGGAGGTTACAAACTCCTGGTCCTGGACAACGAGTTGCTGAGGCTTCGGGCAGTCAAAGAAGGAGCGGTGGGGAAGGTGGCCGTCTGACCGATGCGTTCAGACAATTCTTTAGTCCGCAGCCCCAAAGTATGATCGGTTCCAGCAACCATCGCCAGCGTCTGATATACATGGTCCAGGAATACCTAGGGGCAAGGTCAGACTTGGACACCTTCCCCACTGAAAATCCTCTGGCTTACTGGGTCTTGAGGATGGATCACTGGCCAGAGCTTGCACAGTATGCAATTGAGCTACTGGCCTGTCCTGCATCCAGCGTTCTTTCAGAACGCACATTCAGTGCTGCTGGAGGATTTGTCACGGATCACAGGGTGCGCCTGTCCACCGACTCGGTTGATCGACTGACTTTCATCAAGATGAACCAGTCTTGGATCACCACCAGCTACCACACACCTGATGCTGATATAACAGACTAATTGATTTTAAAATGTCACATCCCTTCAAGACTGATGCTGATGCTGAGTGCCTGTGCTGTTATGTTGACTGGCTATCCTCCTCCTCAATGATACGATTAATGATGATAGCTTGGAAGATCATTTTGGTTTATGGGTGACGCCACCAGTGGCTAAGGCCCAATTTTTCAGCCCCTGTTTAACAGGGGCGTGTAATTACAATTTTTGATGCAATACTTTGCAACAGGCCTCATTGCTGTGCTCCAAGTACAGTATCTGTGAGGGGTTGCAGTGTTGTGCCACCAGTGCCTAAGGCCCAATTTTTCAGCCCCTGTTCAACAGGGGCATGCAATTATAATTATTGATCTAATAATTCACAGCAGGGCCCATTGCTGCGCCCACCAAGAGTAACTGTCAGGCCTTACAGTGTTGTGGCACCAGCACCACCATCACCACCACCACCACCACCAAAGGCCTATTTTTTCAGCCCCTGTTCAACAGGGGCATGCAATTATAATTATTGATCGAATAATTCACAGCAGGGCCCATTGCTGCGCCCACCAAGAGTAACTGTCAGGCCTGACAGTGTTGTGGCACCAGCACCACCATCACCACCACCAAAGGCCCAATTTTTCAGCCCCTGTTCAACAGGGGCATGCAATTATAATTATTGATCGAATAATTCACAGCAGGGCCCATTGCTGCGCCCACCAAGAGTAACTGTCAGGCCTTACAGTGTTGTGGCACCAGCACCACCATCACCACCACCACCACCACCACCACCAAAGGCCCAATTTTTCAGCCCCTATTCAACAGGGGCATGCAATTATAATTATTGATCTAATAATTCACAGCAGGGCCCATTGCTGCGCCCACCAAGAGTAACTGTCAGGCCTTACAGTGTTGTGGCACCAGCACCACCATCAAAGGCCCAATTTTTACTACCACTGATCAACAATTATATGTTATTACAATTCCTGATATAATAGTTGACAGCAGGGCGTTCCAGCACCCACCAAGAATAACTGTGAGTGCTTTCAGTGTTGTGCCAACACCAACACCTAAGGGGCCAATTTCTGCAGAGTATATACGGCAGGTCCCTACTTTCAAACATCCAACTTACAAACGACTACTACTTGCAAACGGAAGAAGACAACAGGAAGTGAGAGGAAATCTACCCCTTGGAAGGAAAATTCTCTCCTGTAAGAATTAATATGGGAGAAAGGTGTCTCCTCTCTACTGATGCTTTATCACCAATACTTGTTTCAATAAAAACACCACATTTCAAAAACAGTTGTCATTGGGACGCAAAGTGAGGTGAAATGTTCTGAACAGGGGCACAGACAGCAAAAAAAATGTGACAGGGGTGATAACCGTTCCCTATGTTTAACAAAAAGCTAAAAAAAAGGAATTTGGCATGGAGCTACACTTAAACAATGCAGCTGTTCAAAATTACAAACAGATTCTACATAAGAACAAACCTACAGTCCCTGTCTTGTATGCACCGCCTGTATACGGCTGTTCAGAGTATATAGGGCCTTTTTTATTTTGTGTGCGGGGTTCCCCTTAATATCCATACAAGACCCAAAGGGGCTGGTAATGGGCTGGGGTAGGGGGGGGGGTTGATGGGGTAGCTATGCCATTTTTCCTAAAGATTTTCATCCATATTACCGGGACCAGACATTGCATTAAAGCCGCAAGCAGTTTTAAATGGCTTTTTTTCCTTTAGAAATGTTATTTTGTGCAGGGACAGTTCTAAACACGGGAAACACGTGGCACTTCACAGGCATACTTTAGACACCCCCCAGGTACAATATTTAAAGGAATATTTGACTTTTTTTTTTTCACTTTATGCATCATTAAAATGACTGCTCCCGGAAAACGTCCGTTTTTAAAACTACTTTTTGCATTGATACATGTCCCCTGGTGCAGAACCCGGGTTCCCAAACTCTGTTTCGGACAATAACATGGATAATAGTCGTTATAATTAGCACTTTAGAATCCGAACGTTCGCATCCATTGTATTTAATAGGGTTCTAATGTTCGTGCAAACTTTCGGTCCGTTCGCGGGTTCTGGTGCGAACCGAACCCGGGGGTGTTCGGCTCATCACTAATCTACATTCTATATTTTATATTGCATATTTTATAAGTATGTGTTTTATACATCTTTCATATATATTGTATAAATATTTTAATATTTTATATATATGTATATGTGGATGCATAATTTACGGACACAGTTATTATTTATTTTTGATTTTATTTTAATTTTATGACATATTTAAAATATATTCTTTTATGTGTATATATACGTCTCCACATAATATTTATATGAGCGGATTCACATATTATGTCATACTATTCTGTACCTCTCTTTAAATTATAGTTCCTTTCATTACACATAGTTGCGATTTACAAGCAATAACCTATGGATTTATCGCATACCAGATATCGCTAGATGTGTGGAGATCCTTATCGGCACATCAGCAACAATATGATTGCCCTATTTTGGGCTTGTTGCCTGCTGCACAAGTGCTATGCATCCATGGATTAATATAATTAATCACTACAGAGTTATGTTTCATTACATAGTAATTTTCTTTTAAAGTGAATACTAACAATGGTGTCCGTAGAGTATACATGCACTTTGTCAGATTCATTTGCAGACATCATGTCGCTGCCTTAATGCTTCAAAAGAGGTGAGTCCTCCCCCTGGGCGTGCTCTGCTCATTCAACCCACAGGCTATGTTTAGCATTGCTGGGGGGTGTGAGCGAGTACTACGCTGTGATTGGTTTCCAGCGCAGGGGTGACGTCCGCCTCTCACAGATAAAACACCGGCAAGTACGGCTTGAGACCACGCCCTCAGACGAAGTCCGGAAGTGACGAAACGCGTCAGGGTCGTGGTCTCGCTGTACCGGAAGTGACGCTTGCGCTCCAACACATCCAGGAACCAGGAAGTAGTAACACCATACACGCTGTCTAAAGATAGCGTGGATCTCCATCTACTAGCGCCTTTAGTGTACTGAGCAACCAAGGCACAATACTTTATCTGCCCATTTTTAATTGCATTTCTGTACGTATCCACTTGTAAAGGGGGCTGTCTATGAGAAATAAATGTTTAAAGCAATATCACGCTATGTGACTATTCTTTTCCCATTTGAATAACCTGAACACCTGAGCATAAAAACAAAAGTTGGATATCGGTGGAAGAGTGAAAGAAAGGAAAGAAGTGATCCTGGTTTTGGTGATAAGGCTTACATATATCTACATTCTGGTGAGTGCATCTCCAAAGGGGGACTTCTCTACTGTAATGCGATACATGACGGATGAACCTTTGAACTGTACCATTTACACTGGGATAAAGATCACACTCTCCCTCTACTCACCAATTCCTCTATGTGCAGATTAACACATAAAGAAGCTTGTCATTTATGACAAGAGCGCTGCTACACTATTTATGGACATTCATATAGTTTCTGTTTTTAGTGTTTTACGGTATTAATTGTCTACAATTTTATTGTGTGCGATTTTATTGTTTTACATTATTTATAATAACCTTTTGAATGTTCCTTTAAATATTGTTTTATACAATTATTCACACATCTTCAGCGGCTGCTCACTGTGATTAGGATCTCTATTCACAATCACATAAGACATTCAGTCTTACATTACTCTGGTTATACCATCAATTGCTTTTATCCTAAGCGCTGAGCGGTGCTCATGCAGGAAGGGCCATTCTAAGCATCTTTAATTTACTCAAACAAATATTTTTGCAGTGCACATGTCTAGCGACTGCATCAGTTCTTTTTTGGGTGGCTACGATTATATTTTTTTAGCAAGTACAGAGAAATACCTGTCAGGCTGGGTTCACACTAGTGCGACACGACATCTGTCCTACTTTGGATCCGACTTTGCCCTGCGACATGAAGCCGACATATGTCCGACTTTCAATGAACGGGGATCCGACTTGGATCCCCGCCAATATCAGGCAGTGTGTTTGGTATGAATCTTGAGGGGGAACTCCAGGCCAAATTTTAAATAAAAAAAAAAATGGCATGGGTTCCCCCTCCAGGGGCATACCGGGCCCTTGGGTCTGGTCTGGATTTGAACGGGCGCCCCTACGCCGAAAAAACGGCGTGGGGTCCCCCCAAAATCCAAACCAGACCCTTATCCGAGCACACAACCTGGCAGGCCGCAGGGGAAGAGGGGGGGACGAGAGAGCGCCCCCCCTCCCTCCTGAACCGTACCAGGCCGCATGCCCTCAACATGGGGGGTTTGGTGCTCTGGGGCAGGGGGGGGACCTGCGGCCCCCCCCCCACCCCAGAGCACCCTGCCCCCATGTTGATGAGGACAGGGCCTCTTCCCGACAACCCTGGACGTTGGTTGTCGGGGTCTGCGGGCGGGGGGCTTATCGGAATCCGGGAGCCCCCTTCAATAAGGGAGCCCCCGGATCCCGGCCCCCCCCACCCTATGTGAATGAGTATGGGGTACATCGTACCCCTACCCATTCACCTGGTGGAAAAAATTGCAATAAAAAAACACTACACAGGTTTTTAAAGTAATTTATTACACAGCTCCGGGGGTCTTCTTCCGACTCCGGCGCTCTTCTTCCGACTTCTGGGGGTCTTTTCCGACTTCGGGGGTCTCCGGTTCTTCTCCCGCTCTCCGGTTCTTTCTTCCGCCGGGCCTCCGCTAACTTCTTTTTAGCTCTTTTGCTAACAGAGGCCCGGACTTCTCCGTCTTCTCGTCCGGCTCTCCGTTGTCCTTCTGCCGGCCCCTCCACTAACTTCTTTAGCTCTCTTGCTAGTGGAGGGGCCGGTCTTCCCGTCGGCGTCTTCTTCCCTCTTCTCCTCCTCGATGTTGACGCGTCGCTTCCTCCCGCTGTAATACTGGCTCTCCGCTCCGCATTAATATAGGCTTCTCATGACGTCACAGTCACATGCTCCGGGGCACATGGCCCCGGAGCATGTGACTGTGACGTCATGGGAACATGTGACTGTGACGTCATGAGAAGCCTATATTAATGCGGAGCGGAGAGCCAGTATTACAGCGGGAGGAAGCGACGCGTCAACATCAAGGAGGAGAAGAGGGAAGAAGACGCTGACGGGAAGACCGGCCCCTCCACTAGCAAGAGAGCTAAAGAAGTTAGTGGAGGGGCCGGCAGAAGGACAACGGAGAGCCGGACGAGAAGACGGAGAAGTCCGGGCCTCTGTTAGCAAAAGAGCTAAAAAGAAGTTAGCGGAGGCCCGGCGGAAGAAAGAACCGGAGAGCAGGAGAAGAACCGGAGAGCGGGAGAAGAACCGGAGACCCCCGAAGTCGGAAGAAGACCCCCGGAGCTGTGCAATAAAATTCTTTAAAAAGCTGTGTGTTTTTTTTATTGCATTTTTTTTCCACCAGGTGAATGGGTAGGGGTACGATGTACCCCATACTCATTCACATAGGGTGGGGGGGGGCGGGATCCGGGGGCTCCCTTATTGAAGGGGGCTCCCGGATTCCGATAAGCCCCCCGCCCGCAGGCCCCGACAACCAACGGCCAGGGTTGTCGGGAAGAGGCCCTGTCCTCATCAACATGGGGGCAGGGTGCTCTGGGGTGGGGGGGCCGCAGGTCGCCCCCCTGCCCCAAAGCACCCACCCCCCATGTTGAGGGCATGCGGCCTGGTACGGTTCAGGAGGGAGGGGGGCCGCTCTCTCATCCCCCCCTCTTCCCCTGCGGCCTGCCAGGTTGTGTGCTCGGATAAGGGTCTGGTTTGGATTTTGGGGGGGGACCCCCACGCTGTTTTTTCGGCGTAGGGGCGCCCCTTCAAATCCAGACCAGACCCAAGGGCCTGGTATGCTCCTGGTATGCTCCGGTTTTTTATTTAAAATTTGGCCTGGAGTTCCCCCTCAAGAGCAGTACAGCACAAGTCGCATGCCAAAGTCGGATCATGCAAGACTGCGGTACGACTTTGATCCGACTTCAATGATAGTCAATGGGCTGAAGTCGGATCAAAGTCGGACCAAAGTAGTACAGGGAGCATTTTCAAAGTCGGACCGACATGTGTCGGACCAGTTAAGACGGCTCCCATAGGGAAACATTGATTTTCACACGTCATGCGACATGAGCTCCCAATGTCGGAGCGTTTGTCGCCCCAGTGTGAACCAAGCCTCAATCGCATTCTGTGACCTGAAAAAAAAGCACAAACACCTGTATCTATTGTGACAGCAGGAAGGTAAAGTCACCTGGTTGCATCCAGGGGGGTAGATATATTTCGCCCAGATTCAGGCTTTACGCCGATTTATACAACTAGGTGGAGAGTTGTATAAGGCTAGTGGGCCCATGGATGACTCATACCTCTAGGGAGAGGGCTGGGCGTCGTGCAGACAGGGAGTTGATGAGATCAGCTGAACCTTGTCAGCTCATTTAGGCCTCTATAAGAAATCCCAGCTTCATTAGATGTTAGCTCATGCCTGGAAGCAGACCTGTGTGGACTGTCTAGGGAGAGTGAACCCCTGTGCGGTGAGAGAAAGCCTGTGTGGCTATATTTTGCTTGGACATTTAAAACCAGGGACTAGGACAGCACTAGGCTGATCCCAGTCGTTAGTTAGGAAACCTGTAAGTTTAGTCAGAGGTCAAGTTGACCAGGATTTATTTTGTTTATGTTTTTTTTGCCTTGCTGTGTTTTTGTCACTGTAAATAGAAAATAAACCGCACCTTTTTGATTTTGAAAACCACAACCTCCGTCTGCTGGGCCTGTTTTTGGGTGGGGAGCCCATCCCGGGGGTCACACATACCCGCTGCCGAGCTAACCCCCTCACAGTTGGTGGAGAACCAGTGGCAGTTTTTTTTTAAGCCAGCATGGAGGAGATACTGAAACAGCTGGCTCTAGCAAATGCCAATCAACAGCAGACAAATGCAGGTTTGCAAAGGAGCCTTGCAGCCCAGCAGCAAGCTCATCAACAGAGCCTTGCAACTTTACAACAGAGTCTGGAGGCTCAGCAACAAGCCCAACAGCAATCTGAGGCCCGCTTCATAGACCTGTTGCAGAAGCAAGAGCAGAGACTACAACAACAGATGGAAGCAGTAATGCAGCAACGTCCGCAGACCAGTGAGGAAAGCCGTCCCACTAATACCGCGTCCTTTGGGGTGAGTCGTTTATTGACAAAAATGACTGGAGAGGATGATCCAGAGGTATTTTTGACCACATTTGAAAGGACCGCTGAAAGAGAAAAGTGGCCTGAGGAGCAGTGGGCTGGACTAGTGGCTCCTCTGTTAACTGGTGAATCGCAGAAAGCTTACTATGACCTAGAGCCTAACCAAGCAAAAGACTATGTGATGCTAAAAGCTGAAATATTGGCAAGGCTGGGTGTCACCCTGGCTGTCCGGGCTCAGCGTGTGCATAACTGGACTTTCCAGCTTGGAAAACCCCCCAGGTCTCAAATGTATGATCTCATTCACCTGAGCAGAAAGTGGCTACAGCCAGAGACTTTGTCCGCACCAAAGATTGTGGAACGTGTTGTAATGGATCGGTTTTTGAGAGCTCTTCCTACTGCCATCCAAAAGTGGGTAAGCCATGGAGACCCAGAGACGGCCGATGGTCTTGTGGATCGTGTGGAGAAATACTTGGCTACAGAGAACCTGACGGCCTCTTCCAGAGACACTCGGACTTTCCACCCCAAGACCAGACCATCCCCAGGGGCGGATAAGAGGATTCCAAGGGGTGAGCGTGGAGAGAGTGAGAGGGTGGGAGCTCTACCCCAAGTTTGGCGAGAACAGCCTGGGAAATCAGCGGCTCAAGAGGCCGCAAGAAGGATCGTTTGCTACCGCTGCCGGCAAGCGGGACATATTGCAGCAAATTGCCCGGTTTTGGAGGAACCCATGCAGTGTGACTTTCTGACGGGCAGACGTCAGTCGCTGTGTGCGACAGTCGCATGCACTGCCATTCGGGGAACTGAGAAACATTTATGCAAAATGTGTATTAATGGTAGAAATGTTGTGGTATTGCTGGATTCAGGTAGCCTTGTGACCCTGATAAAGGCTGAGTTAGTTAAAACAGAGGTCTCTGGGAATAGCAAGGTAGCCGTTATTTGTGTGCATGGGGACACCCGAGAGTATCCAGTGACTACAGTGTGTTTCGAGACCCCCAAAGGTACCCTCTCTCATCCAGTGGGCTTAGTATCTCAGTTACCGCATGACGCCATTGTGGGAAGGGATTTTCCGAAGTTCTGGGAACTGTGGGATGATCCTGAGCCCCCCACTGGTGCCCCTATGTACCAGGAATGTGATAGCCAGAACTCCCCTGAGAGTGGTGAGGACTCTCCGGAATTTCCCTTGTCAGTATTGGCAGGGGAGACTCAAGAAACTGGAGAGGAGCCCACCTCCTCAGACGAAAACCTACCGTCTGTGGAGTTTTCTGATCTTGAGGTTCACAGGGAAAACTTTGCCACAGAACAGTTGAAAGACCCCGCCCTAATAAAGGCACGGGAAAACGTAGTGAAAATAGATGGCGAGTTAGTGAACCCAGATAATACCGGCACTTACCCATACTTCAGCGTAGAGAAGGACCTACTGTATCGGGTGGCAAAAAGGGCAGAAGAAACCGTTGAGCAGCTTGTGGTGCCCAAACCTTACAGGAAGTTGGTGTTGGAGTTGGCCCATGGGCACATTCTTGGAGGTCATCTGGGGACAGAGAAAACCCGAGAGAGGGTATTACAGAGATTCTATTGGCCTGGGGTGATGAAAGACATAGAAAATTATTGTTCCTCCTGCCCTGTGTGTCAGAGGTCGGCCCCGATGCCACATTTCCGTAGCCCGCTGGTCCCTCTACCCATCATTGAGGTCCCGTTTGAGAGAATCGCAATGGATTTGGTAGGTCCTATAATCAAGTCCGCTAGGGGGCACCAGTACATATTGGTTATAATGGACTATGCCACCCGTTATCCAGAAGCGATCCCTCTCAGAAATACCTCGGCCAAAACCATAGCCAAAGAGCTATCTCTTGTTTTTAGCCGGGTGGGTATTTGTAAAGAACTGCTTACGGACCAAGGTACACCCTTTATGTCCCGGGTTATGAAAGAGCTGTGTAAATTGTTCAAAGTGACGCAATTGCGTACATCTGTGTATCACCCCCAAACCGATGGGCTGGTTGAAAGATTCAACAAAACCCTAAAACAAATGTTGAAGAAAGTGGTGGATAGAGATGGAAGGGATTGGGACTGTCTACTTCCTTATTTGATGTTTGCTATTAGGGAGGTGCCCCAATCCTCTACGGGATTCTCCCCCTTTGAGTTACTGTATGGGAGACACCCAAGAGGGCTGTTGGATATTGCCAAGGAAACTTGGGAAAGTGAGAGTTCTCCCCACAGGAGTGTGATTGAGCATGTCGCCCTGATGCAAGATCGAATTGCACAGGTAATGCCCATCGTGAAGGAACATTTGGCCCAAGCGCAGTTGGCACAGCAGAGAGTGTACAACCGTGGAGCCAAGACCCGTACCTTTTCCCCGGGGGATAGGATATTGGTACTTGTCCCTACGGTTGAAAGTAAATTCCTTGCCAAATGGCAAGGCCCCTACGAGATAATGGAAAAAGTGAGCGAAGTGAATTACAAGGTCAGACAACCAGGAAGGCGAAAGCCCGAACAGATCTATCACGTTAATCTGTTGAAAGCCTGGAGGGATAGAGAGTCCCTAGTCGCAGACACTTGGTCACCAGCTCAAACTGGTTGCGTGATTCCTGAGGTTGGAATCGCAGCCACCTTGTCACAACCCCAACAACAGGAGGTTAAGGAGTTTGTGCTTCGCAACAAGGAGGTATTCTCTGAGCTGCCGGGACAAACATCTGGGGTAGAGCATGACATTATTACCCCGCCCGGTGAAAGGGTGAAGTTAAAACCCTATCGGATCCCAGAGGCCCGACGGGAGGCAATACGGGAGGAAGTACAGAAAATGCTGAACTTAGGGGTGATAGAGGAGTCCCAAAGTGATTGGTCTAGTCCCATTGTGTTGGTGCCTAAACCGGATGGGAGCTGGCGATTTTGTAACGATTTTCGTCAGTTGAACAAAGTTACAAAATTTGACACCTACCCCATGCCACGTATAGATGAGTTGATCGACCGGCTGGGAACAGCCCGATACATGACGACTCTTGACCTCACAAAAGGGTATTGGCAAATCCCCCTGGCCAAGTCGGCCAAAGAGAAAACCGCATTTGTAACCCCAGACGGGGCGTTCCAATATAAAAGAATGCCGTTCGGGTTACAGAATGCGCCGGCCACATTCCAGCGGAAAATGGACCAGATGCTGAGGCCCCATCGGAAGTATGCTGCGGCTTACCTGGATGACATAATTGTCCATAGCACAGATTGGGCCTCACATCTGCCAAAAGTGCAAGCAGTCCTGGACTCTGTTCGGGAAGCAGGGTTTACGGCTAACCCCAAGAAGTGTACCATTGGGCAGGAGGAGGCCAAATATCTTGGGTACACCATTGGGAGGGGAGTAATAAAACCCCAACTCAACAAAGTCGAGGCCATCCAGAGTTGGCCACGTCCCAACAGCAAGAAGCAGGTACGAGCCTTTCTGGGAATCGCTGGGTATTATCGGCGATTCATTCCCCACTTTGCTTCTAAGGCTGTGCCCCTAACCAACCTGACGAAGGGGAAAGGGTCGGTCATGATTAAATGGACCCCCGAGGCTGAGGCAGCATTCCAGTTCTTGAAACAAGCCTTATGTAGCCAGCCAGTGTTGTACTCACCCGACTTCTCTAGAGACTTTGTCGTACAAAGTGATGCGTCAGATGTGGGGTTAGGAGCAGTATTGTCCCAGGTCTGGAACGGGGAAGAGCACCCAGTCATTTACCTCAGCAGGAAGTTGAAGTCCCATGAGGTAAATTACGCCACCGTTGAAAAGGAGTGTTTAGCGGTGAAGTGGGCTCTAGATTCCCTTCGGTACTACCTGCTAGGTAGGCACTTTGACATGGTTACGGATCACGCTCCGTTAAAGTGGATGGCTCAAAACAAGGAAACAAATAGAAGAGTGAATAGGTGGTTCCTGGCCCTCCAGGAATTCAACTTCACAGTAAAGCATCGCCCTGGCGTTCAAATGGGGAATGTGGATGCTTTGTCTCGAGTACATGAATGCCTGATTGCTGGTGTTCCAACCCCGAGGTTAAAACAAGAGGGGGGGGTATGTGACAGCAGGAAGGTAAAGTCACCTGGTTGCATCCAGGGGGGTAGATATATTTCGCCCAGATTCAGGCTTTACGCCGATTTATACAACTAGGTGGAGAGTTGTATAAGGCTAGTGGGCCCATGGATGACTCATACCTCTAGGGAGAGGGCTGGGCGTCGTGCAGACAGGGAGTTGATGAGATCAGCTGAACCTTGTCAGCTCATTTAGGCCTCTATAAGAAATCCCAGCTTCATTAGATGTTAGCTCATGCCTGGAAGCAGACCTGTGTGGACTGTCTAGGGAGAGTGAACCCCTGTGCGGTGAGAGAAAGCCTGTGTGGCTATATTTTGCTTGGACATTTAAAACCAGGGACTAGGACAGCACTAGGCTGATCCCAGTCGTTAGTTAGGAAACCTGTAAGTTTAGTCAGAGGTCAAGTTGACCAGGATTTATTTTGTTTATGTTTTTTTTGCCTTGCTGTGTTTTTGTCACTGTAAATAGAAAATAAACCGCACCTTTTTGATTTTGAAAACCACAACCTCCGTCTGCTGGGCCTGTTTTTGGGTGGGGAGCCCATCCCGGGGGTCACACATACCCGCTGCCGAGCTAACCCCCTCACACTATCTACTAATCCCATCAAATCACCATGTAATGTTGATGAGGCAAAGGGCCTCTTCCCCACGACCCTGGTCTGTGGTTTTAGAGGTCTGCGGGCAGGGAGCTTATCGTAATCTGAAAGCCCTCTTTAATAATAATGAGGTTCTAGGTACCACCCCCACATAAATGAGTATGGGGTACATATCACCCCTACTCATTCACAAATAAAAACAGAAGTCACATAGCAATAAAGACACCCAAGTTTTTTACTAAAAAATACAAATCCCCCAAAAAGTCCCTCTTTGTAAATCTATCACCAATCATGATGCCCACGTTCTCCAATTTGCAAGCATCTGCCCCTTCCTTAGGAATCAGCATGAAGCCGTCATATACTGTATGGAAGCAGTACAAATATCGCTTTCATATATAATGCTTGGCTCCCCCACTGAACAGACAAAGATTTGGACATTCATCCAAATGCCCGAACAGCCAAACTTAGGTTCGGACTGAACTTTTGACTTATCCCTAGCAGACATGATTGAACTACAGCCTATGTGACTACCATGGCTCCCTCAAGAGATACAATGGAAAAATTAGTTTAGACATAAAGGTACAGGAAGTATATTATGTGAACACCAGGTGAAAATAAATATGCAATATATTACATTTTTATTTTTAGGTTTAGATACACTTCAAATGTTTTGCTTGAGCTGCAATTACAATGTTGTTGCCTTATGAGTTTATGTGAAATTTTCATTAACAGCTGTAAAATATTGTAATTATGAATATATTTCATTTAGAAGTCCCTGTTATACAGACGATTTGATGCCTAAGCTTTTTTATCAATGGGACCCGCACCTCTTTGTTCTACAAATATTCACTTCAAAGGATCCCTTGTTTAGGTATGCAATGAAGGTGGCAAGCCCATCATCAATACTTGGAAAAAAAATATAGAAGAAACTGCGCTTAAAGTGTACGAATCAAGCTAATGAATTGCCTGAAAAAAGAAAATATTTTAGGAGAAGCAGCAACTAGTCTGAAAACAATCATCAGTGGGTACAAATAAGAAAAAAATATATAGTCGCGCTAACTTATGAATTTGAACATAAGCCCATCACTGGGTAACTGAAAAAATCCAAATATCAACAGTGATAACATATAAAAAGCTAAATAAAAAGCAATGTATAATCTATGTGAACAGATAATAAACAGAAAATTAACTGTGAATAAAAAATTGGTTATTGTCCAAAAATACTGTAGAGCGGTATACTTAAATTCGTGACTTTCACCACCACCAGTAGAAGTTACTGCTTACCGAACAGCGATGGTCCCCTATGACGGAGGACCTCAAACAGCCTTAAGTAGTACTCAGTTAAGCCTCCAGAGTGTAGCCAGTGGTAAACCTCAGTTGTTTTAATAGCCCGACAGCTCATATAACATCATACAGGTATTCAACGTGGACCATGAAAAAAAGGGGGGACACTAGATAGTGTAAAATCCTTGGTGAACATTTATTAAAATAATGAAAACATACTCACAAGAGCAGTTAAAAAGACAGCTTAAAAGTATCACAGCGCCGACCGGTCAATTGGCGCTGGCACACACACGTCTGTGGAAGTCGAGCAATGGAGGGTGACGTCAGCACAAAGCTCTATCCTGCCCTACGCGTTTCGTGAAAAATCACGTCGTCTTGTGATACTTTTAAGCTGTCTTTTTAACTGCTCTTGTGAGTATGTTTTCATTATTTTAATAAATGTTCACCAAGGATTTTACACTATCTAGTGTCCCCCCCTTTTTTTCATGGTCCACGTTGAATACCTGTATGATGTTATATGAGCTGTCGGGCTATTAAAACAACTGAGGTTTACCACTGGCTACACTCTGGAGGCTTAACTGAGTACTACTTAAGGCTGTTTGAGGTCCTCCGTCATAGGGGACCATCGCTGTTCGGTAAGCAGTAACTTCTACTGGTGGTGGTGAAAGTCACGAATTTAAGTCTAAGAAGATCTGAATCCTTTCCTTCTTCATTTCTTTATTAATTTTGGATATCACCTCACGGGTGTTTTTTTCATTATGGATTTTTGAATATGAACTTTGAGGGGTTCTTCCGCTCTACAGTATTTTTGGACAATAACCAATTTTTTATTCACAGTTAATTTTCTGTTTATTATCTGTTCACATAGATTATACATTGCTTTTTATTTAGCTTTTTATATGTTATCACTGTTGATATTTGGATTTTTTCAGTTACCCAGTGATGGGCTTATGTTCAAATTCATAAGTTAGCGCGACTATATATTTTTTTCTCATCATCAATACTTAACTTCCCTGAAAAGGTCAAGTACCTACAAGTTAAATCTCCCGCTCAAAATAGTCTTTGCCAAGGATTTGCATTTTTTTTTTTATGTCACAATGTAGAGAATACGATTTCCTATCATCTGTGCCCAGTCTTGCCACACAGAGTTAATCCAGCTCTGAGCAATCCTCTTTTATTGTTCAGTGAGATAAATCTTGACAAACAGAGAAGACTTTTGTCAAATCCTCCCCCTTGCTTTGAGTGACAGGTTATTTACATATCTCGTGCACTAGCCTGAGACAGGCACATCCTGTGTAAAAAGTTCACAATTCACATCCCCCACCCATCCCCTCTCCAGCTCTCCCAGGATTGGCTGCATTTACTGTGTTTTGACTGGATGTTTCTCATCATGGGGTGTGATCCACAGATCAGGGTGACGAGGAAATGTATGCTGCAGTGAACAGCCAGCAGAATATACATAAACAAGTGATTGGGGGGGACATGTATCTAGTGAGCGCTGGGCAGAGGAGAAGATCCAGTGATGATTACTGTTATAGTGCAGTGTGTGTGTGTCACCTGATCACAGTTGCAACATTCCTTTCCATCACCAGAATTTGTTATGTGGGGGAGGGGTGGATTTCTCACTTTTTATAATTACACCCAGTAAGGCTGAATGAGCTTAGGGCTGGTTCACATTAGTGCGTTGTGCGAGATCGCATGTGATTCGCACCGCACTGCAGTGCAAACCACATGCGATGTCCGTGCAGTGCGATTTCAGCCATACAGATAGTATGACTGAAATCGCATTCGTACCAAACTCGCACAGGACCCTTTTTTTGGTCCGCACCAGAATCGCATGGGTGTTCACACCTATGCAATCCGATTCATGTCCTAACTGTCAGTTCACAGTGCGATATGCGATACACAGGTTACTCTGCTCAGTTGTCACAGGACACAGAGCGATCGGTAACAAACGCTCTCTGTGTCCCATTCAGAAAAGAAAGGGTCTGGTAATTGATATACCAGACCCCCTTTCTCCGCTCTCCATCCTGACAGATCCCCCGTGCCCCCCTCCCCCTCGCAGCCTGCTGGAGAGGAAAGGAGAGGAGAGGGAAGCTAGCCGTCTGCGGGGGACAAGGGGGGGCAGGGGAGGAAGACACAGCGGGGGGGATGTGGACACGTGGAGAAGGACGAGGGGGGCGGAGGAGGACACGGCGCTGGAGGAAGACACTGAGGACAGTCGGGATGATGGTGCGACATAGACAGCTGTGAGCACCGATCCCCCCTGCATGGCTTTTCAGGTGAAAGCCACGGGAGGGAGAGAAGCAGATGATGAAAAGCCATGCAGGGGGGATCGGTGCTTACAGCTGTCCCATCGCACCGATCATCCCCCACTGTCACTGGACATTGATGTGTGTATGAACTTGTGACAGGGGGACGTGAGCGCACTCTGCTTTTACCCAGAACGCGCTCTGCCTCTCCTGTGCACGCTCTGGTCAAGGGGAGTGTAGAGTTGGGCGGGGAGTCTGCATGACTCCGCCCACCAAGCACCGATAACAGACCCGCCCACTGAATTTGCTGTTTTTGGGGGCTTCAAACTGCTAAATGGGACACATTTGACAGGTAAGGATACATGCAGGAAGCATGTATATCCTTATAGTTCAGCACTATGGCAGTACTTTATAATTGATGAGAGTGGGTTTACATCCACTTTAAAGCCTTACCAATACATTTTTCTCATTTAACCCAAATCGTATCTGAGAGATATTAAAACTCATATATAACTTACGGGTAACAATGTGCAAATTGCTAAAGTTCTAAACCTAACATTTTTGCTAAAAAGAAAAAAAACAATGGTAGTGAAAATTCATGTACCTTTGGTAGTTGGTAGCCCTGAAAGGTTATATCTCTTGTAGTTTCTCGGGGAAGATTCAAAGGCACAATGTTGGCAAATCTGGGTCTCATGAATGATTGCATTCGTGTAGGGCATGTCCTTACGATGATCAATCCGTGGCTGAGCCGATCCAATCACTCTATCAATTTCCTCATGTACTCATTCTAAAGAAAATCATAGGAACATAAGACACTAAACTAACTAAAGGCATTTATTGGAGTGATATAATAACACAAACAAAAATAGAAAATGCGCTGGCGTGACTAGTGATAATAAACACAGCTGGTGGCAACCAATAGGAAGACAAACTAAATTAACATATATATCATGTATGTTGCCACGCTAACATCGTGAAAATAAATTGCTAAAACAATACAGTCCTTTTTTTAATTGAAATTTGGCAAAAGTAAATAATAAAATTAGTCCAAATCTAATATGTGTCTTGAGGAAAATTCATAGAGTTTATTAGGAAAAGGAGACATATAGACCCCTAAGTATTAAAGGGAGTTAGCTACCCTTATGAAAGGAAAATTCCAAAAAAGCCTTCTCCGTTTGGGACATGGTGATGTTTAAGATTGTTTCTAATGTATGTTTATTGTGTTCTGGGAAGTGGTTTTCACCATCCCTATTTCTGTACTTGAAATGGGAAAAAAGACCCTCTTATGGGATTTTGAAGGCAACCAAAAAAGAAAAATGCATAACCATTTATATATAACCACTTTTTATTACAAAACTCTAAAAAGACATAGCCTTGTTAAAAACACACGTGGCCATATTTAGGCCAAGATCCATTGTACACATCAATATGCAGTTGATACTTTGGCAATGTTACATATCTCTTTGGAGGATTTGATGTTCAGCAGATAATTTGCTGGGGCATCATACATGTTCAAACAGATATGTGATATTGCCAAAGTATCAACTGCATATTGATGTGTACAATGGATCTTAGCCTAAATATGGCCACGTGCCAAGGCTATGCCAAGGTTGCCACATTGAATACAAATTTTTCAGGGCATTTCTATGCTGATAAGTGAGTTTCTCACGTATCAAGAGACAGTTGACCATTTCCACCCATTGTCCCCCGTTGGTACCGTAGTAGATATCCAGAGCCCCGCAATCGCCTTCCAAGCAATATACAGGAGACGGAGAATTTAAACGTGTCCGTTTGGCGACGGCATCTCCAGTGCACCAAGCAGACACACAATTGGGTCGTGGGGTACCGGTAGTTGGTACACCTGTGAAATGGTAGTAAGAACATACTTCATAATACCGAAAAAGTTTTGGACACTTCCACATCATATGCAGCAGGTCCCCGTCATGTATGCAGCACTTCGGACACAGTGGAGTATCCCGGAATCCCCATTTATGTAGGCGGACTGGAGTCCTGTACACTCTATGTAGCAAAAATAGATGTGATAGTCTGCGGGAGGCATAGTGCGTAAATCCTTGATATTATACCTTTCTTATCTTCTGCCAGCAACACTTCATTCATCAGAGGATGTGTCGATAGCATAAGTGGATAAATTCTAAGCTCATCCTGTACTGCATGCCTCAGTTGCAGATATCTATAAAATTGTGACCTATGGAGAGAGAATTCCTCCCTTAGGTCGGTGAATTGTACCCCTAACCATTTGTGTGATATAGTGGATACCTGACAGCTCCCAGGAGTGGAAGTCCCTAAGTTTGAAAAGTTCAACAAAGTATTTATTTCTCCATATGGGAGTGAAGCATACGCCCCTAATCTTCAGGAGAGATCTGGTGTATTTCCAAAGGGTGTTTAACAAATTAATCGTAGGGAGAGAGCCTGAAATATGTGTGAGTCCTGCCTCCAGGTAGGATAGCGCGTAGAGCTCTGAATCATAAGGCACTAACAATGATCTGATGGGATCATATACATCCTCCCCACCCCAGTGACCAAGGTGCTGAAGTTGGGAGGCCACAAAATAATATTGAGCATGCGGAACTGCCATGCCTCCCTGATCCTTAGCCAATTGTAGTGACGAGAGGCTGATTCGTGGTGACTTATTGCCCCATATTAAGTCTCTGAACTGGGCATCTATTTGGGCAAACCATTTATGGGGTATCCATATGGGAGCATTGTGGAATACGTAGGGAAGTTGAGAGGCCCAAACCATTTTTACTAGATTAGCCTTCCCTGTGTTCGAAAGAGGCAACTTCTTCCATGCCGAGCATTTTGCCCGGAATTTACGAAGCAATGGTACCAGGTTCAGTGTCAAGTATTGAGTCGGTCTGGGGTCACCTGTATGCCCAAGTAGTGAAACTCCTCCACTACGAGAACGTCTCTAGCAAAGTCAGGGAGGGGGCCTGTCAGGGGGTCCAGTGGCATGAGCACCGATTTGTTCCAATTAATGCTGAATCCCGATAGCTCTCCGAAGTCTGCGATCAAACGCATCACATTCCTCAGAGCATCGCCGGTGTCCCCGAGGTAAACCAAGGTGTCATCTGCATATAATGAGATCACATCTTGCCTGGGTCCTCTACAGAAGCCTACAATGTCCTGCGAAGCTCTTACATGTATAGCCAGGGGTTCTAGAGCCAAGGCAAACAACAGCGGTGAAAGCGGGCACCCCTGCCGTGTGCCCCTGAAAAGCCTAAAAGATTCGGACATATCCCCATTAATGCGCATTCTCGCCGAGATGGAGCACTATATAGTAATTGAACCCATCTAAGGAAGGTAGGGCCCACCCCAAATCTTGTCAGCACCTCCAAGAGATAGGGCCATTCAACGCTATCGAACACTTTAGCGGTGTACAACGAGAAGATGGCCCTATTGCTTGTGTTGTCCACAGGTATCTGTAAGTTAAGAAACAATCTGTGCAAGTTCTGGGAGGTAGATCTCGCGGGGATAAAATCGGATTGGTCCCCATGTATCACATGATGGATATATTTGGCCAGTCTGTTAGCTAGGACCCTGGCCAACAATTTTATGTCAAATTTTCGCAGGGAGATAGGCCTGTATGAGTCCGGTGACAAAGGATCCTTTCCAGGTTTCAGTAGCACCATTATTAGAGCCTCATTCAGTTTCAAAGGCATTGTTGTAAACTTTTAAGAGTGTTGGAAGCAGCTGCTCTGTGTATCGTTTAAACACCTCATCCGGCAGGCCATCCGCCCCAGTGCCCGCCCATTCTGTGCATGCGCCAGAGCTTCCAGGAGTTCATCCTCAGTCAATGGGGCGCCAAGTAGAGCCTCATCAGATGAGGATAGACAAGGGATGGGGTACTTATCTAAGAAGGTACAGAGGTTGGGGGCGTGGCCTAGCGCGGCATGGAGTAGGTCGCATCTAAGTGGAGCTCCGTCCTATGATCCTTGCACATACCTTATCCTGAGACCCTAAACTACCTTACAAAGTCTCTACAATACCGGAAGATCCCTGCAAGATGTCCCCGACCAAGGCTCAGAAGGCGGCGGCGGTGGCGGCAGTCGCGGCCGCGAACAAGCTCGCACAGTATCGGCGGGCGGAGGGAGAGGAAGCGGGGGAAGATGGCGGGGCCTCGAGTACTGACCCTCCCCCAGCGGTGGTGGACGGAGCAAAGCTCCTCGAGGCTATAACGCTGTGCCGGACTGCTCTCACAGCACAGATAGAAGAGGTGAAAGTCGACATTTCACTTATTCGCCAGGACTTTCAGACACTCCGTGGCAGAGTTACAGAGGTTGAAGACCGACTAGGCCTGGTGGAGGATGCTATCCCGCCATTACAGGCGGGGACTGAGCGCATGCAGAGGCAGATCACCATGCTGCTCGTGAAGCAGGATGAGATGGAGAACCGTCTCAGGAGATGCAATCTCCGCTTCATTGGCCTCCCGGAGGGTGTGGAGGGTAGAGATCCGACCACATATTTGGAACAACTCCTGATCTCCACCTACGGCCGGGAGGCCTTCTCCGCCATTTTGGCGGTGGAGAGAGCTCATCGGATGCCAGCAAAACCCCCCCCTCCGGGCGCTCCTCCTCGTACCTTTATAGCAAAGTTCCTGAACTATAAAGACCGGGATATGGTGCTGAGGCTGACCAGAGAGAAGGGCAACATACCCCTAGGTGGAGGCAGAGTGGCAGTCTTCCCTGACTTCTCTGCGGATGTGCAACGCCGACGCCAGACCTTCCAAGAAGTAAAGCTCAAGCTCAGAAATAAAAACCTGAAGTATGCCATGCTGTTCCCAGCTAAGCTGAGGGTGGAGGCGGATAACCGAGCCTTCTTCTTTGAAAGCCCTGAAGAAGCGATTACCTGGCTGGAAAGACGCGAGGGCCGTGGCGCTGAAGAGCGCTAACTCCGGAAGCCGACTGCTGTTAAGGCCGAGGGGATGCGGCCTCCAGAGACCACGGTACTTCTTATTTCTATCCTTGTGACATGAGGTTGCATTCGACGGTCCTCTTCCCCCCCCTTCCCCCCCTCTCTCTTCTTTTTTGAGTCTGCTGGTGCCCATATCTATTGCTCCTATGCTGGGTGAGACTAAGCAGAGAGACTGCGACATATTGACCTGTTGAATCCTGTAATGCTGCACTGTGCAGCTCTGTTTGACTTATCACCTTAGCTCCTGATTGCCAACATATTGGGCCCTGCTCGCCGTTTATCATTTATCATTTTTTTCCCCCTTTGAGAACTGATGCAACAACCTCCTCATTAATAGATACGGAGACTTCCGACATGATGTTGACCTGCCCGGAAGATACACGCTGCAGTGTACTTTCGCCCTACCCACCTCAGGACCACTGGTAATTATCTGGGGGGCTAGCTGCAGAGTTCTGCTGGTCATAGCAGGCAAACTCCACAGGTCAGGGCTATACGAGAGATTCAATGAGTTTGGACTATTGAGGTCAGGCCTTATTACCCTCTTTTTGTCACCCTATCTCTACTTGGCCCTGAGCCTCTTAATCCTATACCAGTTGCTGACTTATGTCCCCGTTGGACATACGCCTGAGTTTGACTCTAGCCCCTACCACCTGAGGGATGGGTACAACAAGTTTAGGGATGATGCCCACGCCAGTTTGGGAGGGTGTAGGGCGGGGTGGGGGGAGGGAGTGTTTAAGTTTTGGGTTGGCAATACAAGCCCGTTTAATTATGCAAAATGGTTGTGTTCTGTACTAGTACTCGTGATTCTTCTGATATGCCTAGGTAGAGGAAATAATGCACTGAAAAAATATGTACATTTATTGTCTTGGGCTTTGCCCATAATTCACCCTGCATGTCTACTTTTATATAGATAATATGGCTGCTATAAAGTTGCTTACATGGAATGTGAGGGGCCTGCGGGACAAGGTTAAACGATCGGCAGCCCTTACATTCCTTAAAAAACAACGTGCAGACATAATTGTATTGGTGGAAACACATGTTGAGGGTCGGCTTCAGCTGGCGCTCCGCAGACCGTGGATCGGGTGGGCGGTACATTCTACCCACACGTCCCACGCTCGTGGAGTCTCAATCCTGGTGGCAAAATCCCTCCAGTTTGAGTTGTGTGATGTCTCATCTGACTCACAAGGGAGATATGTCTTTGCCTATGTTAAAATCTATGGGGAGCCCCTCCTAGTAATGGCTTTCTATGTACCCCCTCCATTTAGCTCCACGATTATCGCTGAGGGATTCACATATATGTCCCGATTCCCTACAGTGAAGGCTGTGTGGCTGGGGGACTTTAATGAGACCCTCAACCCTGCAATTGATAGGCTGCGGCCCGCTAATCTGCATGCGCGAACCCCACGCGCCACCAGATTCTCTAGACTCCTGTCCAACTTTAATTTGGTGGATTCATGGAGGTATTTATACCCACACACCAGACAATATTCGTGTTTCTCGACCACACACAACACGATGTCCCATATCGACCTTATCCTATTATCCAAGCCCCTCCTCCCTAGGTTGAGGGAGGCGGCGTTTGGACCTGGGTTATTGTCGGACCATTGTCCTTATTGGATCACACTTAGTGTACCGCTCAATAGACCCCCCCGAGCGTGGAGCCTCAACCCCTTTTGGCTCACGCTGCTCCCTGAGGATGATGGTCTCTTACAGGAATTTAATCAGTTTTTTGAGGTCAATGACTAGGGATGAGCTTCGTGTTCGAGTCGAACATACGTTCGACTCGAACATCGGCTGTTCGATCGTTCGACGAAGATCGAACGATTTGGGCCGTTCGCGCCAAATTCGAGTGACGCGAACGGCCCACAATGCACTACGCCATCGCAGTGTCATCCAGGCGCTGTGATTGGCCAAGCATGCACTGTGACCCCGCATGCTTGGCCAATCACAGCGCCGGCAGCGAGGAGAGCAATGATTGGCCACAGGCAGGATGCCTGTGGCCAATTATTGCTGAGGGTGTTTAGTACACGCCCCACACTATAAAAGGCCGACAGCACGGCGGCCTAGTGTAGTGTGTTCCGGAGCAGGGAAAGAGAAACATAGGCAGGCGAATCCTTGTTTCTAGGGACAGGGAAGGACAGTGAGGGAATTCTCCTTGTGCTATAGTGTGCTTTAAAAAAACATTTTTTCTAGGGACAGAAAACTATAGGAAGGAAGAGTGTCAGTTTCTTTCACTGTGATAATCCTTGTTTCTAGGGACAAAGAAGGAAAGTGAGTGAAATTCTCCTTGTGCTATAGTGTGCTTTAAAAAAACATTTATTCTAGGGACAGAAAACTATAGGTAGGGAGAGTGTCAGTGTGTTTTACTGTGCGAATCCTTGTTTCTAGGGACAGGGAAGGACAGTGAGGGAATTCTCCTTGTGCTATAGTGTGCTTTAAAAAAAATTTTTTCTAGGGACAGAAAACTATAGGTAGGGAGAGTGTCAGTGTGTTTTACTGTGCGAATCCTTGTTTCTAGGGACAGGGAAGGACAGTGAGGGAATTCTCCTTGTGCTATAGTGTGCTTTAAAAAAACATTTTTTCTAGGGACAGAAAACTATAGGTAGGAAGAGTGTCAGTTTCTTTCACTGTGATAATCCTTGTTTCTAGGGACAAAGAAGGAAAGTGAGTGAAATTCTCCTTGTGCTATAGTGTGCTTTAAAAAAACATTTTTTCTAGGGACAGAAAACTATAGGTAGGGAGAGTGTCAGTGTCTTTTACTGTGCGAATCCTTGTTTCTAGGGACAGGGAAGGACAGTGAGGGAATTCTCCTTGTGCTATAGTGTGCTTTAAAAAAACATTTTTTCTAGGGACAGAAAACTATAGGTAGGGAGAGTGTCAGTGTGTTTTACTGTGCGAATCCTTGTTTCTAGGGACAGGGAAGGACAGTGAGGGAATTCTCCTTGTGCTATAGTGTGCTTTAAAAAAACATTTTTTCTAGGGACAGAAAACTATAGGTAGGGAGAGTGTCAGTGTCTTTTACTGTGCGAATCCTTGTTTCTAGGGACAGGGAAGGACAGTGAGGGAATTCTCCTTGTGCTATAGTGTGCTTTAAAAAAACATTTTTTCTAGGGACAGAAAACTATAGGTAGGAAGAGTGTCAGTTTCTTTCACTGTGATAATCCTTGTTTCTAGGGACAAAGAAGGAAACTGACGGAAATTCTCCTTGTGCTATAGTGTGCTTTAAAAAAACATTTTTTCTAGGGACAGAAAACTATAGGTAGGGAGAGTGTCAGTGTCTTTTACTGTGCAAATCCTTGTTTCTAGGGACAGGGAAGGACAGTGAGGGAATTCTCCTTGTGCTATAGTGTGCTTTAAAAAAACATTTTTTCTAGGGACAGAAAACTATAGGAAGGAAGAGTGTCAGTTTCTTTCACTGTGATAATCCTTGTTTCTAGGGACAAAGAAGGAAAGTGAGTGAAATTCTCCTTGTGCTATAGTGTGCTTTAAAAAAACATTTTTTCTAGGGACAGAAAACTATAGGTAGGGAGAGTGTCAGTGTGTTTTACTGTGCGAATCCTTGTTTCTAGGGACAGGGAAGGACAGTGAGGGAATTCTCCTTGTGCTATAGTGTGCTTTAAAAAAACATTTTTTCTAGGGACAGAAAACTATAGGTAGGGAGAGTGTCAGTGTGTTTTACTGTGCGAATCCTTGTTTCTAGGGACAGGGAAGGACAGTGAGGGAATTCTCCTTGTGCTATAGTGTGCTTTAAAAAAACATTTTTTCTAGGGACAGAAAACTATAGGAAGGAAGAGTGTCAGTTTCTTTCACTGTGATAATCCTTGTTTCTAGGGACAAAGAAGGAAAGTGAGTGAAATTCTCCTTGTGTTATAGTGTGCTTTAAAAAAAAAAATTTCTAGGGACAGAAAACTATAGGTAGGGAGAGTGTCAGTGTCTTTTACTGTGCGAATCCTTGTTTCTAGGGACAGGGAAGGACAGTGAGGGAATTCTCCTTGTGCTATAGTGTGCTTTAAAAAAACATTTTTTCTAGGGACAGAAAACTATAGGTAGGGAGAGTGTCAGTGTGTTTTACTGTGCGAATCCTTGTTTCTAGGGACAGGGAAGGACAGTGAGGGAATTCTCCTTGTGCTATAGTGTGCTTTAAAAAAACATTTTTTCTAGGGACAGAAAACTATAGGTAGGGAGAGTGTCAGTGTCTTTTACTGTGTGAATCCTTGTTTCTAGGGACAGGGAAGGACAGTGAGGGAATTCTCCTTGTGCTATAGTGTGCTTTAAAAAAAACATTTTTTCTAGGGACAGAAAACTATAGGAAGGAAGAGTGTCAGTTTCTTTCACTGTGATAATCCTTGTTTCTAGGGACAAAGAAGGAAACTGAGGGAAATTCTCCTTGTGCTATAGTGTGCTTTAAAAAAACATTTTTTCTAGGGACAGAAAACTATAGGTAGGGAGAGTGTCAGTGTGTTTTACTGTGCGAATCCTTGTTTCTAGGGACAGGGAAGGACAGTGAGGGAATTCTCCTTGTGCTATAGTGTTCTTTAAAAAAACATTTTTTCTAGGGACAGAAAACTATAGGTAGGGAGAGTGTCAGTGTGTTTTACTGTGCGAATCCTTGTTTCTAGGGACAGGGAAGGACAGTGAGGGAATTCTCCTTGTGCTATAGTGTGCTTTAAAAAACATTTTTTCTAGGGACAGAAAACTATAGGAAGGAAGAGTGTCAGTTTCTTTCACTGTGATAATCCTTGTTTCTAGGGACAAAGAAGGAAAGTGAGTGAAATTCTCCTTGTGCTATAGTGTGCTTTAAAAAAACATTTTTTCTAGGGACAGAAAACTATAGGTAGGGAGAGTGTCAGTGTCTTTTACTGTGCGAATCCTTGTTTCTAGGGACAGGGAAGGACAGTGAGGGAATTCTCCTTGTGCTATAGTGTGCTTTAAAAAAACATTTTTTCTAGGGACAGAAAACTATAGGTAGGAAGAGTGTCAGTTTCTTTCACTGTGATAATCCTTGTTTCTAGGGACAAAGAAGGAAACTGAGGGAAATTCTCCTTGTGCTATAGTGTGCTTTAAAAAAACATTTTTTCTAGGGACAGAAAACTATAGGTAGGGAGAGTGTCAGTGTCTTTTACTGTGCGAATCCTTGTTTCTAGGGACAGGGAAGGACAGTGAGGGAATTCTCCTTGTGCTATAGTGTGCTTTAAAAAAACATTTTTTATAGGGACAGAAAACTATAGGTAGGAAGAGTGTCAGTTTCTTTCACTGTGATAATCCTTGTTTCTAGGGACAAAGAAGGAAAGTGAGTGAAATTCTCCTTGTGCTATAGTGTGCTTTAAAAAAACATTTTTTCTAGGGACAGAAAACTATAGGTAGGGAGAGTGTCAGTGTCTTTTACTGTGCGAATCCTTCTTTCTAGGGACAGGGAAGGACAGTGAGGGAATTCTCCTTGTGCTATAGTGTGCTTTAAAAAAACATTTTTTCTAGGGACAGAAAACTATAGGTAGGGAGAGTGTCAGTGTGTTTTACTGTGCGAATCCTTGTTTCTAGGGACAGGGAAGGACAGTGAGGGAATTCTCCTTGTGCTATAGTGTGCTTTAAAAAAACATTTTTTCTAGGGACAGAAAACTATAGGTAGGAAGAGTGTCAGTTTCTTTCACTGTGATAATCCTTGTTTCTAGGGACAAAGAAGGAAAGTGAGTGAAATTCTCCTTGTGCTATAGTGTGCTTTAAAAAAACATTTTTTCTAGGGACAGAAAACTATAGGTAGGGAGAGTGTCAGTGTCTTTTACTGTGCGAATCCTTGTTTCTAGGGACAGGGAAGGACAGTGAGGGAATTCTCCTTGTGCTATAGTGTGTTTTAAAAAAACATTTTTTCTAGGGACAGAAAACTATAGGTAGGGAGAGTGTCAGTGTGTTTTACTGTGCGAATCCTTGTTTCTAGGGACAGGGAATGACAGTGAGGGAATTCTCCTTGTGCTATAGTGTGCTTTAAAAAAACATTTTTTCTAGGGACAGAAAACTATAGGTAGGGAGAATGTCAGTGTCTTTTACTGTGCGAATCCTTGTTTCTAGGGACAGGGAAGGACAGTGAGGGAATTCTCCTTGTGCTATAGTGTGCTTTAAAAAAACATTTTTTCTAGGGACAGAAAACTATAGGTAGGAAGAGTGTCAGTTTCTTTCACTGTGATAATCCTTGTTTCTAGGGACAAAGAAGGAAACTGAGGGAAATTTTCCTTGTGCTATAGTGTGCTTTAAAAAAACATTTTTTCTAGGGACAGAAAACTATAGGTAGGGAGAGTGTCAGTGTCTTTTACTGTGCGAATCCTTGTTTCTAGGGACAGGGAAGGACAGTGAGGGAATTCTCCTTGTGCTATAGTGTGCTTTAAAAAAACATTTTTTCTAGGGACAGAAAACTATAGGTAGGGAGAGTGTCAGTGTGTTTTACTGTGCGAATCCTTGTTTCTAGGGACAGGGAAGGACAGTGAGGGAATTCTCCTTGTGCTATAGTGTGCTTTAAAAAAACATTTTTTCTAGGGACAGAAAACTATAGGAAGGAAGAGTGTCAGTTTCTTTCACTGTGATAATCCTTGTTTCTAGGGACAAAGAAGGAAAGTGAGTGAAATTCTCCTTGTGCTATAGTGTGCTTTAAAAAAACATTTTTTTCTAGGGACAGAAAACTATAGGTAGGGAGAGTGTCAGTGTGTTTTACTATGCGAATCCTTGTTTCTAGGGACAGGGAAGGACAGTGAGGGAATTCTCCTTGTGCTATAGTGTGCTTTAAAAAAACATTTTTTCTAGGGACAGAAAACTATAGGTAGGGAGAGTGTCAGTGTGTTTTACTGTGCGAATCCTTGTTTCTAGGGACAGGGAAGGACAGTGAGGGAATTCTCCTTGTGCTATAGTGTGCTTTAAAAAAAACATTTTTTCTAGGGACAGAAAACTATAGGTAGGAAGAGTGTCAGTTTCTTTCACTGTGATAATCCTTGTTTCTAGGGACAAAGAAGGAAACTGAGGGAAATTCTCCTTGTGCTATAGTGTGCTTTAAAAAAACATTTTTTCTAGGGACAGAAAACTATAGGTAGGGAGAGTGTCAGTGTCTTTTACTGTGCGAATCCTTGTTTCTAGGGACAGGGAAGGACAGTGAGGGAATTCTCCTTGTGCTATAGTGTGCTTTAAAAAAACTTTTTTTCTAGGGACAGAAAACTATAGGTAGGAAGAGTGTCAGTTTCTTTCACTGTGATAATCCTTGTTTCTAGGGACAAAGAAGGAAAGTGAGTGAAATTCTCCTTGTGCTATAGTGTGCTTTAAAAAAACATTTTTTCTAGGGACAGAAAACTATAGGTAGGGAGAGTGTCAGTGTGTTTTACTGTGCGAATCCTTGTTTCTAGGGACAGGGAAGGACAGTGAGGGAATTCTCCTTGTGCTATAGTGTGCTTTAAAAAAACATTTTTTCTAGGGACAGAAAACTATAGGAAGGAAGAGTGTCAGTTTATTTCACTGTGATAATCCTTGTTTCTAGGGACAAAGAAGGAAAGTGAGTGAAATTCTCCTTGTGCTATAGTGTGCTTTAAAAAAACATTTTTTCTAGGGACAGAAAACTATAGGTAGGGAGAGTGTCAGTGTGTTTTACTGTGCGAATCCTTGTTTCTAGGGACAGGGAAGGACAGTGAGGGAATTCTCCTTGTGCTATAGTGTGCTTTAAAAAAACATTTTTTCTAGGGACAGAAAACTATAGGTAGGGAGAGTGTCAGTGTGTTTTACTGTGCGAATCCTTGTTTCTAGGGACAGGGAAGGACAGTGAGGGAATTCTCCTTGTGCTATAGTGTGCTTTAAAAAAACATTTTTTCTAGGGACAGAAAACTATAGGAAGGAAGAGTGTCAGTTTCTTTCACTGTGATAATCCTTGTTTCTAGGGACAAAGAAGGAAAGTGAGTGAAATTCTCCTTGTGCTATAGTGTGCTTTAAAAAAACATTTTTTCTAGGGACAGAAAACTATAGGTAGGGAGAGTGTCAGTGTGTTTTACTGTGCGAATCCTTGTTTCTAGGGTAAGGGAAGGACAGTGAGGGAATTCTCCTTGTGCTATAGTGTGCTTTAAAAAAAAAATGTTTCTAGGGACAGAAAACTATAGGTAGGGAGAGTGTCAGTGTGTTTTACTGTGCGAATCCTTGTTTCTAGGGACAGGGAAGGACAGTGAGGGAATTCTCCTTGTGCTATAGTGTGCTTTAAAAAAACATTTTTTCTAGGGACAGAAAACTATAGGTAGGGAGAGTGTCAGTGTCTTTTACTGTGTGAATCCTTGTTTCTAGGGACAGGGAAGGACAGTGAGGGAATTCTCCTTGTGCTATAGTGTGCTTTAAAAAAACATTTTTTCTAGGGACAGAAAACTATAGGTAGGAAGAGTGTCAGTTTCTTTCACTGTGATAATCCTTGTTTCTAGGGACAAAGAAGGAAACTGAGGGAAATTCTCCTTGTGCTATAGTGTGCTTTAAAAAAACATTTTTTCTAGGGACAGAAAACTATAGGTAGGGAGAGTGTCAGTGTCTTTTACTGTGCGAATCCTTGTTTCTAGGGACAGGGAAGGACAGTGAGGGAATTCTCCTTGTGCTATAGTGTGCTTTAAAAAAACATTTTTTCTAGGGACAGAAAACTATAGGTAGGAAGAGTGTCAGTTTCTTTCACTGTGATAATCCTTGTTTCTAGGGACAAAGAAGGAAAGTGAGTGAAATTCTCCTTGTGCTATAGTGTGCTTTAAAAAAACATTTTTTCTAGGGACAGAAAACTATAGGTAGGGAGAGTGTCAGTGTCTTTTACTGTGTGAATCCTTGTTTCTAGGGACAGGGAAGGACAGTGAGGGAATTCTCCTTGTGCTATAGTGTGCTTTAAAAAAACATTTTTTCTAGGGACAGAAAACTATAGGTAGGGAGAGTGTCAGTGTGTTTTACTGTGCGAATCCTTGTTTCTAGGGACAGGGAAGGACAGTGAGGGAATTCTCCTTGTGCTATAGTGTGCTTTAAAAAAAAAAAATTCTAGGGACAGAAAACTATAGGAAGGAAGAGTGTCAGTTTCTTTCACTGTGATAATCCTTGTTTCTAGGGACAAAGAAGGAAAGTGAGTGAAATTCTCCTTGTGCTATAGTGTGCTTTAAAAAAACATTTTTTCTAGGGACAGAAAACTATAGGTAGGGAGAGTGTCAGTTTATTTCACTGTGATAATCCTTGTTTCTAGGGACAAAGAAGGAAAGTGAGTGAAATTCTCCTTGTGCTATAGTGTGCTTTAAAAAAAAATTTTTCTAGGGACAGAAAACTATAGGTAGGGAGAGTGTCAGTGTGTTTTACTGTGCGAATCCTTGTTTCTAGGGACAGGGAAGGACAGTGAGGGAATTCTCCTTGTGCTATAGTGTGCTTTAAAAAAACATTTTTTCTAGGGACAGAAAACTATAGGTAGGGAGAGTGTCAGTGTGTTTTACTGTGCGAATCCTTGTTTCTAGGGACAGGGAAGGACAGTGAGGGAATTCTCCTTGTGCTATAGTGTGCTTTAAAAAAACATTTTTTCTAGGGACAGAAAACTATAGGAAGGAAGAGTGTCAGTTTCTTTCACTGTGATAATCCTTGTTTCTAGGGACAAAGAAGGAAAGTGAGTGAAATTCTCCTTGTGCTATAGTGTGCTTTAAAAAAACATTTTTTCTAGGGACAGAAAACTATAGGTAGGGAGAGTGTCAGTGTGTTTTACTGTGCGAATCCTTGTTTCGAGGGTAAGGGAAGGACAGTGAGGGAATTCTCCTTGTGCTATAGTGTGCTTTAAAAAAACATTTTTTCTAGGGACAGAAAACTATAGGTAGGGAGAGTGTCAGTGTGTTTTACTGTGCGAATCCTTGTTTCTAGGGACAGGGAAGGACAGTGAGGGAATTCTCCTTGTGCTATAGTGTGCTTTAAAAAAACATTTTTTCTAGGGACAGAAAACTATAGGTAGGGAGAGTGTCAGTGTGTTTTACTGTGCGAATCCTTGTTTCTAGGGACAGGGAAGGACAGTGAGGGAATTCTCCTTGTGCTATAGTGTGCTTTAAAAAAAAAAATTTCTAGGGACAGAAAACTATAGGAAGGAAGAGTGTCAGTTTCTTTCACTGTGATAATCCTTGTTTCTAGGGACAAAGAAGGAAAGTGAGTGAAATTCTCCTTGTGCTATAGTGTGCTTTAAAAAAACATTTTTTCTAGGGACAGAAAACTATAGGTAGGGAGAGTGTCAGTGTGTTTTACTGTGCGAATCCTTGTTTCTAGGGACAGGGAAGGACAGTGAGGGAATTCTCCTTGTGCTATAGTGTGCTTTAAAAAAACATTTTTTCTAGGGACAGAAAACTATAGGAAGGAAGAGTGTCAGTTTCTTTCACTGTGATAATCCTTGTTTCTAGGGACAAAGAAGGAAAGTGAGTGAAATTCTCCTTGTGCTATAGTGTGCTTTAACCACTTAAGCCCCGGACCATTTCGGGCCATTAGGACCAAGCCTGTTTTTGGGATTCGGCACTGCGCTGCTTTAACTGTAAATTGTGCGGACATGCAATGTTGTACCCAAATGAAATTTGCGTCCTTTTCTTCCCACAAATAGAGCTTTCTTTTAATGGTATTTGATTGCCTCTGCGATTTTTATTTTTTGCGATATAAATGGAAAAAGAACGAAAATTTTGAAAAAAAAAGATATTTTCTACTTTTTGTTATAAGAAAAATCGAATAAACTCAATTTTAGTCATACATTTAGGCCAAAATGTATTCAGCCACATGTCTTTAGTAAAAAAAATGTCAATAAGCGTATATTTATTGGTTTGCGCAAAAGTTATAGCGTTTACAAACTAGGGTACATTTTCTGAAATTTACACAGCTTTAAATTTATGACTGCCTATCTCATTTCTTGAGGTGCTAAAATGGCAGGGCAGTACAAAACCCCCCCAAATGACCCCATTTTGGAAAGTAGATACCCCAAGGAAATTGCTGAGAGGCATGTTGAGCCCATTGAATATTTTTTTTTTTGTCCCAAGTGATTGAATAATGACAAAAAAAAAAAAAATTACAAAAAGTTGTCACTAAATGATATATTGCTCACACATGCCATGGTTATATGTGGAATTGCACCCCAAAATACATTCTGCTGCTTCTCCTGAGTACGGGGATACCACATGTGTGGGACTTTTTAGGAGCCTAGCCACGTACGGGACCCCGGAAACCAAGCACCGCCTTCAGGATTTCTAAGGGCGCAAATTTTTGATTTCACTCCTCACTACCTATCACAGTTTCGAAGGCCATAAAATGCCAAAATAGCACAAAACCCCCCCAAATGACCCCATTTTGGAAAGTAGACACCCCAAGCTATTTACTGAGAGGCATGTTCAGTCCATGGAATATTTTATATTTTGCCACAAGTTGCGGGAATATGACAAACTTTTTTTTTTTTGCACAAAGTTGTCACTAAATGATATATTGCTCACACATGCCATGGGCATATGTGAAATTACACCCCAAAATACATTCTGCTGCTTCTCCTGAGTACGGGGATACCACATGTGTGGGACTTTTTGGGAGCCTAGCCGCGTACGGGACCCCAAAAACCAAGCACCGCCTTCAAGGTTTCTAAGGGCATACATTTTGGATTTCACTCCTCACTACCTATCACAGTTTTGAAGGCCATAAAATGCCAAGATGGCACAAAACCCCCCCAAATGACCCCATTTTGGAAAGTAGACACCCCAAGCTATTTGCTGAGAGGCATGTTGACCCCATTGAATATTTTTTTTTTTGTCCCAAATGATTGAATAATGACAAAAAGAAAAAAAAAATGTACAAAAAGTTGTCACTAAATGATATATTGCTCACACATGCCATGGTTATATGTGGAATTGCACCCCAAAATACATTCTGCTGCTTTTCCTGAGTATGGGGATACCACATGTGTGGGACTTTTTGGGAGCCTAGCCGCGTACAGGGCCCCAAAAACCAAGCACTGCGAACGCTGAAGTTATGTGTGTTGTGTTTGGTAAGTGACAGTGATCGATCGATACTGCACTTGGGTGGGCTGGGCTGGGCTGGGCTTGGCGGAGGGGCTAAACGCAGGCGCTAGCAGGTATCTGGGCTGATCCCGCTAACACTGCGTTTTTGGGAACCCTAAACCGCTGGGGATGCTAGTATAGATCTGATCAGATCTGATCAGATACTATACCACTAAGGGGGGTGTATGCTTTGCGCGTGGGTGTTAGCGTTACTGTCACTAACCTAACACTGCCTGGGGCGACGCAGACCCTCTCTGGCGCTAAAACCTAATTGATCTCACCCGCCGGGCGATCAGGGGGGTTAAACCTTTATTGGGTTATATACGGCGGGTGCCCTGATGCTATAAAAAGCAAACTAATCAACCAGCGTCACCCGTAACCTTTATATGGTGATCACTGGTGAAAGGGTTAACTAGGGGCAATCAGGGGGTTAAAACCTTTATTAGGTTAAATATGGGGGTACCTGACACTATATAAAAACCTGACGGGTAACCTAAATAACTAAATAACTTACTGGCTAACCAGTGACACCAGTGACGCTTATACGGCGATCACTGGTGAAAGGGTTAACTCTAGGGGCAATCAGGGGGTTAAAATAATATATGGGGGTACCTGACACTAATAAAAACCTGCGGCGAACCTAAAAAAAAAATAACTGCCTATCTAAAACACCAGCGACACGAATACAGCGATCGGAAAAACAATCGCTTAGTGACGCTGAAGTTAGGGGGTGAAAGGGTTACCTGGGGGGTGATCAAGGGGTTAAACCTTTATTAGGGGGGGTTAGGGGGCTACCCTGGACCTAAAGGGGCCTAATCCTAACTGCCCTGCAACTTTTTACAATCACAGATGACACTAAATGCAGTGATCAGTAAAATAAATGATCACTGCAATCAGTGACACTGTGATTGGGGGCTTTGGGGTGACCTGGGGGGTGATCTGGGGGTGACTGGGGGGTGATTTGTGTGCCTATGTGTACCTACGTGTCAGTGGACTGTTGGTGCACTAACCTGCTTCTTCTCTGCTCGGCGCCGGGAACGGAAAGACCGCGGCGAGGGAGATGACATCACTTCCTCCAGCCTTGTTTACATCACATGGCGGAGGAAGCATTTTCATTGGCCGGGAGCGATCGCGAGGGGGGGGCGGAATCGAGCGCCCCCCCCCTCATGCCTGATCGCTCCCGAACACTTAACGGTCGCTCACTGCAGTGAAGGGGGGTCCGGATGGACCCCCCAACTGCACAAAGGCGATCACGTAGATCTACGTGATTCTGCCTGTCCGTGCCATTCTGCCGACGTAAATCGGCGGTGGGCGGTCGTTAAGTGGTTAAAAAAACATTTTTTCTAGGGACAGAAAACTATAGGTAGGGAGAGTGTCAGTGTGTTTTACTGTGCGAATCCTTGTTTCTAGGGACAGGGAAGGACAGTGAGGGAATTCTCCTTGTGCTATAGTGTGCTTTAAAAAAACATTTTTTCTAGGGACAGAAAACTATAGGAAGGAAGAGTGTCCGTTTCTTTCACTGTGATAATCCTTGTTTCTAGGGACAAAGAAGGAAAGTGAGTGAAATTCTCCTTGTGCTATAGTGTGCTTTAAAAAAACATTTTTTCTAGGGACAGAAAACTATAGGTAGGGAGAGTGTCAGTGTCTTTTACTGTGCGAATCCTTGTTTCTAGGGACAGGGAAGGACAGTGAGGGAATTCTCCTTGTGCTATAGTGTGCTAAAGCATTCCTCATCAACCATCTTCGAAATCCTTGTTTTTTTGGACAGTCAGGGAAATTGTCGTTGTGCTATTCTGTGCAAAAGCAATCATCCTCAACCATATTTAGAAATCCTTAAGTAAAGGGACAGAGAAGGACACCTGAAGGTAGCCCTTATTGCTTTTTTCCCATCTCCCTGCAGGCCATCTATTAGAATGTCTGGAAGGCAAACAAGGAGAGGCAGACAGTCAGGAGGCAATAAAAGAGGGCAAGCAGGCTCTGTGTCTGGGGGCAACAGTGCTGGTCGTGGACGCGGCGCATTGTCATCAGCACATGGCCATGGGACACGCTTGTCCTTCTTTTCGGCAGCTGGACATGTTGAGCCACATCATGCCGAAGACTTGGTAGACTGGATGACCAAGCCCTCCTCCTCCTCCTCATCCTCTCTCAACCAGGCTCAGGGTACTGGAAAAGCAGCTGCCAAAGCGTCCTCTTCCCTGGTATCAATGTCAGACTCATCATCAGTCACTCCTTCCCTAGACCCACCATGTCCTCCTCCTGAGGAGTCCCCCGAACTGTTTGAGCACAGTGTTGGGTACATGCTCCAGGAGGATGCCCAGCATTTCGAAGGGTCTGATGATGAAACCCAGCTAGAGGAAGGCAGTAGCGTGAGAGCAGACAGAGGGGATGCTCAAGAAGGACACCAATCTGGCAGTCATGTTCCAGCAGCTGCAGCATACTGCCAGATTGGCTCCAGTGATGAGGAGGGAGGTGATGATGAGGTCACTGACTCCACGTGGGTGCCTAATAGGAGAGAGGAGGAGGAGGAGGATGAGGAGGAGGCACATCTCCAACGAGGCAGGATGCCCTTTGGTGGCCAGCGTAAGGGCAGTACACCGACAGAATCACACCGCAGAGCTCCGCCTGTGCAGGGCGCTGCCTCTGCCCGTCATTCAAAAAGTTCTTTGGTGTGGGCCTTTTTTGAGGCTAGTGCATCAGATCGCACAGCTGCTGTTTGCAACATATGTCTCAAGCGTATATCGCGTGGCCAAAACATCAGCCGCTTGGGTACCACATGCCTGACCAGACATATGTTGACCTGCCATGCAGCTCGTTGGCAAGCCTACCTCAAAGACCCACACCAAAGAACAAAGCGGACCTCTCCTTGCACCGCATCAGCTGGGATCTCCAACCCCACTATAACTTCAGTCCTCTCTGAAACATGCACTGAGAGGAATGAAGGTGTAGAATTAGGTGTGTCACAGCCAAGTACTTGCGGCCACTCTGCTAGCAGTACACCGACGTCCGATTCTAGCAGGCAAATTTCCCTGCCCCAGCTGCTGGACCGTCGAAAGAAGTTCACTCCCAGCCATCCACATGCCCAGCGGTTGAATGCTAGCTTGGCTAAATTGCTAGCGCTTCAACTGCTGCCTTTTCAGTTGGTAGACTCGGCCCCCTTCCGTGAGTTTGTGCAATGTGCGGTTCCTCAGTGGCAGGTTCCCAAACGCCACTTTTTCTCACGGAAGGCTATTCCGGCTCTCTACCGGCATGTGGAAGGCAATGTCTTGGCCTCGCTGGACAGGGCGGTCAGCGGTAAGGTGCATATTACCACTGACTCATGGTCCAGCAGGCATGGACAGGGACGTTACCTTTCTTTCACGGCCCATTGGGTCACTCTTTTGGCAGCTGGGAAGGATGCAGGACAAGGTGCAGTAGTGTTGGAGGTTGTTCCACCGCCACGCCTCCAAAATGCTACTACTGGTTGTGACACACCTCTCTCCTCCACCCCCTCCTCTTCTTCTTCCTCCATGGCCTCTTCCTGTGGTTTGTCCTCGGAACCAGCGGTGCTCCGTAGGCGTTCAAGGGGCTACGCAAGTACGCAGGCAAAAAGATGCCATGCCGTGCTTGCGCTGGTGTGTTTGGGGGACAGAAGCCACACTGGGCAGAGGTCCTGTCTGCTCTGCAGGGCCAGGCCGAGAGGTGGTTGACGCCACGCCAGCTTAAGCCAGGAATGGTGGTTTGCGACAATGGCACCAACCTCCTCTCCGCCCTCCGACAGGGACAACTGACCCATGTGCCCTGTGTGGCTCACGTCCTTAACCTGGTGGTGCAGCGGTTCTTGGGCAGGTACCCGGGCTTACAGGATGTCCTGAGGCAGGCCAGGAAAGTCTGTGTGCATTTCCGCAGATCTTATAATGCCAGTGCTCGCCTGGCTGAGCTGCAAAAGGAGTTGAACCTGCCCAAGAACCGCCTTATATGTGACATGCCCACCATGTGGAACTCAACGTTGGCCATGCTGCAGCGGCTGCACATGCAGCAGAGGGCCATCAATGAGTACCTGTGCGACTACGGCACCAGGACAGGGTCAGGGGAGCTTGGTTTTTTTTCTCCACGCCAGTGGGGCATGATCAGGGATGCATGCACTGTCCTGGCACCATTTGAGGAGGCCACGAGGATGGTGAGCAGTGACAGTGCATGCATCAGTGACACTGTACCTCTTGTCCACCTGTTGGAGCACACGCTGCGTGGAATAATGGACAGGGCACTTGAGGCAGAACAGAGGCAGGAAGAGGAGGACTTCCTTGCCTCTCAAGGCCCCCTTTACCCAGACAGTGTTCCTTCTGTCCCACCCATCGCACAGGAAGAGGAGGAGGAGGAGGAGGAGGAGGATTGTGTCAGCATGGAGGTGGAGGCTGGCACTCAGCATCATCAGCAGCAGTCTTTTAGGGATGATTTACAGTCCCAAGAAACCAGTGGACTTGTACGTGGCTGGGAGGAGGTGGCTGCGGATCATGTCGTCCTTAGTGACCCAGAGGACTCCGGAGCGAATGCCTCAGCAAACCTACGCTGCATGGCCTCCCTGATCCTGCAAAGTCTGCGGAAGGATCCTCGTATTCTTCGGATCAAGGAGAGGGACCATTACTGGCTGGCCACTCTCCTTGATCCACGGTACAAGGGTAAGGTTGCGGACCTTATGTTACCGTCGCAGAGGGAGCAGAGGATGAGACAACTCCGGGAGGCCTTGCAGAAAGGTCTGTGCAACGCGTTCCCAGAGACTGGGAGGTTACAAACTCCTGGTCCTGGACAACGAGTTGCTGAGGCTTCGGCCAGTCAAAGAAGGAGCGGTGGGGAAGGTGGCCGTCTGACTGATGCGTTCAGACAATTCTTTAGTCCGCAGCCCCAAAGTATGATCGGTTCCAGCAACCATCGCCAGCGTCTGATAAACATGGTGCAGGAATATCTAGGGGCAAGGTCAGACTTGGACACCTTCCCCACCGAAAATCCTCTGGCTTACTGGGTCTTGAGGATGGATCACTGGCCAGAGCTTGCACAGTATGCAATTGAGCTACTGGCCTGTCCTACATCCAGCGTTCTTTCGGAACGCACATTCAGTGCTGCAGGAGGATTTGTCACGGATCACAGGGTGCGCCTGTCCACCGACTCGGTTGATCGACTGACTTTCATCAAGATGAACCAGTCTTGGATCACCACCAGCTACCACACACCTGATGCTGATATAACAGACTAATTGATTTTAACATGTCACATCCCTTCAAGACTGATGCTGATGCTGAGTGCCTGTGCTGTTATGTTGACTGGCTATCCTCCTCCTCTGAGTCCTCAATGATACGATTGATGATGATAGCTTGGAAGATCATTTTTGTTTATGGGTGCCGCCACCAGTGGCTAAGAACCAATTTTTCAGCCCCTGTTTAACAGGGGCGTGTAATTACAATTTTTTTAGCAATAATTTGCCATAGGGCTCATTGCTGTGCTCCAAGTACAGTATCTGTGAGGGGTTGGAGTGTTGTGGCACCAGTGCCTAAGGCCCAATTTTTCAGCCCCTGTTTAACAGGGGCGTGTCATTACAATTTTTGAAGCAATACTTTGCAACAGGGCTCATTGCTGTGCTCCAAGTACAGTATCTGTGAGGGGTTGTAGTGTTGTGCCACCAGTGCCTAAGGCCCAATTTTTCAGCCCCTGTTCAACAGGGGCATGCAATTACAATTCTTGATCTAATAATTCACAGCAGGGCCCATTGCTGCACCCACCAAGAGTAACTCTGAGGGCTTACAGTGTTGTGGCAACGCCACCACCACCACCACCACGAAAAGCCCAATTTTTCAGCCCCTGTTCAAAAGGGGCATGTAATTACAATTCTTGATCTAATAATTCACAGCAGGGCCCATTGCTGCACCCACCAAGAGTAACTCTGAGGGCTTACAGTGTTGTGGCAACGCCACCACCACCACCACCACGAAAGGCCCAATTTTTCAGCCCCTGTTCAAAAGGGGCATGTAATTACAATTCTTGATCTAATAATTCACAGCAGGGCCCATTCCTGCACCCACCAAGAGTAACTCTGAGGGCTTACAGTGTTGTGGCAACACCACCACCACCACCACCACCACGAAAGGCCCAATTTTTCAGCCCCTGTTCAACAGGGGCATGCAATTACAATTCTTGATCTAATAATTCACAGCAGGGCCCATTCCTGCACCCAACAAGAGTAACTCTGAGGGCTTACAGTGTTGTGGCAACACCACCACCACCACCACCACCACGAAAGGCCCAATTTTTCAGCCCCTGTTCAAAAGGGGCATGTAATTACAATTCTTGATCTAATAATTCACAGCAGGGCCCATTCCTGCACCCACCAAGAGTAACTCTGAGGGCTTACAGTGTTGTGGCAACACCACCACCACCACCACCACCACGAAAGGCCCAATTTTTCAGCCCCTGTTCAACAGGGGCATGCAATTACAATTCTTGATCTAATAATTCACAGCAGGGCCCATTCCTGCACCCACCAAGAGTAACTCTGAGGGCTTACAGTGTTGTGGCAACACCACCACCACCACCACCACCACAAAAGGCCCAATTTTTCAGCCCCTGTTCAACAGGGGCATGCAATTACAATTCTTGATCTAATAATTCACAGCAGGGCCCATTGCTGCACCCACCAAGAGTAACTGTCAGGGCTTACAGTGTTGTGGCACCAGCACCACCATCAAAGGCCCAATTTTTACTACCACTGTTCAACAATTATATGTAATTAAAATTCCTGATATAATAGTTGACAGAAGGGCGTTCCAGCACCAACCAAGAGTAACTGTGAGTGCTTACAGTGTTGTGCCAACACCAACAACTAAGGGGCCTATTTCTGCAGAGTATATACGGCAGGTCCCTACTTTCAAACATCCAACTTACAAACGACTCCTACTTGCAAACGCAAGAAGACAACAGGAAGTGAGAGGAAATCTACCACTAGGAAGGAAAATTCTCTCCTGTAAGAATAAATATGGGAGAAAGGTGTCTCCTCTGTACTGATGCTTTATCAGCAATCCTTGTTTCAAGAAAAACACCACATTTCAAAAACAGTTGTCATTGGGACGGAAAGTGAGGTGAAATGTTCTGAACAGGGGCACAGACAGCAAAACAAATGTTACAGGGGTGATAACCCTTACCTATGTTTTCCAAAAAGTTTAAAAATAGATTTTTGGGCTGGAGCTACACTTCAACAATGTACCTGTTCAAAATTACAAACAGATTCTACATAAGAACAAACCTACAGTCCCTGTCTTGTATGCACCGCCTGTATACGGCTGTTCAGAGTATATAGGGCCTTTTTTATTTTATGTGCGGGGTTCCCCTTAATATCCATACAAGACCCAAAGGGGCTGGTAATGGGCTGGGGTAGGGGGGGGGGGTCATGGGGTAGCTATGCCATTTTTCTTAAAGATTTTCATCCATATTACCGGGACCAGATATTACATTAAAGCCGCAAGCAGTTTTAAATGGCTTTTTTTCCCTTTAGAAGTGTCATTTTGTGCAGGGACAGTTCTAAACACGGGAAACACGTGGCACTTCACAGGCATACTTTAGACACCCCCCAGGTACGATATTTAAAGGAATATTTGACTTTTTTTTTTCACTTTATGCATCATTAAAATGACTGCTCCCGAAAAACGACCGTTTTTAAAACTTCTTTTTGCATTGATACATGTCCCCTGGTGCACAACCCGGGTTCCCAAACCCTTTTTAGGACAATAACATGCATAATAGTTGTTATAATTAGCACTTTAGAATTCGAACGTTCGCATCCATTGTATTTAATAGGGTTCTAATGTTCGTACGAACTTTCGGTCCGTTCGCGGGTTCTGGTGCGAACCGAACCCGGGGGTGTTCGGCTCATCACTATCAATGACCCCTCGGCATCCCCAGCGGCAGTGTGGGACTCCTTTAAATTACATGCTAGGTCAGCCCTGAGTATTGCCATCAATAAAATTAAGGGGGATTCCGCAGCCTCCATGGCTGGGGCGGAGGCGAACCTTGAATTAGCGGAGCACCAGTTTATACTGGATCCCACACTGGCCCAGGCGGATCTTCTCCGGTTACATACTAGGGTTGTTAATCAGATGCATTATGAAAAGGCTAGGCGTAAACTCTTCTTTTCAAGACAAAAATACTTTGAACACGGAGATAAAGCTGGTAAACTCCTGGCGTATATGATCCACAGCGAAGCTCGCCCGCCAGTGGTTATATCACTCCACGGGCAAGATGGGGAACGCATTACGGACCCCCCCCTGGTTACTTCAAAATTTAGAGATTTTTTTTCAGAATTATACACGTCTAGGGCACCTGCCGATGAGACACTGATGCAGGGCTTCCTAGAGAACATCTCATTCCCCCAGCTCACAGAGGAGCAAGTATCACTGCTAGAGGAAACCCTAACCAGTAGTGAAATATCGCAGGCCATGGCCACCTTCGCTAGGTCCAAGGCCCCGGGTTCGGATGGGCTACCCATCGAATTCTATTTACAGTATAGTGAGCTACTAACCCCCAAACTCCTGGCACTGTATAACTATTTGTATGATAATTTCGCTCTGCCCCCTACCATGAGAGAAGCAGTTATAGTACTGATCCCAAAGCCAGGTAAGGACCCAGGTTACCCGGAATCCTACAGACCCATCTCCCTACTTCAAACAGACATTAAAATTCTAGCGAAAATATTGGCCACTCGATTAAATAAGGTTGTCCTTTCCCTTATACATGAGGACCAAGCGGGCTTTATGCCTGGTCGGAACACGTCATTTAACCTTAGGAAATTACATATTAACCTCCAGGCCACACACGATAATATAGGGGAACGGGTGGTGGTAACCCTAGATACGGCCAAAGCATTTGATTCTGTTGAGTGGGGATATCTCTGGAGATGCCTGGAGGGGTATGGTTTCGGAGCCCGCTTCATTAAATGGATACGGCTTCTCTACCAGGACCCTTCAGCTAGGGTGGTGGCTAATGGGTGGCCGTCAGATACATTCCGCCTTACTAGGGGCATGCGGCAAGGCTGCCCCCTGTCCCCGCTCTTGTATGCCCTGGCGGCTGAACCCCTGGCTATATCCATTCGGGATAATCAGGGGATCTGAGGCTATCCAGGGCTAATGTAGTAGAAAAGATCAGCATGCACGCTGACGACACCTTATTATACTTAGCGGACTCGGGCCCCTCCCTGCGCCTTGCTCTAGACACTATTGACCGGTTTGGTTCGTTTTCAGGCCTTCGGATAAACTGGGATAAGTCTCAAATCCTTCCAATTGATATATTCCCACCATCACATGCACAGGCACAGCTGCCACTCACCAGAGCCAGCACTATAAAATATCTGGGGATTTCTGTTTCCAGGTCCTCAACGGAATATATTACCCTGAACATTGAACCCTTATACACTTTAATTAAATCCAAAATTCAACTCTGGTCCCGTCTGCCGCTGGGGGTGTGGGGCGCGTCAATTTGATAAAGATGGTTCTCCTCCCTAAAATATTATATGTCGTCTGGCACTCCCCAGTATACATCCCCTTTAGACACTTTCAGTGCTTTGAAGCGTTGCTTAAACCCTTTGTTTGGGGAAACAGCAGGCATAAGCTAGCCTGGCGAACACTGAAAAATCCCATTGATTTGGGAGGTCTGGCCATGCCCGATCTTAACCTGTACTATGTGGCGTCGCAATTATCGCAGCTGTTCCACATAGACAAAACGGATAGGGACAGGTTTGCCGTCTTGAGCTGCCGCACTTTGATGCGGCCTCCACTGGACCCAATTAGTGAAATAGCAACGGGACTTCGGTGCACGGAACCAACTGGAAGGTACACCCTTCTGTATCACTACAGGCGCATCTGGGATGTCGCCATGGCTAAACTAAAGATCACCCCGCTTAATGACTACACCCCACTGTGGCGCAACAAGCTACTCACCGAGCTGTCCCGAATCTCTGAGGCAGGGCTTTGGGATATGTACGGGATCCGGTACTTACACCAACTCCTTTTGGGTGGTGAGCTAAAATCTTTTTGCGCTCTACAAGAGGAGTATGCCCTTCCGGACCACATGTACTATAGATACCTGCAGGTGAGACACGCCATGTTCACACAATTCTCAAATATATTGCCGCAGCCTTTTCCCAATTCAATCATTGCTATAGTCAAGAGCTCAGATCCACAAAAACTCATATCTGCCTTCTACTCCATGCTTCTTACCGCAACATCAGCGAAAATGGCGTATGACATCAAACCACGCTGGACGGAGGAGGTGGGAGAGATGGATGATGAAGAGTGGGGAGAGGCTTTGGAAGCCTGTAAGACGGTATCACCCAGACTGTCGGATAGGCTGACACAGCTGTACATTCTACATAGGGCATACCTCACCCCGCTTCGCATTTCCAAATTCCGACCAGAACACCTAAGTACTTGCCCTATGTGCCTAAACGAGACAGGGACGTTCTTCCATTTAATATGGACCTGCACTAAAATTCAGGGATATTGGAAACAAATTGTGGCATTCCTCCACGACACTATGGGCTCACCTCTCACTCTGACCCCGAAACCATGCATTTTGGGGATATTCCCTGAACCTGATAGTGATAAATTTACATTGACCTTCTTACGCGAATCATTATTCCTAGCTAGGAAGGTGCTCGCCAGAAAATGGATGAGACAGACACCCCCCACATTCGAAGAATGGAAATCCGAGATCAATAGCAGCCTACCTTATAAGAAATTTATATATATAAATAGAGGTTGCCCCTCCAAGTATAACAAGATTTGGGACCGCTGGCTAGATATGACAAATACTCTTACTTGAAAACATAGAATGTTGCATAAAACAAGATACGCTAGGACTACACCTTTGGATAAATACCCTGTATTGAATGAGTCACGAGGACCTCTCCTCTGGTCCTCCTGTATTCTACTCTCTCCAACTATTTTCTCCCCTTTTTTTCTTATTTTCCTCTTTTGTTTTATTTTGCATTTTTTTTATCTTGTATTGAAGGATGATGTATTGCCCAAGCTACACAAGTGATTATCCTGTATATGTATATGAAGCTCAATAAAAACGTTTGAACAAAAAAAAAAAAAAAAGAAGGTACAGAGGTCCTCTGGGGTAGGCTGAACTGTGGATGTGAACACCCCTTGGAAAAACATTGCAAAACTATTCATAAGGGATTGGGTGGAGTAGCATGGTACCTCCTGTGCATCTGTCACAGCTACTATGTGTGAGGAGGGTTGCTGCAATTTTGCTAACATTGCGAGAATATGGCCCATATTCTCTCCTTCTTCAAAGTGTTTCTGCTGTAGAAAAAATCTTTTGTTCTCTGCTAATTGTAGGGACAGATGTTTAAGCATAGACTGGGAGGCCAACCATGTTCTTTTAGTGTTATCATTGGGGTCAGCAACATAATCAGCTTCCGAGCGCTGTGCCTCTGCCAGTACAAGCATCTCCCATTCTTTAGTGTTGGTCTTAATCTGGGAGATTACTCTAATAAATTGACCACATAGATATGCTTTGGCTGTGTCCCACACTGCACCCAGCTCTGTGGAGTCTAGATTGTATTTTAAAAAATCGGTCAGAAGGGCTGGAATCGGGTCAGGGTCTGGTATAAGAGACAGCCAAAACGGGTTAAGTTTCCATAGCCTATTGCCTCTAACAGCCACTATCCTTAAATCTACGGAGAGCGGGGAGTGGTCTAAGATCTGTCTGGGATGGTATTGTAAGGAGGCAACCATTGGCAGCAGGAGGTCAGTACCCAGTCACAGGTCAATTCTAGACAGGCCCCCCACTGAAGCTGATTGACAGGAATACACTCTAGCGTCAGGGTTATGCATTCTCCAAATATCAGTAAGACCCATCTCCAATAGAAGGCGAGCAAAAGGGGTAGACCCCCCACCCCGTACCATTGTTGCACCAATACAGGAACTGAGCTTGTTCTTATCACAATTAAGGTAGTTGTTAAAGTCCCCCAGGACCAACACCGTTACGCCCGGGAAGCGGGACATAAAATCGGCTAAGTTTTTAAGTAGGCCAGCTAAGAAGGAAGGAGGAATGTACAACCCTGCCAGTATACATTTTGTCCCATAAAGAGAACACAAAAGGAATATAAAGCGACCCTCTGGATCATTTTAACATCTAGGAAGGAGAATTGTGTACCTTGTTGTATCAGGATACTCACCCCCCTCGAATATACCGAGCCTGTAGCATGGTATATTGATGACAAAACTGTCTCATTGCAAATTGTGGAGTAGGCGTCGGGGGGAGGTGAGTCTCCTGTAAACAAATCACATCCGCATTCAACCTCTTGATCGTGCGAAGCACGGCCAAGCATTTAACCGGGTTATTCAAGCCCCTGATGTTCCAGGACAAAAATCTAGTTAGCTTAGACATTTCGTTATTGTGGCTATGTGAACATAAGGAAACCTTACACATTTGCTATGGAAATGCAGCACATATGGGGAACAATAAACAAAAGGACCCAAAGTTCGGTACTTATTACATGGGGGGAGAGGGGAGGCCCTCCATCCCAATGGGCAGTCATGCAGTGGTAGTCTCATGCAAAATAGTGAGCACAAAAATCAGAAAAAAATTGAGGAAGTCATGGTAGAAACTTTATAAAAGGTTGAACTGAGAAAACCGGCCAACGTGGCCAAACTATCAGGCCAAATATTGGCCTGAGGCCTATACCAGGCCATTCTGGGGGGCAACAGTGGAAGCGCACTTCAGTGTCTTAACCACTTAACGACCGCCCACTGTAAATATACGTCGGCAGAATGGCACGGACAGGCACAATCACGTGCCGGTACGTGACTGCTTTCGTATAGTTGGGGGGACCTGCTGGACCCCCCTTCTATACAGTGAGCGGTGGTTATTTGTTCGGGAGCGATCCGTGATGAGGGGACGGCCGTTCGATTCCGGCCACCCCCTCGCGATCGCTCCCGGCGAATGAAAACCTTCCTCTGCCTGTGTAATGTAAACACAGGCAGAGGAAGTGATGTCATCTCTCCTCGTGGCGGTCTTTTCGATCCGGCGCGAGGGGAGAAGACATCTCACAGTAAGTGCACCAACAGCCCACTGACACCAGTACACAAAGGCACACTTTTCACCCCCCAGTCACCCCCAGATCACCCCCCAGATCACCCCCAGTACCCCCAGTCACAGTGCACCGTTTGCAGTGGTAATTTTTTTACTGATCACTGCAATCAGTGTCATTTGTGACAGTAAAAAGTTGCAGGGCAGTTAGGTTTAGGCCCCTTTAGGTCCAGGGTAGCCCCCTAACCCCCCTAATAAAGGTTTAACCCCTTGATCGCCCCCCAGGTAACCCTTTCACCCCCTAACGCCAGCGTCACTAAGCGATCGTATTTCCGATCGCTGTATTTAGTGCCGGTGGTGCCCTAGATAGCCAGTTATTTAGTTTTAGTTTTGCCGCAGGTTTTTATAGCGTCAGGTACCCCCATATATTATTTTAACCCCCTGATTGCCCCTAGAGTTAACTCTTTCACCAGTGATCACTGTATAAGTTTTACTGGTGACACTGGTTAGCCAGTTAGTTATTTAGTTATTTAGGTTACCCGTCAGATTTTTATATAGCGTCAGGTACCCCTAATAAAGGTTTTAAAGGTTTTAACCCCCTGATTGCCCCTAGTTAACCCTTTCACCAGTGATCACCATATACGTTTTACGGGTGACGCTGGTTGGTTAGTTTGCTTTTTATAGCGTCTCGCTGTATATAACCCAATAAAGGTTTAACCCCCTGATCGCCCGGCGGCTGATATCAATTAGGTTTTAGCGCCAGAGAGGGTCTGTGTCGCCCCAGGCAGCGTTAGGTTAGTGCCAGTAACGCTAACACCCACGCGCAAAGCATACACCTCCCTTAGTGGTATAGTATCTGAACAGATCAATATCTGATCTGATCAGATCTATACTAGCAACCCCAGCAGTTTAGGGTTCCCAAAAACGCAGTGTTAGCGGGATCAGCCCAGATACCTGCTAGCACCTGCGTTTAGCCCCTCCGCCCAGCCCCAGCCCAGCCCAGCCCACCCAAGTGCAGTATTGATCGATCACTGTCACTTACCAAACACAACACACATAACTGCAGTGTTCGCAGAGACAGTCCTGATCCCTGCGATCGCTAACAGTTTTTTTTGAAGCGTTTGATACATTTGCTGACAGTCAGGTGCTTTTTTAACTGTGAATCTTACTAGTGTACCCCTAAATTTAGAGCCCAGAATGGCAAGACGAAGGTACACTAGTAAAGAGGCCTATGAGATTCTGAGCATGAAAGATAGTGAAGAGGAGGTCACGCATCTGTCAGATTCAGGCTCAGAATATCTTCCCGTAGAAGACAGTGAAGTCAGCGGCTCCATGTCAGATAGCTCTGACGACGAAGATGAGGTCCCTGCTAAGGTCAGGCGTACCCGATCTCGATCTTCTGAGGTTGTTGAGGAGCAAGAACCGCAGGTCTCTCGTATCATGGAGCAGAGTAGTACTAGCGCCGCTATTCCTTCTGGTGAATTGGCAAGCACCAGCGGCCTAGTACAGCTTGGGCGTACATCCAGCACTGCAGTATCACGTGGTGACGTGGCGAGTCCCATAAGTGCAGTTCAAGCTGGCGAGGTGGCAAGCACAAGTAGTGTCCCCCTGCCACCAAGAAGACAAAGGCAGGCCCGTCGTGCCCATAGTGTCCTTTCTGCAGAATTCGCCTATCCTGATTGGGTCCCCACCACTTCTGCAGAACCCGTACTTCCCCCATTCACTGCCCAACCCGGTATTCAGGTGGAAACATCTGATTTTATGCCAATTGATTTTTATTAGCTGTTTTTCACGGAAGATCTCTATAGATCTATTGTGGACCAGAGTAATTTATATGCTGGTCAATTCATCGCCGCTAACCCCCAGTTGCCTTCCATTGCCAAAGATTGGAAACCAATTACGGTTTCCGAATTTAAGACCTTTCTGGGCCTTTCCATCAACATGGGCACACATAAATTCCCGTCATTGCATGCTTATTGGTCCACGCACCCAATTGACCACATGCCCGTGTTCTCTGCCTCCATGCCCAGGAAACAATACGTGCAGATTTTGCGGTTCATGCACTTCAACGACAATGAACTTTGTCGTCCACGTGGAGACCCTGAATACGACCGGCTCTACAAAATTCGGCCCCCCATAAACCACTTCAACTAACGTTTTGTAACCTTGTTTATTCCTGATCAAGTTGTCTGCGTTGATGAGTCCCTGATTAAATTTTCTGGCCGCTTGTCTTTCAAGCAGTACCTTCCCAGCAAGCGTGCCAGATACGGGGTCAAGCTCTATAAGTTCTGTGACAGGGCAACAGGCTATGTATGGAGCTTTATGGTTTATGAGGGAAAAGACAGTCAGGTTGAGCCGGTCAACTGCCCGGATTACATAGGGAGCGCTGGCAAGATAGTGTGGAACTTGGTGTCACCCTTATTCAGAAAGGGGTACCAATTGTATGTGGACAATTATTACACGAGCGTGCCACTGTTTAGTCACTTGTTTGATCATCAGATTGGAGCATGTGGCACCGTGCGACCTAATCGCCGGGGCTTTCCCCAGAGGCTTGTAGATTCCCGTCTTAGGCTGGGGGAGAGAGCCTGCTTGAAGTGTAATAACTTGCTCGCTATGAAGTGGAGGGACAATAAGAATGTTTGCCTTCTTACCTCCCTTCATGCAGACACGACAGTCCAAATTCGTACGGCGACTGGTGTTGTGGAGAAACCCCTCTGTGTCCACGAATATAACCAAAATATGGGAGGGGTGGACCTCAACGACCAGTTGTTGGCGCCGTATCCAATTGACCGTAAGGCGAGACGCTGGTACAAAAAAGTGTCTCTATCCTTATTCCAATTGGCTTTGCTGAACGCTCATGTGCTATACAGAGCTTCAGGCGGGACGTCATCTCTTCTAAAATTCCAGAATGAGATAGTCACAGAACTCCTGTATCCAGGCGGTTCTACACCTCACCATCCCCAACCAAATGCAGTAAGCCGGCTGCATGGGAGGCATTATCTGTATGTCCTCCAGAGTACCCCTACCCAACGAACCCCCCAAAAAAGATGTCGTGTCTGTAGCAAGCGCGGATTTAGGCGTGACACCCGTTATTTTTGTCCACACTGTCCTGACAATCCTGGTCTTTGCATTGGTGAATGTTTTGAACGCTTCCACTCAAAAGTGAAGTTTTAGCGTAGGGTACAGCATTTCACAGACTAGGACACACTTACACAGGGTCTCCCAAGATGCCATCGCATTTTGAGAGACCCGAACCACTGCAGTTGTTAAAGTTACAAAAAAGTGTAAAAAAGAAAAAAAAAAAACTAAAAACAAAAAACACAAAAAAAAATATAAAAAATAAAAATAAAAAAATAGTTGTCGTTTTATTGTTCTCTCTCTCTCTCTCTCTATTTTATCTCAATTGTTCTGCTCTTTTTTTACTGTATTCTATTCTGCAATGTTTTATCATGCTTGCTTTTCAGGTATGTAATTTTTTGTTTTCAGGTGCGCCATTCAGCTGCAGCGCGGAATTATTTATCTTGACAGCAACAGCGTTTGCTCCCATGATACATAAAGCCGTGACTCCAGTGCTGTAGGAGGTGATTTCACCACCACAGTTAAAAAAAGAGCATATATGCCGAAGCATGGGGGCAGCAGGGGTGGAGGAGCGATTTTGCTCCTAATGCCGCGTACATACGGTCGAAATTCCGACGGAGGCTTGCCCGTGGAAAAGTCAGACCGTGTGTACGCGGCATACCCTTTTATGCCGCGTACATACGGTCGAAATTCTGACAGAGGCTTGCCCGTGGAAAAGTCCGACCGTGTGTACGCGGCATAACTTTTTTGCGGGAGGATGCCCCCATGCTTCGGCATATATATATTTTAGGCACAGGTTGCGTTAAAAAAATGTTTTATCTTTTACTAGTTTTTTTTTTTGGTATTTGCTTTGCAGGTATGGTATGGTAAGGTCTTACTGTTGTACTGTAATGTTACTTTGTTTTAATGTTAACCATCATTTGCTTAGAGGGTACGCCATTCAGTTGCAGCACGGATCTATTTATCTTGACAGCAACAGCGTTTGCTCCCAGGATACATAAAGCCGTGACTCCAATGCTGTAGGAGGTGATTTCACCACCACAGTTAAAAAAAAGAGCATATATGCCGAAGCATGGGGGCAGCAGGGGCGGAGGAGCGATTTTGCTCCTAATGCCGCGTACATACGGTCGAAATTCCGACGGAGGCTTGCCCGTGGAAAAGTCAGACCGTGTGTACGCGGCATAACCTTTTATGCCTCGTACATATGGTCGAAATTCTGACAGAGGCTTGCCCGTGGAAAAGTCCGACCGTGTGTACGCGGCATAACTTTTTTGCGGGAGGATGCCCCCATGCTTCAGCATATATAAATGGTGCATGTATGCCCATCATTAGAAGTGGGTGGATGAAGGGAGGTATTCTAATGGTGGGCATACCCACCGATCAATCCCTTTTTTTTCGTTCAGCCAACAGTCTGCATGAAAAAAAATATTACAATACATGTTGTGAGGGGGTTAGCTCGGCAGCGGGTGTGTGTGACCCCCGAGATGGGCTCCCCACACAAAAACAGGCCCAGCAAACGGAGGTTGTGGTTTTCAAAATCAAAAAGGTGCGGTTTATTTTCTATTTACAGTGACAAAACACAGCAAAGCAAAAGAAACATAAACAAAATAAATCCTGGTCAACTTGACCTCTGACTAAACATACAGGTTTCCTAACTAACAACTGGGATCAGCCTAGTGCTGTCCTAGTCCCTAAGTCCCTGGTTTTAAATGTCCAAGCAAATAGCCACACAGGCTTTGTCTCACCGCACAGGGGTTCACTCTCCCTAGACAGTCCACACAGGTCTGGTTCCAGGCATGAGCTAACATCTAATGAAGCTGGGAGTTCTTATAGAGGCCTAAATGAGCTGACAAGCTTCAGCTGGTCTCCTCATCTCTGTCTGCACGACGCCCCACACTCTCCCTAGAGGTATGAGTCATCCATGAGCCCACTAGCCTTATACAACTCTCCACCTAGTTCTATAAGTCGGCGTAAAGCCTGAATCTGGGCGAAATATATCTACCCCCCTGGATGCAACCAGGTGACTTTACCTTCCTGCTGTCACATACCCCCCCCTCTTGTTTTAACCTCGGGGTTGGAACACCAGCAATCAGGCATTCATGTACTCGAGACAAAGCATCCACATTCCCCATTTGAACGCCAGGGCGATGCTTTACTGTGAAGTTGAATTCCTGGAGGGCCAGGAACCACCTATTCACTCTTCTATTTGTTTCCTTGTTTTGAGCCATCCACTTTAACGGAGCGTGATCCGTAACCATGTCAAAGTGCCTACCTAGCAGGTAGTACCGAAGGGAATCTAGAGCCCACTTCACCGCTAAACACTCCTTTTCAACGGTGGCGTAATTTACCTCATGGGACTTCAACTTCCTGCTGAGGTAAATGACTGGGTGCTCTTCCCCGTTCCAGACCTGGGACAATACTGCTCCTAACCCCACATCTGACGCATCACTTTGTACGACAAAGTCTTTAGAGAAGTCGGGTGAGTACAACACTGGCTGGCTACATAAGGCTTGTTTCAAGAATTGGAATGCTGCCTCAGCCTCGGGGGTCCATTTAATCATGACCGACCCTTTCCCCTTCGTCAGGTTGGTTAGGGGCACAGCCTTAGAAGCAAAGTGGGGAATGAATCGCCGATAATACCCAGCGATTCCCAGAAAGGCTCGTACCTGCTTCTTGCTGTTGGGACGTGGCCAACTCTGGATGGCCTCGACTTTGTTGAGTTGGGGTTTTATTACTCCCCTCCCAATGGTGTACCCAAGATATTTGGCCTCCTCCTGCCCAATGGTACACTTCTTGGGGTTAGCCGTAAACCCCGCTTCCCGAACAGAGTCCAGGACTGCTTGCACTTTTGGCAGATGTGAGGCCCAATCTGTGCTATGGACAATTATGTCATCCAGGTAAGCCGCAGCATACTTCCGATGGGGCCTCAGCATCTGGTCCATTTTCCGCTGGAATGTGGCCGGCGCATTCTGTAACCCGAACGGCATTCTTTTATATTGGAACGCCCCGTCTGGGGTTACAAATGCGGTTTTCTCTTTGGCCAATTTGGCCAGGGGGATTTGCCAATACCCTTTTGTGAGGTCAAGAGTCGTCATGTATCGGGCTGTTCCCAGCCGGTCGATCAACTCATCTATACGTGGCATGGGGTAGGTGTCAAATTTTGTAACTTTGTTCAACTGACGAAAATCGTTACAAAATCGCCAGCTCCCATCCGGTTTAGGCACCAACACAATGGGACTAGACCAATCACTTTGGGACTCCTCTATCACCCCTAAGTTCAGCATTTTCTGTACTTCCTCCCATATTGCCTCCCGTCGGGCCTCTGGGATCCGATAGGGTTTTAACTTCACCCTTTCACCGGGCGGGGTAATGATGTCATGCTCTACCCCAGATGTTTGTCCCGGCAGCTCAGAGAATACCTCCTTGTTGCGAAGCACAAACTCCTTAACCTCCTGTTGTTGGGGTTGTGACAAGGTGGCTGCTATTCCAACCTCAGGAATCACTCAACCAGTTTGAACTGGTGACCAAGTGTCTGCGACTAGGGACTCTCTATCCCTCCAGGCTTTCAACAGATTAACGTGATAGATCTGTTCGGGCTTTCGCCTTCCTGGTTGTCTGACCTTGTAATTCACTTCGCTCACTTTTTCCATTATCTCGTAGGGGCCTTGCCATTTGGCAAGGAATTTACTTTCAACCGTAGGGACAAGTACCAGTATCCTATCCCCCGGGGAAAAGGTACGGGTCTTGGCTCCACGGTTGTACACTCTCTGCTGTGCTAACTGCGCTTGGGCCAAATGTTCCTTCACGATGGGCATTACCTGTGCAATTCGGTCTTGCATCAGGGCGACATGCTCAATCACACTCCTGTGGGGAGAACTCTCACTTTCCCAAGTTTCCTTGGCAATATCCAACAGCCCTCTTGGGTGTCTCCCATACAGTAACTCAAAGGGGGAGAATCCCGTAGAGGATTGGGGCACCTCCCTAATAGCAAACATCAGATAAGGAAGTAGACAGTCCCAATCCTTTCCATCTCTATCCACCACTTTCTTCAACATTTGTTTTAGGGTTTTGTTGAACCTTTCAACCAGCCCATCGGTTTGGGGGTGATACACAGATGTACGTAATTGCGTCACTTTGAACAATTTACACAGCTCCTTCATAACCCGGGACATAAAGGGTGTACCTTGGTCCGTAAGCAGTTCTTTACAAATACCCACCCGGCTAAACACAAGAGATAGCTCTTTGGCTATGGTTTTGGCCGAGGTATTTCGGAGAGGGATCGCTTCTGGATAACGGGTGGCATAGTCCATTATAACTAATATGTACTGGTGCCCCCTAGCGGACTTGATTATAGGACCTACCAAATCCATGGCGATCCTCTCAAACGGGACCTCAATGATGGGTAGAGGGACCAGCGGGCTACGGAAATGTGGCATCGGGGCCGACCTCTGACACACAGGGCAGGAGGAACAATAATTTTCTATGTCCTTCATCACCCCCGGCCAATAGAATCTCTGTAATACCCTCTCTCGGGTTTTCTCTGTCCCCAGATGACCTCCAAGAATGTGCCCATGGGCCAACTCCAACACCAACTTCCTGTAAGGTTTGGGCACCACAAGCTGCTCAACGGTTTCTTCTGCCCTTTTTGCCACCCGATACAGTAGGTCCTTCTCTACGCTGAAGTATGGGTAAGTGCAGGTATTATCTGGGTTCACTAACTCGCCATCTATTTTCACTACGTTTTCCCGTGCCTTTATTAGGGCGGGGTCTTTCAACTGTTCTGTGGCAAAGTTTTCCCTGTGAACCTCAAGATCAGAAAACTCCACAGACGGTAGGTTTTCGTCTGAGGAGGTGGGCTCCTCTCCAGTTTCTTGAGTCTCCCCTGCCAATACTGATAAGGGAAATTCCGGAGAGTCCTCACCACTCTCAGGGGAGTTCTGGCTATCACATTCCTGGTACATAGGGGCACCAGTGGGGGGCTCAGGATCATCCCACAGTTCCCAGAACTTCGGAAAATCCCTTCCCACAATGGCGTCATGCGGTAACTGAGATACTAAGCCCACTGGATGAGAGAGGGTACCTTTGGGGGTCTCGAAACACACTGTAGTCACTGGATACTCTCGGGTGTCCCCATGCACACAAATAACAGCTACCTTGCTATTCCCAGAGACCTCTGTTTTAACTAACTCAGCCTTTATCAGGGTCACAAGGCTACCTGAATCCAACAATACCACAACATTTCTACCATTAACACACATTTTGCATAAATGTTTCTCAGTTCCTCGAATGGCAGTGCATGCGACTGTCGCACACAGCGACTGACGTCTGCCCGTCAGAAAGTCACACTGCATGGGTTCCTCCACAACCGGGCAATTGGCTGCAATATGTCCCGCTTGCCGGCAGCGGTAGCAAACGATCCTTCTTGCGGCCTCTTGAGCCGCTGATTTCCCAGGCTGTTCTCGCCAAACTTGGGGTAGAGCTCCCACCCTCTCACTCTCTCCACCCTCACCCCTTGGAATCCTCTTATCCGCCCCTGGGGATGGTCTGGTCTTAGGGTGGAAAGTCCAAGTGTCTCTGGAAGAGGCCGTCAGGTTCTCTGTAGCCAAGTATTTCTCCACACGATCCACAAGACCATCGGCCGTCTCTGGGTCTCCATGGCTTACCCACTTTTGGATGGCAGTAGGAAGAGCTCTCAAAAACCGATCCATTACAACACGTTCCACAATCTTTGGTGCGGACAAAGTCTCTGGCTGTAGCCACTTTCTGCTCAGGTGAATGAGATCATACATTTGAGACCTGGGGGGTTTTCCAAGCTGGAAAGTCCAGTTATGCACACGCTGAGCCCGGACAGCCTGGGTGACACCCAGCCTTGCCAATATTTCAGCTTTTAGCATCACATAGTCTTTTGCTTGGTTAGGCTCTAGGTCATAGTAAGCTTTCTGCGATTCACCAGTTAACAGAGGAGCCACCAGTCCAGCCCACTGCTCCTTAGGCCACTTTTCTCTTTCAGCGGTCCTTTCAAATGTGGTCAAAAATACCTCTGGATCATCCTCTCCAGTCATTTTTGTCAATAAACGACTCACCCCAAAGGACGCGGTATTAGTGGGACGGCTTTCCTCACTGGTCTGCGGACGTTGCTGCATTACTGCTTCCATCTGTTGTTGTAGTCTCTGCTCTTGCTTCTGCAACAGGTCTATGAAGCGGGCCTCAGATTGCTGCTGGGCTTGTTGCTGAGCCTCCAGACTCTGTTGCAAAGTTGCGTTTGTCTGCTGCTGGGCTGCAAGGCTCTGTTGATGAGCTTGCTGCTGGGCTGCGAAGTTCTTTTGCAAACCTGCATTTGTCTGCTGTTGATTGGCATTTGCTAGAGCCAGCTGCTTCAGTATCTCCTCCATGCTGGCTTAAAAAAAAAAAAACTGCCACTGGTTCTCCACCAACTGTGAGGGGGTTAGCTCGGCAGCGGGTGTGTGTGACCCCCGAGATGGGCTCCCCACACAAAAACAGGCCCAGCAAACGGAGGTTGTGGTTTTCAAAATCAAAAAGGTGCGGTTTATTTTCTATTTACAGTGACAAAACACAGCAAAGCAAAAGAAACATAAACAAAATAAATCCTGGTCAACTTGACCTCTGACTAAACATACAGGTTTCCTAACTAACAACTGGGATCAGCCTAGTGCTGTCCTAGTCCCTAAGTCCCTGGTTTTAAATGTCCAAGCAAATAGCCACACAGGCTTTGTCTCACCGCACAGGGGTTCACTCTCCCTAGACAGTCCACACAGGTCTGGTTCCAGGCATGAGCTAACATCTAATGAAGCTGGGAGTTCTTATAGAGGCCTAAATGAGCTGACAAGCTTCAGCTGGTCTCCTCATCTCTGTCTGCACGACGCCCCACACTCTCCCTAGAGGTATGAGTCATCCATGAGCCCACTAGCCTTATACAACTCTCCACCTAGTTGTATAAGTCGGCGTAAAGCCTGAATCTGGGCGAAATATATCTACCCCCCTGGATGCAACCAGGTGACTTTACCTTCCTGCTGTCACAATGTCCAACAAGGACCAGCAATGATACCAGATTGATGCCTGTGGGTTTAGGTATCATCTTGGTATCATTCTTTTCAGCCAGCGGCCGGCTTTCATGTAAAAGCAATCCTAGCAGATAATTAGCCTCTAGACTGCTTTTACAAGCAGTGGGAAGGAATGCCCCCCCCCCGATATAAACGGCGCCATTGGGAAATTGGGAAAGCATTTTATCACACCGATCTTGGTGTGGTCAGATGCTTTGAGGGCAGAGGAAAGATCTAGGGTCTAACCCCCCAATTTTTTTCAAAAAAAGAGTACCTGTCACTACCTATTGCTATCATAGGGGATATTTACATTCCCTAAGATAACAATAAAAATGGTAGAAAAAAAAAATATGGAAGGAACAGTTTAAAAATAAAATAAAAAAGCAAAATAAGGGGCGTGTCCTGACTTGTGCAGCGGCGGACGTGCTTCAGGGGAGCTCCGGGACTCCCGAACTCCATCCACCGCCATCCGGGTTGATAAATCGACCATCCACGTCCCAATCTCATCCCAGCCCGTTCACCTTGCCCCACCGCAGTGTCATGGGCCATTATCGCGGAACGATTCGACCGGGGGAAGCCCGAAATCCGTAGCCGCCAGCTTCTGCAGCCGCCGCCATCTTGTAGGCCCAAGCTCTCCCGGAGGAGCCAGACCCCGGCATTCTTGGAGGTGAGAGACCACCATCCATCCCCACCCGCCACCCATCCTCCTACCTGGAACAGCCCGAAGACAGGGCCGACTCTCGGAGCCATCTGTGGTGGCCGCGACTCCACGCGGCCTTGTGAGGCCTTGAATCCCCGGTCTTTCCTGCGGACTGCACCCCCGCGAGAGCGCAGTGAGGCCGACCCGATCCGTCTCTGGGGGCCAGATCCCACACACGGCACCCGCCTGGTCCCCCATCCTGGGCCCTGTCTGTGCCGGGGGCACTTAAAGAACTTTTTGGGCTGATCCCATCCACGTGAGATCCGCCGCCATCTTGAGGCCTGTGGGCCCTCCGAATCCCCGGGACTCGGGTAAGGCGGCTACGGGAGGAGCGGGGAACATCTCTGGCCACAGCTATCCCACCTCTCCTGGACAGTCAGGCTGGAGAGGGGGAGTTCTGAAGGCCGGTGGAGGCACCCAATAGTGCTGTTTAAAGCAGGGGAACGGCGGCCATCTTGCTACACCTCAGGCCTACAGACAGCCTCTTCGTCCTCCCCTGCACTAACATCAAGGCTTAATCCTGACACCCCGCCTGCAAGAGGGGTGAACTGGGCTGCTATGCTCTGCTATGCTAGAAGACTTATTTAGGTGGGGATCTGCTCAGACGGCGGCCGGGATGGGGGCATGAAGATGGGACTCCTGCATGACGGGGATGTGAAACGCTTTCTTTAGACACCACAATCAGCTGAATCATGGGGAAATCCACTAGAAGTTCCTCCACACCACGCACTCTCAAAGACTCAGGGGCACAATTGAGCAACAATATTCCGGAGATGTTCAAGAATCGGCCCCCAGGGAACCACGGGGAGATGCAGAATTCACAGAGCTCACAGGCCTCATCCTTGATCCCGCTTGAAAACACCGCTGGTCTGAGATCAGCCACAGACCCTAACCCGAGCCTACTCGACCTCCAAAGAGATCTGCAGAGAGTGGCACTAGACATCAAACATACTCTAACAACGGCCATTGCGGATCTGAAGTCGGACATTCACACAATGAACCACCGCCTCACCGAGGTGGAAGAAACCACCCAAACTCAGGCAGTAGCAAACAGGCAAGTACAAAAGACTTATGACTCACAACTGTTTCACATGTTTGAACTCCACAGACAGGTGGAGGATTTAGATAACAGGGGTCGCAGACATAATGTTAGGGTTCAGGGGGTCCCCGAGGGTATAGACCCGGCTACACTACCACAAACGGTCTGCTCCATTTTCAACGACCTCTTGGGCCGCCCGGCTGACTCCCCCATCGAGATGGAAAGACTGCATCGGGCCCTGAGACCCCCTCCCCGAGATTCTGAGCCCCCCAGGGACATTGTGTGCTGTATCGTAAATTTTCCCCTCAAAGAGGAGATACTGAGGAAGGCAAGAGATAGAGGCCAAATTTTGTTTAATGGCACAGACATTAAATTATTCCAAGATCTCTCTCAAATAACTTTGCAGAATAGGCGCACTCTGCGTCCCCTGTTGGATACACTGCGGGCCCGCAATATACAGTATAGATGGAAGTTCCCGTTTTGCCTCTCAGCGTCCACCAGGGGCCGTACAGCCTTCTTACGGACCCCGGAAGATTTGCCTGTATTCTGCGAACAACTAGACATACCATTGATTGACCTACCTGACTGGTACTCTTTCTACTTTCCCACGGAGCCTTGGAAACCTGTCTCGCACAACTCCTCACCAAAAGCTCAGTGACAACGCTCCAGACGCTGCAGATTGGACCCGACATCACCAGGAGACCGCTATGCCCGCCGTGACAACCTCCTGCAACATCCGGACCCGGCTGGAACCCCGAGAGGGGGACTTCAAGATGCTTAACTCTGCTCCTTTCTACATCAAGCCTCTACACTACCTAGTTGAGATTACACAGAAACGTTCTGTTGCTGTTTAAATTTGTTTGCGATTCCGGCACGGGGGAGGGGGGGGAAGGAGGAGAGAGGGGAAGATGTTTTTTTTTTCTCCTTTCTTTGCTGACCTCACCCCCCAAGCCCGATTGGAACTTACTGCCCCCTTTGATTCCAGCCAAATGAGTTTTCACCTTCACCTAGACGGTTATTTCTAAGCTGTGGCCCTTTAATGCCCTCCAAAGCGCCAAAAGCATTCGGTGCCCCCCCTTTTTTTTTTCTCTTCCAGACATGACTAACTCTGATTTGCTCCTACAGTTTCTCCGGGGGGCCTTCTCGGGGTCCATTCCTTCCAGGGTCTAGGTGATGTATACTACCGAGAAGATAACAGATGCTCACACGCATGGTTTGCCAGGGATATGCCTTTGCCTACTTAGATCGCTTTGTTTTTATGCCTGCTGATTACTTTGGGGAGGTGAACTCAGCTCCTGACAGCTTGAGGAATGTCTCTACAATCTAGACATATTGTCTTTTATATTGGCCCCTGTTGTAGGATTATGCTAAGGGATTCGCCAAGCCAGATTATCGTCTTTCACGGTGAGGCCGGGTTCACTCCTCCACTTTCCCGTTTTTGATTTTTTATGGGTTGAACCTGCACTTATTCTGTAGCTTGTGATAAGCTCTTCATGCTAGGCATTTACTTCTTTCACAATAAGACCTAACTTGAACTACGCCCATGCTTAAGCGGGATGGCATTGGGTCTCAGGGGAAGAGTATACTCTTACCTTGAACACAACCCTGGGGTATCTCCTGAGACTGGTCCTAGACCTGGACAATGGATTTTCAGATTGAGGCCCTACTGGATTGACACACAGTCCGAACCCCTTGGGGGGCGGGGGGGGGGGAGCAGCGTTGCAATGTTTCAATGCCTGTTTGTTTATTTGTTTATCTGTTTCTATGGTTCTGGTCGGTGGGTTCAGGGGCCTACATATTTGTGGGCTCAGGGACACACCGATCTCCACAAATGTGTGATAATGTTTAAGGATGAATATTGCCCATCCTAAGCCCTTGGTAGGGGGTCCGTTTAGATTCCGGTCACAATAGGTTTAGACTGGTCTATCATATAACTCGGATAGGCTTTTGGACCGCCCCTGTTATCATTATGCAACAGTATATCCCGAAGTAACAACATGTGCAGGGGAATTCCACGTCTCAATATTCATTTATTCCTTCTCGATTCCCTTTTGTACTTTTCGTATTTTAATCCCATGATTCTCATTTACGCCATCCATTGTCTTTTAAGCACCTGTTTAATCTCCTTACGTCCACCGTTGTGCGGGATTCCAGTATCCTGTCCTGGTCTGTCTACCCCTCCACAGCCTCCCACTTGGCGGGAAGCTGACACTCCGGATTTTCCCTTATTAGGCGGTTAGATTTATATTTAACTGCCTCCGGTATTATCACGCACGCGCTGTAGACCCTCCCAGCGTTAGTGCATTGTTCTTCTCCGTGCGTTTCCCCTCCTCCCCCCTGCTTCCTGACTTCCTTACTTACTCCCTCCCATCTTTCTCTAGATCCTACGTGTCCCCTACCCCCCACCCCCCCTTCCTCCCACCTTTTTTTTTCTCTCCTTTCTTTTCTTCATTTTCGTGGGGGCCGCTCTTCTTTCCTCTCTCCTGTCAGGGACAGTGCGGTGGCTCCTGATCACCGCACTAACAATCAGACTTCGCTCATAAATATTATATTCTCCGTTGGATTACACCATGCAGAAGGAGAATATAATTAAACAACAGCTGTCATTGAAATGTCTCTCACTCAACGTCAAAGGCCTAAATCTCCCTGAAAAGAGAACACAGGTATTGTCAGCATTGACTAAACACAATGCTCACTTTCTTATGCTCCAAGAAACTCATTTTAGATCTGATGCAATCCCCAAATTGGGGAACCATATTTGCAAGCAGGTAATACATTCTACGAACCCAGAGTCCAAGACGAAGGGAGTTTCCATACTGATATCCAAACGCGCTGATTTTCGATTGTCGGACTCGATAATCGATCCGGAGGGCAGGTACATTTTTATTAAAGGTACCTTTGCCTCTAAACCAATCACACTAGCCAATGTGTACTGCCCAAACGAGCACCAAGTGTCGTTCTTTAGGAAAGTCTGTGACCTGCTTGCCACATTCCAGGAGGGTATTGCACTCTTTGGAGGGGACTTCAATGTTCCATTAAACCCAACTATAGACTCCTCTACTGGCACATCCATCCTCACACACCGGGCACTTCGCCAGATTAGACTCCAAATGCAATACCTAAAGCTCCATGACACATGGCGTACCATGTATCCTACCGATAAAGATTACACTTTTTTCTCTCCACCCCACCAGAAGTACTCTAGGATAGATTACTTTTTTCTCTCGCAGACTGACCTATCCTTTCTCTCGCAGGCCACTATAGAGCCAATGTTCTTATCAGACCACCACCCTATAACAGTAACTCTTACGTTTCCTGACGTCCATAAGACAACGAAAACCTGGAGACTGAATCCAACGCTATTCAAAGACCCTGAAAATGTTAGACAAGTGCGTACCCGAATTCAATTGTACTTTCAAGAAAACTCTACCCCAGATGTCTCTCCCATAACACTTTGGGAAGCACACAAATGTGTCCTAAGGGGAAAATTAATCTCTTTAGCCACGATAGCCAAAAAAAGACACCAGGAAGACGTTAAATCATTAATTGAAAAAATAAACCGCCTGGAAAGAGCCCATAAACAGTCATCCATGCAAGCTACACTGCAGGAGCTTTTGCAGGCGCGTTCTGATTTGGTGGGTGAGTTGGGGAAGCGCACTAGAAGGCGATACGTCCTCAGACAGAAAGTGTTCTACGAACACGGTAACAAAAGTGGGAGACTGTTGGCTCGCACGATACAGGCAGATAAGGTCTCGTCAGTGATTCATCATATTCGTGACAGCCAAGGTACACTCCTTTCAAAGAACGAAGAAATAACCAAACACTTTGAAAAATTCTACTCCAAATTGTACAATTTGGCGCAAGATGGGGGAGGGGTGACCAATATGGCTGGGCGTTCCTCTCAAATATCGGACTTCTTGGCGGATTACTGCCCCAAACCTATCACCCCCCAACAGGCTGAAGCCATGGAGAGCCCTTACTCCATGGAAGAACTTCACTTAGCAATCAAACAGATGAAGGTGGGGAAAAGCCCAGGCCCCGATGGCCTCCCGCTGTTGTACTACAAATGCTTTCAGGAGGACCTTACTCCCAAAATGCTAAACACATTTAACTCCCTTTCGTCACCCCACACTTCCCTAGGCAGATTACTGGAAGCCCATATAGCAGTTATCCCGAAAGATGGGAAAGATACCACACAAGTTTCTAACTATAGGCCGATCTCCCTGCTTAACGTGGATATAAAAATCTATGCCAAGATGCTAGCAAATAGGTTACTCCCCTTGATCCCTGGCCTCATATCATCTGATCAGGTGGGCTTTATCCCGGGTAGGGAGGCTAGGGACAATACTATCCGCACTTTAAACCTGCAGCATTGGCTGGCCTCATCGAAGACCAAGGGATTCCTCCTCTCCCTTGATGCTGAGAAGGCGTTTGACAGGGTGTCATGGGATTACATGCGGGCGGTCTTGGAAGGCATAGGCCTCCTGCCACGTATGCTTGCACATATCACTGCCCTCTATACTAACCCCTCCGCGAGGGTGAGGGCTAATGGCCTCCTGTCAGGCGCCTTCTCGATTAGCAATGGTACCCGTCAGGGCTGCCCGTTATCTCCCCTGATCTTTGTTTTGACTCTGGAGCCCCTACTAAACAGACTGAGGTCCAACACGGATATCAAGGGAATCTCCATTGCCCACAGAGAATTTAAAGTTGCGGCCTTTGCTGACGATATCCTATTGTCCTTGCAATCCCCTCGGATATCGCTACCCAATCTTTTGAAAGACATAAAACACTTTGGCGAGCTATCAAATCTCAAAATCAATTATTCCAAATCGCATGCCCTAAATGTATCCCTTACCTCTCATGAAGTCACACATTGTCAGGAATCCTTTCCCTTTCATTGGCAGAAGACAGCCATTACCTATTTAGGCATCCAGATCACTAAGAACATAACGGATCTTTATAGCCACAACTTCCTCCACGCCCTCTCTAAGCTCCAGGCAAATTTGAAGGATTGGGACAACCTTAACGTTTCTTGGTTTGGGCGCTCGGCCCTCATTAAGATGGTTGTTCTCCCCCGCCTATTATATTTAATGCAGACAATCCTGATTCACTTACCCCCCTCATTCTTTGCGGCATATAAAAAAGCATGCACTAGCTTTATTTGGAAGAATAATGCCCCACGAATTAAATACTCACGGCTGACATGCTCCAAAACAACCGGTGGGATTGGGTTGCCAGACCTTTATAAATATTACCTGGCCTGCCACCTAACTAGAGTGGTGGACTGGAAACTTCACAAACTAAGGAAAGCATGGGTGACGCTAGAAAATTCTCTCACGCAAACTCCGATTGCCACATTACCTTGGCTGTCACCTCGATGCTGGCCCCTGATCCTCAAGACACACCCGCTCATTGCACCTTCCCTATCGGCCTTTAGGAAAGCGGTCGCTCTCTTTAACCTCTCCTCACAACCGGGTCCACTAACCCCTCTGAGAGGCAACCCTGAGTTCCCTCCGGGAGATTCTAATTCATTCCTCCACACGGAATGGCCACACGAGGAGGTTCTGGCGTGCCATTTCTTTCATAAGGGCCGAAGACGAACCTATGAGGAGCTTACTTCTGAATCACGTACTAACACTTTTCCTTTCTGGTCTTTTAGACAGCTGACTCACTTTCTTACCTCCAAAGATGCGAAGACCACGTGGGATAGACAACTTACACCATTTGAAGTACTTTGTTCACGCAATGCACCACAACGACACCTCGTGTCACACATTTACGCCCTATTACAGGATGTCCCTGGTACTCCCTAGATGCAGAATATACGTGCTTCTTGGGAAAGGGACCTGCAAATCACACTTGAGGACGATGACTGGGAATCCATATTCACTCTTGCGCATAAAGGCGCAATGAACGTTGCGATTCAAGAAAACGGTTATAAAATTATCACGAAATGGTATAGGACCCCATCTCGTCTACATAAATTCTCACCCTCTATTCCGGATACATGTTGGAGGTGTACAGAAGAGGTAGGATCTATGATCCACATTTGGTGGGAGTGTACCTTGCTCCAACCTTTTTGGAGGGAGGTCCACTCCATCATTAAACGGGTCACCACTTTCACTCTAGAATACACTCCTGCTCAATACCTTCTACACCATACTACTCTACCCAAACGAAATTACCAAAAATCATTGGCTATGCATATGGTTAATGCAGCCAGGCTATGCGTCCCTACACATTGGCGTTCAAAGGATATCCCGACCATTCGAGAATGGTTGATCAGAGTCGCTAAGATAGAGGAGATGGAGGAATTGATACACACAGCCCATGACCGCTTACAGAAGTTTAGTTTGACCTGGTCCTGTTGGACGCATTTTAGGACTACGGATTACTATAAGTCCTTCTTCTAGAATGCTGTCCTGAAGTATTTGAAGTAAAAACAGTTCACACAGTAATCTTTCCTGCATTTTGATCTGGTGCAGGGGCCTGGGACGGAGAGCGGCCCCCACCACCCCCCACCTCACGCTTCTCTTTTCGCCCCACTTCTCTCTATTTTCTATTCTTGACTGCTACCCTCTACCTACCTTTCTTCTTCTCCTTTTACCCCTTTCCCACGCCTATGTCAATGTAAACCTCTTCTCTGTCTGCTCCCCCCCCCCCCGATATGATTGTTATTTTTCTCTATTTGTCTTTCCCAATACCGAATTAACCGACCAAAAGATAGCCTGGAGCCTTACTAGGGGCTCCCAATACCTATACAACCAGTGCAGTTTCCGATTTCAGAAGTTTTACCATGACCCCGGATAGGCCTGCTGATATTGGCCTATGGCGGGTCCTTGCACTCTTACACGGGTTTACTTGCTCTCTTTCAGTTACTGGTTATTGCTCTGTGTTAACGTTGGTTAGTCTTGAAATGTCCATGAGCCTGTATGTCTTGTATGTACATGTAACCTTACTTTTCTTTCAATAAAATCATTTATGGAAAAAAAAAAAAAAGCAAAATAAATAATAAAAAAATAAAAAAAATAAAAAAGCACCCCTGTCCCCCCCTGCTTTTGCGCAAACGCGAACGCAAGCGTCGGTCTAGCATCATATGTAAACAGCAATTGCACCATGCATGTGAGGTATCACCGCGAAGGTCAGATCGAGGGCAGTAATTTTAGCAGTAGACCTCCTCTGTAAATCTAATGTGGTAACCTGTAAAGGCTTTTAAAGGCTTTTAAAAATGTATGTAGTGTGACAGCAGGCAGGTAAAATCACCAGGTTGTATCCAGGATGGTAGATATGTATGCCCTAGATTCAGGCTTTATGCAAATTCATACCACTAGAGAGAGTGCTGGGAGTCTTGCGGGGGAAGAGTTAATGAGCCCAGCTGAATCAGGTGGCTCATTAAGGCCTCTACAAGAACTCCCAGCATGCTAAGGGAGATTCTTCCTTCCTGGAACCAGTTCTGTGTTGTGCAAGACTGGGGAGTGTGTTTCTGTCCTGTGCAGTGAGACAAAGCCTGTGTGGCTAAAACCTTCAAAAACAGGGAGATAGGGGCTGGGGCAGCACAAGGCTGCACCTAGTTGTCAGACAGGGAACCTACATGTGTAGTAAGCGGTCAAGCTGACCAGGATTTCTTTTGTATGTTTCTTTTTGTTTTGCTGTTTTCCCCCTGTAAATAGTTTAAATAAACTGCACCTTTTGTTTTTGCAACTACAAACTCTGTCTGCTGTGCCTGTTTTTGTGTGGTGAACCCATCCAGGGGGTCACACACACCCGCTGCCGAGCTAACCCCCTCACAGTAGTTTGTCGCCGCTGCGCGTTTGTGCGCAATTTTAAAGCATGTCGTGTTTGGTATCCATGTACTCGGCCTAAGATCATCTTTTTTATTTCATCAAACATTTGGGCAATATAGTGTGTTTTAGTGCATTAAAAAAAAAAAAGTGTGTTTTTTCCCCAAAAAATGCGTTTGAAAAATCGCTGCGCAAATACTGTGTGGAAAAAAAAAATGCAACACCCACTATTTTAATCTGTAGGGCCTTTGTTTTAAAAAAATATATAATGTTTGGGGGTTCAACGTAATTTTCTTGCAAAAAAAAAATGTAAACAAAAAGTGTCAGAAAGGGCTTTGTCTTCAAGTGGTTAGAAGAGTGGATGATGTGTGACATAAGCTTCCTAATGTTGTGCATACAATGCCAGGACAGTTCAACCCCCCCCCCCCCCAAATGACCCCATTTTGGAAAGTAGACACCCCAAGCTATTTGCTGAGAGGCATGTTGAGCCCATTGAATATTTTTTTTTTGTCCCAAGTGATTGAATAATGACAAAAAGAAAAAAAAAAATGTACAAAAAGTTGTCACTAAATGATATATTGCTCAAACATGCCATGGTTATATGTGGAATTGCACCCCAAAATACATTCTGTTGCTTCTCCTGAGTACGGGGATACCACATGTGTGAGACATTTTGGGAGCCTAGCCGCGTACAGGACCCCGAAAACCAAGCACCGCCTTCAGGCTTTCTAAGGGTGTACATTTTTGATTTCACTCCTCACTGCCTATCACAGTTTCGGAGGCCATGGAATGCCCAGATGGCACAAACCCCCCCCCCCCAAATGACCCAATTTTGGAAAGTAGACACCCCAAGCTATTTGCTGAGAGGTATGTTGAGTATTTTGCAGATCTCGCTTTTTGTCACAAAGTTTTGAAAATTGAAAAAAGAAAAAAAAAAATGTTCTTTCTTCATTTTCAAAAACAAATGAGAGCTGTAAAATACTCACCATGCCTCTCAGCAAATAGCTTGGGGTGTCTACTTTCCAAAATGGGGTCATTTGTGGGGGTTTTGTGCTATCTTGGCATTTTATGGCCTTCAAAACTGTGATAGGTAGTGAGGAGTGAAATCAAAAATTTACGCCCTTAGAAATCCTGAAGGCAGTGCTTGGTATTTGGGGCCCCGTACGCGGCTAGGCTCCCAAAAAGTCCCACACATGTGGTATCCCCGTACTCAGGAGAGGCAGCAGAATGTATTTTGGGGTGTAATTTCACATATGTCCATGGCATGTGTGAGCAATATATCATTTAATGACAACTTTGTGCATAAAAAAAAGTTTGTCATATTCCCGCAACTTGTGGCAAAATATAAAATATTCCATGGACTCAACATGCCTCTCAGTAAATAGCTTGGGGTGTCTACTTTCCAAAATGGGGTCATTTGGGGGGGGTTTGTGCTATTTTGGCCTTTTATGGCCTTCGAAACTGTGATAGGTAGTGAGGAGTGAAATCAAAACTTTGCGCCCTTAGAAATCCTGAAGGCGGTGCTTGGTTTTCGGGGGCCCGTACGTGGCTAGGCTCCTAAAAAGTCCCACACATGTGGTATCCCCGTACTCAGGAGAAGCAGCAAAATGTCTTTTGGGGTGCAATTCCACATATAACTATGGCATGTTTGAGCAATATATCATTTAGTGACAACTTTTTGTACATTTTTTTTTTTTTTGTCATTATTCAATCATTTGGGACAAAAAAAATAAAATATTCAATGGGCTCAACATGCCTCTCAGCAAATAGCTTGGGGTGTCTACTTTCCTAAATGGGGTCATTTGGGGGGGTTTGTGCCATCTTGGCATTTTATGGCCTTCAAAACTGTGATAGGTAGTGATAGGTAGTAAGGAGTGAAATCAAAAATGTATGCCCTTAGAAATCTTGAAGGCGGTGCTTGGTTTTTGGGGCCCCGTACGCGGCTAGGCTCCCAAAAAGTCTCACACATGTGGTATCCCCGTACTTAGGAGAAGCAGCAGAATGTATTTTGGGGTGTAATTTCACATATGCCCATGGCATGTGTGAGCAATATATCATTTAGTGACAACTTTGTGCAAAAAAAAAAGGTTTGTCATATTCCCGCAACTTGTGTCAAAATATAAAATATTCCATGGACTCAACATGCCTCTCAGTAAATAGCTTGGGGTGTCTACTTTCCAAAATGGGGTCATTTATGGGGGTTTTGTGCTATTTTGGCATTTTATGGCCTTCGAAACTGTGATAGGTAGTGAGCAGTGAAATCAAAAATTAGCGCCCTCAGAAATCCTGAAGGTGGTGCTTGGTTTTCGGGGGCCCGTACGCGGCTAGGCTCCTAAAAAGTCCCACACATGTGGTATCTCCGTACTCAGGAGTAGCAGCAGAATGTATTTTGGGGTGTAATTTCACATATGCCCATGGCATGTGTGAGCAATATATAATTTAGTGACAACTTTTTGTACATTTTTTTTATTTTATTTTTGTCATTATTCAATCACTTGGGACGAAAAAAATATATTCAATGGGCTCAACATGCCTCTCAGCAAATAGCTTGGGGTGTCTACTTTCCAAAATAGGGTCATTTGGGGGGGTTTTGTGCTATCTTGGAATTTTATGTCCTTCAAAACTGTGATAGGTAGTGAGGAGTGAAATCAAAAATTTATGCCCTTAGAAATCTTGAAGGCGGTGCTTGGTTTTTGGGGTCCCGTACGCGTATAGGCTCCCAAAAAGTCCCACACATGTGGTATCCCCGTACTCAGGAGAAGCAGCAGAATGTATTTTGGGGTGTAATTTCACATATGCCCATGGCATGTGTGAGCAATATATCATTTAGTGACAACTTTGTGCAAAAAAAAAAAAAAGTTTGTCATATTCCCGCAACTTGTGGCAAAATATAAAATATTCCATGGACTCAACATGCCTCTCAGTAAATAGCTTGGGGTGTCTATATTCCAAAGTGGGGTCATTTGGGGGGGTTTTGTGCTATTTTGGCATTTTATGGCCTTCGAAACTGTGATAGGTAGTGAGGAGTGAAATCAAAAATGTATGGTATTTTGGGGTGTAATTTCACATATGCCCATGGCATGTGTGAGCAATATATAATTTAGTGATAACTTTTTGTACATTTGTTTTTTATTTTTTGTCATTGTTCAATCACTTGGGACAAAAAAAAATATTCAATGGGCTCAACATGCCTCTCAGCAAATAGCTTTAGGTGTCTACTTTCCAAAATGGGGTCATTTGGGGGGTTTTGTGCTATCTTGGCATTTTATGTCCTTCAAAACTGTGATAGGTAGTGAGGAGTGAAATCAAAAATTTGCGCCCTTAAAAATCCTGAAGGCGGTGCTTGGTTTTCGGGGGCCCGTACGCGGCTAGGCTCCTAAAAAGTCCCACACATGTGGTATCCCCGTACTCAGGAGAAGCAGCAAAATGTATTTTGGGGTGCAATTCCACATATAACCATGGAATGTGTGAGCAATATATCATTTAGTGACAACTTTTTGTAATTTTTTTTTTTTTTTGTCATTATTCAATCACTTGGGACAAAAAAAAAATATTCAATGGGCTCAACATGCCTCTCAGCAATTACCTTGGGGTGTCTACTTTCCAAAATGGCGTCATTTGGGGGGGTTTTGTACTGCTCTGCCATTTTAGCACCTCAAGAAATGAGATAGGCAGTCATAAATTAAAAGCTGTGTAAATTCCAGAAAATGTACCCTAGTTTGTAGACGCTATAACTTTTGCGCAAACCAATAAATATACGCTTATTTACTTTTTTTTTACTAAAGACATGTGGCTGAATACATTTTGGCCTAAATGTATGACTAAAATTTAGTTTATTCTATTTTTCTTATAACAAAAAGTAGAAAATATCATTTTTTTTCAAAATCTTCAGTCTTTTTCCGTTTATATCGCAAAAAAAAAGGCAGAGGCAATCAAATACCATTAAAAGAAAGCTCTATTTGTGGGAAGAAAAGGACGCAAATTTCGTTTGGGTACAACATTGCATGTCCGTACAATTTCCAGTTAAAGCAGCGCAGCGCCAAATTCTGAAAACACCTCTGGTCCTTTAGCTATAAAATGGTCCGGGGCTTAAGTGGTTAATAACTTCTCAGCATCTAGAACAAAATTGCTGTGATGGTAAGTAAAGATCCATTCCACGGCAGCCCACTCCGCCTTGGAGTATGAATGTGGGATTCAAACTGGAAACAGGTAAAGGTGATGCGTTATTGCTTATGTTGGAGCAGGACGCCTATTGTGCTCCTCACAAATTGCTTGTTCCTCTCTATACAGCCATTGTGCAGCCGCAGATGGTGAGTCAAAGAATTGTACTGATCCCAGTACTTCAAGTCGTAGGCGAGCAGGGTATAACATGGCATATTTCAAAACAAGGTCTCTAAGCCTGCGTTTGACATCCATTAATTTAGCACGTTGCTTCTGCAGTTCGGCAGAAAAGTCTGGGAACAGAGAGACCTCGGTGTTATCAATTTTCAGGGCCGCCGGTTTTAGCCTGGCAAGGCGCAAAATGGCATCCCTATCCTTATAATTAAGGAGTTTAAACAGGAGTTTAAACAGGAAAGGTCGTGGTGGTGCACCAGGCACTGGAGGCCTAGCAGGGACTATGTGCGCCCGTTCCACCGAGAACATAGGGGAAAACGCTTCTTTGCCAAAAGCAGTGACCAACCAGTTCTCAATAAACTCTACAGGATTCTTGCCTTCTATTCTCACCGGGAATCAAATAACTCTCACATTATTCCTCCTCATCCTATTTTCCAAATCTTCCAAACGGGAAGAGTGTTGTGAGAGAAGATGGTTGTTATATGTGAGATCCCTCTGCATCGTCGACATGTCATCTTCTATGGAACTCACTCTCCCCTCTAGGGTAGATGTTCTCTCTCTGAGCTTCTGGGTGTCCTGCCAGAGGAAAGAATGTTCTGCTTTGACCCCTTTTATTTCTGAAGTGAGAACCGCTATGGAGAGGTTGCAGGATGTAACTGCGGTGAGGATGTCCCTTAGTGTGGGTTCGCCATCAGCACTAGGGCTAGTGGGGCCTTGGGGCCTAGTAGAGACCTCCCCTGGAGTACCCACTGTGTCCCATGTAAAGCCCCCACCTTCCGAATCCTCCAGGGGGACCGTGTCGTCCGCTTCTGATCCTCCTCCGGGCGAGTCCTCAGGGGTACTGGAAGAGGGATCCGAGGAGAGCTTTTCTGCCCCCTCTCTGTGCTTTTCCTTGGCCGAGCGTGGAGCCAGGGCGCCATGTTGCGCCATGAGGTCCGCGGACCGGGACAAATTCTGCCTCTTTGCGGTGAACATCGGGGAAGAAACTGGCGGTTGGAAGTAAGGAGGTGTACCAGGGACCTTCCGACAGCCGTTGTGCCTGTTTTGGAGCAGTAGTTTGCGGTTCCTCAGGATAAATTAGCGGAGTTTTGGCGGAGCTCGCTGAAAACACGTCCGGTTACATCTGCTGCCTGGCCACACCCCTTCAAGGTGATGTTTAAGCAACTAGACCTGGTGGCAATAATCTTGAAATCGCTAAGCCAACCAAATTGTTTCAGCTCCTGTAAAATACACGAAAATGCCATCCTAGGGTTTGTGACATAGATCAACAAGTTATGGATACTAAATTATATATATGGTCACCGATGTCTCTGCTAATCTTGAGTGAAAGCCAGCCTGACATATTGGAACCAATGGGTATGAACTGAACTGAATATTCCAGGCGGAAGTGTTTATACTAAGCTAAGCAGGTCAATAACTTCTCCGCAGGATGTGGAAACCTTGCAAAAAGATCTGAACAAATTAATGGGGTGGGGAACTACATGGCAAATGAGGTTCAATGTAGAAAATTTAAAATAATGCATTTGGGTGGCAAAAATATGAATGCAATCATAGGTGTGCGCACAGGGTGTGCCAGGTGTGCCAAGGCACACCCTAATCACCCTGTGCAGCACAGATTCCCACTACTGCCTCCCTTTCCTCCCACAGTGCATCCGGCTTCCTTCCTCTCCTTTCCCGCCAGCTGTTACTGTGGAGATGTTTTAGGATGAGTGGGGGAAGGGGCCGGTAAATATGTAATTCACCTGCCCCTTCCCTTTCTGAATAAACATTGTGAGTTATCGGTAGTGTATGTTTGAGCTTTGGGGTGCACACCCTAATGCAATAGGCTGCGCACACCTATGAATGCAATTTATACACTGGGGGGGGCCTCCGGGGGAATCTAGGATGGAAAAAGACCTGGGGGTCCTAGTAGATGATAAGCTCAGCAATGGCATGCAATGCCAAGCTGCTGCTAACAAAGCAAACAGAATATTGGCATGCATTAAAAAGGGGATTAGCTCCGGAGATAAAACGATAATTCTTCCGCTCTTCAAGACTCAGGTCCGGACGCACCTAGAGTATGCTGTCCAGTTCTGGGCACCAGTCCTCAGGAAGGATGTACTGGAAATGGAGCGAGTACAAAGAAGGGCAACAAATCTAATAAAGGGTCTGGAGGATATTAGTTATGAGGAAAGGTTGCGAGCACTGAACTTATTCTCTCTTGAGAAGAGACGCTTGAGAGAGGATATGATTTCAATTTACAAATACCGTACTGGTGACCCCACAATAGGGATAAAACTTTTTTGCGGAAGGCAGTTTAACAAGACACGTGGCCACTCATTTAAATTAGAAGAAAAGAGGTTTAACCTTAAACTACGTAGAGGGTTCTTTACTGTAAGAGCGGCAAGAATGTGGAATTCCCTTCCATAAGCGGTGGTCTCAGCGGGGGGCATCGATGGTTTCAATAAACTATTAGAAAAGCACCTGAACGACCACAACATACAGGGATATACAAGGTAATACTGACAAATAATCACACACATAGGCTGGACTTGATGGACTTGTATCTTTTTTCAACCTCACCTACTATGTAACTATGTAACTATGTAACTACAGTTGCAAAAAAAAGTATGTGAACCCTTTTGGAATGATATGGATTTATGCACAAATTGGTCATAAAATGTGATCTGATCTTCATCTAAGTCACAACAGTAGACAATCACAGTCTGCTTAAATTAATAACACACAAAGAATTAAATGTTACCATGTTTTTATTGAACACACCATGTAAACATTCACGGTGCAGGTGGAAAAAGTATGTGAATCCCTAGACTAATGAGATCTCCAAGAGCTAATTGGAGTGAGGTGTCAGCCAACTGGAGTCCAATCAATGAGATGAGATTGGAGGTGTTGGATACAGCTGCCCTGCCCTATAAAAAAACACACACCAGTTCTGGGTTTGCTTTTCACAAGAAGCATTGCCTGATGTGAACGATGCCTCGCACAAAAGAGCTCTCAGAAGACCTACGATTAAGAATTGTTGACTTGCATAAAGCTGGAAAGGGTTTCAAAATATCTCCAAAAACCTTGCTGTTCATTAGTCCACGGTAAGACAAATTGTCTATAAATGGAGAAAGTTCATCACTGCTGCTACTCTCCCTAGGAGTGGGCGTCCTGTAAAGATGACTGCAAGAGCACAGCGCAGACTGCTCAATGAGGTGAAAAAGAATCCTAGAGTGTCAACTAAAGACTTACAAAAGTCTCTGGCATATGCTAACATCCCTGTTAGCGAATCTAAGATACGTAAAACACTAAACAAGAATGGATTTCATGGGAGGATACCACAGAGGAAGCCACTGCTGTCCAAAAAAAACATTGCTGCACATTTACAGTTTGCACAAGAGCACCTGGATGTCCAACAGCAGTACTGGCAAAATATTCTGTGGACAGATGAAACCAAAGTTGAGTTGTTTGGAAGAAACACACAACACTATGTGTGGAGAAAAAGAGGCACAGCACATCAACATCAAAACCTCATCCCAACTGTGAAGTATGGTGGTGGGGGCATCATGGTTTGGGGCTGCTTTGCTGCATCAGGGCCTGGAAGGATTGCTATCATCGAAGGAAAAATGTATTCCCAAGTTTATCAAGACATTTTGCAGGAGAACTTAAAGGAGCACTAAAGCTTTTTTTTTTTTGCTTAAAAATAACAAAAATGTTATACTTACCTCCACTGTGCAGCTCGTTTTGCACACAGTGGCCCTGATCCTGGTCTTCTGGGGTCCCTCGGCGGCTGTCTTGGCTCCTCCCCGCAAGGACTCCACACCTTAATGCGAGTGAGCTCGCATGGTGTGGAGTGATTGCGGGCGCGCTCCCGTGATACAGCGGCGGCCATAGCCGCCGACTGTATCACTCGGCCCCGCCCCCCGGCGTGCCGCGTCATTGGATGTGATTGACAGCAGCGCCAGCCAATGGCTGCGCTGCTTTCAATCCATCCAGTGTAGCCAATCGGCGGCCAGGCTGAAAAACGAAGAGGATGACGGGGATGAGCATGGGACTTTCGAGGGGCCAGGTAAGAAAAACGGGGGCTCGGGGGGGGGGGCGGTATTGTCGAATGTTTTTTCACCTTAATGCATAGGATGCATTAAGGTGAAAAAACATGTAACTTTACTACTCCTTTAAGGCCATCTGGCCACCAGCTGAAGCTCAACAGAAGATGGGTGTTGCAACAGGACAACGACCCAAAGCATAGAAATAAATCAACAACAGAATCGCTTAAACAGAAGAAAATACGCCTTCTGGAGTGGCCCAGTCAGAGTCCTGACCTCAACCCGATTGAGATGCTGTGGCATGACCTCAAGAAAGCCATTCACACCGGACATCCCAAGAATATTGCTGAACTGAAACAGTTCTGTAAAGAGGAATGGTCAAAAATTACTCCTGACCGTTGTGCACGTCTGATTTGCAACTACAGGAAATGTTTGGTTGAAGTAATTGCTGCCAAAGGAGGTTCAACCAGTTTTTAAATCCAAGGGTTCACATACTTTTTCCACCTGCACTGTGAATGTTTACATGGTGTGTTCAATAAAAATATGGTAAGATTTAATTCTTTGTGTGTTATTAGTTTAACCACTTAACGACCGCCCACTGTAAATATACGTCGGCAGAATGGCACCGACAGGCAGAATCACGTACATATACGTGATTGCCTTTGTATAGTTGGGGGGTCCGATCGGACCCCCCTTCTTTACAGTGGGTGGTCGTTTTACCTTCAGGAGCGATCCGGCATGAGGGGACGGCCGTTCGATTCCGACCCCCTCCTCTCGATCGCTCCCGGCGAATGAGAGAGCTTCCCCTGCCTGTGTACTGTTTACACAGGCGGGAGGAAGTGATGTCATCTCTCCTGCGGCGCTCACATATACCGAGCGCCGTACAGGAGAAGATGCAGGTTAGTGCACAAAACAGCACACTGACACCAGGACACATAGGCACATAAATCGCCCCCCCAGGCCCCCCCAGACACCCCAGATCACCCCCCAGATCACCCCCCAGCCCCCAGTCACAGTGTCACTGATTGCAGTGACCATTTATTTAGTGATCACTGCAATCAGTGACATTTGTGACTGTAAAAGTGTCACTACATTTAGTTTTAGGTCCAGTGTAGCCCCCTAACCCCCCTAATAAAGGTTTAACCCCCTGATCACCCCCCAGATAACCCTTTCACCCCCTAGCACCGCCGTCGCTAAGCGATCATTTTTCTGATCGATGTCTTAGCGTCGGTGATGCTGATCGGTAGCCAGTAATTTTTTTTAGGTTCGCCGCAGGTTTTTATAGCGTCGGGTACCCCCATATATTACCTAATAAAGGTTTAACCCCCTTGATCACCCCCAGGTAACCCTTTCACCCCCTAGCACCGCCGTCGCTAAGCGATCATTTTTCTGATCGATGTCTTAGCGTCGGTGAAGCTGATCGGTAGCCAGTAATTTTTTTTAGGTTCGCCGCAGGTTTTTATAGCGTTGGGTACCCCCATATATTACCTAATAAAGGTTTAACCCCCTTGATCGCCCCCCAGGTAACCCTTTCACCCCCTATCACCACTGTCACTAAGCGATAATTTTTCTGATTGCTGTCTTAGCGTCGGTGATGCAGATCGGTAGCCAGTAATTTTTTTAGGTTCGCCGCAGGTTTTTATAGCGTCAGGTACCCCAATATATTACCTAATAAAGGTTTAACCCCCTTGATCGCCCCCCAGGTAACCCTTTCACCCCCTATCACCACTGTCGCTAAGCGATCATTTTTCTGATCGCTGTCTTAGCGTCGGTGATGCAGATCGGTAGCCAGTAATTTTTTTTAGGTTCGCCGCAGGTTTTTATAGCGTCAGGTACCCCCATATATTATCTAATAAAGGTTTAACCCCCTGATCGCCCCCCAGGTAACCCTTTCACCCCCTATCACCACTGTCGCTAAGCGATCGTTTTTATGATCGTTGTCTTAGTGTCGGTGATGCCGATAGGTAGCCAGTAATTTTTTTTTAGGTTCGCCGTCAGGTTTTTATATAGCGTCAGGTACCCCCATATATTACCTAATAAAGGTTTTAACCCCCTAATTGCCCCTAGTTAACCCTTTCACCAGTAATCACCATATAAGTGATACGGGTGACAATGGTTAGTTAGTTTGCTTTTTAAAGTGTCAGGGCACCCACCGTATATAACCCAATAAAGGTTTAACCCCCTGATCGCCCGGCGGGTGATATCAATTAGGTTTTAGCGTCAGAGAGGGTCTGCGTCACACCCCAGGCAGCGTCAGGTTAGTGCCAGTAGCGCTAACACCCACGCGTTAAGCATACACCCCCCTTAGTGGTATAGTATCTGAACAGATCAATATCTGATCTGATCAGATCTATACTAGCGTCCCCAGCAGTTTAGGGTTCCCAAAAACGCAGTGTTAGCGGGATCAGCCCAGATACCTGCTAGCACCTGCGTTTTTCCCCTCTGTCCAGCCCAGGCCACCCAAGTGCAGTGTCGATCGATCACTGTCACTTGCAAAACACAACACACATAACTGCAGCGTTCGCAGAGACAGGCCTGATCCCTGCGACTCCAGTGCTGTAGGAGGTGATTTTACCACCACAGTTAAAAAAAAAAAAGCATATATGCCGAAGCATTGGGGCAGCAGGGGCGGAGGAGTGATTTTGCTCTTAATGCCGCGTACATACGGTCGAAATTCCGACGGAGGCTTGCCCGTGGAAAAGTCTGACCATGTGTACGCGGCATAACTTTTGCGGGAAGATGCCCCCATGCTTCGGCATATATAAATGGTGCATGTATGCCCATCATTAGAAGTGGGTGGATGAAGGGCGGTATTCTAATGGTGGGCATACCCACCGATCAATCTTTTTTTTTCGTTCAGCCAACAGGCTGCATGAAAAAAAAGATTACAATACATGTCCAACAAGGACCAGCAACATACTGGTATGTTGCTGGACTTTGAATGTTTATACCAGAATGATGCCTGCGGGTTTAGGTATCATCTTGGTATCATTCTTTTCAGCCAGTGGCCGGCTTTCATGAAAAGCAATCCTAGTGGCTAATTAGCCTCTGGACTGCTTTTACAAGCAGTGGGAAGGAATGTCCCCCCCCCGGATATAAAAAGCGCCATTGGGAAATTGGGAAAGCATTTTATCACACCGATCTTGGTGTGGTCAGATGCTTTGAGGGCAGAGGAAAGATCTAGGGTCCAATAGACCCCAGTTTTTTCAAAAAAGAGTACCTGTCATTACCTATTGCTATCATAGGGGATATTTACATTCCCTGAGATAACAATAAAAATTATAAAAAAAAAAAAATATGGAAGCAACAGTTTAAAAAAAAATACAAAAAGCAAAATTAATAATAAAAAAAAAAAAAAAAAAAAAAAAGCACCCCTGTCCTGCCCTGCTCTTTCCCAATGGCGAACGCAAGCGTCGGTCTGGCGTCATATGTAAACAGCAATTGCACCATGCATGTGAGGTATCACCGCGAAGGTCAGATCGAGGGCAGTAATTTTAGCAGTAGACCTCCTCTGTAAATCTAACGGGGTAACCTGAAATGGCTTTTAAAGGCTTTTAAAAATGTATGTAGTTTGTCGCCAATGCGCGTTTGTGCGAAATTTTAAAGCATGTTGTGTTTGGTATCTATGTACTCGGCCTAATATCATTTTTTTTATTTCATCAAACATTTGGGCAATATAGTGTGTTTTAGTGCATTAAAATAAAAAAAAGTGTATTTTTTCCCCAAAAAATGCGTTTGAAAAATCGCTGCGCAAATACTGTGTAGAAAAAAAAATGCAACACCCACCATTTTATTCTGTAGGGCCTTTGCTTTAAAAATATATATAATGTTTGTGGGTTCAACATAATTTTATTGCAAAAAAAAATATGTTTTCATGTAAACAAAAACTGTCAAAAAGGGCTTTGTCTTCAAGTGGTTAGAAGAGTGGATGTAAGCTTCCTAATGTTGTGTATAAAATGCCAGAACAGTTCAAACCCCCCCCAAATGACCCCATTTTGGAAAGTAGACACCCCAAGCTATATACTGAGAGGCATGTCGAGTCCATGGAATATTTTATATGTTGACACAAGTTGCGGAAAAAAGACAATTTATTTTTATTTATTTTTCCACAAAGTTGTCACTAAATGATATATTGCTCAAACATGCCATGGGCATATGTGGAATTACACGCCAAAATACATTCTGTTGCTTCTCCTGAGTACGGGGATACCACATGTGTGAGACTTTTTGGGAGCCTAGCCGCGTACGGGACCCCAAAAACCAATCACCGCCTTCAGGCTTTCTAAGGGTGTAAATTTTTGATTTCACTTCTCACTGCCTATCACAGTTTCGGAGGCCATGGAATGCCCAGATGGCACAAAACCCCCCCAAATGACCCCATTTTGGAAAGTAGACACCCCAAGCTATTTGCTGAGAGGTATTGTGAGTATTTTGCAGATCTCGCTTTTTGTCACAAAGTTTTGAAAATTGAAAAAAAAAAAGAAAAAAAAAATGTTCTTTCTTCAATTTCAAAAACAAATGAGAGCTGTAAAATACTCACCATGCCTCTCAGCAAACAGCTTGGGGTGTCTACTTTCCAAAATTGGGTCATTTGGGGGGGTTTGTGCTATTTTGGCATTTTATGGCCTTTGAAACTGTGATAGGTAGTGAGGAGTCAAATCAAAAATTTGTGGCTAGAAATCCTGAAGGCGGTGATTGGATTTCGGGGTCCCGTACGCGGCTAGGCTCCTAAAAAGTCCCACACATGTGGTATCCCCGTACTCAGGAGAAGCAGCAAAATTTATTTTGGGGTGCAATTCCACATATAACCATGGCATGTTTGAGCAATATATCATTTAGTGACAACTTTTTGTAATTTTTTTTTTTTTTTGTCATTATTCAATCACTTGGGATAAAAAAAAAATATTCAATGGGCTCAACATGCCTCTCAGAAATTTCCTTGGGGTGTCTACTTTCTAAAATGGGGTGATTTGGGGGGGTTTTGTACTGCCCTGCCATTTTAGCACCTCAAGAAATGAGATAGGCAGTCATAAATTTAAAGCTGTGTAAATTCCAGAAAATGTACCCTAGTTTGTAAACGCTATAACTTTTGCACAAACCAATAAATATACGCTTATTGACATTTTTTTTACTAAAGACATGTGGCTGAATACATTTTGGCCTAAATGTATGACTAAAATTGAGTTTATTCGATTCTTCTTATAACAAAAAGTAGAAAATATCATTTTTTTTCAAAATTTTCGCTCTTTTTCCGTTTATATCGCAAAAAATAAAAATCGCAGAGGCAATCAAATACCATTAAAAGAAAGCTCTATTTGTGGGAAGAAAAGGACGCAAATTTCGTTTGGGTACAACATTGCACGTCCGCACAATTTACAGTTAAAGCAGCGCAGTGCCAAATTCTGAAAACACCTCTGGTCCTTTAGCTACCAAATGGTCCGGGGCTTAAGTGGTTAAGCAGACTTTGATTGTCTATTGTTGTGACTTAGATGAAGATCAGATCACATTTTATGACCAATTTGTGCAGAAATCCATATCATTCCAAATGGGTTCACATACTTTTTTTTGCAATTGTAGGTAAAGCAGGCGAATCACACTCTGTAGTGGGGTAATTTTAGTCTGGTAAGAGTGTATTTCTTACAATGGTGATAGTTCACGTGGTGACAACATTTATGGAGTAGCACGACCACCGCACAATTTCAGTGGTGTTTTCCTCAAGGCAAATATTGGATTTGGCCTATTTCATTATTTACCTTTGCCGGATTTCATTTTGATATGGACTGTTAATTTTAGCAATTTATTTTCACTATATTAGCGTGACCACATAGGTATATGATATAACACACCCACCCATTGAGTAAAGCTACACACAAATGTAAAATGCATTTTTTTTTTTAGCTTTGGATAGAATTGAGAAGATTTAGAAACCCTGTCAAATTTGTGTTGCTATTAAAGAGAAGATGTGTTTAAAATGTTTACTTAATTACAGCAGACTAAACGTCAAAGGTATATAAAAATACAATTTTAGTCAAAAGCTAAACCAAGTACTCAAACACACATCTACTGGTACATAAATTATATGAAATGCTGGACACAAATAATCCAATTTTATCCTAGATAGAAAACTAAAAGTATTAAAAATTTTACAAATGGAGTCCAAATTAACATGACCACAGCCATAGATCCTCCAACAATTACTTTTGGCTATCCAGTAAAGCTGATGGAATAATAGTAATGATAATATCCCTCACAATGAACTCAGGGTACTGTATCATATATGAGAGTGCCCAGCGGATGGTGGACGAAGTGGTTTCAGTTCCAGCCATAAATAAACTTGTCACTGTGCTCAGTAAATTCATTTCATGGAAATATGTATTGGGGTCCGATTTCTCCTAAATAAGAAGCATAGTAACAAATGTTAATAATAATAAAAATAATAATAATAATAAAAATAATAATAATAACAATAATGAAATCAGGTTTAAAGTTTAGGTGCACCATAGGAAAAAAGCATTTAATGTAGCAACCCCAGTGGCAGTCCGTCCATTAGGGGCTCCGCCCCCCCTAACTATGCGTCCGACCCCCTAATCTACATGCAGGGTGCTAAGACCCGTTACCCGATTGGCTGAAAGGACAGGCGAGCCTACTGACTCCTAGGCGGAGGAGGGAAGAGACGCATGGAGGAAGCCGCTATGATGCAGAGGAGGAGGAGGCGACACCCATCACCCGTAGGAGCGCTGCCCACCCGCAACATAGATGGGGTAAGTGCGGGGCTGGATGACCGACTGACTGCAAGACCCCCGGGGGGTGGTTGTTTGCAGCCCCCCCCCAGAACAAAGCCACCGGCCGCCAACCCCATTGCCCAGGCCTGGAAGAAACCTACAGTCCCTTTCCAGGGAGTGAGGCCATGATGCTTAATGAACAAATGTCTAGTATGTCTAGTATTCTCCACGACATGCACGCTATGTTCCTTAAAGCTGACCTTCAGTCATTTTTTCAACTTTCCATCTATTAAATCTTCTGCCCTTGTTGTTTTAGAGTCAAATATGTTTTTTATAAATTTTACAAAATAAAATAACATGACATGAGCGTAGAACAGATGTACAATATAGAAAGCAATACAACTTAATTCACAGAACTACCATGTGTCAGGAGACAGCTCCAGTGGGAATGCATGTAGTCGTCATTCAAGTTCATACACTGAAAATCTATACATATCGCAGAAGTAAACCATAGAACCGGGTAAAAATACATCTGAGTGTGGAATAAAACAAAGTAGACATAGAGGAAAGTATAAAGAGATAGAAAAAGGTGAAAGGGGGAAGAGGGAAGGATGGAGAAGGCTAGGGAGGGGGAGAGGGTGCAGGTTAACTGCAGGAGAAGAGAGGGTTGAGGGGGGGGGGCACTGGACAGACCCTGGTGTGACAGACCCGCATGGTGGAATCAAGAGGCGAGGCCAGTTGGGATGTGAGGTGCCAGCCTCGCTTTTAGGGAATTTGATGTAGAGTAATCGATGCAGATGAGCCAAAGGACCTTAAATTTGTCGAAGGTGTCGTTGTCCAGGGCTATCATCTCCTCCATGCACATGATGTTGTTGACCATGGAGACCCAAATGGCCAAGGGTGGGGTGGTGGGGGTTTTCCAAAACAGGGGTATAAGTTGTCTAGCGGCCGATAGGAAGAAATGCAGAAGGGAGCACTTTTGGGAGCCTATTGACCCTGGAAGCATGGACAGTAAAGCCATCTCTGGGGTGGGTGGTAGTGTCCGGCCATATAGGCTGTTATATACGGAAAACATCTGTGATCACAGGGGCTGTATGGCCTTACAGTCCCACCATATGTGTAGGTAGCTTCCCTCCGCCTCGCCGCATCTCCAGCACAAGGGATGTACGGAAGGAAATATTTTATTGAGAGTTTGAGGGTCCCTGTACCATCGGGAGAGGAGTTTAAAATAATTTTCTTGGGTATAGCAAGTGTGATAGCAGGAAGGTAAAGTCACCTGGTTGCATCCAGGGGGGTAGGTATATTTCTCCCAGATTCAGGCTTTATGCCGACTTATACAACTAGGGAGAGAGTTGATGAAGCCCAGCTGAGGCTAGTGGGCTCATGGATGATTCATACCTCTAGGGAGAGTGCTGGGCGTCGTGCAGGCAGGGAGTTGATGAGACCAGCTGAAGCTTGTCAGCTCGTTTAAGGCCTCTATAAAAACTCCCAGCTTCATTAGGTGTTTGCTCATGCCTGGAACCAGACCTGTGTGGACTGTCTAGGGAGAGTGAACCCCTGTGCGGTGAGACAAAGCCTGTGTGGCTATTTGTTTGGACATTTACTAAACCAGGGACTTAGGGACTAGGACAGCACCAGGCTGATCCCAGTTGTTAGTTAGGGAAACCTGCATGTTTAGTCAGAGGTCAAGCTGACCAGGATTTATTTTGTTTATGTTTCTTTTTGCTTTGCTGTGTTTTTGTCACTGTAAATAGAGAAATAAACCGCACCTTTTGATCTTGAAAACCACAACCTCCGTCTGCTGGGCCTGTTTTTGTGTGGGGAGCCCATCCAGGGGGTCACACACACCCGCTACCGAGTTAACCCCCTCACAGTTGGTGGAGAATGCGGGCAGTTTTTTTTTTAAGCCAGCATGGAGGAGATACTGAAACAGCTGGCTCTAGCAAATGCCAATCAACAGCAGACAAATGCAGGTTTACAAAAGAGCTTCGCAGCCCAGCAACAAGCCCAGCAGCAATCTGAGGCCCGCTTCATAGACCTGTTGCAGAAGCAAGAGCAGAGACTACAACAACAGATGGAAGCAGTAATGCAGCAACGTCCGCAGACCAGTGAGGAAAGCCGTCCCACTAATACCGCGTCCTTTGGGGTGAGTCGTTTATTGACAAAAATGACTGGAGAGGATGATCCAGAGGTATTTTTGACCACATTTGAAAGGACTGCTGAAAGAGAAAAGTGGCCTGAGGAGCAGTGGGCTGGACTGGTGGCTCCTCTGTTAACTGGTGAATCGCAGAAAGCTTACTATGACCTAGAGCCTGACCAAGCAAAAGACTATGTGATGCTAAAAGCTGAAATATTGGCAAGGCTGGGTGTCACCCTGGCTGTCCGGGCTCAGCGTGTGCATAACTGGACTTTCCAGCTTGGAAAACCCCCCAGGTCTCAAATGTATGATCTCATTCACCTGAGCAGGAAGTGGCTACAGCCAGAGACTTTGTCCGCACCGGAGATTGTGGAACGTGTTGTGATGGATCGTTTCTTGAGAGCTCTTCCTACCGCCATTCAAAAGTGGGTAAGCCATGGAGACCCAAAAACGGCCGGTAAACTTGTGGATCGTGTAGAGAGATACTTGGCTGCAGAGAACCTGACGGCCTCTTCCAGAGACTCTCAGACTTTCCACCCTAAGACCAGACCATCCCCAGGGGTGGATAAGATGATTCCAAGGGGTGAGGGTGGAGAGAGTGAGAGGGTGGGAGCTCTGCCCAGGGTTTGGCGAGAACAGCCTGGGAAGTCGGGGGCTCAAGAGGCAGCCAAAAGGATTGTTTGCTACCGCTGCCGGCAAGCGGGACATGTTGCAGCAAATTGCCCGGTTGTGGAGGAACCCATGCAATGTGACTTTCTGACGGACAGACGTCAGTCGCTGTGTGCGACAGTCGCATGCACTGCCATTCGGGGAACTGAGAAACATTTATGCAAAATGTGTATTAATGGTAGAAATGTTGTGGTATTACTGGATTCAGGTAGCCTTGTGAACCTGATAAAGGCTGAGTTAGTTAAAACAGAGGTCTCTGGGAATAGCAAGGTAGCTGTTATTTGTGTGCATGGGGACACCCGAGAGTATCCAGTGACTACAGTGTGTTTCAAGACCCCCAAAGGTACCCTCTCTCATCCAGTGGGGTTAGTATCTCAATTACCGCATGATGCCATTGTGGGAAGGGATTTTCCGAAGTTCTGGGAACTGTGGGATGATCCTGAGCCCCCCACTGGTGCCCCTATGTACCAGGAAGGTGATAGCCAGAACTCCTCTGAGAGTGGTGAGGACTCTCCAGAATTTCCCTTGTCAGTATTGGCAGGCGAGACTCAAGAAACTGGAGAGGAGCCCACCTCCTCAGACGAAAACCTACCGTCTGTGGAGTTTTCTGATCTTGAGGTTCACAGGGAAAATTTTGCCACAGAACAGTTAAAAGACCCCGCCCTAATAAAGGCACGGGAAAACGTAGTGGAAATAGATGGCGAGTTAGTGAACCCAGATAATACCTGCACTTACCCATACTTCAGCGTAGAGAAGGACCTACTGTATCGGGTGGCAAAAAGGGCAGAAGAAACCGTTGAGCAGCTTGTGGTGCCCAAACCGTACAGGAAGTTGGTGTTGGAGTTGGCCCATGGGCACATTCTTGGAGGTCATCTGGGGACAGAGAAAACCCGAGAGAGGGTATTACAGAGATTCTATTGGCCTGGGGTGATGAAGGACATAGAAAATTATTGTTCCTCCTGCCCTGTGTGTCAGAGGTTGGCCCCGATGCCACATTTCCGTAGCCCGCTGGTCCCTCTACCCATCATTGAGGTCCCGTTTGAGAGGATCGCAATGGATTTGGTAGGTCCTATAATCAAGTCCGCTAGGGGGCACCAGTACATATTAGTTATAATGGACTATGCCACCCGTTATCCAGAAGCGATCCCTCTCCGAAATACCTCGGCCAAAACCATAGCCAAAGAGCTATCTCTTGTTTTTAGCCGGGTGGGTATTTGTAAAGAACTGCTTACGGACCAAGGTACACCCTTTATGTCCCGGGTTATGAAAGAGCTGTGTAAATTGTTCAAAGTGACGCAATTGCGTACGTCTGTGTATCACCCCCAAACCGATGGGCTGGTTGAAAGATTCAACAAAACCCTAAAACAAATGTTGAAGAAAGTGGTGGATAGAGATGGAAAGGATTGGGACTGTCTACTTCCTTATTTGATGTTTGCTATTAGGGAGGTGCCCCAATCCTCTACGGGATTCTCCCCCTTTGAGTTACTGTATGGGAGACACCCAAGAGGGCTGTTGGATATTGCCAAGGAAACTTGGGAAAGTGAGAGTTCTCCCCACAGGAGTGTGATTGAGCATGTCGCCCTGATGCAAGATCGAATTGCACAGGTAATGCCCATCGTGAAGGAACATTTGGCCCAAGCGCAGTTGGCACAGCAGAGAGTGTACAACCGTGGAGCCAAGACCCGTACCTTTTCCCCGGGGGATAGGATATTGGTACTTGTCCCTACGGTTGAAAGTAAATTCCTTGCCAAATGGCAAGGCCCCTACGAGATAATGGAAAAAGTGAGCGAAGTGAATTACAAGGTCAGACAACCAGGAAGGCGAAAGCCCGAACAGATCTATCACGGTAATCTGTTGAAAGTTTGGAGGGATAGAGAGTCCCTAGTCGCAGAAACTTGGTCACCAGCTCAAACTGGTTGCGTGATTCCGGAGGTTGGAATAGCAGCCACCTTGTCACAACCCCAACAACAGGAGGTTAAGGAGTTTGTGCTTCGCAACAAGGAGGTGTTCTCTGAGCTGCCGGGACAAACATCTGGGGTAGAGCATGATATTATTACCCCGCCCGGTGAAAGGGTGAAGTTAAAACCCTACCGGATCCCAGAGGCCCGACGGGAGGCAATACGGGAGGAAGTACAGAAAATGCTGAACTTAGGGGTGATAGAGGAGTCCCAAAGTGATTGGTCTAGTCCCATTGTGTTGGTGCCTAAACCGGATGGGAGCTGGCGATTTTGTAACGATTTTCGTCAGTTGAACAAAGTTACAAAATTTGACACCTACCCCATGCCACGTATAGATGAGTTGATCGACCGGCTGGGAACAGCCCGATACATGATGACTCTTGACCTCACAAAAGGGTATTGGCAAATTCCCCTGGCCAAGTCGGCCAAAGAGAAAACCGCATTTGTAACCCCAGACGGGGCGTTCCAATATAAGAGAATGCCGTTCGGGTTACAGAATGCGCCGGCCACATTCCAGCGGAAAATGGACCAGATACTGAGGCCCCATCGGAAGTATGCTGCGGCTTACCTGGATGACGTAATTGTCCATAGCACAGATTGGGCCTCACATCTGCCAAAAGTGCAAGCAGTCCTAGACTCTATCCGGGAAGCGGGGTTTACGGCTAACCCCAAGAAGTGTACCATTGGGCAGGAGGAGGCCAAATATCTTGGGTACACCATTGGCAGGGGAGTAATAAAACCCCAACTCAACAAAGTCGAGGCCATCCAGAGTTGGCCACGTCCCAACAGCAAGAAGCAGGTACGAGCCTTTCTGGGAATCGCGGGTTATTATCGGCGCTTCATTCCCCACTTTGCTTCTAAGGCTGTGCCCCTAACCAACCTGACGAAAGGGAAAGGGTCGGTCATGATTAAATGGACCCCCGAGGCTGAGGCAGCATTCCAATTCTTGAAACAAGCCTTATGTAGCCAGCCAGTGTTGTACTCACCCGACTTCTCTAAAGACTTTGTCGTACAAAGTGATGCGTCAGATGTGGGGTTAGGAGCAGTATTGTCCCAGGTCTGGAACGGGGAAGAGCACCCAGTCATTTACCTCAGCAGGAAGTTGAAGTCCCATGAGGTAAATTACGCCACGGTTGAAAAGGAGTGTTTAGCGGTGAAGTGGGCTCTAGATTCCCTTCGGTACTATCTGCTAGGTAGGCACTTTGACATGGTTACGGATCACGCTCCGTTAAAGTGGATGGCTCAAAACAAGGAGACAAATAGAAGAGTAAATAGGTGGTTCCTGGCCCTACAGGAATTCAACTTCACAGTAAAGCATCGCCCTGGCGTTCAAATGGGGAATGTGGATGCTTTGTCTCGAGTACATGAATGCCTGGTTGCTGGTGTTCCAACCCCAAGGTTAAAACAAGAGGGGGGGGTATGTGACAGCAGGAAGGTAAAGTCACCTGGTTGCATCCAGGGGGGTAGGTATATTTCTCCCAGATTCAGGCTTTATACCGACTTATACAACTAGGGAGAGAGTTGATGAAGCCCAGCTGAGGCTAGTGGGCTCATGGATGATTCATACCTCTAGGGATAGTGATGGGCGTCGTGCAGGCAGGGAGTTGATGAGACCAGCTGAAGCTTGTCAGCTCGTTTAAGGCCTCTATAAAAACTCCCAGCTTCATTAGGTGTTTGCTCATGCCTGGAACCAGACCTGTGTGGACTGTCTAGGGAGAGTGAACCCCTGTGCGGTGAGACAAAGCCTGTGTGGCTATTTGTTTGGACATTTACTAAACCAGGGACTTAGGGACTAGGACAGCACCAGGCTGATCCCAGTTGTTAGTTAGGGAAACCTGCATGTTTAGTCAGAGGTCAAGCTGACCAGGATTTATTTTGTTTATGTTTCTTTTTGCTTTGCTGTGTTTTTGTCACTGTAAATAGAGAAATAAACCGCACCTTTTGATCTTGAAAACCACAACCTCCGTCTGCTGGGCCTGTTTTTGTGTGGGGAGCCCATCCAGGGGGTCACACACACCCGCTACCGAGTTAACCCCCTCACACAAGATAAAGAGGATTTGTGCGTAAAGTGGAATGATTTTTGCCAATCCAATAAAGAGAGATCCCAGGTCTGTAGATCACTTCCTGGTGTAAGAGGGGGGTTGATCATGTAACAGTGAATGTTGTAGTTTATATAAAGTAGAGAGTAAGTGTCTAGGGGTGTCTGAGAGAGAGCACAGCTGTTCATATCCTGTCAGGGGTCTGTGAATTTGGGAAGAGGAAAACAAATCAGAACAAAAGGAGGATATGCGGAGTGCCGTGAGACAATTGCCCTGATTGTCTGGCATAACGGGGGTACCTAAAGTGGAATCCACAAATGAGCCCGCTACAGGCCAGGTTGACTGGGAGTATGGACCTATTGTATTGGATTCCATTCCTTGAGGTAGAGAGGGTTGATCAAACAACGAGGTAAGGGGCGAGGGATCTGTAGATAGAATCAACGACATTCCCTTTTTGTTCCAGAGATGTAAGGCAGCGATTGTTAAGGGGGAGGATGAAGAGATTAAATGTAGTTTCTGCCCGAAGCCCTAAAGTAAAGCCCGTAAGTCAAAGGGGGATAGGTCTTGTTCTACCGAGGTGGATACTTTTGGAAAGGGGCAAGGGAACCATTCCAGAACCCTAGACAGCAGTGCCGCCCTGTGGTACATTTCGAAATCTGGGAGACCCAGCCCGCCCCAAATTTTAGGATAAGTGAGCAAAGTATGGCGAAAGTGAGATAGGCCTTGGTGCCAAATTAATCGTATGGACATGGAGCGCAGGGAATTAAAAAAGTGTTTAGGGACAGAAATAGGTATCGTTTGGAATAAATAAAGTAACTTAGGAAGAGTGTCCATTTTCAGGGTATTAATGCGACCAAACCAGGGTAGCGAGGAGGAGCTCCAGATGCCCTTGTTGTTTTAACTTTGGATAGTAAAACATTTTTTTTCTGCCAGTAAACACCTTATACAGCTCAGTTCCTATTTCTTGTTTGGTCATTAGCCTAGGCTTATGGCATGCACAGCTCTCTCTCTCACTCTCGTGAGAGTTTGCCAGGAAGGGATGGGGGATGAGTCATAGGAGGGCCAATGAGAGCTGCAGGGCTGCAGAGCTGGAGGTGTGCCTCTGTGTAAATCCAGGAAGTGAACAGGCAGCAGCTTCAGCTGCCCACAGTTAAAATGGTTGCAGCCCCACTAGGTTGTGTCTGCCAGTCCATTGGAGGTCCAAGTCACCCCCCTCAATAAAGGAATGGATGGCGCAGGTCAACCAGATAGCAGCGATGGAGGAGCTGATTTGTACCGCACAGGATAGAATATGAAGCTTTTCGGCAACATTGGCACCCTGGCTTGAATATCGAAACTCGCAGCGATACCAGGATTTGGTCCAGGATAATTCTTGAAAGCTGCAATAAGGGTCCTTATCCCTCTCACAGCACTCGGGGTCTATTGGGGAGGGTAGCTGGTGGTCATCCCACCCCCTCCCCACATGTCCCCCTTGTAGTCCACCCTCCTATATCCTCCCCTCCCCTCTCATCTTTACTCTGTCCTTTTTCCCCTTTTTTTTTCCCCTTTCTCTTTTTTCTCCCTTTTTTAATTTTTTTATTTTTTTCATGAGTAAGATGTGGAGTTACGAGCCGACCTAGTAGTTTGACGCTATTCCTAGTCCCTATTTGCTTTAGAGTACATCCAGAAGCCAGAGTGAGTACCTTTTCTTTCAAGGCCCCCTTTACACCATACCTCTGAAAAGCCTGTAACACACGGAAGTATATCCTCCCTAAACGACTACTCCTTACCAGGGATGAGCCGAACACCCCCCTGTTCGGTTCGCACCAGAACCTGCGAACAGACAAAATGTTCGTGTAAACTTTAGAACCCTATTAAATACAATGGACTCGAACGTTCGAAATCTAAAGTGTTAATTATAAAGGCTAATATGCAAGTTATTGTCCTAAAAAGTGTTTGGGGACCCGGGTCCTGCCCCAGGGGACATGTATCAATGCAAAAAGAAGTTTTAAAAACGGCCGTTTTTTTGGGAGCAGTGATTTTAATAATGCTTAAAATGAAAAAATAAAAGTGAAATATTCCTTTAAATTTCGTACCTGGGGGGTGTGTATGATATGCATGTGAAGTGGCGCATGTTTCCCGTGCTTAGAACTGTCCCTGCAAAAAATGTCATTTTTGAAAGAAAAAAATGCATTTAAAACTGACTCGCGGCTATTAATGAATTGTCGGCTCCCGGCAATACATACAAAAGTCATTGATAAAAAAAAAAAAAAAAGCGTGGGTGTTCCCCAGAATTCAATTACCAGGCCCTTCAGGTCTGGAATGGATATTAAGGGGAACCCTGCCGCAAATTTTAAAAAAAATTGACGTGGGGTTCCCCCAAATATCCATTCCAGGCCCTTCAGATCTGGCATGGATTTTAAGGGGAACTCCACCCCAAATTTTTAAAAAAAATGGCGTGGAGTCCCCCTAAAAATCCATACCAGACCCCTTATCCGAGCACGCAACCTGGCCGGCCGCAGGGGAAAAGGGGGGGACGAGAGAGCGGCCCCCCCTCCCTCCTGAACCGTACCAGGCCACATGCCCTCAACATGGGGAGGATGTCCCCATGTTGATGGGGACAAGGGCCTCATCCCCACAACCCTTGCCCGGTGGTTGTGGGGGTCTGCGGGCGGGGGGCTTATCGGAATCTGGAAGACCCCTTTAACAAAGGGGACCCCCAGATCCCGCCCCTCCCCCTATGTGAATTGGTAAGGGGTACATTGTACCCCTACCATTTCACGAAGAAAGCGTAAATTTTTTTTAAAAAAAACACACAAACACCTTGAAAAAGTCCTTTATTTAAAAAAAAAAAAAAAAAACATTCCAGCGGTGAAATCCAGTGTCCCGCGGCGATCCCGATGTCCAGCGCTGTCCTTCATTGGTTGTGCCTGAGCGGACCTGATGGGGAACTCCCTCTCAGTATTTTAAATGTATAGACCCGCCCCTTCTAAAGTTCCCCATCAGGTCCGCTCAGCGGACCAGATGCGGAACATGAGAAGGGGCGGGTCTATACATGTATTACCAAAGTGAGAGCAGTCCCCCATCAGGTCCGCCCCCTCGGTATGTCAGACCCGCCTACGTCATTGGCTTGAGCGGGGAACTTCCTTCACTATGTAAATTTAAATTACACAGTGAAGGAAGTTCCCCGCTCAAGCCAATGACGTAGGCGGGTCCGACATACCGAGGGAGCGGACCTGATGGGGAACTTTAGAAGGGGCGGGTCTATACATTTAAAATACTGAGAGGGAGTTCCCCATCAGGTCCGCTCAGGCAAAACCAATGAAGGACAGCGCTGGACATCGGGATCGCCGCGGGACACTGGATTTCACCGCTGGAATGTTTTTTTTTTTTTTTTTTAATAAAGGACTTTTTCAAGGTGTTTGTGTGTTTTTTTAAACATTTTTTTTACGCTTTCTTCGTGAAATGGTAGGGGTACAACGTACCCCTTACCAATTCACATAGGGGGGGGGCCGGGATCTGGGGGTCCCCTTTGTTAAAGGGGTCTTCCAGATTCCGATAAGCCCCCCGCCCGAAGACCCCCACAACCACCGGGCAAGGGTTGTGGGGATGAGGCCCTTGTCCCCATCAACATGGGGACATCCTCCCCATGTTGAGGGCATGTGGCTTGGTACGGTTCAGGAGGGAGGGGGGGCCGCTCTCTCGTCCCCCCCTTTTCCCCTGCGGCCGGCCAGGTTGCGTGCTCGGATAAGGGGTCTGGTATGGATTTTTAGGGGGACTCCACGCCATTTTTTTTTTAAATTTGGGGTGGAGTTCCCCTTAAAATCCATGCCAGATCTGAAGGGCCTGGAATGGATATTTGGGGGAACCCCACGTCAATTTTTTTTAATTTGCGGCGGGGTTCCCCTTAATATCCATTCCAGACCTGAAGGGCCTGGTAATTGAATTCTGGGGAACCCCCACGCTTTTTTTTTTTTTTTTTTATCAATGACTTTTGTATGTATTGCCGGGAGCCGACAATTCATTAATAGCCGCGAGTCAGTTTTAAAAGACTTTTTTTCTTTCAAAAATGACATTTTTTGCAGGGACAGTTCTAAGCACGGGAAACATGCGCCACTTCACATGCATATCATACACACCCCCCAGGTACGAAATTTAAAGGAATATTTCACTTTTATTTTTTCATTTTAAGCATTATTAAAATCACTGCTCCCGAAAAAACGGCCGTTTTTAAAACTTCTTTTTGCATTGATACATGTCCCCTGGGGCAGGACCCCGGTCCCCAAACACTTTTTAGGACAATAACTTGCATATTAGCCTTTATAATTAACACTTTAGATTTCTCCCATAGATTTTTCGAATTTGCCGCGAACACCCCAATTTGTTCGCTGTTCGGCGAACGGGCGAACAGGCAATGTTCGAGTCGAACATGAGTTCGACTCGAACTCCAAGCTCATCCCTACTCCTTACTAAACCTCTAGGGGAATCTATTTTTCTTGATGTTGCTTGATTATAGGCGGTACGTAGAAATGGCATTTGCTGGTCCTTACTATCACAAATTCTGACCTCTGCTTCTCCACTTTGTTGGAACCATGTTTTTTCTCCTTGGCTATGTGTTTTATGGTACTATTTGTATTACTTGTGAAAATGTTTCAATAAACATTTTTGTGAAAAAAAAAAAAATGGTTGCAGCCAGACTTAGTGGAGGGAGATTTCTGCAGCATATTTGGCAAGTACAGAATCACAGTATATATAAAATAATATGCAAAGTGGTTGGCGGTAAGCTTCAGAATGGCAATGATGTTTTTATTGGAAATTGTGTGAGCAGTGCAGTTATTCTTTAAGGTCTGGGAACCATGGTTGATGTATGTCTTCCCTGATCTTCCCCTGACAAGCCTGGGTTGACTCTAAATGATGTCTCGGGTAGGGATGAGCCGAACACCCCCCTGTTCGGTTCGCACCAGAACCTGCGAACAGCCAGAATGTTTGCGTGAACTTTAGAACCCTATTAAATACAATGGACTCGAACGTTCGAAATCAAAAGTGCTAATTATAAAGGCTTATATGCAAGTTATTGTCCTAAAAAGTGTTTGGGGACCCGGGTCCTGACCCAGGGGACATGTATCAATGCAAAAAAAAGTTTTAAAAACGGCCGTTTTTTCGGGAGCAGTGATTTTAATAATGCTTAAAGTGAAACAATAAAAAAGGGATTTTTATAACAGCTTACCTGTAAAATCCTTTTCTTGGAGTACATCACGGGACACAGAGCGACTTAGTCATTACTAATGGGTTATATAGTTTACCTTCAGGTGTTGGCACTGGCCAATTCCAAACCGGAAGTACCCTCCCCTATATAAGCCCCTCCCACCCGGGAGCACCTCAGTTTTGTAGCCAAGCAATAAGTGTCCCAAAAAGAGGGGTGGGAGCTCTGTGTCCCGTGATGTACTCCAAGAAAAGGATTTTACAGGTAAGCTGTTATAAAAATCCCTTTTTCTTTTTCGTACATCACGGGACACAGAGCGACTTAGTCATTACTAATGGGACGTCCCAAAGCAATGCCAAATGAGGGGGGGGTACATAAGCTGGGCGCCATCAGGCATGAGGATCTTTTGCGGCCTGCAACACACTGCGCCCAAAGGCGACATCCTCCTGACTTCTAACGTCTACCTGATAGAATCTAGTAAACGTGTGTACCGAAGACCATGTTGCGGCCTTACATACTTGAGCCAGGGAGGCCTGGTGATGCACTGCCCATGAAGTTCCAACCGCTCTTGTGGAGTGCGCCCTAACTTTGAACGGAGGCGGTCTCTTTCTCAAGCCATAGGCTTGTATTATGACCTGTCGAATCCACTTGGCTAAAGTAGATTTTGATGCTGCCTGACCCCTTCTGGGGCCTTCCGGCAGAACAAACAAAGAATCCGTTCTGCGAATCTGAGCAGTGGCTTTTAGATAAGCTTTAACTGCTCTTACCACATCCAAAGAATGTAATAACTTTTCCTCTACTGAGCTAGGTTTGGGGAAAAAAGAAGGAAGAACCACATCTTGGTTCAAATGAAACCTCGATACCACCTTAGGAAGAAAGGCTGGATGAGGACGTAATACTACTCTGTCCTTATGGACAACCAGATATGGCTCCTTACAGGACATAGCTGCTAATTCTGACACTCTTTTAGCCGAACAAATGGCTACTAAGAAAACCAATTTCCTGGTGAGAAGAACCAAGGAAATGTGTTGTAATGGTTCAAACGGTTGTTTCTGTAGAACCGACAGAACCAGGTTTAAGTCCCAAGGACATATGGGAATACTAACCGGAGGGCTAATACGCATCACTCCTTGTATAAAGGCTTTGACTAGTGAATGCGAAGCCAAGGGCCTTTGAAAAAATATTGACAAGGCCGAAATCTGACCCTTGATAGTACTCAAGGCCAGCTTCCTATCTACAGCCCACTGTAGGAAGTCCAGAATCCTCCCTATCATGTACTTACGTGGATGCCATTTCTTGGTCTCACACCACGTAATGTACGCTTTCCAGATCCTATAATAGATCTGCCTGGATACCGGTTTCCTGGCATTGATCATGGTAGATACCACAGAATTAGAGAGCCCTCTCTTTTTCAGAATGTGGGCTTCAATAGCCAGGCCGTCAAACCTAGGGCTGGTAAGGAAGGGTGGTATATCGGTCCTTGCGACAGCAGGTCCGGACGAAGTGGGAGGGTCCAAGGACTCCTCACTGACATTTTTACAATCTCCGCGTACCATGCCCTTCGGGGCCACGCTGGAGCCACCAGAATCACTGGTTTCTTTTCTACCCTGATTCTGCGGAGTAATCGCGGTAACAATTGTGGCGGTGGGAATGCATATATCAGCTTGAACCGATCCCAAGGGAACACTAGGGCATCCGAGCCGCAAGCTAGGGGATCCCTTGTGCGAGACACAAACCTGTCCACCTTTGCGTTGAATCTGGATGCTAGCAGATCTACATCCGGTGTTCCCCACCGCTGGCATATTGCCTGGAAAAACCTCGGGGTGAAGAGACCATTCCCCCGGGCATAATTGTTGGCGACTTAGAAAGTCCGCTCTCCAATTTTCCACTCCTGGGATGAAAACCGCGGATATGGCTGGGACATATCTTTCTGCCCACTCCAGGATGCAATTTGCTTCCTTCTGGGCTGCACGACTTTTGGTGCCACCCTGATGATTGATATATGCCACTGCCGTGGCATTGTCTGATTGAATTCTGACAGGGGACCCCTGGAGTTTGGATGTCCATGCTACTAGGGCATACCGGGCTGCTCGTATCTCTAAGAGATTGATGGGCAGGGCCTTTTCTGCTTCTGACCACCTGCCCTGGAGAGACCATTGCTCCAGCACTGCCCCCCAGCCGATGAGGCTGGCATCTGTAGTGACCACCTTCCAAGAAACCGGACTGAAGGGTTTCCCTCTTTCCAGATTCTGGGGCACCAACCACCAATGGAGGCTCTTGCGAACGGAAGGGGACAGGGACATTGGTAAGTCTAAAGCCTGAACTTTTTTGTTCCAGGCTGACAGTATGGCCCTTTGCAAATTCCTTGAATGGAATTGACCGTAGGGTACCGCTTCGAATGAAGCCACCATCTTTCCCAGCAGCCTCATGCAGAGACGTATGGATGGTTTTCTTTTTGTACCCACTAAGTGGGTCAAATTTCTTAAAGACGACACCTTCTCTGGAGGTAAGAAAATCTTTCTCTGATTTGAATCCAGCCTTAGCCCTAAGTATTCCAGACTTTTGACTGGTCTTAGAGCTGACTTGTCCCGGTTGATAATCCAACCGTGATATTCCAGATACTCGATTGTCTTGTGAATAGCTACTTCCAGCTTTTCCACTGAGTGGTCTATTAGTAGCAGGTCGTCTAGATATGCCATTATCGTTACACCCTGTGTTCTTAGATTGGCCAATAATGGGGCCAGAATTTTTGTGAACACTCGTGGTGCTGTGGCCAGACCGAAAGGTAAGGCTCTGAACTGAAAATGGCGCCCTTCTACTGCAAAGCGTAGAAATTTCTGATGGGCCGGAAAGATGGGAATATGCAGATAAGCATCCCTTATGTCGATCGAGGCTAGCCATTCCTGCCCTTGTAGGGCGGTGGCCACTGATCGGATCGACTCCATCCGAAAGGTCCTGATATTTAGGAACTTGTTTAGCCCTTTTAGATTTAATATGGGCCTCACGTCCCCATTTGGTTTGGGGACTGTGAAAAGGTTCGAGTAAAACCCGAATCCGCTTTCTTCCAGGGGAACCTTCATGATTACCCCTTGGAGCAATAGTTGTTCTAGTGCCAGAAGGAGGGATCCTCTCTTTTGGGGATCTCTTGGCACGTTTGACCTCATAAATTGGGCAGGAGGAGTGCCTTTTAACTCCAGCTTGTATCCCAGACTTACTGCGGAGAGCACCCATCTGTCTCTGATGGTGTCCCGCCAGGTCTCTGTGAACAACTGAAGTCTTCCCCCCACCCGATTGAGCGGGGGCAATACTTCATGCCTTAGGGGGAGGTTTTGTACCTCTCTTGATCCAGGGCTTCTTGTTACCCTGTGATTGTCCCTGATTTCTGCCCCCTGAATTTGACCGCGGAGGCCGTCGGAACTGCTTCACAGCCGATGTGCCCGGGACTGGAGAGGTAGGCCTCTTAAAAGAAGGACTTCTACCCTTGTTCTTAACCGGTAAGAGTGAACTTTTACCGGCAGAAATTTTCTGGATATATTTGTCCAGATCTTCTCCAAATAAGCGTTCTCCATGAAATGGGAAGCTAACCAGCAGTTTTTTACAGGGAGCTTCAGCAGACCAGTTTTTGAGCCACAGAAGCCTACGCATATGTACTATAGACAGCGTAAAGCGGGAGGCCTGTTGGATTGTATCCTTTATGGCGTCCACCGCAAAACACAAGGCTCTAGGCAGGTCAGCTAGGGCATGAGCCTGCTGATCTGGTAAGTCCCTTAAGACTTGTTTCAACTGATCTTTCACTGCTTGGCAGACTCCAATCGCTGCTACCGCAGGTTGTGTCACCATACTTGCTGTAGAGAAAGCAGATTTTAGTAAAGACTCCAATTTTTTATCTATTGGGTCTTTGAACATTGGAACATTATCTACTGGACATGTCAGTGATTTGTTAACAGAAGAGATGGCTGCGTCCACTATAGGGACCCTCCATTTTCTTATGAACTTATCCTCCATGGGATAGATCACCGGAAATCTCTTGGGGGGAGCAAATATTTTATCAGGATGCTCCCAATCCTGGTAAATAAGCCCTTCTAATAAAGGGTGGATTGGGAAGGAACAGACCGCCTGGGGAGCTTTTAGCGACCCCAGCGAGGAAACCGTAGTGGATGGTGGTTCCGCCAGAGGCATTTTAAATGCTGATCGGACCATGTTAGTCAGAGACTGAACCCATAATCTTTCCGCCTGAGAAGCTGAGAAAGGTTCTTCCACTGTTGATTCCTCTATAAGTGAATCAACCTCATCCTGATCCCCTTCAGGTAGGTCGATCTCTGTGTGGGGCTGTTCCTCCACTAACAGGCACTCTGAAGGAGGAGACGGAGATCGGACGCGCTTTTCCTGTGACAGGGAAGCAGCGATCAATGCTGTTAATCTCTCTTCCAATCCTCCCAGAGTTGAGGATAAAACCTCCTCTGTTATATATACAGGAGCAGGTGGACTGGGGACAGCCGCAGCACCAGGCATTCCTGCGGGGTTTCTACGGCTACTGACCTCTGCATTCTCAGGGGAGATTGGTGCAGTGCAAGCATGCCCAATATCCTCAGAGCCCGATGGAGACCCCTTTGGCTTCCTGGAAGATCTATTTCCGGAGCGTCTGGACGACATATCCTTTAAGCACAAAGCTGAGGTATTCCCGTCGTCATACACCAATTTTTGCTGGTAATAGTCTAACACAGGTGCTGCTATATACCAGCTGGTGTCCACTAAAGTGCCTTTCTATGGGGATGCCTGCATCAACCGCCTCTGTGTGCCACTGTTTGTTGCTAGCTCTGTTTGCATGCAGCTGACACTTGTACTGTGTCTTTTAACCATGCTGGGACGCCCGCACATGCGCAGAAGCGCCGCGGCGCGCATCGAGCGTCATCCACCCGCCCCGCCCCTTTTTTTTCATAGGAGGCGCGTGCACGCGCCCGCGCGCGCGCCCGTGCGCCAATGGCGCCCTTTTCGAAAACCAACAGAGGACTAGGAGCCAGGGCCCTTTTTGCCGGAGGGCCTGTGCGGTGGATGAACGCAGCAACAGGGCAGAGGAAGTGGATTCCCTCAGAGAAACTTACCAGCTGCCTGGATCTTTTGAGTTGAGAAAACCAAAGATCCACATTTACAAGAAAAATGGACTACAGCGGCCTCTAGTGGTTTAACACAGGTACCGCGGTCCCTGTTTTTTTTTTTTTTCTTGACTACTATTAAAATTTTACATTTTCAGTAGTTATAGGCAAACACAGATATTTAGCGGGAATACCGTTAGGTAACAGACAGAAAGACAAATTAGGCTTGGGGGTCCCCCAATAGAACCAAGTTCCTGAGGGCCCCCACTTACCTGATCCCCGCCGCAGGACTTTGTTTGGTCCACAAAAGTCCAAACTTCACCTATCACGGCAGGCATTGTAATTAAACCTTCAGGGACCGGGTTCCCAAGGATTCCACTCCCCTGGACCTGTATAGCACCCTGCACAGACAGCGTCTTGGTCGTGGGTATGACCAGAGCTCTGGATCCCAGGGTCCAGCCCTCCTAAGAGAAGCATTACAGGCAAAACCTTGCTCTTCTGCTGCAAGGCCCGGGTACCGACCGTTTAGCTATGAAGCTTTTTTGGTGGGATCCGGAACAGCTTACTAAGGCCCAAAAGAACCTGTACGCAAGCCCAGTGAAAACACATGTTACTCTTTGGCCAACACCTTAGACACTGGCAAAAAACTGAGGTGCTCCCGGGTGGGAGGGGCTTATATAGGGGAGGATACTTCCGGTTTGGAATTGGCCAGTGCCAACACCTGAAGGTAAACTATATAACCCATTAGTAATGACTAAGTCGCTCTGTGTCCCGTGATGTACGAAAAAGAAAGTGAACTATTCCTTTAAATTTTGTACCTAGAGTGTGTGTATAGTATGCATGTAAAGTCGCGCTTGTTTCCCGTGCTTAGAACTGTCCCTGCACAAAGTGTAATTTCTGAAGGAAAAAAAGTAATTTAAAACTCACTAGCGGCTATAATGAATTGTCGGCTCCCGGCAATACATAGAAAAGTCATTGATAAAAAATAAAAAAAAGCATGGGGGTCCCCCTAAATTCAATTACCAGGTCCTTCAGGTCTGGTATGGATATTAAGGGGAACCCTGCCGCAAATAAAAAAAAAATGCGTGGAGTTCCCCCAAATATCCATACCAGGCCCTTCAGGTCTGGTATGGATTTTAAGGGGAACTCCACCACAAATTTGAAAACAAAATGGCGTGGAGTTCCCCCAAAAATCCATACCAGACCCTTTATCTGAGCACGCAACCTGGCAGGCCGCAGGAAAAGAGGGGGGGACGAGAGAGCGCCTCCCCCCTCCTGAACCGTACCAGGCCACATGCCCTCAACATGGGGAGGATGTCCCCATGTTGATGGAGACAAGGGCCTCATCCCCACAACCCTTGCCCGGTGGTTGTGGGGGTCTGCGGGCAGGGGGCTTATCGGAATCTGGAAGACCCCTTTAACAAAGGGGACCCCCAGATCCCACCCCCCATGTGAATTGGTAAGGGGTACATTGTACCCCTACCATTTCACGAAGAAAGTGTAAAAAAAACAAAACACACAGACACCTTGGAAAAGTCCTTTATTAAAAAAAAAAAAAAAAACATTCCAGCGATGAAATCCAGTGTCCCGCGGCGATCCGATTGTCCAGCGCTGTCCACACGAAACGTCATTGGCTGGGCCTGAGCGGACCTGATGGGGAACTTCCTCGACAGTGTATTAAATGAATAGACCCGCCCCTTCTAAAGTTCCCCATCAGGCCCGCTCAGCCAATGACGTAGGTGTAAGGCTAAGCAGACCAGATGCGGAACGTGAGAAGGGGCGGGTCTATTCATTTATTACACTGCGGAGGCAATTCCCCATCAGGTCCGCTCAGCCAATGACGTAGGCGGGGTATGACATACGAGGGGGCGGACCTGATGGGGAACTTCTCACGTTCCGCATCTGATCCGCTTAGCCTTACACCTAGGTCATTGGCTGAGCGGACCTGATGGGGAACTCTAGAAGGGGCGGGTCTATTCATTTAATACACTGCTGAGGAAGTTCCCCATCAGGTCCGCTCAGGCTCAGCCAATGACGTTTCGTGTGGACAGCACTGGACATCGGATCGCTGTGGGACACTGGATTTCATCGCTGGAATGTTTTTTTTTTCTTTTTTCTTTTTTTCTTTTTTAAAAAGGACTTTTCCAAGGTGTCTGTGTGTTTTTTTTTACACTTTCTTCGTGAAATGGTAGGGGTACAATGTACCCCTTACCAATTCACATGGGGGGGCCGGGATCTGGGGGTCCCCTTTGTTAAAGGGGTCTTCCAGATTCCGATAAGCCCCCCGCCCGCAGACCCCCACAACCACTGGGCAAGGGTTGTGGGGATGAGGCCCTTATCCCCATCAACATGGAGACATCCTCCCCATGTTGAGGGCATGTGGCCTGGTACGGTTCAGGAGGGGGGGCGCTCTCTCGTCCCCCCCTCTTTTCCTGTGGCCTGCCAGGTTGTGTGCTCAGATAAAGGGTCTGGTATGGATTTTTGGGGGAACTCCACGCCATATTTTTTTTTAAATTTGGGGTAGAGTTCCCCTTAAAATCCATACCAGACCTGAAGGGCCTGGTATGGATATTTGGGGGAACTCCACGCATTTTTTTTTTACATTTGCGGCAGGGTTCCCCTTAATATCCATACCAGACCTGAAGGGCCTGGTAATTGAATTTGGGGGGACCCCCACACTTTTTTTTTTTTATCAATGACTTTTCTATGTATTGCCGGGAGCCGACAATTCATTATAGCCACGAGTGAGTTTTAAATTACTTTTTTCCTTCAGAAATGACACTTTGTGCAGGGACAGTTCTAAGCACGGGAAACAAGCGTGACTTTACATGCATATCATACACACCCCCCAGGTACGAAATTTAAAGGAATATTTCACTTTTATTGTTTCACTTTAAGCATTATTAAAATCACTGCTCCCGAAAAAACTTCAGTTTTTAAAACTTTTTTTTGCATTGATACATGTCCCCTGGGGCAGGACCCGGGTCCCCAAACACTTTTTATGACAATAACTTGCATATAAGCCTTTAAAATTAGCACTTTAGATTTCTCCCATAGACTTTTGGAATTTGCAGCGAAAACCCAAATTGTTCGCTGTTCGGCGAACGGGCGAACAGGCAATGTTCAAGTCGAACATGAGTTTGACTCAAACTCGAAGCTCATCCCTAGTCTCGGGCAACCCCAGGTCCCTACCCCTCTTCTCTCCTCCTCACTATACGTTTCCCTCTCTTTCCTGTCGTGCTCTTTGCTCTTGTTCTTTTGATGGGTTTTTGAGCACTCTTTAGCTGCTTATTGGTGTCCAGGACTATCCACTAAGGCAGTGGTTCTCAACCTGGGGGTCGGGACCCCCTCGGGGGTCGAATGATGATTTGCCAGGGGTCACCGAATCCTGGGCTGTTCCTGAAGCCGGCACTGCTCTCGCAGCTTTTTTGCAGCCACCCATCAGGGCTGTCCCTGGAGCCCGCAGCCGCCCATTCAGTTCATGGCATGGCTGGGGGGCAGAGACTAGAGGTCAGCTGACTGGCTAGGAATGTGAAGTTTGAGGGACTGGAGGAGAACCTATCTCCTGATTTCGGCATAGGTGTCACTGCTACGAGACACCACAAAGTCGCAAACACAGTGAGTAACACTACCTGTGATTACAGTTGCCATTAAAAGTCCCCACTACAGTTCAGCAGATGACCTTGATCAAGAGCACCTAAGTTGGCTGATCAGAACTTCCCCCAGCATTGCCACTCATCCCAACTCCCCGCCAGCACTGCCACTCATCCCATTTCCCCCACCCCACCAAGGAGTAAGAGAAGGAATAAAAATAGAGAATACATGGAAGGGAGAGGAAAAGGAAGGGGAGGAACAAATAAAAGGGGAGAGAGAGTATAAGAGAAAGAGCAATAAAGATGGCCTGAGAGAGGGATGGGGGAAAAAAAACAAGAAATTAGGCTAGAGAGAGATAAAAGGGAAAGAAAGGAGAAAGAGTGGTACATCCTAAAATGTACCATAAGGGGTTTTAATACTGTACAAGTGGAAGGGACTCAGAGAGTCCTAAATGTCTGTGGGTTAGGGGCTAGTGATGAGCCGAACACCCCCGGGTTCGGTTCGCACCAGAACCCGCGAACGGACCGAAAGTTCGTACGAACATTAGAACCCTATTAAATACAATGGATGCGAACGTTCGAATTCTAAAGTGCTAATTATAACAACTATTATGCATGTTATTGTCCTAAAAAGGGTTTGGGAACCCGGGTTCTGCACCAGGGGACATGTATCAATGCAAAAAGAAGTTTTAAAAACGGTCGTTTTTCGGGAGCAGTCATTTTAATGATGCATAAAGTGAAAAAAAAAAGTCAAATATTCCTTTAAATATCGTACCTGGGGGGTGTCTAAAGTATGCCTGTGAAGTGCCACGTGTTTCCCGTGTTTAGAACTGTCCCTGCACAAAATGACACTTCTAAAGGAAAAAAAAGCCATTTAAAACTTCTTGCGGCTTTAATGTAATGTCTGGTCCCGGTAATATGGATGAAAATCTTTAAGAAAAATGGCATAGCTACCCCATGACCCCCCCCCCCCCCTACCCCAGCCCATTACCAGCCCCTTTGGGTCTTGTATGGATATTAAGGGGAACCCCGCACATAAAATAAAAAAGGCCCTATATACTCTGAACAGCCGTATACAGGCGGTGCATACAAGACAGGGACTGTAGGTTTGTTCTTATGTAGAATGTGTTTGTAATTTTGAACAGGTACATTGTTGAACTGTAGCTCCAGCCCAAAAATCTATTTTTAAACTTTTTGGGAAACATAGGTAAGGGTTATCACCCCTGTAACATTTGTTTTGCTGTCTGTGCCCCTGTTCAGAACATTTCACCTCACTTTCCGTCCCAATGACAACTGTTTTTGAAATGTGGTGTTTTTCTTGAAACAAGGATTGCTGATAAAGCATCAGTACAGAGGAGACACCTTTCTCCCATATTTATTCTTACAGGAGAGAATTTTCCTTCCTAGGGGTAGATTTCCTCTCACTTCCTGTTGTCTTCTTTCGTTTGCAAGTAGGAGTCGTTTGTAAGTTGGATGTTTGAAAGTAGGGACCTGCCGTATATACTCTGCAGAAATAGGCCCCTTAGTTGTTGGTGTTGGCACAACACTGTAAGCACTCACAGTTACTCTTGGTTGGTGCTGGAACGCCCTGCTGTCAACTATTATATCAGGAATTTTAATTACATATAATTGTTGAACAGTGGTAGTAAAAATTGGGGCTTTGATGGTGGTGCTGGTGCCACAACACTGTAAGCCCTGACAGTTACTCTTGGTGGGTGCAGCAATGGGCCCTGCTGTGAATTATTAGATCAAGAATTGTAATTGCATGCCCCTGTTGAACAGGGGCTGAAAAATTGGGCTTTTCGTGGTGGTGGTGGTGGTGGTGGTGTTGCCACAACACTGTAAGCCCTCAGAGTTACTCTTGGTGGGTGCAGGAATGGGCCCTGCTGTGAATTATTAGATCAAGAATTGTAATTACATGCCCCTTTTGAACAGTGGCTGAAAAATTGGGCCTTTCGTGGTGGTGGTGGTGGTGGCGTTGCCACAACACTGTAAGCCCTCAGACTTACTCTTGGTGGGTGCAGGAATGGGCCCTGCTGTGAATTATTACATCAAGAATTGTAATTGCATGCCCCTGTTGAACAGGGGCTGAAAAATTGGGCCTTAGGCACTGGTGGCACAACACTACAACCCCTCACAGATACTGTACTTGGAGCACAGCAATGAGCCCTGTTGCAAAGTATTGCTTCAAAAATTGTAATGACACGCCCCTGTTAAACAGGGGCTGAAAAATTGGGCCTTAGGCACTGGTGGCACAACACTACAACCCCTCACAGATACTGTACTTGGAGCACAGCAATGAGCCCTATGGCAAATTATTGCTAAAAAAATTGTAAGTACACGCCCCTGTAAAACAGGGGCTGAAAAATTGGGCCTTAGCCACTGGTGGCGGCACCCATAAACAAAAATGATCTTCCAAGCTATCATCATCAATCGTATCATTGAGGACTCGGAGGAGGAGGATAGCCAGTCAACATAACCGCACAGGCACTCAGCATCAGCATCAGTCTTGAAGGGACGTGACATGTTAAAATCAATTAGTCTGTTATATCAGCATCAGGTGTGTGGTAGCTGGTGGTGATCCAAGACTGGTTCATCTTGATGAAAGTCAGTCGATCAACCGAGTCGGTGGACAGGCGCACCCTGTGATCCGTGACAAATCCTCCAGCAGCACTGAATGTGCGTTCCGAAAGAACGCTGGATGCAGGACAGGCCAGTAGCTCAATTGCATACTGTGCAAGCTCTGGCCAGTGATCCATCCTCAAGACCCAGTAAGCCAGAGGATTTTCGGTGGGGAAGGTGTCCAAGTCTGACCTTGCCCCTAGATATTCCTGCACCATGTTTATCAGACGCTGGCGATGGTTGCTGGAACCAATCATACTTTGGGGCTGCGGACTAAAGAATTGTCTGAACGCATCGGTCAGACGGCCACCTTCCCCACCGCTCCTTCTTTGACTGGCCGAAGCCTCAGCAACTCGTTGTCCTGGACCAGGAGTTTGTAACCTCCCAGTCTCTGGGAACGCGTTGCACAGACCTTTCTGCAAGGCCTCCCGGAGTTGTCTCATCCTCTGCTCCCTCTGCGACGGTAACATAAGGTCCGCAACCTTACCCTTGTACCGTGGATCAAGGAGAGTGGCCAGCCAGTAATGGTCCCTCTCCTTGATCCGAAGAATACGAGGATCCTTCCGCAGACTTTGCAGGATCAGGGAGGCCATGCAGCGTAGGTTTGCTGAGGCATTCGCTCCGGAGTCCTCTGGGTCACTAAGGACGACATGATCCGCAGTCACCTCCTCCCAGCCACGTACAAGTCCACTGGTTTCTTGGGACTGTAAATCATCCCTAAAAGACTGCTGCTGATGATGCTGAGTGCCAGCCTCCACCTCCATGCTGACACAATCCTCCTCCTCCTCCTCCTCCTCCTCCTCTTCCTCTTCCTGTGCGATGGATGGGACAGAAGGAACACTGTCTGGGTAAAGGGGGCCTTGAGAGGCAAGGAAGTCCTCCTCTTCCTGCCTCTGTTCTGCCTCAAGTGCCCTGTCCATTATTCCACGCAGCGTGTGCTCCAACAGGTGGACAAGAGGTACAGTGTCACTGATGCATGCACTGTCACTGCTCACCATCCTCGTGGCCTCCTCAAATGGTGCCAGGACAGTGCATGCATCCCTGATCATGCCCCACTGGCGTGGAGAAAAAAAACCAAGCTCCCCTGACCCTGTCCTGGTGCCGTAGTCGCACAGGTACTCATTGATGGCCCTCTGCTGCGTGTGCAGCCGCTGCAGCATGGCCAACGTTGAGTTCCACCTGGTGGGCATGTCACATATAAGGCGGTTCTTGGGCAGGTTCAACTCCTTTTGCAGCTCAGCCAGGCGAGCACTGGCATTATAAGATCTGCGGAAATGCACACAGACTTTCCTGGCCTGCCTCAGGACATCCTGTAAGCCCGGGTACCTGCCCAAGAACCGCTGCACCACCAGGTTAAGGACGTGAGCCACACAGGGCACATGGGTCAGTTGTCCCTGTCGGAGGGCGGAGAGGAGGTTGGTGCCATTGTCGCAAACCACCATTCCTGGCTTAAGCTGGCGTGGCGTCAACCACCTCTCGGCCTGGCCCTGCAGAGCAGACAGGACCTCTGCCCCAGTGTGGCTTCTGTCCCCCAAACACACCAGCGCAAGCACGGCATGGCATCTTTTTGCCTGCGTACTTGCGTAGCCCCGTGAACGGCTACGGAGCACCGCTGGTTCATAGGACAAACCACAGGAAGAGGCCATGGAGGAAGAAGAAGAGGAGGGGGTGGAGGAGAGAGGTGTGTCACAACCAGTAGTAGCATTTTGGAGGCGTGGCGGTGGGACAACCTCCAACACTACTGCACCTTGTCCTGCATCCTTCCCAGCTGCCAAAAGAGTGACCCAATGGGCCGTGAAAGAAAGGTAACGTCCCTGTCCATGCCTGCTGGACCATGAGTCAGCGGTAATATGCACCTTACCGCTGACCGCCCTGTCCAGCGAGGCCAAGACATTGCCTTCCACATGCCGGTAGAGAGCCGGAATAGCCTTCCGTGAGAAAAAGTGGCGTTTGGGAACCTGCCACTGAGGAACCGCACATTGCACAAACTCACGGAAGGGGGCCGAGTCTACCAACTGAAAAGGCAGCAGTTGAAGCGCTAGCAATTTAGCCAAGCTAGCATTCAACCGCTGGGCATGTGGATGGCTGGGAGTGAACTTCTTTTGACGGTCCAGCAGCTGGGGCAGGGAAATTTGCCTGCTAGAATCGGACGTCGGTGTACTGCTGGCAGAGTGGCCGCAAGTACTTGGCTGTGACACACCTAATTCTACACCTTCATTCCTCTCAGTGCATGTTTCAGAGAGGACTGAAGTTATAGTGGGGTTGGAAATCCCAGCTGATGCGGTGCAAGGAGAGGTCCGCTTTGTTCTTTGGTGTGGGTCTTTGAGGTAGGCTTGCCAACGAGCTGCATGGCAGGTCAACATATGTCTGGTCAGGCATGTGGTACCCAAGCGGCTGATGTTTTGGCCACGCGATATACGCTTGAGACATATGTTGCAAACAGCAGCTGTGCGATCTGATGCACTAGCCTCAAAAAAGGCCCACACCAAGGAACTTTTTGAATGACGGGCAGAGGCAGCGCCCTGCACAGGCGGAGCTCTGCGGTGTGATTCCGTTGGTGTACTGCCCTTACGCTGGCCACCAAAGGGCATCCTGTCTCGTTGGAGATGTGCCTCCTCCTCATCCTCCTCCTCCTCTCTCCTATTAGGCACCCACGTGGAGTCAGTGACCTCATCATCCCCTCCCTCCTCATCACTGGAGCCAATCTGGCAGTATGCTGCAGCTGCTGGAACATGACTGCCAGATTGGTGTCCTTCTTGAGCATCCCCTCTGTCTGCTCTCACCCTACTGCCTTCCTGTAGCTGGGTTTCATCATCAGACCCTTCGAAACGCTGGGCATCCTCCTGGAGCATGTACCCAACACTGTGCTCAAACAGTTCGGGGGACTCCTCAGGAGGAGGACATGGTGGGTCTAGGGAAGGAGTGACTGATGATGAGTCTGACATTGATACCAGGGAAGAGGACGCTTTGGCAGCTGCTTTGCCAGTACCCTGAGCCTGGGTGAGAGAGGATGAGGAGGAGGAGGAGGGCTTGGTCATCCACTCTACCAAGTCTTCGGCATGATGTGGCTCAACATGTCCAGCTGCGGAAAAGAAGGACAAGCGTGTCCCATGGCCATGTGCTGATGACAATGCACCGCGTCCACGACCAGCACTGTTGCCCCCAGACACAGAGCCTGCTTGCCCTCTTTTATTGCCTCCTGACTGTCTGCCTCTCCTTGTTTGCCTTCCAGACATTCTAATAGATGGCCTGCAGGGAGATGGGAAAAAAGCAATAAGGGCTACCTTCAGGTGTCCTTCTCTGTCCCTTGAAACAAGGACTTGCACAGTGAAAGAAACTGACACTCTCCCTACCTACAGTTTTCTGTCCCTAGAAAAAATGTTTTTTTTTAAGCACAATATAGCACAAGGAGAATTCACTCACTGTCCTTCCAGGTCCCTAGAAACAAGGACTTGCACAGTGAAAGAAACTGACACTCTCCCTACCTACAGTTTTCTGTCCCTAGAAAAAATGTTTTTTTTAAGCACAATATAGCACAAGGAGAATTCACTCACTGTCCTTCCAGGTCCCTAGAAACAAGGACTTGCACAGTGAAAGAAACTGACACTCTCCCTACCTACAGTTTTCTGTCCCTAGAAAAAATGTTTTTTTTTAAGCACAATATAGCACAAGGAGAATTCACTCACTGTCCTTCCAGGTCCCTAGAAACAAGGACTTGCACAGTGAAAGAAACTGACACTCTCCCTACCTACAGTTTTCTGTCCCTAGAAAAAATGTTTTTTTTAAGCACAATATAGCACAAGGAGAATTCACTCACTGTCCTTCCAGGTCCCTGGAAACAAGGACTTGCACAGTGAAAGAAACTGACACTCTCCCTACCTACAGTTTTCTGTCCCTAGAAAAAATGTTTTTTTTAAGCACAATATAGCACAAGGAGAATTCACTCACTGTCCTTCCAGGTCCCTAGAAACAAGGACTTGCACAGTGAAAGAAACTGACACTCTCCCTACCTACAGTTTTCTGTCCCTAGAAAAAATGTTTTTTTTAAGCACAATATAGCACAAGGAGAATTCACTCACTGTCCTTCCAGGTCCCTAGAAACAAGGACTTGCACAGTGAAAGAAACTGACACTCTCCCTACCTACAGTTTTCTGTCCCTAGAAAAAATGTTTTTTTTAAGCACAATATAGCACAAGGAGAATTCACTCACTGTCCTTCCAGGTCCCTAGAAACAAGGACTTGCACAGTGAAAGAAACTGACACTCTCCCTACCTACAGTTTTCTGTCCCTAGAAAAAATGTTTTTTTTAAGCACAATATAGCACAAGGAGAATTCACTCACTGTCCTTCCAGGTCCCTAGAAACAAGGACTTGCACAGTGAAAGAAACTGACACTCTCCCTACCTACAGTTTTCTGTCCCTAGAAAAAATGTTTTTTTCAAGCACAATATAGCACAAGGAGAATTCACTCACTGTCCTTCCAGGTCCCTAGAAACAAGGACTTGCACAGTGAAAGAAACTAACACTCTCCCTACCTACAGTTTTCTGTCCCTAGAAAAAATGTTTTTTTTAAGCACAATATAGCACAAGGAGAATTCACTCACTGTCCTTCCAGGTCCCTAGAAACAAGGACTTGCACAGTGAAAGAAACTGACACTCTCCCTACCTACAGTTTTCTGTCCCTAGAAAAAATGTTTTTTTTAAGCACAATATAGCACAAGGAGAATTCACTCACTGTCCTTCCAGGTCCCTAGAAACAAGGACTTGCACAGTGAAAGAAACTGACACTCTCCCTACCTACAGTTTTCTGTCCCTAGAAAAAATGTTTTTTTTAAGCACACTATAGCACAAGGAGAATTCACTCACTGTCCTTCCCAGTCCCTAGAAACAAGGACTTGCACAGTGAAAGAAACTGACACTCTCCCTACCTACAGTTTTCTGTCCCTAGAAAAAATGTTTTTTTTAAGCACAATATAGCACAAGGAGAATTCACTCACTGTCCTTCCAGGTCCCTGGAAACAAGGACTTGCACAGTGAAAGAAACTGACACTCTCCCTACCTACAGTTTTCTGTCCCTAGAAAAAATGTTTTTTTTAAGCACACTATAGCACAAGGAGAATTCACTCACTGTCCTTCCAGGTCCCTGGAAACAAGGACTTGCACAGTGAAAGAAACTGACACTCTCCCTACCTACAGTTTTCTGTCCCTAGAAAAAATGTTTTTTTTAAGCACAATATAGCACAAGGAGAATTCACTCACTGTCCTTCCAGGTCCCTAGAAACAAGGACTTGCACAGTGAAAGAAACTGACACTCTCCCTACCTACAGTTTTCTGTCCCTAGAAAAAATGTTTTTTTTAAGCACAATATAGCACAAGGAGAATTCACTCACTGTCCTTCCAGGTCCCTGGAAACAAGGACTTGCACAGTGAAAGAAACTGACACTCTCCCTACCTACAGTTTTCTGTCCCTAGAAAAAATGTTTTTTTTTAAGCACAATATAGCACAAGGAGAATTCACTCACTGTCCTTCCAGGTCCCTAGAAACAAGGACTTACACAGTGAAAGAAACTGACACTCTCCCTACCTACAGTTTTCTGTCCCTAGAAAAAATGTTTTTTTTAAGCACACTATAGCACAAGCACAAAACACACTGACACTCTCCCTACCTATCCTTCTCTTTCCCTAAACTAAAGGAATCCAGGTTAAGCAAGAAAGAAATAAAAGTCACTGTCCCTGCCTATGCTGCTCTATCCCTGCTCCGGAACACACTACACTAGGCCGCCGTGCTGGCGGCCTTTTATAGTGTGGGGCGTGTACTAAACACCCTCAGCAATAATTGGCCACAGGCATCCTGCCTGTGGCCAATCATTGCTCTCCTCGCTGCCGGCGCTGTGATTGGGCAAGCATGCGGGGTCACAGTGCATGCTTGGCCAATCACAGCGCCTGGATGACACTGCGATGGCGTAGTGCATTGTGGGCCGTTCGCGTCACTCGAATTTGGCGCGAACGGCCCAAATCGTTCGATCTTCGTCGAACGATCGAACAGCCGATGTTCGAGTCGAACGTATGTTCGACTCGAACACGAAGCTCATCCCTATTAGGGGCACAAATTACTTGTCTTGCCTTGGGTGCTGACAACCCACGCTATGAAAATAATTTTACTATTAGGGGTCCCCACAACTTGGGGAATTTTATCAAGGGGTCACGGCACTAGAAAGGTTGAGAACCACTGCACTAAGGAGTTGTTGACTTAAATGTTGAGAGTTTTTTTTCTTCTTCAACATTTTTCTATGTGTACAGTATAAATATTTTAATTTATTTTTTAATTATACTGACTGTGTTTGCTGTGACAAATATTTGTTCCTCATTTGCATATGTTATGTTATGATATTATATGAAATACTATTACGGTCCATTCTAGTTGAGAAGGGAATATGTTTTTTATTCTTTTTGGTGTTTTTTTTGTATTTAAAATACTTTATAATTAATTCATAATTGCTTGTCAATAGTGAATACCATCATCGAAGGATGTGCCTAAAGAGAAAAAAAATGTTTTTTTGATTTGTCAAAACAAAATAAAACCTGATGTTGGGTTTTAAATCTGGGCATAGTATATTACAATAAAAGTTAGTTACTCTTTTTTTTACCTCCTCTTGCTTTTCTTTTTTTATTAAAAAGGTTTTTATAAACCACTTGCTATCCGGGCCATTTCTGACAGTCCTACATGTAAAAATCTACTTGGAACCCCCAAACATTATATATATATATATATATATATATATATTTATATATATATTTTTTTTTTAGCAGAGACCATATAGAAAAGCAGAGACCCTATATAGTCTATAACCATTTATTTTTGTGCTGGTCTACCAAGGAACTATAATTACCACATCTGGACCAGTTTGTGAGGACTAATACCTGGAGTGTCTAACTATGGCGCTCATAGTCTCTCAAACTTATCCAGGCATCCGCTGTGTTGGTAGACATATTTCTCAAAAATAAGAGTGTTCCCCATATGCGTCACCCATTGCTGATGAGAGGGAGGGCTAGGGGACTTCCAGAGCAAAATAAGTTTTTTTGGGCTGAAAGGGAGCACAAGTAAACTCCACCCTTGTGGGATCCTCTGGTATTAGATCCCTAAGGATGCCCAACAAGCAGCATTTAGGGTCAAGAGCTACCGTAGTCTGAAATACCCTACTAAGGGTACGTAGAACTGCCGACCAGTAGCAGTGTAGCTTGGGGCACCTCCAAAGGAGGTGAATAAGGCCACCCCTGTCTCTCTTACATCTATAACACAAAGGGTCCATAAGTATTCCCATATTGTGGAGCTAAGCTGGAGTATAATGAGATCTCAAGATTATATACAGCTGGGACAATCTTTGCGAGTAAATAAGAGAGCTAGCCACTACAGCTTGCAGCACATCCTTACCTCCTCTTGCTTGACAAGGAATGCATCAATAAGCCCTCTCTGGTCATCTCTATCCAGTTCTTTCAGGTGCTCCACAAACTCTGTCTTCAAAAAATTGTGTATATCTTGTATATTCTTCATCACTTTGCTGTGTTTTCCACACAGGTAATAGAAGATGGGAAAGAAATTGTACATCTAAGAAGAAGACATAATATTATACAAATGTTGGAACTTTGCTATTTTGTAGTATGTGTTATGGTGTTTTTGTGATCTGCAAGAAGTAGTTAGGATGCAAGAAACCTAAGTATTCCTTCACTTCTGACTGTGCAAAGCTCAGGTTGCTTCCTGATTCTGCCATTAAATTATTCTGTTGGCTGCAGTTAAGCATGCTCCAACTGTCTGTTTTTATTCTGAGCTACATGCTCAGTCAATTAGTATGGAGCTTGTTGGAGTGAGCTAAGGAGATCGTAAATATTTGGGACCAGCCTCTAATGAAAGTGTTATCTCCTGGGCTTCTACCCAAAGGGGTTTTGTGTTGAAGGAGTGTCCCCTCTTGGAGATTGCTAGAAGATGCTACATAATCAGTATCTTGGCCTGAAATAAGTGCCTTTGTCTATCCCCTAGCTAAAGGTGAGGATTTACTTTCTTATAAATAACGTTTAGAAATGTAAGCTTTGCCTAAACAGTATCCTGAAAAATAGCAGAACACTGCCTTTGCTTAGATGTAGATGAAAGAAAGCCAGCAGCTTGATCTTCCACAATAAATTTGTTTATTAATCAGGTGTGGTACAAAATAATACAGGGCTAACGCGTTTCAGCATGTAGCCTTAATCATAGCCATGATTAAGGCTACACGCCGAAACAAGTAAGTCCTGTATTATTTTGTACCACACCTGGATCAATAAACTCATTTATTGTGGAAGATTGAGCTGCCGGTTTTCTTTCATCTACATGCTTACTCAGGTGCTAGAAGGACACTACAAGCAAGTGCACTGACCGCTCACCACCTCAGGGAATTACAAAAGAGGTTTTCTACTATATTTAAACTTCCTCTGCCTAGGTACACCTGTGCCTCATAGCTGTGTATCTACAGTATGAGATCATCTAAGGTACTGCTGCCTCTGACTGCTATTCCCACAAGACTTGATGTGCAGTTTGAATATGTCACTACTGTGCTGTTCACTGTTCTCCTTGCTTGAAAGAAAGCTGTGTCTATGGACCTGCAGTACAAGTATCTCCCTGTTTTGGCTTAATACATTTTGTGTCTGTATGTGTCCTCCGCCTCTCCTGTTGCTTCTTGCATTACCTTACCAGTCATTAGATCACCAGTAAACAGTTGGGTAAGTGTGACATGAAGAATCAAAGTCCCGCACCCCTACAAAGATGGTCATCCCTACACAGAGTAACAGTGCAGAACAAGGCATGATAAGTCGGTAGTGGGGAAAATGATAAGCTTCAGTGAGTCAACAGGGAATGCTGGTTACTGGTGTTTTGCCTTCTGATTGCTTTTTTTGGACAAAGCCTCCACAAAACACATCCTCTTTAAGGTTGTGAGTGGTTGGTTGAGGAACGAGTTAAATACAAGAACTTTCTTATCTAATATATTGAGGAAATGGGTGTCCAGAATCTTGGTCCTTAAGAAGTCTAGTTCAGTCAGTTTGTAACCAGTCAGCATAGTCTGTTGTAGCACAGAGAATATTGTGAAGAAGTTTAGAAGTAGGGCTGTATGTTCAGACAGTGTTTGAGTATCCTGATGTTCCTAACTCTCCTTCTTATCTACTATTATTCTGCAATAAATCCAGGTGAGCCCAAGTTATTTTTCCCAACACTGTACAGAAAAAATACGCCATTGGATGTGCCTAGAGGCTACAACAAACTATGTGGGCTAGAAAAACTAGCTGACTTACTAAAACTAGAGGAGAGTGAAAAATCTGGGGCATCTTTGTATAGAAACCAATCAGCTTCCAGTTTTTTTTTTTGGCAAAGCTTATTTGAACAAGCTGAGGTTAGAAGCTAATTGGCTACTATGCACAGTTGCACCAAATTTTTTCACTCTCCAGTTTTAGTAAATCAATCCCAGTGCGGCCTATTTTCACACATACACCCCCATGCAATGTATATTGCATTTTACCGCAATTAAAGGACTCCCAACCAGCTTCATGTTCTCACTTATAAGTCCAAGGAGTCGGAGTAAAATAGGATGTTGATAGTCAAAACGATGCCCAAAGATGATTGATATAATTATATTTCCAATGGCAAAATTCGTTTTTATGGTCAAGTCTTCTGGTTTGCCTGTGATGACAGAAGAACAAATCTAGATCACCAGTGCAGCCATGATGACTTTTGAAATTCAACATTAAATCGGAGCAGAAGCAGAAACTACCCATGGAATCCATTCTCCATACATACCTGTAAAACCCAAATACATATTATTAAAGGCTAATTTCACTTTTTTTTTCTAAATTCCAGCTCCCCTATGTATCAATATAGCATTAACCTTCTACTTTTACAGAAATAATAAGCTTTCTATCTATCCTACACAGCCCTTTACTCACTGTCCAGCTTGTTATATAAAAAAAACAAAAACTTTTCCATTACTTCCTGGGCAGATCTCAGGATGTAACACAGGAAGGAGTTGACCAGCTAACCTAATTAACACACATGCAGATAGATAAGGAGCAACTTGCACATCCATATTAAAGTTTTTTTTTTAGTTACAGAATATTGATGATAAAAACAGCTTACATGTTTTGGCATATAGCCTTTGTCAAAGCTTGGCTATAACTAAGGCTATTTGCCGAAAAGCGTAAGCACTTCTTAACGTCATTTCTATATAAATTAATGTAACAAATAAACTAAATCAGATATGTGTTATTATATAACCATATATCTGCCATATTCAAAGTATCAATTAACCTAAAAATGGTGAAACAGAAAAACGTTTTTTTAGAGTTCATCAAATTAAAAGTCCTATGTTTGGAGCAGGTAGATAGTCCACCTAAAAATCACTGCTGCTCCAGGACATGCTATTGATAACAATTAATCCGTGAAACGTGCACCTTCACCATCCACCCCAAGTGAAATGCCCGCTTACCTTCAGGGTATGACCAATTATGGTCAAACAAATCCTTTGTGTGATCCCACTGCAGGCATCCACCCGAAGTGATCCGGATCTCCCACAGTCCCAGTTCTGATCAGCAAGCAATCCTTCATGTCTCACAGTTACTCAGATTATATAAAAATATATCATTGCGCTATATAGCTTAAAAAATCGTTTCCGCTTTTATTGTTTGTTTATACAAAACCATGTTGACTGGTGAATCATTGGGTTATTGTATCAGGCTCTCCGAATACACATCCTCATATATATAGCTTCATCAATTAGAACCCTTTGTGGATTGCATGAACTATTCATTCTTATTTACTTTAAAAAAAATTATATAAAAAAATAATAATTTTCATAATTTTATATATAATTTTTTAATATATGTATTTTTTTTAGATATGAATTATTCCACAGTATATACTAGGTGTAAGTATATTGTAGTAGCCTTATGCAAAAACCTTATGATTTACCGGTCACCATGGTTTTGTATAAACAAACCAGGGCTTTCAAATCTCGGCACTCATCACTAGGCTCCCATCCCTTTAAAGAAGTCACATGACAAGTGATGCAACACGTCGGGTGAAGCCGGTGACGTAATTTCCGGGGTCTCGTACACCAGGAAGGACGGTGAAGAGGAGATCAGCCGTCAAAGGTTTTTTAAAACATATGCAATGCATAAAGGGTTTTAAAAGTCAGTGTGCAATATTTTTTATAAAAGCGGGAACAATTTTTTAAGCTATATAGCGCAATGATATATTTTTATATACTCTGAGTAACTGGGAGACGTGCTTGCTGATCAGAACAGGGACCATGGGAGATCCAGATCACTTGGGGTGGATGCTTGCAGGCACTAAGATAGTGGGATCACACAAAGGCTCTGTTTGACCATAATTGGTCATACTCTGAAGGTGAGCGTCCATTAAACTTGGGGTGGATGGTGAAGGTGCAAGTTTTACGGATTAATTGTTATCAATAGCACGCACTGGAGCAGCAGTTTTTTTTTTTATGAATGGACTATCTACCTGCTCCAAACACAGGACTTTTATTTTTAATGTACTCTAAAAAAAAAATGTTTGTTTCACCATTTTTAGGTTTATTTGATACTTTCTATATGGCAGATATATGGTTCAATAATACCACATATATCATTTTGTTTATTTTTTTGTTCCATAAAGTTTTATTGAGCAAATTCACAGGAATCACAGTACAAGAATTGATGCAGAACAGGTGCATTTACAGAGAACCAGATTTTGGTACAACTTAAACAAACATTACAGGCGGGTGTAAAATAGTCTCCAAGTTTTGCATCAGTGAGAATGAAGGTGCGGATGGGCCGGAGCCTTTATTAGTTTGATCCGCATTCCAACCGCCTGCTAACTTTGCTGCATTACATGTTGATTCCAACACCCAAGAGATGGTGTCTAAGATATGGTGATAAGGGGATAGGGTGGGGGGGACAATATCTATTCATGGTGAGGGGGTATGGGACTGAAGGGAGGGTAGGGGAGGGGGGATGTATCAGAGAACAAGGGACAACAGCGAGAATGGGGGGAAGGGGTAGGGTGGGGTTGAGGATGGGGGTGAGGATGGGGATGAGGGGAGTGACCACTCGCTTGAACCTCCGTATGAAAGAGGGGGATAAAGAGCCCCTCAGAGTACAGACTCTAATCCGAGGGAACATGCTGATTGTATTCAGCTGTAGTTTTGAAGTGTGACCAACAGGACCAGGTAGTCGAGAAATTCTCCAGTCTCTCTTGAGAGATGTGGATCAGCTCTTCCATGTCGCAAATTCTAGAGATGGTCGTAAACCATTCTTTAAGTGACGGTATATGACAGGAGCGCCAGTGTTTGGGAATGCACAGCCTGGCAGCATTCACCATGTGCATGGCTAGGGATTTGAAATAGTCCTTCCTCGAGAGAGAAGTGTGATGCAGGAGAAATTGTGCTGGTGTGAAGTCCAAGGTGTAAGTGGTGATTGAGGCGATGCATCTGTGTACTTCCCTCCAAAAGGGTTGGATGTGTGAGCATTCCCACCAAATATGTATCATGGAACCCACCTCTGTATTGCATCTCCAGCATATATTGGAGGTTGAAGGAGCAAACTTATGAAGGAGAGCTGGGGTCCTATACCATCTAGTGAGCACTTTATACCCATTCTCCTGGATGGCAACGTTCAATGACCCCCTGTGTGCGTATTCGTGAATTCTCGTCCATTCAACTGGTGTCAGGGGGGTAGGTAGATCTCTGTTCCATGAGGCCTGCGATGGCGAAAGGGTGGAATCAGTAGGTTCTAAGAGTAAAGCGTATAGCAGGGAGATAAGGTGCCGTTGGGGGGTTCTACGATAGCAGAGGGTTTCAAAAGGGGTAAGTGGTCTTGTCCAACTGCCCTGAGCTGCATGTGTGGATAGAAAGTGACAAATTTGTCTGTATGTCCAAAAGGGGAAGGTAGAGGTGTTGGAAATAAGCCTGAGGTCCTCTATCGAAGCGAGCTTACCGTCAGTGTATAGCTGTAAAGCAAGGATGTCCTGATACGGCCATTCTTGTTTGAGGAAAGTAGAAGACTCGCCTGGGATAAAGTCGGGATTCCCTCTCAGCGTAGTCAGCGGGCCCGGGGTGGGTGAGAGGGAACCTCTGGATGGGGACCACCTAAGAAGCGTTAAGGAAGTGTGGATGAAAGGATGTGAGGTCAGAGGCTGTGGCCATTGTTTTGGGGATAGCCATGGGAGAAGATGTAGCCGAATGGGTGAGAAAGAGTCTTCGATAGCAGTCCAGACCTTTTCAAGGGAGTGGATGGACCAATCCACGATTCTCGTAAGGTGACACGCCACATAGTATTTATACAGGTCTGGGAGAGCAATACCCCCTTTAGGCTTGGGCAAGGTGAGTCTGGCGTATTTGATTCTAGGGGGGAACCTTTCCATAGAAATGCCGAGCAGGCCTTCCGATAAGAGGAAAAGAATCCTGCGGGTATATGCATCGGGATGGTTTGGATCAAGTATAATATACGTGGCAGGACAATCATTTTGATCAGAGCCGCTCGGCCAAACCACGAGACATTCAGTGAGGACCACTCCAAGAAGTGGTCTTGGGCTTTTTTCAGGGCAGGGTGGAAGTTAAGGGCATACAAATCTTTAAGGCAGGGTGGGATCCGAATCCCAAGATAGGAGATAGCAGTCTTTTCCCAATGAAATGGGAGAGATTTCTGACAATGAAGAACTTCCTGTGGTGGGAGGGTGATATTTAGGGCGTGGGACTTTATGTAGTTAATTTTTAGGTTTGAAATTGTACCAAAGGCTTCCAGGTCATGTAGGAGAGATGGGAGGGAGGTTCGCGGGGATGTGAGAGAGAGCAAGATATCATCCGCAAAGGCGGCCACTTTAAAGTCTTTGCCTTTGACCATCAAACCCCTAATGTCCGTGTTTTCTCTAAGTTTGTTTAAGAGGGGTTCTAAGGAGAGAATGTAGATCAGGGGGGAGAGGGGACACCCCTGGCGAGTGCCATTGCTGATGGAGAAGACGTTCGACAGGTGGCCGTTAACTCTCACCGCCGCCGTGGGGTTCGAGTATAATGCCATTATGGAGGTGAGCATGCGGTCCCCCAGGCCCACCCCTTTTAGGACCTCTCGCATGTAGTCCCAGGCCACTCTGTCAAACGCCCTCTCCGCATCAAGGGAAAGCAAAAAGCCTGGTGTTTTAGTTGAGGTGAGCCAGTGATGTAGGTTGAGGGTTCGTATGGTATTGTCCCGCGCCTCCCTACCCGGGACAAAACCCACTTGATCATTGGAGATAAGACCGGGGATTAGAGGTATTAACCTGCTGGCAAGGATCTTGGCATAAATTTTTATATCGACATTAAGGAGTGAGATCGGCCTATAATTCGCCACCTGGAGGGCATCCTTCCCTTCCTTAGGGATTACCGTGATGTGTGCCTCTAATAGTCTATTAGGTCGGTCTTGCGGATTGGCCAGGGCATTAAACGTCTGTAAAAGGTTGGGGGCAAGGATGTCTGCAAATGACTTATAGTACTGGAGGGTGTACCCGTCCGGGCCCGGGCTTTTGCCCAGCTTCATTTGTTTCAGGGCTATCTCCAGCTCTCTTGTCGAGAATTGTCCCTCTAAGGATTGTGCTTGTTGGGAGGAAAGGGGTTTAGGGCCATATTGAGCGAGAAAGTCCGCGATGAGCGTTTGACGTGTCTCACCTGATGCTCGGGGTGGCAGGGCAGGGCGAAGGTTATAGAGCTTTCGGTAGAAAGACTCGAATTCTTTCGCGATGTCCTCACTCTTGGCCAGGAGGGTGCCCTGGGGATCGCGTAAGGCATGTACGGTGGACGAGAGTTTGGCCTTCTGGACTGACCGCGCTAAAAGGCGCCCACTCTTATTGCCATGTTCATAAAAGACCCTCTGGCCAAGAATATAGCGTCTTCTCGTGCGTTTACCCAATTCGTCTGTAAGGAGTGTGCGGAGCTGAGTTAGTTCCTGAAGGGTGTTCTGGGCTTGCGTTTGTTTGTGGGACAGCTCTAGTGCTCTAATCCTTTTGATAAGAGCATTCACCTTCTCCTGATAAGCTTTTTTTGCCTGTGCATTCAGGGCAAGCAGTTCTCCCCTTACCACACATTTGTGTGCTTCCCATATGGATATTGGAGAAATGTCAGGGCTAGCATTCTCCTGAAAATAAAGCTTGATGCATGAGCGGATCCGTTCCAATGAGGTTGGATCCGTCAAGCAGGAAGGGTTGAACCGCCATACTTTAGTCTTGGGGTACGTTTCCGGGAACGATAATGTAACTGTGATGGGATGGTGATCCGATAAAAACATCGGTTCAATGGAGGCATGATGGAGGGCAGGGAGGTCGGTCTGGGATAGAAAAAAAAAATCGATTCTGGAGTATTTCTGGTGGGGGGCCGAAAAGTAGGTGTAGTCTTTGGTTGAAGGATAGAGGGTGCGCCAAGTGTCATGAAGGGTCAAGGTTTGTAATTGGGCTTTAATTTGGCGTAATGCCTTATAGGGCAGAGATGTCGTGGCAGTGGAGGTATCTAGGAGGGGGTTCAAAGGCACATTAATGTCGCCTCCCAGGAGGACCAGGCCTCTCTGGAATGAGGACAGAAGGGCACATGTCTTGCGGAAGAAGGAGACCTGATGTTCATTAGGGCAATATATGTTAGCCAGTGTAATAGGCTTAGTTGCATATGTTCCCCTAATAAAAATGAATCTGCCTTCAGGATCCACTAGGGAGTCAGTCAGGAGGAAGTTGGCGTGTTTTGAAATAAGGATTGAAACTCCCTTAGATTTGGCCACCGGGTTAGTGGCGTGTAGGGCAGAGCGATATATGTGATTAGTCAGTTTGGGGATAGCATCAGATCGGAAGTGCGTCTCCTGTAGAAAGATAAAGTGAGCCTTATGTTTGGTGAGCGAAGCTAACACTTGTGACCTTTTTTCAGGTGCATTCAAGCCTCTTGTGTTCAATGAAACACACTTCAGAGTCAGTGGGATATTAGTCTTAGGGGGGTTCTGCATTATGAAGATTTAGGGAGAGGTGAAAATGAGTGTCTGGTTGTCGAGTAGGTTAGGATCTTCCTATAGAGGATGAATGTGAGGGTCACTCCCCTAGGGGAAGGGAAAGAAGGGAAGAGGACACACAGAAGGGGAAGAGGGGTAAGGAGAGAGGACACACGGGTGAGAAAATCAGGAAGAGTTGGGGGTAGGGAGAATCAGGAGGATCAGAGCAGAAAAAGAAAAAAAAAAGGGGGGGAAAAAGAAGGGTAGGGGGGATCAGGGCCAAGTACCCAAGGCGGGGTAGAGAGAGAAAAAAAAAAAAAAGGGAAAAAAAGAGGGGGGATATGAGAGCTAAATGTAAGGGGATAAATATGGGAGAGGAGAAAGAAAAACCAGAGGTGGACTTAGCTAGGCTATCCACCTGTAGGAGTCAAGAGGAAATCTGGAGTGTCAGCTACGTCTCAGTGAGACCGCTGTGTGGGGGTAGTAGTGTGAGCGGTAATCACAGCCTAGCTGTGGACCGGGGATCAAAGTGGAGCGGATGAGGGATCCCGCTTACAGCGAGAGCCCAAGAAGCGTAGCGGGGAGCCTACCATAAGGAACAAGCTACAGAAAGTTCAAGTATCAAGTGCATAGGAACAATACACAAATCAACATAACATAACACATATAACCTTCTCCAGCTCGCAGTGCTGAAATCAATATAACCGAACCATACTATTTAGAAAGTAAACCTTTTAAAGTGTATTCAGGAGAACTCAACCGAGAAATCCACAGCCCGTGAGGCATGCTGGGGAGAGGATCCCCTCTTCAAAGACTTACGTTAAGCCACTCTATGGTGAGGGGGAAGGGGGGAGTAGGGGGGGAGGGGTAGGGCAACGGGTACAAGGACGGGAGGGGAGGGAGGAATGGGAGGGGGAGGTATGGGAGGGAGGGGGGGAAGGAGAATGAGGGACAAGGGGATGAGGCGGGGGAAGGGGCAGGTTGGGGGGGAGTGGGGACAGGAAGAGGGGAAGAGGGGGGAGGAGAGGGGAAAGAGTCTTTAAAACGTCTGTAAAAGGTTGGGGGCAAGGATGTCTGCAAATGACTTATAGTACTGGAGGGTGTACCCGTCCGGGCCCGGGCTTTTGCCCAGCTTCATTTGTTTCAGGGCTATCTCCAGCTCTCTTGTCGAGAATTGTCCCTCTAAGGATTGTGCTTGTTGGGAGGAAAGGGGTTTAGGGCCATATTGAGCGAGAAAGTCCGCGATGAGCGTTTGACGTGTCTCACCTGATGCTCGGGGTGGCAGGGCAGGGCGAAGGTTATAGAGCTTTCGGTAGAAAGACTCGAATTCTTTCGCGATGTCCTCACTCTTGGCCAGGAGGGTGCCCTGGGGATCGCGTAAGGCATGTACGGTGGACGAGAGTTTGGCCTTCTGGACTGACCGCGCTAAAAGGCGCCCACTCTTATTGCCATGTTCATAAAAGACCCTCTGGCCAAGAATATAGCGTCTTCTCGTGCGTTTACCCAATTCGTCTGTAAGGAGTGTGCGGAGCTGAGTTAGTTCCTGAAGGGTGTTCTGGGCTTGCGTTTGTTTGTGGGACAGCTCTAGTGCTCTAATCCTTTTGATAAGAGCATTCACCTTCTCCTGATAAGCTTTTTTTGCCTGTGCATTCAGGGCAAGCAGTTCTCCCCTTACCACACATTTGTGTGCTTCCCATATGGATATTGGAGAAATGTCAGGGCTAGCATTCTCCTGAAAATAAAGCTTGATGCATGAGCGGATCCGTTCCAATGAGGTTGGATCCGTCAAGCAGGAAGGGTTGAACCGCCATACTTTAGTCTTGGGGTACGTTTCCGGGAACGATAATGTAACTGTGATGGGATGGTGATCCGATAAAAACATCGGTTCAATGGAGGCATGATGGAGGGCAGGGAGGTCGGTCTGGGATAGAAAAAAAAAAATCGATTCTGGCGTATTTCTGGTGGGGGGCCGAAAAGTAGGTGTAGTCTTTGGTTGAAGGATAGAGGGTGCGCCAAGTGTCATGAAGGGTCAAGGTTTGTAATTGGGCTTTAATTTGGCGTAATGCCTTATAGGGCAGAGATGTCGTGGCAGTGGAGGTATCTAGGAGGGGGTTCAAAGGCACATTAATGTCGCCTCCCAGGAGGACCAGGCCTCTCTGGAATGAGGACAGAAGGGCACATGTCTTGCGGAAGAAGGAGACCTGATGTTCATTAGGGCAATATATGTTAGCCAGTGTAATAGGCTTAGTTGCATATGTTCCCCTAATAAAAATGAATCTGCCTTCAGGATCCACTAGGGAGTCAGTCAGGAGGAAGTTGGCGTGTTTTGAAATAAGGATTGAAACTCCCTTAGATTTGGCCACCGGGTTAGTGGCGTGTAGGGCAGAGCGATATATGTGATTAGTCAGTTTGGGGATAGCATCAGATCGGAAGTGCGTCTCCTGTAGAAAGATAAAGTGAGCCTTATGTTTGGTGAGCGAAGCTAACACTTGTGACCTTTTTTCAGGTGCATTCAAGCCTCTTGTGTTCAATGAAACACACTTCAGAGTCAGTGGGATATTAGTCTTAGGGGGGTTCTGCATTATGAAGAGTTAGGGAGAGGTGAAAATGAGTGTCTGGTTGTCGAGTAGGTTAGGATCTTCCTATAGAGGATGAATGTGAGGGTCACTCCCCTAGGGGAAGGGAAAGAAGGGAAGAGGACACACAGAAGGGGAAGAGGGGTAAGGAGAGAGGACACACGGGTGAGAAAATCAGGAAGAGTTGGGGGTAGGGAGAATCAGGAGGATCAGAGCAGAAAAAGAAAAAAAAAAGGGGGGGAAAAAGAAGGGTAGGGGGGATCAGGGCCAAGTACCCAAGGCGGGGTAGAGAGAGAAAAAAAAAAAAAAGGGAAAAAAAAGAGGGGGGATATGAGAGCTAAATGTAAGGGGATAAATATGGGAGAGGAGAAAGAAAAACCAGAGGTGGACTTAGCTAGGCTATCCACCTGTAGGAGTCAAGAGGAAATCTGGAGTGTCAGCTACGTCTCAGTGAGACCGCTGTGTGGGGGTAGTAGTGTGAGCGGTAATCACAGCCTAGCTGTGGACCGGGGATCAAAGTGGAGCGGATGAGGGATCCCGCTTACAGCGAGAGCCCAAGAAGCATAGCGGGGAGCCTACCATAAGGAACAAGCTACAGAAAGTTCAAGTATCAAGTGCATAGGAACAATACACAAATCAACATAACATAACACATATAACCTTCTCCAGCTCGCAGTGCTGAAATCAATATAACCGAACCATACTATTTAGAAAGTAAACCTTTTAAAGTGTATTCAGGAGAACTCAACCGAGAAATCCACAGCCCGTGAGGCATGCTGGGGAGAGGATCCCCTCTTCAAAGACTTACGTTAAGCCACTCTATGGTGAGGGGGAAGGGGGGAGTAGGGGGGGAGGGGTAGGGCAACGGGTACAAGGACGGGAGGGGAGGGAGGAATGGGAGGGGGAGGTATGGGAGGGAGGGGGGGAAGGAGAATGAGGGACAAGGGGATGAGGCGGGGGAAGGGGCAGGTTGGGGGGGAGTGGGGACAGGAAGAGGGGAAGAGGGGGGAGGAGAGGGGAAAGAGGGGGAAGGGATGGCTAGGAGGATAGAGGTGGAGGGGGAGAAGAGGGGATTAGGGGGAGGGGGAGAAGAGGCGAGGGGGGGGGAGAAGAGGTACGGGGTGAGGGGAGAGGGGGTGAGGAGGGGGGGAGAGATGGGGGGGAGAGGGGGGGCGGGAGAGGGGGGGAGGGGTAATGCGGGGGAAAAAAGGGAAGGGAGGGGAAGTGATGTGGGGAGAAAGGCGGGGGGTAGGGAGGAGAGAACTAAGGGAGTGAGGGAGGGGGGGAAGTGGGGGGGGAGGGGGGAGGAAACGGGGGGGGGAAGAAGTGGAGAGGGGAGAAGGGGAGGGATGAGGGGAGGAGAAGGGGAGAGGTGGGGGAGGGAGAGACCAGAGTGAGTTAGGATGACGGTATCTTGACGTCTGCCTTCGCATCGGGGGGGGGGTGGGGTTCCCGGAACTTAGTGGTCTTTGGCATCTCCCAAAACCCCCCCCACCCGACCGACGCCCGGCACACCGTATATGTATAACCGGGGGTCAAGGGAAAACACGTGCGAATAAGGGACATATAATAGCACTGGTAATGTTAAATGAGAGACAAAATAAAGTAATATTTGGGGGAATAAAAATAAAACATAGATTGCGGATACATTGCCTGCAGGAGTTTAGGATCGTCGTCCGTGAAAGAAATGTTCCAGGGGGGGATGATGTGTTCGTGTTGCAGGCCGAGGTTTCGGGCAATATAGAGATCAGTCCTCCCGTTTCCAAGAGGGGGGAAGTCTGTTCGGGCCCGAATTGCAGAGAGATCCTTATGCCTTCTCGGAAAGGGTCTCCGTAGCTGTGTGGGTAGGGGCCAATGACAGAAACCCAGGCCTACTCCTGGGCACTCATAGGGAGCCTCTCCCAGGACGGGGACATGTCGTGGGGGCGTCCATATCTTCCGGAGGACAGAGAGTTTCAACTTTGAGTGCAACCTCCCAGCTTTGGGGGATCCGGACGTGTACGAGGAACTAGGTGCTCTGGGGTAAAAAGGCGTAGGTAGCTTTTTCGGGGATACGCACTTCCCACATCCGCCACTTGAATAAGGCAGGCCCTAGGCCATCCGCTGGGTTACAGGTTGTGGAGCTATTGGGTGACTCCCGATGGAGAAGCGTTGTATGGAGTCCCAAACAGGGAAAGAAGGTCGCCGTGAGGGCCATTGGGACAAGGGGTTGTCAGCTATGGGGTGCAAGAGACCGGGGTGGGAATGGCATACCTATATCAGATGAGGGTCTGAGGGGTCTCTGGGAGAGTGAAAGTTCAGTGAATAACGCTTACACATACCGGGGGGGGGGAAGCATACTCACGGGCTGCAGGTCTCAGTCTATCCAGCAGACAATTAGTCAATAGATTTCTCGCATCACATACGCGGTGGTGAGGGGCTATGTTGTTGCAGATCCCGGCGTGAAGAACGGGCATTCGGTGACATCGGTCCAGGTCTACGGTGACGCGGTCTCTGGCGTGCAGCTTTCGGTGACGGGTGGAGCGAAACAGGAAGCCAGGGTTCCGCTGAGAAGTAAAGCGCATACCAATCCGGTAGTTCCAAGGCGGGCAGGTCGAGTTGATCACAGAACGCCTGAAGATCCTCCGGTGTGCGAAGCAGGGCAGAGCGCCCCCTCGCAGATGCAGACAGGCCAAACGGGAATTTCCAGCGGTACTGGATGTTTCTCGCATGCAGAGCATCTAACAGTGGTCGTAGTGCCCTCCTGTTTTGAAGGGTAATCTGTGAGAGGTCCTGGAACAGTTTCACCTCCGCGCCATTATAAAGAATACGTCCCCTTTCCCTCGCCTTGCGGAGAATCTCTTCCTTAAGGGGGAAGCTAACTAAACAACATATAATGTCTCTGGGGGGTTCGTTATCTCGGGGTATGGGGCGGAGAGCGCGGTGGGCCCTTTCCATATCAATGGGGGAGTCCGCAGGGCGCTCAATCAGGTCATTAAAGATAGCGCTGACGGTTTGCTGTATGGCGGTGGGGTCTACGGATTCGGGGACCCCCCGTACCCTAACATTGTGCCTCCTTCCCCGGTTATCCAGGTCTTCCACATGTCTGTGGAGCTCAAAAACTTGGGCAAGTTGGGAGTCATATGCCGACTGTACCTGGCGAATGGCCGCCGCGTGCGTCTGGGTCGTCTGCTCCACGTTATCCACTCGGTGGGCGACCGCGAGCATTTCGGCCTTCAGGTCTGCTATGGCAGCAGTGACCGTGTTTTTGATGTCCGTCGCAACTTTCTCCAAGTCGAATAGGCTGGGGGGGAGAGCCCCGCTGGAGCTGGGAGAGGATGTACCCGGCATATTGGCTGGAGGCGGTCTGTCAGGCGAGGCCGCGGCTTGGGCCTGTGCTGGCGAGAGGATCCGCAATGGCACAGAGGCCTGTGTCTTTTGGGACCGGAATATGTCTGGTATATTCCTCCCCGAGTGGGTCTGAGAGTCCTTGAAGGTGCGAGAGGTGGACGAGCTCCTTGTGGCTCTGTGCATAGCAAGCTTAGGACGGTAGGCTCCCGTTCAAGGTGATAAATCAGCCCGGTCGCACAGGAGCTCTCAGGTTAGGCGTCCATCTCGGTCTCCGCTCAGGCCACGCCCCTCATCATTTTGTTTATTGGTCACAATAACTTATATGGAATTTGGAGAATTAATATTTTTTTTTTATAAAATTTGTTGTATTGTGTGATGGTTGCAGCTGTTTGTACATTTAATATACTTTATTTCACTTATTTGTTACTTAGCAGAGCACAAGTATTTTTATACACATCTTCTTATCATCACTCTTCTGTAGCTTAATACAATTTTGATACGGATTTGCGAGTTGCCGTCTCTCCCTATCTGTCTGAATTTTGTTTGGTTGTTTGGAGGGCATTTGAAGTAAGGTTGCCACCTCATCCTTTTAAATCCGAACACATGTTAATTACACAGGTTCTGTAGGCTGATTAAGGTGGTAATTAAAGCGGAGGTTCCGCGGTCCATAGTTATTTTTTTTTTCAGTCCATTAAATGTGGTTACAGATGACTAGTTTAGTACTCACTCGTCCTGCGCTTTATTACATCCCCCGTCCGTTTTGGTAAAAAAGAAACGTTTATAAAAAAGGTTGCTGTTTTCCATTTTGCTTGTGGGCATTGTGAAGCCCACAAGCACAGACTTCCGGGTAGCGGTGAATGTGCGTCTCCCGGCATTCACCGCTCTATCTCACTTGATCAGTGTTGACGGCAAGCAGCGCCGTCAACACTTCCTGGTTGCCATCACAACGGGCGGAGGCGTCGGAAGTTCCCGCCCCGTTGTGATGGCAACCAAAAATACACAGGTCAGTACAGGGAGGGAGAGCAGATGATCTCGCGAGATTTCGCACGCAGCAGCGATCCGCACTGACTCCTGGGAATGCTGACACTTAGCTCCCAGGAGCCGGGGAAAAGGAATGTACACGCCCACTCCCGCGGGAGTAAGACAGGAAGTACCATAAAGAAACAGAAAATATAAGGTAAATACAACACTTATAAAATATTTTTTTTTTTCATTTGCGCATCTATGCTATGCACAGAAGTGTGTAGCATTAAGTAAGTAGTTTGGGTGAACCTCCGCTTTAAACTCACTTAGTGCCTTATCTGTATTAAATTAGCCTCAGAACCTGTGTAATTAAAGTGGAGGTCCACTCTAAAAAAAAACGTTACACTAAAAATCCTAAAAAAAAAAAAAAAAAAATTAGTAGAAAAAAAATAAATTATACTCACCCTAAATGCCTGTTGCTATGCGGAAGTCCCGTAATCTGCCTCTAATGTTCCTCTTCTCTGTCCGCGGTGGGTCTCCTTCCGCTTCCTCTTCTTGTGAATGGGCCGCGCTGCCTTCTGGGAACTGTGTGTATCCCAGGAGGCAAGCCGCCCATTCACAAAGCGCCGTGCGAGTGGCGCATGCGCAGTAGGAAACGGGCAGTGAAGCCTTACGGCTTCACTGCCTGTTTCCCCTACTCAGGATGGATGAGCCGGGAGCCTGCCAGCAGCGATCGATCGCCATGGCAGGACCCACATCGCGGGCGAGTAGGACAGGTAAGTGTCCTTATTCAAAGTCAGCAGCTACACTGTTAGTAGCTGCTGACTTTTTTTTTTTTTTTTCCTGCACCTCCGCTTTAATATGTGTTCGGGCTTAAAGAGATAAGGTGGCAATACTAACTTGAAGCCAGAGCACCAATTATTCAGATTCTTTACATGCTTATTCTGGGACACTGAAGTCAGTGCTGCATCTGTTTTTGCATCTACCCTCATATTCCAGGAGATCACTACCACCCACCTCTGCATGGTCATATTTTTTAAATTAAATCAGTGATCACCGTTCTCACTAAATACACAGGCATTGATTATTTTTCTACCTTACATTCATCTTGCTTAGATTGTTCCTTTAGCAGAGTGTGCAGGAGCTGAGCGATCAGATAACAGCCTATGTGTAGTAATGGAAACAGGAGAAATACAGTATGTCCTGGGTTTTGTAAAGCTCACTGTACTTTACACAATCTGATTGTATAATCTCCTTTAGATTTACCATGAACTTTGTAGTGAAAGGGCCTGGCTGATTTGATACAGAATGATTGGATAGATGATGTGTCTCCTATTTTATACTGTAGTTTGGTAAATCTAACGTTGAGTCTAATCAGTTGCACTGTATTTAACTTGTTGAACCATGTCAACTCTCACTCCTAATATATTTAAAAAATCAGTAGCAATAAATCACAATTGTGAGACTGTATCTGCACAGTGTATAGCTGGCTGCTATGTTGCAGTTCTGACCTGTGAAATTCCCAGAACAGAATGGCAGCACAGCTGCAGTAGCCAGCTGCACACTGTTACATCTACACACTTAGATTGAGGGAATCTGATCTCAGCTATGTTCTGTGTGGGGAGGAAGAGATTGGCTGATTACCCAGGCAGTGTGAAGATGGGAGGAGGAGCTTTGCTTAGTACTCTGCCATCAGCAACCCTGTCCTCTTCTCTGCTGATCCCTGTATACTGCCCTACTGACCCATGTCCTGCATCCTGGTGATCCCTGTACACTGCCCTACTGACCCCTGTCCTCTACCCTGCTGACCCCTGTCCTCTACCCTGCTGACCCCTGTCCTCCATCCTGCTGATCCCTGTACACTGCCCTACTGACCAATTTAATCTGCCCTGCTGACCCCCTTTACTATGTCCTGCTGACCCCTGTCTTCTGCCCTGACAAACCCCTGTTCTCCATCCTGCTAACCCCTGCAAGAAAAACTCCTCTCAACAGAAGCACAGAGGTAGCACAATCTGAAAGTGTTGTACATACAGTGCCTTGAGAAAGTATTCATACCCCTTCAGATTTTCCACATTTTGTCATGTTACAACCAAAAACTTAAATTTATTTTATTGGAATTTTATGTGATAGACCAACACAAAGTGGCACATAATTGTGAAGTGGAAGGAAAATGATAAATGGTTTTCATATTTTTTTTACAAATAAATATGTGAAAAGTGTGGTGTGCATTTGTATTCAGCCCCCCGGAGTCAATACTTTGTAGAACCACCTTTCACTGCAATTACAGCTGCAAGTCTTTTTAGGGATGTCTCTACCAGCTTTGCACATCTAGAGAGTGATATTTTTGCCCATTTTTCTTTGCAAAATAGCTCAAGCTCTGTCAGATTGGATGGAGAGCGTCTGTGAACAGCAATTTTCAAGTCTTGCCACAGATTCTCAATTGGATTTAGGTCTGGACTTTGACTGGGCCATTCTAACTCAGGAATATGCTTTAATCTAAACCATTCCATTGTAGCTCTGGTTGTATGTTTAGGGTCATTGTCCTGCTGGAAGGTGAACCTCCGCCCCAGTCTCAAGTCTTTTGCAGATTCTAACAGGTTTTCTTCTAAGATTGCCCTGTATTTGGCTCCATCCATCTTCCCATCAACTCTGACCAGCTTCCATATCCCTTCTGGAGAAAAGCATCCCCACAACATGATGCTGCCACCACCATGTTTCACGGTGGGGATGGTGTGTTCAGGATGATGTGCAGTGTTAGTTTTCCTGCCACACATAGCGTTTTGATTTTAGGCCAAAAAGTTACATTTTGGTCTCATCTGATCAGAGCACCTTCTTCCACATGTTTGCCATGTCCCCCACATGGCTTCTTGCAAACTACAAATCAGACTTCTTATGGATTTCTTTCAACAATGGCTTTCTTCTTGCCACTCTTCCATAAAGGCCAGATTTGTGGAGTGCACGACTAATAGTTGTCCTGTGGACAGATTCTCCTACCTGAGCTGTGGATCTCTGCAGCTCCTCCAGAGTTTCCATGGGCTTCTTGGCTGCTTCTCTGATGAATGCTCTCCTTGCCTGGCCTGTCAGTTTAGGTGGATGGCCATGTTTTGGTAGGCTTGCAGTTGTGCCATACTCTTTCCATTTTTGGATGATGGATTGAACAGTGCTCTGTGAGATGTTCAAAGCTTGGGAATTGTTTTCATAACCTAACCCTGCTTTATACTTCACCACAACTTTATCCCTGATCTGGTGTTTCTTGGCCTTTCTTTATGATGCTATTTGTTTACTAAGGTTTTCTAACAAACCTCTGGGGGCTTCACAGAACAGCTGTATTTATACTGAGATTCAATTATACAAAGGTGGACTCTATTTACTAATTAGGTGACTTCTGAAGGCAATTGGTTCCACTAGATTTTAGTTAGGGGTTTCAGAGTAAAGGGGGCTGAATACAAATGCACGCCACACTTTTCGGAAATTTATTTGTAAAAAAATTGGGAAACCATTTATCATTTTCTTTCCACTTCACAATTATGTGCCACCTTGTGTTGGTCTATTACATAAAATCCCAATAAAATACATTTACGTTTTTGGTCATAAAATGACAAAATGTGGAAAATTTCAAGGGGTATGAATACTTTTTCAAGGCACTGTAATATCTCTTTTGCAAAATTATCAGCTCTGTGTTCTTAATAAAGATGTAGGCTTTCGCCACAAGACCTTATTGGATCCATTTTGTTTCAAACAGGATTTATATTATTTTTATCATTCAGTTTAACTTAATTTTATTTTTTGCAATATGTCTACTGATTGGATTTGTATGCTTATGGAGAACCTTTGTTTTTAATTTTTTATTGTTAAAAGCAATTTAACACAAACAATAAAACTTCCAGAATGAACCAGCCTGCCACACCAGGCAAGCAAGCTGGTATCCGCATAGAATGGACTGAGATGGCTTAAATATTTGAGACCGAACAGCATTGGCATGTGACTGCCCCCCTTCCAACTTGTTTTAAAAAAAAAAGGCAAGGTCACTTTAAGAAAAAATTATTTGACTCTTAGGCGGTAAAAACTGGGTCATGTGACATTGGGGAATGTCACATGACTGCTGTGGAAATTTCCAGAAGGTCACATGATCAGCTGGAATATTCTAGAAAGGAGGCTCTCTATATAAAGCGCCCCCCCATGGGAATATTCCACAGTTGGTCAGAAGTCAACAACAAGCCCCCCCCCCCCCCCCCATCAACCCCTTGTCACAGACACATTATGTAGTTGGTCACCCTTTACATTTAAAGGGGAGACTTGTGCTTATAGACGTGCGGTATTGCTCGAGTCCTGAAGACTGAGCTGTTTTGTACTTATTATTTACAAGTTAAGAATTTTATGTATTAGTAAAAATGATTAAATGGACTTTCATTTATTTAAATATTACACCAACAAATGTGCCGCAGCCAGTTATATGCTAAGCTTTGTTGTTGAGTGTCTTGATTTATTATAAAAATAATACTGTTGGTATTTGGGGAAGGAGAGGTGCGGCCTACATTCCCATGGGAAAGGAAAGAAAAGAGAGGAACAGTAATGTCGCTTTGATCCCAAACAGTTTATAATCAGATGCATGAAATTCAGTATTTACAGTATTTTTGGGGAGAAGTTACAGCCCTCTGGGAATGGCGGATCCAGCTGCCACAACACCCCCAGGCACCCGGGAACCCCCCTATGCCCGGATCCACAGTCAGGAGAGACCTAAGGCCGCAATTCAGCAGTGCTGATCCACACAGAGAATCCAAGATGGTGGCCGCGGCCCAGCCTCATGCTGCCAGTGCAGAAGGCCTCCGGGAACACATGCAAACGACACTGCACCACTCCCCGATGGCTCATGTGAGTACCCAACAGGCCTTGACACCCTCTGCAGCCTCCAAAGAGTCCCTGATAAGCCAAACCATAGAGGACTATGTCTTTTCCCCCATGAGGCCTAATATAGCCTGTCATGCTGGCACCTCACCCACTGACTACCAGGTCAAAGACTCTGACTTCCCTGTGGCTGAGCTTTGCCAGAAACTGTCAGATCTCCTGGAAAGAGGCCTGGCTCACACCGCATCTAAAATCACAGGAAACTTAAAATCTGACTTCCAGAATCTGGGAGCCAGAATGGAAACAATTAAGAACAAGCTAGACAAGACTGTCACAGCAACAAACCAAAACTCAGATCATATCCAGATATTACAGGACCAACTGGATGTCGCCTTATCCAGAATTGATGACTTAGAGAACAGGTCCAGGAGAAACAATATTAGAATCAGGGGCCTCCCTGAGTCTATCACCAATGTTCCAGCATGGAACAGGATGTAATCAAAAATCTGATCCCAAATATCCCCCAACACTGCCTGAAGCTGGTCAGAGCCCACAGAGCCTTGGGACCCCCTAGGAAAGACAGCACACCGAGAGACATCATTGCCAAACCTCATTATTATGTAGTGAAGGAGGAAGTCATGAAACAGTCTTGATCCATGCCCTGGGTGAAATGCCAGGGTCATCCCATTCAGATCTTCTCAGACCTATCCCCCTCCAAAATGCAGTGCAGAAGATCCCTGAGACCACTGCTGTCAGTTTTGACACAAAAGGACATTAAATACAAATGGGCCTTCCCTTTCGCAGTGAAGTTCTCTGATAAAGGAAAGAACTACTCCTTCTCCAATTTCTCAGAAGGTGAAAAACTCCTTCTCCGCCAGAAGTTTATCTCCCAGGAAGCTGACATGGACACGTCCAACAACATACCTGGATTAGCCAAAAGACCAACACTACTAGCCCCCAATCCCCGCTCTTCAGACTCGTCCTCACCTCAGGGACACAAAAAATATTACCTTTTTTTTGTCGTCCCAATCCCCCCACCCCCCCTTCTTTTTTTTTTAGGGGCGCGCGGTGACGGCTCTTGGCGCCAAACGGGGCTATTTAAAGGGACTGATGCCTGGGCTCCTTGCTGTCCAGTCTACAGCGTTACCTGAGACCTCTGATCCCTGTTTACCTGTATCCTGCCCCAGCTGACCTTACCTGGCTTGCTTTGACCATCCCTGCTTATCTGCCTGCATCTGACCTCGGCCTGTGTTGACTACGTCCCTGCCTGCTCCTCCTGCCACCTTGCTGTCAGCCTGTTGCCGAACCTGCCTGTACCTGAGACCAGGTTCTGTCTACCACGTCTGCTACCTCGCTGTCAGCCTGTTGCCGAACCTGCCTGTATCTGAGACCACGTTCCTGCCTGCCCCGTCTGCTATCCTGCTGCCAGCCAGTGCTTAAACCTGCTTGTACCTGATCCTGCTCCAGTGTTCACCTGCCTTGGACCGGTGTACCCACTCTTCCAGTCCATCTGACCGCACCTGCCTGAGCTCCCGTTTCCAGTCTGACAGCTGTTCCCGGGTCCGTCCCAGTTCCTGCTTGAGTTCCGGTCCAGATCGTCTATCAGCAACCTTGCCAGGCTCTCGTGCGACTCTGCACTCCTGCGCCTCCTGTCTTCACTACCAGGGGCCTCGAGTGAGAGGTTTAAGAGAGGCCTCCCTCTGCATACCAGACTCTTCCACCAGGTACGTGACACTTGGGGTGGTCCCCATGTGCCTCCACTTACCCCTCAGCTCTCAGTTGGTCTCTGGGGGCTAGGTTGTCTGATCCCTCATAGGACAGACCCCTATTGTTTTTCTGTACAGTGGTTCTCGGGGGGCCTCTCCCCTCGGGACCCAGTTCTCTCATGCAGGGAGACCCTCATCTATCTACTCTATCCCTTTCTACCCTTTTCTTTCCTCCTATTCTTTCCTCTTTTCATATGTGCCTAACTCCACCATCTATTACAGCCCACCCAGGTACCTATCCAGCGATTCGCTCTGGGAAGTCAGATGACCCGATAAGAAACCCTCCTCAAAGATGCCCTGAAAGAATACCCCTATGGGTGAGTGACGGTCGAAGCAGCAACATTGCCCCTCCTGAGCTCCATGGCAGACACCACAAAGAAAGTTCTTAAAATAGCTACCCACAATGTCTAGGGCCTAAACTCCCCTCTCAAATGGAGGAAGGTTTTTGACAGCTACAAATCCCTTAACTTGGACATTCTCATGCTGCAGGAGACTCACTTTCCTATACGGTACAGTCCCAAATTCCTCCACTCTCACTTTCCCCACTTCCACTTAGCCAATGCCGAAAACAAAACCAGTGGGGTTGCAATCCTCATCTCTAACTCCTGAAAATTTGAAAGTCTCTCTAACTTTAAAGAACCTGAAGGCAGGTTTATTCTAGTGAAGGGCACGCTAGAGGGGCACCTATACTCCCTAGTATCCTATTACTCGCCCAATAAAGGATAAGATAAATTCTTCCAGCTCCTCATGGACACTCTGAATCCCCTTTTGGAAGGTATGGTAATTTGGGGGGGGGTTCAAATGTGGCATTTGATCAGGGGTTAGACAAAGCCAAGCCTCTTAAGGCCTATTGACCGGACCTACCAAAATTAGCCACAAAATAGCCAAGCTACTCTATGCCCAGGGATTGACAGATGTCTGGCGAGAACTGAACCCCACTAGACTGGATTTTACCTATTACTCCTACCCACACAACACATATGCTAGAATTTACCACATCCTGGTCCCTTCTTCCTTTTGTCCTGCATGCTCAAATTAAAGAAACGCCCCTGTCGGACCACTCTTTAGTAGTCATGTCTATCCTATCTGTTGCCCATGATACAAAATGGGGACACAGGAGACTGAATGAATCCCTTCTCTCAGACCCTATCTGAGCCACGGAAATTATTAAAGCGCTTCAGGAATACTTCAAACTTAACAATGTGGAAGATATCTCAGCTGAAACTCTCTGGGCTGCCCATAAGGCCTTTATCAGAGGCAAGATCATCCATATAGCCACTTAAACCAAGCAAGAACGAAAGGCTGACATTGAGCAAGCAGAGAATAATTATATAGCCCTGCAGGCTCAACACAAAAAGAATCCTTCCGGCACCCCAATAGCCCAAATAAACAAAGCCAGACTGGAATGTAATTTAGCCCTGACAACTAAAGCAGAGAATGCCATCCGCTGGAGTGGCAACAAATTCTATACACAAAAGGACAGTATAGGTCCATTTCTAGCTACCAAACTATCCCCACCAAGTAAAGGTCCACACCATGCCCAAGATCCAAATTGCTGGTCAGGAACCTACAGCCAACCCAACCAAAATACTAGAGGCATTCCAAGGCTTCTACTCCAAACTCTTTAGCCCCCCTACACAGACCAACAGAGACTCCATATCCAGGTTTCTGGATGACCTTCCCATTCCATCCCTAGATACTAAACACAGGAATCTCCTGGAAGCTGCCTTCACAGAAGAGGAGGTGATGGAAGTCATCAAGGGCCTCAAAAAGGGGTCAGCCCCTGGCCCAGATGGTTAGATCCATCCCCTACTACCAGGCGTTCGCGGGCCCCATACATAACAAAATTATTTGAGACAAAAGAGAACTGACATCTGCAAGATTGTATTGGTTTAACAGTCACCACATCCCAAAAATTAAGTGAAAAACAAAAAACCCCCTCAGAGGTGGGACTTTGAAAGTGACTGCAAAACACACAAAGTATATTGAAATTGTATAGATTTAATAAATAAGTACAAAAAGGACAAATGAATATAAATCACATGAATTGTCCAGAAAATTGGTTGCGTGGGTAAGGAGAAAAATTGAAACATTGATAGTCAAACCCACATTGATAGTCAAACCCGACAGCTGTTTCGGTTACGCCCTTCTTCGGGGGAATTGTAGACATACAGTTCAATAAGACAGACAAACTCTGTTGAATACATAATATAGTACAGATAAATATCACGATGTATGCATATACATACATTACAAACAGTCATATAAAAAAATATATATATTAAATAAATATATGCTTACAGTAATCTATCCAAAGAGAAATTAATATTTGGTGCACCGGGGGACCACATGCACGGCAGTAAATGTGGGGTGAAAAAAGAGAACACCCCACCAATGAGGGGGCTCCAAGATCGATGGGGTCCAATATCCCAACAACGGGGGTCCCCAGGCGACGACACGCAGACAGGCCAGAGAGAGACCAAGGAATCCGGTAAGGTAATTATCTAAAAGACAAATTTATGAAGGGTGGGAGGCAAAAGGGGGAAATCACATTAGTGAGTCCCTAATATGTAGTAAAGTCCCCCCATAGACCCCAGCCCTATAGACCCTAACTTAAGTCCCATATATAGATAGTGTGAATTCATCCATTACATGTATAATGTGTGTCCAAGGAAACCTACCAGTATGGAAAAGTATTCCAGATCAGGGAGGTGTCTGGTGGAAACTTGAAACGGCTTCAAAAGTAGAGGGAGTCCTCAATACAAAAATTGCATCCAATATGCACTATTGTAGTGATGAAGCAAATATGTGCATCGTTTCAATCTGATTTAAATCCAGAGAATCTAAAGGGTAATATGGATGGAAAAACAGGGGACAATAGGTAGATATAGCATTAAATTTGTCCAAGGTAAATAAACAAAATACAAAGTTTCAAGGAACTGTCCTATAAGAGTTTACCTGTAGGGATCCCGGGTGTCCCAATGATCGCTGCGTGAGGTACCTCGTGTGGACTCCGACTGGTCCTTGAGAGCTTTAAATGGTGTCTCAAAGACATCTGCGCATGCGTCAGAAAGCGCCGGTAAACGACGCAGACGTAGTGACGTCAGTGCGCTATCCGTCGCGTACCTATGACGCTCCGGACGGGCACATAAAGAAATAGACGTTAATGAACAGGAATGTGAGATGTCTCTCTATGCAGAGAGTGTGCCGCAGTATGTCTGAAAGGAACACATAGGTATAGCTGTATGATCCCTGCCATTCCGTGCCAAAGAGAGTACCCGTGTATATAATGAGACCCGACAGCAGGGAGGAGGAAGAAGAAGGATTGATATTATTATAAATATACTAGGAGTTATGTATCTCTATATTATATTGAAACTCCATGTTATCCAAAATTTTACTTTAAATAAACTCTTCAATCTAAATATAAATTATATATTGAAAGTTATTAGAAATAAAAAAGTAAAGATGTAAAAAAATGGAAAGAAGAGAATTAAATAATAATAGTCAGTCATAATTCAAAGAGAATTGGAGCAATATCATTCATTGTTTACATGGAAAATGATATTTACATTCATATTCCATGGAGAAATTGTATATCGACTATAACATTATATCTATTAGAAATTGCATAACAATAATAATCAAATAGATGAAAGCCTCCCTCTGATACAATGGATGTTTGTTAATATAGTAAAAAGGCACATATAGGGCAGGCAGGTTCCCAGTGTCGAATCCAGAGGTTAGAGTCGCCAATAGGGGGCCCCCCGCGCGGCATCCGCCCAAAGACCGTCCCAAGTGGCGGTAATTGGCAGATGACGCGCGCCGACGCATAAATGCAAATAAATGCATAAAAAGGGGGGTAAAAGAGGCCAATCCCCCCAGAAAGAAAAAAGGGGGGGGGAAAAACCTGGCGGCCCAACTCACCCCCTGTGTGCGCCGTGTGAGGAACAATGAGCCCACTGGGAGCCCCAAACTGACGTATGCATGCGGGTCACCGGTACATCAAAAGGAGATAAAAATAAATATAAATAAAAAGTGGGGGAAATCTGGGGGAGAGAAAGGGGAGAGGGGAAAAAAAAAAAAAAAAAAGAGGGGAGTCCATTGATGGTAGGAGATACATTGTCTCACCTGTACTTCTATTCTTCCCACCCCCCTGAGGAGAAACCCTCAAGAAAAGGACGATAACTTATAAGATCGTTCAATCCTGGAGGCATGGTGGCATTTAGGGTAAAGATCCATCTAGTCTCTCTTTGTAGGAGAGTTCTGTTCCAATCTCCTCCTCTGTTGCTGGGGTGTACCCTGTCCAGAATTAAGAATTTTATTCTGGGAATTCTACTATTATGGATATCTTTTATATGGCGTCCAAGGGGAAGGTCTGGGTCACATTTCTTCATACAGGTGATATGTCTAGCCGCTCTCTTGAAGAATGGCTGTTTGGTTTTGCCAATGTAGAATGATCCACATTGGCATGTGAGTAGATAAACTACTCCTTCCGTTTTGCAGTTCGCAAAATGAATGGGTTTGAAGATTTTGCCATTAGGTAGTGATGCTTTTTCATCAATGTTCATATATTGGCATAAATTGCAACCTCCACATCGATATGTGCCAGGTCGCCTACATGGGTCAACCCGGAATTCACCCGTGTATTCACTCTGTATTAGGTTATCCTTTATTGAATCTGCCTTCCGATAGGTAATTGCCGGTTGAGCCGGCACAAAGGAGGCTAGAGAGGGATCGATCTGCAAAAGATGCCAGTATTTGGAAATAATTTTTCTAATCTGTTCGCTTTGTCTATTAAATTTGGTAATAATCCGTATAGTATTAGAATCAAAATTGTCGGGTTTGATGCTGGGTTGTTTTTTTGTTAGAAGTTGATCCCTAGATTTTAGGGTAGCCCTTCTAAAAGATTTTTTAAGGCTATTAAGAGAGTAGCCTCGTATCAAAAGGCGGTCTCTGAGGGCATTTGCTTCATTCTGAAACGTAGCATCATTCGTACAGTTTCGGCGTAGCCGTAAATATTGTCCGTATGGAATTGATTTTACTAACGATGTAGGATGTGCACTCCCCGCATGTAGTATAGAATTGCATGCTGTATCTTTGCGATATAGTGCACTTGTTAGTTTACCATTTGTGTCCTTAAGTATAGTGATATCTAAAAAATTAACGGACGTCTCACTATACGTCATGGTGAATGTAAGGTTGTAGGAGTTATCATTCATAGCATCCAAGCAGGACAACAATAGTTCTGGAGTGCCTATCCAGACGATAAAGATATCGTCGATGTAACGACTCCAGTTGACAATATATTCAGTCATAGGCAAAAGGCTCTCTTCAGATAGAAAATTCTGTTCCCACTCCCCCAGATACAGGTTAGCGTAGGATGGGGCGCAGCAAGTCCCCATTGCCACGCCCTGTATCTGGAGGTAGTGGGACCCATCAAACGAAAAGGCATTGCAGGTAAGAATATGTTCAAGAGCAGAAAGCAAAAATAAATCGAAAGAACGATTATCACGATGCGATTGGGATAAGATATGTCTGATTACCCCAATGCCCCGCTGGTGGGGGATGGAGCTATATAGGGCTTCTACATCAACAGCCACCAGCAGGGCATTGGGGGGCACAGACATCTCATCCAATTGATTGAGTAAATGCATTGTATCTTTCACAAAAGAAGGCAAGTTGTTCACGTAAGGACGAATTTGTTCATCTATGAACTTACTAAGGTTCTCCGTGATGCTACCACATCCCGATACGATGGGGCGGCCTGGTGGCATAGTTTGATTTTTGTGCACCTTAGGAAGACTATAGAAAGTCGGGATTCTGGGATGAAGAGTTCTGATAAAGTTCCAAATCTGCAGATCGATTGTCCTGTTCGTATAGGCCCCATCGATCAGTATATAGAAGGCATCATTGAATTTCCCAATCATGGTTCTTGAGATTTTTCTATACCAATCACTGTTGTTTAGTATTTTTAAACACATCTCCTTGTATTGGAGATTCCCCATGATCACAATATTGCCCCCTTTATCTGCCGGTTTTATTGTCAGATGAATCTGTTTAGTCAGATTCTCAAGGGCCTTTTTTTCACCTTCAGTTAAATTAGATGATGTTTCACCCTTGCGGTTGATATTAAGCTTCTTAATGTCATTGGTTGTCATAGTCAGAAAGGCTCCCAGGTTGATATTGGTACCTATCACAGGAAATTTATCGGATTTCTTTTTTAAAGAAGATTGTATCTTCGGTAAGGTGACCTTTTTCTTGTTAGTCGTGGGTAATACATCGCATGTCAATAGACTATCCAAGTCAATCCTGTCTATAAGATCTGTATTTACATTATCCGTGGATAGATCAACCAGGGTCTGTACATCATGTTCATGTTGAATTGCAGTTTTATCTTTTTCTCTTACTTTAGTAGAGACTTCCGTTTTGGTATACATGCTTTTCAATAACAGTTTCCTAGAAAATAACTGCAAGTCCTTAATTACCTCAAATTTGTCCAAATCTGAACTTGGACAGAAATTCAAACCCCTGGATAGAACAGATCTCTCATCATCTGATAGTATATAATCAGATAGATTGATAATATTCAACCTATCACTACTCGTTTTGTGGCTCTTTAGCTATGATGTCATGTTGGATAAATCAATATTCATCTCTGCCAAAGGTTCGGTCACCTCTGATACATTGTTATGGGGAAATAAAATTCCCGATGTGGGTTGTTCCAGCGGCCCACCACGTGGTCCTGTTGTCTTTATATTAAAAGTCCCGTTTTGGGGAGGAATGGGCATTACTTCCAACATGCGTTTTTTTTGTCTGTCCCTTGTTGGGTGATTTCCATTTGTTCTTGAGTGGTTTTTTCTTATCTGTGACCGAACGCTGGGAGGATGAGGAGAGTGAAGAATTGAGAGAAGCATTAGAGCCCCTCTCAGCAGTTGCACCCCTTGTTTTAATGAATTTGGGGCGCGTGCGTGGGTTATTATTCCTTTGCCAATGGTATGCTTTTGATTCCTTAAAGGCAATCTTATCTCTCCAGAATTTTTGTTCTTTAGCCGGCAGGACATTACCAGCCAGCAAATCAAGATGGATTTTTATGCTCTCTTCTAGAGTTTTATAGTTATCAAGATTTTCGCATGGTTTGAGCTGTATATACACATTTTCAATGTCTGTATTTAGAATCGTAACTCTTCTAGAATATTCTTCCATTAAAAGCCTCATCATAGTGAGGCTACATTGTTGCAGGTTTTTTTCCCACTGTTTTTTGAAAGATTCGTCAATATTATCAAAGGTTGGGAAGATCTGAATGCGTAAACCCAACGGGTTCAGATCTTCCCTAATGTATTGTTCAAAACCCTCAATATGCCATATTAATTGTGCCTTCTTTTCCACCAACTTAGATAATTGGGAAAATAATGCTGACATTTCAGAAGTTTGAGCTTCCTTTTTTGCTTGCTCTCTGTATCTAGACATATGTCCCTCAAAGTCCTTAGATTTGAACATAATGTATAATAGGCACAAAGAGACTAGAAAAATATATATAATGTGGAGGTAATCCAATGATGATACCAACAAAAAGGGGGGGAGGGGGAAGTGAAGGGAGGGGAACTAATAAATTATATAAGCAAAATAAATTCAATATGACATCAACAGGAAATTATGTCTTTTAAATCTCCAATAAATTGTACAAAAAATTATCAATACATATATGTACATACATACCTATGCATGCAAGCATGTACACGTATGTATATAAGGATAGAACAAACCCGCAGATGTCAGAAAAAATGGGGGGTATGGGTATTTGCTACCCGGTTGTATAGGAGACAAAAGAGAACTGACATCTGCAAGATTGTATTGGTTTAACAGTCACCACATCCCAAAAATTAAGTGAAAAACAAAAAACCCCCTCAGAGGTGGGACTTTGAAAGTGACTGCAAAACACACAAAGTATATTGAAATTGTATAGATTTAATAAATAAGTACAAAAAGGACAAATGAATATAAATCACATGAATTGTCCAGAAAATTGGTTGCGTGGGTAAGGAGAAAAATTGAAACATTGATAGTCAAACCCACATTGATAGTCAAACCCGACAGCTGTTTCGGTTACGCCCTTCTTCGGGGGAATTGTAGACATACAGTTCAATAAGACAGACAAACTCTGTTGAATACATAATATAGTACAGATAAATATCACGATGTATGCATATACATACATTACAAACAGTCATATAAAAAAATATATATATTAAATAAATATATGCTTACAGTAATCTATCCAAAGAGAAATTAATATTTGGTGCACCGGGGGACCACATGCACGGCAGTAAATGTGGGGTGAAAAAAGAGAACACCCCACCAATGAGGGGGCTCCAAGATCGATGGGGTCCAATATCCCAACAACGGGGGTCCCCAGGCGACGACACGCAGACAGGCCAGAGAGAGACCAAGGAATCCGGTAAGGTAATTATCTAAAAGACAAATTTATGAAGGGTGGGAGGCAAAAGGGGGAAATCACATTAGTGAGTCCCTAATATGTAGTAAAGTCCCCCCATAGACCCCAGCCCTATAGACCCTAACTTAAGTCCCATATATAGATAGTGTGAATTCATCCATTACATGTATAATGTGTGTCCAAGGAAACCTACCAGTATGGAAAAGTATTCCAGATCAGGGAGGTGTCTGGTGGAAACTTGAAACGGCTTCAAAAGTAGAGGGAGTCCTCAATACAAAAATTGCATCCAATATGCACTATTGTAGTGATGAAGCAAATATGTGCATCGTTTCAATCTGATTTAAATCCAGAGAATCTAAAGGGTAATATGGATGGAAAAACAGGGGACAATAGGTAGATATAGCATTAAATTTGTCCAAGGTAAATAAACAAAATACAAAGTTTCAAGGAACTGTCCTATAAGAGTTTACCTGTAGGGATCCCGGGTGTCCCAATGATCGCTGCGTGAGGTACCTCGTGTGGACTCCGACTGGTCCTTGAGAGCTTTAAATGGTGTCTCAAAGACATCTGCGCATGCGTCAGAAAGCGCCGGTAAACGACGCAGACGTAGTGACGTCAGTGCGCTATCCGTCGCGTACCTATGACGCTCCGGACGGGCACATAAAGAAATAGACGTTAATGAACAGGAATGTGAGATGTCTCTCTATGCAGAGAGTGTGCCGCAGTATGTCTGAAAGGAACACATAGGTATAGCTGTATGATCCCTGCCATTCCGTGCCAAAGAGAGTACCCGTGTATATAATGAGACCCGACAGCAGGGAGGAGGAAGAAGAAGGATTGATATTATTATAAATATACTAGGAGTTATGTATCTCTATATTATATTGAAACTCCATGTTATCCAAAATTTTACTTTAAATAAACTCTTCAATCTAAATATAAATTATATATTGAAAGTTATTAGAAATAAAAAAGTAAAGATGTAAAAAAATGGAAAGAAGAGAATTAAATAATAATAGTCAGTCATAATTCAAAGAGAATTGGAGCAATATCATTCATTGTTTACATGGAAAATGATATTTACATTCATATTCCATGGAGAAATTGTATATCGACTATAACATTATATCTATTAGAAATTATATACACGGGTACTCTCTTTGGCACGGAATGGCAGGGATCATACAGCTATACCTATGTGTTCCTTTCAGACATACTGCGGCACACTCTCTGCATAGAGAGACATCTCACATTCCTGTTCATTAACGTCTATTTCTTTATGTGCCCGTCCGGAGCGTCATAGGTACGCGACGGATAGCGCACTGACGTCACTACGTCTGCGTCGTTTACCGGCGCTTTCTGACGCATGCGCAGATGTCTTTGAGACACCATTTAAAGCTCTCAAGGACCAGTCGGAGTCCACACGAGGTACCTCACGCAGCGATCATTGGGACACCCGGGATCCCTACAGGTAAACTCTTATAGGACAGTTCCTTGAAACTTTGTATTTTGTTTATTTACCTTGGACAAATTTAATGCTATATCTACCTATTGTCCCCTGTTTTTCCATCCATATTACCCTTTAGATTCTCTGGATTTAAATCAGATTGAAACGATGCACATATTTGCTTCATCACTACAATAGTGCATATTGGATGCAATTTTTGTATTGAGGACTCCCTCTACTTTTGAAGCCGTTTCAAGTTTCCACCAGACACCTCCCTGATCTGGAATACTTTTCCATACTGGTAGGTTTCCTTGGACACACATTATACATGTAATGGATGAATTCACACTATCTATATATGGGACTTAAGTTAGGGTCTATAGGGCTGGGGTCTATGGGGGGACTTTACTACATATTAGGGACTCACTAATGTGATTTCCCCCTTTTGCCTCCCACCCTTCATAAATTTGTCTTTTAGATAATTACCTTACCGGATTCCTTGGTCTCTCTCTGGCCTGTCTGCGTGTCGTCGCCTGGGGACCCCCGTTGTTGGGATATTGGACCCCATCGATCTTGGAGCCCCCTCATTGGTGGGGTGTTCTCTTTTTTCACCCCACATTTACTGCCGTGCATGTGGTCCCCCGGTGCACCAAATATTAATTTCTCTTTGGATAGATTACTGTAAGCATATATTTATTTAATATATATATTTTTTTATATGACTGTTTGTAATGTATGTATATGCATACATCGTGATATTTATCTGTACTATATTATGTATTCAACAGAGTTTGTCTGTCTTATTGAACTGTATGTCTACAATTCCCCCGAAGAAGGGCGTAACCGAAACAGCTGTCGGGTTTGACTATCAATGTGGGTTTGACTATCAATGTTTCAATTTTTCTCCTTACCCACGCAACCAATTTTCTGGACAATTCATGTGATTTATATTCATTTGTCCTTTTTGTACTTATTTATTAAATCTATACAATTTCAATATACTTTGTGTGTTTTGCAGTCACTTTCAAAGTCCCACCTCTGAGGGGGTTTTTTGTTTTTCACTTAATTTTTGGGATGTGGTGACTGTTAAACCAATACAATCTTGCAGATGTCAGTTCTCTTTTGTCTCCTATACAACCGGGTAGCAAATACCCATACCCCCCATTTTTTCTGACATCTGCGGGTTTGTTCTATCCTTATATACATACGTGTACATGCTTGCATGCATAGGTATGTATGTACATATATGTATTGATAATTTTTTGTACAATTTATTGGAGATTTAAAAGACATAATTTCCTGTTGATGTCATATTGAATTTATTTTGCTTATATAATTTATTAGTTCCCCTCCCTTCACTTCCCCCTCCCCCCCTTTTTGTTGGTATCATCATTGGATTACCTCCACATTATATATATTTTTCTAGTCTCTTTGTGCCTATTATACATTATGTTCAAATCTAAGGACTTTGAGGGACATATGTCTAGATACAGAGAGCAAGCAAAAAAGGAAGCTCAAACTTCTGAAATGTCAGCATTATTTTCCCAATTATCTAAGTTGGTGGAAAAGAAGGCACAATTAATATGGCATATTGAGGGTTTTGAACAATACATTAGGGAAGATCTGAACCCGTTGGGTTTACGCATTCAGATCTTCCCAACCTTTGATAATATTGACGAATCTTTCAAAAAACAGTGGGAAAAAAACCTGCAACAATGTAGCCTCACTATGATGAGGCTTTTAATGGAAGAATATTCTAGAAGAGTTACGATTCTAAATACAGACATTGAAAATGTGTATATACAGCTCAAACCATGCGAAAATCTTGATAACTATAAAACTCTAGAAGAGAGCATAAAAATCCATCTTGATTTGCTGGCTGGTAATGTCCTGCCGGCTAAAGAACAAAAATTCTGGAGAGATAAGATTGCCTTTAAGGAATCAAAAGCATACCATTGGCAAAGGAATAATAACCCACGCACGCGCCCCAAATTCATTAAAACAAGGGGTGCAACTGCTGAGAGGGGCTCTAATGCTTCTCTCAATTCTTCACTCTCCTCATCCTCCCAGCGTTCGGTCACAGATAAGAAAAAACCACTCAAGAACAAATGGAAATCACCCAACAAGGGACAGACAAAAAAACGCATGTTGGAAGTAATGCCCATTCCTCCCCAAAACGGGACTTTTAATATAAAGACAACAGGACCACGTGGTGGGCCGCTGGAACAACCCACATCGGGAATTTTATTTCCCCATAACAATGTATCAGAGGTGACCGAACCTTTGGCAGAGATGAATATTGATTTATCCAACATGACATCATAGCTAAAGAGCCACAAAACGAGTAGTGATAGGTTGAATATTATCAATCTATCTGATTATATACTATCAGATGATGAGAGATCTGTTCTATCCAGGGGTTTGAATTTCTGTCCAAGTTCAGATTTGGACAAATTTGAGGTAATTAAGGACTTGCAGTTATTTTCTAGGAAACTGTTATTGAAAAGCATGTATACCAAAACGGAAGTCTCTACTAAAGTAAGAGAAAAAGATAAAACTGCAATTCAACATGAACATGATGTACAGACCCTGGTTGATCTATCCACGGATAATGTAAATACAGATCTTATAGACAGGATTGACTTGGATAGTCTATTGACATGCGATGTATTACCCACGACTAACAAGAAAAAGGTCACCTTACCGAAGATACAATCTTCTTTAAAAAAGAAATCCGATAAATTTCCTGTGATAGGTACCAATATCAACCTGGGAGCCTTTCTGACTATGACAACCAATGACATTAAGAAGCTTAATATCAACCGCAAGGGTGAAACATCATCTAATTTAACTGAAGGTGAAAAAAAGGCCCTTGAGAATCTGACTAAACAGATTCATCTGACAATAAAACCGGCAGATAAAGGGGGCAATATTGTGATCATGGGGAATCTCCAATACAAGGAGATGTGTTTAAAAATACTAAACAACAGTGATTGGTATAGAAAAATCTCAAGAACCATGATTGGGAAATTCAATGATGCCTTCTATATACTGATCGATGGGGCCTATACGAACAGGACAATCGATCTGCAGATTTGGAACTTTATCAGAACTCTTCATCCCAGAATCCCGACTTTCTATAGTCTTCCTAAGGTGCACAAAAATCAAACTATGCCACCAGGCCGCCCCATCGTATCGGGATGTGGTAGCATCACGGAGAACCTTAGTAAGTTCATAGATGAACAAATTCGTCCTTACGTGAACAACTTGCCTTCTTTTGTGAAAGATACAATGCATTTACTCAATCAATTGGATGAGATGTCTGTGCCCCCCAATGCCCTGCTGGTGGCTGTTGATGTAGAAGCCCTATATAGCTCCATCCCCCACCAGCGGGGCATTGGGGTAATCAGACATATCTTATCCCAATCGCATCGTGATAATCGTTCTTTCGATTTATTTTTGCTTTCTGCTCTTGAACATATTCTTACCTGCAATGCCTTTTCGTTTGATGGGTCCCACTACCTCCAGATACAGGGCGTGGCAATGGGGACTTGCTGCGCCCCATCCTACGCTAACCTGTATCTGGGGGAGTGGGAACAGAATTTTCTATCTGAAGAGAGCCTTTTGCCTATGACTGAATATATTGTCAACTGGAGTCGTTACATCGACGATATCTTTATCGTCTGGATAGGCACTCCAGAACTATTGTTGTCCTGCTTGGATGCTATGAATGATAACTCCTACAACCTTACATTCACCATGACGTATAGTGAGACGTCCGTTAATTTTTTAGATATCACTATACTTAAGGACACAAATGGTAAACTAACAAGTGCACTATATCGCAAAGATACAGCATGCAATTCTATACTACATGCGGGGAGTGCACATCCTACATCGTTAGTAAAATCAATTCCATACGGACAATATTTACGGCTACGCCGAAACTGTACGAATGATGCTACGTTTCAGAATGAAGCAAATGCCCTCAGAGACCGCCTTTTGATACGAGGCTACTCTCTTAATAGCCTTAAAAAATCTTTTAGAAGGGCTACCCTAAAATCTAGGGATCAACTTCTAACAAAAAAACAACCCAGCATCAAACCCGACAATTTTGATTCTAATACTATACGGATTATTACCAAATTTAATAGACAAAGCGAACAGATTAGAAAAATTATTTCCAAATACTGGCATCTTTTGCAGATCGATCCCTCTCTAGCCTCCTTTGTGCCGGCTCAACCGGCAATTACCTATCGGAAGGCAGATTCAATAAAGGATAACCTAATACAGAGTGAATACACGGGTGAATTCCGGGTTGACCCATGTAGGCGACCTGGCACATATCGATGTGGAGGTTGCAATTTATGCCAATATATGAACATTGATGAAAAAGCATCACTACCTAATGGCAAAATCTTCAAACCCATTCATTTTGCGAACTGCAAAACGGAAGGAGTAGTTTATCTACTCACATGCCAATGTGGATCATTCTACATTGGCAAAACCAAACAGCCATTCTTCAAGAGAGCGGCTAGACATATCACCTGTATGAAGAAATGTGACCCAGACCTTCCCCTTGGACGCCATATAAAAGATATCCATAATAGTAGAATTCCCAGAATAAAATTCTTAATTCTGGACAGGGTACACCCCAGCAACAGAGGAGGAGATTGGAACAGAACTCTCCTACAAAGAGAGACTAGATGGATCTTTACCCTAAATGCCACCATGCCTCCAGGATTGAACGATCTTATAAGTTATCGTCCTTTTCTGAGGGTTTCTCCTCAGGGGGGTGGGAAGAATAGAAGTACAGGTGAGACAATGTATCTCCTACCATCAATGGACTCCCCTCTTTTTTTTTTTTTTTTTTTTTTTTTCCCCTCTCCCCTTTCTCTCCCCCAGATTTCCCCCACTTTTTATTTATATTTATTTTTATCTCCTTTTGATGTACCGGTGACCCGCATGCATACGCGTCAGTTTGGGGCTCCCAGTGGGCTCATTGTTCCTCACACGGCGCACACAGGGGGTGAGTTGGGCCGCCAGGTTTTTCCCCCCCCCTTTTTTCTTTCTGGGGGGATTGGCCTCTTTTACCCCCCTTTTTATGCATTTATTTGCATTTATGCGTCGACGCGCGTCATCTGCCAATTACCGCCACTTGGGACGGTCTTTGGGCGGATGCCGCGCGGGGGGCCCCCTATTGGCGACTCTAACCTCTGGATTCGACACTGGGAACCTGCCTGCCCTATATGTGCCTTTTTACTATATTAACAAACATCCATTGTATCAGAGGGAGGCTTTCATCTATTTGATTATTATTGTTATGCAATTTCTAATAGATATAATGTTATAGTCGATATACAATTTCTCCATGGAATATGAATGTAAATATCATTTTCCATGTAAACAATGAATGATATTGCTCCAATTCTCTTTGAATTATGACTGACTATTATTATTTAATTCTCTTCTTTCCATTTTTTTACATCTTTACTTTTTTATTTCTAATAACTTTCAATATATAATTTATATTTAGATTGAAGAGTTTATTTAAAGTAAAATTTTGGATAACATGGAGTTTCAATATAATATAGAGATACATAACTCCTAGTATATTTATAATAATATCAATCCTTCTTCTTCCTCCTCCCTGCTGTCGGGTCTCATTATATACACGGGTACTCTCTTTGGCACGGAATGGCAGGGATCATACAGCTATACCTATGTGTTCCTTTCAGACATACTGCGGCACACTCTCTGCATAGAGAGACATCTCACATTCCTGTTCATTAACGTCTATTTCTTTATGTGCCCGTCCGGAGCGTCATAGGTACGCGACGGATAGCGCACTGACGTCACTACGTCTGCGTCGTTTACCGGCGCTTTCTGACGCATGCGCAGATGTCTTTGAGACACCATTTAAAGCTCTCAAGGACCAGTCGGAGTCCACACGAGGTACCTCACGCAGCGATCATTGGGACACCCGGGATCCCTACAGGTAAACTCTTATAGGACAGTTCCTTGAAACTTTGTATTTTGTTTATTTACCTTGGACAAATTTAATGCTATATCTACCTATTGTCCCCTGTTTTTCCATCCATATTACCCTTTAGATTCTCTGGATTTAAATCAGATTGAAACGATGCACATATTTGCTTCATCACTACAATAGTGCATATTGGATGCAATTTTTGTATTGAGGACTCCCTCTACTTTTGAAGCCGTTTCAAGTTTCCACCAGACACCTCCCTGATCTGGAATACTTTTCCATACTGGTAGGTTTCCTTGGACACACATTATACATGTAATGGATGAATTCACACTATCTATATATGGGACTTAAGTTAGGGTCTATAGGGCTGGGGTCTATGGGGGGACTTTACTACATATTAGGGACTCACTAATGTGATTTCCCCCTTTTGCCTCCCACCCTTCATAAATTTGTCTTTTAGATAATTACCTTACCGGATTCCTTGGTCTCTCTCTGGCCTGTCTGCGTGTCGTCGCCTGGGGACCCCCGTTGTTGGGATATTGGACCCCATCGATCTTGGAGCCCCCTCATTGGTGGGGTGTTCTCTTTTTTCACCCCACATTTACTGCCGTGCATGTGGTCCCCCGGTGCACCAAATATTAATTTCTCTTTGGATAGATTACTGTAAGCATATATTTATTTAATATATATATTTTTTTATATGACTGTTTGTAATGTATGTATATGCATACATCGTGATATTTATCTGTACTATATTATGTATTCAACAGAGTTTGTCTGTCTTATTGAACTGTATGTCTACAATTCCCCCGAAGAAGGGCGTAACCGAAACAGCTGTCGGGTTTGACTATCAATGTGGGTTTGACTATCAATGTTTCAATTTTTCTCCTTACCCACGCAACCAATTTTCTGGACAATTCATGTGATTTATATTCATTTGTCCTTTTTGTACTTATTTATTAAATCTATACAATTTCAATATACTTTGTGTGTTTTGCAGTCACTTTCAAAGTCCCACCTCTGAGGGGGTTTTTTGTTTTTCACTTAATTTTTGGGATGTGGTGACTGTTAAACCAATACAATCTTGCAGATGTCAGTTCTCTTTTGTCTCCTATACAACCGGGTAGCAAATACCCATACCCCCCATTTTTTCTGACATCTGCGGGTTTGTTCTATCCTTATATACATACGTGTACATGCTTGCATGCATAGGTATGTATGTACATATATGTATTGATAATTTTTTGTACAATTTATTGGAGATTTAAAAGACATAATTTCCTGTTGATGTCATATTGAATTTATTTTGCTTATATAATTTATTAGTTCCCCTCCCTTCACTTCCCCCTCCCCCCCTTTTTGTTGGTATCATCATTGGATTACCTCCACATTATATATATTTTTCTAGTCTCTTTGTGCCTATTATACATTATGTTCAAATCTAAGGACTTTGAGGGACATATGTCTAGATACAGAGAGCAAGCAAAAAAGGAAGCTCAAACTTCTGAAATGTCAGCATTATTTTCCCAATTATCTAAGTTGGTGGAAAAGAAGGCACAATTAATATGGCATATTGAGGGTTTTGAACAATACATTAGGGAAGATCTGAACCCGTTGGGTTTACGCATTCAGATCTTCCCAACCTTTGATAATATTGACGAATCTTTCAAAAAACAGTGGGAAAAAAACCTGCAACAATGTAGCCTCACTATGATGAGGCTTTTAATGGAAGAATATTCTAGAAGAGTTACGATTCTAAATACAGACATTGAAAATGTGTATATACAGCTCAAACCATGCGAAAATCTTGATAACTATAAAACTCTAGAAGAGAGCATAAAAATCCATCTTGATTTGCTGGCTGGTAATGTCCTGCCGGCTAAAGAACAAAAATTCTGGAGAGATAAGATTGCCTTTAAGGAATCAAAAGCATACCATTGGCAAAGGAATAATAACCCACGCACGCGCCCCAAATTCATTAAAACAAGGGGTGCAACTGCTGAGAGGGGCTCTAATGCTTCTCTCAATTCTTCACTCTCCTCATCCTCCCAGCGTTCGGTCACAGATAAGAAAAAAACACTCAAGAACAAATGGAAATCACCCAACAAGGGACAGACAAAAAAACGCATGTTGGAAGTAATGCCCATTCCTCCCCAAAACGGGACTTTTAATATAAAGACAACAGGACCACGTGGTGGGCCGCTGGAACAACCCACATCGGGAATTTTATTTCCCCATAACAATGTATCAGAGGTGACCGAACCTTTGGCAGAGATGAATATTGATTTATCCAACATGACATCATAGCTAAAGAGCCACAAAACGAGTAGTGATAGGTTGAATATTATCAATCTATCTGATTATATACTATCAGATGATGAGAGATCTGTTCTATCCAGGGGTTTGAATTTCTGTCCAAGTTCAGATTTGGACAAATTTGAGGTAATTAAGGACTTGCAGTTATTTTCTAGGAAACTGTTATTGAAAAGCATGTATACCAAAACGGAAGTCTCTACTAAAGTAAGAGAAAAAGATAAAACTGCAATTCAACATGAACATGATGTACAGACCCTGGTTGATCTATCCACGGATAATGTAAATACAGATCTTATAGACAGGATTGACTTGGATAGTCTATTGACATGCGATGTATTACCCACGACTAACAAGAAAAAGGTCACCTTACCGAAGATACAATCTTCTTTTAAAAAAGAAATCCGATAAATTTCCTGTGATAGGTACCAATATCAACCTGGGAGCCTTTCTGACTATGACAACCAATGACATTAAGAAGCTTAATATCAACCGCAAGGGTGAAACATCATCTAATTTAACTGAAGGTGAAAAAAAGGCCCTTGAGAATCTGACTAAACAGATTCATCTGACAATAAAACCGGCAGATAAAGGGGGCAATATTGTGATCATGGGGAATCTCCAATACAAGGAGATGTGTTTAAAAATACTAAACAACAGTGATTGGTATAGAAAAATCTCAAGAACCATGATTGGGAAATTCAATGATGCCTTCTATATACTGATCGATGGGGCCTATACGAACAGGACAATCGATCTGCAGATTTGGAACTTTATCAGAACTCTTCATCCCAGAATCCCGACTTTCTATAGTCTTCCTAAGGTGCACAAAAATCAAACTATGCCACCAGGCCGCCCCATCGTATCGGGATGTGGTAGCATCACGGAGAACCTTAGTAAGTTCATAGATGAACAAATTCGTCCTTACGTGAACAACTTGCCTTCTTTTGTGAAAGATACAATGCATTTACTCAATCAATTGGATGAGATGTCTGTGCCCCCCAATGCCCTGCTGGTGGCTGTTGATGTAGAAGCCCTATATAGCTCCATCCCCCACCAGCGGGGCATTGGGGTAATCAGACATATCTTATCCCAATCGCATCGTGATAATCGTTCTTTCGATTTATTTTTGCTTTCTGCTCTTGAACATATTCTTACCTGCAATGCCTTTTCGTTTGATGGGTCCCACTACCTCCAGATACAGGGCGTGGCAATGGGGACTTGCTGCGCCCCATCCTACGCTAACCTGTATCTGGGGGAGTGGGAACAGAATTTTCTATCTGAAGAGAGCCTTTTGCCTATGACTGAATATATTGTCAACTGGAGTCGTTACATCGACGATATCTTTATCGTCTGGATAGGCACTCCAGAACTATTGTTGTCCTGCTTGGATGCTATGAATGATAACTCCTACAACCTTACATTCACCATGACGTATAGTGAGACGTCCGTTAATTTTTTAGATATCACTATACTTAAGGACACAAATGGTAAACTAACAAGTGCACTATATCGCAAAGATACAGCATGCAATTCTATACTACATGCGGGGAGTGCACATCCTACATCGTTAGTAAAATCAATTCCATACGGACAATATTTACGGCTACGCCGAAACTGTACGAATGATGCTACGTTTCAGAATGAAGCAAATGCCCTCAGAGACCGCCTTTTGATACGAGGCTACTCTCTTAATAGCCTTAAAAAATCTTTTAGAAGGGCTACCCTAAAATCTAGGGATCAACTTCTAACAAAAAAACAACCCAGCATCAAACCCGACAATTTTGATTCTAATACTATACGGATTATTACCAAATTTAATAGACAAAGCGAACAGATTAGAAAAATTATTTCCAAATACTGGCATCTTTTGCAGATCGATCCCTCTCTAGCCTCCTTTGTGCCGGCTCAACCGGCAATTACCTATCGGAAGGCAGATTCAATAAAGGATAACCTAATACAGAGTGAATACACGGGTGAATTCCGGGTTGACCCATGTAGGCGACCTGGCACATATCGATGTGGAGGTTGCAATTTATGCCAATATATGAACATTGATGAAAAAGCATCACTACCTAATGGCAAAATCTTCAAACCCATTCATTTTGCGAACTGCAAAACGGAAGGAGTAGTTTATCTACTCACATGCCAATGTGGATCATTCTACATTGGCAAAACCAAACAGCCATTCTTCAAGAGAGCGGCTAGACATATCACCTGTATGAAGAAATGTGACCCAGACCTTCCCCTTGGACGCCATATAAAAGATATCCATAATAGTAGAATTCCCAGAATAAAATTCTTAATTCTGGACAGGGTACACCCCAGCAACAGAGGAGGAGATTGGAACAGAACTCTCCTACAAAGAGAGACTAGATGGATCTTTACCCTAAATGCCACCATGCCTCCAGGATTGAACGATCTTATAAGTTATCGTCCTTTTCTTGAGGGTTTCTCCTCAGGGGGGTGGGAAGAATAGAAGTACAGGTGAGACAATGTATCTCCTACCATCAATGGACTCCCCTCTTTTTTTTTTTTTTTTTTTTTTTTTTTTTCCCCTCTCCCCTTTCTCTCCCCCAGATTTCCCCCACTTTTTATTTATATTTATTTTTATCTCCTTTTGATGTACCGGTGACCCGCATGCATACGTCAGTTTGGGGCTCCCAGTGGGCTCATTGTTCCTCACACGGCGCACACAGGGGGTGAGTTGGGCCGCCAGGTTTTTCCCCCCCCCTTTTTTCTTTCTGGGGGGATTGGCCTCTTTTACCCCCCTTTTTATGCATTTATTTGCATTTATGCGTCGGCGCGCGTCATCTGCCAATTACCGCCACTTGGGACGGTCTTTGGGCGGATGCCGCGCGGGGGGCCCCCTATTGGCGACTCTAACCTCTGGATTCGACACTGGGAACCTGCCTGCCCTATATGTGCCTTTTTACTATATTAACAAACATCCATTGTATCAGAGGGAGGCTTTCATCTATTTGATTATTATTGTTATGCAATTTCTAATAGATATAATGTTATAGTCGATATACAATTTCTCCATGGAATATGAATGTAAATATCATTTTCCATGTAAACAATGAATGATATTGCTCCAATTCTCTTTGAATTATGACTGACTATTATTATTTAATTCTCTTCTTTCCATTTTTTTACATCTTTACTTTTTTATTTCTAATAACTTTCAATATATAATTTATATTTAGATTGAAGAGTTTATTTAAAGTAAAATTTTGGATAACATGGAGTTTCAATATAATATAGAGATACATAACTCCTAGTATATTTATAATAATATCAATCCTTCTTCTTCCTCCTCCCTGCTGTCGGGTCTCATTATATACACGGGTACTCTCTTTGGCACGGAATGGCAGGGATCATACAGCTATACCTATGTGTTCCTTTCAGACATACTGCGGCACACTCTCTGCATAGAGAGACATCTCACATTCCTGTTCATTAACGTCTATTTCTTTATGTGCCCGTCCGGAGCGTCATAGGTACGCGACGGATAGCGCACTGACGTCACTACGTCTGCGTCGTTTACCGGCGCTTTCTGACGCATGCGCAGATGTCTTTGAGACACCATTTAAAGCTCTCAAGGACCAGTCGGAGTCCACACGAGGTACCTCACGCAGCGATCATTGGGACACCCGGGATCCCTACAGGTAAACTCTTATAGGACAGTTCCTTGAAACTTTGTATTTTGTTTATTTACCTTGGACAAATTTAATGCTATATCTACCTATTGTCCCCTGTTTTTCCATCCATATTACCCTTTAGATTCTCTGGATTTAAATCAGATTGAAACGATGCACATATTTGCTTCATCACTACAATAGTGCATATTGGATGCAATTTTTGTATTGAGGACTCCCTCTACTTTTGAAGCCGTTTCAAGTTTCCACCAGACACCTCCCTGATCTGGAATACTTTTCCATACTGGTAGGTTTCCTTGGACACACATTATACATGTAATGGATGAATTCACACTATCTATATATGGGACTTAAGTTAGGGTCTATAGGGCTGGGGTCTATGGGGGGACTTTACTACATATTAGGGACTCACTAATGTGATTTCCCCCTTTTGCCTCCCACCCTTCATAAATTTGTCTTTTAGATAATTACCTTACCGGATTCCTTGGTCTCTCTCTGGCCTGTCTGCGTGTCGTCGCCTGGGGACCCCCGTTGTTGGGATATTGGACCCCATCGATCTTGGAGCCCCCTCATTGGTGGGGTGTTCTCTTTTTTCACCCCACATTTACTGCCGTGCATGTGGTCCCCCGGTGCACCAAATATTAATTTCTCTTTGGACAGATTACTGTAAGCATATATTTATTTAATATATATATTTTTTTATATGACTGTTTGTAATGTATGTATATGCATACATCGTGATATTTATCTGTACTATATTATGTATTCAACAGAGTTTGTCTGTCTTATTGAACTGTATGTCTACAATTCCCCCGAAGAAGGGCGTAACCGAAACAGCTGTCGGGTTTGACTATCAATGTGGGTTTGACTATCAATGTTTCAATTTTTCTCCTTACCCACGCAACCAATTTTCTGGACAATTCATGTGATTTATATTCATTTGTCCTTTTTGTACTTATTTATTAAATCTATACAATTTCAATATACTTTGTGTGTTTTGCAGTCACTTTCAAAGTCCCACCTCTGAGGGGGTTTTTTGTTTTTAACAAAATTATTTAATCCCAAAAGGCAGGACGTCCCCCTGGGCACCCAACTCAACACAGCATACATCACGGTCATACCCAAACCAGACAAGAACCTGGAAGAAGTTGCCAACTATCGCCCAATTTCCCTAATAAACAACGACCTGAAAATATTAACCAAAATTATGGCAGACCGACTCTCCTCCTTCATTAGTTCATATATACATAAAGACCAAGTGGGCTTCATCCCGGGTAGACAGGGCCCTGACCAAGTAACGTGGGCAATAGATATTGTGTCGATACTACAAACTAATTGGGATGGGGGTCTGAAACGACAGGGTCTACTCCTTGCTCTTGATTTGCAGAAAGCCTTTGATTCCATGTCTTGGCCCTACATATTTTCTCTCCTGGACCGCTGGGGTTTTGGACAGCGCTTCATGGGGCTAAAACGGGCCCTCTATTCCCAGCCTAAGTCTCAAATTGGTTTGCAAGGTTACTACTTGTTCGATAGACATTGCCAGGGGAACCAGGCAGGGAAGCCCTCTATCCCCACTCATCTTTGCCATTGCCATTGAATCCCTAGCCATAGCTATACACCAAAACCCCAATATTAAAGGGGTATCATGTGGTGACCAAACTCACAAATGTGGTCTCTTTGCGGACGACATCCTCTTGTTTCTGACTTTCCCCCTATCTCCCTACCCAATCTCTGCAAAATTCTAGCAGAGTTCTCCAAAATTTCAGGTCTCCAGGTCAATTACTCTAAATCGCAAGCCCTTAACGTCTCATTCCCAACAACAACAGTCGCCCTTATCCAGCAGACATTTAAGTTTGAATGGAGTGAATCCGCAATCAGATACTTAGGGATCACCTTGACAGCCAGCACAGAAACCCTCTACACTTACAATTACCTGTTTTTCTACCGAAAACTGGAAGCAGACCTTAAGAAATGGTCTCCTGGCTAGGAAAAATAAACTCCATCAAAATGACCTTACCCCCAAGAATTCTATACCTATTTCGCTCCCTCCCTATCCCCATTAGGAAAGCCCACCTAAGATCATTTCAAAGTGAGATACTCAAGTTTGTATGGGAAAACTCAGGATACAGAATCCCCCAACACACTTTATATCTTCACGGACGAAAGGGAGGGCTGGGTTTACCACACTTGCACATATACTACTTGGCGGCAAGACTGGCCCAACTCTCCACAATTTACTCCAGACTCGAAAAAAACAGACTGGGTCCAAATAGAAAGGCAGGCAGTTCCTTATTTCACCCTGGACTTCTTATTCTGGTGCCCCAAGAAAAACCAACCTCCAATTCTAGCCCCTACGTTATCCCACTCCTGTGCCCTTTGGGGCAACCTCCGAAACCGGCCAGCCCTGGTATCCACAGGACACCCTCTGGCACACTTATTTCACAATCCTGACTTCCCCCCAGGCTTGGACATTAAAGCGGATTTCCACCCAAAAGTGGACTTCCGCTTTAAGCACTCCTCGCCCCCTTACATGCCACATTTGGCATGTCATTTTTTTGGGGGGGGGAGTGGGGGCTTCGTTAGGAGTGGGACTTCCTGTCCCACTTCCTCCTTCCACCTACGAGTCGCCTAGGCGACTCCTCCTCTCGCCCTAGGCAGCCCCTCCCTCTAGGCGAACTCCTTGGACACGTGACAGGTCCCAGAAGATGGCCTGTTCACTCTGATGACGCAGCCCGACTTGCGCATGCACAGTGAAGCCGAAAGCTGTCACGGCCGGGTTCCCAGAGTGGCAATGGAGGTGCCGGCGGAGAGGAGGAGGAGAGGAGCGACGCTCCGAGCGGACGCATCGCTGGACAGGTAAGTGTCTGTTTATTAAAAGTCAGCAGCTACACTTTTTGTAACTGCTGACTTTTAATAAACATAAAAAGACTGGAACTCCCTTTAAATCCTTCAAGTGGTGGCTGGACTAAGGGCTTCTTCACCCCCAAGGGTCCCATCACTCTTAGTCACTGCATCAACAAATTAGAACTCCCGGACTCTGAGAGGTTCAGATTCGGGCAAATCTCAAACTTCCTACACAAACTATGGACGGAAAAACCACTTCCACCCAAATTTACAGCTTATGAACTCTGGTGTGGACAAACTATGGAGCAAAGGGGAGGCATTTCTGTGACCTATTCGTCACTCTCTCTACCAAAAACCAAATCTTCCTATATGACATCCTGGGAGGCTGACCTCCAACATGGGTGGGACCTGGAGACCTGGCAGATAGCTTGTGACAAATCTTTCAAAGGGATCCTAAACACTTCCCTGATAGAAGTCAACTTAAAGTGGTTGTAAAGCCGGAAAAAAAAACCTGCAAGACAAAGCCATAATGAGCTAGTATGACTAGCATACTAGCTCATTATGCATTACTTACCTTAGATCTAAGCCCCCGAAGCCGTCCTCGTCTCCCCCTCCGGCCGCAGATACCCGGAAGGTTACTTCCGGGTATCGCCGCTCACGGCGCTGTGATTGGCCGGAGCGGCAAAGACGTCACTCCACGCATGCGTGCGGGAGCCGTCAAATCTGGCAACGCCGGATTTGTGAATGGGATTTACAGTGCACCTGCGCTGTTGTCTGTGGCGCGCATGTGCCGTAGACATTGTGTAATCCCATTCACAAATATGTCCTAAACCGTGCAGGTTTAGGAGATATTGAAAACACAACACAAAATACAACCACTTTAAAGGTCCTTTCCCCTCCCTCCCCCTCCCCCATCCCCTTAAACCCCCCTCCCCCCTTACTTCAAACCAGCCAACTCATTAGCCACAACATTATTCTGGCCTTGTTGAGGTGGTAGATTATTCAGGGGTTAGTTTAAATTAATTGTATAATCCCTGGGTTAGACTGCCATATCCACGTGAAGATTCAATAATTCTCTATAGGGATCGGGAATTGGTTAAAGGAAGAATTGTTCTATTTCCTCTTCCCTATGTACTGCTCTGAGAATCATACACCTATATCTTTTAAATTTGACTGCAGTTTGATGTGTCTCCACAAGGTGGCAACAAATAGCAAACATGACGTAAGCAAATGTGATTGGACATAGTTCCTATATAAAGTTGATCAAGGCTTATGCTCAACGTCCTGATGAAGTGCACTGTGACGTGCACGAAACGCGTCGACGTAGCTGACGCAAGGCACAGCCCCGAGCTCCATCATGTCCCCCTATCCAAGTGTGTAAGGCTCTCCTTACGGCTGACATCTAAGGATGGCATGTGAACAAGCCTACTTCCGCAACAACCAGAAGCTCTCCGCAGTGTTGCTTTCCAGACGTCTGACGGGACACATGACTAGTCACCTGACTGGATACTTCCGAAAAGTTTTTCCGGACAAACATATTGCCTAACTGAATTGCTGACAAGCATTACCAGCGCTCAATCAATCGCTGTCACAACCTCCCTTCACGGCTTCCATCAAGGAGGTTACACGGGATGAAACTACCCTCGCCTGAAGCGCCCAAAATACACGAGTGGTGAGAGCCCAACGGGCATGTAGACTTTTCTTTTCTCCCTTCCTTTATTTCCATTATGGAAGATACTGTGAAAGTGTGGACTTTACCTGAACTGTGACGCATTAATCTATGTTTTTGCTGCCATGAATGGTTATCGTTGCACTCCACACACAAACCGGGCCTTCTCTAAACACGTGAGAGTGGCCATAAGTGTGGTGATCTATGACATTGCCACGTATTTTCAACACAGAGTGTTGCAACAAATCTTAACCTAGATTACATGACAGGCGTATTAAGACTGTAAACTTTGGCAATAAGCATTGACGTCTACGGAAATAGGATGTTTACTAATCTTGCTTCAATTTCTATGATGCTCTGTGGAAATATTTAAAATCCTTTGTATGGACATACAACACTTTGCCAAACAGGCTACTAGTCTGAGAAGGAAGTATAACACCTAGAAGAAATAATCAGTAGCATCAGGTGCAATCCCTTCCTGGAGACGGGAAACTTTTGTATGGAGTTGCGGGGCTTTTCTGTGCTGAGCGTTTTCTATACAACAATGTTGTTTTTTACTGCAGTATGTTTTTAACTATAGTTTGGTACTAAGGAGGAGCACTGCCCTAAATGGGGATATTGTGTTGCCTTGAAAGGATCTGAATTATATATTGTTTATGTACTTCTTCATCAATAAAGCTAAATTTGCATTGATCTATGCCGTGGTTGAACCTCCCCTTGCTTACCTTCTGGGGACAATCCTTTGTCCCCCCCCCCCCATTTTTCATAGTCCTTGATGTAATCTAGGGGAGGTATCCCGTTCTAAAATATGAATCGGCCAGCCTAATGCAAATTAATATTTTTCTGAGTGAGAATTCTGGGATTTTTTTAATCAGTCCTAACGAGATGGTACCTAACACCCACCAGACTTGCATCTATCTACCCCTCAGCAGATCCTCAGTGCTTCAGGGGCTGTAAGCTCCGGGGCTCGATGGCGCATGGTGGGAGTGTCTCAGAATTAGATCATTCTAGAAAAAAAAATGTTAACCTCATATACAAAGTCACCAGCTGCTCTGTCCCCAGGTCCCCATCAGTCGGCTTACTTAATGCCCATGTCCCCCAATTCTCCAAGTCTAAACAAAAGCTGATCCACTTTATCCTCCTAGGAGCAAAGCTGACTATAGCTAGAGCCTGGAAACAGCCCAAGACTTCCTTAGTGGCAGCACAACGCAAGATCTCCAGGATTATGTCCCAAGAACAATTAACAAGTATCCTCAGACACAACCCAGAAATTTGAAATTGTCTGGGAACCTTGGGCCCTATTTGTATGCATTTTGTTTACTCCCGGTGTTCTCCACAACCAACCTGAATCCGCAAACTAAGGAATGGCTCATATTTCTCCCCCTCTTCTTTCTCTATCCCCTCCCTCTCTTCCTTTCTATTCTTCTTTCTAATAGTTTGAATTAAGGAGATACTATATTTCGTACTTTACATTTAATTTTGCGCAGCAATGCAAACCTCGTAGTACATAAAATTCACCAATAGGGTTCCCCCTGTAGTAGACTCCCACAATGATTGCTTTCAGTTTGATGGTTACGGGGCAGGGTGGTGGTGGTGGAGGGGGGGATTTCCCCCTGGCACAGAATGATCCCATTAGAGGTGCCGGGGGCAGGGATTTCCCCCTCCTGGTCCTGCTGCCACTTCCCTCCGGATCCCAGCCCAGGTCCAAGATACCTGTGGAAGTCTTTATAAAGACCAGGCCATAGTTGACAGGAAACCCCAAGTGACCTGACTTGATTGTATTGTTATGTACTTATACCGCCACATCTCCAATGTACTGTCAATTACCATGTTGTATGTTGATATAACGTACTGTGATGATTTTTCTTTGGTTTGAAAAATAAAAACCTTTTTAAAGTAAAATAATCTGTCTAAAAATGTTTATCCTTTTTATTATAGACAACTGCTCTACTTTTAAGTATATATGTACGAATGTACAAACATTACAAAAGATTATAAAAGACATATATACTTTTAAAGTAGAGCAGTTGTCTATAATAAAAGGGATAACAAAAATATTTAGACTATACTTTTCTGCCCCAGGAGTTCAGAGAAGAAAATCTACAACATACCCAACTACCCAACTATCAAAAAAAATGGAATGCCTACAGGCTCCAGTGATGGAGAATTGGTCCTAATTTTTTACCTTCTAATAATTTAAGTTCCTTAGTAAAAAATCCACACTCTTCAATAATCCGATCTTCTATGGTCTTCCTTCCCATGCCAAAGGCCTCGTACACACGGCCGAGATTCTCGTTGAAAAAAACATGTCGTTTTTTTCGACGAGATTCTTGGACAAGAAACTTGTCCCGGCCGAGTGTACACCCGCGGTTCTTTGAATGGAGCGTACGCGGTGACGTCATCGACTACGACGAGCATGCGCTCGTCACATTCGATGCCGTCGCCGCCATCTTGGTATACCCTACGTATGCCTAGGAAGCTACCGCGCATGCGTCAAATTCATTTCGAACATGCGCGGGCTTCCGGGAGGACAGGTAAGTGTACACGCACTCACTTTTCTCGTCGAGAAACATGCCGAGGAGAATCTCGACGAGAAAATAGAGAGCAGGTTCTCTATTTTCTCGTCGAGGTTTCTTGTCGGTTTTCTCGACGAGAAACCCGATAGCAGCGTACACACGACCGATTCACTCGGCAAGACCTCTCTGCCAGCAAGTTTCTTGCTGGTTCTTGCTGAGAAAATCGGTCATGTGTACGAGGCCAAAGTCTCGTAATTTGCTGAGCGTGAACCTTCTCATGACTTTCCAGCTCTCTCCATGGCTGAATGGGAGACCTATGAAAGAACAGAATACTAATCAGCCCTACAAATCTTTATTTGTCATGTTACATCCAGAGTATATTAAAACAAAAACTGGGGCCAAATAAGATGTTTAATCATTTGCTGACTTCTACACATTTCATATACAGTGGGGAGAACAAGTATTTGATACACTGCCGATTTTGCAGGTTTTCCTACTTACAAAGCATGTAGAGGTCTGTAATTTTTATCATAGGTACTCTTCAACCGCGAGAGACAGAATCTAAAACAAAAATCCAGAAAATCACATTGTATGATTTTAAATAATTAATTTGCATTTTATTGCATGACAGAAGTATTTGATCACCTACCAACCAGTAAGAATTCCGGCTCTCACAGACCTGTTATTTTTTCTTTAAGAAGCCCTCCTGTTCTCCACTCATTACCTGTATTAACTGCACCTGTTTGAACTTGTTACCTGTATAAAAAACAGCTGTCCACACACTCAATCAAACAGACTCCAACCTCTCCACAATGGCCAAGACCAGAGAGCTGTGTAAGAACATCAGGGATAAAATTGTATACCTGCACAAGGCTGGGATGGGCTATAGGACAATAGGCAAACAGGTTGGTGAGAAGGCAACAACTGTTGGCGCAATTATTAGAAACTGGAAGAAGTTCAAGATGACAGTCAATCTCCATCGGTCTGGGGCTCCATGCAAGATCTCACCTTGTGGGGCATCAATGATCATGAGTAAGGTGAGGGATCAGCCCAAAACTACACGGCAGGACCTGGTCAATGACCTGAAGAGAGCTGGGACCACAGTCTCAAAGAAAACCATTAGTAACACACTACTCATGGATTAAAATCCTGCAGCACACGCAATGTCCCCCAGCTCAAGCCAGCGCATGTCCAGGCCCCTCTGAAGTTTGCCAATGACCATCTGGATGATCCAGAGTAGTGATGAGCCGAACACCCCCGGGTTCGGTTCGCACCAGAACCCGCGAACGGACCGAAAGTTCGAACGAACATTAGAACCCTATTAAATACAATGGATGCGAACGTTCGAATTCTAAAGTGCTAATTATAACAACTATTATGCATGTTATTGTCATAAATAGGGTTTGGGAACCCGGGTTGTGCACCAGGGGACATGTATCAATGCAAAAAGAAGTTTTAAAAACGGTCGTTTTTCGGGAGCAGTCATTTTAATGATGCATAAAGTGAAAAAAAAAAAGTCAAATATTCCTTTAAATATCGTACCTGGGGGGTGTCTAAAGTATGCCTGTGAAGTGCCACGTGTTTCCCGTGTTTAGAACTGTCCCTGCACAAAATGACACTTCTAAAGGAAAAAAAAGCCATTTAAAACTGCTTGCGGCTTTAATGTAATGTCTGGTCCCGGTAATATGGATGAAATTCTTTAAGAAAAATGGCATAGCTACCCCATGACCCCCCCCTACCCCAGCCCATTACCAGCCCCTTTGGGTCTTGTATGGATATTAAGGGGAACCCCGCACATAAAATAAAAAAGGCCCTATATACTCTGAACAGCCGTATACAGGCGGTGCATACAAGACAGGGACTGTAGGTTTGTTCTTATGTAGAATCTGTTTGTAATTTTGAACAGGTACATTGTTGAAGTGTAGCTCCAGCCCAAAAATCTATTTTTAAACTTTTTGGGAAACATAGGTAAGGGTTATCACCCCTGTAACATTTGTTTTGCTGTCTGTGCCCCTGTTCAGAACATTTCACCTCACTTTCCGTCCCAATGACAACTGTTTTTGAAATGTGGTGTTTTTCTTGAAACAAGGATTGCTGATAAAGCATCAGTACAGATGAGACCCCTTTCTCCCATATTTATTCTTACAGGAGAGAATTTTCCTTTCTAGGGGTAGATTTCCTCTCACTTCCTGTTGTCTTCTTTCGTTTGCAAGTAGGAGTCGTTTGTAAGTTGGATGTTTGAAAGTAGGGACCTGCCGTATATACTCTGCAGAAATAGGCCCCTTAGTTGTTGGTGTTGGCACAACACTGTAAGCACTCAGTTACTCTTGGTTGGTGCTGGAACGCCCTGCTGTCAACTATTATATCAGGAATTTTAATTACATATAATTGTTGAACAGTGGTAGTAAAAATTGGGGCTTTGATGGTGGTGCTGGTGCCACAACACTGTAAGCCCTGACAGTTACTCTTGGTGGGTGCAGCAATGGGCCCTGCTGTGAATTATTAGATCAAGAATTGTAATTACATGCCCCTTTTGAACAGGGGCTGAAAAATTGGGCCTTTCGTGGTGGTGGTGGTGGTGGCGTTGCCACAAGACTGTAAGCCCTCAGAGTTACTCTTGGTGGGTGCAGCAATGGACCCTGCTGTGAATTATTAGATCAAGAATTGTAATTGCATGCCCCTGTTGAACAGGGGCTGAAAAATTGGGCCTTAGGCACTGGTGGCACAACACTACAACCCCTCACAGATACTGTACTTGGAGCACAGCAATGAGCCCTGTTGCAAAGTATTGCTTCAAAAATTGTAATGACACGCCCCTGTTAAACAGGGGCTGAAAAATTGGGCCTTAGGCACTGGTGCCACAACACTCCAACCCCTCACAGATACTGTACTTGGAGCACAGCAATGAGCCCTATGGCAAATTATTGCTAAAAAAATTGTAATTACACGCCCCTGTAAAACAGGGGCTGAAAAATTGGGCCTTAGCCACTGGTGGCGGCACCCATAAACAAAAATGATCTTCCAAGCTATCATCATCAATCGTATCATTGAGGACTCGGAGGAGGAGGATAGCCAGTCAACATAACAGCACAGGCACTCAGCATCAGCATCAGTCTTGAAGGGATGTGACATGTTAAAATCAATTAGTCTGTTATATCAGCATCAGGTGTGTGGTAGCTGGTGGTGATCCAAGACTGGTTCATCTTGATGAAAGTCAGTCGATCAACCGAGTCGGTGGACAGGCGCACCCTGTGATCCGTGACAAATCCTCCAGCAGCACTGAATGTGCGTTCCGAAAGAACGCTGGATGCAGGACAGGCCAGTAGCTCAATTGCATACTGTGCAAGGTCTGGCCAGTGATCCATCCTCAAGACCCAGTAAGCCAGAGGATTTTCGGTGGGGAAGGTGTCCAAGTCTGACCTTGCCCCTAGATATTCCTGCACCATGTTTATCAGACGCTGGCGATGGTTGCTGGAACCGATCATACTTTGGGGCTGCGGACTAAAGAATTGTCTGAACGCATCGGTCAGACGGCCACCTTCCCCACCGCTCCTTCTTTGACTGGCCGAAGCCTCAGCAACTCGTTGTCCAGGACCAGGAGTTTGTAACCTCCCAGTCTCTGGGAACGCGTTGCACAGACCTTTCTGCAAGGCCTCCCGGAGTTGTCTCATCCTCTGCTCCCTCTGCGACGGTAACATAAGGTCCGCAACCTTACCCTTGTACCGTGGATCAAGGAGAGTGGCCAGCCAGTAATGGTCCCTCTCCTTGATCCGAAGAATACGAGGATCCTTCCGCAGACTTTGCAGGATCAGGGAGGCCATGCAGCGTAGGTTTGCTGAGGCATTCGCTCCGGAGTCCTCTGGGTCACTAAGGACGACATGATCCGCAGCCACCTCCTCCCAGCCACGTACAAGTCCACTGGTTTCTTGGGACTGTAAATCATCCCTAAAAGACTGCTGCTGATGATGCTGAGTGCCAGCCTCCACCTCCATGCTGACACAATCCTCCTCCTCCTCCTCCTCCTCTTCCTGTGCGATGGGTGGGACAGAAGGAACACTGTCTGGGTAAAGGGGGCCTTGAGAGGCAAGGAAGTCCTCCTCTTCCTGCCTCTGTTCTGCCTCAAGTGCCCTGTCCATTATTCCACGCAGCGTGTGCTCCAACAGGTGGACAAGAGGTACAGTGTCACTGATGCATGCACTGTCACTGCTCACCATCCTCGTGGCCTCCTCAAATGGTGCCAGGACAGTGCATGCATCCCTGATCATGCCCCACTGGCGTGGAGAAAAAAAACCAAGCTCCCCTGACCCTGTCCTGGTGCCGTAGTCGCACAGGTACTCATTGATGGCCCTCTGCTGCGTGTGCAGCCGCTGCAGCATGGCCAACGTTGAGTTCCACCTGGTGGGCATGTCACATATAAGGCGGTTCTTGGGCAGGTTCAACTCCTTTTGCAGCTCAGCCAGGCGAGCACTGGCATTATAAGATCTGCGGAAATGCACACAGACTTTCCTGGCCTGCCTCAGGACATCCTGTAAGCCCGGGTACCTGCCCAAGAACCGCTGCACCACCAGGTTAAGGACGTGAGCCACACAGGGCACATGGGTCAGTTGTCCCTGTCGGAGGGCGGAGAGGAGGTTGGTGCCATTGTCGCAAACCACCATTCCTGGCTTAAGCTGGCGTGGCGTCAACCACCTCTCGGCCTGGCCCTGCAGAGCAGACAGGACCTCTGCCCCAGTGTGGCTTCTGTCCCCCAAACACACCAGCGCAAGCACGGCATGGCATCTTTTTGCCTGCGTACTTGCGTAGCCCCGTGAACGGCTACGGAGCACCGCTGGTTCATAGGACAAACCACAGGAAGAGGCCATGGAGGAAGAAGAAGAGGAGGGGGTGGAGGAGAGAGGTGTGTCACAACCAGTAGTAGCATTTTGGAGGCGTGGTGGTGGGACAACCTCCGACACTACTGCACCTTGTCCTGCATCCTTCCCAGCTGCCAAAAGAGTGACCCAATGGGCCGTGAAAGAAAGGTAACGTCCCTGTCCATGCCTGCTGGACCATGAGTCAGCGGTAATATGCACCTTACCGCTGACCGCCCTGTCCAGCGAGGCCAAGACATTGCCTTCCACATGCCGGTAGAGAGCCGGAATAGCCTTCCGTGAGAAAAAGTGGCGTTTGGGAACCTGCCACTGAGGAACCGCACATTGCACAAACTCACGGAAGGGGGCCGAGTCTACCAACTGAAAAGGCAGCAGTTGAAGCGCTAGCAATTTAGCCAAGCTAGCATTCAACCGCTGGGCATGTGGATGGCTGGGAGTGAACTTCTTTCGACGGTCCAGCAGCTGGGGCAGGGAAATTTGCCTGCTAGAATCGGACGTCGGTGTACTGCTAGCAGAGTGGCCGCAAGTACTTGGCTGTGACACACCTAATTCTACACCTTCATTCCTCTCAGTGCATGTTTCAGAGAGGACTGAAGTTATAGTGGGGTTGGAGATCCCAGCTGATGCGGTGCAAGGAGAGGTCCGCTTTGTTCTTTGGTGTGGGTCTTTGAGGTAGGCTTGCCAACGAGCTGCATGGCAGGTCAACATATGTCTGGTCAGGCATGTGGTACCCAAGCGGCTGATGTTTTGGCCACGCGATATACGCTTGAGACATATGTTGCAAACAGCAGCTGTGCGATCTGATGCACTAGCCTCAAAAAAGGCCCACACCAAAGAACTTTTTGAATGACGGGCAGAGGCAGCGCCCTGCACAGGCGGAGCTCTGCGGTGTGATTCCGTCGGTGTACTGCCCTTACGCTGGCCACCAAAGGGCATCCTGCCTCGTTGGAGATGTGCCTCCTCCTCATCCTCCTCCTCCTCCTCTCTCCTATTAGGCACCCACGTGGAGTCAGTGACCTCATCATCACCTCCCTCCTCATCACTGGAGGCAATCTGGCAGTATGCTGCAGCTGCTGGAACATGACTGCCAGATTGGTGTCCTTCTTGAGCATCCCCTCTGTCTGCTCTCACGCTACTGCCTTCCTCTAGCTGGGTTTCATCATCAGACCCTTCGAAACGCTGGGCATCCTCCTGGAGCATGTACCCAACACTGTGCTGAAACAGTTCGGGGGACTCCTCAGGAGGAGGACATGGTGGGTCTAGGGAAGGAGTGACTGATGATGAGTCTGACATTGATACCAGGGAAGAGGACGCTTTGGCAGCTGCTTTTCCAGTACCCTGAGCCTGGGTGAGAGAGGATGAGGAGGAGGGCTTGGTCATCCACTCTACCAAGTCTTCGGCATGATGTGGCTCAACATGTCCAGCTGCCGAAAAGAAGGACAAGCGTGTCCCATGGCCATGTGCTGATGACAATGCACCGCGTCCACGACCAGCACTGTTGCCCCCAGACACAGAGCCTGCTTGCCCTCTTTTATTGCCTCCTGACTGTCTGCCTCTCCTTGTTTGCCTTCCAGACATTCTAATAGATGGCCTGCAGGGAGATGGGAAAAAAGCAATAAGGGCTACCTTCAGGTGTCCTTCTCTGTCCCTTGAAACAAGGACTTTGACAGTGAAAGAAACTGACACACTCTCCCTACCTACAGTTTTCTGTCCCTAGAAAAAATGTTTTTTTTAAGCACAATTTAGCACAAGGAGAATTACCTCACTGTCCTTCCAGGTCCCTGGAAACAAGGACTTTGACAGTGAAAGAAACTGACACACTCTCCCTACCTACAGTTTTCTGTCCCTAGAAAAAATGTTTTTTTTAAGCACAATTTAGCACAAGGAGAATTACCTCACTGTCCTTCCAGGTCCCTGGAAACAAGGACTTTGACAGTGAAAGAAACTGACACACTCTCCCTACCTACAGTTTTCTGTCCCTAGAAAAAATGTTTTTTTTAAGCACAATTTAGCACAAGGAGAATTACCTCACTGTCCTTCCAGGTCCCTGGAAACAAGGACTTTGACAGTGAAAGAAACTGACACACTCTCCCTACCTACAGTTTTCTGTCCCTAGAAAAAATGTTTTTTTTAAGCACAATTTAGCACAAGGAGAATTACCTCACTGTCCTTCCAGGTCCCTGGAAACAAGGACTTTGACAGTGAAAGAAACTGACACACTCTCCCTACCTACAGTTTTCTGTCCCTAGAAAAAATGTTTTTTTTAAGCACAATTTAGCACAAGGAGAATTACCTCACTGTCCTTCCAGGTCCCTGGAAACAAGGACTTTGACAGTGAAAGAAACTGACACACTCTCCCTACCTACAGTTTTCTGTCCCTAGAAAAAATGTTTTTTTTAAACACAATTTAGCACAAGGAGAATTACCTCACTGTCCTTCCAGGTCCCTGGAAACAAGGACTTTGACAGTGAAAGAAACTGACACACTCTCCCTACCTACAGTTTTCTGTCCCTAGAAAAAATGTTTTTTTTAAGCACAATATAGCACAAGGAGAATTCACTCACTGTCCTTCCAGGTCCCTGGAAACAAGGACTTTGACAGTGAAAGAAACTGACACACTCTCCCTACCTACAGTTTTCTGTCCCTAGAAAAAATGTTTTTTTTAAGCACAATTTAGCACAAGGAGAATTACCTCACTGTCCTTCCAGGTCCCTGGAAACAAGGACTTTGACAGTGAAAGAAACTGACACACTCTCCCTACCTACAGTTTTCTGTCCCTAGAAAAAATGTTTTTTTTAAGCACAATTTAGCACAAGGAGAATTACCTCACTGTCCTTCCAGGTCCCTGGAAACAAGGACTTTGGCAGTGAAAGAAACTGACACACTCTCCCTACCTACAGTTTTCTGTCCCTAGAAAAAATGTTTTTTTTAAGCACAATATAGCACAAGGAGAATTCACTCACTGTCCTTCCAGGTCCCTGGAAACAAGGACTTTGACAGTGAAAGAAACTGACACACTCTCCCTACCTACAGTTTTCTGTCCCTAGAAAAAATGTTTTTTTTAAGCACAATTTAGCACAAGGAGAATTACCTCACTGTCCTTCCAGGTCCCTGGAAACAAGGACTTTGACAGTGAAAGAAACTGACACACTCTCCCTACCTACAGTTTTCTGTCCCTAGAAAAAATGTTTTTTTTAAGCACAATTTAGCACAAGGAGAATTATCCTCACTGTCCTTCCAGGTCCCTGGAAACAAGGACTTTGGCAGTGAAAGAAACTGACACACTCTCCCTACCTACAGTTTTCTGTCCCTAGAAAAAATGTTTTTTTTAAGCACAATTTAGCACAAGGAGAATTACCTCACTGTCCTTCCAGGTCCCTGGAAACAAGGACTTTGACAGTGAAAGAAACTGACACACTCTCCCTACCTACAGTTTTCTGTCCCTAGAAAAAATGTTTTTTTTAAGCACAATTTAGCACAAGGAGAATTACCTCACTGTCCTTCCAGGTCCCTGGAAACAAGGACTTTGACAGTGAAAGAAACTGACACACTCTCCCTACCTACAGTTTTCTGTCCCTAGAAAAAATGTTTTTTTTAAGCACAATTTAGCACAAGGAGAATTACCTCACTGTCCTTCCAGGTCCCTGGAAACAAGGACTTTGACAGTGAAAGAAACTGACACACTCTCCCTACCTACAGTTTTCTGTCCCTAGAAAAAATGTTTTTTTTAAGCACAATTTAGCACAAGGAGAATTACCTCACTGTCCTTCCAGGTCCCTGGAAACAAGGACTTTGACAGTGAAAGAAACTGACACACTCTCCCTACCTACAGTTTTCTGTCCCTAGAAAAAATGTTTTTTTTAAACACAATTTAGCACAAGGAGAATTACCTCACTGTCCTTCCAGGTCCCTGGAAACAAGGACTTTGACAGTGAAAGAAACTGACACACTCTCCCTACCTACAGTTTTCTGTCCCTAGAAAAAATGTTTTTTTTAAGCACAATATAGCACAAGGAGAATTCACTCACTGTCCTTCCAGGTCCCTGGAAACAAGGACTTTGACAGTGAAAGAAACTGACACACTCTCCCTACCTACAGTTTTCTGTCCCTAGAAAAAATGTTTTTTTTAAGCACAATTTAGCACAAGGAGAATTACCTCACTGTCCTTCCAGGTCCCTGGAAACAAGGACTTTGACAGTGAAAGAAACTGACACACTCTCCCTACCTACAGTTTTCTGTCCCTAGAAAAAATGTTTTTTTTAAGAACAATTTAGCACAAGGAGAATTACCTCACTGTCCTTCCAGGTCCCTGGAAACAAGGACTTTGGCAGTGAAAGAAACTGACACACTCTCCCTACCTACAGTTTTCTGTCCCTAGAAAAAATGTTTTTTTTAAGCACAATTTAGCACAAGGAGAATTACCTCACTGTCCTTCCAGGTCCCTGGAAACAAGGACTTTGACAGTGAAAGAAACTGACACACTCTCCCTACCTACAGTTTTCTGTCCCTAGAAAAAAGGTTTTTTTTAAGCACAATTTAGCACGAGGAGAATTACCTCACTGTCCTTCCAGGTCCCTGGAAACAAGGACTTTGACAGTGAAAGAAACTGACACACTCTCCCAACCTACAGTTTTCTGTCCCTAGAAAAAATGTTTTTTTTAAGCACAATATAGCACAAGGAGAATTCACTCACTGTCCTTCCAGGTCCCTGGAAACAAGGACTTTGACAGTGAAAGAAACTGACACACTCTCCCTACCTACAGTTTTCTGTCCCTAGAAAAAATGTTTTTTTTAAGCACAATTTAGCACAAGGAGAATTACCTCACTGTCCTTCCAGGTCCCTGGAAACAAGGACTTTGACAGTGAAAGAAACTGACACACTCTCCCTACCTACAGTTTTCTGTCCCTAGAAATTTTTTTTTTTTTAAGCACAATTTAGCACAAGGAGAATTATCCTCACTGTCCTTCCAGGTCCCTGGAAACAAGGACTTTGGCAGTGAAAGAAACTGACACACTCTCCCTACCTACAGTTTTCTGTCCCTAGAAAAAATGTTTTTTTTAAGCACAATTTAGCACAAGGAGAATTACCTCACTGTCCTTCCAGGTCCCTGGAAACAAGGACTTTGACAGTGAAAGAAACTGACACACTCTCCCTACCTACAGTTTTCTGTCCCTAGAAAAAATGTTTTTTTTAAGCACAATTTAGCACAAGGAGAATTACCTCACTGTCCTTCCAGGTCCCTGGAAACAAGGACTTTGACAGTGAAAGAAACTGACACACTCTCTCTACCTACAGTTTTCTGTCCCTAGAAAAAATGTTTTTTTTAAGCACAATTTAGCACAAGGAGAATTACCTCACTGTCCTTCCAGGTCCCTGGAAACAAGGACTTTGACAGTGAAAGAAACTGACACACTCTCCCTACCTACAGTTTTCTGTCCCTAGAAAAAATGTTTTTTTTAAGCACAATTTAGCACAAGGAGAATTACCTCACTGTCCTTCCAGGTCCCTGGAAACAAGGACTTTGACAGTGAAAGAAACTGACACACTCTCCCTACCTACAGTTTTCTGTCCCTAGAAAAAATGTTTTTTTTAAGCACAATTTAGCACAAGGAGAATTACCTCACTGTCCTTCCAGGTCCCTGGAAACAAGGACTTTGACAGTGAAAGAAACTGACACACTCTCCCTACCTACAGTTTTCTGTCCCTAGAAAAAATGTTTTTTTTAAGCACAATTTAGCACAAGGAGAATTACCTCACTGTCCTTCCAGGTCCCTGGAAACAAGGACTTTGACAGTGAAAGAAACTGACACACTCTCCCTACCTACAGTTTTCTGTCCCTAGAAAAAATGTTTTTTTTAAGCACAATTTAGCACAAGGAGAATTACCTCACTGTCCTTCCAGGTCCCTGGAAACAAGGACTTTGACAGTGAAAGAAACTGACACACTCTCCCTACCTACAGTTTTCTGTCCCTAGAAAAAATGTTTTTTTTAAGCACAATATAGCACAAGGAGAATTCACTCACTGTCCTTCCAGGTCCCTGGAAACAAGGACTTTGACAGTGAAAGAAACTGACACACTCTCCCTACCTACAGTTTTCTGTCCCTAGAAAAAATGTTTTTTTTAAGCACAATTTAGCACAAGGAGAATTACCTCACTGTCCTTCCAGGTCCCTGGAAACAAGGACTTTGACAGTGAAAGAAACTGACACACTCTCCCTACCTACAGTTTTCTGTCCCTAGAAAAAATGTTTTTTTAAGCACAATTTAGCACAAGGAGAATTACCTCACTGTCCTTCCAGGTCCCTGGAAACAAGGACTTTGGCAGTGAAAGAAACTGACACACTCTCCCTACCTACAGTTTTCTGTCCCTAGAAAAAAATTTTTTTTAAGCACAATTTAGCACAAGGAGAATTACCTCACTGTCCTTCCAGGTCCCTGGAAACAAGGACTTTGACAGTGAAAGAAACTGACACACTCTCCCTACCTACAGTTTTCTGTCCCTAGAAAAAATGTTTTTTTTAAGCACAATTTAGCACAAGGAGAATTACCTCACTGTCCTTCCAGGTCCCTGGAAACAAGGACTTTGACAGTGAAAGAAACTGACACACTCTCCCTACCTACAGTTTTCTGTCCCTAGAAAAAATGTTTTTTTTAAGCACAATTTAGCACAAGGAGAATTACCTCACTGTCCTTCCAGGTCCCTGGAAACAAGGACTTTGACAGTGAAAGAAACTGACACACTCTCCCTACCTACAGTTTTCTGTCCCTAGAAAAAATGTTTTTTTTAAGCACAATTTAGCACAAGGAGAATTACCTCACTGTCCTTCCAGGTCCCTGGAAACAAGGACTTTGACAGTGAAAGAAACTGACACACTCTCCCTACCTACAGTTTTCTGTCCCTAGAAAAAATGTTTTTTTTAAGCACAATTTAGCACAAGGAGAATTACCTCACTGTCCTTCCAGGTCCCTGGAAACAAGGACTTTGACAGTGAAAGAAACTGACACACTCTCCCTACCTACAGTTTTCTGTCCCTAGAAAAAATGTTTTTTTTAAGCACAATTTAGCACAAGGAGAATTACCTCACTGTCCTTCCAGGTCCCTGGAAACAAGGACTTTGACAGTGAAAGAAACTGACACACTCTCCCTACCTACAGTTTTCTGTCCCTAGAAAAAATGTTTTTTTTAAGCACAATTTAGCACAAGGAGAATTACCTCACTGTCCTTCCAGGTCCCTGGAAACAAGGACTTTGACAGTGAAAGAAACTGACACTCTCCCTACCTACAGTTTTCTGTCCCTAGAAAAAATGTTTTTTTTAAGCACAATATAGCACAAGGAGAATTCACTCACTGTCCTTCCAGGTCCCTGGAAACAAGGACTTTGACAGTGAAAGAAACTGACACACTCTCCCTACCTACAGTTTTCTGTCCCTAGAAAAAATGTTTTTTTTAAGCACAATTTAGCACAAGGAGAATTACCTCACTGTCCTTCCAGGTCCCTGGAAACAAGGACTTTGACAGTGAAAGAAACTGACACACTCTCCCTACCTACAGTTTTCTGTCCCTAGAAAAAATGTTTTTTTTAAGCACAATTTAGCACAAGGAGAATTACCTCACTGTCCTTCCAGGTCCCTGGAAACAAGGACTTTGACAGTGAAAGAAACTGACACACTCTCCCTACCTACAGTTTTCTGTCCCTAGAAAAAATGTTTTTTTTAAGCACAATATAGCACAAGGAGAATTCACTCACTGTCCTTCCAGGTCCCTGGAAACAAGGACTTTGACAGTGAAAGAAACTGACACACTCTCCCTACCTACAGTTTTCTGTCCCTAGAAAAAATGTTTTTTTTAAGCACAATATAGCATAAGCACAAAACACACTGACACTCTCCCTACCTATCCTTCTCTTTCCCTAAACTAAAGGAATCCAGGTTAAGCAAGAAAGAAATAAAAGTCACTGTCCCTGCCTATGCTGCTCTATCCCTGCTCCGGAACACACTACACTAGGCCGCCGTGCTGGCGGCCTTTTATAGTGTGGGGCGTGTACTAAACCCCCTCAGCAATAATTGGCCACAGGCATCCTGCCTGTGGCCAATCATTGCTCTCCTCGCTGCCGGCGCTGTGATTGGCCAAGCATGCGGGGTCACAGTGCATGCTTGGCCAATCACAGCGCCTGGATGACACTGCGATGGCGTAGTGCATTGTGGGCCGTTCGCGTCACTCGAATTTGGCGCGAACGGCCCAAATCGTTCGATCTTCGTCGAACGATCGAACAGCCGATGTTCGAGTCGAACGTATGTTCGACTCGAACACGAAGCTCATCCCTAATCCAGAGGAGGAATAGGAGAAGATCATGTGGTCTGATGAGATAAAAATAGAATTTTTTGGTCTAAATTCTACTCGCCGTGTTTGGAGGAAGAAGGATGAGTACAACCCCAAGAACACCATCCCAACCGTGAAACATGGAGGTGGAAACATCATTCTTTGGGGGTGCTTTTCTGCAAAGGGGTCAGGACGACTGCACCGTATTGAGGGGAGGATGGATGGGGCCAGGTATCGCGACATCTTGGCCAACAATCTCCTTCCCTCAGTAAGAGCATTGAAGATGGGTCGTGGCTGGGTCTTCCAGCATGACATCAACCCAAAACACACAGCCAGGTCAACTAAGGAGTGGCTCCGTAAGAAGCATCTCAAGGTTCTGGAGTGGCCTAGCCAGTCTCCAGACCTGAACCCAATAGAAAATCTTTGGAGGGAGCTGAAAGTCCGTATTACCCAGCGTCAGCCCCGAACCCTGAAGGTTCTGGAGAAACTCTGTATGGAGGAGTGGGCCAAAATCCCTGCTGCAGTGTGTGCAAACCTGGTCAAGAACTACAGGAAACGTATGATCTCTGTAATTACAAACAAAGGTTTCTGTACCAAATATTAAGTTCTGCTTTTCTGATGTATCATACAATGTGATTTTCTGGATTTTTGTTTTAGATTCTGTCTCTCATAGTTGCAGAGTACCTATGATAAAAATTATAGACCTCTATATGCTTTGTAAGTAGGAAAACCTGCAAAATCGGCAGTGTATCAAATACTTGTTCTCCCCACTGTAATTACCAGTGAGCGTTGAGTTAGATCACACAAAACATTTGCTTGAAGTTACCTTAACCTGTAGACTAGTTTTGGTAAATGAGTAGGGCTTGATGGATTAGAATTAAAGCAACATGCACTATATTACCAAAAGTATTGGGATGCCTGACTTTACATGCACATGAAGTTTAATGGCATCCCAGGCACTGATGTGGACAAGAAGGCCTGGCTCGTAGTCTCCGCTCTAATTCATCTCAAAGGTGTTCTATCGGGTTAAGGTCAGGACTCTGTTCAGGCCAGTCAAGTTCCTCCACCCCAAACTCACTCTTCCATGTTTTTATGGGCCTTGCTTTGTGCACTGGTCCAAATCATTTGGTGGAGGGGGGATTATGGTGTGGGGTTGTTTTTCAGGGGTTAGGCTTGGCCCCTTAGACCCCTTTCACACTGGGACACTTTGCAGGCGCTACAGCGCTAAAAATAGTGCCTGCAAAGTGCCCTGAAAGAGCCGCTCCTGTCTCTCCAGTGTGAAAGTCTGGGGGCTTTTACACTGGAGCGGTGCGCTGGCAGGACGCTAAAAAAAGTCCTGCTAGCAGCATCTTTGGAGCGGTGAAGGAGCGGTGTGTACACCGCTCCTCCACCGCTCCTGCCCATTGAAATCAATGGGGCAGCGCGGCTATACCGCCGGCAAAGCGCTGCTGCAGCGGCGCTTTGCGGGCAGTTTTAACCCTTTTTCGGCCGCTAGCAGGGGTTAAAAGCGCTCCGCTAGCGGCCGAATACCCCCCGCAAAACTATAGTAAAGCGCTGCTAAAAATAGCGGGGCTTTACCGCCGACGCCCCCACCACCCCAGTGTGAAAGCAGCCTTAGTTCCAGTGAAGGGAACTCTTAAGGTGTCAACAAACCAAGACATTTTGTACGATTTCATGCTCCCAACTTTGCGGGAACAGTTTTGGGATGGTCCCTTCCAGTTCCAACATGACTGTGCACCAGTGCACAAATCCCAATACTTTTGGTATTATAAGGGGTTATTTCCGAAAGGCAAATCCACTTTGCACTACAAGTGCAAACTACAAGTGCAAAGTGCACTGAAAGTGCACTTGGAAGTGCAGTTGCTGTAGATCCAAGGGGGACATGCAAGGAAAATAAAAAACAGCATTTTAGCTTGCACATGATTGGATGATAAAATCAGCAGAGCTGCCCCTCGTTTCAGATGTACCCCTCAGATTTACAGCGACTGCACTTCCAAGTGCACTTTCAGTGCAATTTCAAGTGCACTTTGCATTTGTAGTGCAAAGCGGATTTGCCTTTCGTAAATAACCCCCATAGTGTATAACCTGAAACCTAAAATGCAATATTTTGCAGCTTACCAATCATTAGATTTAGTGTCTGCATTCATTTTTTTTTTTACTTATTTCACCTGATGATCTGACCAGTAACACACCTCCTGTATTAGAGTACCCTACTCTGGATGAAGGAGCACAGGGGGAATCTTTGGACAGTAGAATTGTCAGTCTGGGCGGAAGGGAGTGGTAAATGTATTCGAAGATTTAAATACACAAACAAACTGAAGCCAAACTCCACCTATTATGTTATAATCATTTACAGCAGTTTCTTCTGGGATAAAGGTTTTACATGAATAAATGAAAGCTGATCATTGTGTAGAGGGTACTCCAAATTTAGGGGGGTCCCTATGTCTAAATTTAGGGGGATGACCTGAGCACTAGTATGGTTCGGGCCTTCTAATTGTTCTGGACTCTGCTTTATTGCTGTTCCCTGTGGCCTGCAGGTGGCGCTGCCATGTTGGGTCAGGGTTGAACCATAGTTTACATTGGCGCTACTGGATGTCCTCTCTCAGCTACCATGCAGTGGGCTGGTTATGCCTGCTGTGAATGCCGGGAGAGGATATAAAAGAGGCAGACGCCATTTTACTGAGAGAGACCCGGGGACCAGTACCCGGCGGAGTGTGCAACCCCTAAGGAGGGGGGTGCGTACCCCGACTGAGGAGTCTCGGGAACCTTTGGCCCGAGACCGCAACGTTCCAGAGAGGCCCAGTACCTTCAACTGGGTCTACAGGCAGAATTTAGGAGTCCAAGGATACCCGGGCGAGGGTATCCACTCTGACCAAGAGGAAGTCAGGGGAGGATCGGTCCCATAAAAGAAGACGAGTGATAGTTAGATTGCTGTCTCGGGAAAGGCCTGGTGACCTGTCGGAGGGAAGGATCCTATGCTCCGCAGAACTGACCCTGTGGAGTGCTGCTGCTCTTTGCGCACAGACTGAACTTGTCCTTGGAGGATTAAATTGCTTGTTCGAGCTCCACACTGGCTGCTAGGACCATTGAGGGACTATCCGGGTGAGCTGTACCCACTCGGGACCGAGTGGCGATGAATCTGGGAGTTCTGTGCCTGAATCTGCTCTAGTTCACCTATCATCTCTCATCTACTCTCTCTCTACCTATCAAGCAAAGACATAAAATAAACTCAGCGTTGGAGTTTAAGTGGTTTGGACATTGACTTTATTGGAGAGGAAAAAGTACAGACTCGTCTCTACACTCTGGAGATGGGAAACCAGTGGAAGGAGGTAACTCGCTGCGGGACCCAGGTACATATACACCGCCTGACCTCTAAACTAGAGGACCTGGGCTTGTGGCATGGGTGCCTCTCCTTTGCCCTAGGAGGAGAGGGTGGTGCTACACATGGGGGCTCGTCCAGGATTCTGCAGCTGCCCCTGGAAGCTGGACTTTACTTTCTCCCTTGTGTGTGTTTTCTGGAAGTCGGCCATATTGAGAGATAGAGGTACGGGCCTAGTTCATTTCTAGCTGCGTAGTTCATGGGCGTGTCTCGAGCCTGGAAAAGCCTGCGAGTTGCGTGCAGCAGAAGAAAAAAAAACAGGAGGAGTCCTGCTAGGTGTGTGCTTCACGTGGTGTGTTCTCGCCAAAGGACATTACAGATTGGATCAGTGACGAAGCAACATGTCTGCCGCTCCATGGATCTCTGCTCCACCGGGACCTCGAGGGTTCCCAACTGCTTCAGCCATGGACGTTGCTTCATTTGCTGCCCCTTTGACGGATACAGGAATTCGGTTGAACCCCCGGGGTAGCTTTGCCCTTTACACGTGCAGAGATGCAGAGGCCTTGGGCATGATCTGTCCAGAGTGCCAGGGACTGGCCGTGCAGCTTCGCCCTTTCGGGAGATGTGCCCTTTGCGGGGAATTCCTTTTTGAGGTCGATCAGCCTACTGAAAAGCCAAAGGTCTACTGGGTTAACTGTCTCTCCGGCACTGTTACTCCGGAGGAGAAAAGTTGTGCTTCCACAGCCGTGCCCATACGCACCCCTGCGGAAACAGCGGATGCTGAGGAAAAAGTTCCGGCTGCTACGGAGCTTGAGACGGAGAATACAGTGGATGCTACCTCTGTTGCGATGGAGTCATCCCTTCCCCCTTCTAAAAGGAAGGTGGGATACGTTAAGGCCTCCCGCGGCCGCGGTGGAAGCCTACCCCAGCGCCTGCCTGAACCGGATCATCAACCCAGAGGGATCTCCAGCTGATCCAAGTCAGGGGATGGTAAGAAGGCTGGGAAAACTGAGACATTGGCTTTGTTGGGAGAGGGTAGAAAGTCCACACCCCATGCTACCGGGGATGTGCGGACCGCCAGCCTGCAAAGACCTTCCATTTTTCGGGACAATGTATCGGTGTCTACTACCAGCTATTTGCGGCAGAGGCATTGGACACCTCTGACTTTGAATCATCATCCGATGTGGGGGATGACCATGAAATTGACAAGATTTTCATCCGCAAGGGTTGGGACAAAATCCCGGTGACCTCATCCCGCAGTTTAAAGGGTTTTTCGCCAATGGACTCTGGGGTAACTACGCCCCGGGTGGAAGTGACTGTCCCAAGGGAAGAGGCCAATCCTATGCCTGCTTTGTCTGCCCCGGCATCCTCCGTACCTGATACTGCTGCTGCTGTTCGCTCTCCTCTGCGGCCGCCTATGTTGCAGTTGGAGCCCAGGCTAATAAAGAGATCTCCAGATGAGATTGTCCTCCCTGGAAATGGAGATCGTGCGAACATGCCGCCTCTGGCCCGATTACAGCGGCTTTTGCACCAGAAGGTAGCAGCGGAATATGGTTGTGAGTACCCATATGTTCCCAAGGACCTTTTGTTCGAGATAGAGGCCTCCTGAGAACGATGGTATGCAGACTTTGTGTGGGATCGTTTGGAGGTAAAGAAAGGTCACAGCTATTTCAAGTGTTCAGTCGTGATGACTGAGCGATACAAGGGCTGTCGGAAAGACTGGACTCTTGGTCGGCACATTCATGCAGACCGGGTGGTGATTCGTAGCAGGGATTGAGATGATGTGGTGTACTCAATAGAGACTCTGGACAAAGACTGGAAGACTCTTGTTCTCCCTGATCCCCAGTACTATATCTGAAGTGGGAGCTTGTTTTTTTTTATTATTATTCCAATTCAGGGACATTGCCTGAACTGTCCCCTTGACCTTCCGCCCAAGGGAAAATCTACTCTTTGGAGATTTGGGGGAACTATTTGTGTTTTTTTCCCTCTACTGTTCTGTAAAGAGAACTGAACTTTGGGTAGATTTAGTTAGGGCAAAGCAGGAAGCCAACGTGAACAAGAAGGAGGGCTCATGTGCTAAAGTGGTGCCTATGTGCACCTAGGCCATGTAGTGATGTGTGCTGCCACTAGGTGGTGGTGGTCTGCAGAAATTTTGTGTTGCAGAGGCAAGTCATTCTTTCTAGGAGGAATGGTTTGTTTCTGACTCCCAGAAAGTTAGAAGATGTTATTTGTATGCTGTGTTTTTTTTTTTCTTTTCTCCTCTGCAGGTGATTGCCTATCAAGTACATCGGAGAATGGGTGGAAAGATAGGAAAGAAAAAAAAGGGGATTGTTTGTAAAATGACTGTAATATATATTACTTGCTGTTCTTTCTTTAAAAAAAACAAAAACTTTTTGATTCAGGCACTGAACACATCCTATTGTACATATTTGGAAAAGACCAGAGCCAACTCAGGATTGAGGGGGGTCTTCTGACCTTCTCCAGACACTGGGGACAGTGTCTATTAAAGAGGGGGGTGTGTGTAGTGGGTACTTCAAATTTAGGGGGCTACCTATGTCTAAATTTAGGGGGATGACCTGAGCACTAGTATGGTTCGGGCCTTCTAATTTTTCTGGACTCTGCTTTGTTGCTGTGTGCCTATGTAGAGTTCCCTGTGGCCTGCAGGTGGCGCTGCCATGTTGGGTCAAGGTTGAACCATAGGTTACATTGGCGCTATTGGATGTCCTCTCTCGGCTACCATGCAGTGGGCTTGTTATGCCTGCTGTGCATGCCGGGAGAGGAGATAAAAGAAGCATACGCCATTTTACTGAGAGAGACCCGGGGACCAGTACCCGGAGGAGTGTGCAACCCCTAAGGAGGGGGGTGCGTACCCCGACTGAGGAGCCGAGACCGCAACGTTCCGGGTAGGCCCAGTGCCTTCAACTGGGTCTACAGGCAGAATTTAGGAGTCCCAGGATACCCGGGTGAGGGTATCCGCTCTGACCAAGAGGAAGTCAGGGGAGGATCGGTCCCATAACAGGAGACGAGTGATAGTTAGATTGCTGTCTCGGGAAAGGCCTGGTGACCTGTCGAAGGGAAGGATCATATGCTCCGCAGAACTGGAACTGACCCTGCGGAGTGCTGCTGCTCTTTGAGGACAGACTGAACTTGTCCTTGGAGGATTAAATTGCTTGTTCGAGCTCCACACTGGCTGCTAGGACCATGGAGCGACCATCCGGGTGAGCTGTACCCACTCGGGACCGAGTGGTGATAAATCTGGGAGTTCTGTGCCTGAATCTGCTCTAGTTCAACTATCATCTCTCATCTACTCTCTCTCTACCTATCAAGCAAAGACATAAAATAAACTCAGCGTTGGAGTTTAAGTGGTTTGGACATTGACTTTATTGGAGAGGGAAAAGTACAGACTCGTCTCTACTAGTGATGAGCCGAACACCCCCGGGTTCGGTTCGCACCAGAACCCGCGAACGGACCTGAAAGTTCGTACGAACATTAGAACCCTATTAAATACAATGGATGCGAACGTTCGAATTCTAAAGTGCTAATTATAACAACTATTATGCATGTTATTGTCCTAAAAAGGGTTTGGGAACCCGGGTTCTGCACCAGGGGACATGTATCAATGCAAAAAGAAGTTTTAAAAACGGTCGTTTTTCGGGAGCAGTCATTTTAATGATGCATAAAGTGAAAAAAAAAGTCAAATATTCCTTTAAATATCGTACCTGGGGGGTGTCTAAAGTATGCCTGTGAAGTGCCACGTGTTTCCCGTGTTTAGAACTGTCCCTGCACAAAATGACACTTCTAAAGGAAAAAAAAGCCATTTAAAACTTCTTGCGGCTTTAATGTAATGTCTGGTCCCGGTAATATGGATGAAAATCTTTAAGAAAAATGGCATAGCTACCCCATGACCCCCCCCCCCCCTACCCCAGCCCATTACCAGCCCCTTTGGGTCTTGTATGGATATTAAGGGGAACCCCGCACATAAAATAAAAAAGGCCCTATATACTCTGAACAGCCGTATACAGGCGGTGCATACAAGACAGGGACTGTAGGTTTGTTCTTATGTAGAATGTGTTTGTAATTTTGAACAGGTACATTGTTGAACTGTAGCTCCAGCCCAAAAATCTATTTTTAAACTTTTTGGGAAACATAGGTAAGGGTTATCACCCCTGTAACATTTGTTTTGCTGTCTGTGCCCCTGTTCAGAACATTTCACCTCACTTTCCGTCCCAATGACAACTGTTTTTGAAATGTGGTGTTTTTCTTGAAACAAGGATTGCTGATAAAGCATCAGTACAGAGGAGACACCTTTCTCCCATATTTATTCTTACAGGAGAGAATTTTCCTTCCTAGGGGTAGATTTCCTCTCACTTCCTGTTGTCTTCTTTCGTTTGCAAGTAGGAGTCGTTTGTAAGTTGGATGTTTGAAAGTAGGGACCTGCCGTATATACTCTGCAGAAATAGGCCCCTTAGTTGTTGGTGTTGGCACAACACTGTAAGCACTCACAGTTACTCTTGGTTGGTGCTGGAACGCCCTGCTGTCAACTATTATATCAGGAATTTTAATTACATATAATTGTTGAACAGTGGTAGTAAAAATTGGGGCTTTGATGGTGGTGCTGGTGCCACAACACTGTAAGCCCCGACAGTTACTCTTGGTGGGTGCAGCAATGGGCCCTGCTGTGAATTATTAGATCAAGAATTGTAATTGCATGCCCCTGTTGAACAGGGGCTGAAAAATTGGGCTTTTCGTGGTGGTGGTGGTGGTGGTGGTGTTGCCACAACACTGTAAGCCCTCAGAGTTACTCTTGGTGGGTGCAGGAATGGGCCCTGCTGTGAATTATTAGATCAAGAATTGTAATTACATGCCCCTTTTGAACAGTGGCTGAAAAATTGGGCCTTTCGTGGTGGTGGTGGTGGTGGCGTTGCCACAACACTGTAAGCCCTCAGACTTACTCTTGGTGGATGCAGGAATGGGCCCTGCTGTGAATTATTACATCAAGAATTGTAATTGCATGCCCCTGTTGAACAGGGGCTGAAAAATTGGGCCTTAGGCACTGGTGGCACAACACTACAACCCCTCACAGATACTGTACTTGGAGCACAGCAATGAGCCCTGTTGCAAAGTATTGCTTCAAAAATTGTAATGACACGCCCCTGTTAAACAGAGGCTGAAAAATTGGGCCTTAGGCACTGGTGGCACAACACTACAACCCCTCACAGATACTGTACTTGGAGCACAGCAATGAGCCCTATGGCAAATTATTGCTAAAAAAATTGTAAGTACACGCCCCTGTAAAACAGGGGCTGAAAAATTGGGCCTTAGCCACTGGTGGCGGCACCCATAAACAAAAATGATCTTCCAAGCTATCATCATCAATCGTATCATTGAGGACTCGGAGGAGGAGGATAGCCAGTCAACATAACAGCACAGGCACTCAGCATCAGCATCAGTCTTGAAGGGACGTGACATGTTAAAATCAATTAGTCTGTTATATCAGCATCAGGTGTGTGGTAGCTGGTGGTGATCCAAGACTGGTTCATCTTGATGAAAGTCAGTCGATCAACCGAGTCGGTGGACAGGCGCACCCTGTGATCCGTGACAAATCCTCCAGCAGCACTGAATGTGCGTTCCGAAAGAACGCTGGATGCAGGACAGGCCAGTAGCTCAATTGCATACTGTGCAAGCTCTGGCCAGTGATCCATCCTCAAGACCCAGTAAGCCAGAGGATTTTCGGTGGGGAAGGTGTCCAAGTCTGACCTTGCCCCTAGATATTCCTGCACCATGTTTATCAGACGCTGGCGATGGTTGCTGGAACCAATCATACTTTGGGGCTGCGGACTAAAGAATTGTCTGAACGCATCGGTCAGACGGCCACCTTCCCCACCGCTCCTTCTTTGACTGGCCGAAGCCTCAGCAACTCATTGTCCTGGACCAGGAGTTTGTAACCTCCCAGTCTCTGGGAACGCGTTGCACAGACCTTTCTGCAAGGCCTCCCGGAGTTGTCTCATCCTCTGCTCCCTCTGCGACGGTAACATAAGGTCCGCAACCTTACCCTTGTACCGTGGATCAAGGAGAGTGGCCAGCCAGTAATGGTCCCTCTCCTTGATCCGAAGAATACGAGGATCCTTCCGCAGACTTTGCAGGATCAGGGAGGCAATGCAGCGTAGGTTTGCTGAGGCATTCGCTCCGGAGTCCTCTGGGTCACTAAGGACGACATGATCCGCAGTCACCTCCTCCCAGCCACGTACAAGTCCACTGGTTTCTTGGGACTGTAAATCATCCCTAAAAGACTGCTGCTGATGATGCTGAGTGCCAGCCTCCACCTCCATGCTGACACAATCCTCCTCCTTCTCCTCCTCCTCCTCCTCTTCCTCTTCCTGTGTGATGGGTGGGACAGAAGGAACACTGTCTGGGTAAAGGGGGCCTTGAGAGGCAAGGAAGTCCTCCTCTTCCTGCCTCTGTTCTGCCTCAAGTGCCCTGTCCATTATTCCACGCAGCGTGTGCTCCAACAGGTGGACAAGAGGTACAGTGTCACTGATGCATGCACTGTCACTGCTCACCATCCTCGTGGCCTCCTCAAATGGTGCCAGGACAGTGCATGCATCCCTGATCATGCCCCACTGGCGTGGAGAAAAAAAAACAAGCTCCCCTGACCCTGTCCTGGTGCCGTAGTCGCACAGGTACTCATTGATGGCCCTCTGCTGCGTGTGCAGCCGCTGCAGCATGGCCAACGTTGAGTTCCACCTGGTGGGCATGTCACATATAAGGCGGTTCTTGGGCAGGTTCAACTCCTTTTGCAGCTCAGCCAGGCGAGCACTGGCATTATAAGATCTGCGGAAATGCACACAGACTTTCCTGGCCTGCCTCAGGACATCCTGTAAGCCCGGGTACCTGCCCAAGAACCGCTGCACCACCAGGTTAAGGACGTGAGCCACACAGGGCACATGGGTCAGTTGTCCCTGTCGGAGGGCGGAGAGGAGGTTGGTGCCATTGTCGCAAACCACCATTCCTGGCTTAAGCTGGCGTGGCGTCAACCACCTCTCGGCCTGGCCCTGCAGAGCAGACAGGACCTCTGCCCCAGTGTGGCTTCTGTCCCCCAAACACACCAGCGCAAGCACGGCATGGCATCTTTTTGCCTGCGTACTTGCGTAGCCCCGTGAACGGCTACGGAGCACCGCTGGTTCATAGGACAAACCACAGGAAGAGGCCATGGAGGAAGAAGAAGAGGAGGGGGTGGAGGAGAGAGGTGTGTCACAACCAGTAGTAGCATTTTGGAGGCGTGGTGGTGGGACAACCTCCAACACTACTGCACCTTGTCCTGCATCCTTCCCAGCTGCCAAAAGAGTGACCCAATGGGCCGTGAAAGAAAGGTAACGTCCCTGTCCATGCCTGCTGGACCATGAGTCAGCGGTAATATGCACCTTACCGCTGACCGCCCTGTCCAGCGAGGCCAAGACATTGCCTTCCACATGCCGGTAGAGAGCCGGAATAGCCTTCCGTGAGAAAAAGTGGCGTTTGGGAACCTGCCACTGAGGAACCGCACATTGCACAAACTCACGGAAGGGGGCCGAGTCTACCAACTGAAAAGGCAGCAGTTGAAGCGCTAGCAATTTAGCCAAGCTAGCATTCAACCGCTGGGCATGTGGATGGCTGGGAGTGAACTTCTTTCGACGGTCCAGCAGCTGGGGCAGGGAAATTTGCCTGCTAGAATCGGACGTCGGTGTACTGCTAGCAGAGTGGCCGCAAGTACTTGGCTGTGACACACCTAATTCTACACCTTCATTCCTCTCAGTGCATGTTTCAGAGAGGACTGAAGTTATAGTGGGGTTGGAGATCCCAGCTGATGCGGTGCAAGGAGAGGTCCGCTTTGTTCTTTGGTGTGGGTCTTTGAGGTAGGCTTGCCAACGATCTGCATGGCAGGTCAACATATGTCTGGTCAGGCATGTGGTACCCAAGCGGCTGATGTTTTGGCCACGCGATATACGCTTGAGACATATGTTGCAAACAGCAGCTGTGCGATCTGATGCACTAGCCTCAAAAAAGGCCCACACCAAGGAACTTTTTGAATGACGGGCAGAGGCAGCGCCCTGCACAGGTGGAGCTCTGCGGTGTGATTCCGTCGGTGTACTGCCCTTACGCTGGCCACCAAAGGGCATCCTGTCTCGTTGGAGATGTGCCTCCTCCTCATCCTCCTCCTCCTCTCTCCTATTAGGCACCCACGTGGAGTCAGTGACCTCATCATCCCCTCCCTCCTCATCACTGGAGCCAATCTGGCAGTATGCTGCAGCTGCTGGAACATGACTGCCAGATTGGTGTCCTTCTTGAGCATCCCCTCTGTCTGCTCTCACCCTACTGCCTTCCTGTAGCTGGGTTTCATCATCAGACCCTTCGAAACGCTGGGCATCCTCCTGGAGCATGTACCCAACACTGTGCTCAAACAGTTCGGGGGACTCCTCAGGAGGAGGACATGGTGGGTCTAGGGAAGGAGTGACTGATGATGAGTCTGACATTGATACCAGGGAAGAGGACGCTTTGGCAGCTGCTTTGCCAGTACCCTGAGCCTGGGTGAGAGAGGATGAGGAGGAGGAGGAGGGCTTGGTCATCCACTCTACCAAGTCTTCGGCATGATGTGGCTCAACATGTCCAGCTGCGGAAAAGAAGGACAAGCGTGTCCCATGGCCATGTGCTGATGACAATGCACCGCGTCCACGACCAGCACTGTTGCCCCCAGACACAGAGCCTGCTTGCCCTCTTTTATTGCCTCCTGACTGTCTGCCTCTCCTTGTTTGCCTTCCAGACATTCTAATAGATGGCCTGCAGGGAGATGGGAAAAAAGCAATAAGGGCTACCTTCAGGTGTCCTTCTCTGTCCCTTGAAACAAGGACTTGCACAGTGAAAGAAACTGACACTCTCCCTACCTACAGTTTTCTGTCCCTAGAAAAAAAATTTTTTTTAAGCACAATATAGCACAAGGAGAATTCACTCACTGTCCTTCCAGGTCCCTAGAAACAAGGACTTGCACAGTGAAAGAAACTGACACTCTCCCTACCTACAGTTTTCTGTCCCTAGAAAAAATGTTTTTTTTAAGCACAATATAGCACAAGGAGAATTCACTCACTGTCCTTCCAGGTCCCTAGAAACAAGGACTTGCACAGTGAAAGAAACTGACACTCTCCCTACCTACAGTTTTCTGTCCCTAGAAAAAATGTTTTTTTTAAGCACAATATAGCACAAGGAGAATTCACTCACTGTCCTTCCAGGTCCCTAGAAACAAGGACTTGCACAGTGAAAGAAACTGACACTCTCCCTACCTACAGTTTTCTGTCCCTAGAAAAAATGTTTTTTTTAAGCACAATATAGCACAAGGAGAATTCACTCACTGTCCTTCCAGGTCCCTAGAAACAAGGACTTGCACAGTGAAAGAAACTGACACTCTCCCTACCTACAGTTTTCTGTCCCTAGAAAAAATGTTTTTTTTAAGCACAATATAGCACAAGGAGAATTCACTCACTGTCCTTCCAGGTCCCTAGAAACAAGGACTTGCACAGTGAAAGAAACTGACACTCTCCCTACCTACAGTTTTCTGTCCCTAGAAAAAATGTTTTTTTTAAGCACAATATAGCACAAGGAGAATTCACTCACTGTCCTTCCAGGTCCCTAGAAACAAGGACTTGCACAGTGAAAGAAACTGACACTCTCCCTACCTACAGTTTTCTGTCCCTAGAAAAAATGTTTTTTTTAAGCACAATATAGCACAAGGAGAATTCACTCACTGTCCTTCCAGGTCCCTGGAAACAAGGACTTGCACAGTGAAAGAAACTGACACTCTCCCTACCTACAGTTTTCTGTCCCTAGAAAAAAAGTTTTTTTTAAGCACAATATAGCACAAGGAGAATTCACTCACTGTCCTTCCAGGTCCCTAGAAACAAGGACTTGCACAGTGAAAGAAACTGACACTCTCCCTACCTACAGTTTTCTGTCCCTAGAAAAAATGTTTTTTTTAAGCACACTATAGCACAAGGAGAATTCACTCACTGTCCTTCCCAGTCCCTAGAAACAAGGACTTGCACAGTGAAAGAAACTGACACTATCCCTACCTACAGTTTTCTGTCCCTAGAAAAAAAGGTTTTTTTAAGCACACTATAGCACAAGGAGAATTCACTCACTGTCCTTCCCAGTCCCTAGAAACAAGGACTTGCACAGTGAAAGAAACTGACACTCTCCCTACCTACAGTTTTCTGTCCCTAGAAAAAATGTTTTTTTTAAGCACAATATAGCACAAGGAGAATTCACTCACTGTCCTTCCAGGTCCCTGGAAACAAGGACTTGCACAGTGAAAGAAACTGACACTCTCCCTACCTACAGTTTTCTGTCCCTAGAAAAAATGTTTTTTTTAAGCACACTATAGCACAAGGAGAATTCACTCACTGTCCTTCCAGGTCCCTGGAAACAAGGACTTGCACAGTGAAAGAAACTGACACTCTCCCTACCTAGAGTTTTCTGTCCCTAGAAAAAATGTTTTTTTTAAGCACACTATAGCACAAGGAGCATTCACTCACTGTCCTTCCAGGTCCCTGGAAACAAGGACTTGCACAGTGAAAGAAACTGACACTCTCCCTACCTACAGTTTTCTGTCCCTAGAAAAAATGTTTTTTTAAGCACAATATAGCACAAGGAGAATTCACTCACTGTCCTTCCAGGTCCCTGGAAACAAGGACTTGCACAGTGAAAGAAACTGACACTCTCCCTACCTACAGTTTTCTGTCCCTAGAAAAAATGTTTTTTTTAAGCACAATATAGCACAAGGAGAATTCACTCACTGTCCTTCCAGGTCCCTGGAAACAAGGACTTGCACAGTGAAAGAAACTGACACTCTCCCTACCTACAGTTTTCTGTCCCTAGAAAATATGTTTTTTTTAAGCACAATATAGCACAAGGAGAATTCACTCACTGTCCTTCCAGGTCCCTAGAAACAAGGACTTGCACAGTGAAAGAAACTGACACTCTCCCTACCTACAGTTTTCTGTCCCTAGAAAAAATGTTTTTTTTAAGCACAATATAGCACAAGGAGAATTCACTCACTGTCCTTCCAGGTCCCTGGAAACAAGGACTTGCACAGTGAAAGAAACTGACACTCTCCCTACCTACAGTTTTCTGTCCCTAGAAAAAATGTTTTTTTTAAGCACAATATAGCACAAGGAGAATTCACTCACTGTCCTTCCAGGTCCCTAGAAACAAGGACTTGCACAGTGAAAGAAACTGACACTCTCCCTACCTACAGTTTTCTGTCCCTAGAAAAAATGTTTTTTTTTAAGCACACTATAGCACAAGGAGAATTCACTCACTGTCCTTCCCAGTCCCTAGAAACAAGGACTTGCACAGTGAAAGAAACTGACACTCTCCCTACCTACAGTTTTCTGTCCCTAGAAAAAATGTTTTTTTTAAGCACACTATAGCACAAGGAGAATTCACTCACTGTCCTTCCCAGTCCCTAGAAACAAGGACTTGCACAGTGAAAGAAACTGACACTCTCCCTACCTACAGTTTTCTGTCCCTAGAAAAAATGTTTTTTCTTTTTCGTACATCACGGGACACAGAGCGACTTAGTCATTACTAATGGGTTATATAGTTTACCTTCAGGTGTTGGCACTGGCCAATTCCAAACCGGAAGTACCCTCCCCTATATAAGCCCCTCCCACCCGGGAGCACCTCAGTTTTTTGCCAGTGTCTAAGGTGTTGGCCAAAGAGTAACATGTGTTTTCACTGGGCTTGCGTACAGGTTCTTTTGGGCCTTAGTAAGCTGTTCCGGATCCCACCAAAAAAGCTTCATAGCTAAACGGTCGGTACCCGGGCCTTGCAGCAGAAGAGCAAGGTTTTGCCTGTAATGCTTCTCTTAGGAGGGCTGGACCCTGGGATCCAGAGCTCTGGTCATACCCACGACCAAGACGCTGTCTGTGCAGGGTGCTATACAGGTCCAGGGGAGTGGAATCCTTGGGAACCCGGTCCCTGAAGGTTTAATTACAATGCCTGCCGTGATAGGTGAAGTTTGGACTTTTGTGGACCAAACAAAGTCCTGCGGCGGGGATCAGGTAAGTGGGGGCCCTCAGGAACTTGGTTCTATTGGGGGACCCCCAAGCCTAATTTGTCTTTCTGTCTGTTACCTAACGGTATTCCCGCTAAATATCTGTGTTTGCCTATAACTACTGAAAATGTAAAATTTTAATAGTAGTCAAGAAAAAAAAAAACAGGGACCGCGGTACCTGTGTTAAACCACTAGAGGCCGCTGTAGTCCATTTTTCTTGTAAATGTGGATCTTTGGTTTTCTCAACTCAAAAGATCCAGGCAGCTGGTAAGTTTCTCTGAGGGAATCCACTTCCTCTGCCCTGTTGCTGCGTTCATCCACCGCACAGGCCCTCCGGCAAAAAGGGCCCTGGCTCCTAGTCCTCTGTTGGTTTTCGAAAAGGGCGCCATTGGCGCACGGGCGCGCGCGCGGGGCGCGTGCACGCGCCTCCTATGAAAAAAAAGGGGCGGGGCGGGTGGATGACGCTCGATGCGCGCCGCGGCGCTTCTGCGCATGTGCGGGCGTCCCAGCATGGTTAAAAGACACAGTACAAGTGTCAGCTGCATGCAAACAGAGCTAGCAACAAACAGTGGCACACAGAGGCGGTTGATGCAGGCATCCCCATAGAAAGGCACTTTAGTGGACACCAGCTGGTATATAGCAGCACCTGTGTTAGACTATTACCAGCAAAAATTGGTGTATGACGACGGGAATACCTCAGCTTTGTGCTTAAAGGATATGTCGTCCAGACGCTCCGGAAATAGATCTTCCAGGAAGCCAAAGGGGTCTCCATCGGGCTCTGAGGATATTGGGCATGCTTGCACTGCACCAATCTCCCCTGAGAATGCAGAGGTCAGTAGCCGTAGAAACCCTGCAGGAATGCCTGGTGCTGCGGCTGTCCCCAGTCCACCTGCTCCTGTATATATAACAGAGGAGGTTTTATCCTCAACTCTGGGAGGATTGGAAGAGAGATTAACAGCATTGATCGCTGCTTCCCTGTCACAGGAAAAGCGCGTCCGATCTCCGTCTCCTCCTTCAGAGTGCCTGTTAGTGGAGGAACAGCCCCACACAGAGATCGACCTACCTGAAGGGGATCAGGATGAGGTTGATTCACTTATAGAGGAATCAACAGTGGAAGAACCTTTCTCAGCTTCTCAGGCTGAAAGATTATGGGTTCAGTCTCTGACTAACATGGTCCGATCAGCATTTAAAATGCCTCTGGCGGAACCACCATCCACTACGGTTTCCTCGCTGGGGTCGCTAAAAGCTCCCCAGGCGGTCTGTTCCTTCCCAATCCACCCTTTATTAGAAGGGCTTATTTACCAGGATTGGGAGCATCCTGATAAAATATTTGCTCCCCCCAAGAGATTTCCGGTGATCTATCCCATGGAGGATAAGTTCATAAGAAAATGGAGGGTCCCTATAGTGGACGCAGCCATCTCTTCTGTTAACAAATCACTGACATGTCCAGTAGATAATGTTCCAATGTTCAAAGACCCAATAGATAAAAAATTGGAGTCTTTACTAAAATCTGCTTTCTCTACAGCAAGTATGGTGACACAACCTGCGGTAGCAGCGATTGGAGTCTGCCAAGCAGTGAAAGATCAGTTGAAACAAGTCTTAAGGGACTTACCAGATCAGCAGGCTCATGCCCTAGCTGACCTGCCTAGAGCCTTGTGTTTTGCGGTGGACGCCATAAAGGATACAATCCAACAGGCCTCCCGCTTTACGCTGTCTATAGTACATATGCGTAGGCTTCTGTGGCTCAAAAACTGGTCTGCTGAAGCTCCCTGTAAAAAACTGCTGGTTAGCTTCCCATTTCATGGAGAACGCTTATTTGGAGAAGATCTGGACAAATATATCCAGAAAATTTCTGCCGGTAAAAGTTCACTCTTACCGGTTAAGAACAAGGGTAGAAGTCCTTCTTTTAAGAGGCCTACCTCTCCAGTCCCGGGCACATCGGCTGTGAAGCAGTTCCGACGGCCTCCGCGGTCAAATTCAGGGGGCAGAAATCAGGGACAATCACAGGGTAACAAGAAGCCCTGGATCAAGAGAGGTACAAAACCTCCCCCTAAGGCATGAAGTATTGCCCCCGCTCAATCGGGTGGGGGGAAGACTTCAGTTGTTCACAGAGACCTGGCGGGACACCATCAGAGACAGATGGGTGCTCTCCGCAGTAAGTCTGGGATACAAGCTGGAGTTAAAAGGCACTCCTCCTGCCCAATTTATGAGGTCAAACGTGCCAAGAGATCCCCAAAAGAGAGGATCCCTCCTTCTGGCACTAGAACAACTATTGCTCCAAGGGGTAATCATGAAGGTTCCCCTGGAAGAAAGCGGATTCGGGTTTTACTCGAACCTTTTCACAGTCCCCAAACCAAATGGGGACGTGAGGCCCATATTAAATCTAAAAGGGCTAAACAAGTTCCTAAATATCAGGACCTTTCGGATGGAGTCGATCCGATCAGTGGCCACCGCCCTACAAGGGCAGGAATGGCTAGCCTCGATCGACATAAGGGATGCTTATCTGCATATTCCCATCTTTCCGGCCCATCAGAAATTTCTACGCTTTGCAGTAGAAGGGCGCCATTTTCAGTTCAGAGCCTTACCTTTCGGTCTGGCCACAGCACCACGAGTGTTCACAAAAATTCTGGCCCCATTATGGCCAATCTAAGAACACAGGGTGTAACGATAATGGCATATCTAGACGACCTGCTACTAATAGACCACTCAGTGGAAAAGCTGAAAGTAGCTATTCACAAGACAATCGAGTATCTGGAATATCACGGTTGGATTATCAACCGGGACAAGTCAGCTCTAAGACCAGTCAAAAGTCTGGAATACTTAGGGCTAAGGCTGGATTCAAATCAGAGAAAGATTTTCTTACGTCCAGAGAAGGTGTCGTCTTTAAGAAATTTGACCCACTTAGTGGGTACAAAAAGAAAACCATCCATACGTCTCTGCATGAGGCTGCTGGGAAAGATGGTGGCTTCATTCGAAGCGGTACCCTACGGTCAATTCCATTCAAGGAATTTGCAAAGGGCCATACTGTCAGCCTGGAACAAAAAAGTTCAGGCTTTAGACTTACCAATGTCCCTGTCCCCTTCCGTTCGCAAGAGCCTCCATTGGTGGTTGGTGCCCCAGAATCTGGAAAGAGGGAAACCCTTCAGTCCGGTTTCTTGGAAGGTGGTCACTACAGATGCCAGCCTCATCGGCTGGGGGGCAGTGCTGGAGCAATGGTCTCTCCAGGGCAGGTGGTCAGAAGCAGAAAAGGCCCTGCCCATCAATCTCTTAGAGATACGAGCAGCCCGGTATGCCCTAGTAGCATGGACATCCAAACTCCAGGGGTCCCCTGTCAGAATTCAATCAGACAATGCCACGGCAGTGGCATATATCAATCATCAGGGTGGCACCAAAAGTCGTGCAGCCCAGAAGGAAGCAAATTGCATCCTGGAGTGGGCAGAAAGATATGTCCCAGCCATATCCGCGGTTTTCATCCCAGGAGTGGAAAATTGGAGAGCGGACTTTCTAAGTCGCCAACAATTATGCCCGGGGGAATGGTCTCTTCATCCCGAGGTTTTTCCAGGCAATATGCCAGCGGTGGGGAACACCGGATGTAGATCTGCTAGCATCCAGATTCAACGCAAAGGTGGACAGGTTTGTGTCTCGCACAAGGGATCCCCTAGCTTGCGGCTCGGATGCCCTAGTGTTCCCTTGGGATCGGTTCAAGCTGATATATGCATTCCCACCGCCACAATTGTTACCGCGATTACTCCGCAGAATCAGGGTAGAAAAGAAACCAGTGATTCTGGTGGCTCCAGCGTGGCCCCGAAGGGCATGGTACGCGGAGATTGTAAAAATGTCAGTGAGGAGTCCTTGGACCCTCCCACTTCGTCCGGACCTGCTGTCGCAAGGACCGATATACCACCCTTCCTTACCAGCCCTAGGTTTGACGGCCTGGCTATTGAAGCCCACATTCTGAAAAAGAGAGGGCTCTCTAATTCTGTGGTATCTACCATGATCAATGCCAGGAAACCGGTATCCAGGCAGATCTATTATAGGATCTGGAAAGCGTACATTACGTGGTGTGAGACCAAGAAATGGCATCCACGTAAGTACATGATAGGGAGGATTCTGGACTTCCTACAGTGGGCTGTAGATAGGAAGCTGGCCTTGAGTACTATCAAGGGTCAGATTTCGGCCTTGTCAATATTTTTTCAAAGGCCCTTGGCTTCGCATTCACTAGTCAAAGCCTTTATACAAGGAGTGATGCGTATTAGCCCTCCGGTTAGTATTCCCATATGTCCTTGGGACTTAAACCTGGTTCTGTCGGTTCTACAGAAACAACCGTTTGAACCATTACAACACATTTCCTTGGTTCTTCTCACCAGGAAATTGGTTTTCTTAGTAGCCATTTGTTCGGCTAAAAGAGTGTCGGAATTAGCAGCTATGTCCTGTAAGGAGCCATATCTGGTTGTCCATAAGGACAGAGTAGTATTACGTCCTCATCCAGCCTTTCTTCCTAAGGTGGTATCGAGGTTTCATTTGAACCAAGATGTGGTTCTTCCTTCTTTTTTCCCCAAACCTAGCTCAGTAGAGGAAAAGTTATTACATTCTTTGGATGTGGTAAGAGCAGTTAAAGCTTATCTAAAAGCCACTGCTCAGATTCGCAGAACGGATTCTTTGTTTGTTCTGCCGGAAGGCCCCAGAAGGGGTCAGGCAGCATCAAAATCTACTTTAGCCAAGTGGATTCGACAGGTCATAATACAAGCCTATGGCTTGAGAAAGAGACCGCCTCCGTTCAAAGTTAGGGCGCACTCCACAAGAGCGGTTGGAACTTCATGGGCAGTGCATCACCAGGCCTCCCTGGCTCAAGTATGTAAGGCCGCAACATGGTCTTCGGTACACACGTTTACTAGATTCTATCAGGTAGACGTTAGAAGTCAGGAGGATGTCGCCTTTGGGCGCAGTGTGTTGCAGGCCGCAAAAGATCCTCATGCCTGATGGCGCCCAGCTTATGTACCCCCCCCTCATTTGGCATTGCTTTGGGACGTCCCATTAGTAATGACTAAGTCGCTCTGTGTCCCGTGATGTACGAAAAAGAAAAAGGGATTTTTATAACAGCTTACCTGTAAAATCCTTTTCTTGGAGTACATCACGGGACACAGAGCTCCCACCCCTCTTTTTGGGACACTTATTGCTTGGCTACAAAACTGAGGTGCTCCCGGGTGGGAGGGGCTTATATAGGGGAGGGTACTTCCGGTTTGGAATTGGCCAGTGCCAACACCTGAAGGTAAACTATATAACCCATTAGTAATGACTAAGTCGCTCTGTGTCCCGTGATGTACTCCAAGAAAAGGATTTTACAGGTAAGCTGTTGTAAAAATCCCTTTTTTTAAGCACAATATAGCACAAGGAGAATTCACTCACTGTTCTTCCAGGTCCCTGGAAACAAGGACTTGCACAGTGAAAGAAACTGACACTCTCCCTACCTACAGTTTTCTGTCCCTAGAAAAAATGTTTTTTTTAAGCACACTATAGCACAAGGAGAATTCACTCACTGTCCTTCCAGGTCCCTGGAAACAAGGACTTGCACAGTGAAAGAAACTGACACTCTCCCTACCTAGAGTTTTCTGTCCCTAGAAAAAATGTTTTTTTTAAGCACACTATAGCACAAGGAGCATTCACTCACTGTCCTTCCAGGTCCCTGGAAACAAGGACTTGCACAGTGAAAGAAACTGACACTCTCCCTACCTACAGTTTTCTGTCCCTAGAAAAAATGTTTTTTTTAAGCACAATATAGCACAAGGAGAATTCACTCACTGTCCTTCCAGGTCCCTGGAAACAAGGACTTGCACAGTGAAAGAAACTGACACTCTCCCTACCTACAGTTTTCTGTCCCTAGAAAAAATGTTTTTTTTAAGCACAATATAGCACAAGGAGAATTCACTCACTGTCCTTCCAGGTCCCTGGAAACAAGGACTTGCACAGTGAAAGAAACTGACACTCTCCCTACCTACAGTTTTCTGTCCCTAGAAAAAATGTTTTTTTTAAGCACAATATAGCACAAGGAGAATTCACTCACTGTCCTTCCAGGTCCCTGGAAACAAGGACTTGCACAGTGAAAGAAACTGACACTCTCCCTACCTACAGTTTTCTGTCCCTAGAAAAAATGTTTTTTTTAAGCACAATATAGCACAAGGAGAATTCACTCACTGTCCTTCCAGGTCCCTAGAAACAAGGACTTGCACAGTGAAAGAAACTGACACTCTCCCTACCTACAGTTTTCTGTCCCTAGAAAAAATGTTTTTTTTAAGCACAATATAGCACAAGGAGAATTCACTCACTGTCCTTCCCAGTCCCTAGAAACAAGGACTTGCACAGTGAAAGAAACTGACACTCTCCCTACCTACAGTTTTCTGTCCCTAGAAAAAATGTTTTTTTTAAGCACACTATAGCACAAGGAGAATTCACTCACTGTCCTTCCCAGTCCCTAGAAACAAGGACTTGCACAGTGAAAGAAACTGACACTCTCCCTACCTACAGTTTTCTGTCCCTAGAAAAAATGTTTTTTTTAAGCACAATATAGCACAAGGAGAATTCACTCACTGTCCTTCCAGGTCCCTGGAAACAAGGACTTGCACAGTGAAAGAAACTGACACTCTCCCTACCTACAGTTTTCTGTCCCTAGAAAAAATGTTTTTTTTAAGCACAATATAGCACAAGGAGAATTCACTCACTGTCCTTCCAGGTCCCTAGAAACAAGGACTTGCACAGTGAAAGAAACTGACACTCTCCCTACCTACAGTTTTCTGTCCCTAGAAAAAATGTTTTTTTTAAGCACACTATAGCACAAGGAGAATTCACTCACTGTCCTTCCCAGTCCCTAGAAACAAGGACTTGCACAGTGAAAGAAACTGACACTCTCCCTACCTACAGTTTTCTGTCCCTAGAAAAAATGTTTTTTTTAAGCACACTATAGCACAAGGAGAATTCACTCACTGTCCTTCCCAGTCCCTAGAAACAAGGACTTGCACAGTGAAAGAAACTGACACTCTCCCTACCTACAGTTTTCTGTCCCTAGAAAAAATGTTTTTTTAAGCACAATATAGCACAAGGAGAATTCACTCACTGTCCTTCCAGGTCCCTGGAAACAAGGACTTGCACAGTGAAAGAAACTGACACTCTCCCTACCTACAGTTTTCTGTCCCTAGAAAAAATGTTTTTTTTAAGCACACTATAGCACAAGGAGAATTCACTCACTGTCCTTCCAGGTCCCTGGAAACAAGGACTTGCACAGTGAAAGAAACTGACACTCTCCCTACCTAGAGTTTTCTGTCCCTAGAAAAAATGTTTTTTTAAGCACACTATAGCACAAGGAGCATTCACTCACTGTCCTTCCAGGTCCCTGGAAACAAGGACTTGCACAGTGAAAGAAACTGACACTCTCCCTACCTACAGTTTTCTGTCCCTAGAAAAAATGTTTTTTTTAAGCACAATATAGCACAAGGAGAATTCACTCACTGTCCTTCCAGGTCCCTAGAAACAAGGACTTGCACAGTGAAAGAAACTGACACTCTCCCTACCTACAGTTTTCTGTCCCTAGAAAAAATGTTTTTTTTAAGCACAATATAGCACAAGGAGAATTCACTCACTGTCCTTCCAGGTCCCTAGAAACAAGGACTTGCACAGTGAAAGAAACTGACACTCTCCCTACCTACAGTTTTCTGTCCCTAGAAAAAATGTTTTTTTTAAGCACAATATAGCACAAGGAGAATTCACTCACTGTCCTTCCAGGTCCCTAGAAACAAGGACTTGCACAGTGAAAGAAACTGACACTCTCCCTACCTACAGTTTTCTGTCCCTAGAAAAAATGTTTTTTTTAAGCACAATATAGCACAAGGAGAATTCACTCACTGTCCTTCCAGGTCCCTAGAAACAAGGACTTGCACAGTGAAAGAAACTGACACTCTCCCTACCTACAGTTTTCTGTCCCTAGAAAAAATGTTTTTTTTAAGCACAATATAGCACAAGGAGAATTCACTCACTGTCCTTCCAGGTCCCTGGAAACAAGGACTTGCACAGTGAAAGAAACTGACACTCTCCCTACCTACAGTTTTCTGTCCCTAGAAAAAATGTTTTTTTAAGCACACTATAGCACAAGGAGAATTCACTCACTGTCCTTCCAGGTCCCTGGAAACAAGGACTTGCACAGTGAAAGAAACTGACACTCTCCCTACCTAGAGTTTTCTGTCCCTAGAAAAAAAGTTTTTTTTAAGCACAATATAGCACAAGGAGAATTCACTCACTGTCCTTCCAGGTCCCTAGAAACAAGGACTTGCACAGTGAAAGAAACTGACACTCTCCCTACCTACAGTTTTCTGTCCCTAGAAAAAATGTTTTTTTTAAGCATAATATAGCACAAGGAGAATTCACTCACTGTCCTTCCAGGTCCCTGGAAACAAGGACTTGCACAGTGAAAGAAACTGACACTCTCCCTACCTACAGTTTTCTGTCCCTAGAAAAAATGTTTTTTTTAAGCACACTATAGCACAAGGAGAATTCACTCACTGTCCTTCCAGGTCCCTGGAAACAAGGACTTGCACAGTGAAAGAAACTGACACTCTCCCTACCTACAGTTTTCTGTCCCTAGAAAAAATGTTTTTTTTAAGCACAATATAGCACAAGGAGAATTCACTCACTGTCCTTCCAGGTCCCTAGAAACAAGGACTTGCACAGTGAAAGAAACTGACACTCTCCCTACCTACAGTTTTCTGTCCCTAGAAAAAATGTTTTTTTTAAGCACAATATAGCACAAGGAGAATTCACTCACTGTCCTTCCAGGTCCCTAGAAACAAGGACTTGCACAGTGAAAGAAACTGACACTCTCCCTACCTACAGTTTTCTGTCCCTAGAAAAAAAATTTTTTTTAAGCACAATATAGCACAAGGAGAATTCACTCACTGTCCTTCCAGGTCCCTGGAAACAAGGACTTGCACAGTGAAAGAAACTGACACTCTCCCTACCTACAGTTTTCTGTCCCTAGAAAAAATTTTTTTTTAAGCACACTATAGCACAAGGAGAATTCACTCACTGTCCTTCCAGGTCCCTGGAAACAAGGACTTGCACAGTGAAAGAAACTGACACTCTCCCTACCTAGAGTTTTCTGTCCCTAGAAAAATTTTTTTTTTAAGCACACTATAGCACAAGGAGCATTCACTCACTGTCCTTCCAGGTCCCTGGAAACAAGGACTTGCACAGTGAAAGAAACTGACACTCTCCCTACCTACAGTTTTCTGTCCCTAGAAAAAATGTTTTTTTAAGCACAATATAGCACAAGGAGAATTCACTCACTGTCCTTCCAGGTCCCTGGAAACAAGGACTTGCACAGTGAAAGAAACTGACACTCTCCCTACCTACAGTTTTCTGTCCCTAGAAAAAATGTTTTTTTTAAGCACAATATAGCACAAGGAGAATTCACTCACTGTCCTTCCAGGTCCCTGGAAACAAGGACTTGCACAGTGAAAGAAACTGACACTCTCCCTACCTACAGTTTTCTGTCCCTAGAAAAAATGTTTTTTTTAAGCACAATATAGCACAAGGAGAATTCACTCACTGTCCTTCCAGGTCCCTAGAAACAAGGACTTGCACAGTGAAAGAAACTGACACTCTCCCTACCTACAGTTTTCTGTCCCTAGAAAAAATGTTTTTTTTAAGCACAATATAGCACAAGGAGAATTCACTCACTGTCCTTCCAGGTCCCTGGAAACAAGGACTTGCACAGTGAAAGAAACTGACACTCTCCCTACCTACAGTTTTCTGTCCCTAGAAAAAATGTTTTTTTTAAGCACAATATAGCACAAGGAGAATTCACTCACTGTCCTTCCAGGTCCCTAGAAACAAGGACTTGCACAGTGAAAGAAACTGACACTCTCCCTACCTACAGTTTTCTGTCCCTAGAAAAAATGTTTTTTTTTAAGCACACTATAGCACAAGGAGAATTCACTCACTGTCCTTCCCAGTCCCTAGAAACAAGGACTTGCACAGTGAAAGAAACTGACACTCTCCCTACCTACAGTTTTCTGTCCCTAGAAAAAATGTTTTTTTTAAGCACACTATAGCACAAGGAGAATTCACTCACTGTCCTTCCCAGTCCCTAGAAACAAGGACTTGCACAGTGAAAGAAACTGACACTCTCCCTACCTACAGTTTTCTGTCCCTAGAAAAAAATGTTTTTTTTAAGCACAATATAGCACAAGGAGAATTCACTCACTGTCCTTCCAGGTCCCTGGAAACAAGGACTTGCACAGTGAAAGAAACTGACACTCTCCCTACCTACAGTTTTCTGTCCCTAGAAAAAATGTTTTTTTAAGCACACTATAGCACAAGGAGAATTCACTCACTGTCCTTCCAGGTCCCTGGAAACAAGGACTTGCACAGTGAAAGAAACTGACACTCTCCCTACCTAGAGTTTTCTGTCCCTAGAAAAAATGTTTTTTTTAAGCACACTATAGCACAAGGAGCATTCACTCACTGTCCTTCCAGGTCCCTGGAAACAAGGACTTGCACAGTGAAAGAAACTGACACTCTCCCTACCTACAGTTTTCTGTCCCTAGAAAAAATGTTTTTTTTAAGCACAATATAGCACAAGGAGAATTCACTCACTGTCCTTCCAGGTCCCTGGAAACAAGGACTTGCACAGTGAAAGAAACTGACACTCTCCCTACCTACAGTTTTCTGTCCCTAGAAAAAATGTTTTTTTTAAGCACAATATAGCACAAGGAGAATTCACTCACTGTCCTTCCAGGTCCCTAGAAACAAGGACTTGCACAGTGAAAGAAACTGACACTCTCCCTACCTACAGTTTTCTGTCCCTAGAAAAAATGTTTTTTTTAAGCACACTATAGCACAAGGAGAATTCACTCACTGTCCTTCCCAGTCCCTAGAAACAAGGACTTGCACAGTGAAAGAAACTGACACTCTCCCTACCTACAGTTTTCTGTCCCTAGAAAAAATGTTTTTTTTAAGCACACTATAGCACAAGGAGAATTCACTCACTGTCCTTCCCAGTCCCTAGAAACAAGGACTTGCACAGTGAAAGAAACTGACACTCTCCCTACCTACAGTTTTCTGTCCCTAGAAAAAATGTTTTTTTTAAGCACAATATAGCACAAGGAGAATTCACTCACTGTCCTTCCAGGTCCCTGGAAACAAGGACTTGCACAGTGAAAGAAACTGACACTCTCCCTACCTACAGTTTTCTGTCCCTAGAAAAAATGTTTTTTTTAAGCACACTATAGCACAAGGAGAATTCACTCACTGTCCTTCCAGGTCCCTGGAAACAAGGACTTGCACAGTGAAAGAAACTGACACTCTCCCTACCTAGAGTTTTCTGTCCCTAGAAAAAATGTTTTTTTAAGCACACTATAGCACAAGGAGCATTCACTCACTGTCCTTCCAGGTCCCTGGAAACAAGGACTTGCACAGTGAAAGAAACTGACACTCTCCCTACCTACAGTTTTCTGTCCCTAGAAAAAATGTTTTTTTTAAGCACAATATAGCACAAGGAGAATTCACTCACTGTCCTTCCAGGTCCCTAGAAACAAGGACTTGCACAGTGAAAGAAACTGACACTCTCCCTACCTACAGTTTTCTGTCCCTAGAAAAAATGTTTTTTTTAAGCACAATATAGCACAAGGAGAATTCACTCACTGTCCTTCCAGGTCCCTAGAAACAAGGACTTGCACAGTGAAAGAAACTGACACTCTCCCTACCTACAGTTTTCTGTCCCTAGAAAAAATGTTTTTTTTAAGCACAATATAGCACAAAGAGAATTCACTCACTGTCCTTCCAGGTCCCTAGAAACAAGGACTTGCACAGTGAAAGAAACTGACACTCTCCCTACCTACAGTTTTCTGTCCCTAGAAAAAATGTTTTTTTTAAGCACAATATAGCACAAGGAGAATTCACTCACTGTCCTTCCAGGTCCCTAGAAACAAGGACTTGCACAGTGAAAGAAACTGACACTCTCCCTACCTACAGTTTTCTGTCCCTAGAAAAAATGTTTTTTTTAAGCACAATATAGCACAAGGAGAATTCACTCACTGTCCTTCCAGGTCCCTGGAAACAAGGACTTGCACAGTGAAAGAAACTGACACTCTCCCTACCTACAGTTTTCTGTCCCTAGAAAAAATGTTTTTTTAAGCACACTATAGCACAAGGAGAATTCACTCACTGTCCTTCCAGGTCCCTGGAAACAAGGACTTGCACAGTGAAAGAAACTGACACTCTCCCTACCTAGAGTTTTCTGTCCCTAGAAAAAATGTTTTTTTTAAGCACACTATAGCACAAGGAGCATTCACTCACTGTCCTTCCAGGTCCCTGGAAACAAGGACTTGCACAGTGAAAGAAACTGACACTCTCCCTACCTACAGTTTTCTGTCCCTAGAAAAAATGTTTTTTTTAAGCACAATATAGCACAAGGAGAATTCACTCACTGTCCTTCCAGGTCCCTGGAAACAAGGACTTGCACAGTGAAAGAAACTGACACTCTCCCTACCTACAGTTTTCTGTCCCTAGAAAAAATGTTTTTTTTAAGCACAATATAGCACAAGGAGAATTCACTCACTGTCCTTCCAGGTCCCTGGAAACAAGGACTTGCACAGTGAAAGAAACTGACACTCTCCCTACCTACAGTTTTCTGTCCCTAGAAAAAATGTTTTTTTTAAGCACAATATAGCACAAGGAGAATTCACTCACTGTCCTTCCAGGTCCCTAGAAACAAGGACTTGCACAGTGAAAGAAACTGACACTCTCCCTACCTACAGTTTTCTGTCCCTAGAAAAAATGTTTTTTTTAAGCACAATATAGCACAAGGAGAATTCACTCACTGTCCTTCCAGGTCCCTGGAAACAAGGACTTGCACAGTGAAAGAAACTGACACTCTCCCTACCTACAGTTTTCTGTCCCTAGAAAAAATGTTTTTTTTAAGCACAATATAGCACAAGGAGAATTCACTCACTGTCCTTCCAGGTCCCTAGAAACAAGGACTTGTACAGTGAAAGAAACTGACACTCTCCCTACCTACAGTTTTCTGTCCCTAGAAAAAATGTTTTTTTTAAGCACACTATAGCACAAGGAGAATTCACTCACTGTCCTTCCCAGTCCCTAGAAACAAGGACTTGCACAGTGAAAGAAACTGACACTCTCCCTACCTACAGTTTTCTGTCCCTAGAAAAAATGTTTTTTTTAAGCACACTATAGCACAAGGAGAATTCACTCACTGTCCTTCCCAGTCCCTAGAAACAAGGACTTGCACAGTGAAAGAAACTGACACTCTCCCTACCTACAGTTTTCTGTCCCTAGAAAAAATGTTTTTTTTAAGCACACTATAGCACAAGGAGAATTCACTCACTGTCCTTCCAGGTCCCTGGAAACAAGGACTTGCACAGTGAAAGAAACTGACACTCTCCCTACCTAGAGTTTTCTGTCCCTAGAAAAAATGTTTTTTTTAAGCACACTATAGCACAAGGAGCATTCACTCACTGTCCTTCCAGGTCCCTGGAAACAAGGACTTGCACAGTGAAAGAAACTGACACTCTCCCTACCTACAATTTTCTGTCCCTAGAAAAAATGTTTTTTTTAAGCACAATATAGCACAAGGAGAATTCACTCACTGTCCTTCCAGGTCCCTGGAAACAAGGACTTGCACAGTGAAAGAAACTGACACTCTCCCTACCTACAGTTTTCTGTCCCTAGAAAAAATGTTTTTTTTAAGCACAATATAGCACAAGGAGAATTCACTCACTGTCCTTCCAGGTCCCTGGAAACAAGGACTTGCACAGTGAAAGAAACTGACACTCTCCCTACCTACAGTTTTCTGTCCCTAGAAAAAATGTTTTTTTTAAGCACAATATAGCACAAGGAGAATTCACTCACTGTCCTTCCAGGTCCCTAGAAACAAGGACTTGCACAGTGAAAGAAACTGACACTCTCCCTACCTACAGTTTTCTGTCCCTAGAAAAAATGTTTTTTTTAAGCACAATATAGCACAAGGAGAATTCACTCACTGTCCTTCCAGGTCCCTGGAAACAAGGACTTGCACAGTGAAAGAAACTGACACTCTCCCTACCTACAGTTTTCTGTCCCTAGAAAAAATGTTTTTTTTAAGCACAATATAGCACAAGGAGAATTCACTCACTGTCCTTCCAGGTCCCTAGAAACAAGGACTTGCACAGTGAAAGAAACTGACACTCTCCCTACCTACAGTTTTCTGTCCCTAGAAAAAATGTTTTTTTTAAGCACACTATAGCACAAGCACAAAACACACTGACACTCTCCCTACCTATCCTTCTCTTTCCCTAAACTAAAGGAATCCAGGTTAAGCAAGAAATAAATAAAAGTCACTGTCCCTGCCTATGCTGCTCTATCCCTGCTCCGGAACACACTACACTAGGCCGCCGTGCTGGCGGCCTTTTATAGTGTGGGGCGTGTACTAAACACCCTCAGCAATAATTGGCCACAGGCATCCTGCCTGTGGCCAATCATTGCTCTCCTCGCTGCCGGTGCTGTGATTGGCCAAGCATGCGGGGTCACAGTGCATGCTTGGCCAATCACAGCGCCTGGATGACACTGCGATGGCGTAGTGCATTGTGGGCCGTTCGCGTCACTCGAATTTGGCGCGAACGGCCCAAATCGTTCGATCTTCGTCGAACGATCGAACAGCCGATGTTCGAGTCGAACGTATGTTCGACTCGAACACGAAGCTCATCCCTAGTCTCTACACTCTGGAGATGAGAACCAGTGGAAGGAGGTAACTCGCTGTGGGACCCAGGTACATATACACCGCCTGACCTCTAAACTAGAGGACACAGGCTTGTGGCATTGGTGCCTCTCCTTTGCCCTAGGAGGAGAGGGTGGTGCTACAATTATAAGCACCCCAGCCAGTGTGAAATGGTTTGACTCATTCCTATAAACTGACACATCTAGAAGAGAGCTTGTTCTTTTGAAAAACTATAGACTTACTGGCTGGATCACCAGATGAAAATAGAAGAAAGAAAGCCTAAAAACGAAAACTAATGCAGCCATTATATTGGTAAGCTGCAATATTCACTTTCGAGCCAAAGACATACCCAGATTTCGGGGGGTTATACCGGTCCGGGATGATGCCTGCAGCCACATGCATCACCCCGGTACAGTTTTTTAGAGCCCGCAGTCTGCTCTCTTGAAAAAGCAATCCTAGCAGGTAACTAGACACTTTTTATAAGCAGTGGAAGGGGACATCCCTCCCTCCCTCCTCCCTTTTTAAAATCAAAAGCGTTCCAAAACACTGATCTTGGTGTTGTGAATGCTGGTAAAGACACATGAGGTATTTGGGGGTGTTATAGACCTCAGATTTCTCCATAAAGAGTAGCTGTCACATGCCTATTACTGTCACAAGGATGTTTATAGAAAAACTAATTAAAGCAATGGTGTGAAAAGAAAAAAATAAATCAAATTAATAATAATAATAAAAAAAACATTTAACATGCCCCCATCCCCCAATGCTTGGCTGCAAAGGCAAACGCGCATCAGTACCGCACACACGCAAACAGCAATTGTCCCACACATGTGGGGTATCACCGCGTTAGCTCATGGGCAGTAATTCTAGCACTAGACCTCCTCTGTTGCCTCACAACCTGGAATTAACATGGATTGTTTGAGGATTTGCATCATTTAATTTACAGTACACGCCCACAACTTTGAAGATTTTTTTTTTTTTTATTGTGAAGCAAACAACAAATAGGACAAAATAACAGAAAAAGTCAATGTGCATAACTATTCACCAACCTAAAGTCAATACTTTGTAGAGCCACCTTTTGCGGCTATCACAGCTATAAGTCGCTTTGGATAAGTCTCTATGAGCTTGCCACATCTTACCACTGGGATTTCTTTCTCGTACATCACGGGACACAGAGCGACATAGTCATTACTAATGGGTTATATAGATACCGTCAGGTGCTGGCACTGGCAACTTCCAAAACCGGAAGTACCCTCCCCTATATAAGCCCCTCCCATCCGAGAGCACCTCAGTTTTTTGCCAGTGTCTAAGGTGTTGGCCAAGAAGAAACATGTGTTTTTCACTGAGCTTGCGTACAGGTTCTTTTGGGCCTCAGTAAGCTATTCCGGATCCGACCAAAAAAGCTTCATAGCTAAACGGTCGGTACCCGGGCCTTGCAGAGAAGAGCAAGGTTTTGCCTGTAATGCTTCTCTTAGGAGAGCTGGACCCTGGGATCCAGAGCTCTGGTCATACCCACGACCAAGATGTTTTCTGTGCAGGGTGCTATACAGGTCCAGGGGAGTGGAATCCTTGGGAACCCGGTCCCTGAAGGTTTGATTACAATGCCTGCCGTGATAGGTGAAGTTTGGGCTTTTGTGGACCAAACAAAGTCCTGCGGCGGGGAACAGGTAAGTGGGGGCCCCCAGGAACTTGGTTCTATTGGGGGACCCCCAAGCCTAATTTGTCTTTCTGTCTGTTACCTAACGGTATTCCCGCTAATATTCTGTGTATGCCTGTTACTACTGAGAAAATGTAAAAATTTTAATAGTAGGCAAGAAAAAAAAAAAAAAAAAAATGTGTAAGACCGCGGTACCTGTGTTAGACACTAGAGGCCGCTATGGTTCTTTTTCTTGTAATGTGGATTTTTTTCTTCCAGAATCAAATCCAGGCAGGTGGTATGTTCTCTCCTGGGAAGCTGTCTCCTCTGCCCTGTTGCTGCGTTCATCCATCCCCGGGCCCTGCGGCAAAGGGACCCTGGCTCCCATCTAGCTCCTTGTTTTCAAAAAAGGCGCCGAAGGCGCACGTGCCCGCGCGCGTGCGCGTGCACGCGCCTCTATTCATAGAGGCGATCTGGAAAAAGGGGCGGAGCGGGTGGATGACGCTCAGGTGTGCGCCGCGGCGCTACTGCGCATGTGCGGGCGTCCAGCGTGTTTTAAAGCACATTATAGCTGGCTGTTGAAGTGCACAGACAGAGCTAGCAACAATATAAAGGCACATAGAGGCGGTTGATGCAGGCATCCCCTAGAAAGGCACTTTAGTAGACACCAACTGTTATATAGCAGCAATTGTGCTAGACTATTATCAGTAAAAGTGGTGTATTACGGCTGGAATACCTCAGCTTTAGGCTTAGGAATATGCCGTCCAGAAGCTCCGGAACTGAATCTTCCAGGAAGCGAAGGGGGTCTCATCGGGCTCTGAGGATCTTGGGCATACTTCTGCTGCACCAGTCTCCCCTGAAGTTCAGAGGTAAGTGACCGTAGAGACCCCGCAGGGGTACTTGGTACTGTGGCTGTCCTCAGTTCACCTGCTCCTGTGTATGTAACAGAGGAGGTTTTTTCCTCAGCTTTGGGAGGATTAGAGAGAGATTGTCAACATTGATCGCTGCCTCCCTGTCAGGGAAAGCACGCCCGATCTCCATCTCCTCCTTCAAAGTGCCTGTTAGCAGAGCAACAGTCCCATACAGGGATCGACCTGCCTGAAGGGGATCAGGATAAGGTTGATTCTGTTATAGAGGAGTCAACAGTGGGGGAACCTTTTCTCAGCATCTCAAGCTGAAAGATTATGGGTTCAGTCTCTGACTAACATGGTCCGATCAGCATTTAAAAATGCACCTTGCGGAACCATCAACCACTACTGTATCCTCGTTGGGGTCGCTAGAAGCCCCCAGACTGTCTGTTCTTTTCCACTTCACCCTTTACTGAAAGGGCTTATTTACCAGGATTGGGAACGTCCTGAGAAAATATTTATTCCCCCAAGAGATTTCCGGTGGTCTATCCCATGGAGGATAAGTTCATCAGAAAAAATGGAAGGTCCCTACAGTGGACGCAGCCATCTCTTGTATGTATAAATCACTGACATGTCCAGTGGATAATGTCCAAATGTTCAAGAACCCAATAGATAAAAGATTGGAGTCCTTATGAAAGTCTGCTTCTTTCTACAGCAAGCTTGGTGACACAACCAGCAGTAGCAGCTATTGGGGTCTGCTAAGCAGTGAAGGATCAGTTGAAACAGGTCTTGAGGGACTTGACAGATCAGCAGGCTTTGCCCTAGCTGATCTACCTAGAGCCTTAGGCTTTGCGGTTGACGCCATAAAGGATTCAGTCCATCAGGCCTCCCGCCTTACGCTGTCTATAGTACATATGCGTAGGCTTCTATGGCTCAAAAACTGGTCTGCTGAAGCCCCCTGTAAAGAATGGCTGGTTAGCGTCCCATTTCATGGTGAACGCTTATTCAGGGAAAACCTGGACAAATATATCCAGAAAATTTCCAGCGGTAAAAATACGCTCTTCCCGGTTAAAAACAGAGTTAGAGGTCCCTCTTTAAGAGGCCTGCTTCTCCAGTCCCTGGGGCATCGGCTGTGTAACAGTTCCGACGGCCTCCTCGGTCAATTCCCGGGGGTAAAAAAACAGGGACAATAGCAGGGTAATGAGAAACCCTGGGTCAGGGGAGGTACAAAACCTCCCCCAAAGTTAAATTCATTGAAGGGGCCCCCACTCAGTCGGGTGGGGGGAGGACTCCAGTTGTTCGCAAGAGACCTGGCGGGACACGATCAAGACAGATAGGTGTTCTCCGCAGTATGTTTGGGATACAGTTTGGAGTTAAAAGACTCTCCTCCTTCCCATTTTTGAGGTCAAACGTGCCAAGGGATCCCCGGAAGAGAGAGTCCCTCCTGTTGTCACTAGAACAACTATTGCTCCAAGGAGTAATTATGGAGGTTCCCCTGGAAGAATGAGGGTTCGGGTTTTACTCAAACCTCTTTACAGTCCCGAAGCAAACGCGGACGGGAGGCCCATATTAATTCTAAAAAGGGCTATACAAATTCCTGTATATCAGGACTTTCCGATGGAGTCGATCCGATCGGTGGCCACTGCCCTACAAGGGGGAGGATTGGTTAGCCGCGATCGACATCAAAGATGCTTATTTGCACATTCCCATCTTTCCAGTCCACCAAAAATTTCTACGCTTTGCAGTAGAAGGGCGCCATTTTCAGTTCAGAGCCTTACCCTTCGGTTTGGCCACAGCACCACGAGTATTTACAAAAATTCTGGCCCTTTATTGGCCAATCTAAGAACACAAGGTGTAATGATAATGGCATATCTAGATGACTTGTTGCTGATAGACCACTCAGTGAAAAAACTAGACGTGGTCGTTCACAAGACAATCAAGTATCTGGAATCTCACGGTTAGATTATCAACCGAGACAAGTCAGCCCTAAAAAACAGTCAAAAGTCTGGAATACTTGGGGCTAAGGTTGGATTCAGGCCAGAGAAAAATATTCTTGCCTCGAGGAAAGGTGTTGTCTTTGAAAGATTTGATCCACTTAGTGGGTACAAAAAAGACAGCCGTCCATACGCCTGTGCATGAGGCTGCTGGGAAAAATGGTGGCATCATTCGAAGCAGTACCCTACGGTCAGTTCCATTCAAGGAATTTGCAAGGGGCCATACTGTCAGCCTGGAACAACAAAGTTCAGGCCCTAGACTTACAATGTCCTTGTCCCCTTCCGTTCGCAAGAGCCTCCGTTGGTGGTTGGTTCCCCAGAATCTGGAAAAAGGGAAATCCTTCAGTCCGATTTCTTGGAAGGTGGTCACTACAGATGCCAGCCTTATAGGCTGGGGAGCAGTACTGGAGCAATGGTCTCTCCAGGGCAGATGGTCGGATGCAGAAAAGGCCCTGCCCATCAATCTCTTAGAGATACGAGCAGCCCGGTATGCCCTAGTAGCATGGACATCCAAACTCCAAGGGTCCCCTGTCAGAATTCAATCAGACAATGCCACAGCAGTGGCATATATCAATCATCAGGGGGGCACCAGGAGTCGTGCAGCCCAGAGGGAAGTAAATTACATCCTGAAATGGGCAGAAAGATATGTCCCAGCCATATCTGCGGTATTCATTCCAGGAGTGGAGAATTGGAAGGCGGACTTTCTAAGTCGCCAGCAATTATGCCCAGAGGAATGGTCCCTTCACCCCGAGGTTTTCTGGACAATATGTCAGCGGTGGGGAACATCGGATGTAGATCTTCTAGCATCCAGATTCAACGCAAAGGTGGACAGGTTTGTCTCTCAGACAAGGGATCCCCTAGCTTGCGGCTCGGATGCCCTAGTGTTCCCTTGGGATCAGTTCAAGCTGATATATGCATTCACACCGCCACAATGGTTACCTCGATTACTCCGCAGAATCAGGGTAGAAAAGAAACCAGTGATTCTGGTGGCTCCAGCGTGGCCCCGAAGAGCGTGGTACGCGGAGATTGTAAAATGTCAGTGGGGAGTCCTTGGACTCTCCCACGTCGTCCGGACCTGCTTTCGCAAGGACCGATATACCACCCTTCCTTACCAGCCCTAGGTTTGACGGCCTGGCTATTGAAGCCCACATTCTAAAAAAGAGAGGGCTCTCTAATCCTGTGGTATCTACCATGATCAATGCCAGGAAGCCGGTATCCAGGCAGATCTACTATAGAATCTGGAAGGCGTACATCGCAAGGTGTGAGGCCAAGAAATGGCATCCACATAAGTACGTAATACGTAGGAGTCTGGACTTCCTACAGTGGGCTGAAGATAGGAAGCTTGCCTTGAGTACTATCAAAGGTCAGTTTTCGGCCTTGTCAATATTTTTTCAAAGGCCCTTGGCTTCGCATTCACTAGTCAAAGCCTTCATACAAGGAGTGATGCGTATTAGTCCTCCGGTTAATATTCCCATATGTCCATGGGATCTAAACTTGGTTCTGTCGGTTCTACAGAAACAACCATTTGAACCATTACAGCATATTTCCCTGGTTCTTCTCACCAGGAAATTGATTTTTCTAGTAGCCATTTGTTCGGCTAAAAGAGTGTCGGAATTAGCAGCTATGTCCTGTAAGGAGCCATATCTGGTTATCCATAAGGATAGAGTAGTGTTACGCCCTCATCCAGCCTTTCTTCCTAAGGTGGTATCGAGGTTTCATTTGAACCAAGATGTGGTTCTTCCTTATTTTTTCCCCAAACCTACTTCGGTAGAGGAAAAGTTATTGCATTCTTTGGATGTAGTAAGAGCAGTTAAAGCTTATCTAAAAGCCACTGCTCAGATTCGCAGAACGGATACTTTGTTTATTCTGCCGGAAGGCCCCAGAAAGGGTCAGGCAGCGTCAAAATCTACTTTAGCCAAGTGGATTCGACAGGTCATAATACAAGCCTATGGCTTGAGAAGGAGACCGCCTCCGTTCAAAGTTAGAGCGCACTCCACGAGAGCAGTTGGAACTTCATGGGCAGTGCATCACCAGGCCTCCCTGGCTCAAATCTGTAAGGCCGCAACATGGTCTTCAGTTCACACGTTTACTAGGTTCTACCAGGTGGACGTTAGAAGTCAGGAGGATGTCGCCTTTGGGCGCAGTGTGTTGCAGGCCGCAAAAGATCCTCATGTCTGATAGCGCTCAGCTTATATATGGTGTATCCCCCCCCTCATTGGGCATTGCTTTAGGACATCCCATTAGTAATGACTATGTCGCTCTGTGTCCCGTGATGTACGAGAAAGAAAATAGGATTTTTATAACAGCTTACCTGTAAAATCCTTTTCTTAGGAGTACATCACGGGACACAGAGCTCCCGCCCCTCTTTGGGGACACTTATTGCTTTGCTACAAAACGGAGGTGCTCCCGGATGGGAGGGGCTTATATAGGGGAGGGTACTTCCGGTTTTGGAAGTTGCCAGTGCCAGCACCTGACGGTATCTATATAACCCATTAGTAATGACTATGTCGCTCTGTGTCCCGTGATGTACTCCTAAGAAAAGGATTTTACAGGTAAGCTGTTATAAAAATCCTATTTTTTGCCCATTCCTCCTTGCAAAACTGATCCAGCTCCTTCAAGTTGGATGGTTTGTGCTTGTGAACAGCAATCTTTAAGTCTAACCACGGATTTTCTATTGGATTGAGGTCTGGGCTTTGACTAGGCTATTCCAACACATTTACATGTTTCCCCTTAAACCACTCAAGTGTTGCTTTAACAATGTGTTTGAGGTCATTGTCCTGCTGGAAGGTGAACCTCCATCCTAGCCTCAAATCACACACAGAGTGGTACAGGTTTTTCTCAAGAATATCCCTGTATTTAGCACCATTCATCTTTCCTTCAACTCTGACCAGTTTCCCAGTCCCGACTGCTGAAATGATGGTGTTCTTTGGGTGATGTGATGTGTTGGGTTTGCGTCAGACATCGTTTTCCCAGATGGCCAAAAAGTAAAATTTTAGTCTCATCAGACCAGAGCACCTTCCTCCATACATTTTGGGAGTCTCCCACATGCCTTTTCGCAAACTCAAAACGTGCCATTTATTTTTTTGCTGAAAGTAATGTCTTTCTTCTGGCCACTCTGTCATAAAGCCCAACGGCTTATTGTCATCCTATGTACAGATACTTCAGTCTCTGCTGTGGAACTCTACAGCTCCTCCAGGGTTACCTTAGGTCTCTGTGCTGCCTCTCTGATTAATGCCCTCCTTGCCCGGTCCATGAGTTTTGGTGTGCGGCCATCTCTTGGCAGGTTTGCTGTTGTGCCATGTTCTTTCTATTTGGTTATGATAGATTTGATGGTGCTCCTAGGGATCATCAAAGATTTGGATATTTTTTTATAACCCAACCCTGACTTTTACTTCTCAACAACATTGTCCCTTACTTGTTTAGAGAGTTCCTTGGTCTTCATGGCAGTGTTTGGTTAGTGGTTAGTGAAATTTATGTTGTTTGTCATCATTGCACCAACATGCACAATTTTTGGTATCTATTTACCCGGTATAACATCATCTTTTATATTTTAGAAAAGATTGAGTTATGTATTGTGGGCTTTTTTGCATTAAAATTCAAAAATGTATATATTTTTTTCCCTAGAAAATTTCATTTGAAAAACCGCTGCGCAAATATCGTGTGACAGAAAATTGTAATGACTGTCATTTTATTCTCTAGGGCCTCTGCTTTAAAAAGCGCACCACTGAGAGCCTGCTGCTCACGCCCACTTCACAGCCTGGCGCTCCAGTGAGCACTGGAGGGACAGAACAGAGAGCAGTGACTGGTAGCCACTGCTCTGTGCTCCGAAGGGCCCGGAGAGCTTAGCGTTCAGTGGTCAATGCTGCATACACCTAGGTGAGTATGATTGTTTCTTTTTTTTAAATTCTGCACATCTCTTTTAAAGCAGACGACCTAGCTGTCCAAAACAAGGTCCACTGGGGCTAAATCTGGTACATGTAGCCAGGGGGACCAAAATTTACCAAATTTGCCCCTTTTACCACTGTGTTAATAAATAAGCTTCTCTAGTCGGATGATCTCACCCATTTGAGTAATCCATTTTTGCACTGTGGGAGGGTCTGTAGACTTCTAGTGCCCCAGAATTTTTTTGCGGGCCTGAAAGAGAGCCCTGGCAATAACCTTCTTTCAATATAAATGCAGCTTTGGACACCTCCATAGAAGATGTATCAAATCCCCATGATCCCTACAGCACCTAGTGCAGGTGGGGTGATCAACAGTCTTTGATCGCTCACTTCTCTGGCTTAGAGGCAGTGGGGGAGAGATGCAGCATCGGACCGAGTTGTGTTAAAATATCATATTAATTTACTTTTTGTAAATGTTTTCTGTGGATCTGTTGGAGTTTAATTCACTGTGTTAATATAATTTACGCCCTTTAGTACTTAAAGCGGAGTTCCTACTAAAATAAAAATATTAAAAGTCAGCAGCTACAAATACTGCAGCTGCTGGCTTTTAATAATCGGACACTCACCTGTCCCAGGGTCCAGAGATGCGGGGGAACGAAGCCCCGCTCGTTTCCCCCTCCTCTCCACAGTGCCGGATTCACTACTGTGGGCACCCAGCTGTGGTTCACAGCCGGGCATGCACTGGGCATGTGCAAGGCGGGCTGCGCACCGTTATTGGCCGAGCAATCATCTGGAACCTGTGACGTGTCCCAGATGATTGCAGAGAGGGAGAGGGGAGTGGTGACCTTCCTTCCGACACCGCAGTGCCCAGGGAGGAAGTGGGAGCTAAAACCCTCCAAAAAGAGGGTTTCCGCTCCCCCCCCAAAAGAAAATTACATGCCAAATGGCATTTAAAGTGGACGTTCCCTTAAAGTGGAAGTTTCATTTTTGGGTGGAACGCCGCTTTAATACCATGGCTTAGTGCTGTACTCAGACTGCTTGCAGTACATTTCTGAGCCAAGAAGCAAGTGACATTGATGCTTGTAGTCCTGTGTTCAGCCATAATTGGACTCCTGAGCCTTTCTTAGACTACATCTCCCAGGAAGCTTCTAAGTAAGAAGGGGGATTATGGGAAAGGCTATTTAAGAAATGTGTCCAGCAGCCTGCTCTCTTCTCACCAGGATCCATCAGCGACCATCGGCTACTAGGATCGTGGCATACTATGACCCTGTGAGCCATTACTGCCCCTGCCTGGGTGGACCTGCATCGCTGTGCCACATCAAAAGATCCTCTGTCCCTCTTGCTGGCGATTGGCGGACCTCGATGCAGGGGCCAACCCAGACCACTGTGTTCTAGCTGACCTACCACATCCGTCCTTACACTGGCTGGGGTACAGACCCTGAATTACTTCCTGTGTGTGCCGAATACCTTCAGGATCTGGTGAGCGGGCGCATGCCCAAATCCCATTGTCTTCCGTAACACTCAGCACATGGACACTGCATGCACACATCATAACCTGGATTACAAAGGAACTTGACACTTCTGCTATATTCATTATTTGCCTACTGACTGCTCAAACCCTCTCTCCTTTGCACTCTCTTCTTCACATCTTTAAACTCCAACGTGCCGGCAAAGACTGTGTTTAGGCCTGACACTTGGACTACCCTTATCCCATCAACTGCAGGATGTGAGTTGACCAAGATACTGCTTAACCAACCCCCACCACCACCACCACCATAGGAGCAAAGTTTTTTGCAAGCCAGCCTTTCTTTAGTCATAGCTCCCATAATTGAGCCCTCTGGGCCCATAATTCATTACTGTCTGCTCTGTTATTCTGAACATTACTAATTGTTGTGTGTTCACCTTGACCAGTCTTGGGTGCTGTCCCATTGTTTGGCTGACTGACACCTTTTTTCACCCACTGTTTGCCTTGGTCAAGAAGTCTGCTAAATTCAGTTTACATTGTATCTGTGGTTCATTTAAAGAGGGTATACATCATGTCAGAACCTAGCGTGTGAGATGGGCTGGGATGTTCCCAGAGTCAGTGCAGCACAAGAGGACAAGCAATATCCAGCAGCCCCCTACGGGGGTAGCGCTACAGTTCTACATGTCAACTTATTCAAGTTTTCAATTCTCCCCAAAATATGATTCTTGCACCAAAAATAATAGAAAGTGTCACTGTACTGTAAACATACCAAATCCTTTGTTAATGTCCTCAAACATTGGTATGTGGGGCCTTTCAGCAAATTCATCAGGATAGTCAACAAGCGCGCTCTTGACAGTCTCATAGCCAGATAATACCACCATTTTCACACCACCCATCTGGATACTAAACACAGATCCATATTGTTTTGAGAGCTGACAAGACAAAAGAATGAAATATGTAATGTATACAATATTTTTGGGCAAAAAGGGCTTACAATTGACCAAAACAGAGATAAATTGCATTGGATATCATTTTATAGAATTGAGGCTGAATGGAATGATTTGGGCTAAATTAATTAAAAAAATAAACTTTCAGTATCGCTCATTGAGCTTATTAGGCTAACTTTGCTTGAGAAAAAAATAAAATAAATAAGGAAATTTAAACTGCCCTGGAAGTTGCATGTTACAGATACATCTCAATAACCAACCCCAGATGATAACTCATCAGTAGATCATTTGTTTGAGTATAGGAGCTAGGTCTGATTCAGCATTCATTTATTTTTATTTTTTGCATTTGACTGCTTAGAGGCAGGGACTCTGCCTGTTAATGGTAACACAAGTTTCATGGTATTGATTGACTCGAGTGCTGGATGTGATGCCAAGAATTTACAAAACGGTGTAGCATTAGGTCTCCTTGTGCCCGGAAGATTGTGGGTGGCTAAGCAAAGCCAGAGCCTGTCACAGGAACAGCTTTGCCAACTGGTCGGTTGCCATTGCATCAAACATTTTTAAATACTCTGGTTGCTTGGCTGTGATGCTAATCTAATGGCTGCAGGAGCCACTGACCTGAAACAAATTACCGATTAGAGGTTTGGACTTTCTAATCTGAATGTTGATTTATGGAGTACAGAAGCCAAAGAGTTTATTTAAAGAGGTTATCAATGACATCCCTTGTGTTTTTAAAAGTATAGGTGTCCGTAAGACTGAATTAAGTGCATATCTTTACTGAATACAGAATTATATTAGAGCTGAACTACTCAATAGTTACCTTCTTAAAAGTTTCAGTTGGAGGGGGCGTGGCTTGGCACGCAATGGGTATGGACGCACACTAGGAGAGCTCCGGCACACACACAGCCTGCTATCGCCTAATTCCCCGACCCTAAGCCTCCAGATGCCGGGCAAACGCCTGTACAACACCCCGCACTCACGCCCGAGGAGAGGTTCGGCTTCCACCACAGCGCGGAACATCACAGAGCTATTTAAGCCTGCGGCGGGGACCCGCAACAACGTGGGGAAGACCAAGATGGCGCTGATGCAGCCACGCGAGGAAGAATACAGCGAGGACTCCCAATCCCCACCTGAGGACTCAGGTAAGGGAAACGCCCGCTTGAATCATCCCCTCACCCTAGCCGATATGTCAGTGATAGCCGCGGATATTAAATCCTCCTTCTCGGCCGCCATCACGGACATTAAATCTAACCTATTGGCTCTGAATGAGCGGATGGCGGTCTCTGAGGCAGCGGGAAGGCACAGGGACAAAGCAATTCTCAGATTGGAGAAGAAGTGCACGACTCAAAACCACCATTTTATTGAAATAAATAGGCATTTAGAAGACCTGGACAATAGGGGAAGGAGGGCCAATATACGAGTGAGGGGTATCCCTGAGACAGTAGACTCAGCTCAATGAGTTTTCAATAGCTTGCTAGAGCGGCAGGAAGACATGGCGATCGATTTTGTCAGGGCTCACAGAGCACTCAGACCAAAAGGCCCAGATGATGCTCCTCCAAGGGACATCATATGCTGCCTTCAGAGCTTCTTGCTTAAAGAGGACATAATGAGAAAGGCGAGGAGAAATTAGCATATTATTTTCAATGGAGCCACTATCCTGTTGTTTCAGGACTTATCTCAGATTACCCTGAGAAACCGAAGAGCCTTGCGCCCTCTGCTGGAGAAACTCAGGGAACGTGAATTAAAATACACCTGGAAGTTCCCTTTTGCACTATCCGTGCACTACAATGGACATCAATACATTCTGCGTGATCCGGATGAACTTCCAGACTTCTATGCCGCTCTGGGCCTTGAATACATCCCATTGCCTGACTGGTATGCTGAGTTCCAGGAACCACCCCGAGACCGGTCACCTTCCAGATCTCCCTTCTCCACTCCTGACAAAAGATTGAACAAGAAACAGAAGCCGAACCGCTCTGGGAAATTTGGAACCCCAGGTCCCAGCAGAGAGGAACGCAGAGCTCATGCTGATGACTGATCGACACTTGCTGAGCTCAACCTGTTATGCTCATCTGTTTTTCTACGTTTCCTATGGGTTCCCTTTGGGGCTCCCTTGGGAAAATTTAACAACTTTGCTAAAAAACTATCACTCGCCCCCTACTCCTTGGTTTGTTCTCCTGGCTGGCCTTACCATCCCCCCCTCCCCCCTTTTTTTTTTTAGTAATTTTCTCGACCTACTCCCCGTGGGCTTCCTGGAGGAAGAGACGGAGACCCAGGACAAGGGAGACCCCTCCTCCTTCCCCCCCTATGTAAAGCCAGAGTCTGTCCCTCTGTCACCTACCACAGTGTCATGTACCCCCTCCTAGCCTGGAAGCCTGCTGACCTGGGCCTACATGGGTCAATTGCTGCTGCCCAGATAAGACGGACTTGTGTCTTGAGCTTTGGCACTGGCTTTCAGGCTACATGTTCACAGGGAGTCATAGATGGAGGTTGGTCCTATGCTGCCCTGGCTTGTAGACTAAACACTCTGATACTGAATAACATTTCCTGTGACCAGATGACTAACGACCAAAGAGGGTCCGGGACTATGGGTGGCACTGTGTGAAATGGGGGGGTCCCTCCCCCCCCCCTTTTCTTCCTCTTTTTTTTTTTTTTTTTTTTGGGGACAGACCGAGGAGGGAAATACTGTAATACTGTTGCATGTTGCTGCGTAAAGGGGCGCTTTATCTAATATGTTGCCCGTGAGCACTTAAGTTTGTACCACCCCTGGGTCAAGGGGGAAACACTTTCATCTAGTAATAGATGAGGCTAGTTTTGCTTTCATGTGCAGGCTGTGTGTGTTATGTTGCAACCTGTCCACATACATTTAACGTTTACTCTTACAGAGTTCTACTGACAGAGTCGAGTAGCTGACTGTTTTACCCTGTTGTCAGCTGCCTACCTCTACCCCCACCAAGTGCCTCCTCGCCTACTAGTTGGGCGTGGGACGCACTAACCTACCTACTACTCAAGTCAGGATTTCCGGCCTGTCTAGGGAATTCTTTAAATTGCTCCATCATCTTTTACTCTCCCCTTTTCTGACTCACCTTTTCCTTCTTTTTCTTCTCCTTTTTTTTTATTTTTTTTTATTTACTGTTATGAATATAGTTGTATTGGTTCTAACCTGATATCAACAGCTTTGTATTCTAGGATCACTCCGGGCCGTCTCACTCTGGGCTCCCAGCATGGCTTACGCAGATCTCAGCCGAAATCCACTCGTTATATCCCACAATGTTAGGGGCTTGAACATACCCGAAAGGCGCTCCACTCTGCTGAGGGAGCTCAAAAAAGGTAGGCCGCATTTCGTATTTTTACAAGAGACCCATTTCAAAACACATCATGACCCCAAACTCACGAGTTCTTACTTTAAAGAGGCATTTCACACTACGAGTGATGATTCCAGGGCCAAGGGGGCATCTATTCTGATAGGTAGAGATGCACCCTTCACCCTACAGGAAAAAAGGCTAGACCCCAAGGGTAGATATGTATTCCTCAAGGGTTTGTATAACAATACACCCATGACGTTAGCCAATGTCTACTTTCCCAACAAATCTCATATATCCTTTTGTCAGCAAATTGTTCAAGAGCTTTTGGGGTTTTCCTCGGGATGTATGATCCTGGGTGGAGACTTCAACGTGCCACTCAGCCCGCTGCAGGATACGTCCAACGGGAAAACATGCATCACGTATAGGACCCTTAAACGAATTAAGGCTATGCTACAATCCTTGCACCTGACTGACACCTGGAGATTTATGCACCCTGACGGTCGCGACTTTACGTTTTTCTCTCCCCCCCACAACCGACACTCCCGCATAGACTACCTTTTCATTACACAAAGGGATTTAGCCCTAATAACGGGAGCTCACATTGGCATCCAAACCTTCTCGGACCATGCCCCAATTTCACTCTCCGTAAAGGAAATCACTTCAGCCCCCAAATCATTCGCTTGGAGGTTGAATGCTTCCCTGCTAACTGATCCGGTCCTCCTGACAGAACTGACCGCCTCCCTGACTGATTTCTTTCAGCGAAATTCTTCCGCTGACACTGACCCACTAATGACCTGGGAGGAGCACAAGTGCACGATCAGGGGGGTCCTCATGGGAATGGGCGCGAGGCGTAAAAAAGAAAGAGAAAAACTTGTCAAGAACCTGACAGACCGGATAAAACATTTAGAATCGCTACACAAACAATCCCTTACTGTCCAGACCGCCACCAAACTTTTAGAGAAAAGGAAGGCCCTTCAACAGGTTTTTGATGACAAGTCGCGGAGATTCCTGTTCTTTAAGAGGGGAATCTACTACGAGTCTGGTAATAAGTCGGGGAAATTTTTGGCGAGGGCCCTAAAGGAGCAGACGGGGAAAAATTTCATACAGGGTATTAGGAGGGCGGATGGCAATTTGGATGTAACCACTGACGCCATAGCGAACCACTTCCATGACTTCTACACAAAGCTATATAACCTACCAACCCATCATAGACTGGCAGACATGGAGGGAGAGAGACCACAGATCATTTGTGATTACCTAGAGAAGAGCGGCATGCCCACCCTCTCAGACTCGGACATATCACTCCTGGAGGGACCAGTTATGGCAGAGGAGATCGCGGTGGCCATTAAGCAACTTAAATCTGGTAAGAGCCCAGGACCAGATGGATTCACTTCCATTTATTATAAAACCTTCACCAACATATTAGTGGACCCACTTAGGGCCGCGCTAGACTCTGTCTGAACCTAGAGTAATTACCCCAGACTTTTTGTCAGCACACATCACGGTGATTCAGAAGGAAGGTAAAGATCCGGCAGATTGTGCAAGTTATCGCCCTATATCTTTGCTAAATCTAGACGCCAAAATACACGCTAAGATCCTGGCCTCGCGATTGAGCCCTTTGCTCGCGGATTTAATAGGAATGGACCAGGTAGGCTTCATGCCTGGCCGTGAAGCCAAAGACAACGTTATAAAAGCTATGCTCTTGATTCAAGCAGCCCGGGACGGTAACACAGAGGGTCTTCTCCTGTCCACCGATGCGGAGAAGGCCTTCGATCGTGTGGCCTGGGACTACATGCTGGCTGTATGTTCTAGAATCGGATTGGGTCCGCGCATGATGGCCAGGATCTCGGCGTTGTACCAGTGCCCTTCGGCGAAGCTTAAAATTAATGGTGCTTTATCAGATAAGGTCCAGATACTAAATGGCACAAGACAGGGCTGCCCGCTGTCGCCTCTGTTGTTCATACTGTCCCTGGAACCGTTCATTAGATTAATCAGAGCTAATACAGACATCCGGGGCTTCAGGGTCTTGGATAAGGAATACAAGGTCGCCGCTTATGCGGATGACCTGCTCTTCTTTTTAACAAGCCCAGTCACATCCCTACCCGTTCTCCTTAGGGAGTTTGCGGTATACGGATGCGTCTCTAATCTCAAAATCAACTATGCCAAATCTGAGGCCCTGAATGTCTCCTTGCCAGACAACCTGCTAGGCCGAGTAAAGTCAACATCTTCCTTTAGATGGGAACCTGCGAAACTTAAGTACCTTGGAGTGTGGCTCACGCCCAGATTGGCCGACACTTATGGACAGAACTTTCCAAGGTTTCTCAAGACGGTTAAGGAGGACTTGGACAGATGGCAGTCAATCTATTTTTCTTGGTTTGGCCGTGCGACCATAATCAAGATGATGGTCCTACCCAGGTTACTTTATCTGCTCCATGCCCTACCCCTCAAGATCCCTATAGCCTTCTTCTCCTCGCTGAAAACCATTTTGTTGAGATTTCTCTGGAATGCTCAGCGACCGAGGATCAGGTATTCCCTCTTGATGAAACCAAAGGACTTTGGTGGCATGGGTATACCTGACTTTGGGTCCTACTACCAGGCCACGCACCTGACCAGGATAGTCGACTGGCACTGTCATGGAAATACCAAAGATTGGGTGACCCTGGAAAATGACTGATTTAATCCCGTTAAAATTCTCTCCGTGGATCACATGGGATAGCTGTCCGAATAACCTTAAAAAGCATCCCGTCACCAGCTGTACCTTGGAGATTTTCCACAGACTGACCAAAACCTTGGACATATCCTCACAACCCAGCCCCCTGACCCCCTTAAAAGACAACCCGGACTTTGAGCCTGGCCTGTTTAACCCTCACTTCCAACCCTTGGACACCTCTAAACCGTTCCTACTAGGAGACTGCTTTGACGGAGGGGTAATAAGGGAATGGACAACACTTAAATTGAAACTGAATAACCCACGTCTACCCTTTTGGACGTACCTGCAACTCCGCAGCTACTTAGGGAGGCTGCCAGATAAAACTAAGATCTATAGGCCCCCCACGGCCCTGGAGAAGATCTGCCTTGTTGGTGCCAAGTGCCCAAAAGCCACTTCCATGGCCTACGCATGGTTACGAGATTTGAAATATGGGCCGGAGGAGGCGCTCAGAGTGAGATGGGCCACGGATCTACAGACGGAAATAACTACTAAAGACTGGAGGTATGCGTGTATTCTGACTCATAAGTGCTCAATAAGCTCAAAAATGCAAGAGACAGCCTACAAAATCCTCACACACTGGTACAATACTGCAGCCAAGATACATGGATGGAACCCACAATTTCCAGACACCTGCTGGAGGTGTAAAACTGAAAAGGGCACACTGCTGCACATTTGGTGGCAATGTCCGCTAATCGCGCAATTTTGGGAGGAAGTTAACCTTCTAATCAAGAAAATAACTGAGACCAAAATTAGCTTAAATGCTGCAGCATGCCTACTCCATATCAGGAATGTCTCGTTGAGGAGATACAAAAACTCCTTGACGAGACATCTCCTAAATGCGGCAAAATCTCTGATTCCGCTAAACTGGAAGTCTCAAAGGGTTCCCTCCATTGCAGAATGGCTTAACAGGGTCTCTGACATCTACAAGATGGAAGAGACACTGACCCAGACCACTGATGAGGTGAAAAAATTTCATGAGACATGGCAGCCCTGGCTGCTCTTTAAATACTCAGCTGAATACACTGATATTGTACCGCTCCCTCCAGACTGAGACCGTTCGCCTAGGCTACACTGACCAAATCTATCCTTCCACTACTGCTCTACATACTTTTCCTATTGATTTCTTCTTTCTTTTCTCTTTCTCTTTGCTATTGACTGCTTATAATTTTTTGGCTCTAGTTGGTAATAGTGAGTACCGACTTGAAACGTGATTGCATAAAGCTCCAGTGATGTACAAGTTTGTATTAGCATACTATGTTATAGTAGGTCTTATTACCTAAGCTAATTGGAATGTTGCATTAAGAGTAGTTGCACCTACTCCTGTTTCTCTTTGTTACACTCTTTATTTGCTCAATAAACTTATAATGTTTAAAAAGTTTCAGTTGGCCTCCTGAGATTAATCATATGCAGATTTCCGATCAACGGTAGAGCTCTGGGCCCTGGAGGGAATTTCCTGTTTAAAGAATCTGAAGTCCGCGATCCCCAGCCTTGTATAATGTATAGGATAGCCAAAAATAACAGCCCATATATAGCAAATTCAGAAGTAAGAGTTAACTCCATGGCTTTTGTGCTTGAAAAAAGTGAAGGTGACACAAGTTGCTCTGTGAGTTCAGTGTCCTATATTTTCCTAAATGGGAGTAGTACTGCAATGTCACCTTTGTAATAGTTTTCTGTTCCAGACTAAACAGTAAAAGTCCAGAAATATATAACTTAGATAACTAACATCAATATTTGCATGTGGTGTACAGGGTTTGGGTATTGTAAATGCCTTTGTACCTTGAAGGGGTTTACATTTTAGTTTGTAGCTGTGTAGCTGGGTGCAGCTGCCGGTATCTGTGCCAGCTCTTCACTTCACCCCCACTCACCCCTCACCTGCCAGGCTGCTGTGTACACAGACAGGAACAAAACCAGTTTATTTCTTTCTCAATGTTGGCTGTGCTGTGTGTCAGTGTGTTTCTGATTGCTCCTGCTCTCCCCTACCCTCCTGGCAGTGCAGTGTGGATCCAAACAGGGGGTAGTAGAGAGAACCAATGGGCCCATCAGTAAGGACTCGCTGTGCAGGCACTATCATATCTCCCAAATTTTGAACTTCAGAATGAGGGACACTTAAGGAAGGGACTAGCGGCGTGCGGGCTGTGGTGTTGCTGGGTGGCCACGCCCCTTAGCTATATAAGAACTGTCAGACGGTGGAGAGGGTGGGGGCCAGCGACGGATGCAGAGCTATTTTATTTGCGGCGGGATCTACACCGGGGGACATTGTTTTTGTTTTTTTAAATAAAGGAATTGTCAAAAACTGTCTCTGTGCTTTGATTTATTTTTGATGCTTTTTTTGGTGGATGAGTAGGGGTAGTCATTCACATAGGAGGGGTAGGGATATAGTTAAAGGGGGCTTCCAGATTCCAATAAGCCCCCCGCCTGCAAACTCCCACAACTACCGAGGGAGGGAATAAAGAAAAAAGGGCACACCAGCCTTGTGCATTATCCTTTAGTAAATTTATTAGTAAAATTTGTAAAACAGATTTAAAACTACTCACAAACATGTGAAGATAATTAATTTTGTAAAAGCCTCCAAATGGTGGCAGTCAATCTAGGTACGACAGTCTCCAGATAGTGAAGGCGAAGACTTAAGGACTAGGGATGGGCCGAACACCCCCCGGTTCGGTTCGCATCCAACATGAGAACGGACTGAAAGTTCGCGTGAACTTTTAAACACCGTTAAAGTCTATGGGACTCAAACGTGAGAAATCAAAAGTGCGAATTTTAAAGGCTAATATGCAAGTTATTGTCCTAAAAAGGGTTTGGGGACCCGGGTCCTGCCCCAGGGGACATGTATCAATGCAAAAAAAAGTTTTAAAAACTGCAGTTTTTTTTGGGAGCAGTGATTTTAATGATGCTTAAAGTGAAAAAATAAAAGTGAAATATTCCTTTAAATATCGTACCTGGGGGTGTCTATAGTATGCCTGTGAAGTGGCGCGTGTTTCCTATGTTTAGAACAGTCCCTGCACAAAATGACATTTCTAAAGGAATAAAAGTCATTTAAAACTGCTTGCGGCTTTAATGTAATGTTGGGGTCCTGGCAATATAGATGAAAATTATTGAGAAAATGGCATGGGGGTACCCCTCTCCCCATAGCCCAATACTGGGCCCTTTGGGTCTTGTATGGATATTAAGGGGAACCCAGCACCCAAATTAAAAAAAGAAAAGGCGTGGGGCCCCCAGGCCCTATATACTCTTAACAGCAGTATACAGGCGGTCCCAAGAAAGACAGGGACTGTATTTTTGGACTTAAGTTGAATCTGTTTGTAATTTGGAACAGGTACATTTTGTAAGTGTAGCTCCAGCCAAAAAATCTATTTTTAAGCTTTTTGGATATCCTAGGGAAGGGTTATCATCACCCCTATAAGATTTGTTTTGCTGTCTGTGCCCCTGTTGAGAAGATTTCACCTCACTTTCTGGCCCAATGACAATTGGATCTTGAAAATTTGGTTTTTTTTGGGAAACAAGGATTGGTGATAAAGCATCAGTGGAGGAGACACCTTTTTCCCATATTAACTCTTACAGGAGAGAATTTCCCTTCCCAGGGGTAGATTTCCTCTCACTTCCTATTGTCTCCCTCCCTTTGTAAGTAGGAGTCATTTGTAAGTCGGATGTTTGAAAGTAGGGGACCGCCTGTGTATATATATATACTATACAGCCTGCCCTATATACTCTGCATAAAATTGGGCCTTAGGTATTGGTGGTACCAGAACACTGTAATCCCTCACAGTTACTCTTGGTGGGCGCTGGAACAGGCCCTGCTGTGAACTATTATATCAAGAATTGTAATTACATTCCCCTGTTGAACTGTGGCAGAAAAATTGGGCCTTTGATGGTGGTGCCACAACACTGTAAGTCCTCACAGTTACTCTTGGTGGGCGCTGGAACGGGCCCTGCTGTGAAATATTATATCAAGAATTGTAATTACATGCCCCTGTTGAACAGGGGCAGAAAAATCGGGCCTTTGATGGTGGTGGTGGTGGGGGTGGTGCCACAAAACTGTAAGCCCTCACATTTACTTTTGGTGGGTGCAGGAACGGGCCCTGCTACGAAATATTACAGCAAAAATGTAAATTATACACGCCCCTGTTGAACAGGGGCAGAGAAATTGGGCCTTAGGCACTGGTGCCGCAACACTGCAACCCCTCACAAATACTCTATTTGAGCGCAGGAATGAGCCCTGCTGCAAAATATTACAGCAAACATTTAAATTATACACGCCCCTATTAAACAGAGGCAGAAAAATTGGGCTTTAGGCACTGGTGCTGGTGCCACAACAATGCAACCCCTCACAGATACTCTATTTGAGCGCAGGAATGAGCCCTGCTGCAAAATATTACAGCAACAATTTAAATTATACACGCCCATGTTAAACCGGGGCAGAAAATTCGGGTTTTAGGCACTGGTGCTGGTGCCACAACACTGCAACCCCTCACAGATAGTCTATTTGAGCGCAGGAATGGGCCCTGCTGCAAAATATTACAGCAAAAATTTTAATTATACACGCCCCTGTTAAACAGGGGCAGAAAAATTGGGCTTTAGGCACTGGTGCTGGTGCCACAACACTGCAACCCCTTACAGATACTCTATTTAAGCGAAAGAAAGAGCCCTGCTGCAAAATATTACAGCAAAAATTTAAATTATACACTCCCCTGTTAAACAGGGGCAGAAAAATTGGGCTTTGGGCACTGGTGCTGGTGCCCAGAACCAAAAATATCAACATGTACATTGAAGAGGAATAGAACAGTCACTCAGCATAACAGGATAGTCACTCAGCAATCAGCATCAGCATAGGCAGTCTTGTAGGGATCTCATTCATAAAAAAATTAATCGGTTACATCAGCATCAGGTGCTTGGTAGCTGGTGATCCAAGACTGATTCATTTTTATGAAGGTGAGACGATCAACCGAGTCGGTGGACAGACGCACTCTGTTATAGGTTACAAAGCCACCAGCAGCACTGAATGTGCATTCTGGAAGAACGCTGAATGCAGGACAGGCCAGTAGCTCAATTGCATACCGTGCAAGCTCTGGCCAGTGATCCATCCTCAAGACCCAGTAACCAAGTGGGGTTACTTTTCGGTTGGAAATGTGTCCAAGTCTGATCTTGCCCCTAGGTATTCCTGCACCATGTAAATTAGACGCTGGCGATGATTGCTGGAACCGATCATACCTTGGGGCTGCTGACTAAAAAATTGTCTGAACGCATCGGTCAGACGGCCCCCTTCTCCACCGCTCCTTCTGTGACTGACCAAAGCCTCAGCAACATGTTGCCCAGGACCAGGAAATTGTAACCTCCCAGGCTCTGGAAACGCGTTGCACAAACCTTTCTGCAAGGCCTCCCGAAGATGTTTCATCCTCTGCTCCCTCTGCGACGGCTGGATAAGTTCTGCAACCTTACCCTTGTAACATGGATCAAGGAGGGCTTCCAGCCAGTAATGATGCCTCTCTTTGATACCACGAATCTGAGGGTCCTTTCGCAGGCTTTGCAGGATAAGGGAAGCCATGCAGCGTAGGTTTGCTGAGGCATTCGGTCCGGAGTCCTCTGGGTCACTAAGGACGACATGATCCGCAGCCACCTCCTCCCAGCCACGTACAAGTCCATGGGTTTCTGGGGACTGTAAACAATCCCTGGAAGGCTGCTGCTGATGCTGAGTGCTAGGCTCCACATCCATGCTGACACAATCCTCCTCCTACTGCTCCTCCTCCTCGTCCTCTTCATGTGTTATCGGCGGGCCCGCAGGAACACTGTCTGGATAAAGGGGGCCTTGAGAGGTAAGGAAGTCCTCCTCTTCCTCCCTCTGTTCTGCCTCAAGTGTCCTGTCCATTATTCCACGCAGCGTGATCTCCAAAACGTAGACAAGAGGGACAGTATCACTGATGCATGCACTGTCACTGCTCACCATCCTCGTGGCCCCTCAAATGGTGACAGGACAGTGTATGCATCCCTAATCTTGAGCCACTGGCGTGGCAAAAAAAAACAATCTCCCCTGACCCTGCCCTGTCGCACAGGTACTCATTGATGACCCTCTGCTGCGCGTGCAGCCGCTGCAGCATGGCCAACGTTGAGTTCCATCTGGTGGGCATGTCACAGTTTAGGCGGTTCTTGGGCAGGTTGTATTCCTTTTGGAGGTCAGCCAGCCAAGCACTGGCATTATATGACCGGCGAAAATGCACACAGACTTTCCTAGTCTGCCTCAGGAGATCCTGTAAGCCCGGGTACCTGCACAAGAACCGCTGCACCACCAAATTAAGGACGTGAGCCAAACAGGGCACATAGGTCAGGTGTCCCTGTCAGAGGGCAGAGTGGAGGTTGGTGCCATTGTCACAAACCACCATTTCTGGCTGAAGCTGGCATGGCGTCAACCACCTCTGAGCCTGCCCCTGCAGAGCTGACAGAATCTCTGCCCCAGTGTGGCTCCTGTCCCCCAAGCACACCAGCTCAAGCACTGCATGGCATCTTTTTGCCTGAGTGCATGCGTAGCCCCTTGAACGCCTATGGAGCACCGCTGGTTCCAAGGACAAATCTATAGAGGAAGAGGTCATGGTGGAAGAAGAAGAGGAGGGGGTGGAGGAGAGAGGTGTGCCAGAATCACCACTAGTAGCATTTTGGAGACATGGTGGCGGAACAGCCTCCAACAAGACTGCACCCTGTCCTGCATCCTTCCCAGCTGCCAGCAGAGTCACCCAGTGCGCCGTGAAAGATAGGTAACGTCCCTGTCCATGCCTGCTGGACCATGAGTCAGCAGTAATATGCACCTTACCGCTGACCGCCCTGGCGTCCAGCAAGGCCAAGACATTGCCTTCCACATGCCGGTAGAGAGCCTTTTGTGAAAAAAAGTGGCGTTTGAGAACCTGCCACTGAGGTACCACACATTCCACAAATTCACAAAAGGGGCAGAGTCTACCAGCTGAAAAGGCAGCAGTTGGAGTGCTAGCAATTTAGCCAAGCTAGCATTCAACCGCTGGGCATGTGGATGAAAGTACTCTGAGCCAGGGTGACAGAGGATAAGGAGGATGAGGACGGCTTGGTCATCCACTCTACCAACTCTTCTACATGTTGTGGCTCAACACTGCCGGAAAAAAGGACAATCGTGTCCCACAGCCACATTCTGAGGATGAACCGTGTCCACGACCAGCACTGTTGGCTTTAGACACACAGCCTGCTTGCCCTCTTTTAGTGGCCTGTGAGTGTCTGCCTCTCCTTGTTGGCCTTCCAGACATACTGTATTTGATGTATTTGAGTAGGTACACCAGGAATGGCCTGCAGTGAGATGTAGCTGCACAAAGCTGGGATGTATATAAATACTGAATATACTGCAGCTAACTGAATCAACTGCCTGCCTGTAGTATATTAGGAAGAGAACAACAGGAATGGTCTGCAGTGAGATCTAGCTGAACACTGTGCACAGGATACAGTACTTCATATACTGCAGCTAACTGAATCAACTGCCTGCCTGTAGTATATTAGGAAGTGAACAACAGGACTGGTCTGCAGTGAGATCTAGCTGAACACTGTGCACAGGATACAGTACTGAATACACTGCAGCTAATTTAATCAACTGCCTGCCTGTAGTATATTAGGAACAGTACACCAGGAACGCTCTGCAGTGAGATCTAGCTAAACTGTATACAGTATATATATATATATATATATATATATATATATACTGTATATACAAAGCCTGGAATGCATATATATACTAAATATACTAAATCAACTGCCTGCTCAATCTAGCGAACTGAATCGCCTGCCTGCTCAATCTATCTAAATTAAATTAAATGACACTCTCCCTCTCTCAACGCCGCAACACACTACACAAAGCCGATGTGCAGGCTGGCTTATATAGTGTGGGGCGTGTACTTAATCCCCTGAGCCTGATTGGCCAAAGGCACCCTGCCTTTGGCCAATTATGTCTCTCTGTGCTGACGGCGCAATGATTGGCCAAAGCATGTGGGTCATAGTGCATGCTTGGCCAATTATCAGCCAGCAATGCACTGCGATGACGCAGTGCATTATGGACCATGATGCGCCGCTCTAATTTGGCCTATAATGTTTGAGCTTCTTCAAACGATCGAACAGCCAATGTTCGAGTCGAACTTGAAGCTTATCCCTATTAAGAACCACTGCTGGCTGACATGTTCCGAAGGGATATCTTCTTCCTCAGAGCCTCTGGTGCCCCCTGCATACTCGGATAAGGGTCTGGTATGGATTTTGAGCGGGACCCCAAGCTGTTTTTTTTTTGGCATGGGGTTCCCCCTAAAATCTGTGCCAGACCCAAAAGGGCCCGGTATGGATTTTGGGCATGTTGTTTATTTCACAGTTTTTTATTGCCAGCAATGTTTTTGTTTACATTAAACTATCGGCGGGGAACTCTGCTGACAGATGATGAGTCATCCGTTGTTAAGGATACAGCAGCCCGCTTCCCGGCCTGCTCCTTAACCACTTCACCCCCGGAGAATTTGGCTGCCCAATGACCGGGCCATTTTTTGCGATTCGGCACTGCGTCACTTTAACTGATAATTGCGCGGTCGTGCGACGTGGCTCCCAAACAAAATTGACGTCCTTTTTTCCCACAAATAGAGATTTCTTTTGGAGGGATTTGACCGGTTTTTATTTTTTGTGCTATAAACAAAAAAAAGAGTGACAATTTTGAAAAAAAAGCTATATTTTTTACTTTTTGCTATAATAAATACCCCCAAAAAATATATAAAAAAACAATGTCTTTCTCAGTTTAGGCCGATATGTATTCTTCTACATATTTTTGGTAAGTAATATCCTGTTATGGGGGTATTGCTCTGCAGCAGGGACTGGAGCACTTGTCAGAATAGAAGAAATATTGATGAGGCATAATACCTTCAAATTCTTGAGGAAAATCTGCTGTCCTCTGCCAGAAAGTTGGCAATGGGAAGAAAGTTTACCATCCAACATGACAATGACCCAAAGCACACAGCAAAAATGACCACACAGTGGTTAAAGAAGAAAAAGGTGAATGTCCTTGCATGGCTTAGTCAGAGCCCAGATTTAAACCCCATTGAAAATCTGTGGAATGACTTGAAGTCAGCAGTCCAAAAACGGTCACCATCAGATTTAACTGAACTTGAGCAGTTCGGCAAAGAAGAGCGGGCAAATATTGCAACGTCTAGATGTGCAAAGTTAGTAGAGCCATATCCCAACAGACTAAAGTGTGCAATTAAAAAAAAATGTGGTCCAACAAAATACTGACATAAGGAGGGTGATCCTTTTTCCAACTGTTTTTGAATTTTTGAATTTTTGATTATTTTTTCTGACATGTTGATGTTATTTCTTTCACTTGGATGTTAGAATGGATGCACCAGTAAATACACCTGTATGACACAAAAAATAGGATTTTTATAACAGCTTACCTGTAAAATCCTTTTCTTGGAGTACATCACGGGACACAGAGCGACATAGTCATTACTAATGGGTTATATAGATACCGTCAGGTGCTGGCACTGGCAACTTCCAAAACCGGAAGTACCCTCCCCTATATAAGCCCCTCCCATCCGGGAGCACCTCAGTTTTGTAGCAAAGCAATAAGTGTCCCCAAAGAGGGGTGGGAGCTCTGTGTCCCGTGATGTACTCCAAGAAAAGGATTTTACAGGTAAGCTGTTATAAAAATCCTATTTTCTTTTTCGTACATCACGGGACACAGAGCGACATAGTCATTACTAATGGGATGTCCTAAAGCAATGCCAAATGAGGGGGAGGATACACCATATATAAGCTGAGCGCTATCAGACATGAGGATCTTTTGCGGCCTGCAACACACTGCGCCCAAAGGCGACATCCTCCTGACTTCTAACGTCCACCTGGTAGAACCTAGTAAACGTGTGTACTGAAGACCATGTTGCGGCCTTACAGATTTGAGCCAGGGAGGCCTGGTGATGCACTGCCCATGAAGTTCCAACTGCTCTCGTGGAGTGCGCCCTAACTTTGAACGGAGGCGGTCTATTTCTCAAGCCATAGGCTTGTATTATGACCTGTCGAATCCACTTGGCTAAAGTAGATTTTGACGCTGCCTGACCCCTTCTGGGGCCTTCCGGCAGAATAAACAAAGTATCCGTTCTGCGAATCTGAGCAGTGGCTTTTAGATAAGCTTTAACTGCTCTTACTACATCCAAAGAATGCAATAACTTTTCCTCTACCGAAGTAGGTTTGGGGAAAAAAGAAGGAAGAACCACATCTTGGTTCAAATGAAACCTCGATACCACCTTAGGAAGAAAGGCTGGATGAGAACATAACACTACTCCTGTCCTTATGGATAACCAGATATGGCTCCTTACAGGACATAGCTGCTAATTCCGATACTCTTTTAGCCGAACAAATGGCTACTAGAAAAATCAATTTCCTGGTGAGAAGCACCAAGGAAATATGCTGTAATGGTTTAAATGGTTGTTTCTGTAGAACTGACAGAACCAAGTTTAGATCCCATGGACATATGGAAATATTAACCGGAGGACTAATACGCATCACTCCTTGTATAAAGGCTTTGACTAGTGAATGCAAAGCCAAGGGCCTTTGAAAAAATATTGACAAGGCCGAAATCTGACCCTTGATAGTACTCAAGGCAAGCTTCCTATCTACAGCCCATTGTAGGGAGTCCAGACTCCTACCTATTACGTACTTATGTGGATGCCATTTCTTGGCCTCACACCACGCGATGTACGCCTTCCAGATTCTATAGTAGATCTGCCTGGATACCGGCTTCCTGGCATTGATCATGGTAGATACCACAGAATTAGAGAGCCCTCTCTTTTTTAGAATGTGGGCTTCAATAGCCAGGCCGTCAAACCTAGGGCTGGTAAGGAAGGGTGGTATATCGGTCCTTGCGAAAGCAGGTCCGGACGATGTGGGAGAGTCCAAGGACTCCCCACTGATATTTTACAATCTCCACGTACCACGCTCTTCGGGGCCACGCTGGAGCCACCAGAATCACTGGTTTCTTTTCTACCCTGATTCTGCGGAGTAATCGAGGTAACCATTGTGGTGGTGTGAATGCATATATCAGCTTGAACTGATCCCAAGGGAACACTAGGGCATCCGAGCCGCAAGCTAGGGGATCCCTTGTCCGAGAGACAAACCTGTCCCCCTTTGCGTTGAATCTGGATGCTAGAAGATCTACATCCGATGTTCCCCACCGCTGACATATTGTCCAGAAAACCTCGGGGTGAAGGGACCCTTCCTCTGGGCCTAATTGCTGGCGACTTAGAAAGTCCGCCTTCCAATTCTCCACTCCTGGAATGAATACCGCAGATATGGCTGGGACATATTTTTTCTGCCCATTTCAGGATGTAATTTACTTCCCTCTGGGCTGCACGACTCCTGGTGCCCCCCTGATGATTGATATATGCCACTGCTGTGGCATTGTCTGATTGAATTCTGACAGGGGACCCTTGGAGTTTGGATGTCCATGCTACTAGGGCATACCGGGCTGCTCGTATCTCTAAGAGATTGATGGGCAGGGCCTTTTCTGCATCCGACCATCTGCCCTGGAGAGACTATTGCTCCAGTACTGCTCCCCAGCCTATAAGGCTGGCATCTGTAGTGACCACCTTCCAAGAAATCGGACTGAAGGATTTCCTTTTTTCCAGATTCTGGGAAACTAACCACCAACGGAGGCTCTTGCGAACGGAAGGGGACAAGGACATTGTAAGTCTAGGCCTGAATTTTTTTTTTGTTCCAGGCTGACAGTATGGCCCCTTGCAAATTCCTTGAATGGAATTGACCGTAGGGTACTGCTTTGAATGATGCCACCATTTTTCCCAGCAGCCTCATATACAGGCGTATGGACGGCTGTCTTTTTTGTACCCACTAGGTGGATCAAATCTTTCAAAGACAACACCTTTCCTCGAGGCAAGAATATTTTTCTCTGGCCTGAATCCAACCTTAGCCCTAAGTATTCCAGACTTTTGACTGGTTTTTAGGGCTGACTTGTCTCGGTTGATAATCCAACCGTGAGATTCCAGATACTTGATCGTCTTGTGAACGACCACGTCTAGTTTTTTCACTGAGTGGTCTATCAGCAACAAGTCATCCAGATATGCCATTATCATTACACCTTGTGTTCTTAGATTGGCCAATAAAGGGCCAGAATTTTTGTAAACACTTGTGGTGCTGTGGCCAAACCGAAGGGTAAGGCTCTGAACTGAAAATGGCGCCCTTCTACTGCAAAGCGTAGAAATTTTTGGTGGACTGGAAAGATGGGAATGTGCAAATAAGCATCTTTGATGTCGATCGTGGCTAACCAATCCTCCCCTTGTAGGGCAGTGGCCACCGATCGGATCGACTCCATCGGAAAGACCTGATATACAGGAATTTGTATAGCCCTTTTAGAATTAATATGGGCCTCCCGTCTGCGTTTGCTTCGGGACTGTAAAGAGGTTTGAGTAAAACCCGAACCCTCATTCTTCCAGGGGAACCTCCATAATTACTCCTTGGAGCAATAGTTGTTCTAGTGCCAACAGGAGGGACTCTCTCTTCCGGGGATCCCTTGGCACGTTTGACCTCAAAAAATGGGAAGGAGGAGAGTCTTTTAACTCCAAACTGTATCCCAAACCTACTGCGGAGAGCACCTATCTGTCTTGATCGTGTCCCGCCAGGTCTCTTGCGAACAACTGGAGTCCTCCCCCCACCCGACTGAGTGGGGGCTTCAATGAATTTAACTTTGGGGGAGGTTTTGTACCTCGCCTGACCCAGGGTTTCTCATTACCCTGCTACTGTCCCTGTTTTTTACCCCCGGGATTTGACCGAGGAGGCCGTCGGAACTGTTACACAGCCGATGCCCCAGGGACTGGAGAAGCAGGCCTCTTAAAGAGGGACCTCTAACTCTGCTTTTAACCGGCAAGAGCGTATTTTTACCGCTGGAAATTTTCTGGATATATTTGTCCAGGTTTTCCCTGAATAAGCGTTCACCATGAAATGGGACGCTAACCAGCCATTCTTTACAGGGAGCTTCAGCAGACCAGTTTTTTGAGCCATAGGAGCCTACGCGTATGTACTATAGACAGCGTAAGGCGGGAGGCCTGATGGACTGAATCCTTTATGGCGTCAACCGCAAAGCCTAAGGCTCTAGGTAGATCAGCTAGGGCAAAGCCTGCTGATCTGTCAAGTCCCTCAAGACCTGTTTCAACTGATCCTTCACTGCTTAGCAGACCCCAATAGCTGCTACTGCTGGTTGTATCACCAAGCAGATTTTCATAAGGACTCCAATCTTTTATTTATTGGGTTCTTGAACATTTGGACATTATCCACTGGACATGTCAGTGATTTATACATACAAGAGATGGCTGCGTCCACTGTAGGGACCTTCCATTTTTTTTTTTTTTTTGATGAACCTATCCTCCATGGGATAGACCACCGGAAATCTCTTGGGGGAATAAATATTTTCTCAGGACGTTCCCAATCCTGGTAAATGAGCCCTTTCAGTAAAGGGTGAAGTGGAAAAGAACAAACAGTCTGGGGGCTTCTAGCGACCCCAACGAGGATACAGTAGTGGTTGATGGTTCCGCAAGGTGCATTTTTAAATGCTGATCGGACCATGTTAGTCAGAGACTGAACCCATAATCTTTCAGCTTGAGATGCTGAGAAAAGGTTCCCCCACTGTTGATTCCTCTATAACAGAATCAACCTCATCCTGATCCCCTTCAGGCAGGTCGATCCCTGTATGGGACTGTTGCTCTGCTAACAGGCACTCTGAAGGAGGAGACGGAGATCGGGCGTGCTTTCCCTGACGGAGGCAGCGATGAATGTTGACAATCTCTCTCTAATCCTCCCAGAGCTGAGGAAAAAACCTCCTCTGTTACATACACAGGAGCAGGTGACTGAGGACAGCCACAGTACCAAGTACCCCTGCGGGGTCTCTACGGTCACTTACCTCTGAACTTCAGGGGAGACTGGTGCAGCAGAAGTATGCCCAAGATCCTCAGAGCCCGATGAGACCCCCTTCGCTTCCTGGAAGATTCAGTTCCGGAGCTTCTGGACGGCATATTCCTAAGCCTAAAGCTGAGGTATTCCAGCCGTAATACACCACTTTTACTGAGAATAGTCTAGCACAATTGCTGCTATATCACAGTTGGTGTCTACTAATGTGCCTTTCTAGGGGATGCCTGTATCAACCGCTTGCTGTATGCCTTTAAATGTTGCCAGCTCTGTCTCTGTACTTCATTCACTACAATATTGTGGTTTTTTTAAAACTGCTGGGACGCCCGCACATGCGCAGAAGCGCTGCGGCGCGCACAGAGCGTCATCCCCCAGGCTCCGCCCCCTTTCCCGGCTCACCTCTATATATAGAGGCGCGTGCACGCGCACGCGCGCGGGCACCTGCGCCTTCGGCGCTAATTTCAAATATGGTAACAAGGGACAGGAGCCAGGGCCCCTCTTTGCCGCAGGCCGGGGGATGGACAAACACTGCAACATGGCAGAGGAAGCAGTTTCCTATAAGAGAACTCACCATCTGCCTGGACTTTGCTCTGCTGAGAAGAAGCTAGTCCACATGACAAGAAAACATTCCACAGCGGCCTCTAGTGGACAAACACAGGTACCGCAGTCTAATATATTAAATATATATAAAAAAATATTTTTTTTTTTTTTTTTCTTGACCACCATTAAAAATTATTACATTTTTTTTAGTAGTTACAGGCATGCACAGAATTTTGCGGGAATACCATTAGGTAACAGACAGAAAGACAAATTAGGCTTGGGGGTCCCCCAATAGAACCAAGTTCCTGGGGGCCCCCACTTACCTGTTCCCCGCCGCAGGACTTTGTTTGGTCCACAAAAGCCCAAACTTCACCTATCACGGCAGGCATTGTAATCAAACCTTCAGGGACCGGGTTCCCAAGGATTCCACTCCCCTGGACCTGTATAGCACCCTGCACAGAAAACATCTTGGTCGTGGGTATGACCAGAGCTCTGGATCCCAGGGTCCAGCTCTCCTAAGAGAAGCATTACAGGCAAAACCTTGCTCTTCTCTGCAAGGCCCGGGTACCGACCATTTAGCTATGAAGCTTTTTTGGTCGGATCCGGAATAGCTTACTGAGGCCCAAAAGAACCCTTTACGCAAGCTCAGTGAAAAACACATGTTTCTTCTTGGCCAACACCTTAGACACTGGCAAAAAACTGAGGTGCTCCCGGATGGGAGGGGCTTATATAGGGGAGGGTACTTCCGGTTTTGGAAGTTGCCAGTGCCAGCACCTGACGGTATCTATATAACCCATTAGTAATGACTATGTCGCTCTGTGTCCCGTGATGTACGAAAAAGAAAATGTGTCTGTCTTCATTTCAGGCTGCAAAGCAACAAAATGTGATTATTTCAAAGGGGGTGGTTATTTTCTATACCCAGTGTATGTATATATATACAGGTCCTTCTCAAAAAATTAGCATATTGTGATAAAGTTCATTATTTTCTGTAATGTACTGATAAACATTAGACTTTCATATATTTTAGATTCATTACACACAACTGAAGTAGTTCAAGCCTTTTCTTGTTTTAATATTGATGATTTTGGCATACAGCTCATGACAACCCAAAAATCCTATCTCAAAAAATTAGCATATTTCATCCGACCAATAAAAGAAAAGTGTTTTTAATACAAAAAAAGTCAACCTTCAAATAATTATGTTCAGTTATGCACTCAATACTTGGTCGGGAATCCTTTTGCAGAAATGACTGCTTCAATTCGGCGTGGCATGGAGGCAACCAGCCTGTGGCACTGCTGAGGTGTTATGGAGGCCCAGGATGCTTCGATAGCGGCCTTAAGCTCATCCAGAGTGTTGGGTCTTGCGTCTCTCAACTTTCTCTTCCCAATATCCCACAGATTCTCTATGGGGTTCAGGTCAGGAGAGTTGGCAGGCCAATTGAGCACAGTAATACCATGGTCAGTAAACCATTTACCAGTGGTTTTGGCACTGTGAGCAGGTGCCAGGTTGTGCTGAAAAATGAAATCTTCATCTCCATAAAGCTTTTCAGCAGATGGAAGCATGAAGTGCTCCAAAATCTCCTGATAGCTAGCTGCATTGACCCTGCCCTTGATAAAACACAGTAGACCAACACCAGCAGCTGACATGGCACCCCAGACCATCACTGACTGTGGGTACTTGACACTGGACTTCAGGCATTTTGGCATTTCCCTTTCCCCAGTCTTCCTCCAGACTCTGGCACCTTGATTTCCGAATGACATGCAAAATTTGCTTTCATCCGAAAAAAGTACTTTGGACCACTGAGCAACAGTCCAGTGCTGCTTCTCTGTAGCCCAGGTCAGGCGCTTCTGCCGCTCTTTCTGGTTCAAAAGTGGCTTGACCTGGGGAATGCGGCACCTGTAGCCCATTTCCTGCACACGCCTGTTCACGGTGGCTCTGGATGTTTCTACTCCAGACTCAGTCCACTGCTTCCGCAGGTCCTCCAAGGTCTGGAATCGGTCCTTCTACACAATCTTCTTCAGGGTCCGGTCACCTCTTCTCGTTGTGCAGCGTTTTCTGCCACACTTTTTCCTTCCCACAGACTTCCCACTGAGGTGCCTTGATACAGCACTCTGGGAACAGCCTATTCGTTCAGAAATTTCTTTCTGTGTCTTACCCTCTTGCTTGAGGGTGTCAATGATGGCCTTCTGGACAGCAGTCAGGTCGGCAGTCTTACCCATGATTGCGGTTTTGAGTAATGAACCAGGCTGGGAGTTTTTAAAGCCTCAGGAATCTTTTGCAGGTGTTTAGAGTTAATTAGTTGATTCAGATGATTAGGTTAATAGCTCGTTTAGAGAACCTTTTCATGATATGCTAATTTTTTGAGATAGGATTTTTGGGTTGTCATGAGCTGTATGCCAAAATCATCAATATTAAAACAAGAAAAGGCTTGAACTACTTCAGTTGTGTGTAATGAATCTAAAATATATGAACGTCTAATGTTTATCAGTACATTACAGAAAATAATGAACTTTATCACAATATGCTAATTTTTTGAGAAGGACCTGTATATATATATATATATATGTACTGTGTATAACTGACAATTGCGCGGTCATGCAACGTTGTATCCAAATAAAATTGATGTCCTTTTTTTTACCACAAATAGAGATTTTTTTTTTTGCCGGTCTTTGATCACCACAGCATATTTAATTTTTTGCGCTATAAACAAATAAAGACCAACAATTTTGAAAAAAAACAACATCATACCTAATAAAAAATAAATAAAAAATCAAATTTCTTTATAAATTTAAGTTAATATGTATTCTGCTACATGTTTTTAGTAAAAAAAAAAAAAATAAGCGTAAATTAATTTGTTTTGCACGAACGTTATAGCATCTACAACCTATGGTATATACAATATTGTATCCAAAGTATTGGGTCGCCGCACATGAACTTTTATGGCATTGCAGTCTAAAGCCCCATACACACTATTAGATTTTCTGCAGATTTTTGTCTTCAGATTTACCAAAACTATATAATATGAGGTCAAAACTTAAGAGTTTCAATTTGTATTCAATCAGACAGGCCCTTGCACTACATGGTTTTGGTAAATCTGAAGACAAAAATCTGCAGAAAATCTAATAGTGTGTATTAGTCAGTAGGGTTCAATATTGAATTGGCCCACCCTTTGCAGCTATAACAGCTTCAACTCTTCTGGGAAGGCTGTCCATGAGGTTTAGGAGTGTGTCTATGGGAATGGTTGACCATTCTTCCTGAAGCGCATTTGTGAGGTCAGGCACTGATGTGGACGAGAAGGCCTGGCTCGCAGTCTCCGCTCTATTTCATCCCAAAGGTGTTCTAAAGGGTTGAGGTCAAGACTCTGAGCAGGACAGTCAAGTTCCTCCACCCCAAACTCGCTCATCCATGTCTTTATGGACCTTGCTTTGTGCACCGGTCCAAATCATTTGGTGCAGGGGGGATTATGGTGTGGGGTTGTTTTGCAGGAGTTGAGCTTGGCCCCTTGATTTCAGTGAAGTGAACTCTTAAGATGTCAGCATACCAAGACATTTTGGACAATTTCATGCTCCCAACTTTGTGGGAACAGTTTGGGGAAAGCCCTATTCAGATGATTCCCATTGTTTCTGTGTCCAGAAAGGTTAATAAACTAACAGAAAAATCTACAAGAGATGTTTAAGGAGTAAACTTTTTGGGACTGTGCTACAATATAGGGATTTCTAGTCCTAGAGTGCCATCTGGTGGATAAGTACACCTACTTGCTCTGCAAATAATTTGTTAATCTGTAATATTTCTCCCCAATCAGAGGTGAGTAAATATTTCAAACGACATCCTGTGGGGTGATCCCTAGATGAAAGAGCATTTGGGAATAAAAGGAGAAGCTCAGAGCAAATGGGATCCCCATCTTGATCCATTTAGGTCCATCTTGATCGATATCCATCCACACAGATCTATCTTGATTGATCCATCTTGATCCATCCATCTTAACCATCATCCTTCTTTCATCTTCATCTTGATCATGATTGCCTTCTTTAAACAGGATCCTCATCCTCCTCCTGATCTTGATGCCGATTGTCAGCTTCATCTGAACTCAGCACCAATAACTTCTTGGGTATAGCATAATTTGCTCAGTACTTTGCTCAGTACACCTTGTTTGTATGCTAGATTTTGACATTACCTACTGAGATATTGTAGCTATAACTCACAATCTCAGAAGAGTTGGCAGACAGTGGCTTGATCCAAATAACCCCTTGAAAATTGTAGAAAGCTTTAATCCACAACTTGTGCAGAACTTAACTGATGATCATCAGATAAGTCAAAAAATCACAATATGACCAGCTCCAGCAGTGTACATGTGGTCAGATTGAAAACTAAAGCATGCTGAAGGAGGGTGGAGCTAAGTATACATAGCACCTTCTAACTTTGGAAACACACAATGCATGTGTAACATGGTAAGCTCTCTGTTAATTGTGCTGCCTGTTTTTGTCTGATTTGGATTTAGCTACTGTGTAGCTCTCACTTGAAGAGCACTAGACTGAGAGACCCAGGGGAAATTTTGGAATATGTTGTTTCTTCATGGGAAGTGTCAGGTCTTGCACTCCTGACAGAAGTAATTCATTAACCTGTGCAGTGCCATGCCCCATGTTTAATGTTTGAACACAAACAGAAGCTGCTGACGCCAGAATGCGAATTTTTTTGCTCTACTATAGGCTTTGTGTACAGGGAACCAAATTATACAATAAATAAAATGTGTAAAAAGTGCTGCACTTTAAAAAGATAAGAATAAATAGAGTATATGCAATTAATGTACCACTAAAATATGTTAAAAACCACTTAATTAAATATAATGAATAAAAAAATGTGTATCTCAAACTTCGTGTGAGTCCCTAATTAATGATAAACCAGAAAAAAAACAAGTAGTCTGTGTAAATAAAAGTGCAATACAAAAAATGCAATTAATGTGACAATGTGCAATCAATGTGAAAAATGCGTATCATTACTTAAAGTTCTGTAAATAAATATGATCCATGCAAACTAATCGGTGACACAACCCGCAATGTCCAAAACAAATGTTCTATGGATATACATATATTGAATATCATCCAACCCGGCGGTGCACGTGAAGCACCGCCACTAGGAACCTCACCTTGGAAATGGGCCCTTATTATGAGGGCCAATGGAGCTTTAAAGTGATTGTAAATGCTTGATTTTTTTTCAATAAAATAACAAACATACCATACCCAGCTGCCTCAATCCTTTTCTTCTTGGGCCTCCTGATTGGCTGAGACACAGCAGCGAGTGCCATTGGCTCTGACTGCTGTCAATCAAAGTCAGAGAGCCAATAAGGAGAGAGAGAGGGGGCAGAGGTGGAGCCGCAGCTCCGTATCTGAATGGACGCACAGAGCAGTGGCTTGGCTTGGGTGCCCCCATAGCAAGCTGATTGCTCTGAGGGCACTTGACAGGAGGGAGGGGCCAGAAATGCCAGCGAGGGACCCGAGAAGAGGAGGATCGGGGCTGCTCTGTGCAAAACTAATGCACAGAGCAGGTAACTGTAAGATGTTTGTTATTTGTAAACAAAAAAAACAAGTTTTTAATATCAATAAAAAAAAAAAATCATATATAAGTAAAAACAAATGGGGTAGACTCAAGCCTCGTACACACGATCGGATATCCTATGGATTCTAATCTGATGGTTTTGTCCATCGGAAATCCGATGAAGCTGACTTCCATCAGTCTTGCCTACACACCATCAGTCAAAAAACCGACCGTTCCAAACGCGGCAACGTAAAACTCTCCGATGAGCCGAGAAAAATGAAGTTCAATGCTTCTGAGCATGCGTTGACTTGATTCTGAGCATGCGTGGGTTTTTTATCCGATGGACTTGCCCATAGACGATTGGAATTTGCTATCGGTTTTTGATCCATTGTTAAAATTTAAGACATGTTCTATTTTTTAAAACCGATGGAAAAAAGACCGATGGGTCCCATACACGATTGGTTTGTCCGATGAAAAAAGTCCATCAGACAGTTTTCATCGGTAAAACCGATCGTGTGTACAGGGCTTCAGTGGACCATTTGTTCTTTTTTTCTGCAGTCACTCTGTTTCTATTTTTGTTGCTCATAGCCTTTTAGAATCCTTGCCCTTTTTCTGGACACCTAGATGACAGAAATGACAGTTGGAAGCTGCCTGGTTGCTAAGGTCAGGTAGAAATGTTTTTCCATGTTTTTATTTTCTTGCATTAACCCAGTCTGTTTTTTATTTATTTATTTATTTTGCTTTTTTTAACTAGAACATGGAAACAGTTTGAAATAAAGATGATTGAATAAAAAAATCATATCTAGATGTCTATTTTGAGCTTTTATTTATATAAAAACATAATACAAGGGCAGTAAAAATGTTACAGCATACCCAAATATATAAAAAATATGCCATCTAAATATGCCATCTCATTAAAAAAAATATTAATAACTTCTTCTAAAACATAATAACACTGTAAAAAGTTAAAAATAAACATCCTTGACATTATGTAGCTTTGATTTTAAAAAATATCATATAAAGAAAAGTATAGTATATTTTTGTGAGCAGAATTCTATTAAGGTTTGCCTTTCATTAAATGGCCTAAAAACCTGAAAGGCACTTCTACTTGCATGAAACACGCAAAAAAAGAGAAATGAAAAAAGTAAGGAACAGATGGCAAAGGTGTAAGCCTGTGCAGCTATGTGGACTCAAGCACCAGCCCCAATTGGCTTTCAAAAAGAATTTGGTCCTCAACTGCCTGGCAATTAAGACAGCTATAGCATATCAGCAGAGGTTTAGTATAGCAGGGTAAGCAGTTATTGCCATCCACTGTTTCAAAGGCATTTGGTGCAAAAGGCATAGTTTGAAAGAAGAGGTAAAGGCATAGGTTGGTCTAAGGGATAATGTCATAGGTTGGTGCATGGGGTAAAATACATAGTTTGGAAATGGGTTAAAGGCATAGGTTGGTGCATGTGGTAAAATACATAGTTTGGACATGGGTTAAAGGCATAGGTTGGTGCATGGGTTAAAATGCATTGTTTAATGCATGGGGTAAAAGACATAGTTTGGTCATGGGGTAAAGACATATGTTGGTGCATTGGGTAAACATCATTGTTTGGTGCATGGGGTAAAGGCATAGGTTACTGCATAGGGTAAAATACATAGTTTGAAAATGGGGTAAAGGCATATCTTGATGCATGGGGTAAAAGCAATAGTTTGAACATGGGGTAAAGGCATATCTTGGTGCATAGGGTAATAGACATAATTTGAACATGGGGTAAAGGCATATCTTGGTGCATAGGGTAATAGACATAATTTGAACATGGGGTAAAGGCATATCTTGTTGCATAGGGTAATAGACATAATTTGAACATGGGGTAAAGGCATAGGTTGGTGCATAGGGTAATAGACATAATTTGAACATGGGGTAAAGCCAGGCATAGGTTGGTACATGGGGTAAAATACATTATTTGTACATGGGGTAAAGGCATAGGTTGGTGCATTGGGTAAAATACATCATTTGTACATGGGGTAAAGGCATGTTCTGGTGCATAGGGTAAAAGACATAATTTGTACATGGGGTAAAGGCATAGTCTGGTGCATAGGGTAAAAGACATAATTTGTACATGGGGTAAAGGCATAGGGTTGGTGCATGGGATAAAAGACATCATTTATACATAGGGGAAAAGAATAGGTTGGTGCATGGGGTAAAATATTTTTTTTTACATGGGGTAAAGGTATAGATTGGTGCATGGGGTAGAAGGCATTGTTTGGTAAATGGGGTAAATGCATAGATTACTGCATAGGGTAAAATACATAGTTTGGTGTAGAGGAAGACCTAATTTGAACATGGGGTAAAGGCATAGGTTAGTGCATGGGGTAAAAGTCACACTTTGATGCATGGGGTGAAAAGACATTGTTTGGACATGGGTAAAGGCATAGAATGGTGCATGGGGTAAAATACATTGTTTTATGCATAGGGTAAAGGCATAGGTTGATGCATATGGTAAAATACGTACTTTAGTGTAAAGGAATAAGGGGCATAGGGCATAGTTTGGTGCAGCAAGGAAAAGGGCATAGTTTGATGCAAAGGGTAAAAGGTTTGGTACAAATGATAAAAGGCATAATTTGGTACATTAAAAAAATGACCCAACACTTCACTCTCCTTCACCCCCCCTTCTTTGTGTACCACCCAGCTAGTGAGCATGGTGGCATTAAGCCTGAAAACGAGGAATTTCTTGCACAACTGGTGTCTGTTTCATGTGGCATGAGGCAATTGTGCAACTTTAGCAGACTTACTGTAAAATTAATTGCATTTCCACCCCTAAATGAATTGTTCTGTCTTGTTTAATCGTCCATTACGTTGTTTCACAGTTGATGTTGCAATGCATAAACTGCCTCATCTCTTACATTTCTCCAAAAAGTTAAATCTTAACTTGTTAACAATGAACTTTGACAAACTGGAAATCAGCCACAGTTACTGTTTCACAGATGACACTACATGTCTGAATGTTTTACTTTAAAAATTGAAATCAGTTCATTGAAATATTTGAAACTTTTTCAATATTTGGTATTTGGCTATATGCAGCCTAATAACTTCTATGCCCAACCTAGAAGGTAGAAGGCATTAAGAGGAGGTCATATATTTGGACTGGTAGCCCTTATTTCTATTTGAGACTTCTTTATCCCCTTTTTTTACTTCCAAAAGGAAAATACGGTTTTCTCTTGAAGAGAATCATCAACCTGGTGTACCAAATTTTACCAAGACCAGAGGGTGCAATTTCAAACATTTTCTGTAGCAGCACCTGCTAGTGACATCTAGGATTACAGCTTCCTTTTCAGGCATAATTCTATATTAATAATGTATTATAGGTGATAGACATTTGATCGCTTAGCCACATTAGGAACAATGTAATGTCGGTCTTCATGTTGCTTGCAAAGGAGCTATAAGAAGGCGAATTTTTCTAATATCTCCTAGGTGCAACCATCCTATGGATTGCATACATGGCACCATCCCAAAAATACAGAAATTAAAACTTCATAGTGTTCCAACCTCCAAATAATGGCGTAGAAAAATAGGGACTTTCAATATACCAAAACACAAAAATATACAGTATATATGTATAAAGACCAAAAAAAATACAACTTTTTATACATTGAAATTTAAATAAAATCCACAACATTTGGTTTCTCAATTGTATTGTATTACAGAAGTCAGACAATAGAATTGGCGACCTATTGTTGTGGATTTTATTCAAATTTTAATGTAAAAATAAAGTTTATTTTTAAGTTTGTTTTTTTATATATATTTGTGGTACATTGAAAGCCTCTATTTTCCAACCCCCATTTTGGAGATTGGAACACTACAAAGTTTAATCTCTACAAAACTACAAAGAAACAGATTTAGATAGAAGAGTTCAATGTAAACTGAATATCGCCTTAAACTTTATCTCAGATCCTAAAAAGATTTTGTGGCCTTTTAAATTATGTCTTTCTTTACTGTAATGGATATAGAGTAAAGTAGACACAATTAACTTTTTGTAAGTTAAAGCAATAGTTGGATCAGAGAAAAGTACAGGCTGGCTTGTCCTTTCTATGCCTCCATTTTGATCTTCCCGTGTTCTCCTTGATAGTGGTTGTCATGTTCTTCTTCTTCTAGAGGAACCTGAAAGAGCATAATAGGAGAGACTTGTTTTATCCAGTAAATAGTTGTATACAAAAAAAAAAAAAACAGTACTTCTAAAAAGATTTTTTTTTGTCCAAGGTTTAATGCTCTAAAGCAGTGGTGAGGGTTGTCAAACTCAATTTCATCACGAGCCGCATCAGCATTTTGGTTGACCTCAAAGGGCTGGATGTATCTGTAAGACCATATAAGTTTATGCAGGGCTTTTTTTTTCTCAAAGAATAGGTGCAGAAATTCAACCACGCCCCCCCTCCCACTGAACTGCATTGAATGATGGGTGTGGCCAAATTGCAGTGGGAGGATCTTAAAGAGGCAATAAATACCAGGAGTCCATTGTGTGTGGAGTTTAGGGGTGCACTAATTACAGAGTTCAAGGGTGCGCTACATACAGAGTGCAGAGTTTAGAGATGTGCTATGTATAGAGTGCAGAGTTCAGGGGTGCGCTATGTACAGAGTGCAGAGTTCAGGGGTGCGCTATGTGCAGAGTGCAATAGTATTGTATAAAAAAATTGTATTGCAATTGTATATGTATGTGCTGGTATGATGCAGACAGTTTTGTATTTGTGGGTGAACCTCCGCTTTAATTATTTTTTTAATATTTTTTTAATTTTATTTTTAATATTTTTTTAATTTTAATCTAAAAGGTTTCTTTGGATCTAATAAATCTCAGGAACATGCCCCAAAATTTACAGTGCCTTGAAAAAAGTATTCACATCCCTTGAAATGTTATCATGTTATTGAGAAGTGGAAGGAAAATGATAAAGGCTTTTCAACGTTTTTTTACAAATAAATATCTGAAAAGTGTGGGGTTGCATTTGTATTCAGCCCCCTTTACTCTGATACCCCTAACTAAAATCTAGTGCAACCAATTGCCTTTAGAAGTCACCTAATTAATAAATAGAGTCCACCTGTGTGTAATTTAATCTCAGTATAAATGCGTTACATACAGAGTGCAGAGTTCAGAGTGTGCTATGTACAGAGTGCAGAGTTCAGAGTGTGCTATGTACAGAGTGCAGAGTTCAGGGGTGTGCTACGTACAGAGTGCAGAGTTTAGGGATGTGCTTTGCATAGTGTGCAGGAATCAGCTCTATTTCATAGGCTGTTCAAATCTCACTTCCCCTCTTCCCCCTGGGTGAAATGGCCTGGACATTGCGGCGAGCTCCCAGAGAACACTGTGGCGCCAGGGAAAGGGAGTAGAGACGCCTACTCCAGCGGGAGGCAAAACCGGAAGTCAGACTTTAAAATGCTTTATTAAGGTAATTAAAAGCTAAAAAAAAAAATAGTATTGCAATTGTATATGTATGTGCTGGTATGATGCGGATAGTTTTGTATTTGTGGGTGAACATCCGCTTTAATTATTTTTTTAATGTTGAAGACATTTCACCACTCATCAAAAAGGTTTCTTTGGATCTAATAAATCTCAGGAACATGCCCCAAAATTTACAGTGCCTTGAAAAAAGTATTCACATCCCTTGACATGTTGTCATGTTATTGAGAAGTGGAAGGAAAATGATAAAGGGTTTTCAACTTTTTTTTACAAATAAATATCTGAAAAGTGTGGGGTTGCATTTGTATTCAGCCCCCTTTACTCTGATACCCCTAACTAAAATCTAGTGCAACCAATTGCCTTCAGAAGTCACCTAATTAATAAATAGAGTCCACCTGTGTGTAATTTAATCTCAGTATAAATACAGCTGTTCTGTGAAGCCCTCAGAGGTTTGTTAGAGAACCTTAGTGAACAAACAGCATCATGAAGGTCAAGGGACACATTAGAAAGGTCAGAGATAAAGTTGTGGAGAAGTTTAAAGCAGAGTTAGGTTATAAAAAAATATCCCAAGCTTCGAACATCTCATGGAGCACTGTTCAGTCCATCATCCGCTGCAAAGCTACCAAGACATGGCCGTCCACCTAAACTGACAGGCCGGGCAAGGAGAGCATTGATCAGAGAGGCAGCCAAGAGGCCCATGGTAACTTTGGAGGAGCTGCAGAGATCCACAGCTCAGGTGGGAGAATCTGTTCACAGGACAACTATTAGTAGTGCACTCCACAAATCTGGCCTTTATGGAAGAGTGGCAAGAAGAAAGCCATTGTTGAAAGAAAGCCATAAGAAGTACCCTTTGCAGTTTGCAAGAAGCCATGTGGGGGACACAGCAAACATGTGGAAGAAGGTGCTCTGGTCAGATGAGACCAAAATTGAACTTTTTGGCATAAAAGCAAAACGCTATGTGTGACAGAAAACGTATGCCTCGTACACACACGAACGCGACTTCCGACAAGAAAACTGTGGGTTTTTTTCAGCAGGAAAACGGCTGAAATTTGTCTTACATACACACGGTCACACTAATCTTGGCTGAAATTCCGACCGGCAAGAATGCGGTGACGTACAACACGTACGACGAGCCGAGAAAAATTAAGTTCAATAGGCAGTTCGGCTCTTCTGCTTGATTCTGAGCATGCGTGTTTTTTTTCGTGTCGTAATTGCATACAGACGAACGCGATTCGTGATAGGAATTTTTCCTGTCACGAAAATTGAGATCCTGCTCACAATCTTTTCTTGGCCTGGAATTCTGACAGAAAAAGTGCGATGGAGCATACACACGGTCAGAATTTGCGACAAAAAGCTTGCATCGCAGTTTTCTCTTCGGGAATCACGTTCATGTGTACGAGGCATAACACGGCGCATCACCCTGAACACACCATCCCCATCGTGAAACATGGTGGTGGCAGCATCATGTTGTGGGGATGCTTTTCTTCAGAAGGGATAGGGAAGCTGGTCAGAGTTGCTGGGAAGATGAATGAAGCCAAATACAGGGCAATCTTAGAGGGAAACCTGAGTCTGCAAAAGACTTATGACTGGGGAGGAGGTTCACCTTCCAGCAGGACAACGACCCTAAACATACAGCCAGAGCTACAATGGAATGGTTTAGATCAAAGCATATTCATGTGTTAGAATGGCCCAGTCAAAGCCAAGACCTAAATCCAATTGAGAATCTGTGGCAAGACTTGAAAATTGCTGTTGACAGACGCTCTCCATCCAATCTGACAGAGCTTGAGCTATTTTGCAAAGAATGGGCAAAAACTTCACTCTCTAGATGTGCAAAGCTGCAGTGAAAGGTGGTTCTACAAAGTATTGACTCAGGGGGGCTGAATACAAATGTATGCCATACTTTTCACATATTTATTTGTAAAAAAAAATTGAAAATCATTTATCATTTTCCTTCCACTTTACAATTGTGTGCCACTTTGTGTTGGTTTATCACATAAAATCCCAACATGACAAAATGTGGAAAATTTCAAGGGGTATGAATACTTTTTCAAGGCACTGTATCACTAATTGTGTAACTCAATCGCCTTAAACTAATCACTCTAGAATGTGTCAAGGCAATGCTGATTGTCCATAAATATGGGAGATGTAAAAGTTTGTGAAACCACCCTGTTTTAATCACATAATCCAATCCCAATGGGGCCATGAAGCCTGCTTCAAAATGTTCTTGTTCTTGTTACACAGCTGAAGTTATATTGTTTATTGTTTATTATTTTTTATATAAATTATGATCACTTGTATTCACAAAATGTATCTTATGAATAATATGTACATGTCTTTTCTACTTTTTTAGTTACATGACAATAATTTCTTTATTCCATCTGATCATAGAAAGCTCCTGAAGAAGCTGCTAATATAAACCTGTGAAACATGTAGAGCAACCAGTATATGGATGGTACCTATGTTCTGTTTGTTATGATAGGATGTAATTTTTTCGATTGTCATGATTCATTTTATTCTGTGAATACGTTTGTAGCGGGTATTTGAATTTAGGGGAAGCATCTGGGTGGTAGTGTAACCCAGATGCACTGATTGCTAGGGAATCTGAGACCCTTTTATGGTTCTTGGAGGACTCTGGTGATGTGAGGTTCCCTGCGGTCTACAGGTGGCGTTGTTGCCCTGGGCCAGAGTTGAACTCACATCGCAAGACTGTGCCTTTTTGTCCTCCCCTGGAGCTGGTACAGCGGGGCGGGGAACCCGCTGTGGCGCAAAGGGAGAGGGGATAAAAGGGGCGGACGCCCTGACCACGGGGTTCGTAGTTGAAGTTGGAGGATGCGGCCGCACCCAGGCACCTTCAGCTTGGGTGCTGGCATTCCGGTGCTCTGGGCCCAGGTGCCCTTGACCTGGCCGGAGCGGAGATGGAGTCCATCTCAGGCACCTTTAGCCTGGGGTGAGGTACTATGGCGGATGCCTGGGGCTCAGTACCTTCGACTGAGTTCCGCGAGGGTGGAGGAATCCGAGGGGGCCCTAACTCCTTGGGTGCCCGTGTCTGAGTTTGTGAGGTCTGGTGAGCAGAACTTCTCTGGAGAGTCCGGCACAGCATCGCTGGTGACAGAGAGGCCTCCGGTATCTCCCTTGGACGGATATCCTTTCCCTGACAGGGGCCTTGCTAGCGAAGGTAATTCACGTCCTACCTCACATAGTCAGTGGCAGTGACTATTTACCACTGGTGATACCACAGTGGTTGGCAAGAGAAGGGAAAGGATTGTGCCTCGACCTATTCCCATTAAGACTAAGTTGTTGCAAAAGAATCCAACTTAACCGTGCGGCATGTTTATTCGCTGAGAAGAATAAAACTCTGTTGGACCTATTCACTGTGTGGAACTCTGGTTACTAGGAGCAAAGGAGTCCGGGACGAAGTACAGGACTTGACTCTAGGACACCTACACAAAGCCCGATCTTTCTGGTCTTCACCTCGTCACTATGGAGGACATGGGCCGTAGTGTATCTCATCCCTCTCCCCAGCACTAACACCCCTAGACAAAGAAAGCCAAGCCGAGAATAAGAAGGGGAGAGAGGGGTGAGGCCGCTACATGTTATTATATATATTTTTGTAATAAAAATCCCTTTCATTATCTTAACTTTGACTGTTTAATACCAGTTAATATACGGTACCATCAAAGTCCAAATATAGCCTCTCTTTCTTTCCATTTACATTTTGATGGGACGAAGGTACCACAAATAATATCTTTTATAATCATGGCACTTCTATATAAACAGCTGAAGTTAAATTGTTGGCAAATCCTTATGGTAGACACCAGGGAAAATCTACTAGGAAATGTAAACACTTGCTGGCAGTCAGTTAATTACCCATTATAAACAGGGTAGAGTTGAACTGGTTATACCAGCTCATGGTTGAGACTGGCATCTTTGCTTTCAGCCAGCAATTCCCTGCACAATAAAAGTGATCCGGTGGCAATTGAGCCGTTGCATTACTTTTACAGGGTGGCAGAAGAGGGTCTCCCCCTCCAGCCGCTGCCTTTACAGAGCTATCCCATTCAATCGACCAGCAGCATCGGCTTCCTAGGACAGTGAGAGGAACTGATGTTGTGTGACATCAAAAACTGGAAGTGACAAAAATTTCTCGGCTTGACCACGGTTTGATCAGATGCTTTGGAGGCCAGAGGAGAGATATGGGTTCTAATGGACCCAAGATTTCTCCACCTGTCATGGCCCATGCTATCACAAGGGATGTTGTACAACCCTTATGAAAGAAATAAAGTTAATAAAAAAAATAAAGGTACAAAGTAAATTATTTCATGTGGCCCTCGCACCTCTCCTGCAGCTGCGGAAATCCACTTGTTTCTGCCCCCACCTTGTCTCAGCAGTCGGTAGCAGAGAGGAGGACAAAACTCCTCTACCAGATCCTGCGCTTCTCTGTGCAGTCGTGGAGAGGCTCATCTCTGCCCCCCCTCCATCAGCAGAGAGGAGGACAGAATTCCTGCTACAGATCCTGTGCCTCTCTTTGCAGCCCCACCCCCCCGCTTGTCTCTGCCTTGCCTGGTCTCAGCATTCAGTAGACTCAGGCAGCTGACTCCAGCCCTCCTCTGGTCCTCCTCCAGAACCTGCACTTTCTGCTTTCCAGCTCCACCCCCAGCTTCTTAGTGACAGCAGCACAAGGTAATGGAGTGCACTGTGATGTAAGGGATTTTTGACTTCTGATGGTGGGGGGGCTTTTGATATCTGATGTAAGGGGGATGGGGTGCTCTAGACCAATGGTTCTCAATCTCAGTCCTCAAGTACCCCCAACAGGCCATGTTTGCAGGTTTTCCTTTATCTTGCACAGGTGCTTTAGATTTAATGGCTTGGCATTTTGGACAAAATTTTTGAGAAATTCCCAAAACTTGGCCTGTTCGGGTTACTTGAGGAATGAGGTTGAGAACCACTGCTCTAGACATTTAGTCTTACAGATACAACCGGCCCTTTGAAGACAACCATAATGCTGATGCGGCCACCGGCCAGTAATGAAATTGAGTTTAAAACCCCTGTTCTAACCCTTATCTCTCCTTGCACAGATGGGATATCCTAAGTAACTAGTTTACTACCAAAATGCATACAGGCAGGGCTGGCCTTCTTATCTGAAAGACCAGAATACTTTATAATTAGAGTGTCAAGTACCCTGTAATAAGTGTTCATTTGTAAAAAAAAGGGAGGCGTGGGGTAAATACAGGTGGTTGAGTCAGTTTTACAGTTATTTATGATACACAGATCTTTAGCAATACAAATGCCATTCAGTTCGGGCTCCCACTTACTATAGCCAAGTTAAAAAAGCCCTCTTCCTGGATCGATCCACAGTGGTTGAATCCTCCTGACCTGTGGCCTGATTCGTCTAGATCAGGGGTCTCCAAACTTTTGAAACAAAGGGCCGGTTTACTGCCCTCCAAAGTTTAGGAGGGCCGGACTGTGGCCAGTGGGAGTTGAAAATGCCCTGACATCGGTGGGAGTAAACAATACCATAGGCTTGGTGGTCAGAGGGAGTAAAGAAATTACATCATTGATGTCAGTGTGAGGAATAGTGCACCATCACTGATGTCAGTGGGAAAATTGGTTCCTCATCTCTGGTGTCAGTGGGAGGAATACTACCCTATTGAATAGTGCCCTGAGGGCCAGATAAAGGCAAGCAAAGGGCCACATTCGGCCCGTGGGCCGCAGATTGGAGACCTCTGGTCTAGATCATCCTACCCATACCTACTCCACTATCATGCGGCAATGTTCATTTTGGCAATGCAGAATTTACTGCGTATTGTTGTATCTGTACATCTGCCACTGGCCTCATATGATCTGCTTGCTGAGTTGAAAATTAAACTGAAGGTGTGCAGGAGACAGGTCTAGGTCATCTTTGTAATACATAACCAGACATATAATTAATCAGATTACTGATTCCAAGTTTTCACACTTCTGAGCCAAGATCCAAAGACTTGTGGGACTCAGGGGGTCATTATTTTGGACTAATGCCGCGTACACACGACCGTTTTTAATGACGAGAAAAATGCAATTTTTTAACATGGTCATTAAAAATTATCGTGTGTGGGCTTCATAGCATTTTTCACGATGTGAAAAATAGCCATGAAAAAATTGGAACATGCTCTAATTTTTCTCGTCGTTTTTCACCTCGTCGCTTTTCTCGTCATGAAAAACGGGCGTGTGTAGGCTTTAACGACGTGTAAAAAAATGCGCATGCTCAGAATCAAGTATGAGACGGGAGCGTTCGTAATGGAGATAGCACATTCGTCACGCTGTAATGGACTGAAAAGCACGAGGCTGAAAAGCGCGAATCGTCTCTCAACAAACTTTACTAACATGAAGGGTGGAGCCATCCAAATGGAACTTCCCCTTTATAGTGCCGTCGTACGTGTTGTACGTCACCGCGCATTACTCAAGCATTTTTTTTCCACGATAGTGTGTAGGCAAGGCAGGCTTGAGAAGAATCATGCTGTCTTATTCAATGACATTAAAAACGGTTGTGTGTACGTGGCATAAAAGTCTCAGCACGGCATTGCAGTGGGATCACGTGGCATTATTGTGGCAGCCCCAAACATTAATGCTGTACTGGGTCAGTGTGGCTTTGCTGAAGATATATGTATCGGTAGCAACCATAAAATTCTAAGCTCATAGTCAATGGTGGAAGTTATAGTAATGAGAGAGATGGTACCATCATTCCTATTCAACAGCATTCTTCCCCATCCTTGTTTCACCAAAATAATGTTAATTCAGATCACCAAGAAGTACCAATATTTCAGAACCAGGCAGGTCCCCCCTTATCACACTTCATTCATAAAGCTCCCTGCGTGGCTTGGAAACACTGGCACTCCATGGTGACAAGTATGATAAGGTTAACAACCATTTTTCCTGAAAAAAGGATGGTATTCAGTTTCAGTCTTACTTTGGTATTAGACGTTAGACCCAGGGTTTCTCAACTAGGGTTCCGTAGAACCCTAGGGTTTTTCCAGAGGTTGATAGGGGTTTTTAGTAGGGCTGTGGAAATTAACTATTAATTCCTCGATTAATCAATAAATTTTTTTGATCGATCAAAATTCTTTTGATCGGTACTCACCTCTCTGCCGGCTTCCGGTTCTTTAAGGAGTTCTGTCGGAGATCCGGTGACGTCACGGACACTGGCGGGGCTTGCCGTGTCCATCTGAAGGGCTCCTTTGCTGTGCCTTCATATCTGCATGCCGGCGGGACCTTACTATCTGCCACACGCAAGGGCTGTTACACTTCCCTCTATCAACCTGGGATTCTACAGCCATCCACTGGGAGTTGTGATAGTTCCCTTCACGGGACATCTACATGCCGACGGACTGATGTTAACCCCTCCTCATCTGGATTCAGCAGTGGTATCGTTGTACACATTTTTATACCAGTATCATATTTGGCTACATGTTTTTATGACTGCTTTTGCTACCGTTTGGTATTACTCGCACCATTTTTACAGTTTATGTAGCCACATTGATTTTATCTCCAGTGCAATATTTATTTTATTTATTTACCTACTTGAAGACTATAAAAGTTTTAATGCTATTTTCCCATCGAGCGCTGCCTTTGTGTGTTTTTTGTATCCTGCTATCCATTTTTCCAGTGGTTGGTAGCTGCACTAGGAATCGGCCTGCAAGGAGGTCAGCTAAAAGTAGTTGGATCTGTATGTGCGTTATAATTATTCGAAATTAGTCGATTAATCGATTTAAAAAAATTGATTAATCGAACACGAAAATTTTAATCAGTAACAGCCCTCGTTTTTAGACCTTGTTCTTTGAGGCAATTTCTGTCTCTCAGATAAGTTCCCTCTGACACCAATGATCTTTTTAACTATCTAGAGCCAGGTAATTCTTCCCAATGAACACAAATGTAAGTAGCATTCTTCACACGTATCATAAGTTGTAGGTATAGTCATTTTTAGCAGGTGTTCCCTAAGACGGGAAAGATATTTCAAGGGTTCCTCTGTGTTGAAAAAGTTATGAAAGGCTGCATTAGACCTTAGAACAGGGATATGCAATTAGCGGACCTCCGGCTGTTGCAAAGCTACAAGTCTCATCATGCCTCTGCCTCTGGGTGCCATGCTTGTGGCTGTCAGTCTTGCTATGCCTCATGGGACTTGTAGTTCTGCAACAGCTGGAGGTCCGCTAATTGCATATTGCATATCCCTGCCTTAGATGAATCTCAATCAGGCTTTTTTGGGAGGACTGAATGACAGGCAGCACACAACAGCTTTAAAGATAAACTCCGACATGTAAAAAAAATTGCCTTGTAGTGGGGTCTTCTCACACTGCAAAGGTTAAATGCTCCTATAATGCTTAACTTATTTCTCACTGCCTGATAGGGATGAGCTCAAGATTCAGTCCAAACAAACCTTTACCCATTCATCAGGAACTTCATGTATAATAGCAGTATTACTACCACTTATATACAAGACAGCTTCCCGCTGTTGATGTCATCGACTCTATTTGCTTACATGACAGGTAATGGCGTAGAATTACCCCTAAAATCCAAACTGAAGGGTCTTGTATGCATTTGGGGGGGGGGGGGGTTATATGCATATTTTTTTCATTCTTGCTGTAGGATGTGTTGCAGCAAAAATCTAATTTACAAAGGGGAAAAAAAAAGATACAGTTTAAATTGGTGGCAAAAAAAAAAAAGAAGCTAAGTAATTCAACCCGCAATACTGTATGGTACATATTCCCCAGGGAAGTGATCAGACCCCCCCCCCCCCCCCCCCATGCTATTTTTTTTTTTTTCAAATATAATTTTATTGTTTTATATAAACAGACATAGAATAAAAGACATTACCATACAAACAGAGTGTGACATACAAGTTCGCAAGCATTTATTTCAGACAGGTCTGAATATTCACCCGATATGGATAACCCAACTCGGGGTACTGTTATCACTGAGCTCGTGGTTATCTATTTAGTATCCTCCCCAAATGTTCCTCCTTACTCCATAACCTTCCGTTAGGGGGCGTCACTATGTCACATCTAGGATAAATCCAATTCCCCGTCCAACTCCCCCCCCCCCCTCCCCGAGAGGGAGGGAGGGAGGGGGGAGAGAGAGAGAGAGAGAATCAAAACCTGGAAATAGAAATGGGGAGCGGGGTTGGAGGGAAGAGGGGAAAGGTGGGGGGGCTGACCCAGAGTTCTGAACACGTCTCCAGTCGCAATAATTATCAAGGCTGTTTCCCTTTGCCAAGTTAAGAGTTAAGTAGGGCCGATCCTTCATCCGAATAGATGAAGATGTTCCAGAGCCTCCATGCCTCAGAGTGCCTCTCCTGTTTGTTTTGAGCAGTGAGGACCAAATCCTCCAGTTTTTTGATGTCCTCCACCCTACGCAACCACAGCCCCACCGTCGGGGGCGAACTTTTTTTTCCATCTAAGGGGGATGCAGGATTTGGCTGCGTTCAATAAGTGCCGTATGATTGACTTCTTGTATCTCCTTGCCGGTATTGAGGTAGCGTGAAGCAGGAAAAAGGCAGGGTCGTCACCGATTACATGATCAGTGAATTTCTGAGTAATAGTCCTAACTGTTGTCCAGAAGTGTTGTAGACGAGGACAGGACCAGAATATGTGAAGAAGCGTCCCCACCTCCGCCTGACATCTCCAACATTGGTTCGTGGAGTTAGGGCAGTATCTGGGGTGTATAGTACCACCTAGTTAAGATCTTGTAATTAAGTTCTTGGGTTTTTGTGCATATCGATGTTTTCAATGAAAATCGAATTATCGTCTGTTTTTGGGCATCAGTGAATGAACATTGTAGGTCTACTTCCCATTTCTGTAGGAAAGGCAAGTCAGGTTGTGTGGGAGGGGAGTTTAGTAGTGTGTATGTTTTGGAGAGGACCTGAGACAACGTCCCCTCGTCCCTACAGTATTCTTCAAAGGTGGTCAGTTCTCTCTGATATTGTGCCGGGTTTGGTAATGAATGTAGGAAATGATGTAAGCGAATTGCCCTCCAAAACGGAAGTCGGAAATGTCCTCCATCACTAGTCAGAGCTTGAACAGAGGGCCACGTAGCGTCCTCCACGAAGTGTGAGGCCTGGTCCCTCCCCGTCAAAGCAAGTGACAAGTACTCCGCCGATTCCAGGCCCGGTGGGAACGCTGGATTTCCTAGGATTGGATAAAGGGGGGAATCACCCGAAGAGAGGTGGGTTGATAGTAAGTTTGCCGCCCCTATACGAAGGGTAGCGCCAATAATTGGGTGGGAAGTCAGGGTGGGGGGTAGTCGGTCCAAGCACCAAGTGGCGCCCTTCAGTGACACTGCTGTTTGGGCTTGTTCTAGTTGGACCCAGAGTTTAGATTTGCTGTGACGGTTCCAGTCTATGATTCTGCCAAGATGCACCGCCCCATGGTAATTACGTATATCTGGCAAGGCCAATCCTCCGAAATGTTTCGGCATTGTCAACAGACGTCTACGGAGTCGGGGTTTGGAGTTAGCCCAAATGAAGTTAACGAAAAGGGAATTGACCTGTTTAAAGTACGGGGGTGCAATCCTGATTGGCAATGCCTGGAACAAGTACAGAAATTTAGGGAGGATAGACATTTTAATGAGGTTGCACCTGCCAAACCAGGAATGCAAACCCTTGGTCCACTCCTGTAGCAGTAGTCGGGCCTTGATCAATAAGGGCGGAAAATTGAGGTCGAAGGTGTGCTCCAGATTGCACGGGATCAGGGTTCCCAGGTATTTAAGGGAACTGTCCGACCATTTAAATTTGAACTGGGATTTCAGTGAGTTCAATCTGGTGGGAGGGATATTAATCCCCATCGCTGCCGATTTGTCGAAATTAATTTTTAAATTGGAAAGGTTTCCGTATCTATCAAACTCTCGAAGTAGATTCGGTAGGGACACTGCCGGGTTGGTCAGGGAAAACAATAAATCATCTGCATACGCCGAGATTTTAAATTGTGTATCGCGCACAGTGACCCCTGTAATGTCAGGGTGTGCACGCACCGTGCACAGGAATGGTTCTAACGCCAACGCAAAAAGTATGGGTGAGAGCGGGCACCCCTGTCTGGTTCCGTTCGTTATAGGGAAAGTGTCAGACAAAATTCCATTGGCTTTAACCTGGGCCGAGGGTATGGAGTATATACTGGATATCCATTGGCGCATTTTAGGCCCCAATCCAATTAGTTTCAGGACAGAGAACATGAAGGTACAGTTGACACGGTCAAACGCCTTCTCAGCATCCGTGCTGAGAAAGACGCAGGGTGTCTTTGACGTGGTAGCTATGTGGATTAAGTTGAGTACCTTAGTGGTATTATCCCTTGCCTCCCGGGCAGGGACAAAACCCACTTGGTCTAAGTGGATTATATTCGGCGTCTGTTGGGTCAATCTGTTAGCTAGGATCTTAGTAAAGAGCTTCAGATCCGTGTTTAATAAAGAGATGGGCCTGTAACTGCCGCACGCTGTTGGGTCCTTGCCTTCCTTATGGATAAGGGAGATGTGTGCTCTTAAGGAATCCCTAGGGAAGGAACCCCCCTCCCCTAAGCCGTTAAACATCCTCACCATATGTGGGCCCAGCAGTGGGAGGAGATATTGATAATACTGCAAGGTGAACCCATCCGGTCCCGGCGCCTTGCCAGGTTTCGTCCCTCCCATCGCCCGTTGCAGTTCCTCCACAGTAATAGGGTCATCTAATTCCGTTCCGGATGTCGCGGGTAATTGAGGTATTCGTGAGGTGGCAATGTACTCTTCTATCGTCACGTCAGTAGGGGTCCTGGGAGGCAGGTTGTACAGAGAGGAGTAGTAATTCCTAAACTCCTGCACTATGTGAGTTGGCATAATGCTCTTACGTCCCGAAGGAGACATTATTTGGGGTATAAAGGTCCTGAGCCTGAGGCTCCTGACCGCTCTAGCGAGTAGCTTCCCACATTTATTCCCTGATTCGTACGTGAGTTTCCGGCAGAATTGTAACGCCGCTTTAGCTCTATAGTGAAGTAAGTCTACTGTTTGTCTTCTAAGAGAAAGCAGTTCAGCTTCCAAGGAAGGCATCTGCGTTCGCTTGTGCTTAGATTCCACTACTCGGATCTTATCCAAAAGCTGTATCAGTTGTTGTTCCTGTTCTCTTTTAATGCGTGCGCCATGTTTGATTAATATCCCCCTAATTACTGATTTATGTGCCTCCCATAAAATACCCGGGTCGCAGTCATCTACGTCGTTAGTTCTGAAGTAGTGTTGTAGTTCAGTTGTGACCTCCGCCATGACCTCCGGTGCCTGTAGTAAACTTTCGTTCAAGCGCCAGAACTTAGTTCTGGATATTGAGGTTGCTGAGAGGTCGTAGCGCATTGTAATGGGTGCGTGATCTGACCATGTGATGCTACCTATCATCGGGTCATGTACCGCTTCCAGTTGGTTGTGTGGGACGAAAAAATAATCGATCCTTGAATATACTTTATGTGGGGACGAGTAGAAGGTGTAATCCCTCTCCCCAGAGTGATGTAGTCTCCATACATCAACCAGCTGGGCGTTGTGTAAGTTCCGTGTAACGCGTTTATGTATGCCGGGGCGTATGGAGGATTGACCCGATGAGGTGTCGACCAAGGGGGCTAGGGGGACGTTGAAGTCACCTCCCACGATCAACTGTCCCGCTTTGAATTCCATCAGGAGGTCCAGCGTGTCGTGTAGGAAGGTGTCTTGTCGGTCATTGGGCGCATAAATAGTGGCCAGAGTCACCCGCTTGTCCCCTACCATTCCCTTTATGAACACATAACGACCCTCGGCGTCTACTAAGGTATCGCCACATGTCCAGGGCACTGCTCCAGATATGAGTATAGACACTCCCTTGGTTTTTGCTGTCTTGTTAGTGGCATGATACACCGAGGGAAAGAATCGGCCTCTAAGGCATGGAGGCTCTCCTGTTTTAAAATGCGTTTCCTGAATGAACGCTACGTCAGCCCTAGCTCTTTTAAGGTCATTTAGCAACATACGATGCTTTTCGGGTATATTTAATCCTTTTGCGTTTAGTGAAAAAATGTGAAGGGTATCCATCGTCCCTGGGTCAAAGGCTATCCGCAGGAGTCCCGCCTCCCCTCCCCCCAACACGGAAAGCCCACCCCCACAACCCCCTCCACAGACCGCACAATGAATAGGTAGTAAGGTGTATCTACAGAGAAAACCCCCCTCCCCCTAATTAAGAGCACAGCACATTAAACATCCGATCTGAAAGTCTCGTTACCCGCCTCTTGAAGAGTCCTGTCTGCTGGTGGCGTGCAGGTCGACACCGTGAAGCCCCATGTGGGGATGGGTTACACTCCCAACCATCTTCCGGCGTTCCTGTAGGGGTTGTGGCTAGGGGGAGGGGCAGAGAACCAGCAAGAGAGAGAAGAGGGAAAGAGAAAAAAAAAACAGCATCTCCATATTGTCTCTTCCCCAGTTCAGCAGGGACAGCTGCAGCTGTATGTAATAGTTCAATCCTGCCATAAGAGGGCCGACCTTCAAGTGCCGACAATTCCATCTCCACAGCACAGCACCCCCCCACCCCCAGTCAGCCGTTCACTACCATCACCCAGCGAACGTGGGGGCCAGCAGTAACCCCGCGACAGAAGCCAGTCTGAACGCCGGGGGTCAGAGACAACACTCGGGGGGAGGGGGGCAGCAGAGATAAGATAAAAAAAAAATAAAAAAAATTATAACACAAAAGCAAACCCATAGGGAGGGGGGCTAGGGGAGAGACATGAGAAGGAGAAAAAGAAAAACCCAGCACCCGGAAATCTCAGGGATAGCGTGTGTGGGCGGCGAGTCCGCTCAGGAACCGGCTCAGGCAGGGGGGGCGTAAATGTAACCAATCCGGGGGGGGGGACAGCATGGAGGAGGACAATATGAAAACAACCCGGGAGAAGGGAGAGAGAGTAAAATCACAAAAGGGGTAACCGGAGGAGCAGGACTAAGGCAGCGGCATCCGACGGCCTACCTCATCTCCTGTCGGTATCAGGTCTCTCTTAATGTATCCCCGGGAGTGTATCTCGATCTGCGGCGATCTCTCTGCGGTCTGGGGAGTCGGCCCCCCGTCGCCCCGGGAATCCAGAGCGAGGGTTCGAGCGCTGCAGCACCTGAAGCCAGTCCGGCACGTCAAAGGGATCTATCTCCAGGAATGCAAACAGGTCCGGCAGATCAGAGGAGGTGCGCAGGGAGAAGAACTGCTGTTCCTTTTTAAAGGTCACTGATATGGGGAATCCCCACCTGTATGTAACTCCGGCTTGTCGGGCCACCTCTAGCACAGGCTTCAACATAGCTCGTCTCTGTAAGGTCGCCCTGGAGAGGTCTGGAAGAATCCGAATGGGGGCGCCGTCAAAGTCCACGTCTCCCTTCTCCCAAGCCCTTCGCAGCACTAGCTCCTTGTGTGCGTATTGATGGATGCGGCATATAACGTCCCGCGGCCTGTCCGGGTCTGTCGAGCGGGGACCTAGTGCTCGGTGAATCCTGTCAAATGACAGGTTAACTGGGAAATATTCCCCCAGCAGGTCCCGAAAAATGGCCAATGTAGACGCTGCCAGATCTTCCGCTTCTGTGGCCTCTGGTATGCCTCTCAGTCACAGGTTGGTTCTCCTGCTGCGGTCCTCCATTTCTTCTAACTGAAGCTGTTGTGTGAGGACCGTAGCTGCCTGAGAGGATTGCAAAGCTTCCATCTCAGTCATTCGTCTCTCCAGGGCGATCACTGAGGTCTCACCCGCTCCCATCCGTTCCGAGAGTGTCTTCACCTCCTCCTTTACCATCGCAATCTCTTCTCGGTGAGCTGCTTCCAGCCTGCTAGCCAGCGCCTCGAAATCTGCTCTCGTGGGTAAGGCCTGAAGTAAAGCCCGTAATTCAGCGTCAGCTCTCAAGGTAAGCGGGGCTAGATGCGGGTGTTGTGTGTTCTGTGACCCCGAGGGAAAGGCCTCCAAGGTGTTTAAGTTCATGTCTGTGGCTGAGGAGGGTGACAGAGGGAGAGGGGAGTCCTGCGGTGTCAGGAACTTGGTAGGAGGCCGAGATGCTGGGAGGGCTCCCCTTGCGGCCGAGTGCAGCACACCACTGAAGATGACACAGCAGGTGTAGTGCCCACAGAAGCACGGGTGCCTGGTAACTGAAGACAGACGTGCTTGGAGGGTCCAGGAGACAGAGACCAGTGGAGCAACTGGAAAGCTGAGTCGGGAGCCAGGCCAAGGATCATTCACAGGAAGACAGTCTGTAATCAGAATGACCAGGGATGAGCCGAGTCTTAGTGCAGGGAGCAGGATATGCAGAGTTCAATAGACAAGCTGGGGTCGGATGCAGGGAGCAGGCAGAAGGAGGTCAGGTGCAAGCCAAGAGTCGAGCCAAAGGATCAGGAAGAGCGGGTCAGAACAAGCCGGGTCGGTACACAGGAGATCAGATCAACAGGTGATTCAGGATACAGGAACACAGGGGGAGCTGAAGATAAACCAGCAAATGCAGACACTAGCAGACTTCCTTATATAGGCCCATGTGACCTGCTGGTAGAGATGCTGGGTCCTAAAGTCCTTCTCCTTCTGTTGGTTCCCTGACAGTGCCTTTGCCTATGCAGGTTTGCCAACCCTGCACCATTACGCACAGGGATGCGCCTATTTCCCTGACAGTCCCCCCCCCCCCAACGGGCAGCCTCCGGATGCCCAGTTGCACCCATTTTGCGGGATGACTGGTGCGAAATCTTTGTATAAGCCTAGGGGCATGTACATGACTCGCAGGTTCCCAAGAGCTCTCTTCTGCAGGGTATCCTTTCCACTTAATTAAAAACTGAATTGTCCTACCTCTCCGACGACAGTCAAGGATGGACTCCACTTCAAATTCAGTCTCGTCTCCAACCAAGACCGGAGGTGGGGGTATTTCTTCTCTCCCTGAAAAAGGACTGGAAATTACATGTTTAAGAAGTGCAACATGAAATACAGGGTGGATTTTATACGATTCAGGCAAGGCAAGTTCGAAGGCTACTGGATTTATTTCCCGTTTTATTTCAAAAGGGCCAATAAACTTCGGTCCCAATTTTCGGGAAGGACAAGGCAGTTTGAGGTTTGCAGATGAGAGCCACACCTTGTCCCCCACCTTAAAGGCAGGGTTTCCTCTCTTCTTCTTGTCATACTGTCTCTTATATCTTTCTTGGGCTTTACGCATTGTGTCCTGGAGAATCTGATAATTGGTTTGGATGGAATTTATTCTGTCCTGGACTGCCGGGACTGAGGATTCGGGAATGACATTGGGTAAAAATGAAGGGTGGTAGCCATAGTTCGCCCAAAAGGGTGACTGGTTGGTAGCAGTGTGCACAGAGTTGTTATATGCGAATCCCGCACAGGGCAATAATGAGATCCAATCGTCCTGAGAAAAGGAACAAAAACAACGCAGGTATTGCTCTAAGGTCTAGTTAGTCCTTTCTGTTTGGCCGTTACTCTGGGGATGGTAAGCTGTGGAAAAACATGTCTCAATTGATAGTGATTTGCAAAGGTTCCTCCAGAACCTAGAGGTGAATTGTACACCTCTGTCTGACACAATGTTATCTGGTACTCCGTGTAGTCTGACTACTTCTTTAATGAAAATTTCTGCTGTGTCCATGGCAGAAGGTGTGCCCATCATTGGTAAGAAATGCGCCATCTTGGATAGCCGGTCTACTACTACTAGAATGGTTGTAAACTCTTCTGAAGGGGGTAAATCCACAATAAAGTCTAAAGAAATATTTTTCCAAGGTTGTTCTGGAACTGGCAGTGGTCTTAACAGGCCCCAGGATTTCGTGTTGGACCCCTTATTCCTTTGGCATATTGTGCAGGAGTTGACATAGTCCTTACAATCGGCTCTCAGAGTGGGCCACCATAAAGACCGTTCGACCAGTTCGGTCGTTTTTCGGACCCCAAAGTGGCCAGCCAGCTGGTGATCGTGGAAAGTTTTTAGGACCTGAAGCCTGGCTTGCTGTGGGACAAAAATCCTGTCTTGATGCCAAAGGAGTCCCTCCTGGCTTCTGAGGGAGGAGATTTCTGTTTCCGTGCACTGAGTGGATGCTTGTTCAATTGAAGCTCTTAAATCGGGCTGGATCAAGAGGAAGTTTTGAGGGGACAGAATTGGACTGGGTGTAATCTCTTCAGGGGTATCAGGAAACATTCTGGACAAAGCATTGGCTTTTCCATTTTTAGACCCTGGGCGGAAGGTGATATGGAAATTGAATCGAGAAAAGAATAAAGCCCATCGAGCCTGCCGGGGTCTCAGTCGCATGGCCGTGCGGAGATACTCCAAGTTCTTATGATCTGTAAAGATCAAAATAGGGTGGACGGCGCCCTCCAGGAGATATCTCCATTCCTCCAGGGCGGTCTTTATTGCCAAGAGCTCTCGATCCCCTACGTCGTAGTTCTTCTCAGGCTGGGTCATCTTCCGTGAAGAGAAGGCCACGGGATGAAGTAGGGCTTTGGGCCCCTGACGCTGGGAAAGAACTGCTCCAGTGGCTACTTCGGAGGCATCAACTTCCAGAACATAGGGCAAGGCAGGATCGGGATGCTGTAAAACAGGTGCAGAGGTAAAGAGGACCTTTAGTTGATCAAAGGCCGTTTGTGCTGCTTCGGACCACTGGAATCTGGTATGCTGACGTGTTATCTGGGTAATTGGCGCTACAATGGTAGAAAAGTCTCTTATAAATCTTCGGTAAAAATTTGCGAAGCCGATGAACCTCTGAACACTCTTCTTATCAGAAGGGGCCAGCCACTCAAGAATGGCTTTCACCTTCTGAGGATCCATGGCTATCCCATTGGTGGTGATAATGAGTCCGAGGAACTGGATTGTCGTCTTCTCGAAGTCGCATTTTTCGGCTTTTACATACAATCCGTGTACCCTGAGGATGCCCAGTACCTTTTTTACATGTGTTCTGTGAAGCTCCAGAGTAGCTGAGAATATGAGGATATCATCGAGGTAGACGATAATGAAGTGGTCTAGGTACTGCCGGAAGATATCGTTTATGAAATGTTGGAATGTGGCTGGGGCGTTGCATAATCCAAATGGCATTACTAAGTATTCAAAATGTCCAAACCTTGTTCTGAACGCTGTTTTCCACTCGTCCCCCTCCCGGATGCGGACAAGATTGTAGGCTCCACGTAGGTCTAGTTTAGTGAAGACATGAGCTGTACGGAACCTCTGGAAGAGTTCTGGGATGAGGGGGAGCGGGTAGCGATTTTTAAGAGTAACTCTATTCAATTCTCTGTAATCCACACATGGCCTCAAAGTTTTATCCTTCTTCTCAACGAAGAAAATGCCGACACCGGCAGGAGAGGAGGAAGGGCGGATAAATCCCTTTTCAAGGTTTTCATCAATATACTGTCTCAAAGTCTCAAGTTCAGTCTTAGAGAGGGGAAAAATACGGCCAAAAGGAATCTCAGCCCCCGGTAACAACTCAATGGGGCAATCGTAGGGACGATGCGGGGGTAGAGTATCTGCTTTCTTCTTGTCAAAGACATCCTTGAACTCCTGATAGGCTGCTGGTATATTGGGATCCACACTGGGTGTGGGTAGAACAGACATGCAACTGGAAGAGTCCTTGGTTTCAGGAACAAGACAATGCTGCCGGCAGTAGGGAGAGGTGAAGAAAACTTCCCTTTTGGACCAGTCAATCTGAGGGTTGTGTGCCTGTAGCCATGGGGTTCCCAAGATGACAGGGAATATAGGAGAGCTCAGGACATCAAAACGTAGAAATTCCTGGTGACCAGAATTGATGGAGGTAAGGATAGGTGCCGTTTCCTGGGTGACATGCCCGGAACTGGGCATTGAGCCGTCGGCCAGGTGGACAGTCAGTCTTTGGCCCTTGTGGTGGAGGGGAATAGCGAGTCTCTTTGCCAGTGTCAGATCCAAAAAGCAACTACATGCCCCGGAATCCAGTATTGCTTGGAGGTGAACTTCTTGTCCTGCTATCAGTAATGTGACAGGAAGAGTAATGTGAGAGGAGGAGGACCTGGACACCTGACAGTTGACCGTGGTGCGGAGGACCGATTTCCTGGGTCTTATGGGGCAAAAGGTTATATAATGACTGGTTCCCCCGCAGTAGAAGCAAAGGTTCGCCTGTTGGCGACAAAGTCTCTCCCCTGAGGTTAATGCCGGATGAGCCAGGCCAAGCTGCATAGAACTAGATGTGGGCGGAGCTTCGAGAAGTTGGGGGGTTTGGATGCGTTCAGACCGGCGCTCTCGTAAGCGTCTGTCGAGTTGAATAGTCAATAGGATGAGACCCTCTAGAGTTGAAGGGGTCTTGACTCTAGACAGTTCATCCTTGAGGGATTCAGACAGTCCCAGCCGATACTGATAAAGTAACGCTGCCTCGTTCCATCCTGAGTCTGAGGACCAGGTACGGAATTCCACTGTGTAATCTTCCGCAGGGCGCTGACCCTGCCGTATGGCATGTAGAGCAGCTTCAGCAGTGGCCGCCCGCAGGGGATCCTCATATAACTGGGCCATGATTTCAAAGAACTGGTCCACAGAATTGATGAGGGGACTTTCCTGCTCCAGTAAGCCATGAGCCCATACTTGGGATTCGTCAGTCAGCAAAGAAATGATGAATCCCACTTTCACTGCTTCAGAGTAAAAGGTCCGTGGTTGCAGAGCCAGGTACAGGTAACAGGCGTTTTTAAAGGATCGGAATTTCTTCCGATCACCGGAGAAGCGTTCAGGTGTTGGCACTCGTGGTTCCGGAGGGGGCATCACCACAGCAGGAGTGGTTGCCAAGGAACTAGTTAAAGATGACCCTTGACCTGCGGGAGAAGGTTTTGCAGGCAGGTGCTGCAGTCGGCCTGTCAGGGAAATCCGTCCAACGGCGCCAATCAGCGCCCAATGCGCACGCGCGGCGGAATGATGCTTCGGCGCATGCGCGTGCGCGGGACGGCGCTTCTACGTCCTCGGGTGCGCGCGCCGACACAGCGGCGCGCGCGCATGCGCGGCGGCGCACCAATAGGAATCCAGGCGGGCCTATTTAAAGAGATCCAGTTGCACTGACAAGTTGCTGGTTTGTCAGCTTTCCTGTATACCCAAGACTCTGGAAAACTATCTTGAAAATCTCCTTGTGACCCGGACTGGCTTGACTCCTCTGATCTCTCTCCTGGACCTGACCCTCGGCTTGCTATACGGACTTCTGCCTTCTCCTGTGTTTGACCCTCGGCCTGTGACTCGGATCTGCTGCTTGTCTACAATCCTTGACCTCCTGCTTGTACCTTTTGGACTTCCGCGTTTCCTTTGAACTCCTGCCTGGTTCCCGGTATTCTCTGGACTTGTTGCCTTTTACTGTGCTAGACCCCCAGCCGGGACTGTTACCTTGCAATTGCAACCCGGACTCAACCTGCACCGGCTTCCATTATCTCCTGCTGTTTGAACTTTACCAATCCGACTAGTTCCCGCTTGAAGCCTGTTTCTTCAGTCTACTCAACACTACCGGACCGTCTAAAAGTACCCACCACCTGCCGGTAGCCGGTGCCGCTTCTCGCCATCCACTCCCTGTCTCAACTCCAGGGGGTGGAGTGCGTCAAGTCGCAAAGGTGAACCACTCTCGGCATCTCGGCCTCGGTAAGTACATACCTTTACAGTACAAACCAGCCAGATGTCTGAGGCCGACAGGGTGCGTTCACCGTTCGAGACCCTATGTCAGCAAGTCACCGCACTAACCGATGCGGTTCAGAAATTACAAGAAGGTTATGTCCAAATGGATGGCCGCTTTCAGCTACTTACTGGAGCTACAGGACCAGCATCACCAGCTGCTACCGTTGCCAATGTTGCCTCCACGTCTCAAGATCAGGCAAATCCCACCGTAGTAATGGCTACCCCTGAACCCAGGGTCCCCCTGCCTGAGCGATTTTCTGGCGTCCGTAAGAAATATCGGGCTTTCAAAAATGCATGTTCTCTTTACTTCGCCCTTCAACCCAGGACTTTCTCTTCAGAAGTGGTAAAGGTGGGGTTCGTCATCTCCCTTCTAACCGACGAACCCCAGGCCTGGGCCCATGGCCTGATGGAGCAAAGCAGCCCCATACTAGATTCCGTGGACACCTTCTTCGAGAGTATGGCGCAGCTGTATGACGATCCTCAGCGATCAGCTACAGCTGAGTCTGTTCTCCACAGTTTAACCCAGGGGAGAAGGCCGGTGGAGGACTACACGGCAGAATTCCGGAAATGGTCAGCTGACACTGGCTGGAATGAGACGGCCCTTAAATACCAATATCGCCAAGGACTGTCTGAGGCTCTTAAAGACGAGCTGGCCAGGATTGGCGTTCCAACTACTCTGGAAGATTTGATCCAGTCTGTCACTCAGCTTGACAGACGCCTGCGGGAGCGGCGTTCTGAGCGTTTCCAGACTACCCGTCCAAACTGGACTTTGCCCCGATCAGCTCCTGCCTACCCACCCATCCAAGTTCCTACAGCATCTTCTCCTCCCGAGCCTGAACCCATGCAGCTTGGTCTGGTTCGTCCTCCCCTTTCTCCTGAGGAAAAGCAGCGCAGGCGTCAGGCCAATCTGTGCCTTTACTGCGGGGGTACTGGCCATTTCCTTCGGAGCTGCCCAGTGAGACCTAGTAAGTGTACCCTCAAAGACACTTTGAACTACCAAGTTTCTGGCTTACCACAGACTTATGTTGTTCTTTCTATTTCTCTACAGCTACCAACAGGAGCAACCCGCCTACCGGCGATTATTGATTCAGGAGCCTGCAGCTGCTTTCTGGACTCTTCACTTGCTTCCCAACTTCACTTTCCTCTGCAAACCAAGGACCGTTATCTTCAGGTTCGTCTGGCGGATGGATCCCTGCCTCGTTCAGGGGTAATTACGCAAGAAACAAAACCCATCCTTGCTATCACGGATTCAGGCCACCAAGAATACCTTCGATTTGACCTCATTCCATCTCCCATGTTTCCCATCATCCTGGGCCTCCCCTGGTTACAAGCACATGAGCCTCATATAAACTGGGCCAAAAGGGAAGTTAACTTCACTTCTTCATATTGTTCTCAACACTGTCTTCCCGCACTTCCCACTGTCTGTGCTACTTTAACCCCTCAACCGGATAACCTACCACATGTTCCATCAGCATACTTAGAATTCCAGGACGTCTTCGACAAACAGCAGGCCGACCGCCTACCTCCACATCGTCCCTACGATTGTCCCATTGACCTTCTGCCTGGCTCCAAAATTCCATTCGGCCGCATCTTTCCCTTGTCCGAATCTGAGTTGAAGGCCCTCAAGTCTTACATTGAGGAAAATCTGGAAAAGAAATTCATTCGCCCCTCTTCTTCCCCAGCCGGTGCCGGAATCTTTTTCGTTGAAAAAAAGGACGGGACTCTGAGGCCCTGCATCGACTATAGGGAATTAAATAAAATTACTATTAAAAATAGATACCCGCTTCCTCTCATCCCGGAGTTGTTCCAACGATTCCGATCAGCTCGGATCTTCTCTAAACTGGACCTTCGAGGGGCCTACAACCTCATCCGGATCAGGGCTGGAGACGAATGGAAGACGGCTTTTAGATCTAGGTTCGGTCATTTTGAATACTTGGTCATGCCATTCGGGCTTTGCAACGCCCCAGCTACTTTCCAGCACCTGGTCAATGACATTTTCCGTGAACACTTGGACGACTTCCTAGTAGTCTACTTAGACGATATTCTTATTTTTTCGTCCTCCCTTGAACTGCACCGAATCCATGTCATCAAGGTCCTCACTATTCTCCGAGAACATAGACTTTACCTCAAGGCCGAGAAATGTGAATTTGAGAAAACCACTGTGCAATTTTTGGGATTTATTATTTCTACCAATGGGGTCGCAATGGACCCGCAGAAAGTCAAAGCTATCCAGGAATGGCCAGCCCCAACAGACAAGAAAGGGGTACAACGGTTTATAGGTTTCGCCAACTTCTACAGGAGGTTCATTGTGGGGTTCTCCTCTATTGTGGCACCTATAACCCAACTGACACGCCAGGGCTACCGCTTTCACTGGTCACCGGAAGCTCAGGATGCCTTCGATAAACTAAAAAATGCATTCACATCGGCACCTGTATTGAAGCATCCAGATCCGCTACTGCCATTTACTCTGGAAGTAGATGCTTCAGAGTCAGCCACTGGGGCCATCCTCTCTCAAAGGCAGGGCCCCAAATCCCTTCTTCATCCAGTAGCCTTTGCCTCTCGTAAATTAACTTCTCCAGAACGTAATTATGACGTCGGAGACCGGGAACTATTAGCTATCAAATTCGCCCTGGAAGAATGGCGATACCTTCTGGAGGGAGCCCCTCACCCTGTCATGATATTCACGGATCATAAGAATCTAGAATATCTGAGAACCGCAAAACGTCTTCAACCCAGACAAGCCCGATGGGCCCTCTTCTTCACCAGGTTTAACTTTCATATCTCTTATAGGCCCGGTTCCAAGAACGTGAAGGCGGATGCACTCTCTAGGATGTTTCCCGAGACCCCTCAAGCAGAGGAACCAAGTACCATCCTATCAGCACAAAACTTTCTGCTCATTCCACAGGCTGATCTACTAACCTCCATAAAAGCCGCCTCTAAGCATTGTCCTGACCAAGTAACCTCTTCCCTAGAGAAGCATAATGACTTGCTCTGGTCCCAAGGTAAAGTCTTCGTCCCTCTGGAAACAAGGCAACTGATTCTGAAAACTTTCCACGACCACAAACTAGCTGGTCACTTTGGAACCAAAAAAACCATGGAACTAATCTCTCGCTCCTTCTGGTGGCCTGGTTGGAGACAAGATTGCAAGTCCTATGTTGCCTCCTGTACCCGTTGCCAACGGTATAAGGGACCCAAAACCAAGAGTTGGGGACTACTCAAACCTTTGCCTATCCCTGAACGTCCGTGGGCAGATGTGTCCATGGACTTCATTGTAGATCTACCGCCCTCTGGAGGTTTCACCACGATTCTGGTCGTAATTGACCGCCTCTCCAAAATGGCACACTTCGTGCCCATGATCGGTACCCCCTCTGCTGCAGATACAGCCAAAGCCTTCTTTCAGGAGATAATCAGGCTCCATGGGGTGCCTAAGAGCATCACCTCTGACAGAGGCGTTCAATTCACGTCGAAATTCTGGAAGGAACTTTGCAAATCTTTAGAAGTCAAGATTTGCCTATCATCGGCATATCACCCCCAGAGCAACGGACAGACAGAGAGAACCAATCAAACCCTAGAACAATATCTCCGTTGTTTTTGCTCAGCCTCACAAGACGATTGGTCCTCCCTATTATCCTACGCTGAATTTGCATATAACAACTCGGTGCATTCAGCCACCAGTCAAACTCCTTTTTGGGCCAACTTTGGCTTCCATCCTTCCTTCCTCCCTGATGACATTCCGGAGAGCTCTGTTCCTGCTGTTCAAGATCGGATAGCCTTTGTTCAATCTAATTTTCTGAGACTCCAGGAAATGATGCAAAACGCCCAGGAGTCTTACAAGAGATACTATGACAAGGGTAGGAAGGAAAATCCAGTCTTCAAAGTTGGGGAGGAAGTATGGCTCTCCGCCACCAACCTCAAATTACCGATCCCTTCACGGAAATTGGGACCAAGATTTATAGGCCCTTTTAAAATCAAGCGAGTAATCAACCCTGTGGCCTTTGAATTGGCACTGCCCGACTCCTACAGGATACACCCGGTCTTCCACACGTCTCTGTTGAAACCAGTAGTCTCCAGCTCCTTCCCGGGAAGGGATGAGCCACCTCCTCCACCTGTGGAGGTTGATGGTGAAGATGAGTATGTGGTGGAATCTATCTTGGGCTGCAGGAAAAGAGGCAGGCAGTTGCAGTATTTAATCAAATGGAAGGGGTATCCCCCAGAGGACAACTCTTGGGAACCATCTAGGAACCTACATGCTCCCCGCCTAATTAGAGTCTTTCACCAGGAACATCCCGAGTTGATGTCTAGTCTGGGCGTCCGGAGTCCGCCCCTAGGAGGGGGGCACTGTCAGGGAAATCCGTCCAACGGCGCCAATCAGCGCCCAATGCGCACGCGCGGCGGAATGATGCTTCGGCGCATGCGCGTGCGCGGGACGGCGCTTCTACGTCCTCGGGTGCGCGCGCCGACACAGCGGCGCGCGCGCATGCGCGGCGGCGCACCAATAGGAATCCAGGCGGGCCTATTTAAAGAGATCCAGTTGCACTGACAAGTTGCTGGTTTGTCAGCTTTCCTGTATACCCAAGACTCTGGAAAACTATCTTGAAAATCTCCTTGTGACCCGGACTGGCTTGACTCCTCTGATCTCTCTCCTGGACCTGACCCTCGGCTTGCTATACGGACTTCTGCCTTCTCCTGTGTTTGACCCTCGGCCTGTGACTCGGATCTGCTGCTTGTCTACAATCCTTGACCTCCTGCTTGTACCTTTTGGACTTCCGCGTTTCCTTTGAACTCCTGCCTGGTTCCCGGTATTCTCTGGACTTGTTGCCTTTTACTGTGCTAGACCCCCAGCCGGGACTGTTACCTTGCAATTGCAACCCGGACTCAACCTGCACCGGCTTCCATTATCTCCTGCTGTTTGAACTTTACCAATCCGACTAGTTCCCGCTTGAAGCCTGTTTCTTCAGTCTACTCAACACTACCGGACCGTCTAAAAGTACCCACCACCTGCCGGTAGCCGGTGCCGCTTCTCGCCATCCACTCCCTGTCTCAACTCCAGGGGGTGGAGTGCGTCAAGTCGCAAAGGTGAACCACTCTCGGCATCTCGGCCTCGGTAAGTACATACCTTTACACGGCCCTCTAATTGGCGGTACTCTTTCTGGAGTTCTTGGATGGCCTGGGTGAGGGCTGTGATCTGTAGGCTGGTGGCTTCCAGCGGGGAGACACCTCCGTCGGCCTCTGACATGGCTGGTTTATACTGTCAGGAACTTGGTAGGAGGCCGAGATGCTGGGAGGGCTCCCCTTGCGGCCGAGTGCAGCACACCACTGAAGATGACACAGCAGGTGTAGTGCCCACAGAAGCACGGGTGCCTGGTAACTGAAGACAGACGTGCTTGGAGGGTCCATGAGACAGAGACCAGTGGAGCAACTGGAAAGCTGAGTCGGGAGCCAGGCCAAGGATCATTCACAGGAAGACAGTCCGTAATCAGAATGACCAGGGATGAGCCGAGTCTTAGTGCAGGGATCAGGATATGCAGAGTTCAATAGACAAGCCGGGGTCGGATGCAGGGGGCAGGCAGAAGGAGGTCAGGTGCAAGGCAAGAGTCGAGCCAAAGGATCAGGAAGAGCGGGTCAGAACAAGCCGGGTCGGTACACAGGAGATCAGATCAACAGGTGATTCAGGATACAGGAACACAGGGGGAGCTGAAGATAAACCAGCAAATGCAGACACTAGCAGACTTCCTTATATAGGCCCATGTGACCTGCTGGTAGAGATGCTGGGTCCTAAAGTCCTTCTCCTTCTGTTGGTTCCCTGACAGTGTCTTTGCCTATGCAGGTTTGCCAACCCTGCACCATTACGCACAGGGATGCGCCTATTTCCCTGACATGCGGTCTCTGTATGTTGAGAGGGCCTTGCCTCGTGGTGTCTGCCATCTTGGTGTCCGGGGAGGCTCCGCAGCTATTCCGTAGAAATTTGAGTATCTCGCCGCTCGGATTCGTTTTAGGAGGGGTCTTCTTTTTGTTCTTTCCTCTCCGCTTCCCAGCGGAGTACATACAGTGGGGTACCGGTGAATATCACTGCTGTATAGGCCGGTAAAGGACGGGCCGGACCAGGAGCTCCTCAAGTATGCGACTCTACTCGGCCATGTCCAGACCACGCCCCCCCATGCTATTTTTTGATACCCCCTTGTCTATTAGCCCATTTTTATTCGACCGATTTAGCTCCCATTGATTTCAATGGGGTTTGGGTTCACCATCCAAACATCTCCAAACCCCTGCCTAACTGAACCTAATTACTACTCCTCAACATCCTTCTCTGATCTCCAATGCTCTGGAATGGGGAGGGCATTTTTGAGATAGGAATGAGGGACACCTATTAGCAAAAGTATTTAGGCATAGGACACACTCCTGCCATGCCCTCTTATAGGAAAATTATAGAAGAAAATTATTAGTTAAACCCACTACTATTCCTTTATATTGGCTTTTGGAATTTACAAATGTAGCAATTTAGAAATTAGATGAAAGGTTTAGTGCTGGGAAACACTTTTTGATAGATAAAAAGTTCATTTTATATACAACTATATAGATCAGACCAAAATGAGGGACAAATGAGTAGGAAAGAGGGACAGTTCCTCGAAATCAGGGACATTTGGGAGCTATGGGGTGGGCATTTGTTGTCTTCACATAAAAGCTGGAATGCTGGTCCTGCATTTTATGCAGGAAGCCTGAAACCAGTGAAGTGGTAAAAAGAAGCACTTTGGGAGAGTATTGGAAGCCTATGGTAAATAATGGAGTTTATTCCTCTACCCCTACACTTAACCCATGTAGGTAGACCCCAATGGAGGGCTAATTTTTTGCTGCTGTCTAGAGTGAGGCCGCGTACACACGACCGGTTTTCTCTGCAAAAAACGACAAGAAAACTGCCGGGAGAGCTTTCTTGCCGAGAAAAGTGGCTGTGTGTATGCGGGTTTCAGTTTTCTCGTCAAGAAAACTGCCCAGATTCCCGATGAGAAAAAAGACGACCTGCAACAAGTGTACGCTCGTCGTAGTCGATGACGTCACCGCGTTCGTGCCATTCAAAAGAACGGCGGTTCTTTTGAATCGTACGTGTGTACACTCGGCCGGGACAAGTTTCTTGTCAAGATTCTCGTCAGGAAAAACAAGGTTTTTTTCCTGACGAGAATCTCGGCCGTGTGTACAGGGCTTGAGGCTTTAACAAGCATTCTTGGTCAACAAATCAGTTATGGGGGTTAGAAAACCTTGTTTGATGGATAATTTGTTACAGGACTGTCTGCATCCAGCACCTCTTTTTCCTTCACTGTCCTAAACAGAAGCATTACTGCAACTAGAGCAAACTTGACAGAGATGACTTTGTAAAATGGGTGAATTGCACATTTACATCCCACCGTTCTCTAATGTCTGTGGCCAACTTTCACAAGAACAATGAGAAGCATCACAGTACAACGTAGGCATGCGGCGATACACAGTCGCATTTAATCCTTTCTTCGACCGCTAGCGGGGGTTAAAAGCGCCTCGCTAGCGGCGGAATAGCGCTGCTAAAACGATGCTAAAGAGCAGCTAAAACTAGCAGCGCTTTACCGATAACGCGGCCAGCTGGCAGTGTGAAATAGCTCTTGAGATAATTCAGCTTCACTCCATGCCCATATAAATATAGCCTAGAGAATGTACATCTTTCTATATTGCAATACATCTGTTGTGGCCATATTTTGATCTTTACGAAAACAGCCTATACTGTATAGGTTGTTTTCATCAAGATCAAAATATGGTCACAACAGATGTATTGCAATACAAAAAGATGTACATTGTCTAGGCTATATTTATATGGGCATCATGGACTGGTATGCCTGAGAGACTGAGTAACTCCATACAAAGTGAAGAAGATTATATATGTAGCGGGGTGTTCAATTTAGGGGAGTGTCTGAGTGGTAGTTAGGCTCAGACACACTATTGTTAGGGTTAATGGACCATTTCTGTGCCATGGGAGATAGTATTGGTGCATAGTTCCCTGGGGCCTACAGGTGGCGCTGTCGCCATAGGTCCAGGTCGAACCACAATACAAGGTTGTGCTTTTTCTTGTCCCCTCTCGGCAGCAGTACGGCGGGGCAGGGAACCTGCTGTGCCTGTCGGGAGAGGGTATAAAAAGGGGCGGCCATCTTCCATGGGGGGTCTGCGCCCAGGCACCTTCAGACTGGGTGTGTGTGTGGGTCGTCTCCTGGTGCCCTAGGCCCAGAGGCCTGGTTCCTGTTCCATCCCAGACACCTTCAGTCTGGGGTGAGGTACTATTTTGGAGGCCCGGAGCCCAGCACCTTCGGTTGGGTTCCACCGGGGATCGAGGACTCCCAGGGTGCCGCCTTGCGAGGTGACCCGGATCTGGGACTAGGAGGCCAGGGAGGTTACCTGCACCGAAGACCCAGCGCAGAGTCGTGGTGACGGTGGGGACCTCTGGTAACTCTCCAGAGGGATGTCTTCTCCTCTACATGGGCCAAATACCACCATAAGAAGGAAGTTCACGCTCAAGGTCAGTGGCAGTGGCCTCATAGGGCCGTGCCCTATTCACCCAGTCAGTGGCAGTGACTTTATTCACCTGGTCAGTGGCAGTGACCTGTTCTCCAAGTCAGTGGCAGTGACTTTATTCACCCGGTCTGTGGCAGAGACCAACCTTACGGTCTGTGGCAGAGATCGTGCGCCATAACTGTTTGTGAAACCTAAACAGTTAAAGAGTCTGATTTAAGTTTGTGCCTGGACCTCCTCCCACCTAAGCTGTCCTGTGTCTTGTTCCAACCTGTCTGCTGTTAAAGAGGCATATTTATTATCCGTGTGAAATAAATATAGAAGTTGGACTTTCAGTTGGTGTGGACAGTTACATTACTGGGGAAAACATAAGGACTTGCCTCTGCCTAAGGTAGAGGTGAGAATCATCCTCGGGAGGATTCAACTCCAGCCGCAGGCAGGCCCGAAAATCAACAGCGCTCAACTTCCTTACTCAGGAGGATACGGGCTTGTGGTGCGGTGTGCCTCTCCCCTCCCTGCGAGGAGCCGAAACGAAACTAAAAGGCGGGTAGGGGGAGAGGTGAGGGCGCTACATATATAACACACACACACATTATTTTTCCAGCAATAGCTCAGCTCAGCTGTCCAACTTTACAAGCAATATATTCTCCTCCTAACTGGCACAGACAGTGTGGCACTGCTGTTACCTGTAGTTGTTCAGCGATAGGCCCAGTGCAGGCACTGGCAGCGTATTCTCTCTCGGCCACTGCACGCACCTGTGGGAGGAGCCAGCGCTGCGCCAGCCGGATTGGTATAGCGCCATACATTTACACAGGCAGGCAGCCAATCACGGAACAGCCGAGATGTCAAGCAGAGGCCTGAGCGGCAGAGCCAATCCGATGATCAGGCCTGGGGTGAGGAAGGAGGGACGGATTTCTGTATGTATCTGTGACTGTGATAAGTTGGAACAGACTGAGAGCAGTCCCAGGCCTGCAGACTTAGAAAAAAAAGTCCACGGCTGCCACGGAGGCGGGCGCTGCGGCCATTGCAACACGGGGGGCAACTGTCTTCACTCTTCAACACCTTCTTACGATTCCAGGGGGGAGAAATTTCCCCCCTTGGCTTGCCCTATGCTGCGGACGCCCATGAACGTAGGCATGCATCTTCAGTCTATATGAACTCTCAATACTTACTTCCCAGTAAACTGTGTCATCATAGCAGCTCTGGTCAGGTGGCTGTCCCCAGAAAGGTAGTTTCAAGATAAACCCTAGAAAAAAAACATTGTAATATTAATATTATGCTTAACATGTGGAAATTCTGTGGAACTACATGTACATTTGTTCTGAGCAATGGAAGGCAAAAAACAAATGTGTTCAGGCTATTCTTTTTCAAGGTTGAATGTTATTTAGCCACTATTTTTATTTTTTGCTATGTAAATTAAAAAATATTAACAATTGTTATTTTTTATTTTTTTCTTAGTTACCATTATAAATTGTAGAAAATAATTTAATTATTAATAATAATATTAATAATTTTTCTTCATACATTTAGGCTAAAATGTATTCTGCTACACTTATGTGATAAAAATAACCCAAATAAGTGTATCTTATTTAGTCTGTGTGAAAGTTATAGAGTCTACAAACTCTACAGTGCATCCGGAAAGTATTCACAGCGCTTCACTTTTTCCACATTTTGTCATGTTATTATAGCCTTATTCCAAAATAGATAACATTTATTATTTTCCTCAAAATTCTACAAACAATACCCCATAATGACAACATGATAGAAGTCTGTTTGAAATCTTTGCAAAATTATAAAAAAATAAATAAAAAAATCCCTTGTGCATAAGTATTCACAGCCTTTGCTCAATAATTTGTTGAAGCACCTTTGGCACCAATTACAGCCTTAAGTCTTTTTCAGTATAACGCTACAAGCTTGGCACAACTATTTTTGGGCAGTTTCTCACATTCCTCTTTGCAGGACCTCTCAATCTCCATCAGGTTGGATGGGCAGCGCCGGTGCTCAGCCATTTTCAGATCTCTCCAGAGATGTTCAATTGGGTTCAAGTCTGGGCTCTGGCTGGGCCACTCAATGACAGAGTTTTACCGTAGCCACTCCTGTGTTATCTTGGCTGTGTGTAGGGTCATTGTCCTGTTGGAAGATTAACCTTTGCCACAGTCTGAGGTCCACAGTGCTCTGGAGCATATTTTCATCAAAGATGTCTCTGTACATTGCTGCATTCATCATTCCCTCGATCCTGACTAGTCTCCCAGTTCCTAAAAAACATCCCCACGGCATAATGCTGCCACAACCATGCTTCAATGTAGAAATGGTATTGGCCACGTGATGAGCAGTGCCTAGTTTCCTCCAGACATAACGCTTGCCATTCAGGCCAAAGAGTGTAATCTTTGTTTCATCAGACCAGAGAATTTTGTTTCTCATGGTCTGATAGTCCTTCAGGTGCCTTTTAGCAAACTCCAGGCGGGCTGTCATGTGCCTTTTACTGAGGAGTAGTTCCCGTCTGGCCACTCTACCATACAGGCCTGATTGGTGGAGTGCTGCAGAGATGGTTGTTCTTCTGGAAGGTTCTCCTCTCTCCACTGAGAAAAGCTGGAGCTCCGTCAGAGTGACCATTGGTGTTCTTGGTCACCTCCCTGACTAGGGCCCTTCTCCCCCGAACGCTCAGTTTAGCAAGGGAGCCCACTCTAGAAAGAGTCTTGGTGGTTCCAAATAGTGATGAGCCGAACACCCCCGGGTTCGGTTCGCACCAGAACCCGCGAACGGACCGAAAGTTCGTACGAACATTAGAACCCTATTAAATACAATGGATGCGAACGTTCGAATTCTAAAGTGCTAATTATAACAACTATTATGCATGTTATTGTCCTAAAAAGGGTTTGGGAACCCGGGTTCTGCACCAGGGGACATGTATCAATGCAAAAAGAAGTTTTAAAAACGGTCATTTTTCGGGAGCAGTCATTTTAATGATGCATAAAGTGAAAAAAAAAAAGTCAAATATTCCTTTAAATATCGTACCTGGGGGGTGTCTAAAGTATGCCTGTGAAGTGCCACGTGTTTCCCGTGTTTAGAACTGTCCCTGCACAAAATGACACTTCTAAAGGAAAAAAAAGCCATTTAAAACTGCTTGCGGCTTTAATGTAATGTCTGGTCCCGGTAATATGGATGAAAATCTTTAAGAAAAATGGCATAGCTACCCCATGACCCCCCCCCTACCCCAGCCCATTAACAGCCCCTTTGGGTCTTGTATGGATATTAAGGGGAACCCCGCACATAAAATAAAAAAGGCCCTATATACTCTGAACAGCCGTATACAGGCGGTGCATACAAGACAGGGACTGTATGTTTGTTCTTATGTAGAATGTGTTTGTAATTTTGAACAGGTACATTGTTTAAGTGTAGCTCCAGCCCAAAAATCTATTTTTAAACTTTTTGGAAAACATAGGTAAGGGTTATCACCCCTGTAACATTTGTTTTGCTGTCTGTGCCCCTGTTCAGAACATTTCACCTCACTTTCCGTCCCAATGACAACTGTTTTTGAAATGTGGTGTTTTTCTTGAAACAAGGATTGCTGATAAAGCATCAGTACAGAGGAGACACCTTTCTCCCATATTAATTCTTACAGGAGAGAATTTTCCTTCCTAGGGGTAGATTTCCTCACACTTCCTGTTGTCTTCTTGCGTTTGCAAGTAGGAGTCGTTTGTAAGTTGGATGTTTGAAAGTAGGGACCTGCCGTATATAATCTGCAGAAATAGGCCCCTTAGTTGGTGTTGGCACAACACTGTAAGCACTCACAGTTACTCTTGGTTGGTGCTGGAACGCCCTGCTGTCAACTATTATATCAGGAATTGTAATTACATATAATTGTTGAACAGTGGTAGTAAAAATTGGGCCTTTGATGGTGGTGCTGGTGCCACAACACTGTAAGCCCTGACAGTTACTCTTGGTGGGTGCAGCAATGGGCCCTGCTGTGAATTATTAGATCAAGAATTGTAATTGCATGCCCCTGTTGAACAGGGGCTGAAAAATTGGGCCTTTCGTGGTGGTGGTGGTGGTGGTGGTGTTGCCACAACACTGTAAGCCCTCAGAGTTACTCTTGCTTGGTGGGTGCAGGAATGGGCCCTGCTGTGAATTATTAGATCAATAATTGTAATTACATGCCCCTGTTGAACAGGGGCTGAAAAATTGGGCCTTAGGCACTGGTGGCACAACACTGCAACCCCTCACAGATACTGTACTTGGAGCACAGCAATGAGCCCTGTTGCAAAGTATTGCTTCAAAAATTGTAATGACACGCCCCTGTTAAACAGGGGCTGAAAAATTGGGCCTTAGGCACTGGTGGCACAACACTCCAACCCCTCACACATACTGTACTTGGAGCACAGCAATGAGCCCTGTTGCAAAGTATTGCTTCAAAAATTGTAATGACATGCCCCTGTTAAACAGGGGCTGAAAAATTGGGCCTTAGGCACTGGTGGCACAACACTCCAACCCCTCACACATACTGTACTTGGAGCACAGCAATGAGCCCTGTTGCAAAGTATTGCTTCAAAAATTGTAATTACACGCCCCTGTTAAACAGGGGCTGAAAAATTGGGCCTTAGCCACTGGTGGCGGCACCCATAAACAAAAATGATCTTCCAAGCTATCATCATCAATCGTATCATTGAGGACTCGGAGGAGGAGGATAGCCAGTCAACATAACAGCACAGGCACTCAGCATCAGCATCAGTCTTGAAGGGATGTGACATGTTAAAATCAATTAGTCTGTTATATCAGCATCAGGTGTGTGGTAGCTGGTGGTGATCCAAGACTGGTTCATCTTGATGAAAGTCAGTCGATCAACCGAGTCGGTGGACAGGCGCACCCTGTGATCCGTGACAAATCCTCCAGCAGCACTGAATGTGCGTTCCGAAAGAACGCTGGATGCAGGACAGGCCAGTAGCTCAATTGCATACTGTGCAAGCTCTGGCCAGTGATCCATCCTCAAGACCCAGTAAGCCAGAGGATTTTCGGTGGGGAAGGTGTCCAAGTCTGACCTTGCCCCTAGATATTCCTGCACCATGTTTATCAGACGCTGGCGATGGTTGCTGGAACCGATCATACTTTGGGGCTGCGGACTAAAGAATTGTCTGAACGCATCGGTCAGACGGCCACCTTCCCCACCGCTCCTTCTTTGACTGGCCGAAGCCTCAGCAACTCGTTGTCCAGGACCAGGAGTTTGTAACCTCCCAGTCTCTGGGAACGCGTTGCACAGACCTTTCTGCAAGGCCTCCCGGAGTTGTCTCATCCTCTGCTCCCTCTGTGACGGTAACATAAGGTCCGCAACCTTACCCTTGTACCGTGGATCAAGGAGAGTGGCCAGCCAGTAATGGTCCCTCTCCTTGATCCGAAGAATACGAGGATCCTTCCGCAGACTTTGCAGGATCAGGGAGGCCATGCAGCGTAGGTTTGCTGAGGCATTCGCTCCGGAGTCCTCTGGGTCACTAAGGATGACATGATCCGCAGTCACCTCCTCCCAGCCACGTACAAGTCCACTGGTTTCTTGGGACTGTAAATCATCCCTAAAAGACTGCTGCTGATGATGCTGAGTGCCAGCCTCCACCTCCATGCTGACACAATCCTCCTCCTCCTCCTCCTCCTCCTCCTCCTCCTCTTCCTGTGCGATGGGTGGGACAGAAGGAACACTGTCTGGGTAAAGGGGGCCTTGAGAGGCAAGGAAGTCCTCCTCTTCCTGCCTCTGTTCTGCCTCAAGTGCCCTGTCCATTATTCCACGCAGCGTGTGCTCCAACAGGTGGACAAGAGGTACAGTGTCACTGATGCATGCACTGTCACTGCTCACCATCCTCGTGGCCTCCTCAAATGGTGCCAGGACAGTGCATGCATCCCTGATCATGCCCCACTGGCGTGGAGAAAAAAAACCAAGCTCCCCTGACCCTGTCCTGGTGCCGTAGTCGCACAGGTACTCATTGATGGCCCTCTGCTGCGTGTGCAGCCGCTGCAGCATGGCCAACGTTGAGTTCCACCTGGTGGGCATGTCACATATAAGGCGGTTCTTGGGCAGGTTCAACTCCTTTTGCAGCTCAGCCAGGCGAGCACTGGCATTATAAGATCTGCGGAAATGCACACAGACTTTCCTGGCCTGCCTCAGGACATCCTGTAAGCCCGGGTACCTGCCCAAGAAACGCTGCACCACCAGGTTAAGGACGTGAGCCACACAGGGCACATGGGTCAGTTGTCCCTGTCGAAGGGCGGAGAGGAGGTTGGTGCCATTGTCGCAAACCACCATTCCTGGCTTAAGCTGGCGTGGCGTCAACCACCTCTCGGCCTGGCCCTGCAGAGCAGACAGGACCTCTGCCCCAGTGTGGCTTCTGTCCCCCAAACACACCAGCGCAAGCACGGCATGGCATCTTTTTGCCTGCGTACTTGCGTAGCCCCGTGAACGGCTACGGAGCACCGCTGGTTCATAGGACAAACCACAGGAAGAGGCCATGGAGGAAGAAGAAGAGGAGGGGGTGGAGGAGAGAGGTGTGTCACAACCAGTAGTAGCATTTTGGAGGCGTGGCGGTGGGACAACCTCCAACACTACTGCACCTTGTCCTGCATCCTTCCCAGCTGCCAAAAGAGTGACCCAATGGGCCGTGAAAGAAAGGTAACGTCCCTGTCCATGCCTGCTGGACCATGAGTCAGCGGTAATATGCACCTTACCGCTGACCGCCCTGTCCAGCGAGGCCAAGACATTGCCTTCCACATGCCGGTAGAGAGCCGGAATAGCCTTCCGTGAGAAAAAGTGGCGTTTGGGAACCTGCCACTGAGGAACCGCACATTGCACAAACTCACGGAAGGGGGCCGAGTCTACCAACTGAAAAGGCAGCAGTTGAAGCGCTAGCAATTTAGCCAAGCTAGCATTCAACCGCTGGGCATGTGGATGGCTGGGAGTGAACTTCTTTCGACGGTCCAGCAGCTGGGGCAGGGAAATTTGCCTGCTAGAATCGGACGTCGGTGTACTGCTAGCAGAGTGGCCGCAAGTACTTGGCTGTGACACACCTAATTCTACACCTTCATTCCTCTCAGTGCATGTTTCAGAGAGGACTGAAGTTATAGTGGGGTTGGAGATCCCAGCTGATGCGGTGCAAGGAGAGGTCCGCTTTGTTCTTTGGTGTGGGTCTTTGAGGTAGGCTTGCCAACGAGCTGCATGGCAGGTCAACATATGTCTGGTCAGGCATGTGGTACCCAAGCGGCTGATGTTTTGGCCACGCGATATACGCTTGAGACATATGTTGCAAACAGCAGCTGTGCGATCTGATGCACTAGCCTCAAAAAAGGCCCACACCAAGGAACTTTTTGAATGACGGGCAGAGGCAGCGCCCTGCACAGGCGGAGCTCTGCGGTGTGATTCCGTCGGTGTACTGCCCTTACGCTGGCCACCAAAGGGCATCCTGCCTCGTTGGAGATGTGCCTCCTCCTCATCCTCCTCCTCCTCCTCTCTCCTATTAGGCACCCATGTGGAGTCAGTGACCTCATCATCCCCTCCCTCCTCATCACTGGAGCCAATCTGGCAGTATGCTGCAGCTGCTGGAACATGACTGCCAGATTGGTGTCCTTCTTGAGCATCCCCTCTGTCTGCTCTCACCCTACTGCCTTCCTGTAGCTGGGTTTCATCATCAGACCCTTCGAAACGCTGGGCATCCTCCTGGAGCATGTACCCAACACTGTGCTCAAACAGTTCGGGGGACTCCTCAGGAGGAGGACATGGTGGGTCTAGGGAAGGAGTGACTGATGATGAGTCTGACATTGATACCAGGGAAGAGGACGCTTTGGCAGCTGCTTTGCCAGTACCCTGAGCCTGGGTGAGAGAGGATGAGGAGGAGGAGGAGGGCTTGGTCATCCACTCTACCAAGTCTTCGGCATGATGTGGCTCAACATGTCCATCTGCCGAAAAGAAGGACAAGCGTGTCCCATGGCCATGTGCTAATGACAATGCACCGCGTCCACGACCAGCACTGTTGCCCCCAGACACAGAGCCTGCTTGCCCACTTTTATTGCCTCCTGACTGTCTGCCTCTCCTTGTTTGCCTTCCAGACATTCTAATAGATGGCCTGCAGGGAGATGGGAAAAAAGCAATAAGGGCTACCTTCAGGTGTCCTTCTCTGTCCCTTTACTTAAGGATTTCTAAATATGGTTCAGGATGATTGCTTTTGCACAGAATAGCACAACGACAATTTCCCTGACTGTCCAAAAAACAAGGATTTCAAAGATGGTTGATGAGGAATGCTTTAGCACACTATAGCACAAGGAGAATTCACTCACTGTCCTTCCCAGTCCCTAGAAACAAGGACTTGCACAGTGAAAGAAACTGACACTCTCCCTACCTACAGTTTTCTGTCCCTAGAAAAAATGTTTTTTTTAAGCACACTATAGCACAAGGAGAATTCACTCACTGTCCTTCCCAGTCCCTAGAAACAAGGACTTGCACAGTGAAAGAAACTGACACTCTCCCTACCTAGAGTTTTCTGTCCCTAGAAAAAATGTTTTTTTTAAGCACACTATAGCACAAGGAGAATTCACTCACTGTCCTTCCCAGTCCCTAGAAACAAGGACTTGCACAGTGAAAGAAACTGACACTCTCCCTACCTACAGTTTTCTGTCCCTAGAAAAAATGTTTTTTTTAAGCACACTATAGCACAAGGAGAATTCACTCACTGTCCTTCCCAGTCCCTAGAAACAAGGACTTGCACAGTGAAAGAAACTGACACTCTCCCTACCTAGAGTTTTCTGTCCCTAGAAAAAATGTTTTTTTTAAGCACACTATAGCACAAGGAGAATTCACTCACTGTCCTTCCCAGTCCCTAGAAACAAGGACTTGCACAGTGAAAGAAACTGACACTCTCCCTACCTAGAGTTTTCTGTCCCTAGAAAAAATGTTTTTTTTAAGCACACTATAGCACAAGGAGAATTCACTCACTGTCCTTCCCAGTCCCTAGAAACAAGGACTTGCACAGTGAAAGAAACTGACACTCTCCCTACCTACAGTTTTCTGTCCCTAGAAAAAATGTTTTTTTTAAGCACACTATAGCACAAGGAGAATTCACTCACTGTCCTTCCCAGTCCCTAGAAACAAGGACTTGCACAGTGAAAGAAACTGACACTCTCCCTACCTACAGTTTTCTGTCCCTAGAAAAAATGTTTTTTTTAAGCACACTATAGCACAAGGAGAATTCACTCACTGTCCTTCCCAGTCCCTAGAAACAAGGACTTGCACAGTGAAAGAAACTGACACTCTCCCTACCTACAGTTTTCTGTCCCTAGAAAAAATGTTTTTTTTAAGCACACTATAGCACAAGGAGAATTCACTCACTGTCCTTCCCAGTCCCTAGAAACAAGGACTTGCACAGTGAAAGAAACTGACACTCTCCCTACCTACAGTTTTCTGTCCCTAGAAAAAATGTTTTTTTTTAAGCACACTATAGCACAAGGAGAATTCACTCACTGTCCTTCCCAGTCCCTAGAAACAAGGACTTGCACAGTGAAAGAAACTGACACTCTCCCTACCTAGAGTTTTCTGTCCCTAGAAAAAATGTTTTTTTTAAGCACACTATAGCACAAGGAGAATTCACTCACTGTCCTTCCCAGTCCCTAGAAACAAGGACTTGCACAGAGAAAGAAACTGACACTCTCCCTACCTACAGTTTTCTGTCCCTAGAAAAAATGTTTTTTTTAAGCACACTATAGCACAAGGAGAATTCACTCACTGTCCTTCCCAGTCCCTAGAAACAAGGACTTGCACAGTGAAAGAAACTGACACTCTCCCTACCTACAGTTTTCTGTCCCTAGAAAAAATGTTTTTTTTAAGCACACTATAGCACAAGGAGAATTCACTCACTGTCCTTCCCAGTCCCTAGAAACAAGGACTTGCACAGTGAAAGAAACTGACACTCTCCCTACCTACAGTTTTCTGTCCCTAGAAAAAATGTTTTTTTTAAGCACACTATAGCACAAGGAGAATTCACTCACTGTCCTTCCCAGTCCCGAGAAACAAGGACTTGCACAGTGAAAGAAACTGACACTCTCCCTACCTACAGTTTTCTGTCCCTAGAAAAAATGTTTTTTTTAAGCACACTATAGCACAAGGAGAATTCACTCACTGTCCTTCCCAGTCCCTAGAAACAAGGACTTGCACAGTGAAAGAAACTGACACTCTCCCTACCTAGAGTTTTCTGTCCCTAGAAAAAATGTTTTTTTTAAGCACACTATAGCACAAGGAGAATTCACTCACTGTCCTTCCCAGTCCCTAGAAACAAGGACTTGCACAGTGAAAGAAACTGACACTCTCCCTACCTACAGTTTTCTGTCCCTAGAAAAAATGTTTTTTTTAAGCACACTATAGCACAAGGAGAATTCACTCACTGTCCTTCCCAGTCCCTAGAAACAAGGACTTGCACAGTGAAAGAAACTGACACTCTCCCTACCTACAGTTTTCTGTCCCTAGAAAAAATGTTTTTTTTAAGCACACTATAGCACAAGGAGAATTCACTCACTGTCCTTCCCAGTCCCTAGAAACAAGGACTTGCACAGTGAAAGAAACTGACACTCTCCCTACCTAGAGTTTTCTGTCCCTAGAAAAAATGTTTTTTTTAAGCACACTATAGCACAAGGAGAATTCACTCACTGTCCTTCCCAGTCCCTAGAAACAAGGACTTGCACAGTGAAAGAAACTGACACTCTCCCTACCTACAGTTTTCTGTCCCTAGAAAAAATGTTTTTTTTAAGCACACTATAGCACAAGGAGAATTCACTCACTGTCCTTCCCAGTCCCTAGAAACAAGGACTTGCACAGTGAAAGAAACTGACACTCTCCCTACCTACAGTTTTCTGTCCCTAGAAAAAATGTTTTTTTTACGCACACTATAGCACAAGGAGAATTCACTCACTGTCCTTCCCAGTCCCTAGAAACAAGGACTTGCACAGTGAAAGAAACTGACACTCTCCCTACCTACAGTTTTCTGTCCCTAGAAAAAATGTTTTTTTTAAGCACACTATAGCACAAGGAGAATTCACTCACTGTCCTTCCCAGTCCCTAGAAACAAGGACTTGCACAGTGAAAGAAACTGACACTCTCCCTACCTACAGTTTTCTGTCCCTAGAAAAAATGTTTTTTTTTAAGCACACTATAGCACAAGGAGAATTCACTCACTGTCCTTCCCAGTCCCTAGAAACAAGGACTTGCACAGTGAAAGAAACTGACACTCTCCCTACCTAGAGTTTTCTGTCCCTAGAAAAAATGTTTTTTTTAAGCACACTATAGCACAAGGAGAATTCACTCACTGTCCTTCCCAGTCCCTAGAAACAAGGACTTGCACAGTGAAAGAAACTGACACTCTCCCTACCTACAGTTTTCTGTCCCTAGAAAAAATGTTTTTTTTAAGCACACTATAGCACAAGGAGAATTCACTCACTGTCCTTCCCAGTCCCTAGAAACAAGGACTTGCACAGTGAAAGAAACTGACACTCTCCCTACTGTGGGGGGGTTAGCTCGGCAGCGGGTGTGTGTGACCCCCGAGATGGGCTCCCCACACAAAAACAGCCCCAGCAAACGGAGGTTGTGGTTTTCAAAATCAAAAAGGTGCGGTTTATTTTCTATTTACAGTGACAAAACACAGCAAAGCAAAAGAAACATAAACAAAATAAATCCTGGTCAACTTGACCTCTGACTAAACATACAGGTTTCCTAACTAACAACTGGGATCAGCCTAGTGCTGTCCTAGTCCCTAAGTCCCTGGTTTTAAATGTCCAAGCAAATAGCCACACAGGCTTTGTCTCACCGCACAGGGGTTCACTCTCCCTAGACAGTCCACACAGGTCTGGTTCCAGGCATGAGCTAACATCTAATGAAGCTGGGAGTTCTTATAGAGGCCTAAATGAGCTGACAAGCTTCAGCTGGTCTCCTCATCTCTGTCTGCACGACGCCCCACACTCTCCCTAGAGGTATGAGTCATCCATGAGCCCACTAGCCTTATACAACTCTCCACCTAGTTGTATAAGTCGGCGTAAAGCCTGAATCTGGGCGAAATATATCTACCCCCCTGGATGCAACCAGGTGACTTTACCTTCCTGCTGTCACATACCCCCCCCCTCTTGTTTTAACCTCGGGGTTGGAACACCAGCAATCAGGCATTCATGTACTCGAGACAAAGCATCCACATTCCCCATTTGAACGCCAGGGCGATGCTTTACTGTGAAGTTGAATTCCTGGAGGGCCAGGAACCACCTATTCACTCTTCTATTTGTTTCCTTGTTTTGAGCCATCCACTTTAACGGAGCGTGATCCGTAACCATGTCAAAGTGCCTACCTAGCAGGTAGTACCGAAGGGAATCTAGAGCCCACTTCACCGCTAAACACTCCTTTTCAACGGTGGCGTAATTTACCTCATGGGACTTCAACTTCCTGCTGAGGTAAATGACTGGGTGCTCTTCCCCGTTCCAGACCTGGGACAATACTGCTCCTAACCCCACATCTGATGCATCACTTTGTACGACAAAGTCTTTAGAGAAGTCGGGTGAGTATAACACTGGCTGGCTACATAAGGCTTGTTTCAAGAATTGGAATGCTGCCTCAGCCTCGGGGGTCCATTTAATCATGACCGACCCTTTCCCCTTCGTCAGGTTGGTTAGGGGCACAGCCTTAGAAGCAAAGTGGGGAATGAATCGCCGATAATACCCAGCGATTCCCAGAAAGGCTCGTACCTGCTTCTTGCTGTTGGGACGTGGCCAACTCTGGATGGCCTCGACTTTGTTGAGTTGGGGTTTTATTACTCCCCTCCCAATGGTGTACCCAAGATATTTGGCCTCCTCCTGCCCAATGGTACACTTCTTGGGGTTAGCCGTAAACCCCGCTTCCCGAACAGAGTCCAGGACTGCTTGCACTTTTGGCAGATGTGAGGCCCAATCTGTGCTATGGACAATTATGTCATCCAGGTAAGCCGCAGCATACTTCCGATGGGGCCTCAGCATCTGGTCCATTTTCCGCTGGAATGTGGCCGGCGCATTCTGTAACCCGAACGGCATTCTTTTATATTGGAACGCCCTTGTCTGGGGTTACAAATGCGGTTTTCTCTTTGGCCGACTTGGCCAGGGGGATTTGCCAATACCCTTTTGTGAGGTCAAGAGTCGTCATGTATCGGGCTGTTCCCAGCCGGTCGATCAACTCATCTATACGTGGCATGGGGTAGGTGTCAAATTTTGTAACTTTGTTCAACTGACGAAAATCGTTACAAAATCGCCAGCTCCCATCCGGTTTAGGCACCAACACAATGGGACTAGACCAATCACTTTGGGACTCCTCTATCACCCCTAAGTTCAGCATTTTCTGTACTTCCTCCCGTATTGCCTCCCGTCGGGCCTCTGGGATCCGATAGGGTTTTAACTTCACCCTTTCACCGGGCGGGGTAATGATGTCATGCTCTACCCCAGATGTTTGTCCCGGCAGCTCAGAGAATACCTCCTTGTTGCGAAGCACAAACTCCTTAACCTCCTGTTGTTGGGGTTGTGACAAGGTGGCTGCTATTCCAACCTCAGGAATCACGCAACCAGTTTGAGCTGGTGACCAAGTGTCTGCGACTAGGGACTCTCTATCCCTCCAGGCTTTCAACAGATTAACGTGATAGATCTGTTCGGGCTTTCGCCTTCCTGGTTGTCTGACCTTGTAATTCACTTCGCTCACTTTTTCCATTATCTCGTAGGGGCCTTGCCATTTGGCAAGGAATTTACTTTCAACCGTAGGGACAAGTACCAGTATCCTATCCCCCGGGGAAAAGGTACGGGTCTTGGCTCCACGGTTGTACACTCTCTGCTGTGCTACCTGCGCTTGGGCCAAATGTTCCTTCACGATGGGCATTACCTGTGCAATTCGGTCTTGCATCAGGGCGACATGCTCAATCACACTCCTGTGGGGAGAACTCTCACTTTCCCAAGTTTCCTTGGCAATATCCAACAGCCCTCTTGGGTGTCTCCCATACAGTAACTCAAAGGGGGAGAATCCCGTAGAGGATTGGGGCACCTCCCTAATAGCAAACATCAGATAAGGAAGTAGACAGTCCCAATCCTTTCCATCTCTATCCACCACTTTCTTCAACATTTGTTTTAGGGTTTTGTTGAACCTTTCAACCAGCCCATCGGTTTGGGGGTGATACACAGATGTACGTAATTGCGTCACTTTGAACAATTTACACAGCTCCTTCATAACCCGGGACATAAAGGGTGTACCTTGGTCCGTAAGCAGTTCTTTACAAATACCCACCCGGCTAAACACAAGAGATAGCTCTTTGGCTATGGTTTTGGCCGAGGTATTTCGGAGAGGGATCGCTTCTGGATAACGGGTGGCATAGTCCATTATAACTAATATGTACTGGTGCCCCCTAGCGGACTTGATTATAGGACCTACCAAATCCATGGCGATCCTCTCAAACGGGACCTCAATGATGGGTAGAGGGACCAGCGGGCTACGGAAATGTGGCATCGGGGCCGACCTCTGACACACAGGGCAGGAGGAACAATAATTTTCTATGTCCTTCATCACCCCCGGCCAATAGAATCTCTGTAATACCCTCTCTCGGGTTTTCTCTGTCCCCAGATGACCTCCAAGAATGTGCCCATGGGCCAACTCCAACACCAACTTCCTGTAAGGTTTGGGCACCACAAGCTGCTCAACGGTTTCTTCTGCCCTTTTTGCCACCCGATACAGTAGGTCCTTCTCTACGCTGAAGTATGGGTAAGTGCAGGTATTATCTGGGTTCACTAACTCGCCATCTATTTTCACTACGTTTTCCCGTGCCTTTATTAGGGCGGGGTCTTTCAACTGTTCTGTGGCAAAGTTTTCCCTGTGAACCTCAAGATCAGAAAACTCCACAGACGGTAGGTTTTCGTCTGAGGAGGTGGGCTCCTCTCCAGTTTCTTGAGTCTCCCCTGCCAATACTGATAAGGGAAATTCCGGAGAGTCCTCACCACTCTCAGGGGAGTTCTGGCTATCACATTCCTGGTACATAGGGGCACCAGTGGGGGGCTCAGGATCATCCCACAGTTCCCAGAACTTCGGAAAATCCCTTCCCACAATGGCGTCATGCGGTAACTGAGATACTAAGCCCACTGGATGAGAGAGGGTACCTTTGGGGGTCTCAAAACACACTGTAGTCACTGGATACTCTCGGGTGTCCCCATGCACACAAATAACAGCTACCTTGCTATTCCCAGAGACCTCTGTTTTAACTAACTCAGCCTTTATCAGGGTCACAAGGCTACCTGAATCCAACAATACCACAACATTTCTACCATTAACACACATTTTGCATAAATGTTTCTCAGTTCCTCGAATGGCAGTGCATGCGACTGTCGCACACAGCAACTGACGTCTGCCCGTCAGAAAGTCACACTGCATGGGTTCCTCCACAACCGGGCAATTGGCTGCAATATGTCCCGCTTGCCGGCAGCGGTAGCAAACGATCCTTCTTGCGGCCTCTTGAGCCGCTGATTTCCCAGGCTGTTCTCGCCAAACTTGGGGTAGAGCTCCCACCCTCTCACTCTCTCCACCCTCACCCCTTGGAATCCTCTTATCCGCCCCTGGGGATGGTCTGGTCTTAGGGTGGAAAGTCCGAGTGTCTCTGGAAGAGGCCGTCAGGTTCTCTGTAGCCAAGTATTTCTCCACACGATCCACAAGACCATCGGCCGTCTCTGGGTCTCCATGGCTTACCCACTTTTGGATGGCAGTAGGAAGAGCTCTCAAAAACCGATCCATTACAACACGTTCCACAATCTTTGGTGCGGACAAAGTCTCTGGCTGTAGCCACTTTCTGCTCAGGTGAATGAGATCATACATTTGAGACCTGGGGGGTTTTCCAAGCTGGAAAGTCCAGTTATGCACACGCTGAGCCCGGACAGCCTGGGTGACACCCAGCCTTGCCAATATTTCAGCTTTTAGCATCACATAGTCTTTTGCTTGGTTAGGCTCTAGGTCATAGTAAGCTTTCTGCGATTCACCAGTTAACAGAGGAGCCACCAGTCCAGCCCACTGCTCCTCAGGCCACTTTTCTCTTTCAGCGGTCCTTTCAAATGTGGTCAAAAATACCTCTGGATCATCCTCTCCAGTCATTTTTGTCAATAAACGACTCACCCCAAAGGACGCGGTATTAGTGGGACGGCTTTCCTCACTGGTCTGCGGACGTTGCTGCATTACTGCTTCCATCTGTTGTTGTAGTCTCTGCTCTTGCTTCTGCAACAGGTCTATGAAGCGGGCCTCAGATTGCTGCTGGGCTTGTTGCTGAGCCTCCAGACTCTGTTGCAAAGTTGCGTTTGTCTGCTGCTGGGCTGCAAGGCTCTGTTGATGAGCTTGCTGCTGGGCTGCGAAGTTCTTTTGCAAACCTGCATTTGTCTGCTGTTGATTGGCATTTGCTAGAGCCAGCTGCTTCAGTATCTCCTCCATGCTGGCTTAAAAAAAAAAAACTGCCCGCATTCTCCACCAACTGTGGGGGGGTTAGCTCGGCAGCGGGTGTGTGTGACCCCCGAGATGGGCTCCCCACACAAAAACAGGCCCAGCAAACGGAGGTTGTGGTTTTCAAAATCAAAAAGGTGCGGTTTATTTTCTATTTACAGTGACAAAACACAGCAAAGCAAAAGAAACATAAACAAAATAAATCCTGGTCAACTTGACCTCTGACTAAACATACAGGTTTCCTAACTAACAACTGGGATCAGCCTAGTGCTGTCCTAGTCCCTAAGTCCCTGGTTTTAAATGTCCAAGCAAATAGCCACACAGGCTTTGTCTCACCGCACAGGGGTTCACTCTCCCTAGACAGTCCACACAGGTCTGGTTCCAGGCATGAGCTAACATCTAATGAAGCTGGGAGTTCTTATAGAGGCCTAAATGAGCTGACAAGCTTCAGCTGGTCTCCTCATCTCTGTCTGCACGACGCCCCACACTCTCCCTAGAGGTATGAGTCATCCATGAGCCCACTAGCCTTATACAACTCTCCACCTAGTTGTATAAGTCGGCGTAAAGCCTGAATCTGGGCGAAATATATCTACCCCCCTGGATGCAACCAGGTGACTTTACCTTCCTGCTGTCACACTACCTACAGTTTTCTGTCCCTAGAAAAAATGTTTTTTTTAAGCACACTATAGCACAAGGAGAATTCACTCACTGTCCTTCCCAGTCCCTAGAAACAAGGACTTGCACAGTGAAAGAAACTGACACTCTCCCTACCTACAGTTTTCTGTCCCTAGAAAAAATGTTTTTTTTTAAGCACACTATAGCACAAGGAGAATTCACTCACTGTCCTTCCCAGTCCCTAGAAACAAGGACTTGCACAGTGAAAGAAACTGACACTCTCCCTACCTACAGTTTTCTGTCCCTAGAAAAAATGTTTTTTTTAAGCACACTATAGCACAAGGAGAATTCACTCACTGTCCTTCCCAGTCCCTAGAAACAAGGACTTGCACAGTGAAAGAAACTGACACTCTCCCTACCTACAGTTTTCTGTCCCTAGAAAAAATGTTTTTTTTAAGCACACTATAGCACAAGCACAAAACACAATGACACTCTCCCTACCTATCCTTCTCTTTCCCTAAACTAAAGGAATCCAGGTTAAGCAAGAAAGAAATAAAAGTCACTGTCCCTGCCTATGCTGCTCTTTCCCTGCTCCAGAACACACTACACTAGGCCGCCGTGCTGGCGGCCTTTTATAGTGTGGGGTGTGTACTAAACACCCTCAGCAATAATTGGCCACAGGCATCCTGCCTGTGGCCAATCATTGCTCTCCTCGCTGCCGGCGCTGTGATTGGCCAAGCATGCGGGGTCACAGTGCATGCTTGGCCAATCACAGCGCCTGGATGACACTGCGATGGCGTAGTGCATTGTGGGCCGTTCGCGTCACTCGAATTTGGCGCGAACGGCCCAAATCGTTCGATCTTCGTCGAACGATCGAACAGCCGATGTTCGAGTCGAACGTATGTTCGACTCGAACACGAAGCTCATCCCTAGTTCCAAACTTCTTCCATTTACAGATGATGGAGGCCACTGTGCTCATTGGGCTGCAGAAATTTTTCTGTACCTTTCCCCAGATCTGTGCCTCGATACAATCCTTTCTCAGAGGTCTACAGACAATTCCTTGGACTTCATGGCTTGGTTTGTGCTCTGACATGCACTGTTAACTGTGGGGCCTTATATAGACAGGTGTGTGTCTTTCCAAATAATGACCAATAAACTGAACATACCATAGGTGGACTCCAATAAAATTATAGAAACATCTTAAAGCGGAGCTCCGCCGGAAAAAAAATATTAAAAGCCAGCAGCTACAGCTACAGCAGCTGCTGGCTTTTAATATTTGGACACTTACCTGTCCTGGAGTCCAGCGACGTCCGCAGCAGAGGATGAGCGACCGCTCGTCGCTCTGCTGCTCCCTCCGCCATCCTCGCTGAGGGAACCAGGAAGTGAAGCCCTGCAGCTTCATGCCCGGTTCCCTACGGTGCATGCGCGAGTCGCGCTGCGCCGTTCTGATTGGTGCTCCTGTGTTCTGGGAGCCGAGTGTCTCCAAGAACACCAAGGGAAGTCTGCGGGAAGTGACGTCACTCCCGCAGATTCCCGGAGACAGGACTCCCGGATGTGGGTGAAAATACCTGTCTTAGACAGGTATCTTCACCCCCCTCCCCCCTGAAAGGTGTCAATTGTGACACCGGAGGGGGGGAGGGTTCCAAATAGTAAAAGTTGCTATTTAGGGTGGAGCTCCACTTTAATGCCCCATACACACGATCGTTTTTAATGTCATTTTTTAAACCGACGTTTTTCTCCTCGTTTTTTTTCATGTTTCCTCTCAAGCCTGCCTTGCGTACACACCATCATTAAAAAAAAACGATCAAGCAAAGCGCAGTGACGTTCAACACGTACGACGGCACTATAAAGGGGAAGTTCCATTCGAATGGTGCCACCCTTCATGTTAGTAAAGTTTGTTGAGAGACGATTCGCGCTTTTCAGTCCGTTACTGTGTAATGAATGTGCTATCTCCATTACGAACGCTAGTTTTACCAGAACGAGCGCTCCCGTCTCATAGTTGCTTCTGAGCATGCGCGTTTTTTTTCACGTCGTGAAAGCATACACACAATCGTTTTTCACGTCGTTAAAAAAAACGACATGAAAAACGACGTGAAAAAAGAGAGCATGTCCGGAATTTTTAATGGCCGTTTTTCACGTCGTTAAAAATGCTCTGGAGCCTACACACGATCGTTTTTAATGGCCATTTTTTAAAATGGCATTTTTAACGGCATGAAAAACGATCGTGTGTACGGGGCATAAGGTTGATTAGGATGCGCCTGAGCTTAATTTTGAGTGTCATGGCAAAGGCTGTGAATAGGGATGAGCTTCGTGTTCGAGTCGAACATACATTCGACTCGAACATCGGCTGTTCGATCGTTCGACGAAGATCGAACGATTTGGGCCGTTCGTGCCAAATTCGAGTGACGCGAACGGCCCACAATGCACTACGCCATCGCAGTGTCATCCAGGCGCTGTGATTGGCCAAGCATGCACTGTGACCCCGCATGCTTGGCCAATCACAGCGCCGGTAGCGTGGAGAGCAATGATTGGCCACAGGCAGGATGCCTGTGGCCAATTATTGCTGAGGGTGTTTAGTACACGCCCACACTATAAAAGGCCGCCAGCACGGCGGCCTAGTGTAGTGTGTTCCGGAGCAGGGAAAGAGAAGCATAGGCAGGGACAGTGACATTTTTTTTTCTTGCTTAACCTGGATTCCTTTAGTTTAGGGAAAGAGAAGGATAGGTAGGGAGAGTGTCAGTCTGTTTTACTGTGCTAAACCTTGTTTGTAGGGACAGGGAAGGACAGTGAGGGAAATTCTCATTGTGCTATACTGTGCTAAAGCATTCCTCATCAACCATCTTTAAAAAAAAAAATTTATAGGGACAGAAAACTATAGGTAGGGAGAGTGTCAGTGTGTTTTACTGTGCTAAACCTTGTTTGTAGGGACAGGGAAGGACAGTGAGGGAAATTCTCATTGTGCTATACTGTGCTAAAGCATTCCTCATCAACCATCTTTAAAAAGAAATTTTTTTATAGGGACAAAAAACTATAGGTAGGGAGAGTGTCAGTGTGTTTTACTGTGCTAAACCTTGTTTGTAGGGACAGGGAAGGACAGTGAGGGAAATTCTCATTGTGCTATACTGTGCTAAAGCATTCCTCATCAACCATCTTTAAAAAAAAAAAAATTATAGGGACAGAAAACTATAGGTAGGGAGAGTGTCAGTGTGTTTTACTGTGCTAAACCTTGTTTGTAGGGACAGGGAAGGACAGTGAGGGAAATTCTCATTGTGCTATACTGTGCTAAAGCATTCCTCATCAACCATCTTTAAAAAAACATTTTTTATAGGGACAGAAAACTATAGGTAGGGAGAGTGTCAGTGTGTTTTACTGTGCTAAACCTTGTTTGTAGGGACAGGGAAGGACAGTGAGGGAAATTCTCATTGTGCTATACTGTGCTAAAGCATTCCTCATCAACCATCTTTAAAAAAACATTTTTATAGGGACAGAAAACTATAGGTAGGGAGAGTGTCAGTGTGTTTTACTGTGCTAAACCTTGTTTGTAGGGACAGGGAAGGACAGTGAGGGAAATTCTCATTGTGCTATACTGTGCTAAAGCATTCCTCATCAACCATCTTTAAAAAAAAAATTTTTTATAGGGACAGAAAACTATAGGTAGGGAGAGTGTCAGTGTGTTTTACTGTGCTAAACCTTGTTTGTAGGGACAGGGAAGGACAGTGAGGGAAATTCTCATTGTGCTATACTGTGCTAAAGCATTCCTCATCAACCATCTTTAAAAAAACATTTTTTATAGGGACAGAAAACTATAGGTAGGGAGAGTGTCAGTGTGTTTTACTGTGCTAAACCTTGTTTGTAGGGACAGGGAAGGACAGTGAGGGAAATTCTCATTGTGCTATACTGTGCTAAAGCATTCCTCATCAACCATCTTTAAAAAAAAAAAATTATAGGGACAGAAAACTATAGGTAGGGAGAGTGTCAGTGTGTTTTACTGTGCTAAACCTTGTTTGTAGGGACAGGGAAGGACAGTGAGGGAAATTCTCATTGTGCTATACTGTGCTAAAGCATTCCTCATCAACCATCTTTAAAAAAAAAAAAATTTATAGGGACAGAAAACTATAGGTAGGGAGAGTGTCAGTGTGTTTTACTGTGCTAAACCTTGTTTGTAGGGACAGGGAAGGACAGTGAGGGAAATTCTCATTGTGCTATACTGTGCTAAAGCATTCCTCATCAACCATCTTTAAAAAAACATTTTTTATAGGGACAGAAAACTATAGGTAGGGAGAGTGTCAGTGTGTTTTACTGTGCTAAACCTTGTTTGTAGGGACAGGGAAGGACAGTGAGGGAAATTCTCATTGTGCTATACTGTGCTAAAGCATTCCTCATCAACCATCTTTAAAAAAAAAAATTTTTATAGGGACAGAAAACTATAGGTAGGGAGAGTGTCAGTGTGTTTTACTGTGCTAAACCTTGTTTGTAGGGACAGGGAAGGACAGTGAGGGAAATTCTCATTGTGCTATACTGTGCTAAAGCATTCCTCATCAACCATCTTTAAAAAAACATTTTTTATAGGGACAGAAAACTATAGGTAGGGAGAGTGTCAGTGTGTTTTACTGTGCTAAACTTTGTTTGTAGGGACAGGGAAGGACAGTGAGGGAAATTCTCATTGTGCTATACTGTGCTAAAGCATTCCTCATCAACCATCTTTAAAAAAAAAAAATATAGGGACAGAAAACTATAGGTAGGGAGAGTGTCAGTGTGTTTTACTGTGCTAAACCTTGTTTGTAGGGACAGGGAAGGACAGTGAGGGAAATTCTCATTGTGCTATACTGTGCTAAAGCATTCCTCATCAACCATCTTTAAAAAATAAATTTTTTATAGGGACAGAAAACTATAGGTAGGGAGAGTGTCAGTGTGTTTTACTGTGCTAAACCTTGTTTGTAGGGACAGGGAAGGACAGTGAGGGAAATTCTCATTGTGCTATACTGTGCTAAAGCATTCCTCATCAACCATCTTTAAAAAAAAATTTTTTTATAGGGACAGAAAACTATAGGTAGGGAGAGTGTCAGTGTGTTTTACTGTGCTAAACCTTGTTTGTAGGGACAGGGAAGGACAGTGAGGGAAATTCTCATTGTGCTATACTGTGCTAAAGCATTCCTCATCAACCATCTTTAAAAAAACATTTTTTATAGGGACAGAAAACTATAGGTAGGGAGAGTGTCAGTGTGTTTTACTGTGCTAAACCTTGTTTGTAGGGACAGGGAAGGACAGTGAGGGAAATTCTCATTGTGCTATACTGTGCTAAAGCATTCCTCATCAACCATCTTTAAAAAAAAAAATTATAGGGACAGAAAACTATAGGTAGGGAGAGTGTCAGTGTGTTTTACTGTGCTAAACCTTGTTTGTAGGGACAGGGAAGGACAGTGAGGGAAATTCTCATTGTGCTATACTGTGCTAAAGCATTCCTCATCAACCATCTTTAAAAAAAAAATTTTTTATAGGGACAGAAAACTATAGGTAGGGAGAGTGTCAGTGTGTTTTACTGTGCTAAACCTTGTTTGTAGGGACAGGGAAGGACAGTGAGGGAAATTCTCATTGTGCTATACTGTGCTAAAGCATTCCTCATCAACCATCTTTAAAAAAAAATTTTTATAGGGACAGAAAACTATAGGTAGGGAGAGTGTCAGTGTGTTTTACTGTGCTAAACCTTGTTTGTAGGGACAGGGAAGGACAGTGAGGGAAATTCTCATTGTGCTATACTGTGCTAAAGCATTCCTCATCAACCATCTTTAAAAAAAAAAATTATAGGGACAGAAAACTATAGGTAGGGAGAGTGTCAGTGTGTTTTACTGTGCTAAACCTTGTTTGTAGGGACAGGGAAGGACAGTGAGGGAAATTCTCATTGTGCTATACTGTGCTAAAGCATTCCTCGTCAACCATCTTTAAAAAAAAATTTTTTTATAGGGACAGAAAACTATAGGTAGGGAGAGTGTCAGTGTGTTTTACTGTGCTAAACCTTGTTTGTAGGGACAGGGAAGGACAGTGAGGGAAATTCTCATTGTGCTATACTGTGCTAAAGCATTCCTCATCAACCATCTTTAAAAAAACATTTTTTATAGGGACAGAAAACTATAGGTAGGGAGAGTGTCAGTGTGTTTTACTGTGCTAAACCTTGTTTGTAGGGACAGGGAAGGACAGTGAGGGAAATTCTCATTGTGCTATACTGTGCTAAAGCATTCCTCATCAACCATCTTTAAAAAAAAAAAATTTTATAGGGACAGAAAACTATAGGTAGGGAGAGTGTCAGTGTGTTTTACTGTGCTAAACCTTGTTTGTAGGGACAGGGAAGGACAGTGAGGGAAATTCTCATTGTGCTATACTGTGCTAAAGCATTCCTCATCAACCATCTTTAAAAAAAAAAAAAAATTATAGGGACAGAAAACTATAGGTAGGGAGAGTGTCAGTGTGTTTTACTGTGCTAAACTTTGTTTGTAGGGACAGGGAAGGACAGTGAGGGAAATTCTGATTGTGCTATACTGTGCTAAAGCATTCCTCATCAACCATCTTTGAAATCCTTGTTTTTTGGACAGTCAGGGAAATTGTCATTGTGCTATTCTGTGCGAAAGCAATCATCCTCAACCATATTTAGAAATCCTTAAGTAAAGGGACAGAGAAGGACACCTGAAGGTAGCCCTTATTGCTTTTTTTCCCATCTCCCTGCAGGCCATCCATTAGAATGTCTGGAAGGCAAACAAGGAGAGGCAGACAGTCAGGAGGCAATAAAAGAGGGCAAGCAGGCCCTGTGTCTGGGGGCAACAGTGCTGGTCGTGGACGCGGTGCATTGTCATCAGCACATGGCCATGGGACACGCTTGTCCTTCTTTTCGGCAGCTGGACATGTTGAGCCACATCATGCCGAAGACTTGGTAGAGTGGATGACCAAGCCCTCCTCCTCCTCCTCATCCTCTCTCACCCAGGCTCAGGGTACTGGCAAAGCAGCTGCCAACGCGTCCTCTTCCCTCGTATCAATGTCAGACTCATCATCAGTCACTCCTTCCCTAGACCCACCATGTCCTCCTCCTGAGGAGTCCCCCGAACTGTTTGAGCACAGTGTTGGGTACATGCTCCAGGAGGATGCCCAGCGTTTCGAAGGGTCTGATGATGAAACCCAGCTAGAGGAAGGCAGTAGCATGAGAGCAGACAGAGGGGATGCTCAAGAAGGACACCAATCTGGCAGTCATGTTCCAGCAGCTGCAGCATACTGCCAGATTGGCTCCAGTGATGAGGAGGGAGGGGATGATGAGGTCACTGACTCCACGTGGGTGCCTAATAGGAGAGAGGAGGAGGAGGAGGATGAGGAGGAGGCACATCTCCAACGAGGCAGGATGCCCTTTGGTGGCCAGCGTAAGGGCAGTACACCGACGGAATCACACCGCAGAGCTCCGCCTGTGCAGGGCGCTGCCTCTGCCCGTCATTCAAAAAGTTCTTTGGTGTGGGCCTTTTTTGAGGCTAGTGCATCAGATCGCACAGCTGCTGTTTGCAACATATGTCTCAAGCGTATATCGCGTGGCCAAAACATCAGCCGCTTGGGTACCACATGCCTGACCAGACATATGTTGACCTGCCATGCAGCTCGTTGGCAAGCCTACCTCAAAGACCCACACCAAAGAACAAAGCGGACCTCTCCTTGCACCGCATCAGCTGGGATCTCCAACCCCACTATAACTTCAGTCCTCTCTGAAACATGCACTGAGAGGAATGAAGGTGTAGAATTAGGTGTGTCACAGCCAAGTACTTGCGGCCACTCTGCTAGCAGTACACCGACGTCCGATTCTAGCAGGCAAATTTCCCTGCCCCAGCTGCTGGACCGTCGAAAGAAGTTCACTCCCAGCCATCCACATGGCCAGCGGTTGAATGCTAGCTTGGCTAAATTGCTAGCGCTTCAACTGCTGCCTTTTCAGTTGGTAGACTCGGCCCCCTTCCGTGAGTTTGTGCAATGTGCGGTTCCTCAGTGGCAGGTTCCCAAACACCACTTTTTCTCACGGAAGGCTATTCGGCTCTCTACCGACATGTGGAAGGCAATGTCTTGGCCTCGCTGGACAGGGCGGTCAGCGGTAAGGTGCCTATTACCGCTGACTCATGGTCCAGCAGGCATGGACAGGGACGTTACCTTTCTTTCACGGCCCATTGGGTCACTCTTTTGGCAGCTGGGAAGGATGCAGGACAAGGTGCAGTAGTGTTGGAGGTTGTTCCACCGCCACGCCTCCAAAATGCTACTACTGGTTGTGACACACCTCTCTTCTCCACCCCCTCCTCTTCTTCTTCCTCCATGGCCTCTTCCTGTGCTTTGTCCTCTGAACCAGCGGTGCTCCGTAGGCGTTCAAGGGGCTACGCAAGTACGCAGGCAAAAAGATGCCATGCCGTGCTTGCGCTGGTGTGTTTGGGGGACAGAAGCCACACTGGGGCAGAGGTCCTGTCTGCTCTGCAGGGCCAGGCCGAGAGGTGGTTGACGCCACGCCAGCTTAAGCCAGGAATGGTGGTTTGCGACAATGGCACCAACCTCCTCTCCGCCCTCCGACAGGGACAACTGACCCATGTGCCCTGTGTGGCTCACGTCCTTAACCTGGTGGTGCAGCGGTTCTTGGGCAGGTACCCGGGCTTACAGGATGTCCTGAGGCAGGCCAGGAAAGTCTGTGTGCATTTCCGCAGATCTTATAATGCCAGTGCTCGCCTGGCTGAGCTGCAAAAGGAGTTGAACCTGCCCAAGAACCGCCTTATATGTGACATGCCCACCAGGTGGAACTCAACGTTGGCCATGCTGCAGCGGCTGCACACGCAGCAGAGGGCCATCAATGAGTACCTGTGCGACTACGGCACCAGGACAGGGTCAGGGGAGCTTGGTTTTTTTTCTCCACGCCAGTGGGGCATGATCAGGGATGCATGCACTGTCCTGGCACCATTTGAGGAGGCCACGAGGATGGTGAGCAGTGACAGTGCATGCATCAGTGACACTGTACCTCTTGTCCACCTGTTGGAGCACACGCTGCGTGGAATAATGGACAGGGCACTTGAGGCAGAACAGAGGCAGGAAGAGGAGGACTTCCTTGCCTCTCAAGGCCCCCTTTACCCAGACAGTGTTTCTTCTGTCCCACCCATCGCACAGGAAGAGGACGAGGAGGAGGAGGAGGAGGAGGATTGTGTCAGTATGGAGGTGGAGCCTGGCACTCAGCAGCATCAACAGCAGCAGTCATTTAGGGATGATTTACAGTCCCAAGAAACCCGTGGACTTGTACGTGGCTGGGAGGAGGTGGCTGCGGATCATGTCGTCCTTAGTGACCCAGAGGACTCCGGACCGAATGCCTCAGCTAACCTACGCTGCATGGCCTCCCTGATCCTGCAAAGTCTGCGGAAGGATCCTCGTATTCTTCGGATCAAGGAGAGGGACCATTACTGGCTGGCCACTCTCCTTGATCCACGGTACAAGGGTAAGGTTGCGGACCTTATGTTACCGTCGCAGAGGGAGCAGAGGATGAGACAACTCCGGGAGGCCTTGCAGAAAGGTCTGTGCAACGCGTTCCCAGAGACTGGGAGGTTACAAACTCCTGGTCCTGGACAACGAGTTGCTGAGGCTTCGGCCAGTCAAAGAAGGAGCGGTGGGGAAGGTGGCCGTCTGACCGATGCGTTGAGACAATTCTTTAGTCCGCAGCCCCAAAGTATGATCGGTTCCAGCAACCATCGCCAGCGTCTGATAAACATGGTGCAGGAATATCTAGGGGCAAGGTCAGACTTGGACACCTTCCCCACCGAAAATCCTCTGGCTTACTGGGTCTTGAGGATGGATCACTGGCCAGAGCTTGCACAGTATGCAATTGAGCTACTGGCCTGTCCTGCATCCAGCGTTCTTTCGGAACGCACATTCAGTGCTGCTGGAGGATTTGTCACGGATCACAGGGTGCGCCTGTCCACCGACTCGGTTGATCGACTGACTTTCATCAAGATGAACCAGTCTTGGATCACCACCAGCTACCACACACCTGATGCTGATATAACAGACTAATTGATTTTAACATGTCACATCCCTTCAAGACTGATGCTGATGCTGAGTGCCTGTGCTGTTATGTTGACTGGCTATCCTCCTCCTCCGAGTCCTCAATGATACGATTGATGATGATAGCTTGGAAGATCATTTTTGTTTATGGGTGCCGCCACCAGTGCCTAACGCCCAATTGTTCAGCCCCTGTTTAACAGGGGCGTGTAATTACAATTTTTGAAGCAATACTTTGCAACAGGGCTCATTGCTGTGCTCCAAGTACAGTATCTGTGAGGGGTTGCAGTGTTGTGCCACCAGTGCCTAAGGCCCAATTTTTCAGCCCCTGTTCAACAGGGGCATGTAATTACAATTCTTGATCTAATAATTCACAGCAGGGCCCATTGCTGCACCCACCAAGAGTAACTCTGAGGGCTTACAGTGTTGTGGCAACGCCACCACCACCACCACCACCACCACCACGAAAGGCCCAATTTTTCAGCCCCTGTTCAAAAGGGGCATGTAATTACAATTCTTGATCTAATAATTCACAGCAGGGCCCATTCCTGCACCCACCAAGAGTAACTCTGAGGGCTTACAGTGTTGTGGCAACACCACCACCACCACCACCACCACGAAAGGCCCAATTTTTCAGCCCCTGCTCAACAGGGGCATGCAATTACAATTCTTGATCTAATAATTCACAGCAGGGCCCATTGCTGCACCCACCAAGAGTAACTGTCAGGGCTTACAGTGTTGTGGCACCAGCACCACCATCAAAGGCCCAATTTTTACTACCACTGTTCAACAATTATATGTAATTACAATTCCTGATATAATAGTTGACAGCAGGGCGTTCCAGCACCAACCAAGAGTAACTGTGAGTGCTTACAGTGTTGTGCCAACACCAACAACTAAGGGGCCTATTTCTGCAGAGTATATACGGCAGGTCCCTACTTTCAAACATCCAACTTACAAACGACTCCTACTTGCAAACGCAAGAAGACAACAGGAAGTGAGAGGAAATCTACCCCTAGGAAGGAAAATTATCTCCTGTAAGAATTAATATGGGAGAAAGGTGTCTCCTCTGTACTGATGCTTTATCACCAATCCTTGTTTCAAGAAAAACACCACATTTCAAAAACAGTTGTCATTGGGACGGAAAGTGAGGTGAAATGTTCTGAACAGGGGCACAGACAGCAAAACAAATGTTACAGGGGTGATAACCCTTACCTATGTTTTCCAAAAAGTTTAAAAATAGATTTTTGGGCTGGAGCTACACTTAAACAATGTACCTGTTCAAAATTACAAACAGATTCTACATAAGAACAAACCTACAGTCCCTGTCTTGTATGCACCGCCTGTATACGGCTGTTCAGAGTATATAGGGCCTTTTTTATTTTATGTGCGGGGTTCCCCTTAATATCCATACAAGACCCAAAGGGGCTGGTAATGGGCTGGGGTAGGGGGGGGGGGGTCATGGGGTAGCTATGCCATTTTTCTTAAAGATTTTCATCCATATTACCGGGACCAGACATTACATTAAAGCCGCAAGCAGTTTTAAATGGCTTTTTTTTCCTTTAGAAGTGTCATTTTGTGCAGGGACAGTTCTAAACACGGGAAACACGTGGCACTTCACAGGCATACTTTAGACACCCCCCAGGTACGATATTTAAAGGAATATTTGACTTTTTTTTTTTCACTTTATGCATCATTAAAATGACTGCTCCCGAAAAACGACCGTTTTTAAAACTTCTTTTTGCATTGATACATGTCCCCTGGTGCAGAACCCGGGTTCCCAAACCCTTTTTAGGACAATAACATGCATAATAGTCGTTATAATTAGCACTTTAGAATTCGAACGTTCGCATCCATTGTATTTAATAGGGTTCTAATGTTCGTACGAACTTTCGGTCCGTTCGCGGGCTCTGGTGCGAACCGAACCCGGGGGTGTTCGGCTCATCACTAGCTGTGAATACTTATTTACGAAATTTCAAACAAACTTCTTTCACATTGTCATTATGATGTATCGTTTGCAGAATTTTGAGGAAAATCCATTTTGGAATAAGGCTGTAACATAAAAAAATGTGGAAAAAGTGAAGTGCTGTAAATACTGAAGTTAAGTGCTGAAAGTGCACACTCTCAGGTTGAATTTGAGGGTATGTACATTCGAATTGGAGGAAGGGTTTAGGAATCACAGCTCTTAAAAATAGCCACCCCCCTTTTTCAAGGGGCCAAAAGTAATTGGACAATTGAATCAAAAGTTGTTTCATGGCCAGGTGTGGGCTACTCCTTTGTTATTTCTTAATCAGTTAAGCATGTAAAAGGTCTGGAGTTGATTCTAAGTGTGCTATTTGCATTTGGAATCTATTGCTGTGAACCTACATCATGCATTCAAAGGAGCTGTCCATGCAAGTGAAACAGGCCATTGTAAGGCTTCAAAAACAAAACAAGTTCATCAGAGAGATAGCAGCAACATTAGGAGTGGCCAAATCAACAGTTTGGTACATTCTGAGGAAGGAAGGTGAGCTCAGCAACATAAAAGGGCCTGAATGTCCACGGAAGACAACAGTGGTGGATGATCGCAGGATCCTATCTATGGTAAAGAAAAACCCATTCACAACATCCAGACAAGTGAAGGACACTCTCCAGGAGGTGGGCGTATCATTGTCAAAGTCTACAATCAAGAGAAGACTTCACAAGAGCAAATACAGAGGGTTCACCACAAGGTGCAAACCATTCATAAACCTGAAGATAAGAAAGGCCAGATTATACTTTGCCAAAAAACATCAAAAAAAGCCATACCAGTTGTGGAAAAGCATTCTTTGGGTGGATGAAACTAAGATTAATCTCTACCAGAATGACGGGAAGAAAAAAGTGTGGAGAAGGCTTGGAACAGCTCATGATCCATAGCACACAACGTCATCTGTAAAACATGGTGAGGGCAGTGTGATGGCATGGGCATGCATGGCTTCCAGTGGCACTGGGTCATTGGTGTTTATTGAGGATGTGGCAGAAGACAGAAGAAACCAGATGAATTCTGCAGTGTTTAGAGATATACTGTCAGCCCAGATTCAGCCAAATGCAGCGAAGTTGATTGGACTGTGTTTCACAGTGCAGATGGACAATGATCCAAAACACACTGCAAAAGCAACCTAGGAGCTTCTGAAGGAAAAGAAGTGGAATATTCTACAATGGCCGAGTCAATCACCTGATCTCAATCCAATTGAGCATTTCACTTGCTGAAGGCAAAACTAAAGGCAGAAAGATCCACAAAGACAACTGAAGACAGCTGCAGTTAGAGCCTGGTAAAGCATCAGAAAGGAGGAAACCCAGTCTTTGGTAATGTCCATGGGTTCCAGACTTCATTGCCAGTAAAGGATGAGTCTCAACAAGATATTAAAAATTAACATTTTATTTATAATTATATTCATTTGTCCAATTACATTTGAGCCCCTGAAAAAAGGGGGGGGGACTGTGTATAAAAATGTTTTTAGTTCCCAAAATTTGTACTTGATATTTATGTTCAACCCCTTGAATTAAAGCTGAAAGTCTGCACTTTAAATTTATTTGGATTGTTTAATTTTTAATTTATTCTGGTGACATACAGAGCCAAAAGTATGAAAATTCTTCCTGTGTCCAGATATATATGGACCTAACTATATGTCATTTACAAACCTGTAATAACACCTCCAACCACAGCGATGCCAGTAGTTGCAGCCAAAGCAGCTCCTTGTAGGAATGGTGTATACCTGCAAGACAGAAAAAAGAAAATATATTATCTGAGTGGAGTCAGGGTCAGGAATATTACTAGATCCCAGTCAGGAAAGGGTTAATACCTCTGTCAGTTTATTTTTTGCAGTCTGTTTTACATTGGGGAGATTTATCTTTATTTCCTGTCCCAAAGACGCAACATGAGGGGAATCGCCACTTAGGCCTATTTTATAGTTGTGGCCGGGGGCAGTAAAAATGCCACAGTTTTACCTCCACCTAGATATCAGGTATATTTATATATTTCAGGAGTTAAGCTTTAATAAAACTGCCCTGCACTAAGTACATAGGAAAAAGGGGACAAAAGGGGCACTGTCCACATGACTAGGGTAAAAAGAGGATTACATGCATTGAGTAAAAAAAAATAAAAAATCATGCATAACAGTGCATTGTGAATGATAGTCACTTACTCAGGCCTGGAGGCTCCCAATGCAGTGGCAACAATACCAGCCATACCTCCCAGAGTTCCCGGCAAGCCGTGCAAATTGTGCACACCACAAGTGTCTTGGATCCTCAGCTTGGAAGCGACCATTGGCTAAAAGACAACGCTTAGTTATTACAAAATCCAGAGGAAGGAACAATCGAGATATAAAAAAAGATGTTAATATTCTTTTAATTTATATAGCATAAATAAAATCTGTGATGGTTTACACTGTGGGAACGCAGTACAATCATATCTTAAAGCCCCAAATTAAATGGGAAAGGTAATACAAAACGAATGATGGATCAAAGGCAGCCGTGATGCAGATCCATCAAAGCTGTGAGAGGGACACACTATTCTAGCAGTAATAAGAAGTTTAAAACCTGGATCTTTGGTTTTCCTGAGAGAAATTAGATGAACAGAACTCCTGAAACCAACAGGAACCTGATCAAGAATGCAATGGACTTCGCTTGGTTTTCATTCTAATGTAAAACTCATAAAAATTCAACTGGAACTAATATATCCAATACAGCATACTAGATATTTTAGTTATAGCACATATGTGTTGTGATGGTGCAAGACCCTGCCGGAATATGAGTTCAGCAAATTGGTATAAAAAAGACACAGGATTCTCAAAGGTGAAATCTGAGAAGCTTTGGCATGTTTGTTGTGAAAGGAGAAAGCTGACCTCTGTGTTTTCATCCAGATCTGGGCCTGATATTTGAAGGTTCAAAAGTGCCTTGGGTAGGGTGACCAGACATCCCTGGTTCCCGGGGACAGTCCCCTGATTGAGGACATTGTCCCCAGAGCATGTCTGTCCCCAGATTTGTCCCTGGATTCAGGGCCTATCCTGTGCGGGTGCACCGCAAGCTGGGGCTGAGGTGGGGGCGCCCAGGGCCGGCCCTACCATGGGTCCCAAATGGGTGGAGGGGGGGCGAGCGCCACCAGATTATACAGAGCGGGGATTACTCGGCTGTCAGACCTCTATTATAAGAGGCGGGACTTTGTCTGAGGACAGCGGCTGTGCGGGGTAAACAGGAGATCCCCGCTCTGTATAATCCGTCTCCTCTCCTCGCTTGCTATGCACTGATGGGCACTGAACAGGCTGGGCTTATGGGCACTGAACAGGCTGCATTGATGGGCACTGAACAGGCTGAGCTGATGAGCACTGAACCGGCTGCATTGATGGGCACTACATATGGGCACTACATATATGTCCCCGGATTTAATTAAAAAAATCTGGTCACCTTTGCCTTGGGTGGGAAGGAACCTTCAATCCTGTGTCCAGCTGCCGGTAGCCTGTGTGAGTGTACAGGTGTGCAGGATCATTATAAGTCAGGCTTGAGGATAGCTCAGTGGAGTTGATGCCGTTTGGAGTCAGACCTCTATGAGGAGAGCTGGTTGTTCCTATCAGAGACTGCATTCCTTGTGAGGGGAAATTCTTGACCAAAGGACTGGGAAGGTTGGGACAGCTACGTGGACCTGGGAAACCAAGAGAGGGTCTGCAAAGCTGAGAGAGCTGAGGCGGCTAGCGGGTCCAGGGGGCTAGATAGGGTTGCCAATTTTTCTTTAAAGGGGTTGTAAACCTTCATGTTTTTTCACCTTAATGCATCCTATGCATTAAAAACACCTTTCAGTCACCTCCCCCCCCCCGAGCCCCCTTTTTACTTACCTGAGCCCCAAATTTCTGAGGGCGCGATCCTGCGTCATTCTCCCCATGCCCAATCCGCTCTTCATTGGATAGATTGATAGCAGCGCAGCCATTGGCTCGCGCTGCTGTCAATAAAATCCAATGACACGGCCGCCGAGGGCGGGGCCGAGTCATATAATCGGTGGCTATGGACGCAGATTGTATGGCACAGAAGCGCGCCCGCAAGGTAACCCCCTCAGGAGAGAGCTTCCCAGAGGGGGTTAGCTCTTCCGGGGAGGAGCCGCGAGAGCCGCCGTGGGACCCCAGAAGACGACCATCGGGGCCACTCTGTGCAAAACAAACTGCACAGTGGAGGTAAGTATGATATGTTTGTTCGTTAAAAAAAAAAATCCGAAGCTTTAGTACCACTTTAAGTCAAACCCCGAACACTTTAGTGGCGTACAGTACATTTGTTTTTAAAATAATGTGGAAATGAAGGCAACACATGGCAGTTTGAAGAGAAGACTAGTAAGAAGCTTTTATATTTACTGTTAAGAACTTGAATCCCACTGTAGAAATGATGCCAGCAATAAAACCAATTATCATTGCCCCGAATGGGCCAATATTCATATCAGCACAGGTGCCTACAGCAACACCTCCGGCCAGGGTGGCATTCTGAATGTGGACCTGCGTAAAACAAGTAGACAATAGAATGTTAAAGTACAAATCCAAAACTTTTTTTAAATGAATTGCTAAATTCTTAATGCTAACAATGCTAAGCTCAAGTGATCAGCATTGATCCATGCATTATAAAAGTCCATCCAGATTCAACAAGTCTCACGTACTTCTGGATAGGGTATGCCGTCTTTTGTCGCATGACTATGTTTGTATGTCCATACAATATATGGCATATTCTACTAGTACAATCTCTGTATAATCTCCTAAAGATTTACAAAAAGATTTAATAGGTTGCAAACCTAAAGATTGCATAAGTATCAAATCAGGCTGACCCCTGAACTACAAAGTTGATGGTAGATCTAAAGGAGATTATACAATCAGATTGTAAATTGTATGGTCTGTCTCAGACCATTGTCACCAGAATTAGATTTTCTATAACTTTCTCTCTTGTAATAATGGTCACCAGGACATATAGAGGGCGAATCTACCTAATGAGGACACAGACAACATGCCTCAGTCACACCCATTTCACGCTGCCACTTTCTTAACGCCCTATAAACTGTTTTCCCAGTGTGATATCTCTGGATCATGCCTTGTTCTTACTTACCATATCAAACTTTCCTTTGTGTTCCAGCAAGCTAGAGAAGGCATAGGCGGTCAGGACACAGGCAGCCAATGAGAAGTAGGTGTTAATTATAGCCATTTCCTGCTCTGCTCCAGGGTTGGCAATGGCTGAATTGAAGCTTGGCCAGAACATCCACAAAAACAGAGTCCCTGTAAATATGAAGAGATTGTAAACAATCACGGTTGTAAGTTCAAAAGTCATTTCAACAGTGGTGGCCCATCAATGAGGGGCACAGGGGCACCACCCCCCAGTCCATGAGTCCAGACCCTAATCTACATTCAGAGTGCCGGACGCATGGATTCCAATGTTTTTTTTGTTTATTTTTTAGAAGCACATGATCAGAGCCTGAGGCCCTAATTGGCCTAAAAAAAGGGTGGGCTTGGGGCGCAGAGCACTGCGCCCTGAGCCCACCCAGTTGTATGACAATAGCAAATTAAGATTCGCTATTATCTTCCTGAGTCTCCTCCCGGCCAATCAGGAAGCTGGTCCTGAGACCGATTGGCCGAGAGGAGAAGCGATTTTATTGGCCGCCAAGGAGGAGGAGACGCAGGGGAAGCCGCCGTGAAGTCGAAGAGGAGGAGACACATGCTGAAGCCGCCGAAGAGGAAGTGCTGCCCATGACCTAGATGGGGTAAGTGTGGGGCTGTTGGGCTGATGATCAATCAATGGGGTAGGGGCTGGTACTGAGCACCCGACCAGGGGGTTTTGGCAGGTGGTTTAATTGTGGCCACCCCGCCCAAAAAAGAAATGGAGCACCAGCGGCCACTGCCTTTCAATATTATTGAATCCACAGCCTTCATTAAAATATTACCTAATACCTTCTGTTCTGTCTCAAATGCTGTTTTATGCATTGACATACCTCCATAGACAAAGTCTGGCTGGACAGTATTGTCACCTGCTGACTTGGCACCATCCACATGTAGCTTACCTCTTTAATAAGACACAGAAGTTGAATCCAACGCAATTTTACTTCATCTTGGTGGAGTACACAGGATTGTTTGTCCATTTTTTTGAAGACTAAGAAGATAATTACTTTCCGGAGCACTGACTGAAGAAACATGCAAGAAAAGGGGAGGTTCCAAGACTGAACTAACTAGTACTAAACAGGGGGGAAGGATGGAGGGATACCAAATCGCATAAGTAAACTAGTTTTAGTGGCCTAAAACTGCCACCAGATGTCAGCATACATCAAACAAAGCCAACCAGGTACACTTCAATACAACATAGAAAAAAAACATACTGTATATACACAATATTGTCAAAAATATTGGGACGCCTGCCTTTACACACACATGAACTTTAATGGCATCCCAGTCTTAGTCCGTAGGGTTCAATACTGAGTTGGCCCACCCTTTGCAGCTATACCAGCCTCAACTCTTCTGGGAAGGCTGTATACAAGGTTTAGGAGTGTGTCTATGGGAATGGTTGACCCTTCTTTTTTATAAGCGCATTTGTGAGGTCAAGCACTGATGTTGGAAGAGAAGACCTGGCTTGCAGCCTCCGCCCTAATTTATCCCAAAGGTGTTCTATTGGGTTAGGGCAGGACTCTGTGCAGGCCAGCCAAGTTCCTGCACCCCAAACTCGACAAACAGTAAGGGTCCACCCCAGTGGCGTAACTAGAGACTTCAGGGCCCCGGTGCAAGAAATCATGAAGGGCCCCCACCGAAAAGCCTAATTTTGATACTTAATTTTTTTACACTGTACAACAAAGAGGGACTTTGTTGTACAAAGAGGGACTGGCCATATCACCTGGGATTTCACATAAATGAAGCAATACATCAGTTGCTGATCCTATGAAGCAATCATAGGATCAATTAAATCTGACCTGGGGAATGGGATCAGTAACAGTGCTGGTGGGGAGGAGGGATGGGATCAGGGTTGCCACCTTTTCTTCAAGCCAAACCCGAACAGTTTCGTGGTGCGCGGCAATTTTTTTGTACTACGCGCTATAGGATTGTAAAATACCTGGGACACCTTTTGGGTTACCCAAAGAGAGTAGTAATGAGGTGTGCTACAATGAACAGTGGCTGTGGCCAAATTGCATTAACAGTGGGGGGGGGGGGGGGCTTGAAGAGGCATGGTTAAATAAAAAAAAAAGCATTAGTGTACCCATAAAATATGATTCAATTAATAAAAGAAATGTCAGTTAAAATATGAAACTAGTCTACCTTAAAAGTGGACACTTAGGGCAGAGGACAGTGTCAGTAGAGCAGTGGACGGTGTCAGTAGAGCAGTGGACGGTGTCAGTAGGGCAGTGGACGGTGTCAGTAGAGCAGTGGATGGTGTCAGTAGAGCAGTGGACGGTGTCAGTAGGGCAGTGGACGGTGTCAGTAGGGCAGTGGACGGTGTCAGTAGGGCAGTGGATGGTGTCAGTAGGGCAGTGGACGGTGTCAGTAGAGCAGTGGACGGTGTCAGTAGGGCAGTGGATGGTGTCAGTAGAGCAGTGGACGGTGTCAGTAGGGCAGTGGATGGTGTCAGTAGAGCAGTGGACGGAGTCAGTAGAGCAGTGGACGGTGTCAGTAGGGCAGTGGATGGTGTCAGTAGAGCAGTGGATGGTGTCAGTAGGGCAGTGGATGGTGTCAGTAGGGCAGTGGATGGTGTCAGTAGGGCAGTGGACCGTGTCACCTGGTGAGAACTGTATATATGGATGGTGTATGGGGGGGAGAATTGTATATACGGGGGGGACTGTATATATGGATGGTGTATAGGAGGGGGAACTGTATATATGGGGGGGACTGTATATATGGGGGGGACTGTGTATATGGATGGTGTATGGGGGGGGAGAGAACTGTATATATGGGAGGACTGTATATATGGATGGTGTATGGGGGGGGAGAGAGGACTGTATATATGGATGGTGTATAGGGGGGGTGTATATATGGATGGTGTATGGGGGGAGAATTGTATGTACGGGGGGGACTGTATCTATGGATGGTGTATGGGGAGGGGACTGTATATATGGGGGGACTGTATATATGGATGGTGTATGTATGGGGGGGGAGAGAGAACTGTATATATGGGGGGGACTGTATATATGGATGGTATATAGGGGGGAACTGTATATATGGGGGGACTGTATATATGGGAGGGACTGTATATATGGATGGTGTATGGGGGGGGAGAGAGAACTGTATATATGGGGGGACTGTATATATGGATGGTGTATGGGGGGGGGAGAGAACTGTATATATGGGGGGACTGTATATATGGATGGTGTATGGGGGGGGCTGTATATATGGATGGTGTATGGGGGGGGGAGAATTGTATGTACAGGGGGGACTGTATCTATGGATGGTGTATGGGGGGAACTGTATATATGGGGGGACTGTATATATGGATGGTGTATTGGGGGGCAGAGAGAACTGTATATATGGGGGGACTGTATATATGGATGGTGTATAGGGGGGGGGAACTGTATATATGGGGGGACTGTATATATGGGGGGACTGTATATATGGATGGTGTATGGGGGGGGAGAGAGAACTGTATATATGGGGGGACTGTATATATGGATGGTGTATGGGGGGGGAGAGAGAACTGTATATATGGGGGGACTGTTTATATGGATGGTGTATGGGGGGGCTGTATATATGGATGGTGTATGGGGGGGAGAATTGTATGTACAGGGGGGACTGTATCTATGGATGGTGTATGGGGGGGGACTGTATATATGGGGGGACTGTATATATGGATGGTGTATGGGGGGGGGGAGAGAACTGTATATATGGGGGGACTGTATATATGGATGGTGTATAGGGGGGGGGAACTGTATATATGGGGGGACTGTATATATGGATGGTGTATGGGGGGGAGAGAACTGTATATATGGGGGGACTGTATATATGGATGGTGTATGGGGGGGAGAACTGTATATATGGGGGGACTGTATAGATGGATGGTGTATGGGGGGGACTGTATATATGGATGGTGTATGGGGGGGAGAATTGTATGTACGGGGGGGACTGTATCTATGGATGGTGTATGGGGGGACTGTATATATGGGGGGGACTGTATATATGGATGGTGTATGGGGGGGGAGAGAGAACTGTATATATGGGGGGACTGTATATATGGATGGTGTATAGGGGGGGAGAGAACTATATATGGGGGGACTGTATATATGGATAGTGTATGGGAGGGAGAACTATATATATATGTATATGGGGGGGCTGTATATATGGATGGTGTATGGGGGGGGAGAGAGAACTGTATACAATAGGGGACTGTATATATGGATGGTGTATGGGGGGGAGAGAACTGTATATATGGGGGGACTGTATATATGAATGGTGGGGGGGTAGATAGGAAGGCAGCAGTTGCAGAATAAAGCGGAACGAACTCGAGGCACACACGGCGGTGGTGGCACAGCTTCAGCACAGGCACAGGGACTCAGGGAGCAACTGGCGGGTCTGAATAATATTCCTGGGTCTCAGGCGGGCAGAGACCCGGGCACATGTTTCAAAACCCGTACTGTCCGGGTGAATCCCGGGACAGGTGGCAACCCTAGATGGGATCAGTGAAGTGCTGGTGTTGAGGGGGGGTGGCAGCGGTTGTACTTAAGGGGGGGTGGCTGCGGTGGCAGTGGTGGTGCCATCCTCTTCCACCACCACATGTGCCTCTTACTGATCCCATCCCTATCCCCCCCATCACCTCTGTTGTAGAAGTAATGGGGGGGGGATAGGGATGAGATCAGTGGTGGGGGGATGGGATCAGTAAGGAGGCACAGGTGGTGGTGGTGGGAGAGGATGGCACCACCACTGCCACCTCCCTCAAGTACCACCGCAGCCACCCCCCCTAAAGTACCACCGCAGCCACCCCCCCTAAAGTACCACCACAGTCACCCCCCCTCAAGTACCACTGCTACCACCCCCCTCAAGTACTAGCGGTGGTACTTGAGGGGCGGTGGTAGTGGTGGTACTTGAGGGGGGTGGCTGCGGTGGTACTTGGGGGGTGGCTGTGGTGGTACTTGAGGGGGTGGCTGCAGTGGTACTTGAGGGGGGGTGGCTGTGGTGGTACTTGAGGGGGGGTGGCTGCGGTGGTACTTGAGGTGGGAGTGGCTGCGGTGGTACTTGAGGGGGGGTGGCTGCGGTGGTACTTGAGGGGGGTGGCTGCGGTGGTACTTGAGGGGGGTGGCAGTGGTGGCGCCATCCTCTCCCACCACCACCTGTGCCTCCTTACTGATCCCATCCCCCCACCACTGATCTCATCCCTATCCCCCCCCATCACCTCTGTTGTAGAAGTAATGGGGGGGGATAGGGATGATGAGATCAGTGGTGGGGGGGATGGGATCAGTAAGACGAGGCACAGGTGGTGGAGGTTGGCATCGATTGCTGAGGTGAGCACTGTCACTTGATTGACTTACCGTCAATCAATCGATTCCCCCGGGAATTCCGTCCTGTGGGTCACTCTGACAGATGTGTCTTCTTCCGCCAGGCACCAGGATGAAAAATTTGCCACTCTGCCTTGCCTCATGCTGCCTGGGTAGACTCCGGGAGGGTACTCCACGCTGCCATAGAGGGGAAAGCTTCTCCCCGCCTTCTCTCATTTTTCAGAGTCCACCCCGCCTCCCTACATCTCTGTGTCTCTGGATAGGCGGAGGCGGAGGCGGGGGCGGAGGCGGTCCACAATCCCAGTCAGTGAGTGGAGTGCTGCCTCAGCTGCCCTGCTCTCTTGGATTATCTCAGTGTCTGTCTTCAGTCAGCGGCGGCCAAACGAATAGCACGCAGTGCGCGCAGCACACATTGTCAGTGAGTGACAGTCAGGTGGGCGGCGCCGGCGGAGTACACGGATGGGCTGCGGGGCCCCCCGGACTTGGCGGAATTACAGGGCCCAGTCGCAACTGCAACTGTCGCGACCCTGAAAATTCCGCCACTGGTCCACCCCCAAACTGTTCCCACAAAGTTGGGAGCATGAAATTGTCCAAAATGTCTTGTTATGCTAACGCCTTAAGAGTTCCCTTCACTGAAACTAAGGGGCCAAGCCCAACCCCTGAAAAACAACCCCACACCATAATCCCCCCTCCACCAAATGATTTGGACCAGTGCACAAAGTAAGGTGCACAAGGGGGCTTAAACCAGGTTTACCTCTCTTCATGACCAGGACATTTTTTGCGATACAGCACTGCATTATTTTAACTGACAATTGTCTGGTAATGAGACACTGTACCCAAATAAAATGTATGTCCTTTTATTTCCCCACAAATCTTATTATATTATTTGGTCACCTCTGTGTTTAAATTTTTTGCGCTATAAAGCAAAAAAAGAATAACAATTTGAAAAATAAAAATAAAATAAATTACTTTCTGCTCTAAAACACATCCAATAAAAAAAAGTAAAAAATCGAATTTCTTAAAAAATGTAGGCCAATATGTATTCTGCTAAATTTTCTTGGTAATACAAATCACAATGAGCATATATTGATTGGTTTTCCCAAAAGTTATAGAGTCTACAAACTATGGGATAGATTTATGGAATTTTTATTTTTTGTACTAGTAATGGTGGCGATCAGCGACACATAGCGGGACTGCGACATTCTGGCAAACAAATCTGACGCTGAAGCCTCGTACACACGGCCGGTTTTCTCGGCAAGAAAACAGCTGGGAGAGCTTTTTGCAGAGAAAACCGGACGTGTGTATGGTTTCTCATCGGGAAAACTGCCGGGAATCTGAACAAGAAAAATAGAGAACCTGCTCTCTATTTTCTCGTCGGGACTCTCGGCAGAGTTTTCCTGCCGGGAAAACCGTGAGTGTGTATGCTTACCTGTCCCATGCTCGATGAGACTTTGACGCATGCGCGGTAGCATACAAGGGTAGTGTAGGGTGTAGCAAGATGACAGCATCGAATGTGACGAGCGCAGGCTAGTCGTAGTCGATGACTTCACCGCGTTCTTGCCATTCAAAAGAACGGCGGTTCTTTTGAATGGCCATGTTTACACAGGGCTTGGCAAGGCAAGCTTGCCAGGAATCCCGTCAGGAAAACCGACGGTTTTCTAATAGACGGGATTCTCGCCCGTGTGTACGAGGCTTCAGTGACACTTTTTGGGGGCTAGCAACACTAATACAGTGATCAGTGCTAAAAATATTCACTGTCACTGTACTAATGACACTGGCTGAGAAGGAGTTAACATCAGGGGCGATCAAAGGGTTAACTGTGTGCCTAAGGAGTGCTTACTAACTGTGGGGGAGGTGCTTTTACTGTGGGAAGGCAGAAATCAGTATTCCTGCCTAGCAGAAACACAGAACCACTACCTCCCTTTCTCACAGAACGGTGATCTGCCTTGTTTACAGCAACGATCGGTGGGTCCCGGCGAACATCGCTTCTGCCGATCCAGCTGATTGGCTGCCGCTGTGTCCAATCACAGTGAGAGTGGGTCAAAGGTGGCGCGCGTGCACGTCCCAGACCTGGAAGTTCAGGATCACGTACAGGTATGTGATTATGCGCAGAGCAGCCGATTTGCCGTTGTGTATATACAGTATACAGTCAGCATGCGGTTAATAAAATTCTTGCTTTCACCTTATCCATCCATTTGTAGTCTCCATAGGAAGCCAATTTGTTTAAGATACTGTACACATTTGTACACATAGAGGTTACTTGTGCAACCTGAAAATCGTGCGACTTTGACATGACTTTAAGGCATCTTGAAGCAATGCCTGTGTAATCTCGAGGTCTATGGACCTCAAGTCGCATCAAAGTTGGACCAAAGTAGTGAAGGGACTACTTTGAAGTTGCTGCGACTTGAAGTCGCACAGATATGAATGGTAATCATTGGAAATCATGGGGTACGGCTTGTCATGCAACTTTGCAGTCCCAAGTCACAGGACAAGTGACACATGCGTGAAAGGGGCCTAAAGCTAATATACTGTGAACTACAAGTGCACTGCAAGTGTATTGCAAGTGCACTTGGAAGTGCAGTTGCTCTAGATTGGAGGGGAAGCTCTGCTGATTTCTATCAACCAATCTTGTGCAAGCAAAAATGTTTTTAATTTTCCTTGCAGGTCACCCTCAGATCTCCAGCGACTGCACTTCCAAGCACACTTGTAGTGCACTTGGAATTTGCACAGTATATTTGCTTTAGGCCCCTTTCACACTTGTGCAACTTGTCCTGTGACTTAGGACTGCAAAGTCGCATGACAAGTCTTATGCCGCGTACACACGACCGTTATTCATGTCATGCAAAAAAACAACGTTTTTCTCGTCGTGATTCTTCTCAAGCCTGCCTTGCCTACACACGATCATGAAAAAAAATGCTTGAGTAAAGCGCGGTGACGTACAACACGTATGACGGCACTATAAAGGGGAAGTTCCATTCGGATGGCGCCACCCTTTGGGCTGCATTTGCTGATCCTCGTGTTAGTTAAGTTTGGTGAGAGATGATTCGCACTTTTCAGCCTCGTGCTTTTCAGTCCGTTACAGCGTGACGAATGTGATATCTCCATTCTGAACGCTAGTTTTACCAGAACAAGCGCTCCCGTCTCATACTTGATTCTGAGCATGCGCGTTTTTTTTCCCCTCGGAAAAGCATACACATGACATGATGTAAACACAGAGATCCACGTCCTGTTATGGAGAGGAGACCGATGGTGTGTCCCTTGTACATAGGGACAACCATCGGTCACCTCCCCAGTCAGTCCCCTCCCCCCACAGTAGTAATCACTCCCTTAGGTACACTTAACCCCTTCAGCGCCCCTAGTGGTTAACCCCTTCACTGCCAGTGTCATTTATACAGTAACCAGTGCATTTTTATAGCACTGATCGCTGTATGAATGACAATGGTCCCAAAATGGTGTCAAAAGTGTCCGATGTGTCCGCCATAATGTCGCAGTCACAATAAAAATCGCTGATCGCCACCATTACTAGTAAAAAAAATAATAATAATAAAAATGCTATAAAACTATGCCCTATTTTGTAGACGCTATAAGTTTTGCGCAAACCAATCAAACGCTTATTGGGATTTTTTTTTTTTTTTTTTACCAAAAATATGTAGAAGAATACGTATCGGCCTAAACTGAGGGATTTTTTTTTTTTTTAAATGGGGATATTTATAATGGCAGAAAGTAAAAAATATTGTGTTTTTTTTTCAAAATTGTCGCTCTTTTTTTGTGTATAGCGCAAAAGATAAAAACCGCAAAGATGATCAAATACCACCAAAAGAAAGCTCTATTTGTGGGAAAAAAAGGATGTCAATTTTGTTTGGGAGCCACGTCGAACGACCGTGCAATTGTCATTCAAAGCGTGACAGCGCTGAAAGCTGAAAATAGGCCTGGGCAGGAAGGGGGTTTAAGTGCCCAGTAAGCAAGTGGTTAATAATTTCTCTGCAATGGTTTGAGGCTGGATCAAACCTTTGGTTAACATCATGCAGATGAACAAATTGATTGTATACAGTAGGTGGGTAAAGTGAGACATCTAGTGGTTGCATTGTATAACAATTTTATCAGTCTGATTTGTTGGTGTAATTTATTTAATTACAGGCACTTATATAGTGCTGTCAATTTACACAGCACTTTACATAGATATTATACATTCATATCAGTGCCTGCTCTCAGAAGCTTACAATCTAAGCTTCCTAACTCACATTCATACTAAGTCCAATTTAGACAGAAGCCATTTATTCCTCCAGCTTTGAAGTGTGGGAGGAAACCCACACAGGCACAGGGAGAACATGCAAATGTTATGCAGTTAGTGCCGTGGTTGGGATTACGAACCAACGACCCCTAGTGCTGCTAGACCCCCTTTGAGCAACCTCGCCACTTGGACATGGACTGGCCAGGGTGCATTCGGCCCCTCAAGACAGATGCCGTCAGTTCAGCTGAAACTAGGGTGCCCACATGTCCCGGATTGCCCGGGACTGTCCCGCAATTGACATGTCTGTCCTGGGTCCCGGGCACCTTCATTCCGGGACAATACAATGTCCCAGAATGAAATAGAGGACACAGCCACCCCCTACTAACTAATAACTATATTTCCGGAACTGGTTGTAAGCGCCAGCGCAGGCTGGCATCTTGCAACCAGTGACAATTTACTCTCAGACAGTGAGACCAGGAGCGAGGCCTGCACCTAGTGCAGCACTGCTGTCCCCACCCACCTTGGCACCTCCTCCTTCTCCGGCACCCAGTGGCAAGCAGCAGGGACTGGTGTCATCTTCACTCTCCAGATAGTGACGCCACTCCTTTCCTTCTACGCACGTGGCTCGTGACAGCAGCACTTCATCTGGTGGCAGGCTATGGGTGGCAAGCGGCACTGCACCTGGTGGCAAGTGTCACATTCACCTGACAAATAACCCGCCGCCAAATTCCCCATCAACCCCGAGACTACATTAAACCCCCGCCCCCTCACCTTTTTTTGGGGAAGGTGAGAGAGGGGGTGTGTCCCTGAATGGCAGTTTGGAAATGTGGTCACCCTAGCTGAAACCTGCTCTGCTACAAACTGCTGTTCATCCATGAGTGTTCCCAGTTGGGGTGCCTTCCGCCAGGATTGTGAACTGTTTTATTTTGACTTTAATACAAGTTGTTTAAATTATGTTACCGGAGCACCACGCTGCACCCACCTACAATCATACCTGCATATATGCACACAAACATGTGTGTTTGCACTTAAATGCATTCCATTGGCTAGAATAAATGAATAATCTGGTTAATAGAATGTCGTTACACTCAAACGCTTCTAAATGCCATACACCTGTGAATGTGCCTAAATACACCTAAAAATAAGCACTTCCTACCCTTGGTTCTTCAAGGGTAGATACAGAAAGAATGAGAGGCATTCATGCATTGTTTTTAAAAAAAAATACTGTAAGAAAGAAAAAATACTGTATGAATGACCATATTTCGCAGGTATAGTTCCAGTTATTACACAAAGTTACATCACAGGGCAGATTGAAGTAAAGAGTATCAAAGAACTGGGTCTCTTACCAATCATGGCAAACAGGTCTGAGTGGTAGACCGATCCTTCGTTATCATGGCCCTTCTTCAGACCTGGGCGATACAGGACAGCTGATGCAGCCAAACCAAAGTAAGCTCCAAAAGTATGGATGGTCATAGATGCTCCAACGTCGGTGGCCTGTGAAACACAACACGTCACTGAAAACTAGGTTGTATATGTTTAATGTAGAACAAATGTGTGCAGGCACACTGTAGGTTCTTTGTGAGTTTACTTTGACACTGTCATATCTCCTACAGTGTCTAAAACCGGAGACAGTAATGCCGCGTACACACGATTTGAATTTCCGACAACAAATGTTCGATGTGAGCTTTTGTTTGGATATTCCAACCGTGTGTAGGCTCCATCGGACATTTGCTGTCGGAATTTCCGCCAAAAGAAATTTGAGAACTGGTTCTCAAATTTTCCGATCGTCTGTAGCAACTTCGACGCGTAAAATTACGACACATGCTCGGAAACAATTTGACGCATGCTCGGAAGCATTGAACTTCATTTTCTCGGCTCGTCGTAGTGTTGTACGTTACCGCGTTCTTGACGGTCAAAAGTTCAGAGAACTTTTGTGTGACCATGTGTATGCAAGCCAAGCTTGGGCTGAATTCCGTTGGAAAAACTCTCCAAGGTTTTTCCGACGGAAAATCCGATCGTGTGTATGCGGCATTAGAGCTTACTGAACTTTAGTTATCCATGGCAAGAGAAAGTTGAGACTGATAAAGTCTGAGGCCTCGTACACACGGCCGAGATTCTCGTTGAAAAAAACATGTCGTTTTTTTCGACGAGATTCTTGGACAAGAAACTTGTCCCGGCCGAGTGTACACACGCTCCTTTCAAATAACCCGCGGTTCTTTGAATGGAGCGTACGCGGTGACGTCATCGACTACGACGAGCATGCGCTCGTCACATTCGATGCCGTCGCCGCCATCTTGGTATACCCTACGTATGCCTAGGAAGCTACCGCGCATGCGTCAAATTCATTTCGAACATGCGCGGGCTTCCGGGAGGACAGGTAAGTGTACACACACTCACTTTTCTCGTCGAGAAACATGCCGAGGAGAATCTCAACGAGAAAATAGAGAGCAGGTTCTCTATTTTCTCGTCGAGGTTTCTTGTCGGTTTTCTCGACGAGAAACCCGATAGCCGCGTACACACGACCGATTTACTCGGCAAGACCTCTCTGCCAGCAAGTTTCTTGCTGGTTCTTGCCGAGAAAATCGGTCGTGTGTACGAGGCCTTACCCTTGTTTTTTTCTTCTCTTGTTCAAGCAACCATTGTTAGAACTCCTGTTTGGAAGGCTTGTATTTCATACACATATACTATATTGTCAAAAGTATTGGGACACCTGCCTTTACACGCACATGAACTTTAATGGCATCCCAGTCTTAGTCTGTAGGGTTCAATATTGAGTTGGCCCATCCTTTGCAGCCATAATAGCTTCAGCTCTTCTGGGAAGGTTGCCTACAAGGTTTGGGAGTGTGTTTATGGCAATTTTTCTCAAGCTTTTTTCAGTCAAGGCACCCTTTAATATTATGGACAGTCTCGATGTATCAACATCCACACACATAGGAAACCCAACATTAGAGGTGATTTATTCTTCCAAATCAAATACACTTCTGCACACCGGTACTGACTAGTAGTCTAGTGTTTCTCTTCTTACTCAGTTTTTTTTTCCATCACTGAGCTAATGTGACCCCAGCATTAATGAAGAGGGGCACGGGAGAATCATACAAGAATGCAGACAACCCAAATCCTCCTTCAAATGATGATGTCATTGGTTGTTAGGATGCCGACAGGTGACAGCTAGAAATCTGTAATATTGCACAATGAAAACCTGTAGCTTTGTGTAACTAAAAGGCAGGCTTGATCCACCTGCTGGCTTGTATACGATTATTGAGAAATTTTTAGGCATTTTGCCAAGGCACCCCAGAAGAAATCTAAAGACACCCCATGGTGCATGGGCACCCTGGTTGAAAAAGGCTGGTATATGGGAATGTTTGACCAATTTTCCAGAAGCGCATTTGTGAGGTCAGGCACTGATATTGGACGGGCCTGGCTCGCAGTCTCCGCTCTAATTCATCCCAAAGGTGTTCTATCGGGTTGAGGTCAGGACTCTGTGCAGGCCACTCAAGTTCCTCTACAAACTCGCCCATCCATGTCTTTATGGACCTTGCTTTGTGCACTGGTCTAGATCATTTGGTGGAGGGGGGATTATGGTGTGGGGTAGTTTTTTAGGGGTTGGGCTTGGCCCCTTAGTTCCAGTGAAGGGAACTCTTATGCCCAGTACACACGATCGTTTTTAATGTCATTTTTTAAACCGACGTTTTTCTCCTCGTTTTTTTTCATGTTTCCTCTCAAGCCTGCCTTGCGTACACACTATCATTAAAAAAAACGATCAAGCAAAGCGCAGTGACGTTCAACACGTACGACGGCACTATAAAGGGGAAGTTCCGTTCGAATGGCGCCACCCTTCATGTTAGTAAAGTTTGTTGAGCGACGATTCGCGCTTTTCAGTCCGTTACTGTGTAATGAATGTGCTATCTCCATTACGAACGCTAGTTTTACCAGAACGAGCGCTCCCGTCTCATACTTGATTCTGAGCATGCGCGTTTTTTTTCACGTCGTGAAAGCATACACACTATCGTTTTTCACGTTGTTAAAAAAAACGACATGAAAAATGACGTGAAAAAAGAGAGCATGTGCGGAATTTTTAATGGCCGTTTTTCACGTCGTTAAAAATGCTCTGCAGCCTACACACGATCATTTTTAATGGCCATTTTTTAAAATGGCATTTTTAACGGCATGAAAAACGATCGTGTGTATGGGGCATTAGGCTATTTTCACACTGAGGCGCTGGATGCGCTGGCGGTAAAGCGGCGCTATTTTTAGCGCCGCAATACCATTTTTTGCTGCGATTTGCGGGCGCTAGCGGGGGTATTTTAACCCCCGCTAGCGGCCAAAAAAGGGTTAAAAACACACGCAATAACGCCTCTTTGTGGCGTTTTGCGGGCGTATTGGAGGCGCTACCCCATTAATTTCAATGGGCAGGGGCGCTATAGGAGCGCTATTTTTAGCGCTCCTATTGCGCCTCAAAGATGCGGCTTGCAGGAGTTTTTCGACCCTCCTGCAAGCGCAACGCTCCAGTGTGAAAGCCCTCGGGCTTTCACATTGGAAACTATTGAGCGGCTTTTTTGGGGTGCATTGCAGGCGCTATTTTTAGCGCAATAGCGCCTGCAAAGCGCCTCAGTGTGAAAGGGGCCTTAAGGTATCAGCATACCAAGACATTGTGGATAATTTCATGCTCCCAACTTTGTGGGAAGAGTTTGGGGATGGCCCTTTCCTGTTCCAACATGACTGCACACCAATGCACAAAGCAAGGTCCATAAAGACATGGATGAGCGTGTTTGGGGTGGAGGAACTTGACTGGTCTGACCTCAACCCGATAGAACACCTTTGGGATGCATTAGAGCGGAGTCTGCAAGCCAGGCCTTCTCATCCAACATCAGTGCCTGACCTCACAAATGCGCTTCTGGAAGAATGGTCAAACATTCCCATAGACACTCCTAAACCTTGTGGACAGCCTTCCCAGAAGAGTTTAAGCTCTTATAACTGCAAAGGGTGGGCCAACTCAATATTGAACCCTACGGACTAATGCCGCGTACACACGATCATTTTTCCCGTCGAGAAAAATTAAATTTTTTCCTTTGGACGAGAAAAACGATCGTCTGTGGGCTTTTTGTCATTTTTCACGACGAGAAAAATTAGAACATGCTCTAATTTTTCTCGTCGTGATTTCCGTCGTTTTTTTCCGTGGTAGTTTTCCCATAGGGAAACACTGCCGGGGAGCCCACACACGGTCGTTTTTTTTTTGACCAAAAAAAAAAAATTTCATTTAAAACGGCCGTGTGTAGGGGAACAAGCTCGTTTTTCACGTCGATTTTCTCGACGGTGTTTTCACCGTCGAAAAAATCGATCGTGTGTACGCGGCATAAAACTGGGATGCCACTAAAGTGGAGTTCCACCCTGAAAAAAAAAATGACAGGAAAATGCTGCAAAAAAAAAATAAAAAATAAAAAAAATAAAAATGTTTTACTCACCTGAAATACCTGTTGCTATGCGGATGTTCCTAATCTGCCTCCTAGTCCGCGGCTGGTCTTCTTCCGCATCCTCCTTCTGGTGAATGGGGCGCACTGCCTTCTGGGAACTGTGTGTATCCCAGAGAGCAGCCGCCCATTCACAAAGCGGCGCAAGACTCGCGCATGTGCAGTAGGAAACGGGCAGTGAAGCCGCAAGCTTCACTGCCTGTTTCCCTTACTGAGGATAACGGCGCCGGGACCTGTAATAATCCATCGGGGGGGGGGGGGGGCATCATCGCAGGCGCCTAGGACAGGTAAGTGTCCTTATTAAAAGTCAGCAGCTACAGTGTTTAAAAAAAAATTGCGGGTGGAAGCCCGCTTTAAAGTTTATTTGCATGTAAAGGCAGGTGTCCCAATACTTTTGGTAATATAGTGTGTGTGTGTGTGTGTATATATATATATATGTTATTATTTTATTATTATTATTCCCTCTGTTTCTTTCTTGCTATGTATGGATAGGTGCCTCAGTGTTAAGCCCTGTACACACGATCGGATTTCCTATGGATTTTAATCCGATGGATTTTTCCATCGGAAAACCGATGAAGCTGACTTCCATCAGTCTTGCCCACACACCATCAGTCAAAAAACCGACCGTTCCAAACGTGGTGACGTAAAACACTCCGATGAGCCGAGAAAAATGAAGTTCAATGCTTCTGAGCATGCGTCGACTTGATTCTGAGCATGCGTGGGTTTTTTAACCGATGGACTTGCCCATAGACAATCGGAATTTGCTATCGGTTTTTTATCCATCGGAAAATTTAAAACATGTTCTATTTTTTGACACCGATGGAAAAAAGACAGATGGGTCCCATACACGATCGGTTTGTCCGATGAAAAAAATCCATCGGACAGTTTTCATCGGTAAAACCGATCGTGTGTACAGGGCTTTATGTATAGTTCTTGATTTGTTTGGTGTGCCTGTTTCCAGCTGTTTTATTGATATCACATGAAGATATAATTGTGGTCCATAAGGTCCTGAAAAAGTGGGATTTCCCGCAAAATACGTTGACCGTGTCATGTTGAATAGGGATGAGCTCGGTGTTCGAGTCGAACGTAGGTTTGCCTCGAACATCGGCTGTTCGCGAGTTCGGCGAACAACAAACGATTTGGGCCGTTCGCGCAAAATTCGAGTGACGCGAACGGCCCACAATACACTGCGCCATCGCAGTGTAATCCCGGGCTCTGTGATTGGCCAAGCATGCACTGTGACCCTGCGTGCTTGGCCAATCACAGCGCCGGCCGCGAGGAGAGCAATGATTGGCCACAGGCAGGATGCCTGTGGCCAATTATAGCTGGGGGGTTTAGTACACACCCCACACTATAAAAGGCCGCCAGCGCGGCGGCCTCGTGTAGTGTGTTCCGGAGCAGGGAAAGTGAAGGATAGGCAGGGACAGTGTCAAATCCATTCTTTGCTAAACCTTGTGTGTAGGGACAGAGAAGGATAGGCAGGGAGAGTGTCAGTGTCTTATTCTTTGCTAAACCTTGTGTGTAGGGAGAGAGAAGGATAGGCAGGGAGAGTGTCAGTGTCATATACTTTGATAAACCTTGTGTGCAGGGAGAGAGAAGGATAGGCAGGGAGAGTGTCAGTGTCATATACTTTGATAAACCTTGTGTGCAGGGAGAGAGAAGGATAGGCAGGGGACAGTGTCAGTGTCATATTCTTTGCTAAACCTTGTGTGCAGGGAGAGAGAAGGATAGGCAGGGAGAGTGTCAGTGTCATATACTTTGATAAACCTTGTGTGCAGGGAGAGAGAAGGATAGGCAGGGGACAGTATCAGTGTCATTGTTGCTAAGCCTCCTGCACATTATACACCTGAAGTTAGCCCATATTGCTGCTTTTTCCTGGTGTGTTACACCAACAGGATTTTGCGGCACTTACAGCGGGCGGAGTGTACCTCCTGACCATATTACACCTTAACTTAGCCTGTATTGCTGCTTTTTCCTGGTGTGTTACACCAACAGGATTTTGCGGCACTTACAGCGGGCGGAGTGTGCCTCCTGACCATATTACACCTTAACTTAGCCTGTATTGCTGCTTTTTCCTGGTGTGTTACACCAACAGGATTTTGCGGCACTTACAGCGGGCGGAGTGTGCCTCCTGACCATATTACACCTTAACTTAGCCTGTATTGCTGCTTTTTCCTGGTGTGTTACACCAACAGGATTTTGCGGCACTTACAGCGGGCAGAGTGTGCCTCCTGACCATATTACACCTGAACTTAGCCTGTATTGCTGCTTTTTCCTGGTGTGTTACACAAACAGGATTTTGCAGCACTTACAGCGGGCGGAGTGTGCCTCCTGACCATATTACACCTTAACTTAGCCTGTATTGCTGCTTTTTCCTGGTGTGTTACACCAACAGGATTTTGCAGCACTTACAGCGGGCGGAGTGTGCCTCCTGACCATATTACATCTGAACTTAGCCTGTATTGCTGCTTTTTCCTGGTGTGTTACACCAACAGGATTTTGCGGCACTTACAGCGAGGCGGAGCGTGCCTCCTGACCATATTACACCTGAACTTAGCCTGTATTGCTGCTTTTTCCTGGTGTGTTACACCAACAGGATTTTGCGGCACTTACAGCGGGCGGAGTGTGCCTCCTGACCATATTACACCTGAACTTAGCCTGTATTGCTGCTTTTCCCATTTCCCTGCAGGCCATTAGAATGTCTGGAAGGCAAACAAGGAGAGGCAGACAGTCAGGAGCCAATAAAAGAGGGCAAGCAGGCTCTGTGTCTAGAGACAACAGTGCTGGTCGTGGACGCGGTGCATCGCCATCAGCACGTGGCCATGGGACACGCTTGTCCTTCTTTTCGGCAGCTGGACGTGTTGAGCCGCATCATGCCGAAGACTTGGTAGAGTGGATGACCAAGCCCTCCTCATCCTCCTCATCCTCTCTCACCCAGGCTCAGGGTACTGGCAAAGCAGCTGCCAAAGAGTCCTCTTCCCTGGTATCAACGTCATCATCAGTCACTCCTTCCCTAGACCAACCATGTCCTCCTGAGGAGTCCCCCGAACTGTTTGAGCACGGTGTTGGGTACATGCTCCAGGAGGATGCCCAGCGTTTCGAAGGGTCTGACGATGATACCCAGCTAGAGGAAGGCAGTAGCGTGAGAGCAGAGAGAGGGGATGCTCAAGAAGGACACCAATCTGGCAGTCATGTTCCAGCAGCTGCAGCATACTGCCAGATTGGCTCCAGTGATGAGGAGGGAGGGGATGATGAGGTCACTGACTCCACGTGGGTGCCTAATAGGAGAGAGGAGGAGGAGCAGGAGGAGGATGAGGAGGAGGCACATCTCCAACGAGGCAGGATGCCCTCGGGGGGCCAGCGTAAGGGCAGCACACCGACGGAATCACACCGCAGAGCTCCGCCTGTGCAGGGCGCTGCCTCTGCCCGTTATTCAAAAAGTTCTTTGGTGTGGGCCTTTTTTGAGTCGAGTGCATCAAATCGCACAGCTGCTGTTTGCAACATATGTCTCAAGCGTATATCGCGTGGCCAAAACATCACCCGCTTGGGCACCACATGCTTGACCAGACATATGTTGACCTGCCATGCAGCTCGTTGGCAAGCCTACCTTAAAGACCCACACCAAAGAACAAAGCGGACCTCTTCTTGCACCACATCAGCTGGGATCTCCAACCCCACTATACCTTCAGTCCTCTCTGAAACCTGCTCTGAGAGGAATGAAGGTGTAGAATTAGGTGTGTCACAGCCAAGTACTTGCGGGCACTCTTCTAGCAGTACACCGACGTCCGATTCTAGCAGGCAAACTTCCCTGCCCCAGCTGCTGGACCGTCGAAAGAAGTTCACTCCCAGCCATCCACATGCCCAGCTGTTGAATGCTAGCTTGGCTTAATTGCTAGCGCTTCAACTGCTGCCTTTTCAGTTGGTAGACTCGGCCCCCTTCCGTGAGTTTGTGCAATGTGCGGTTCCTCAGTGGCAGGTTCCCAAACGCCACTTTTTCTCACGGAAGGCGATTCCAGCTCTCTACCGGCATGTGGAAGGCAATGTCTTGGCCTCGCTGGACAGGGCGGTCAGTGGTAAGGTGCATATTACCGCTGACTCATGGTCCAGCAGGCATGGACAGGGACGTTACCTTTCTTTCACGGCCCATTGGGTCACTCTTTTGGCAGCTGGGAAGGATGCAGGACAAGGTGCAGTAGTGTTGGAGGTTGTTCCACCGCCACGCCTCCAAAATGCTACTACTGGTTGTGACACACCTCTCTTCTCCACTCCCTCCTCTTCTTCTTCCTCCATGGCCTCTTCCTGTGCTTTGTCCTCAGAACCAGCGGTGCTCCGTAGGCTTTCAAGGGGCTACGCAAGTACGCAGGCAAAAAGATGCCATGTCGTGCTTGCGCTGGTGTGTTTGGGGGACAGGAGCCACACTGGGGCAGAGGTCCTGTCTGCTCTGCAGGGGCAGGCCGAGAGGTGGTTGACGCCACGCCAGCTTAAGCCAGGAATGGTAGTTTGCGACAATGGCACCAACCTCCTCTCTGCTCTCCGACAGGGACAACTGACCCATGTGCCCTGTGTGGCTCACGTCCTTAACCTGGTGGTGCAGCGGTTCTTGGGCAGATACCCGGGCTTACAGGATGTCCTGAGGCAGGCCAGGAAAGTCTGTGTGCATTTCCGCAGATCTTATAATGCCAGTGCTCGCCTGGCTGAGCTGCAAAAGGAGTTGAACCTGCCCAAGAACCGCCTTATATGTGACATGCCCACCAGGTGGAACTCAACGTTGGCCATGCTGCAGCGGCTGCACACGCAGCAGAGGGCCATCAATGAGTACCTGTGCGACTACGGAACCAGGACAGGGTCAGGGGAGCTCGGGTTTTTTTCACCACGCCAGTGGGGCATGATCAGGGATGCATGCACTGTCCTGGCACCATTTGAGGAGGCCACGAGGATGGTGAGCAGTGACAGTGCATGCATCAGTGACACTGTACCTCTTGTCCACCTGTTGGAACATACGCTGCGTGGAATAATGGACAGGGCACTTGAGGCAGAACAGAGGCCCCCTTTACCCAGACAGTGTTCCTTCTGTCCCACCCATCGCACAGGAAGAGGAGGAGGAGGATTGTGTCAGCATGGAGGTGGAGCCTGGCACTCAGCATCATCAGCAGCAGTCTTTTAGGGATGATTTACAGTCCCAAGAAACCAGTGGACTTGTACGTGGCTGGGAGGAGGTGGCTGCGGATCATGTCGTCCTTAGTGACCCAGAGGACTCCGGACTGAATGCCTCAGCTAACCTACGCTGCATGGCCTCCCTGATCCTGCAAAGTCTGCGGAAGGATCCTCGTATTCTTCGGATCAAGGAGAGGGACCATTACTGGCTGGCCACTCTCCTTGATCCACGGTACAAGGGTAAGGTTGCGGACCTTATCTTACCGTCACAGAGGGAGCAGAGGATGAGACAACTCCGGGAGGCCTTGCAGAAAGGTCTGTGCAACGCGTTCCCAGAGACTGGGAGGTTACAAACTCCTGGTCCTGGACAACAAGTTGCTGAGGCTTCGGTCAGTCAAAGAAGGAGCGGTGGGGAAGGTGGCCGTCTGACCGATGCGTTCAGACAATTCTTTAGTCCGCAGCCCCAAGGTATGATCGGTTCCAGCAACCATCGCCAGCGTCTGATATACATGGTGCAGGAATACCTAGGGGCAAGGTCAGACTTGGACACCTTCCCCATCGAAAATCCTCTGGCTTACTGGGTCTTGAGGATGGATCACTGGCCAGAGCTTGCACAGTATGCAATTGAGCTACTGGCCTGTCCTACATCCAACGTTCTTTCAGAACGCACATTCAGTGCTGCTGGAGGATTTGTCACGGATCACAGGGTGCGCCTGTCCACCGACTCTGTTGATCGACTGACCTTCATAAAGATGAACCAGTCTTGGATCACCACCAGCTACCAAACACCTGAAGCTGATATAACAGACTAATTTATTTTCAAATGTCACATCCCTTCAAGACTGATGCTGATGCTGAAAGACTGTCCTGTTATGTTGACTGACTATCCTCCTCCTCCTCAATGATCCGATTGATGATGATAGCTTGGAAGAACATTTTTGTTTCTGGGTGCCACCACCAGTGGCTAAGGCCCAATTTTTCAGCCCCTGTTTAACAGGGGCGTGTTATTACAATTTTTTATGCAATGCTTTGCAGCAGGGCTCATTCCTGCACTCCAACTAGAGTATCTGGGAGTGGTTGCAGTGTCGTGGCACCAGCACCAGTGGCTAAGGCCCAATTTTTCAGCCCCTGTTTAACAGGGGCGTGTAATTACAATTTTTGATGCAATACTTTGCAACAGGGCTCATTGCTGTGCTCCAAGTACAGTATCTGTGAGGGGTTGCAGTGTTGTGGCACCAGTGCCTAAGGCCCAATTTTTCTGCCCCTGTTTAACAGGGGCATGTAATTACAATTCTTGATCTAATAATTCACAGCAAGGCCCATTCCTGCACTCCAACTAGAGTATCTGGGAGTGGTTGCAGTGTCGTGGCACCAGCACCAGTGGCTAAGGCACAATTTTTGATGCAATACTTTGCAACAGGGCTCATTGCTGTGCTCCAAGTACAGTATCTGTGAGGGGTTGCAGTGTTGTGGCACCAGTGCCTAAGGCCCAATTTTTCTGCCCCTGTTTAACAGGGGCATGTAATTACAATTCTTGATCTAATAATTCACAGCAGGGCTCATTCCTGCACTCCAACTAGAGTATCTGGGAGTGGTTGCAGTGTCGTGGCACCAGCACCAGTGGCTAAGGCCCAATTTTTCAGCCCCTGTTTAACAGGGGCGTGTAATTAAAATTTTTGATGCAATACTTTGCAACAGGGCTCATTGCTGTGCTCCAAGTACAGTATCTGTGAGGGGTTGCAGTGTTGTGGCACCAGTGCCTAAGGCCCAATTTTTATGCCCCTGTTTAACAGGGGCATGTAATTACAATTTTTTATGCAATGCTTTGCAGCAGGGCTCATTCCTGCACTCCAACTAGAGTATCTGGGAGAGGTTGCAGTGTCGTGGTACCAGCACTAGCGGCTAAGGCCCAATTTTTCAGCCCCTGTTTAACAGGGGCGTGTAATTACAATTTTTGATGCAATACTTTGCAACAGGGCTCATTGCTGTGCTCCAAGTACAGTATCTGTGAGGGGTTGCAGTGTTGTGGCACCAGTGCCTAAGGCCCAATTTTTCTGCCCCTGTTTAACAGGGGCATGTAATTACAATTCTTGATCTAATAATTCACAGCAAGGCCCATTCCTGCGCCCACCAAGACTAACTGTGAGGCCTTACAGTGTTGTGTCAACACCAACATGTAAGGGGCAAATTTCAGCTGAGTATATACGGCAGGCCCCTACTTTCAAACATCCAACTTACAAATGACTCCTCCTTGCAAACGGAAGGATACAACAGGAAGTGAGAGGAAATCTACCCCTAGGAAGGCAAATTCTCTCCTGTAAGAGTTAATATGGGAAAAAAAGTGTCTCCGCTCCACTGATGCTTTATCACCAATTCTTGTTTCAATAAAACCCCCAAATTTTCAAAAAACATTTGTCATTAGGACGGAAAGTGAGGTGAACTGTTCTGAACAGGTGCACACTGCACAGACAGCAAAACAAATGTTACAGGGGTGATAACCCTTCCCTATGTTTTCCAAAAAGCTTAAAAATTGATTTTTTGGCTGGAGCTACACTTAAACAATGTACCTGTTCAAAATTACAAACAGATTCTACATAAGAACAAACCTACAGTCCCTGTCTTGTATGCACCGCCTGTATACGGCTGTTCAGAGTATATAGGGCCTTTTTTATTTTGTGTGCGGGGTTCCCCTTAATATCCATACAAGACCCAAAGGGGCTGGTAATGGGCTGGGGTGGGGGGGGGGGTGTGATCGGGTAGCTATGCCATTTTTCTTAAAGATTTTCATCCATATTACCGGGACCAGACATTACATTAAAGCCGCAAGCAGTTTAAATGGCTTTTTTTCCTTTAGAAATGTAATTTTGTGCAGGGACAGTTCTAAACACGGGAAACACGTGGCACTTCACAGGCATACTTTAGACACCCCCCAGGTATGATATTTAACCTCCCTAGCGGTAATCCCGAGCGTGACTCGGGGTTGTTTTTTTATGCTAGGATCGTAACCCTGAGTCACGCTCGGGGTAGACATTGCAGAGCTCGCAGCGGAGTTTCCTTACCTTCTCCTGGCGATCCAGCGATGATGTCTTCTGCTGTGATCGCCAGCGAGATCTCCGGCGAGTGTCAGCACTTTCGACCCCATCTGACTTCCTAGTTCCGTTCCCTGCGAGCCGCAGCGGCGCAAGGGAGCGGAACTGGGCGGCAAATTCAAAAAGGTAAACACATAGTATACATACAGTATACTGTAATCTTACAGATTACAGTACTGTATGTAATAATTACACACCCCCTTTGTCCCTAGTGGTCTGTCCAGTGCCCTGCATGCAGTTTTATATAATAAAAACTATTCTTTCTGCCTGGAAACTGGAGATTGTCCATAGCAACCAAAAAAGTGTCCCTTTATGTCAAAAGTGGTTTTAGACCAGCTAGAAAACAGCGATAATAAATTAGAATCACTCGCAGAATTGAGCGATAGCGATTTGTGGGGAAATTCATCATCAAACACTAAATCTAATGACAGCGACAATTCTGCAACTGAGCAAATTTCAGTGTTTTTGATTTGATTACATTATTGAATAATTTTTATTATAATTAGATTACTGTTTTTTTATAATTATTTATAGTTATTTATTATATTATAATTTATAATTTTGTGTTTCATATTTATCATACCCGGGATGTTTACTAGACTCTGGTTTGCTCAGGTTTAAGTAAGTAATTACTAAGAATCGCAGGCCTATAATACATAACACCAAATTTCCATGCAAAATAATTGTACCGCTTTTGGTACATAATTCCAGAAAGAATCATACCGCCAGGGAGGTTAAAGGAATATTTGACTCTTTTTTTTTTCACTTTATGCATCATTAAAATGACTGCTCCCGAAAAACGGCCGTTTTTAAAACCTTTTTTTTCCATTGATACATGTCCCCTGGTGCAGAACCCGGGTTCCCAAAGCCTTTTTAGGACAATAACATGCATAATAGTCGTTATAATTAGCACTTTAGATTTTGAACGTTCGCATCCATTGTATTTAATAGGGTTCTAAAGTTTGTGCGAACTTTCGGTCCGTTCGCGGGTTCTGGTGCGAACCGAACCCGGGGGTGTTCGGCTCATCACTAATGTTGAACATATCGACATTACAATTGAGATGGATGGCTGATAGGTTGGGATAATGAAGTTATGACCTCTTATGATATGCATGCATTGCTTTTAACACATAGTTGTATGTAAAATCATGTTTTATGATTTTGTAATAAAAATGTGGTTATGTGGTATACATAAAGTCCCACAAATTATTTTGCTGTGTATTACATGATTAGGGATGATGCTTCCTTTTAGTACTGTAATTTTGGGTATGAAACTCACCACTTACAGTATTTATTGATCTTACGACAGCTGAATGGAGTCAGAGATAGATCACTGTACAGGGTCACATACTGTACATGGCAGCTTCCCAGCACAGACATGCCCACTCTTCAAAAGAACAAGCTGTCCTGCAGATTATTTAACACTGATAGGGCTTCTGATCAGCTTCTTTTTATTTATGTAAAACCTTCATCCCAAAAGGAAAAAAAACTGTTTGCTATAATTGCTTATAAAGTGTTAGCTGGAGTTTAGCTCCAATTTGTCAGTGTATTTAAATCTGCTAGTCCATCTAACATTCCTCTCCACCCATACTGACAATGCTGCTGTCCAAAGGTGTCCTCTGTGATCATTCATCCAAAGTGGGGGTGCTCTAATACACAAGATGTGTCACTGGCCACATCACCAGGTGAAAACCGAGGGGAAAATGTAAAAAAAAAACAAAGTGCCATCACATCTAATAACTGGTAGGCTGCAGTATATCACATTTTTGGTTTTGGGTTTAATACCGCTTTAATTTCCAGCTACAGTATTACACTGGCGATGCAAACAGGGCCGTCTTTAATATTAATTGAACCCTGGGCAAACATTTTCTTGCCCCCCCCCCCTCAATGCAAATTTGCTCTCCACCTGCTCTGAGACATACAATAAATAGCAGCTGGACTTAAAGTCAGTTTACTGAATCAGATCAGGCAGCGATTGCGATTGGTTGTCAAAGGTTACAGTGTATCATTTCTGCTCACTGTTTGGTTGATAGAGGTTACAGCACACATTATGGCTCACTGATTATTTGCTAGAGGTTACAGCACATGACTTCTGCTTGTTTGGTTGCTAGAGATTACTGTACATCAATACTGCTCACGGATTGGTTGCTAGAGGTTACAGGACAGTCTTACCACTCACTAATTGGTTGCTAGAGGTTAGTGCACATTATTACTGTTTACTGATTGATTCCTAGGGGCTACTGCATATACTTATCGCTCAATGAATGGTTGCAAGAGGTTAGTGCACATCATTAATGCTCACTGATTGGTTGCTAAATGTTACAGCACATCATCTCCTCACTGCCTGAACACCATAGACTGGGGAGGTGAGGGGACCCATGAATAGGCAGAAAACTCCTAGGACTTCTGGGAACAGTGCAATGCTGGGGGGGGGGGGATGTGATCAGTGGCAATGCTGGGGAGTTGATGGGATCAGTGTCAGTGGTGGGGGGTGGGATTAGTTAGGAGGCAGAATTCTGATTCATGTAAAGCAAAGCTGGAAATCTTTGGCAAGTATATAGTGTGGTATTCTACACTGACCACCAATATAATGAGGAATTTTCAATGACCACCAATTTGAGGGGGATTTACACTGACCACCAATGTGAGGGGAAATTTGCACTGACCACCATGTAACGGGGGATTTTAAGCCACCAACCAATATAAAGAGGGAATATTACCACCAATGTAAGGGAGGATTGGAAACTGACCACACATGCAAGTTTGTTTCTACACTGGCCACCAATGTAATGGGGATTTAAACTGACCACTAATATAATAGGAGCATTCACAGTAACCATCATTGTAAGGAGGGATTTACACTGACCACCAATATAAGGGGGACCTTCACACTGGCCACTAGTGTGAATGGAAGGATTGTACACCAAGCTCCAATGTAATGAGAAGATTTACACTGACCACCAATGTAACTGAGACATTTAGCCTGCGTTCACATTTGTGTGTGTTGGGAACACATCCAAAATCACTTTCCTGACACCACAGAAACGTGCTGCCCTTTAGCAGATACACAGCAGTGCCAATAATTGTTAATGACACCCTCACGCATCTGCTGAGGTGTGTGTATTCACATGCACCAAAATTCAGGGTGCTGTGGCACCATGTTATTTAGAAAAAGGGTTCTTCCTCCAATTTGCTTACCTTTTGACCACAGTAGTAGGCATAACTTTCAAGCATGCTTCTTTACCTCCCCTGTGGGCAGCATTCAGCAGAAGTGATGGTGGGTATGGCCTTAGGGTGGCATGATATACATATGAATGCCGCCTCTATTTATATATCAATGCAGCCGGTCTGCGGATATTTACATATTAATGACACTGCTATTTACATATCAATTAAGGTTATTTACATGCATTACACAGGGTCTGCAGTGAGTCATCTGTACACGGCAATAAGGCAGAGCTGGGCAGCATTAGTAAGATAACTTCACACTGAAATATCAGGACACAGCACGGGACTAAAACTTCAAAGGACAAGGGAATTTAAACTGAAATAGTTGGCAAGTGTGAGGCAGCTGCTTTGGGTCCCATAACAATGATGGGGCCCAGGGCATCTGCCACTTTTGCCCTGCCTTAAAGACAGCCCTGGATGCATAGAAGGATAGCATTGCCAGCAAAGTTACATTAATGTCAAATATCTTTCTTTTGGTACAAGTATGGAAACTGCTACCTACACAGTTCTTTGAAGGTAATATATTTCACTGAAATAAACTCTCACATGTAAACTTACATTCAAAATACTAACAACAAGATGCTCATTACATGCGAAGACGAAGATTTCTATTACGGCCATTATCAACATCTGAAGAGGACTTGTTTTCCCCAGAACTGCTCCAAAGGAAATTAAAACAGTTGCCGTGCTGAAGTCGGCATTAATCATGCTGGAAAACAAAGAAAAGTTACTATTAGGACAGAATAAGCAAATGCATGTCTCACTTGGGAAAGTGCAACAACTGAAATGCATTCTAGGATGCAGAACATTAACAAGCTTCTTCTTTAAATAGACTCAAAATCAAAAGCTTGCTTCCTTAGTTGTGCCTTAGTTTAATTTATGTTGTAAGTAATGTTAACTGATCTTAGCCCAGGTTCACACTGGGCTGCGGGAGTGAAGCTGTGCGAGTTCATCTGATTCAGCACCAATTATTCTAGGTACACTTGCACAGAGTTTTTGAAGGAACTTGGCAGGTAGTTTGTTCCAAACATCTTGGACAGGGATCTTCCAATCACGGCTCTCCACTATGTTTTATCAAGTCCAAAGTCAGCGCAGTACTCTACCAGGAAATTCTAGAGCACTTCATGCTTCCCTCTGCTGACCAGCTTTATGGAGATGCAATTTAATTTTCCAGCAGGACCTGACACCTGCCCACACTGCCAAAAGTACCAATACCTGGTTTAATGATCATGGTATCACTGTGCCTGATTTTCCAGCAAAGTCGCCTGACCTAAACCCCAAAAAGAATCTGTGGGGTATTGTCAAGAGGAAGATGAGAGACACCAGACCCAACAATGAAGACGAGCTGAAGGCCGCTATCAGAGAAACCTGGGCTTCCACGCCGCATTGATGTAATAATTCATGCAAAAGGAGCCCCAACCAACTACTGAGTGTAGTATTATTGTCTATATTAAAAAAAAAAAAAAAAAAAATTATTGGTCTTATTTGATAGATTTAAATTTTCTGAGATATTGAATTTTGGGTTTTCACTAGCTGTGAGCCATAATCATCAAAATGAAAATAAAGAAATGCTTGAAATATATCACTCTGTGTGTAACCCATCCATATAAAATATATGAGTTTTACTTTTGAATTACTTAAATAAATTAACTTTTTGATGATATTCAAATTTTTGGAGATGCACCTGGTTTATCTTGCCATTTTTTTTTTATACTTTTTTTGTAGTAGCTATGTCATGTCATTATAGTTTATAAAGCAAAGCCAATTTCTTTCTTTGTACAATCCGGTAGATGAAATAGAAAAGGGTATTTCTTCTAAAGGATTTTGTAGCTTTGCCCCTGATGACGAAATGCATCAAATGAACATTCAAAGATCGGGGAAACTATTGCACGCAACCGCTAAAGGTCAGAAGTGAGAGATGTCCAGAATGACAGAGGTTACAGGAAGGGGGAAGAGATTTTTCACGGACGATGGGTGAAATAGCGATAAGAAATGTTTTGGAGAGATTTACGGTGGACCCTGATGATTTTCTGTGTCAATTTACTGAGGATGGGAAACCAACAGAGGAAGCAGAACAGGGAGAGCAGAGGAAATGTGCCTGTCAAATGTGTCGAAACGTGAACTGTTATTGTTTTTGGATGTGGCCAAATAATTCAACAAATGTAATACCAAGAGGTTGATTTATAAACGGATTAGAGACTGATCATTTTTCAAGAATTTACCTAGTTTAGTGAATACAGTAGCTCTATAAAAGTTGATTTACAGAAGGCATAGATGATATTTAACCACTTCAGCCCCGGAATATTTGGCCCCTTAATGACCAGGGCATGTTTTGCGATACGGCACTGCGTAGTTTTAACTGATAATTGTGCGGCCGTGCGACATTGTATAAAAACAAAATTGACGTCCTTTTTTTTCCCACTAATAGAAATTTCTTTTGGTGGTATTTGATCACCTCTGTGGTTTTTTTTTTTGCGCTATTAACAAAAAAAGAGCGACAATTTTGAAAAAAACATATGTTTTACTTTTTGCTATAATAAATATTCCCCATTTAAAAAAAAAAAAAAAAAATTCTTCCTCATTTTAGGCCGATATGTATTGTTCTACATGTTTTTGGTAAAAAAAATTGCAATAAGCGTATATTGATTGGTTTGCGCAAAAGTTATGGCATCTACAAAATAGGGGATAGATTTATGACATTTTTATTATAACTTTTTTTTTTACTAGTAATGGCGGTGATCTGCGTTTTTTAACGTGACTGCGATATTGCGGTGAACAGATCGGACACTTTTGACACTTTTTTTGGGACCATTGACATTTATACACTAATCAGTGCTATAAAAATGCACTGATTACTGTATAAATGTCACTGGCAGTGACACTAGGGGATGATCAAGGGGTTACCTGTGTTCCCTAGGTGTGTTCTAACTTTGGAGGGGATGGGACTGACTAGGAGGAGAGAGAGAGATTGGTGTTCATACTTAGTATGAACACACAATCTGTCTCCTCTTCCCTGAGAGTACACACACAGATCTCGGGTTCTCGCTCTGTCACGAGCGATCGCGGGTGCCCGGTGGTCATTGCGCCCGCCGGGCACCAACCTCACCCTGTTTATTCCCTGCTTTGCAGGGAAACAAAAACAAGCACATCCCTGATGACAAAAAAGAGATCTGTATTGTTTACACTGACAGAGCTCTGTCCTGTCTTTCTCCTCGCCGATCAGCCGGTGACGGCGGTCACACATCGGCCAGCACTAGCTGATCGGCTTGTGCTGTGTCTAATCCCAGCACAGCAGGCATGCTGGTAGCATGCGCCCCCTACCCAGAACTGCTGGATCATGTACTAGGTACATGATCAGGCACAGGAGAGCCACTCTGCCGCAGTACTCATATGTGGGGCAGTTGGCAAGTGGTTAACATTTACTCTTCGGGTTATTCTCCCATTTGTTTCTGTTAAAAAATGATAAATTGGTAAAATGATAATTGATCACTGAAAATGTGTTGTACTTTCCTTCCATTTAAGATGTATCACCCTTCTAGTTAGTTAGGCAAATTTTGTTCTTTTTGGCTCATCTGTAGTCAGTGGAGCTGCACAGAGAGAAGTAGAAACGAGAAGTGTCCTTCTACAAGCAATCAGAGAATCTGAAGTATCCCATATCTTCCCTCTCTCATCCCAAGTTAATCAGCAATAAAAATCCAAAATGAGAACACTAGACTGACTATTGAGCCAGAATGGGCAAGGTGTTGCTGAATGCCTTTCTGCCTATATGCTTAATCTAGGAAAGATCCAGCTGCTTACAGTGGCTCTTGCGGGGTAGCGCTACAAAAAAAAAAAAAAACTATTGTTCCTATAAATAACTCCATCAACAAGACAAGTCTGTTTGCAATAATGACCCTGAAATGACTTTTAATCAATTTACTAAATTTTTTAAAATGTTTTAATAACTTAACCACTTCCTGCCCGGCCTATAGCAGAATGACAGCCGGGAAGTGGTGCATATCAGTGCCACCTATCAGTCCCCATCAGTGCTGCATATTAGTGCTCATCAGTCCCATGCTCTGTGTCAGATTGGATGGAGAGCGTCCGTGAACAGCAATTTTCAAGTCTTGCCACAGATTCTCAATTGGATTTAGGTCTAGACTTTGACTGGGCCATTCTATCAAATGAATATACTTTGATCTAAATCATTCCATTGTAGCTCTGGCTGTAATGTTTAGGGTTGTTGTCCTGCTGGAAGGTGAACCTCTGTCTCAAGTCTTTTGCAGACTCTTAAGGCCTCGTACACACGAACGATTTCGTTCGTGTGTATGGTTTCTCGTCGAGAAAACTTCCGGGAATCTCGACGAGAAAAATAGAGAACCTGCTCTCTATTTTCTCATCAGGATTCTCGTTTTTCTCTTCGAGATTCTCGTCGGCCTGTTTCCCGACGAGAAAACTGGCCATGTGTATGCTTTTCCGAGTCTTAAAAAAATCGCGCATGCTCAGAATCAAGTATAAGACGGGAGCGCTCCTTCTGGTAAAACTAGCGTTCGTAATGGAGATGGCACATTCGTCACGCTAAACCGAACTGAAAGCACGAAGACTGAAAAGCGCGAATCATCTCTCCAAACTTTTACTAACACGCGGTAACACGAGATCAGCAAAAGCAGCCCAAGGGGTGGCGCCATTGAAATCGAACTTCCCCTTTATACTGCTGTCGTACGTGCTGTACGTGACCGCGCTTTCCATCAACGAGATTTGGAATTGACAGTGTGTATGCAAGGAAAGCTTGACAAGAAGCTCGTCAAGCTTGACAACAATCTCGTCGAGAAAACGATGGGTTTTTTTTACGACGAGATTCTCGGTCGTGTGTACGAGGCTTTAAGCCTCGTTCACACGGCCGGTTTTCTCGGCAAGAAATGACAAGAAAACTGCTGGGAGAGCTTTCTTGCCGAGAAAACCGGCCGTGTGTACGAGGCTTTCAGGTTTCTCATCGGGAAATCTGCCCAGAATCTCGACGAGAAAAATTGAGATCCTGCTCTCTATTTTCTCGTCGGGATTCTTGTCGGCCTGTTTCCAGACGAGAAACCTGAGCTTGTGTATACTTACCTGCCTCCATGGAAACCCACGCATGCTCGAAATGACTTTAACGCATGCACGGTAGCTTCCAAGGCATAGGTAGGGTGAAGCAAGATGGTGGCGACGGCATCGAATGTGACGAGCGCATGCTTGTCGTAGTCGATGACGTCACCACGTTCGTGCCATTCAAAAGAACGGCGGTTCTTTTGAATCGTACGTGTGTACACTCAGCCGGCACAAGATTCTTGTCAAGAATCTCGTCAGGAAAAACAACAGGTTTTTTCCTGACGAGATTCTCGGCCGTGTGTACTAGGCTTAACAGGTTTTCTTCTAAGATTGCCCTGCATTTGGCTCCATGCATCTTCCCATTAACTCTGACCATCTTTCCTGTGCCTGATGAAGAAAAGCATCCCCAAAACATGATGCTGCCACCACCATGTTTCACGGTGGGGATGGTGTGTTCAGGGTGATAAGCAGTGTTAGTTTTCCACCACACATAGCGTTTTGCTTTTAGGCCAAAACTTTAAATTTTGGTGTCATCTGACCAGAGCACCTTCTTCAGTTTGCTGTGTCCCCCACATGGCTTCTCACAAACTGAAAACTAGACTTCTTATGGTTTTCTTTTAACAATTGCTTTCTTCTTGCCACTCTTCCATAAAGGCCAAATTTGTGGAATGCACCACTAATAGTTGTCCTGTGGGACCATCTCTGCAGCTCCTCCAGAGTTACCAAGGCTGCTTATCTGATTAATGCTCTCCTTATCTGGCCTGTCAGTTTAGGTGGACGGCGATGTCTTGGTAGGTTTGCAGTTGTGCCATGCTCTTTCAATTTTCGGTAGGGATGAGCTTTATGTTCGACTCGAACATTGGCTGTTCGCCCGTTCGCCAAACAGCGAACAATTTGGGGTGTTCGCGGCAAATTCGAAAAGCCGCGGAACACCCTTTAAAAGTCTATTAGAGAAATATAAAGTGCTAATTTTAAAGGTTAATATGCAAGTTATTGTCATAAAAAGTGTTTGGGGACCTGCAAAAAAAGTTTTAAAAACGGAAGTTTTTTCGAGGGGCTGTGATTTTAATAATGCTGAAAGTGAAACTATAAAAGTGAAATATTCCTTTAAATTTCGTACCTGGGGGGTGTCTATAGTATGCCTGTAAAGTAGCGCATGTTTCCCGTGTTTATAACAGTCTCTGCACAAAATGACATTTCTAAAGGAAAAAAGTAATTTAAAACTACTCGCGGCTATAATGAATTGTCGGTTCCCAGCAATACAGATAAAAGTAATTGAAAGTCATTGTAAAATAATAAAAAAAATGCGTGGGACCTTCAGGTCTGGTATAGATTTTAAGGGGAATTTTGCGCCAAAATAAAAAAAATGGCGTTGGGTTCCCCCCAAAAATCCATACCAGACCCTTATCCGAGCACGCAACCTGGCAGGCCGCAGGAAAAGAGGGGGGGATAAGAGAGTGCCCCCCTCCTGAACAGTACCAGGCCACATGCCCTCAACATGGGGAGGATGTCCCCATGTTGATGGGGACAAGGGCCTCATCCCTACAACCCTTGCCCGGTGGTTGTGGGGGTCTGCGGGCGGGTGGCTTATCGGAATCTGGAAGCCCCTTTAACAAAGGGGTCCCCCAGATCCCGCCATCCTATGTGAATTGGTAAGGGGTACATTGTACCCCTACCATTTCACAAAAAAAAAGTGTATATATAAAAATAAAACGACAGGAGACAGCTTGGGACAAGTCCTTTATTAAAAAAAAAAAAAAAAAAAAGATTCCAGCGATGTAATCCATTCTTGTCCCAAGCCATCACCTGTCGTTTTTAACATTTTGACACTTTTTTTTGTAAAATGGTAGGGGTACAATGTACCCCTTACCAATTCACATGGGGGGACATCCTCCCCATGTTGAGGGCATGTGGCCTCGTACGGTTCAGGAGGGGGGCACTTTCTTATTTCCCACCTCTTTTCCTGCAGCCTGCCAGGTTGCATGCTTAGATAAGGGCCTGGTATGTATTTTTGGGGGGAACACCACGCCATTCTTTTTTTAAATTTGCCGCAGGGTTCCCCTTAATATCCATACCAGACCTGAAGGGCCTGGTTATGGAATTTGGGGAACCCCCACGCATTTTTATTTTTCAATGACTTTCAATTACTTTTATCTGAATTGCCGGGACCCGACAATTAATTATAGCCGCGAGTAGTTTTAAATGACTTATTTTCCTTTAGAAATGTAATTTTGTGCAGAGACTGTTCTAAGCAAGGGAAACATGCGCTGCTTTACAGGCATACTATAGACACCCCCCAAGTACGAAATTTAAAGGAATATTTCACTTTTATTGTTTCACTTTCAGCATTATTAAAATCACTGCTCCCTAGAAAACTTCAGTATTTTAAACTTTTTTTTGCATTGATACATGTCCCCTGGGGCAGGACCCAGGTCCCCAAACACTTTTTATGACAATAACTTGCAAAATAACCTTTAAAATTAGCACTTTTGATTTTTCATGTTCGTGTCCCATGTTCACTTGTTCGAACAAATTTTTTGCCTCTTCGCATGTTCTGCTGCGAACCGAACCGGGGGGTGTTTGGCTCATCCCTAATTTTCGGATGATGAGATGTTCAAAGCTTGGGATTTTTTTTTATAACCTAACCCTGCTTTAAACTTCTCTATAACTTTATCCCTGACCTGTCTGGTATGTTCCTTGGCCTTCATGATGCTGTTTGTTCACTAAGGTTCTCTAAAGAAAATCTGAGGGCTTCACAGAACAGCTGTATTTATACTGAGATTAAATTACACACAGGTGGACTCTATTTACTAATTAGGTGGCTTCTGAAGTCAATTGGCTCCACTAGATTTTAGTTAGGGGTGACAGAATAAAGGAGGCTGAATACAAATGCATGCCACACATTTTTTTTGTAAAAAATGTTGAAAACCATTTATCATTTTCCATCCACTTCACAATTATGTGCCATTTTGTGTTGGTCTATCACATAAAATCCTAATAAAATACATTTACGTTTTTGGTTGGAACATGAAAATGTCAAGGGGTATGAATACTTTTTCAAGGTACTGTATAATTGCATATACACATAACACCAAACTCTAGTGCATCTCCTGATTTCATATACAGCATAAAAAAACAACCAAAAGACATGTATTCATATTCATTATCTACTTATTTAGTTGTAACCAAAAAAGAAAATGTTTAATTAATGCCTACATGGTATACATATTCAAAAATGTTTTACCTTTGGATACCAATCTCAATTTTTCCATCATGTAAGTGCCACAAGCCTTGCATCAAGGTTCCCCACTGAAGACCAAAGGCTGCGATCAGTAAGTTGATCCCAACACTGCTGAAACCATATCTTTTCAAAAATGTCATCAAGAAGCCAAAGCCCACAAAGATCATCACGTGGACATCTTGAAAAACTGAAAGAAAAAATGTTTTTTTTCCCCATTATTTACAGAGTCCAATGTCATTCTATAAAGTGATCTTAAAGCAGGATATACCTGTAGATAAGGTCCATTATCTGGAAGCTCCCCAGATTTTGATAAAAAAAAAAAAGAAAGGTAAGTAAAAAAAGAAAATATATAAAAATTATCCATCTTACACCCAGCTACTGGACTGGTCACTTCCTGCTGCCACCAATAACATCGCTACGTAACACACCAGGATACAGGGAACGTTAAGAAACCCAGATCATCATCAAGTAGGAAGATGCTCCAGCACTCAATAGATTTAGAATCCTCAGCTTTCCCATGATCCGGAGAGAAGACGCAATGATCTTACTCTGTCTGAACCTATCAAGCCCACTCTATGTACTTATTACCTTTCCAAGAGATCACAATTAGTGTTGAGCGAACCCGAACTGTAAAGTTCGGGTCCGTACCGAACTTTAGCTTTTTCCCGAACCCGAACCCGAACCCGGACTTTGCCCGGGTTCGATAATCTAATAACGCATTTAGAAATGCTTCAGGGGCCAGCCAATCACCTTTTGATTAGCTGGTGTGCCCTTAGAAGCCATCATAGCCATGCCTACTAATGGCATGGCTGTGATTGGTCAGTGCAACATGTGACCCAGCTTCTATATAAGCTAGAGGCACACAGCACACATGTCACTCTGCTTCAGAATAGATAGGGAGAGGATCTAGTCTGCTGCTGCTGCTTTTAGGGAGAGATAGAAAGATAGATGAGGTAGTCCTGATTCTACAATCTGAGGGAAAAGATAGAGAGATAGTGTAGTGTAGGGCCAGGTTCCTGTGTTGGTGCTTTCAGGGAGAGAGAATATTATATAGGAGTCCAGATTCAGAGATTAAAATCAGCGATCTACCTATTTGTGTTGCAGTGCAGTCTTTTTACACTGCCATGAGCCCAGTGTCAGAGAAAATCTAACTTTTAGGGGGAAAAAAAGGCACTTTATTGTTCTCTTTTCCAAAAGCCCCATAGGGCAAAAAAAAAAAAAATTTGCACTTTAATGTACGCTTGCAAAAAACGCCGTTTAGGGGCACAAAAAAAAGTTTGCAGTGTGTTATACATATTTTGAGGTGTGTGAAATAAACAATTTCTATATAGTTTTCTCCTACTGTGCTATACTAAAAAAACAACATTTTTTTTGAATAGCATTTTCTGCAGTTCTGTAGCTGTGCGATTCAACGGTTACGTACTGTGGGTGTGTTCTGCTCTTCCAAAAAACGCCGTTTAGTGGCACCAAAAAAAGTTTGCAGTGTGTTATACATATTTTGAGGTGTTTGAAATAAACAATTTCTTTATAGTTTTCTCCTACGTTGCTATACTAAAAAAACAAAATTTTTTTTGAATAGCATTTTCTGCAGTTCTGTAGCTGTGCGATTCAGCGGTTACGTACTGTGGGTGTGTTCTGCTCCTCCAAAAAACGCCGTTTAGTGGCACCAAAAAAAGTTTGCAGTGTGTTATACATATTTTGAGGTGTGTGAAATAAACAATTTCTATATAGTTTTCTCCTACTGTGCTATACTAAAAAAACAACATTTTTTTTGAATAGCATTTTCTGCAGTTCTGTAGCTGTGCGATTCAACGGTTACGTACTGTGGGTGTGTTCTGCTCTTCCAAAAAACGCTGTTTAGTGGCACCAAAAAAAGTTTGCAGTGTGTTATACATATTTTGAGGTGTTTGAAATAAACAATTTCTTTATAGTTTTCTCCTACGTTGCTATACTAAAAAAACAACTTTTTTTTTTAATAGCATTTTCTGCAGTTCTGTAGCTGTGCGATTCAGCGGTTACGTACTGTGGGTGTGTTCTGCTCTTCCAAAAAACGCCGTTTAGTGGCACCAAAAAAAGTTTGCAGTGTGTTATACATATTTTGAGGTGTGTGAAATAAACAATTTCTATATAGTTTTCTCCTACTGTGCTATACTAAAAAAACAACATTTTTTTTGAATAGCATTTTCTGCAGTTCTGTAGCTGTGCGATTCAGCGGTTACGTACTGTGGGTGTGTTCTGCTCTTCCAAAAACACCCATTTAGGGCAAGATCCTAAATTTGGAAAATATGAGGAGAAGGTCAAAGGGACGTGGTGGCCCCGGTCGTGGTGCTGCTGGTGGAGCTCCTGTTGCAGGGAGAGGACGTGGTGGATCTGTGCCAGATACATGCACAAGTGAAACACCTTCCTCAGGTGCGAGTAGGCGACCGAGCCTGCGGCGGTATTTTGTCCCGCCTAATGAGGCTGTACGAATGTTTAGGCCAGGACAAGTACAGGCGATAGTAGATTGGGTTGCTGACAGTGCCTCGGGTTCCTTCACATTGTCTCCCACCCACTCTTCTGATGAAAGAACAGAGTTGGCACCTGAAACCCATGTCCATCAGTCTTTCACCTCACCCCCTTGCAAATCAGCCAAGCAGTCTGAGCCCCAAATCATGCAGCAGTCTCTTCTGCTTTTCGATGACTCTGTTAGCAGGGTTTCCCAGGGCCATCCACCTAGCCCTGCCCCAGAAGTGGAAGAGATTGAGTGCACCGATGCCCAACCACTTATGTTTCATGATGAGTACATGGGAGGACCATCGCAGTACATCTCGGATGATGACGAAACACAGGTGCCAACTGCTGCTGCTTTCGCAATTGTGCAGACAGACAAGGAGGGCAGGGGTGAAGACTGGGTGGAAGATGATGTGGAGGACGATGAGGTCCTCGACCCCACATGGAATCAACGTTATGCAGGTGACCAGTGTAGTTTGGAGGAAGAGGCGGTGGTCGCACAGAGCCACCAGCACAGCAGAAGAGGGAGCAGGGTGCAAAAGCGGAGCGTCTGTCAGCTAGACAGTATGTCTGCTACTGCCCAAAGCAGCAAGGGACCGAGCACACCAAAGCCAGGTCCAAGGAGTTCCCTAGCGTGGCAGTTCTTCACACAATGTGCTGATGACAAGACACGAGTGGTTTGCAAGCTGTGCAATCAGAGCCTGAAGCGAGTCATAAACGTTCTCAACCTGAGCACAACCTGCATGACCAGGCATCTAAGTGCAAAGCACGAGCTGCAGTGGAGTAGACACCTCAAAAACCAAGAAAGGTCTCTGGCTCCTCCTGCTTCCTCTTCTGCTGCAGTCTCGGCCTCTTCATCCACCTCTGTAGTGACAGTGGCACCTGCCACCCCGCAAACAGAGGATCTGCCAGCAACACTACCACCTGGGTCACCAACCATCTCCACAATGTCCCATGGAAGCGTTCAGCTCTCTATCTCCCAAACATTGGAGCGGAAGAGGAAGTACCCCCCTAGCCACCCGCGATCCCTGGCCCTGAATGCCAGCATTTCAAAACTCCTGGCCTTTGAAATGCTGTCATTCCGTCTGGTGGAGACGCAGAGTTTTAAAAGCCTGATGGCATTGGCTGTCCCACAGTACGTCGTGCCCAGCCGCCACTATTTTTCCAGGCGAGCCATCCCTTCCCTGCACAACCAAGTGGGGGACAAAATCAGGTGTGCACTGCGCAACGCCATCTGTGGCAAGGTCCACCTAACTACGGATGCGTGGACCAGTAAGCACGGTCAGGGACGTTATATCTCCCTAACAGCACACTGGGTAAATGCAGTGGCGGCTGGGCCTGAGGCAGATAGCAGTTTGGCGCATGTCCTTCCACCCCCGAGGATTGCAGGGCGCTTCAGTTTGCCTCCTGTTGCTAACTCCTCCTACTCCGCTTCCTCATCCTCTACCGCCTCCTCACCCGGTCAGCGTAACACCTTCACCACCAACTTCAGCACAGCCAGGGGTAAACGACAGCAGGCAGTTTTAAAACTTTCCTGTTTGGGGAAAAAACCCCACACCGCGCAGGAGTTGTGGAGGGACATGGAACAACAGACCAATGAGTGGTTGCTGTCAGTGTGCCTCAAGCCCGGCCTGGTGGTGTGCGATAATGGGCGAAATCTCGTAGCAGCTCTGGGCCTAGCCGGTTTGACGCACATCCCTTGCCTGGCGCATGTGCTGAACTTGGTGGTCCAGAGGTTCCTTAAAAATTACCCCAAAATGCCAGAGCTGCTGCAGAAAGTGCGGGCTGTGTGTGCGCACTTTCGGCGATCTCACCCTGCTGCTGCTCGCCTGTCAGAGCTGCAGCGTAACTTCGGCCTTCCCGCTCACCGCCTCATATGTGACGTGCCCACAAGGTGGAACTCCACCTTGCACATGCTGGCCAGACTGTGCGAGCAGCAGCAGGCGATAGTGGAGTGTTAGCTGTAGCAATCACGCGTGAGTCGCTCTGCGGAACAGCACCACTTCACCATCAATAACTGGGCCTCCATGCGAGACCTGTGTGCCTTGTTGCGCTGTTTCGAGTACTCCACCAACATGTCCAGTGCCAATGACGTCGTTCTTAGCGTTACTATCCCAGTTCTATGCCTCCTTGAAAAAACGCTTCGGGCGATGATGGAAGAGGATGTGGCACAGGAGGATGAGGAGGAGGAGGAGGAAGCGGGATCATTTCAAAGGCTTTCAGGGCAGTCTTTCACAAGTGGCTATGAGGGTGGGTTCCTGCACCAACAAACGCCAGGTACACAATTGTCCGGCGGAAAGGGAACAGTTCTGGAGGATGACGAGGTGGAGGAGGAGATGGAGGAGGAGGAGGAGGAGGAGGAGGAGGCATTTTCACAGCAGGGTGGCACCCAGACCAGCTCATGGCCATCACTGGTGCGTGGCTGGGGGGATACAGAGGACACAGACGATACACCTCCCACAGAGGACAGCTTTTCTTTGCCTCTGGGCAGTCTGGCACACATGAGCGATTACATGCTGTAGTGTTTCCGCAATGACCGCCGAGTTGCCCACATTTTAACTGGTGCTGATTACTGGGTGGCCACCCTGCTGGATCCCCGTTACAAGGACAACGTACCGTCCTTAATTCCCTCAATGGAGCGGGATCGTAAGATGCGCGAGTACAAGCGCACGCTGGTAGACGCGCTGCTGGTGGCATTCCCACCTGACAGCGGGCGTACGGTGGAAGCACAAGGCGAAGGCAGAGGAGGAGGAAGAGGTCGCCATCGCAGCCGGGGCACCGGCAGCACCTCAGAAGGCAGGGTTAGCATGGCTGAAATGTGGAAAAGCTTTGTCAGCACGCCACAACAACCAGCACCACCAGCTGAGATGGAACGTCTTAGCAGGAGGCAGCATTTCACCAACATGGTTGAGCAGTATGTGTCCACAGGCCTACACGTACTGGATGACGGGTCTGCCCCCTTTAACTTCTGGGTCTCCAAATTGGGCACATGGCCTGAGCTTGCCCTTTATGCCTTGGAGGTGCTGGCCTGCCCTGCAGCCAGTGTATTATCTGAACGTGTATTTAGCATGGCAGGGGGCGTTATCACAGACAAGCGCAGTCGCTTGTCCAGAGCCAATGTGGACAAGCTCACGTTCATTAAAATGAACCAGGCATGGATCCCACAGGACTTGTCCGTACCTTGTGCAGAATAGACATGTATACCGGTGTTGTGACAAAAACTGTCTGGCCATCGGATTGTGTCCGGCCCATACTGCGAAGGCGCAGCGCTTGCGCAGTACAGAGGACAAGGAGATTCACAAAATCTCCGAAGATGAATGGCGCCTGCGCTGTGAGTGCAGGTTCAAGCCCCACCATCCAAGTGGACATACGGTAGCACATAATAACAGGGCCCCTCACGGGCTTGGTTCGATCGCCACGCTTCGGGCACGGCCTCACTTGGCTCGTCTTGAACCACGGATGGTGTGGCCTTCACCTGAACTCACCACGCAGGCGCCGTTCGTCTTGGGAGATTTTCGAAATCCCCTTGTCCTACATACTGAGCAAGTGCAGTACAGGGTGGACACTATTTGACGTGGGACAGAATTCGACACATCACCGGCATTACACAGCCATTGTTGTATTTTTGAATCAGTGTTGGCTACCTCGTCCTCCTCCACTGCCACTTCCACCTACACAGCCACATCCACCGCCACTTCAACATCCTACTCCATATGGACCTCGTCCTCCTAGGTCAAGATTATTATTTTTTATTTTTATTTTTTTTATGTTATTTTAAGTTATTTCCCTATCCACATTTGTTTGCAGAGCACTTGCCATGCTCTTAACAACATTTTGCTGCCATTTGCAGCCCTCTAGCCCTTTCCATTACCTTTTTAGAGCCTTTTTAGTCCTTAGAAGTCCGGGTCCCCATTGACTTCAATGGGGGTCGGGTTCGGGTCCAGGTTCGGGTTAAAGTTCGGTCCCGAACCCGAACTTTTTTCCGAAGTTCGGCCGAACCCGTCGAACCCGAACATCCAGGTGTCCGCTCAACTCTAATCACAATACTCCCCCATGACAATGGCTTAAGTTTACTGAATTTATGGAGTTCCCATCAAATCAGTAAATGCTGACTCAAAGATGACACATCCATGTAAAGCCTGCCGCCTTTGCAGTTCTCTATGTTAACAAATGGCTGACACAGATCAACCCCAGTTGCAGCCTCTCCCCTTGTGACAGGGTTAAGGTTAAATAACCTGCTAAGGTTATTTGTGGGAATCACCTCCCACAACATAGCAGTGCAATTGCAATGGGAAGGATTGGGCAGATCCCACAGATATTTCCAAAAATAAATGGAAAATCTATACGAGCAAGCATCTGTGATGTTGGAAAAACGTATGATTTCTTACTAGGAGTACCCCATAAAGGCCTTCACGTTAAAGTATATATAAACCCTCACCTTATAAAACAATCCATTCAGTTTAAAATAGAAATACAAATGAAAAACATCTCTATACGTATCAAAAAACATTATAAAAACTTTTTTTTTATAAGTGATCACATACCCTCTGTCCTCAGCTGCATAATTTCTGGAGAAGGAGAAACAGCAGCACACTGAGCTTCCCAGTGGAAGGCTGTGCAGGAAAGGGGCATGTCTGGATAAGTCTGACCATTGGAGGAGAGCAGGCTGAATTTTTATGCTTTCCCTGAAGTTAATGTGTTGAAAACAAAAAAATGAGCATTGCCATATCGGGCTGCATAGCCACAGACTAGCCAGGGTGACCACGCTGACCCATGTCTACAGTCAAAATTACCCTGAATGGGCACATCAGTTTCAGAATTGGACCACTGAGTAATGGAAGCAGGTGGCCTGGTCTGGTCTGTTTTCGTTTACATCATGTGGATGGCCCGGTGTGTGTGTGTGTCATTTAAATGGAAAAGAGATCCATGGAGGCCCCACCTCGCAACTTACAGGACTTAAAGGATCTGCTATTCCCAGGTTGGTGCCAGATACCACAGCATACTTTCAGAGTTCTAGTGGTGTCAACCAGTTTGTAGCAAAAGGGAGACCTACTCAATATATTGGGCACACTTGCAGCATTTGCCACAGGGAGGCTGTTTCCCTCTAGTAATCAGCACGGACTCTGTTTACTACATCCTGAATGCAGAGCAAGTGAGGAGTTGTGAGAGAGGAGCAAAGGATCTTGGGGCATGTAATCCAGAAAGCCAAGTTTGCATTGGAGCTGGACTGTGTTGGTCTCTGGGGACCACAGCCTTCACCTGGAAGCAGTGGCCCAGACTGTCAGGGAGAGCAAATCGGTGCTGCGGCCTAGGCAGCACAGGAAGAGTCCCTGGTGAGTGGGTGTACCTGCATCCATTGCTCAGCAGTGTCCGGCCGGCTCAGTGACAGTCAGAAGGTCACCATCCATCCTAACCTGCCTTGCAGATCCAGCTGAACTGCAACCAGGAAGAGGTAAGCATCGCTCCTGAGTACAGCATCTACAGGAATCTGCTACCGGACCTCCACGTCATCCTTTGAGCTTGTTATCGTCCAGACTGTTGAGTGGGAAATAGCCCACCCCCATTGCATCCAAGGACACTGCATGCAGAAACCTTCACCTTCATAGTTGCCAACAGTCCCGATCACCGGGACGACCGCAGCTTTCAGCTGTGTAACAAGGCTGTGGGATCTCCCTCCAGCTGGCAGGTCTCTTTCCTGTGTACAGTGGAGAGTGGAGGGGCCTCTGACCCGAGCAGCCATCGGCTTCTCTCTTCAGTGTACAAGCAGAGCAATTCACTTGTACACTGAAGCCGATTAGCTGTCCGGGTTGGAGGCCCCTCCCCTCTCCACTGTACACAAGGACGAGACCTGCCAGCTGGAGGGAGATCCCACAGGCACTACAGAGTGGCCACCCCTCCCAATTCTTACTGAGCTGACAGCCAGAGGTGCTAGGAGAGGTGCTGCAGGCACCACAGATGCAGGTGAGTGGCCAATCTGCTGGACGTTCTGTGTGTTGGGGGGGGGGACAGAGCTGTGTTGGGGGTTGGAGGTGCACATCAAGTTCTGTATCATGTCCGCACCCTCTCTGACCGTCTCCTGTACCATGTCTGCACACTCTCTGACCATCTCTTGTATGATGTTCGCACCCTCTCTGACAGTCTCCTGTACCATGTCTGCACCCTCTCTGACCGTCTCCTGTACCATGTCGCACCTTCTCTGACCATCTCCTGTACCATGTCTGCACACTCTCTGACCATGTCCTGTACCATGTCCGCACACTCTCTGACCATGTCCTGTACCATGTCCGAACACTCTCTGAACATCTTTTGTATCATGTCCGCACCCTCTCTGACCGTCTCCTGTAGCATGTCTGCACACTCTCTGGCTATCTCCTGTACCATGTCCGCACAATCTCTGACCATCTCCTGTCCCATGTCTTCACACTCTCTGACCGTCTCCTGTACCATGTCCGCACCCTCTCTGACCGTCTCCGGTACCATGTCCGCACAGTCTCTGAGCATCTCCTGTACCATGTCCGCACCCTCTCTGACCGTCTCCTGTAAGTTATTGTCATAAAAAGTGTTTGGGGACCTGGGTCCTGCCCCAGGGGACATGTATCAATGCAAAAAAAAAGTTTTAAAAACGGACGTTTTTTCGGGAGCAGTGATTTTAATAATGCTTAAAGTGAAACAATAAAAGTGAAATATTCCTTTAAATTTCGTACCTGGGGGGTGTCTATAGTATGCCTGTAAAGTAGCGCATGTTTCCTGTGTTTATAACAGTCTCTGCACAAAAGGACATTTCTAAAGGAAAAAAAAACATTTAAAACTACTCGCGGCTATAAACGGACGTTTTTAAAACTTTTTTTTTTTGCATTGATACATGTCCCCTGGGGCAGGACTCTGGTCCCGAAATACTTTTTATGACAATAACTTGCATATTAACCTTTATGTAGTGACCTCACCCCTCTCACCCCTTCTTCTTCTTGGCTTGTTGTCTCATCTAGGGGGGAGTATGGGAGGAGGGATGCGATAAACCACAGCCCATATCCTCTTTTGGATAGAGGTGAAGGCCAGAACCTATTTTACCATTGGGTCGTGTGCATAACCCAGAGCCAAGTCTTTTCTGTAAATTACCCCCTCTGCTCCCAGTAACTGGAGTTCCACACCACTAAAAAGGTCCAACTCGTATTTATTCTCCAACAGCAATAAATCATCATTTAGCACGACAGGTTGTGACCAAAGAACAGTTCAGTATAGGTGGGGAGTAGGTCGAGCTACAATCCTTAGATAGAACCAACCATTGTGGTGTCACCAACGGTTATGGCGTACAGTCACTGCCACCGACTGTGTAGAACAGAGAATGAATTACCTTCGCTAAGCGCAGCCCCTGTCAGAGGGAAGACATCCGTCCAAGAGAGTTACCAGAGGCTCGCCGTCACCATCAATGCTGCACCGGACTGTTCAGAGGGGTCACGCTCCCTAGCCTCCTCATCTCAGACTCGGGCACCCAAGGCTTTAGGACCCCCTCGGATTCCTCCACCCTTGCGGGACCCAGTCGAAGGCACCGGGCCCCAGGCCTCCTCAATAATACCTCACCCCAGGCTAAAGGTCACCTGGGTCCGGAACGCGGGCACCCAGGCTGAAGGTGCCTGGGCGCGACTCTGCCCTCCGACTCTGAACTCCGTGTTCCGGGCGTCCGCCCCCTTTTATCTCCTCTCCCTCAGCGTCACCACAGGTTCCCCGCCCTGCGGTACAGCCACCAGAAGAGGACAAAAAGGGTACGGTACTGCAGTGAGGGCTCAACCCCGGCCCAGTGCGACAGCGCCACCCACAGGCTGAAGAGAACCTCACACCACAGAGTCCTCCATGAACAACAAATGGTCCCAAATTCCCTAACAATCAGTGCATCTGGGTTACACTACCACCCAGATGCCTCCCCTAAATTCAAATACCCGCTACACTCTCCGCCTGGTAATTTGACACTGGTCCCCAGTGTCTGGTGCAAACCCATGTCTCCCAAAGAGTGGTAACATGAGTCAAACCCAGAGACCAAACTACACGTAAAACCAAACCCTACAACTTAACCATGAATTGTGCCAGGACCTAAAATGGGAAAAGGAAACAGGAATGCATTTTGCTATATACTCTTTACACTTCATCTGAATCGCATATTGCTTAATGATAAAATTCCAACAAAAAATATGTCATATATTTACAGATACATAAAAAGATAATATACATTATACATGCAGATTGGGGAGATTTTTTTATATTGCTAGGAACGTCCATAAGAATGGTAAGTATATACACTTGTCGGTAGATGTTGGCTCTATGCATTTCGGGCCTTTGAGGCCGCACATCAGGAGCAAAACCGATATAATAATCTAAGGATAGAAAGGACAAATAAGTTCCAACAACCTGCTAAAACTATAAAAAAAATATATATATATATATATATATATATATATATATATATATATATATATTGGCAAACATAGGATGGGAGAGAACTCCCCCATCCACATGCTTGACCTAAAAAACTTACAAATGCGCCTGCACGGAGGTGGAGTGCCCATGCAAGTCCCAGACCAGCCAAAGAACGTCATGCCCGGGAGCTGAGGGGGCGCAGCAGGGCGGAGATGACCCACAAAAACCAAGCACTGGGAGGGTGGGAGTGTATGGATCGAAATTATATGGAGCTGAATGTGGGGACCCACATTGGGGGGTCTCTGTAAATAAAAGAAAGCAAACCACTGGAACATTGTAAACAAAGTGTGTGTGAGAATCAATGTGACTAAACGTAATGTGAAAAGGGGGACCATGGTGAACAATTATGGAAAGAAAGGAGGGAATAGTAAAGGACTGGGAAGGAGGGGGAGGAAACCAAGGCGGAAAAAAGAAAATGGAGTCAGAGAGACGGTTACTATGTTGTAAAAAAAGATCAGTACCTGTTGCGGTGAAAGAGGGGCAGGGTATGCCTGGTGCACAGTGCTCAGTGCTCCATCATCAGAAGTGATGTGTGTATTCCTTAATGTCAAGCCCTCCATTGGGAGAGGCCAATATGGGGAGCGCCGCCCCCAACGTAACGCTGACGCACGCAACCAGGGGGAACGGGAGGGGAGGCGCCAACAGCCGGGCCGTCAGAATACCCGGCGAGGTGCGCCTGCCCAGTCCGCCCCTATGCGTGTCAGATGGTGGAACGCAGGGCCGGCAAGGCAGCGTCATAGGGACGCCGCATGCCGGCGTGCGTGGCGTGACGTCGACACGCAGTGACAGAGCCCCCGCCCACTCCAAACCAAGAGGCGAAGGGAGCAGAGAGGTCCGCAGTGCGCGTCGCAGCTCCCGGAAATGACAACGAGGGCAAAATCCAGCGAAAAAGCATGTTGGAATTTTATCATTAAGCAATATGCGATTCAGATGAAGTGTAAAGAGTATATAGCAAAATGCATAGACTTTTGAAAACAAATGTGTAATTATATTATTATTTGAATCAATTAAAAGCTGTCCTCCATCAAATTTATTCTCTGTGTCCGTGTGCCTCATACAAAGTCCCGCCTCTTGCTCTACTTTTCCTTTTATAAATACCAAACCGGGATGGAGGAGGGGATCTGAACGGCCCCTATACCTCATTTAAAGTCCCAAACCCCTTTTTTCCCCCCTTTTTTGTCATTCAATTAGGGATGGAGGCACATGGCCACATTAATACAAAATACATTTCATTAATTTTTTATATATGACTGCATAGCAGTTGACAGGTCGTAGGGTTTTCATATACCAAAAATCTTTTTTAACAACTAGTTTTTGTATAGAACAATTGATCCATGGGAGGTTTTTTCCAACAACCTACTCTTCTTTATTCATTTTATTTAAAAAAATTATTATTTTCTTCCTTAGGCGTGTGCGCGTTGGTGGCTCTGCACGTGCTTTTTCGCTGGATTTTGCCCTCGTTGTCATTTCCGGGAGCTGCGACGCGCACTGCGGACCTCTCCGCTCCCTTCGCCTCTTGGCTTGGAGTGGGCGGGGGCTCTGTCACTGCGTGTCGACGTCACGCCACGCACGCCGGCATGCGGCGTCCCTATGACGCTGCCTTGCTGGCCCTGCGTTCCACCATCTGACGCACATAGGGGCGGACTGGGCGGGGACACCTCGCCGGGTATTCTGACGGCCCGGCTGTTGGCGCCTCCCCTCCCGTTCCCCCTGGTTGCGTGTGTCAGCGTTACGTTGGGGGCGGCGCTGTGGCGGCGCTCCCCATATTGGCCTCTCCCAATGGAGGGCTTCACATTAAGGAATACACACATCACTTCTGATCATGGAGCACTGAGCACTGTGCACCAGGCATACCCTGCCCCTCTTTCAACGCAACAGGTACTGATCTTTTTTCACAACATAGTAACCATCTCTCTGACTCCATTTTCTTTTTTCCGCCTTGGTTTCCTCCCCCTCCTTCCCAGTCCTTCACTATTCCCTCCTTTCTTTCCATAATTGCTCACCATGGTCCCCCTTTTCACATTACGTTTAGTCACATTGATTCTCACACACACTTTGTTTACAATGTTCCAGTGGTTTGCTTTCTTTTATTTACAGAGACCCCCCAATGTGGGTCCCCACATTCAGCTCCATATAATTTCGATCCATACACTCCCACCCTCCCAGTGCTTGGTTTTTGTGGGTCATCTCCGCCCTGCTGCGCCCCCTCAGCTCCCGGGCATGACGTTCTTTGGCTGGTCTGGGACTTGCATGGGAACTCCACCTCCGTGCAGGCGCATTTGTAAGTTTTTTAGGTCAAGCATGTGGATGGGGGAGTTCTCTCCCATTCTATGTTTGCCAATATATATATATATATATATATTTTTTATAGTTTTAGCAGGTTGTTGGAACTTATTTGTCCTTTCTATCCTTAGATTATTATATCGGTTTTGCTCCTGATGAGCGGCCTAAAAGGCCCGAAATGCATAGAGCTAACATCTACCGACAAGTGTATATAAAAAAATCCCCCCAATCTGCATGTATAATGTATATTATCTTTTTATGTATCTGTAAATATATGACATATTTTTTGTTGGAATTTTATCATTAAGCAATATGCGATTCAGATGAAGTGTAAAGAGTATATAGCAAAATGCATAGACTTTTGAAAACAAATGTGTAATTATATTATTATTTGAATCAATTAAAAGCTGTCCTCCATCAAATGTATTCTCTGTGTCCGTGTGCCTCATACAAAGTCCCGCCTCTTGCTCTACTTTTCCTTTTATAAATACCAAACCGGGATGGAGGAGGGGATCTGAACGGCCCCTATACCTCATTTAAAGTCCCAAACCCCTTTTTCCCCCCCTTTTTTGTCATTCAATTAGGGATGGAGGCACATGGCCACATTAATACAAAATACATTTCATTAATTTTTTATATATGACTGCATAGCAGTTGACAGGTCGTAGGGTTTTCATATACCAAAAATTTTTTTTAACAACTAGTTTTTGTATAGAACAATTGATCCATGGGAGGTTTTTTCCAACAACCTACTCTTCTTTATTCATTTTATTTAAAAAAAATATTATTTTCTTCCTTAGGCGTGTGCGCGTTGGTGGCTCTGCACGTGCTTTTTCGCTGGATTTTGCCCTCGTTGTCATTTCCGGGAGCTGCGACGCGCACTGCGGACCTCTCCGCTCCCTTTGCCTCTTGGCTTGGAGTGGGCAGGGGCTCTGTCACTGCGTGTCGACGTCACGCCACGCACGCGGGCATGTGGCGTCCCTATGACGCTGCCTTGCCGGCCCTGCGTTCCACCATCTGACGCGCATAGGGGCGGACTGGGCGGGCGCACCTCGCCGGGTATTCTGACGGCCCGGCTGTTGGCGCCTCCCCTCCCGTTCCCCCTGGTTGCGTGCGTCAGCCTTACGTTGGGGGCGGTGCTGTGGCGGCGCTCCCCATATTGGCCTCTCCCAATGGAGGGCTTCACATTAAGGAATACACACATCACTTCTTATCATGGAGCACTGAGCACTGTGCACCAGGCATACCCTGCCCCTCTTTCACCGCAACAGGTACTGATCTTTTTTCACAACATAGTAACCGTCTCTCTGACTCCATTTTCTTTTTTCCGCCTTGGTTTCCTGCCCCTCCTTCCCAGTCCTTCACTATTCCCTCCTTTCTTTCCATAATTGTTCACCATGGTCCCCCTTTTCACATTACGTTTAGTCTCATTGATTCTCACACACACTTTGTTTACAATGTTCCAGTGGTTTGCTTTCTTTTATTTACAGAGATCCCCACATTCAGCTCCATATAATTTAGATCCATACACTCCCACCCTCCCAGTGCTTGGTTTTTGTGGGTCATCTCCGCCCTGCTGCGCCCCCTCAGCTCCCGGGCATGACGTTCTTTGGCTGGTCTGGGACTTGCATGGGCACTCCACCTCCGTGCAGGCGCATTTGTAAGTTTTTTAGGTCAAGCATGTGGATGGGGGAGTTCTCTCCCATTCTATGTTTGCAAATATATATATATATATATATATATATATATATATATATATATATATATATATATATATTTTTTATAGTTTTAGCAGGTTGTTGGAACTTATTTGTCCATTCTATCCTTAGATTATTATATCGGTTTTGCTCCTGATGAGCGGCCTCAAAGGCCCGAAATGCATAGAGCCAACATCTACCGACAAGTGTATATACTTACCATTCTTATGGACGTTCCTAGCAATATAAAAAAATCCCGCCAATCTGCATGTATAATGTATATTATCTTTTTATGTATCTGTAAATATATGACATATTTTTTGTTGGAATTTTATCATTAAGCAATATGCGATTCAGATGAAGTGTAAAGAGTATATAGCAAAATGCATAGACTTTTGAAAACAAATGTGTAATTATATTATTATTTGAATCAATTAAAAGCTGTCCTGCATCAAATTTATTCTCTGTGTCCGTGTGCCTCATACAAAGTCCCGCCTCTTGCTCTACTTTTCCTTTTATAACTATCACAATGTGTGTTTCTCTTGGAATGAATGGGTCTATCCGAAAAGAAACCCACTCACTCCAATGACTATGGTGCAAGTGTAAAAAAAAACAATTGTTGCGCAGCACTGCCACCGTGTGACAGTGCCACGGTAAAGACACTTGGTCAAAAATCCAGATGAAACTTTACTTCTCTGTGCTGTGGCCCTATGCTGACTATACCCCAAAGTCATTGTAATCTTGGCGGTTAGAGGAGAAGAAGGGAGAACAAATAACAGTAACAGCTCCCATTCTCCAAAGAGTAACACACCCAAGAACTAGGGCACAGTCCCTGGGTTCCGGCAAAAGCACTCCGGAAAGTCCAGCAATGAAAAAAAATAAAAGGGAGTATTTTTCTCCTAGAGATAGAACTTTGGGTGCGGCAGGAACAGGGGCTTTAAGTGCTTATCAAAGGTCTCCACATTATATTCTACATTCTCTCCGTCCTTGCGACAAATAAGCACTCTGTCTGCATGGATGTGCCGACCCAACATCCACTCTGCTTTACAGTCTCTGAATTTCTTGGAAACTGTAGGTGAACACGAGAGGTATCTGCGAGCGTGAGGTACCTTAAGTTTTGTCCAGACGAACTCATCGTACCACCGCTGTCGCAAGACCTCCACCTCATAAAGCAAGTCTCGGGGTAAATATGGGTATTCCCACCCATATTCACAGGCAACCTTCTGGCAAAAGAGTCGCTTCAGCCTGGCCAAAGGTGGCATTGTGGCACGATCTCCCTCTCCAGACAGGACAACGGATTCAGGGTGACAAGGTACTTTCACTACCTCCATAGACTTGGGCTTAGGAGCCCGCAGTGATTTGCGTTGCACTCCCGCAACAGGAGCCGGTGAAACATCAGATGATTCAGGGGGTGGAAAGGCAGACAGGGGACCAGATTCCTCCTCAGGCTCCGGGGCCTCCACCCGGGGTGTACTATCCCCAATGGACATGGGTGGGTCCCTTGTTGCATGGGACGAGGGTAGCGGCATCTTGTCCCAACCTTTCCGGTGAAATAGCTCATCTATTTCCCCGTCATCACCAGCGTCAGATAGTGACTCTAGGTCGGAGATGTCATAAAACTCCGCGGGCAGGTAATTCCCAGTAGACACGGAATCAGTCCCCTGAACGGCCCCCACCGACTGTGGGCTGCCGACACCTCCAACCGCACACACAGTCCCAACCCCTGGCTCACCTGTGCCTTTAGTAGAACAGGGACGTCCAGGGCTCTTCCCTCCAGGTACATCCAGGCCAGGCAAGCAACGGGGCGAAGCTCTTCCACGTCCATAGGATGCCTTCACTAGGCCAACTTTCCTCTTCAGCGGTGGGAGCAGGGAGCTTGTGGTGACCGAGGCAGCATCCTCGGATTTCTTTTTCTCAGTCTCTGCTGGGGCCTTCTCCTCACCCCGGTCAGTGCGCGCAGGAATGTCCGCATAGGCTTTGATCTCTCCCTCCGGGGTGGCAGTACCTGTGAGGCAGTTGAGGTTGAAGGCGCGAGGCCTTTCTGTGGATGGCTCCACCTCAAAGAGGAATTCCTTGCAGGCCTCACATCGCCCGAACGGCTTCAAGTGGACCACCAGTCCCGAACAACCAGGACAGATCACACCGAGGGCCTCTATGTCTCTGCATGTGTACAGAGCCAAACGTCCTCAGGGCCTTAGTCTTATTCCCGTGTCTGTGATCGGAGCAGCAAAATAAGTCATTTTCGTGGTAGAAGGAACAGGAATCCACGGGGTACTTGAGGTCATCCTGACTGTCTGCTGCTCCATTGCGCACTGACCAATTTGCCCTGGAATCTCCACATGTGTCCTTTCACATGGCCAGACTCCTCCCATACTCTGCACTTGTTCGCGGGCCTTCTCTTCTCCCCGCCCACGAACTGCGCAGCTATGGTGTGCCTCGTGGCGCGCTAGCCAATATGGCCGACCTACTCAGAACTCCTCCGGGCAGCAAAGTTCAAATTCAGACATTCTCAGCTCCATATGTATAACACACATCCCGGAACAATAACCCAACGTGTAGCGACCTCACCCCTCTCACCCCTTCTTCTTTTCGGCTTGTTGTCTCGTCTAGGGGGGAGTATGGGAGGAGGGATGCGATACACAACAGCCCATGTCCTCTTTTGGATAGAGGTGAAGGCCAGAACCTATTTTACCATCGGGTGCATAACCCAGAGCCAAGTCTTTTCTGTAAATGACCCCCTCTGCTCCCAGTAACTGGAGTTCAACACCACTGAAAAGGTCCAACTCGTATTTATTCTCCTACAGCAATAAATCGTCATTTAGCACAGACAGGTTGTGATTGTGACCAAAGAACAGTTCAGTATAGGTGGGGAGTAGGTCGAGGCACAATCCTTAGATAGAACCAACCATTGTGGTGTCACCAACGGTTATGGCGTACAGTCGCTGCCACCGACTGTGTAGAACAGAGAATGAATTACCTTCGCTAAGCGCAGCCCCTGTCAGAGGGAAGACATCCGTCCAAGAGAGTTACTAGAGGCCCCGCCGTCACCAGCAATGCTGCACCGGATTGTTCGGAGGGGTCACGCTCCCTGGCCTCCTCATCTCAGACTCGGGCACCCAAGGCTTTAGGGCCCCCTCGGATTCCTCCACCCTTGCGGGACCCAGTCGAAGGCACCGGGCCCCAGGCCTCCTCAATAGTACCTCACCCCAGGCTAAAGGTGCCTGGGATGGACTCCATCTCCCGCTCCGGCCAGGTCAAGGGCACCTGGGCCCGGAACTCCGGAACGCCGGCACCCAGGCTGAAGGTGCCTGGGCGCGACTCTGCCCTCCGACTCTGAACTCTGTGTTCCGGGCTTCTGCCCCCCTTTATCTCCTCTCCCTCAGTGTCACCACAGGTTCCCCGCCCTGCAGTACAGCCACCAGAAGAGGACAAAAAGGGTACGGTACTGCAGTGAGGGCTCAACCCCGGCCCAGTGCGACAGCGCCACCCACAGGCCGAAGAGAACCTCACACCACAGAGTCCTCCATGAACAACAAATGGTCCCAAATTCCCTAACAATCAGTGCATCTGGGTTACACTACCACCCAGATGCCTCCCCTAAATTCAAATACCCGCTACACTCTCCGCCTGGTAATTTGACACTGGTCCCCAGTGTCTGGTGCAAACCCATGTCTCCCAAAGAGTGGTAACATGAGTCAAACCCAGAGACCAAACTACACGTAAAACCAAACCCTACAACTTAACCATGAATTGTGCCAGGACCTAAAATGGGAAAAGGAAACAGGAATATAAAACAATGAACCCCTTTTTTTTTTTTTTTTTTAATACTTTAGGCATTTTACACACCGACATCCCCCCCCCCCCTCTGCTATCTAAGGACTACCCCATTCTCAGCAGCCTTGATCGATGAATCTCCTGCAGAGGGGAAAAAGAGAAAGAAGAACACACCCTATCACAATGTGTGTTTCTCTTGGAATGAATGGGTCTATCCGAAAAGAAACCCACTCACTCCAATGACTATGGTGCAAGTGTAAAAAAAAAACAATTGTTGTGCAGCACTGCCACTTTGTGACAGTGCCACGGTAAAGACACTTGGTCAAAAATCCAGATGAAACTTTACTTCTCTGTGCTGTGGCCCTATGCTGACTATACCCCAAAGTCATTGTAATCTTGGCGGTTAGAGGAGAAGAAGGGAGAACAAATAACAGTAACAGCTCCCATTCTCCAAAGAGTAACACACCCAAGAACTAGGGCACAGTCCCTGGGTTCCGGCAAAGGCACTCCGGAAAGTCCAGCAATGAAAAATACAAAAGGGAGTATTTTTCTCCTAGAGATAGAACTTTGGGTGCGGCAGGAACAGGGGCTTTAAGTGCTTATCAAAGGTCTCCACATTTTTCTCCCATAGACTTTAAAGGGTGTTCTGCGGCTTTTCTAATTTGCAGCGAACACCCCAAATTGTTCGCTGTTCGGCGAACGGGTGAACAGCCAATGTTCGAGTCAAACTCATGTTCGACCCGAACATAAATCTCATCCCTATTTACAATTATGTGCCACATTGCGTTGGTCTATCACATAAAATCCCAATACATTACATTTACGTTTTTCGTTTATTTATTCAAGGGGTATGAATACTTTTTCAAGGCACTGCATCTTTATCTACTGATTGTTAAACTTTCTGGAATACAGATATTGCTATTGTGCTGTAGGATCAGGGCCTGCTGTCCCTCCATCCCTCTATATTTCCTTCTTTCTTTCCTTCTTCTCTCTCCTTACCTCCCTATCTCTTTCTTTCTCTCTCTCTTCTGCTCTCTTTCTCTTTTTTTTTTTTTTTTCTCTCCCTCATTCTCCCTTTCTCTCTTTTTCTCTCACCCTCTCTCTTTCTCTCTCTCTCTTTCTCCCTTTCTCTCTTTCTCTCTTTCTTTCTCTCTACCTTTCTTTCTCCCACCATCCCTCTCTTCCTTCTCCCTCCATCTCTCTCTTCCTTCTCCCTCCATCCCTCTTTCATCTCAGGTTCTAGCCACACCCAATTTAAGCCACACCCAATTTTTAGTTTAAACCACACACACCCACACTCATTTTGCCAGGTGGTAAGTGTCCTGGCTAATTGCTAGAAGATCCACTAACTTCTCCCTAAATCTGGGTTTGCTGTACTTCTTTCTTCTGTCACTGGGTGGCATTGTAGCCAGTGACATTGGATTGACAAGGGTATAGTGAAGTCAGACAATGAGTGGATGGGTTGTCTCAGCCAATTGTCAGGGGTCTCTTTAGTCCTTGGCCTGCTGGGAGAGCCTATTTTTTCAGGTGGAATCAGCTGATCGGGGTTCTGTGCCACCTGGACGGCTGTCCGAGTGGACATAGGTTGCTAGGTCAGAAGCCTAGGGCCTATCCCGGGAGTACTTGACTGCAAGGCTGCCTGAGGCATATCCAAAAGCAGGAAGAGTAGTGCAGGGTTGGGACTCCAGGCTTGGAGTCCAACTGAGTTGCAGAGGTTCAGCCGGACAGGGAACCAGTCATTGTCAGAGGTAAAGGGGAAGCAGTCGCCACTAAGGGACTATCCCTCCTATTACCAGAGGCTACATTGAGAAAGCTTGAAAAAGTACCAGAGCAGTCTTTTTACCAGCCAGGGACGGTGAAGAAGTGGGAAAGCTTAAGCGGAGTGCCAAGCCAGGGACCCAGCGGGTTAGCGTGGGTGAAGCTTGAGGATTATACAGCGGGTTAGCTGTGGAAGAGTTCAGGGGATCCAGTGATGACTGGGATCTGGAAGTCTAGTGAGAGACTGGGAGCTCGGTGAATGAAGATCTACATTGGGAAGTTCAGTTGCCATAGGAGACAGCAGTTCTATCAATACAGTGGTTACAGTAGATAGATACTGAGATAGATATATTGTTTTGGAGTACAATACAGTCAGCATGTACCATGGAAAACACTTCCTGAAGCCAAGAAAAAAGTATCTAATGAACTCAGCCCTGTCCTACTGATTCATGTCTTATCAAAAAGTCTATTAAGCCACAGCACAAACTACGTCAGAAAGTTTCCCTCCTTCTTGAGCCAAAAAGGAAAGTCTGCATTAAGGAGAGGCAGTATAATTTGTGAACTGTTTCTTATGAACAAATGATAACGATTTTAATGCTCTCTGGGGAAATTAAAGCTTTGTTTTACCAATTAAGGATTTAAGTGGGGGTGAAATATTTTCCAACCTCACATAGCGAGACCAGCAGTGGACCTAAACAGTATAAGTTGTATCAAGAATTAAACAAGACAGAATAATTTCAAACATGGTTTGATCTTAAAGCCTAAGGCCAGTCAACACGTTTTAGCTTTTAATTTAGATGGAAAGGGTTAGGGCCTATGGCAGTTTTTATTGCTGTCTCGTCCCCTGTTGGGGGGGCCTTCAATTCATGTTCTAACTCTCCCACTATGTGAATGAGTATGAGGTACATTGTCGCCCAGTTTCCCTGGGACTGTTGGGGGAGGAGGGGTAGGGCGCTCGCTCATCCTGTTGTGTGCTGTTCCTTTAAAAAATAGAAAAACATTTTGTTGTGTTCTTTTTAAAATACCAACCAGGCATTTTTTCAGCTATGCAACTTGAGTGGTCAGAAAAGGTAGGACAACAAACGTTCAATCCCATGAACAGCAAACAGGTTGGGATCAGGTCTAACCCACATTCAGCCCAAATCTCATCCATAAATTGGACCTTTATATAAACACCGATCCACCATATCAGGTTAAGTGAATAACTTTGATTATTGTGTTACAATGGCATCTGAAAGTTGGTGAGATATATTAGGCAGCAAGTAAACATGTTGTCCCTGAAGTTGATGTGTTGAAAGCAGAGAAATGGGCATAATTTTTTTGTGTATGGAGCTGCATAGATGTAGACCGAGTGCCCGTGCTGACATGTGTCCACAGCAAAAACATCTACAATGGGCACTTGAGCATCAGAACTGGACCTTTGAGCAATGGAAGAAGGTGGCCTGGTCTGATGAATCACGTTTTATTTTACTGCATGTGGATGACCGGGTGCGTGTGCATCTCTTACTTATGGGGAGAAATGGCACCAAGATTCACTGTGAGACTAAGGCAAGCCGGCAGAGGCAGTGTTATGCTTGGGTCCTGCCATTCATGCAAGTGTTACTTTGACACATACCACCTAGCTAAACATTGTTGCTGACGAAGTAACTCCTCCATGGAAACCTTAATCCCTGATGGCAATGATCTCTTTCAGCAGGATAATGCACTCTGCCACATTGCAAAAATGGTTCAAGAACGGCTTGAGGAACACGACAACGAGTTCAGGGTATTGACTTGGCCTTAAAAAATTTCACATCTCAATCCAATTAAACATATGTGGGATGTGCTGGAAACACAGGTGTGATCCATGGAAGCCTCAACCAATGAACATATAGGACTTAAAGGATCTGTTACTGAAGGTTTTTGCCTTCCTCTGGATCAACTGTGGGTAAAGAATTGGGTATATGGGATTGTACGATATATATATATATATATATATATATATATATATATATATATATATATATATATATATATATTTTTTTTTATTTTTTTTTTATGGTTGAACTGGATGGACTTTGTCTTTTTTCAACCTGACTAACTATGTAACTATGTGCCAGATACCACAGCATGCCATCAGAGGTCTAGTGGTGTCCATGCTGTGATGGGTCAGGGCTGTTTTGTAGGCAAAAAAGGGACCTACTCAAAATTAGGTAGGTGGTTATAAAGTTTAAGCTGATTAGTGTATATGCACAGAGTTAAGAAACTCAAAAATAGCACAGTTGTCATGCAGTATATTATTATTGCATATACGGTATATATATATATATATACAGGTCCTTCTCAAAAAATTAGCATATTGTGATAAAGTTCATTATTTTCTGTAATGTACTGATAAACATTAGACTTTCATATATTTTAGATTCATTACACACAACTGAAGTAGTTCAAGCCTTTTCTTGTTTTAATATTGATTATTTTGGCATACAGCTCATGAAAACCCAAAAATCCTATCTCAAAAAATTAGCATATCATGAAAAGGTTCTCTAAACGAGCTATTAACCTAATCATCTGAATCAACTAATTAACTCTAAACACCTGCAAAAGATTCCTGAGGCTTTTAAAAACTCCCAGCCTGGTTCATTACTCAAAACCGCAATCATGGGTAAGACTGCCGACCTGACTGCTGTCTAGAAGGCCATCATTGACACCCTCAAGCAAGAGGGTAAGACACAGAAAGAAATTTCTGAACGAATAGGCTGTTCCCAGAGTGCTGTATCAAGGCACCTCAGTGGGAAGTCTGTGGGAAGGAAAAAGTGTGGCAGAAAACGCTGCACAATGAGAAGAGGTGACCGGACCCTGAAGAAGATTGTGGAGAAGGACCGATTCCAGACCTTGGAGGACCTGCGGAAGCAGTGGACTGAGTCTGGAGTAGAAACATCCAGAGCCACCGTGAACAGGCGTGTGCAGGAAATGGGCTACAGGTGCCGCATTCCCCAGGTCAAGCCACTTTTGAACCAGAAACAGCGGCAGAAGCGCCTGACCTGGGCTACAGAGAAGCAGCACTGGACTGTTGCTCAGTGGTCCAAAGTACATTCGGAAATCAAGGTGCCAGAGTCTGGAGGAAGACTGGGGAGAGGGAAATGCCAAAATGCCTGAAGTCCAGTGTCAAGTACCCACAGTCAGTGATGGTCTGGGGGGCCATGTCAGCTGCTGGTGTTGGTCCACTGTGTTTTATCAAGGGCAGGGTCAATGCAGCTAGCTATCAGGAGATTTTGGAGCACTTCATGCTTCCATCTGCTGAAAAGCTTTATGGAGATGAAGATTTCATTTTTCAGCACGACCTGGCACCTGCTCACAGTGCCAAAACCACTGGTAAATGGTTTACTGACCATGGTATTACTGTGCTCAATTGGCCTGCCAACTCTCCTGACCTGAACCCCATAGAGAATCTGTGGGATATTGGGAAGAGAAAGTTGAGAGACGCAAGACCCAACACTCTGGATGAGCTTAAGGCCGCTATCGAAGCATCCTGGGCCTCCATAACACCTCAGCAGTGCCACAGGCTGGTTGCCTCCATGCCACGCCGCATTGAAGCAGTCATTTCTGCAAAAGGATTCCCGACCAAGTATTGAGTGCATAACTGAACATAATTATTTGAAGGTTGACTTTTTTTGTATTAAAAACACTTTTCTTTTATTGGTCGGATGAAATATGCTAATTTTTTGAGATAGGATTTTGGGGTTTTCATGAGCTGTATGCCAAAATCATCAATATTAAAACAAGAAAAGGCTTGAACTACTTCAGTTGTGTGTAATGAATCTAAAATATATGAAAGTCTAATGTTTATCAGTACATTACAGAAAATAATGAACTTTATCACAATATGCTAATTTTTTGAGAAGGACCTGTATATATATATATAAAATAACGTAGTATATAAAAAGCACAACCATTATCCAGTAATATTTTTTTTTTTCTTGCTTAACCTGGATTCCTTTAGTTTAGGGAAAGAGAAGGATAGGTAGGGAGAGTGTCAGTGTGTTTTGTGCTTGTGCTATATTGTGCTTAAAAAAAACATTTTTTCTAGGGACAGAAAACTGTAGGTAGGGAGAGTGTCAGTTTCTTTCACTGTCAAAGTCCTTGTTTCCAGGGACCTGGAAGGACAGTGAGTGAATTCTCCTTGTGCTAAATTGTGCTTAAAAAAAACATTTTTTCTAGGGACAGAAAACTGTAGGTAGGGAGAGTGTCAGTTTCTTTCACTGTCAAAGTCCTTGTTTCCAGGGACCTGGAAGGACAGTGAGTGAATTCTCCTTGTGCTAAATTGTGCTTAAAAAAAACATTTTTTCTAGGGACAGAAAACTGTAGGTAGGGAGAGTGTCAGTTTCTTTCACTGTCAAAGTCCTTGTTTCCAGGGACCTGGAAGGACAGTGAGTGAATTCTCCTTGTGCTAAATTGTGCTTAAAAAAAACATTTTTTCTAGGGACAGAAAACTGTAGGTAGGGAGAGTGTCAGTTTCTTTCACTGTCAAAGTCCTTGTTTCCAGGGACCTGGAAGGACAGTGAGTGAATTCTCCTTGTGCTAAATTGTGCTTAAAAAAAACATTTTTTCTAGGGACAGAAAACTGTAGGTAGGGAGAGTGTCAGTTTCTTTCACTGTCAAAGTCCTTGTTTCCAGGGACCTGGAAGGACAGTGAGTGAATTCTCCTTGTGCTAAATTGTGCTTAAAAAAAACATTTTTTCTAGGGACAGAAAACTGTAGGTAGGGAGAGTGTCAGTTTCTTTCACTGTCAAAGTCCTTGTTTCCAGGGACCTGGAAGGACAGTGAGTGAATTCTCCTTGTGCTAAATTGTGCTTAAAAAAAACATTTTTTCTAGGGACAGAAAACTGTAGGTAGGGAGAGTGTCAGTTTCTTTCACTGTCAAAGTCCTTGTTTCCAGGGACCTAGAAGGACAGTGAGTGAATTCTCCTTGTGCTAAATTGTGCTTAAAAAAAAATTTTTTTCTAGGGACAGAAAACTGTAGGTAGGGAGAGTGTCAGTTTCTTTCACTGTGAAAGTCCTTGTTTCCAGGGACCTGGAAGGACAGTGAGTGAATTCTCCTTGTGCTAAATTGTGCTTAAAAAAAACATTTTTTCTAGGGACAGAAAACTGTAGGTAGGGAGAGTGTCAGTTTCTTTCACTGTCAAAGTCCTTGTTTCCAGGGACCTGGAAGGACAGTGAGTGAATTCTCCTTGTGCTAAATTGTGCTTAAAAAAAACATTTTTTCTAGGGACAGAAAACTGTAGGTAGGGAGAGTGTCAGTTTCTTTCACTGTCAAAGTCCTTGTTTCCAGGGACCTGGAAGGACAGTGAGTGAATTCTCCTTGTGCTAAATTGTGCTTAAAAAAAACATTTTTTCTAGGGACAGAAAACTGTAGGTAGGGAGAGTGTCAGTTTCTTTCACTGTGAAAGTCCTTGTTTCCAGGGACCTGGAAGGACAGTGAGTGAATTCTCCTTGTGCTAAATTGTGCTTAAAAAAAACATTTTTTCTAGGGACAGAAAACTGTAGGTAGGGAGAGTGTCAGTTTCTTTCACTGTCAAAGTCCTTGTTTCCAGGGACCTGGAAGGACAGTGAGTGAATTCTCCTTGTGCTAAATTGTGCTTAAAAAAAACATTTTTTCTAGGGACAGAAAACTGTAGGTAGGGAGAGTGTCAGTTTCTTTCACTGTCAAAGTCCTTGTTTCCAGGGACCTGGAAGGACAGTGAGTGAATTCTCCTTGTGCTAAATTGTGCTTAAAAAAAACATTTTTTCTAGGGACAGAAAACTGTAGGTAGGGAGAGTGTCAGTTTCTTTCACTGTCAAAGTCCTTGTTTCCAGGGACCTGGAAGGACAGTGAGTGAATTCTCCTTGTGCTAAATTGTGCTTAAAAAAAACATTTTTTCTAGGGACAGAAAACTGTAGGTAGGGAGAGTGTCAGTTTCTTTCACTGTCAAAGTCCTTGTTTCCAGGGACCTGGAAGGACAGTGAGTGAATTCTCCTTGTGCTAAATTGTGCTTAAAAAAACATTTTTTCTAGGGACAGAAAACTGTAGGTAGGGAGAGTGTCAGTTTCTTTCACTGTGAAAGTCCTTGTTTCCAGGGACCTGGAAGGACAGTGAGTGAATTCTCCTTGTGCTAAATTGTGCTTAAAAAAAACATTTTTTCTAGGGACAGAAAACTGTAGGTAGGGAGAGTGTCAGTTTCTTTCACTGTCAAAGTCCTTGTTTCCAGGGACCTGGAAGGACAGTGAGTGAATTCTCCTTGTGCTAAATTGTGCTTAAAAAAACATTTTTTCTAGGGACAGAAAACTGTAGGTAGGGAGAGTGTCAGTTTCTTTCACTGTGAAAGTCCTTGTTTCCAGGGACCTGGAAGGACAGTGAGTGAATTCTCCTTGTGCTAAATTGTGCTTAAAAAAAACATTTTTTCTAGGGACAGAAAACTGTAGGTAGGGAGAGTGTCAGTTTCTTTCACTGTCAAAGTCCTTGTTTCCAGGGACCTGGAAGGACAGTGAGTGAATTCTCCTTGTGCTAAATTGTGCTTAAAAAAAACATTTTTTCTAGGGACAGAAAACTGTAGGTAGGGAGAGTGTCAGTTTCTTTCACTGTGAAAGTCCTTGTTTCCAGGGACCTGGAAGGACAGTGAGTGAATTCTCCTTGTGCTAAATTGTGCTTAAAAAAAACATTTTTTCTAGGGACAGAAAACTGTAGGTAGGGAGAGTGTCAGTTTCTTTCACTGTCAAAGTCCTTGTTTCCAGGGACCTGGAAGGACAGTGAGTGAATTCTCCTTGTGCTAAATTGTGCTTAAAAAAAACATTTTTTCTAGGGACAGAAAACTGTAGGTAGGGAGAGTGTCAGTTTCTTTCACTGTCAAAGTCCTTGTTTCCAGGGACCTGGAAGGACAGTGAGTGAATTCTCCTTGTGCTAAATTGTGCTTAAAAAAAACATTTTTTCTAGGGACAGAAAACTGTAGGTAGGGAGAGTGTCAGTTTCTTTCACTGTCAAAGTCCTTGTTTCAAGGGACAGAGAAGGACACCTGAAGGTAGCCCTTATTGCTTTTTTCCCATCTCCCTGCAGGCCATCTATTAGAATGTCTGGAAGGCAAACAAGGAGAGGCAGACAGTCAGGAGGCAATAAAAGAGGGCAAGCAGGCTCTGTGTCTGGGGGCAACAGTGCTGGTCGTGGACGCGGTGCATTGTCATCAGCACATGGCCATGGGACACGCTTGTCCTTCTTTTCGGCAGCTGGACATGTTGAGCCACATCATGCCGAAGACTTGGTAGAGTGGATGACCAAGCCCTCCTCCTCCTCCTCATCCTCTCTCACTCAGGCTCAGGGTACTGGAAAAGCAGCTGCCAAAGCGTCCTCTTCCCTGGTATCAATGTCAGACTCATCATCAGTCACTCCTTCCCTAGACCCACCATGTCCTCCTCCTGAGGAGTCCCCCGAACTGTTTCAGCACAGTGTTGGGTACATGCTCCAGGAGGATGCCCAGCGTTTCGAAGGGTCTGATGATGAAACCCAGCTAGAGGAAGGCAGTAGCGTGAGAGCAGACAGAGGGGATGCTCAAGAAGGACACCAATCTGGCAGTCATGTTCCAGCAGCTGCAGCATACTGCCAGATTGGCTCCAGTGATGAGGAGGGAGGTGATGATGAGGTCACTGACTCCACGTGGGTGCCTAATAGGAGAGAGGAGGAGGAGGAGGATGAGGAGGAGGCACATCTCCAACGAGGCAGGATGCCCTTTGGTGGCCAGCGTAAGGGCAGTACACCGACGGAATCACACCGCAGAGCTCCGCCTGTGCAGGGCGCTGCCTCTGCCCGTCATTCAAAAAGTTCTTTGGTGTGGGCCTTTTTTGAGGCTAGTGCATCAGATCGCACAGCTGCTGTTTGCAACATATGTCTCAAGCGTATATCGCGTGGCCAAAACATCAGCCGCTTGGGTACCACATGCCTGACCAGACATATGTTGACCTGCCATGCAGCTCGTTGGCAAGCCTACCTCAAAGACCCACACCAAAGAACAAAGCGGACCTCTCCTTGCACCGCATCAGCTGGGATCTCCAACCCCACTATAACTTCAGTCCTCTCTGAAACATGCACTGAGAGGAATGAAGGTGTAGAATTAGGTGTGTCACAGCCAAGTACTTGCGGCCACTCTGCTAGCAGTACACCGACGTCCGATTCTAGCAGGCAAATTTCCCTGCCCCAGCTGCTGGACCGTCGAAAGAAGTTCACTCCCAGCCATCCACATGCCCAGCGGTTGAATGCTAGCTTGGCTAAATTGCTAGCGCTTCAACTGCTGCCTTTTCAGTTGGTAGACTCGGCCCCCTTCCGTGAGTTTGTGCAATGTGCGGTTCCTCAGTGGCAGGTTCCCAAACGCCACTTTTTCTCACGGAAGGCTATTCCGGCTCTCTACCGGCATGTGGAAGGCAATGTCTTGGCCTCGCTGGACAGGGCGGTCAGCGGTAAGGTGCATATTACCGCTGACTCATGGTCCAGCAGGCATGGACAGGGACGTTACCTTTCTTTCACGGCCCATTGGGTCACTCTTTTGGCAGCTGGGAAGGATGCAGGACAAGGTGCAGTAGTGTTGGAGGTTGTCCCACCGCCACGCCTCCAAAATGCTACTACTGGTTGTGACACACCTCTCTCCTCCACCCCCTCCTCTTCTTCTTCCTCCATGGCCTCTTCCTGTGGTTTGTCCTATGAACCAGCGGTGCTCCGTAGCCGTTCACGGGGCTACGCAAGTACGCAGGCAAAAAGATGCCATGCCGTGCTTGCGCTGGTGTGTTTGGGGGACAGAAGCCACACTGGGGCAGAGGTCCTGTCTGCTCTGCAGGGCCAGGCCGAGAGGTGGTTGACGCCACGCCAGCTTAAGCCAGGAATGGTGGTTTGCGACAATGGCACCAACCTCCTCTCCGCCCTCCGACAGGGACAACTGACCCATGTGCCCTGTGTGGCTCACGTCCTTAACCTGGTGGTGCAGCGGTTCTTGGGCAGGTACCCGGGCTTACAGGATGTCCTGAGGCAGGCCAGGAAAGTCTGTGTGCATTTCCGCAGATCTTATAATGCCAGTGCTCGCCTGGCTGAGCTGCAAAAGGAGTTGAACCTGCCCAAGAACCGCCTTATATGTGACATGCCCACCAGGTGGAACTCAACGTTGGCCATGCTGCAGCGGCTGCACACGCAGCAGAGGGCCATCAATGAGTACCTGTGCGACTACGGCACCAGGACAGGGTCAGGGGAGCTTGGTTTTTTTTCTCCACGCCAGTGGGGCATGATCAGGGATGCATGCACTGTCCTGGCACCATTTGAGGAGGCCACGAGGATGGTGAGCAGTGACAGTGCATGCATCAGTGACACTGTACCTCTTGTCCACCTGTTGGAGCACACGCTGCGTGGAATAATGGACAGGGCACTTGAGGCAGAACAGAGGCAGGAAGAGGAGGACTTCCTTGCCTCTCAAGGCCCCCTTTACCCAGACAGTGTTCCTTCTGTCCCACCCATCGCACAGGAAGAGGAGGAGGAGGAGGAGGAGGAGGAGGATTGTGTCAGCATGGAGGTGGAGGCTGGCACTCAGCATCATCAGCAGCAGTCTTTTAGGGATGATTTACAGTCCCAAGAAACCAGTGGACTTGTACGTGGCTGGGAGGAGGTGGCTGCGGATCATGTCGTCCTTAGTGACCCAGAGGACTCCGGAGCGAATGCCTCAGCAAACCTACGCTGCATGGCCTCCCTGATCCTGCAAAGTCTGCGGAAGGATCCTCGTATTCTTCGGATCAAGGAGAGGGACCATTACTGGCTGGCCACTCTCCTTGATCCACGGTACAAGGGTAAGGTTGCGGACCTTATGTTACCGTCGCAGAGGGAGCAGAGGATGAGACAACTCCGGGAGGCCTTGCAGAAAGGTCTGTGCAACGCGTTCCCAGAGACTGGGAGGTTACAAACTCCTGGTCCTGGACAACGAGTTGCTGAGGCTTCGGCCAGTCAAAGAAGGAGCGGTGGGGAAGGTGGCCGTCTGACCGATGCGTTCAGACAATTCTTTAGTCCGCAGCCCCAAAGTATGATCGGTTCCAGCAACCATCGCCAGCGTCTGATAAACATGGTGCAGGAATATCTAGGGGCAAGGTCAGACTTGGACACCTTCCCCACCGAAAATCCTCTGGCTTACTGGGTCTTGAGGATGGATCACTGGCCAGAGCTTGCACAGTATGCAATTGAGCTACTGGCCTGTCCTGCATCCAGCGTTCTTTCGGAACGCACATTCAGTGCTGCTGGAGGATTTGTCACGGATCACAGGGTGCGCCTGTCCACCGACTCGGTTGATCGACTGACTTTCATCAAGATGAACCAGTCTTGGATCACCACCAGCTACCACACACCTGATGCTGATATAACAGACTAATTGATTTTAACATGTCACATCCCTTCAAGACTGATGCTGATGCTGAGTGCCTGTGCTGTTATGTTGACTGGCTATCCTCCTCCTCCGAGTCCTCAATGATACGATTGATGATGATAGCTTGGAAGATCATTTTTGTTTATGGGTGCCGCCACCAGTGGCTAAGGCCCAATTTTTCAGCCCCTGTTTTACAGGGGCGTGTAATTACAATTTTTTTAGCAATAATTTGCCATAGGGCTCATTGCTGTGCTCCAAGTACAGTATCTGTGAGGGGTTGGAGTGTTCTGGCACCAGTGCCTAAGGCCCAATTTTTCAGCCCCTGTTTAACAGGGGCGTGTCATTACAATTTTTGAAGCAATACTTTGCAACAGGGCTCATTGCTGTGCTCCAAGTACAGTATCTGTGAGGGGTTGTAGTGTTGTGCCACCAGTGCCTAAGGCCCAATTTTTCAGCCCCTGTTCAACAGGGGCATGCAATTACAATTCTTGATCTAATAATTCACAGCAGGGTCCATTGCTGCACCCACCAAGAGTAACTCTGAGGGCTTACAGTCTTGTGGCAACGCCACCACCACCACCACCACGAAAGGCCCAATTTTTCAGCCCCTGTTCAAAAGGGGCATGTAATTACAATTCTTGATCTAATAATTCACAGCAGGGCCCATTGCTGCACCCACCAAGAGTAACTGTCAGGGCTTACAGTGTTGTGGCACCAGCACCACCATCAAAGCCCCAATTTTTACTACCACTGTTCAACAATTATATGTAATTAAAATTCCTGATATAATAGTTGACAGCAGGGCGTTCCAGCACCAACCAAGAGTAACTGAGTGCTTACAGTGTTGTGCCAACACCAACAACTAAGGGGCCTATTTCTGCAGAGTATATACGGCAGGTCCCTACTTTCAAACATCCAACTTACAAACGACTCCTACTTGCAAACGAAAGAAGACAACAGGAAGTGAGAGGAAATCTACCCCTAGAAAGGAAAATTCTCTCCTGTAAGAATAAATATGGGAGAAAGGGGTCTCATCTGTACTGATGCTTTATCAGCAATCCTTGTTTCAAGAAAAACACCACATTTCAAAAACAGTTGTCATTGGGACGGAAAGTGAGGTGAAATGTTCTGAACAGGGGCACAGACAGCAAAACAAATGTTACAGGGGTGATAACCCTTACCTATGTTTCCCAAAAAGTTTAAAAATAGATTTTTGGGCTGGAGCTACACTTCAACAATGTACCTGTTCAAAATTACAAACACATTCTACATAAGAACAAACCTACAGTCCCTGTCTTGTATGCACCGCCTGTATACGGCTGTTCAGAGTATATAGGGCCTTTTTTATTTTATGTGCGGGGTTCCCCTTAATATCCATACAAGACCCAAAGGGGCTGGTAATGGGCTGGGGTGGGGGGGGGGGTGTTGATGGGGTAGCTATGCCATTTTTCCTAAAGATTTTCATCCATATTACCGGGACCAGACATTGCATTAAAGCCGCAAGCAGTTTTAAATGACTTTTTTCCCTTTAGAAATGTTATTTTGTGCAGGGACAGTTCTAAACACGGGAAACACGTGGCACTTCACAGGCATACTTTAGACACCCCCCAGGTACGATATTTAAAGGAATATTTGACTTTTTTTTTTCACTTTATGCATCATTAAAATGACTGCTCCCGAAAAACGACCGTTTTTAAAACTTCTTTTTGCATTGATACATGTCCCCTGGTGCAGAACCCGGGTTCCCAAACCCTTTTTAGGACAATAACATGCATAATAGTTGTTATAATTAGCACTTTAGAATTCGAACGTTCGCATCCATTGTATTTAATAGGGTTCTAATGTTCGTTCGAACTTTCGGTCCGTTCGCGGGTTCTGGTGCGAACCGAACCCGGGGGTGTTCGGCTCATCACTACTGACAGATATTGTACCAGCTAATTGGAGAAAAGCCAATGTGGTACCAATATTCAAAAAAAGGCATAGACATATTCCAGGGAACTACAGGCCAGTCAGCCTAACATCAACAGGTAATTTATTGGAGGGGATGATAAGGGACTATATCCAAGAATTTCCTGATGAAAACAGTATCATCGGTAATCAGCATCGGTTTACGAAGGGTCGTTCTTGCCAGACCAATTTGTTAACATTCTACAAGGAAGTGAGCTGCCATCTAGATAGGGGGATGCCTGTGGATGTGGCGTATCTGGATTTTGCAAAAACTTTTTTATATATATGGGAACAGTAAGGATGGGAACAGTAAGGCATTGTTGACCCTCGGCTTATACTCAAGTCAGTGAGTTTTCCCAGTTTTTTGTGGCAACATTAGGTACCTCGGCTTATACTCGGGTCGGCCTATACTCGAGTATATACGGTAGTTCCCCATAAACGCTTAATCTATAAACTGAGTTTAGCAGGTATGGACCATAAGGTTTGTTCTTGGATAGAAAACTGGTTACAGGAGCACATCCAAAGGGTGATAAATAACGTGTACTCAGACTGGTCTGGAGTGGTAAGTGGGGTACCCCAGGGTTCTGTCTTGGGACCAATTCTGTTTAATTTATTCATAAATGACATAGAGGAAGGGATACATAGCTCAATCTCAGTTTTTGCGGACAATACAAAAACAATTAGAGCAATAACTTCACAGCAGGGTATAGAACTTTTACAAGAAGACCTGAACAAATAAATGGAGTGGGCAACTACATGGCAAATGAGGTTTAATGTGGAGAAATGTAAAATAATGTACCTGGGGGCTAAGAACATAAACACAAACTACACACTAGGAGGAGAACCTCTGGGGGAGTCAAGGATGGGGAATGATTGGGAGGGGGGGGGTCCTAGTGGAAGACAGACTGAGCAATAGCATGCAATGTCAAGCTGCAGCTACCAAAGCCGGCAGAATATTAGCATACATAAAAAAGGGATATACTCCAGAGATAAAACTATAATCCTGCCACTTTATAAAACTCTGGTCCAGCAACATCTGGAGTATTCAGTCCAGTTCTGGTCACCAGTCCTCAGAAGGGATGTGCTGGAGCTGGAGAGAGTCCAAAGAAGAGAAACTCAATGAATAAGGGGACTGGAGGACCTCAAATACGAGGAGCGACTACAGAAGCTTGAGAGGGGACATGATAGTATTTACAAATACCTCAATTGTGATCCCAGTATAGGAAAAAAGCTATTTAGTCTCAGGGGGTGTAAGAGGGCACATGGCCACACAATGAGATTGGAGAAGTGGTTTAACCTTAAGCTGCACAGGGGGTTTTTCACTGTCAGGGCATCTTAAAGAACACAATATACAGGTATATAGGAAATGATTATCGACACCAACACACATACACCTACACAGGTTGAACTGGATGGACTATTGTCTTTATTCAACCTTAACTATATAACTGTGAAAAACACCTTGAGATTAGATATCAGCACTTATAAGGTGTTAACTCCCTTTTAAAGTAGAGCTCAAGCCAAAAGATTATTTTTCTAGTTTCGGATAGGTTGTAGAACGGTAGGAATCTCTTTCAGGTTTTATTGCTGTCTGTGCCCACCCACCTTGTGACCACCAACTCCATGATCCTTTTTGTTCGGGAGACCCTTGTTGGAGGGACAGAAATTGATGGCAAATCTACAAAGTTGCAGTTCTTTTCAGCATCAGAATAGAGAGGAAATCTTCAAATGAGCAGAACTTTTTCAAAGGTGGAATTTCTCTTCATATTGGGGAGAATTCTACTCCTAGTCAATTTGTTATGAGAGGAAATCTCCCCACAGGGTCACTGACAGCAATACAAACCTGGCAGTGGGGGAGATTTACTAAAACTGGAGAGTGCAAAATCTGGTGCAGATCTGCATGGTAGCCAATCAGCTTCCAAGTTTTATTGTCAAAGCTTAACTGAACAAGCTGAAGCTGGAAGCTGATTGGCTACCAAAGGTTTTGCAGAGCTCCACCAGTTTTAGTAAATCTTCCCCACTGCTAGGTTTTTATTGCTTTATGTGACCCTGTGGAGAGATTTCCTCTCATAGCAAGACTGGGAATAGAATTCTCCCCAAAGTGAAGAGAGATTCCACCTTTAAAACAGTTGTGCTCATTGGAAGATTTTCTTTCTACCCTGGTGCTGGAACTAACTGCAACTTTTTAGATTTACATTCAATTTCTGAACCCCAAACAAGGGTCACCTGAGCAAAAAGGACCACAGGAATGGTGGTCACAAGGTGGGCACGCACTGCAATAAAACCTGAAAGAGATTCCTACCTTTTTATAACCTATCCAAAACTAGGAAAATAATCTTTTGGCTCAAGCTCGAGACCAGTTTTAGTAAATAAAGTGTCTAACCATTCCACATTCTATCCAACATTATTTTTGCTTGAGTTCCACTTTAATCCTTTCCACTATTATTCAATTCCACAACAGATGTTTATTATTTTGTAAGAAATTAAGAAATACACATGGGCTATAAGAAGCAATTCTAATGTATAACAGAGATCTAATTATTATTTTTTTTTTTTAATTGGTTGTGTTCCATTCCTAAAGCCTCGTACACACGAACGAGTTTCTCGGCAAAAACCAGCAAGAAACTTGCTGCCGAGAAATTCGTTTGTGTGTATGGTTTCTCGTCAAGAAAAGCGACAAGTATCTCGACGAGAAAATAGAGATCCTGCTCTCTATTTTCTCGTTGAGATTCTCGTCGGCATGTTTCTCGACGAGAAAAGTGAGTGTGTGTACACTTACCTGTCCTCCCGGAAGCCCGCGCATGTTCGAAATGAATTTGACGCATGCGCGGTAGCTTCCTAGGCATACGTAGGGTATACCAAGATGGCGGCGATGGCATCGAATGTGACGAGCGCATGCTCGTCGTAGTTGATGATGTCACCGTGTACGCTCCATTCAAAGAACCACGGGTTCTTTGAATCGAGCGTCTGTACACTCGGCCGGGACAAGTTTCTTGTCCAAGAATGTTTTTTTCGACGAGAATCTCGGCCGTGTGTACGAGGCCTGAGAGTTACCGTATATACTCGAGTATAAACCAACCCGAATATAAGCCGAGGCACCTAATTTTACCACAAAAAAATGGGAAAACGTATTGACTTGAGTATAAGCCTAGGGTGTCCATCTGCATGCCTCGCTGTGCCTCACTTTGTCTCACTGTGTCCATGTGCATGCCTCACTGTGCCCATGCCTCTCTGTGCCCATGCCTCTCTGAGCCCATGCCTCACTGTGTCCATGACTAGACTGACGTTTAACATGGGAGTCTATGGAAAGGGTGCCCGGTTTGAAAAATTGGTGCTCCCCGGCCGTAGGTCCCCCAGACAACAAACTTTGCACACTTGTAGAGGAGGGGTGGGGCTACATGTTTGCTAAGTTCCGGGTCCAGGGGACCTACGACCGGCCAGTACCACGTCCCCAAAATCACCAGAGAAATTACCGTTTAACATGGGAGTCTATGGAAGGGGGGCCCGGCTTTGAAAAATCGGTGCTCCTTGGCCCTAGGTCCCCCGGACAACAAACTTTGCACTCTTGTAGAGGAAGGGTGGGGCTACATGTGTGCATTTGGGGTCCAAGGGACCTACGGCTGGCCGGTACCGGGTCCCCAAAGTCCGGGAGATCAGGCACAAAAAGGTGACTCGAGTATAAGCCGAGGGGGGCATTTTCAGCACAAAAAAAATGTGCTGAAAAACTCGGCTTATACTCGAGTATATACGGTATATTGTACCTTCAAGAATTAATTATGTAACATCCATTAAGAGAGCAATACATGTCAACACATTCTGGAAAGACACCCTTTGTATAAGTTGAGGGCAAAGCTCTTAGCATTTAAACGTCAGCAATTGCAAAAACTATCACTGAAGAGGAAATCCTGTTCAGTGGATGAAATTAGACAGCCAAGTGGGTTTATTGTGGAGTATTTCCTGTGATAAGACATGTTTTAGTTGTGGCAGTACTATTTATTAGTGCTAATAGCACGCGGTTTAAAAAAAAAGAAAAAGACAAAAAGAATTAGTATCTTTAGTGGTATAAGAAATAAGAAGCTCAAAAAAAAGTTGGAAGGTAAAGTATAGCTAAAGGCAACACTTTTCAGTTTTAGGTAGAGTGGAGAGGAATTAGAACACCTGTCGGGTTTTATCGCTGTCTGTGCTTCTGTTAGGAGATCCACCCTCTCTACTTGTCCTGTTTACGATCATCATCAAAAAAAGTGATAGAAGCTCACAAATTTTGGGTTGTCCCCAGAACAGGAATAGAGGGGAAATCTTCCAATGGGGACAATAGCTCTGGTACAACCAGGGATTTCCTCCTACTTCCAGTTGTGGCTATTAGACATGTGCGTTTCCTTACGAATCAAAATTTGGACAACATTTTTGTTATTCACAAGATGCACAATAGTAAAAAATGTTAACGAATCTTAAATAAATGATAATGAAACAATGCATTAATTTGTTTCATTCATATGCAATCGTTTAAAATAGATGAGGGTATAGTCGATAGGGTAATCAGGCCAACATCCCAAATAAATGGAAAGAAAAAGAACAACCCCTTAGTGGGACTTTAAAGGCCTTCAACACATTAACACATCATAATCTATGAATTATCAAAAAAGTATTTAAAATAAATCTCAAGTACAAATTTTTTGACTTTAAAAAAAGTTGCGGGTGGAACACCGCTTTAAGTGGAAAAAGGTTGCTGACCCCTGCACTAGGGGGTTGTTCTTTTTCTGATGCAATAGTTTGGGCCTTTTGTTTATGTTTGAAGCATCGGAAAACCATAACGTCGTAATGAATGATCCAAATTCATTCCGAATTTTTATGTTGCATTAACATTTTTCAGTATTATAAAAAATGCACTACATATGAAATAACATATTACAATTAATACAGTAAGGTATAACAGCGGCGTTGCTAGCCAGGTGTGAGGGGGGGGCAGGCCGCACCTGGGTGACACCCACCAGAGGGGTGACACCTGTGGGTAGCGGCACGCCGGGACCACACTAACACCGCCCACCCGCTGCCTGTGCCTCGCGCCGCGGCTGTGTCCCTCAGCGGAGCGGAAGGAAGCCGCCTCCCCCTCTGCCTCCTCTCTGTTTACATCCACAGAGGAAGAGGAGCCTGCGCTCGAGGGACACACCGTTGTGTGTATCTGCTGCTCTGTAAGGTAAGGGGGGCGTCTATACTGATGGGGGGAGGGGGTGTCTAATGCTGGGGGGGTGTCTGTGCTGCTGGGGTCTGCACTAGGGGGGGTTTGCACCAAGGAGGGGGGGCTGTAACTGAGGGGTGTATGTACTGAGGGGTGTCTGGTACTGGAGGGGTCTGGTACTGGGGGGGTCGGTAACTGAGGGGGGTGTCTGTAACTGAGGGGGTGTCTGTACTGCTGGGGGGTCTTCACTGAGGGGGTCTGTACTGAGGGGGGAGGTTTATACTGAGGAAGGGGGTCTATATTGATGGAGGGGGGTCTGTACTTAGTGGGGGGGGGTCTGTACTGAGGGGGGACTGTAGTTGGTGGGGGGGTGACACCATTTTTTTTTCGCACCGGGTGACACCAACCCTAGTGACGCCACTGAGGTATAAAAGTGAAATAAGGTGATTCCTACGTATTGTGTTTGGGTTGGATGGAGGTGGATCCATCACAATCTCTGAATCATAACATAACAAGAGAATCTGAAATTCATTTTTCTCCATTCGTTATGTTATAATTCGGATATTCTAATGGATTCACCTCCATCCAACCCAAACAGAGTTCATAAATAATCTCCCGAAGTAACAAATTTACACGTTTTAAACGAATATTACCAATCTTCAGAAATAACTTCCAAAAAATTCAAAGGATTAATATGACAGCCAAGTAACTATAATTTTCTGAAGGAAATCAGCAATGGCAACTTCTGAATTTCTCTTGTGATATTTTTACTTTAAAGCGGTATTAAACCCAAACGCAAAAATGTATATGCTTGTAGCATACCAGTTCTTAGATGTGATGGCTGCATTTGTTTTCTTTTTTTATACTTTCTTTTTTTATGTACATCTGGTGATCTTGCCAGTATGCCTTTTTTTCTTCTTTTTTTTTTTTAACAGAACAAGCTGCTCTGCAGATGTAGCTGTTAGAGAGTTGAGGCAAACAATTTGCCACTGACAGGGGTGCTTACAATAATAAGCTTTTATTCATTTATGTAAATTCTTTATCCCCCCCAAAAAAAAATGTTTGCTGTAACAGCTTAAAAAATGTTAACTGGAGTCTGGATTTAATATGTTCGTGAATTGTTTACTGCTAGCACATATAACACGCCCCTCCTCCCAGCCTAAACAATGCTGCTATCCAAAGGTGTCTTTGTTGCTCCTTCATCCAGAGTAGATGGAGTACATGAGATGTGTTACTGGCAGAATTACCAGGTTAAACAGAGGGAAAAAGCCTAAAAAAATAAAAAATGGAACCCCACCTCTAATAATTGGTAAGCTGCAATATATTACATTTTTGGTTTTGGGTTTAGTACTGATTTAAACAATCATCATGAAAAATTATGACACTTGTGCCCAACAACATTTTTCTTGGTAAGCAATTTTTTAACCCAGGACAGCAAAATAAGTTTGTTATTTAATAGAATTAATTACATATTTTGCTCCGTTACACCTATCCAGGGTCTAGAATCATTTCCACTGTCCCCAGTCATGAATACTAGAGTTACAAAATATTATGATGATTATTAATATGATTATCATTTAAAAAAAAAATAATAGCAACAATAGCACTATTGGTACTACTAAAACCACCATTACTACTACTACTAATAATAATAATAATAATAATAATATTACTAAAAAAACACTTCTTCTACTTCTATTGCCACTACTACTACTAATAATAATAATCATCATCATTATCATCATAAAACCAACAGTAGCAATAATGGTAATAATTAAAACAAATAGTATTAATAATACAAACATGATATTGCAATTACTACTACTACAACTAATAATAATAATAGAATAAAAAAATATATATATAAATATACAAATTCTGTGTAATATTTATATTTTTTTGCGCAAATAAATATGTAAAATAATTAACTAACTTGCATTTTATAACAGATAAATTCACAAAAAGTTACATGAATTATATATATATATATATATATATATATATATATATAATTCATGTAACCTTTTGTGCATTTATCTGTTATAAAATGCAAGTTAATTAATTATTTTGCATATTTATTTGCGCAAAAAAAGATATTACGCAGAATTTTTTGTACTTACATGGATATAGATCAATGAAGGTGTCATCACTGTGAGTGGCATTGTGAGATGTTGAATGGTCCTCAGTTTTATATCGCACAAGTACCCCAAATAAAACTATTAGGACTACCTCAAGAGCAATAGCCAATATGGAAAATTTAAACCTCATATTAGTGTCGAAAGACATGATGGCAGAGCTGTGGCTATGCTCTTGTCTAGTCCTGCAAGGCACTGATAAAGGGAGGCTGTGCAGCTTCTATTTATTGGGTGACCTCAGATATGGATGACACTGCAGAAAGAAGGGGGGCTGGTCAGAGGGACACTCCCTCCAAGGAAACACTGTCTGCTCAAATACTTAATTCACACCAAGTACAAAGCGGCACAACATGTAGTAGTTTATTTTTCTTTATTTATTTATTATTCCTGTATTTTTTTTTTTTCAGTCTTAATGCTCAAAACTTTCTGAGTTGATGCCAAGTTCTCTGATTTTGTTCCCAGGCAGTTACATAATATAACCTGAAGAGGAAATTGATGACATAAATAAATAAGTAAATACATGTGCTACAAATGTTTGTAACCCCACTGGTTATCTTCGGTTTCTGCTTTTTTTTATCAAAGTATTATTCATTTATATTATGGTTGTTATTATTATTACTGTATTAGCAGTAGGAATAGTATTTGGTATAATTTGCATAAAATAGCATTTACATTCCTTTATTTATCACAAAAAGTATATAGAATGTAATTGTTCTCAGTATTTCATTCTAAATGTAGGAATCAATAGATTTGTATATATTATACTACTATATAGTACTTTGTAGACAACATAACACAATAATTAATGTATAATTAATGTGAATTATTTAATTTAGAGTAGAACTCCCACTATTTTGTTTTTGGATAGCATAGGTGAGGATAGAACAAGTTGCCTATTGTATTCGTTGAGATTTTTTTTATCACTTCCTGTTATGGCACTGGGACAAGGACCGAAGGGAGGGCAAAAAACACAAAGGTAGACACAAAATTAAACATTTTATAGAGGTCTCAGCTCTTCCCCTTAATATGTTAAAGTGGTTGTAAACCCTCTCCTATACCAAAGTGAAGTTAACAGCCCCAGATGATACACAGAGATGAAACAAATCTCCCTACATAAGTTTTACATGTATATCTTCTATCTTCAGCTTTCTATATTCTTTGTAAAGTGCACATTGTGTTAAAACTCTGCTTTCCTCATTCAGCAGTGAGTGTGGCGTCTGGGCATACACTGTGTGAGAGCTGATTGGAGGAAAGGCACCCCCCCCCCCTCCAAATAGGCAGAGGAATGCAGGAACATGCAGAGCTGTACTGTGAATAGACAAACTCTCTGCTTATCTACCTCTGAGATCCCTACCGACACACATTTTCAGCTACTGTTATCTCATGTGTCTCAGAAGTGACTTTGCTGATAACAGAGGAATGGAGCAGCAGAAAGACACGGCACTCAGAGCTTTAGAGAGAGAGATGTAAACACTACAGACATACATATGTGCTTAGGTCTAATTTCATGAATGGGGTTTACAACCACTTTAACTAATAAATAAATACATTTCCATACACCATAACTGAGACTTTTCAGGTTCTACAATGATCAATTTCACAACATCGTATAAAGGAATAATAATATTCTTATTAAGGATTCTTATATAAAAAAAAAAATCTACAAACGATTAAAAAGGGCTCGGTTACTAAATTTAAAAGTAACACAATTTCTTAAGTTACTGTGACAGGAGGGTCACGTTGGACACAGGGTGAGCCAGGAAACCATGGACATTAAGAATATGGCTTGGATTGCTTGAAATTGAAATAGTAATATTAGTCCACAATATTGTTTTATTCTGAACTTAACAGGTTAATTGAGAGATGTGTTCAGCCTCAATCACCTGTCTGCCTAGTGTAATGCCAATGAATCGCAGCTTCTAAAAGACCTGTTCATTGTTTGTGGTGATGTGGATTGGGAAAATTAAGTCTATACTTATGTGTAATTGTACTCAGACAGACAGGCTACAAATCTTTTCATTGTGAGATGTGTATTGCAGGTCATGGGTCTGAGACAGCAGCTGTAGCTAATTGACTCATGTAAATTGGGTCTGATGGGTATTGGGAGACAAGAGCTAACCTGTTGTCTTTTAGGAGGTGGCAAAATAATGTGTATTGAGTCTTGTTATGTTGTGGGTGGAGCTGGACCATTGTTCATTTTAGGTTAATGCAGTATTGGATGGGTATAAAAGGTACAATGTTTTTCTCAATAAAGTAATTTGATCCTAGGAAGATACAGAGTGCGTCTCGTTCTTCCAGAAGGATTAATTCCTATGGGAAGTGGTCGGCTGGCTGTGGAGTATCGACAGTGAAGTTGTGTCCAGGAGAGGGAAGGGATCTAAATGGCGTTACCCCCTTTCGTATTCGGGGTGCCGTTGCATTGGTTGGCAGCAGCGGGATTTTCCCTCCAGTTCCTGGGACACTCCAAGCCACTACAGTGAATGACCAGCTATGCAGCCTGCAGGAAAGCCACGCTGAAGGACCCACTTGAGAGCTGTGAAGGGACCAGTGGGACAAAGAACAAGGCCACCTTGATCAGGGAGCTAGCCGAGATGGACCAGAGAGACGGTGATGCAGGACCCCGGTCAGTTTAAGATTTGTTTCAGCAACGAGTGCGACAGCGGTTGGCATTATATGGTGCTAAACCATCAGAGACCGCCATACAGGAAGCCATTAGAGGCATCCAGCTGCAGGATGCGTGACAAAAGAGAGAACTAGAGCGGCAACAGGAGTGGAGAATGGCGGTAATACGGCAATCTGAGATCGCCTACAGACAGCTGCTAGAATCTGCTCAGCAGCAGGGTGGGGCTACCTTTGCCTGGGACTATCAGGAAATACCAGTGGACAACTCTAAAATCCTGGCTGAAGAATCGGCAGTGGAAAATCTGAAGATTGCCATCCCTAAAGCCGAAGTGGATGATATGGAGTTCCAGGGAGCTAGCCTGGCTGAAGAATCGGCAGTGGAAAATCTGAAGATTGCCATCCCTAAAGCCGAAGTGGATGATATGGAGTTCCAGGGAGCTAGCCTGGCTGAAGAATCTGCAGTGGAAAATCTAAAGATTGCCAGCCCTAAAGCCGAAGTGGATGATATGGAGTTCCAGGGAGCTAGGGCAGTTGGCTCATCTCCCCAGCCACAGATTACAGAAGGTATGGACTTAAGGGACTGTTCAGAGGATGTTGGGATTATGCATTGCCTGCCCAAGTACTGGCAGCAGGACAGAGTACTGCAGACCCCTGCTCTACACCCGTGGCAGTCTTGGAGGCCCAAGGTGAGAAGGTGATGGTTCCTCTTTCCCAGGGGATTTCAGAGATGCAGGGGGGAGAAGCAGCTCTTTTCCCTCCCCAACAGTTAGCCAGAGCAGATGGTGTGGAGTCCCCAGCAGAAGTGCTGGCAACAGGGCAGCGTGATACCAACCTCTGCCCAGCACCGAAAACAGCTGTGGAGTTTCAGGGAGCCGGGGCAGTTGGCCCATCTCTCCAGCAACAAGCTGAGGTGGGAAAGCTTTTACCCCCAGCTGAATCACTGGCAGCAGGGCAGAATGCTACTGGCCGCTGCACACAACTGCCACTTGAGCGGCTATCGGTGGATGGGACTGCGGTCTCCACTCACAGCAACCCAGCACAAGAGCTGGCAACAGAGCAGAGTGCCGCGGGCCTCTGCTCTCAACTAACAGAAGAAGGAGTTCCTGTGGTACCGGATGGGACTTCGGTCCTCGCTGACCCACCCCCAGAAAAGGGTGTGACACTGAGACAGGAGGATGTCAGCCTTGCTTTGCAAGCACTGGGGGATTTTCACCTACCACAAGTGGAGGGGACTTCAGTCTCCACTTGTATACCTCAGGGATGCTGGGCAGTCGGCCCAGATCCTCAACAGCATGACGGACTGAGCCTAGTCACCCTGTCTTCTCCCCAGCGGCGGGTATGTTCTCTGAGAGAGGCAGAGGTTGGCTGGGTAAGTAATGCTCTGTTTGGAGCAATGTATTTGGGGTACTGTGTGAATACCGGCATTAGAAGAATGGACCTATGGACTAACTTCGGAGTCAACCCGTCTGGGGTCACCTCCTGTGTTAGTCTCCTGCCGAAAGGGGAGATGTGTGACAGGAGGGTCACGTTGGACACAGGGTGAGCCAGGAAACCATGGACATTAAGAATATGGCTTGGATTGCTTGAAATTTAAATAGTAATTATAGTCCACAATATTGTTTTATTCTGAACTTAACAGGTTAATTGAGAGATGTGTTCAGCCTCAATCACCTGTCTGCCTAGTGTAATGCTAATGGATCGCAGCTTCTAAAAGACCTGTTCATTGTTTGTGGTGATGTGGATTGGGAAAATTAAGTCTATACTTATGTGTAATTGTACTCAGACAGACAGGCTACAAATCTTTTCATTGTGAGATGTGTATTGCAGGTCATGGGTCTGAGACAGCAGCTGTAGCTAATTGACTCATGTAAATTGGGTCTGATGGGTATTGGGAGACAAAAGCTAACCTGTTGTCTTTTAGGAGGTGGCAAAATAATGTGTATTGAGTCTTGTTATGTTGTGGGTGGAGCTGGACCATTGTTCATTTTAGGTTAATGCAGTATTGGATGGGTATAAAAGTTACAATGTTTTTCTCAATAAAGTCATTCGATCCTAGGAAGATACAGAGTGCGTCTCGTTCTTCCAGAAGGATTAATTCCTATGGGAAGTGGTTGGCTGGCTGTGGAGTATCGACAGTGAATTTGTGTTCAGGAGAGGGAATATATTTTAACGGCGTTAAACCCCTTTCGTATTTGGGGTGCTGTTACAGTTACTATAACATAGAAGCCCCTTAATACCTATACACTTGTCCCCAACTTGAAGTACGAACTCTCATGAGTTAGGTTTTGGTGATGGGGTAGGGGTAACACCCTATGCATTTCTCAGACCGGATTGATCTGCTTCATTAAGGGTAGTGTTAGATATATTGATACTCTTAGGGGTTGATTTACTAAAATTGGAGATTACAAAATCTGATGCAGCTGTGCATGGTAGCCAATCAGCCCCAGCGTACACCCTGCAATGCATTGAGCACTGCACAGTGTATTCTGTGCCCTTATCAGGATGCAGTGTAAGCTAGTTGTTAAGGAGCGGGGCCAGGAAAGAGGTTGCCACGTCCTAAACAACTGATGAGGCATCAGCTGTCAATGGGTTTCTCTGCTGACAGCTGAATAAAAAAAAGTGCTGGTAAAGAAAAAAAAATGTGTGCTCCCCCCCCTCCTTCGGGTCTGGTGTGGATTTTAAGGGGAACACCACATCATTTATTTTTTTTAAATGGCGTGGGGTCCCCTCTAAAATTCATACCAGACCCTTATCTGGGCATGCAGCATGGCAGGTCAGGAAAGGTGGGGGCAAGCGAGTGCCCCACCCTCCTTAACCACACCAGGCCACATGCCCTCAAACCACCTTGTAACCCTTCAGGTTAAAACATTTACCCTGTTCGGGAGTTCTGCTGCGAACTGAACAGGGGGGTGTTCTGCCCACCCCTATTCACAAGTCTTTACTAATGCAAGGTAAACACTATCAGGTTTTTTTTGTTCAACCCCCGGGACTGAAGAGCTCGGTAGGAGCTCGCTGTACTAACTATGCAATGTCAGTACAACATTCTCCCCACTGAACTATTGTGCTCTGATAGGCTTCTGTCGGACAGGCTGCTATACACACAGGCCAAATGTCGGCCGGTTTCTGTTGAACCAGCTGATACTGGTCGATATTCGGCCCGCGTGTACCAGGCTTAAAGTGGCTGTAAACCCTGTTACACCACTTTTACCTACAGTTAAGCCTATAATAAGGCTTACCTGTAGGTACTGGAAATATCTTCTTAACCTGCCTGGTTTAGGAGATATTTACCATATACATTCGCGCCAACATCATCGGCATAGGCGTGCACAGGGGGTGTGCCAGGTGTGCCTGGGCACACCCTAATCACTATGTGTGGTGCCAATTCACCCTACTGCCTCCGCTTCCCTCAATGTTGCCCCCCCAGCCCTGCAGTGCTGCTGGCTTCCCACCTCTCCTCTTCCCCTGGTGCAGGTTTCAGAATGGACAGTGGGGGAAGGGGCTAGTAAATATATAATTTACCGACCCCTTTCTTTTCTAAATAAACACAGTGAATACACTCGCTCACTGTGGTAATTAATAACTGAAGCATAGTAAATGTGTTTACTATGCTTTGCATAGGAGTGCACACAGGGTGTGCTGGATGTGCCTGGGCACACCCTAATCATCTAGTGTGCAATAGCATTATTGCTCTGTGTGGCAGCGGGGAGATCAATGTGCCAGGGCCATATATATATGTAGATATATATGTAGATACACACACGCATGTCTGTTTGAACTTTGGGGTGCACACCCTAATCCAATAGGCTGCGCATGGTCATCGGCTCATGCCCTCTGTGCCTTTTCTTCATTAGCAAGTGCCGTGATTGACGGGCAGTCGCTGAGCTGGAGTCCACGGCCCTTGAAGAATAGGAGCGATGATGGATGTGGCCACCAGTGGGGACAGCGGGGACATTGCAGGCTTTGTTTGCAGGTAAGTGCAACATAATTGGCTAGTATGCGATAAATACTAGCCCATTATGCTTTTATTTGGCAGGGGAAAAAAGAGGAAGTAAAACCCATCCTCTTTAACCTTCCTAGCGGTATTCCCGAGTCTGGCTCGGGGTTAAATTTCAGCACCAAAAGCGGTAACCCTGAGCCAGACTCGGGCTGCATCGCAGTGATCCAGGCAGAGTTACTCACCTTGTCCCCTGGATCCTGCGATGCCTCTCCGCTGTGTGATCGAGCTGTCTCCTCGCTCGATTCACACACTTCCGAGTGCCGCCGAGCTCCGTTCCCTGTGACGTTACGACGCACGGGGACGGAGATCGGCGCCAAATTCAAAAAAGTTAAAACACAGTATACATACAGTACACTGTAATCTTACAGATTACAGTACTGTATGTAATAATTACACACCCCCATTGTCCCTAGTGGTCTGCCCAGTGTCCTGCATGCACTTTTATATAATAAAAACTTTTCTTTCTGCCTGGAAACTGGAGATTGTCCATAGCAACCAAAAAGTGTCCCTTTATGTCAAAAGTGGTTTTAGACCAGCTAAAAAACAGCGATAATAAATTAGAATCACTCGCAGAATTGAGCGATAGCGATTTGTGGGGAAATTCGTCATCAAACACTGAAAAACACTTTTATTATTATTATTATATTATTTGTTATAATTATTTTATAGTTATTTATTTTATTATAATGTATAATTTTGTTTTTTTAACTTTATCATACCCGGGATGTCTACTAGACTCTGGTTTGGACGGATTTAAGTGAGTTATTCCTAAGAATTACAGGCCTGCAATATAAAACGCCAAATTTCCATGCAGAACAATGGTACCGCTTTCAGCACCTAAAATCTGACAGAATCATACCGCCAGGGAGGTTAAGGTGGATGTTCCAACCCCAATTGGAAGGAGGATCCCATTATATATTTTTTCTTAAGTTAAGGGTGAGTTGTGATGACCAATTTGCTGGTCCAGATAGCTAATCAATACATAGTAAATAATTAAATAAACAAAGGGAATGTTTAGGAATGCCGGGTTTTATGTAAAGATTTGTTCAATTATTTTCTGTTGAGGAGATTTCCTTCACTTCCTGTCCTAGAGAAAGAACAGAATATGAAAGGAAATGTCTATATAATAAAAGGAAATCCCCTCTTAGATGGATGGATGTCAGTGGTAAAGATGTTCCAGTTGGAAGATTTTCCCTCTATTTCTGTTACAGTGAAATTTCGAAATTCTCATTAATCTCTTTCCTGGTGATTAGGGATGAGCTCAGGCGTGTTCGCATTGAACACGTGCAGAGCCCGCCAAGGAAGTCGGCACCGTCGGAACCGCGCTGCGCTAATCACAGGCAGGGAGACATTTCCCGATCTCTGCAGCCGAGCATCGGGACAATGTCTCCCTGCCTGTGATTAGCGCAGCGCGGTTCCGACGGTGCCGACTTCCATTGCGGGCTCTGCACGTGTTCAATGCGAACACGCCTGAGCTCATCCCTACTGGTGATAAGGGTCACCTGAACAAATAGTGAGGGCAACTCCTGATGACAGGAACACAGCAGCAACAAAAACTTGACCAATCGACTTCTGGTTCTGGTGCCAGGGTGTAATGGTGATTTGTTGGTTCTCATACTTTCCGAATCACTAAGCACGTTCTTGGTCAGAGACTCTTGGTCAGGGTCAGCACAATGGTTAGATTGCTTCTTAGATTTAGAGTCTAGCAATACAAAGAGAAATACAAAGATATTCACTGTAGCCTACACTGTGGATGTGTGGGTTCATGGGTGTATGGGTTCAACATGTGTAGATATCTGATCTATATGTAAAATCTTGTTTATAATGCAAAAATTGTGTTATCTGTGTCTGTGCAAGCTTCACAGTAATTGTATATTATCAGCTAAGTTTCTACACCTACCTTTATCTTAGGCAGGACATACATTATGGAATTTAGTTTCCTTCAACTATGGGTTAAAGGAAAGAAAAATGCTTGATTCCCCCATCAACATAGTCAGTGTTGATAGGGAAATCCCTCCTGCTGTACTCTGTGTATTCTGACAGCGGGGGGGGGGGGGTTCCCTGCCGTCAGAATACAGCGATCACTGCTGGCAGCTACAGTGATCTTTTACGAAAAAAAATGGTTGTACTGCAGTTGATCGATAGGTCGACTTTAGTACAACCAGCCTGCCCCTACCTGGATTGAGGTTCATTCGGTACCTGCTGATCTGGCTGAATTTCGACCCGCCTATGGCCCGCTTTGGGGTACATTCACACTAGCCTGCACAGTAAAATGCAGCATGTTGCCGTGCAGATTAGTGAAGGTGCCGGCTCCTGCTAGTGAAGGTGCCAGCTCCAGCTAGTGAAGGTGCCGGCTCCAGCTAGTGAAGGTTCCGGCTCCAGCTAGTGAAGGTTCCGGCTCCAGCTAGTGAAGGTGCTGGATCCAGCTAGTGAAGGTGCCGGCTCCAGCTAGTGAAGGTGCCGGATCCAGCTAGTGAAGGTTCCGGCTCCAGCTAGTGAAGGTGCCGGATCTAGCTAGTGAAGGTGCCAGATCCAGCTAGTGAAGGTGCCGGATCCAGCTAGTGAAGGTTCCGGCTCCAGCTAGTGAAGGTGCCGGATCCAGCTAGTGAAGGTGCCAGATCCAGCTAGTGAAGGTGCCGGATCCAGCTAGTGAAGGTGCCAGCCCCTTGCTGTATGAATAGGAAAGCGGCGTGTGTAATGAAGCATCGGGAGCGAGCGCGTCCTATCGATATGCTTCCCCCCCTTGACTGCGCAGGCGCTGCCGAACAGCTGTTTAAGCTCGGAGATTTCCGTCGCCTCGGATTGCGCCTGCGCAGTCAAGCTTGGAACCATACAGATAGGCGGAACAAGCTTGGCAGATCACCGGCTCCAGCTAGTGAAGGTTCCAGCTCCAGTTAGTGAAGGTGCCGGATCCAGCTAGTGAAGGTGCCGGATCCAGCTAGTGAAGGTGCCGGATCCAGCTAGTGAAGGTGCCGGCTATAGCTAGTGAAGGTGCCGGCTCCAGCTAGTGAAGGTTCCGGCTCCAGTTAGTGAAGGTGCCGGATCCAGCTAGTGAAGGTGCCGGCTATAGCTAGTGAAGGTTCCCGGCTCGAACAGAGAGCAAGTGGGATGGAATTTTTTTTTTTTCCAGCTATTTATGTCACATAGTGATACTTCATTCAAATTACTGCACAGCAATGAAGTGTATTGCGCTTCTGTACATAGATACACATTGACACCCAGCGCAGTGCAGCAGAAAATAAGGCAATGTTTAATTTTTTTTGCACTGCACTGCACAGAACATCACAACAGCATTGTGAATGGAGTACACAGAAAACTATTGTAAAATAAAAATAAGAAATAGCAGTTATGCTATCATTGAGCTAAAAGTATTCATGGGTGTAAGCCATTTGGACCTGGTGATTTGTTCACCATAAAGTGGTTGTAAAGTCAGAATTCTATGCATTAAGATAAAAAGCCATCTGTGTGCGGCAGTCCCCATCAACCCCCTAATACATACCTGAGCCCCATCTCTGTCCAGCGATGTCCACGAGTGTCTCGGCCGTCCAAGACTCTCCCTCCTGATTGGCTAAGACACAGCAACGGCGCCATTGGCTCCCGCTGCTGTCAATCAAAGTCAGTTAGCCTATAAGGAGAGAGGGGCGGGGCCGGGTCATGGCTCCGTGTCTGAATGGACACAAGGAGCTCTGACTCGGCTTAGGTGCCCCCGTAGCAAGCCTCTTGATGTGGGGGCACTACACAGGAGAGAGGGGCCAGGATCACAGAAGAGGGACCCGAGAAAAGGAGGATCTTGGCTGCTCTGTGCAAATCCACTGCTACAGAGCAAGTAAGTATAACATGTTTATTATTTTAAAAGAAAAACAAACAAGATTTTACAATCACTTTAAAATTCTCTTGTCTCTTTTGTACCTGGTTTTCTGTCAGATACAGAGGCACCTCCAGTGAAACGTCATTGGTTTTACTGTTACAACTATCAAACCCTTTTGACTGTAAAAATAATGAAGAGAAAAAATGATTTCATACATCTAACTTTTCCCTGTCAATGGGGTTGATTTACTAAAGGCAAAAAGACTGTTGCCCTCTGCAAGTGCAGTTGCTCCAGAGCTTAGTAAATGAGGCAAGGCTTCATGTTGCAAAGAGCACCCAATCACATGCAAGGAAATATATAAAAAACAGCATTTTTCCTTGACCATGATTGTGTAGCGGCCCCACTCTCTCTCCATCCTTATCGGTTGCACACCAACTCCTGTCTAGGGGTTCCTGGGTTGTGAGAGTGAGATGCGCCACAGCCCATGTCCTCCCCATTGTAGTAGGGAGGTGAAGGCCACTTACTGATGTTTCCTCGGGCCGGTGTGTTCTGTGAATGCACTGAGTCTGTAATTGCAAGCTCACCAGCCTCCCCTTTGCTTCCAGTAACTGGAGTTCACACACCGGAGAAAGGTCCAACACTTGTTTATTCGACACTCCAATAAGCAAAGCACAATAAACAGTTCTTTTGCAGCAAACTGGTTGGGACCTATAACCTTGCCAACGGTGGGGCGAGCAGATCGAGGCACTTCCTAAAGTTTAAGTTCTATGCCACTGTACTATGACCAGTGGCGCCTAAGCCAATCCGGCTGTTACAGAACAGGAAAGATGGGGTCTCTTCCAGCAACCCCTATGAACAGCAATGGAGCCCTCTTCGATACGCTGTGGCCCCTATCAGGGGGATGTGTCCTCCCAAGAGAGTTCCCAGAGGCCCACTGTCACCGGGTTGGTGCTGCTCCGGGTCTCCAGTGGGTAACCTCTCTGGCCTCCTCACCTCAGATACGAGTCCCTCCGCTCAGGGACCCTCGGACAGTCCACCCTAGCGGGACCCAGTCGAAGGTACTGGGCCCCAGGCCTCCTTGATAGTACCTCACCCCAGGCTAAAGGTGCCTGGGATGGACGCCAACATGACTCCGGACCAGGCCATGGGCACCTGGACCAGACTCCTGGATCTCCAGCACCCAGGCCTGAGGGGCCTGGGTGCGGACCGCAACCCTCCTCCTCCGAGGACCTCCTTCTCCGCAAGACCTCGTGGTAAGCGCGTCTCCCCCTTTTATCTCCTCCCATCAACGGCCCGGCGGGTTCCCCGCCCCAGCCATACCATCTCCGGGAAGGGACAAAACAGGGAGCACTGCAGGAGATGATTCTACCTGAAGCCTGTGGGTACCCCGCCACCCACAGGCAAAGGAGAATACTACATCCTCCAATCCTCCACGAAACAAAAAGGGGTCTGAACCCTAACACAATTATACACCTGGGTCACACTATTCCCCAGGTGTATCCCATCAATTTGAGGACCCCGCTACAATTGGATGATGGAAGTCAGCAGAGCTTCTGCTCATTTACTAAGCTCTGGAGCAACTACACTTTGCAAAGTGCACAGTCTATTTGCTTTTAGTAAATCAACCCTATTGTGTTTATCTGTTATGGGGCTGTTCTTTCATAACCTTTTTACTATTGATATATTATTAGTATTGAAGAAACTTTGTGTTTGAGGCTAGTAGACTTTAACCCCTTGTTTACTGGGCACATAAACCCCCTTCCTGCCCAGGCAAAATTTCAGCTTTCGGCACTGCGTCGCTTTGAATGACAATTGCGCGGCCGTGCGACGTGGCTCACAAACAAAATTGACGTCCTTTTTTTCTCACAAATAGAGCTTTATTTTGGTGGTATTTGATCACCTCTGCGGTTTTTATTTTTTGCGCTATAAACCAAAAAAGAGCGATAATTTAAAAAAAAAAAAAAACGGGGGGCGTGGCCAAGATGGCGGACTGACCGGACGTGTCTCCCGAGCTCTCCTGAGGTGAGATCCGTTTAAGTCCCTGTACCAGCAAGCTGAGCCTGCTTCCGGAGGTCTGAATGCCTGCTAGGGGCTCCGGGTGTCAGAGGAGGGGAAAGAGGCTGAAATTTACTCTGTGCCCACCGGAGGAAATCTCCCCGCGGCCTTGTTCCCTGCCTTCTCCTGTGCGCCTCTCTGATATGGCGTCGCAGACAGACCACGAGGCGGATCCTGCTCCGGCTCCCCCCGGAATTCCAGAGGTGATGGCCGCGATTACCTCATGCCAAACGGCACTCACCGCCAGCATTGAGAGGGTTCAGATGGATGTTGGCCTCATCCGTCGGGACTTGGATAAAATCCGCGCCCGAGTGTCGGAGACCGAGCGCCGGGTGGGGGAGGTGGAGGACGCGGTCGCGGGGCATGATGCTTCGATCCGGGCCCTACAATCCAAGGTCAGGGCCCTTGAATACCGCGCGGAGGATGCCGAGAACCGGAGCCGGAGGAACAACCTCCGGATCGTCGGCCTACCGGAGGGGGTGGAGGGGCGGGCACCCACATGCTTCATTGAGGATCTTCTCCGCTCCCTGCTACCTGCAGCCCAGCTATCCCCATACTTTGCGGTTGAGAGGGCACACCGCGTCCCTCCTAGGCCCGGACCTGAAGGGGCCCCCCCGCGCACCTTTATCCTGAGGCTGCTGAACTTCCGTGACCGGGATGAGCTGCTCCGTGCCTCCCGTGCTGCCGGGGACCTCCTCTACCGGAACGTAAAGCTTCTGATGTTTCCTGACTACACAGTGGAGACCCAGCGACAGCGCCGTTCCTTTGATGCGGTTAAGGTGGCCCTGAGACGCAAGGGCATCAAATACAGTATCCTTTTTCCGGCCAAGTTACGGGTGGTCGATGGTGAGTCGCTCCGGTTTTTCACTACACCTAAAGATGCCTCAGTCTGGCTGGATAGCCTACCTCCCTAAGTGATCTTCCGTGCTGTTGCCCCCCAAGATGCAGGGATGCCTATACGTGTTCGGCAGACCGGGGCCCTGTTTGGCTCCTCACTTGAATAACTGAGACTCTGATTTTCCTACTTGGCGCTGATGGTTATGGCACCTGATTTTTGCAACAGACTCTTAAGAATGTGCCCCTGCCTGGTCAGGAGACTGTTTATGATTTCATCCGCTATTGACTCACTTCGGAGATGCCGGGAACAGACTTGTGCTGCCTGCTCTCCTTGATCTCACGATCATTGGAGATGTTGTACGGCTCCGCACTGGTTACACGACCCCAACCTTAAGTATTGGTTCTTAGACTATGGGTGTTTTGGGATTTAAGTGCTCCTCACGGTTTAGAGGTGCATGGGGTGGGGGGTGGGGGGGAGTGGCAGCTGCCGCTGATGTTTGCTTGGGTTTGTTTTACTGTTCTCATAAGGTTAAGGTTGGTCCTATGTCTAAGAATTTGCCTAATCTGTGGTTGTTTCTTTGGTATGACACTGTGCTACGGTTGCTGAGCTGTCCGGACTTGATGAACCCGGGATTGAGGGGTTCCCTCCCCGGGAGCGTTGACTCCGACAGACTGCTTGGAAATACTGGGTATATTATGATTCCTCGTCCCCCTCATGGCTGAGTGCATGGTGGTTTCGTGGAATGTGAGGGGACTTAACTCTGCTGTCAAGCGCTCTTTAGTACTTAATTATCTGAGGAAATTGCATCCCCAGGTGTGTATACTCCAGGAGACGCATCTTGTGGGGTCTAAGGTCCTGAGTTTGAGGCGGGCATGGGTCGGTGCACACTATCATGCACCTTATTCTAATTACGCCAGGGGTGTTAGTATCCTTGTGCACAGATCCCTGCCCTTTCGGCTCTTAGATGTGAAGCTAGACCCGGGTGGCAGGTATGTGCTTTTACATGCCCTAATTTCGGACATTCCCTTTGTGCTGGTGGGGGTGTACCTCCCCCCCCCCCCGGCCGACCTTGATGTTTTGCATGCGCTTATGCAACAGATTACGGCATGTAATGTGGATAATGTCCTAATTATTGGTGACTTTAATCTGGTCCCGTCCAGAGATCTGGACAGACTGCACGCCTCTGGTCCCCAGCATCACGGCCTTGCCAACTGGGCATCCACTTTCCATATGACGGATGTGTGGAGGCATTTTCATCCATCTAATAAAGAATACACCTGTCTTTCTAGCACCTTTCGGACCATGTCCCGCATTGACCTGGCATTTGCCTCCTCCGCATTTTTGCGGAGAGTGGTCAGTGCTGAGATCCTCTCGAGGGGTATCTCGGACCATGCTCCGCTGGCTGTTACTATCCGTCTCTCTCAGGTGGCGGGTGTGAGGTTGTGGAGGCTGTCTAGGTACTGGATTGAGGACCCGGAGATACAGGAGGAGATGCCGGAGGCACTTTGTACCTTCTGGATGAACAATGCTGACACAGTTAATCCCCTTGTAGAATGGGATGCGTTTAAAACCTGGCTTAGGGGTGATTATATGGCTCGGATAGTGGTGCGGAAACGGAGGTCTATGCAGTCTCTGAGGGATCTCGAGGATCAGGCAAGATTACAAGAGGTGGCTTACACTCGTTCACCTGATGCGGCTCACTATGTGCCCTGGCAAGATACCCTGAGGAACCTGTCCCTACTTAGAATAGACCTTACCAAAAAGTCCATGCTAGAGAGTTCCCAGAGAGTTTTCGAATATGGGGATAAGAGCGGTCGGCTGCTAGCTTGGCTTGCCAGGGAGCGGCAGGCTGTGACCCATGTTGGCAGATTGAGGGCGCAGGATGGTGGCTTGCTGACCTCTCCTGCGGACATTGGTGCCAGATTCCTGGAGTATTATCAGGCCTTGTACTCCTCTAAAGTTAGTTATGATTACTCTGAGCTTATCCGCTACCTAGATCGGGTTTCACTTCCCTCCTTAGATGAAGAGAAAGCTAGGCAACTGGACGCAGATATTTCCCTCGAGGAGGTGCAGATTGCCCTACACTCCATGCAGACCGGGAAGACTCCCGGGCCGGATGGGATTCCAATCGAGTTCTATGCTACGTATCAGGAGCTTTTGGCTTCCAGACTTACAACGATGCTGCAGCAATTCTATGCCCTTGGTTCCCTCCCGGATTCTATGTCTGATGCTATAGTGGTGTTGGTGCCCAAGCCTGGTAAGGACCCAGAGGAGTGTGCCTCTTACAGGCCTATCTCCTTAATTAATGCCGATGCCAAGCTTCTCGCAAAAATTTTGGCCATTAGACTTGGTAGGGTGATCGAGGACCTCGTACACATTGATCAAACTGGGTTTATGCCGGGTAAGGGCACCGACATCAACATCCGTCGACTCTTTCTGAACCTGGCCACGCCCCATGATAACGGAGGTACTAGAGTCATAGCCTCCCTTGATGCCGAAAAGGCTTTCGATTCTGTTGAGTGGGAGTACCTTTGGGTGGTCCTCAGGCGGTTCGGTATTGGGCCTGGATTCCTGCAGTGGTTGGGTATGCTGTACAAATCCCCCAGAGCTAGGATCAGGGTGAATGACTTCCTGTCGGATTGCTTTCTCCTCCGGAGGGGGACTCGGCAGGGTTGTCCCCTATCTCCAAGTTTGTTCGCTCTAGCTATAGAGCCCTTGGCAGTTTTGGTCAGGGACTCGGACCGGATAATTGGACTCCGGGTCGGCCCTCTGGAGGAGAAGGTATCGCTTTATGCGGACGACACCCTTCTATATCTACATGATGCTGACTCCTCGCTAACAGCAGCCCTCGAGACCTTTGATGAGTTTGGTAAGTTTTCAGGGATCCGTATTAATTGGACTAAGTCTGTTCTGTTCCCCCTGGATGTTGCGGCAGGTGGCACGATTCCACAGACCCAGTTACAATGGGTAGAGGTCTTCACCTATCTGGGCATTAGGGTCTCTAGGGACCTTAACTCCTTCCTCCGCCTTAATCTACTGCCGATAGTCACCCGCCTTAAGGACCATTGTTCACGTTGGACCAACCTGCCGCTCAACCTTTTGGGGCGTATTAATGTCCTAAAGATGGTCTACTTGCCTAAGTTTAATTATATCTTTCGGAACTGTCCGGTGTGGATCTCCCCTTCCTTTTTTAAAGATTTGGACGGTTGCATTGGCTCTTTTCTGTGGCGAGGCTCATCTCCTCGCATAGCTAGATCGACCCTTCAGCTGCCCGTCAGCTGTGGGGGTCTGGCCCTCCCCAACCTGATGGTGTACTATTGGGCGGCTATCTTGGTCACTGTGCGATGGTGGTTCGAGCAGTCCAGGGCCAATGCGGCTGTCTGCCTAGAGGCGGCGCTGGTGGGATCTCTCACTGAACTCAGTAATCTGGTTTACAGGGGTGCCTCGGCGTACCCCTCTCTGCCTGTTCCGTCTGGGACTACGCTGCGGGTGTGGGGGGTGGCTAGGCGCCGCTTCTTATCCCCTAATCAGTGGTCCCCCTTTGCCCCGCTGTGGGGGAATCCCTCCCTTGCACATTTCCGTTCCATCCCGGATCCGCAGTTGTGGGCCCTGTGTGGTATTAAGGTATTGAGGGATATTGTCTCCCACGGGTCCCTACTTTCCTTCCGGGAGTTGTCCGACCGGTTTGGCTTGCCGGCCTCGATGCTGTTTCGCTACTATCAGTTGCGGCACGCATTTCGGGCCCAGTTTCCGACGCCTCCTAGCCTACGGGCGGATGCGGTGGAGGACTTGCTGGCCCAGAGTTCCCTCGATAAGGCCCTCTCTGCGCTATATCTCACAATTATCCGGAAGGATTCTCCGAGGATGGAATTGCTGTGGGGGAAATGGGTGGGAGATATCCCGACGCTAGACAGGGAATCATGGCAGGAGTGTTTTGAAGATAGCTATAAGTTGGTGATATCCTCTAGGGACAGATTAATACAGGCCAAGTTTCTACATAGAGTGTACTTTACTCCTCAGAGACTGCATGGCATCTATCCGCAGCGTTCCTCGAACTGCCCACGATGCCGAGCTGCTTCTGGGACATATATCCATATGTTTTGGTCCTGTCCCAGGCTGGCGGAATTTTGGTCCGCCATTTTCGAGTTCATAAATGTACGGCTACACTTGGATCTCCCGGTGTCTGCCGAATTGGCTCTATTGGGGATACAAGACGATGAACAGAGACCTCGCTACACTAAACTCCTGCTTTCAATGCTGCTTTTCTATGCAAAAAAGTTAATTCTGTTGAAATGGACCTCTAGAGTGCCTCCTACAGTAGGGGCGTGGATAGATTTGATCAATAATGTGTTGCCTTTATACAAACTTACATATATTAATAGAGGGTGCCCGACGAAGTATGAACGGGTGTGGGGCCCATGGATCGACCCTGTTTAACACTGCATTTGCTGATGTTCCTCTTGATTATTCATGTGCGCTCCACTTCCCCCTCTTCTCTCGCCTCCCCCCCCCCTCCCGCTTATCCCTTTCCTTCCCTCCCCCTCTCTCCCCCTCTTCCTCTCCCGTCTCCGGCCCCTCCCCCCTCCTCCCTGCTTCCCCCCCCCCCCCCGTCCTCTCACTCTTTCTAAGTGGATATTGGCAACTCCTCTTGAGTATAATTCTTTTTCACAAACAATTGTATTACATGCTCTTGTAACCCTCAGCTTATCTCAAATGTTTATTTCTTTATCTTTAATTTTTCCTTTTCCCTTTTCTAATTTACATTATTTTATTTTATTATATTTTTTTTCTCTATGCTGACTATAATATGTCATGTACCATTGATTCTTTAATAAAGACCAACCTTGTTGTTAAAAAAAAAACAAAAAAAAAAACCAATATTTTTGGATTTTTGCTACAAAAAATATCCCAATTTTTTTTAAAAAAAAATCTTTTTTCCTCAGTTTAGGCCGATACGTATTCTTCTACATATTTTTGGTTATAAAAAAATCCCAATAAGCGTATAGTGATTGGTTTGCGCAAAAGTTATAGCGCCTACAAAATAGGGGATAGAATTCTGAAATTTTTTTTATTAGCATTTTTTTTACTAGTAATGGCGGCGATCTGCGATTTTTGTCAGGACTGCGATATTGCATCGGACACATCGGACACTTTTGACACATTTTTGGGACCATTCACATTTATACAGCGATTAGTGCTATAAAACTGCACTGATTACTGTATAAATGTGACTGGCAGGGAAGGGGTTAACACTAGGGGGCGAGGAAGGGGTTATATGTGTTCCCTATGAGTGATTGCTACTGTGGGGGGAGGGGACTGACTGGGGGAGGAGACCGATCTGTGTCCCTATGTACAAGGGACACAGCATCGGTCTCCTCTCTCCCTGACAGGACATGGATCTGTGTGTTTACACACACAGATCCATGACCTTGTCTGTGTACCGGCCGATCGCGGGTACCTGGCGGACATCGCGGGTACCTGGCGGACATCGCGGCCGCCAGGTACAAGCATCGGTATCTCAGTGGTGCGTCCCAGTGGCCGGAGGAGCGGAGGCCGTATAATGACGGCCTCCCGGCATTATAGAACCACTTTGCGGCCGTCATTAGTCGTATGACGGGCGCAAAGTGGTTAAAGTGGTTGTAAACCCACTTTTGCAACTTGCACCTACAGGTAAGCCTAGATTAAGGCTTACCTGTAGGTGCAAGAAATATCTCCTAAACCTACACGGTTTAGGAGATATTTACTAAAATCACAGGTGCCGCTGTCTACGGCGCATGCGCGCCGTAGATAACGGCGCATTCATGGGGTTAATCCCATTCACAAATTTGGCTAAGTCCCAGCAACACTTGGGCTTAGCCGAATTTGACGGCTCCCACACGCATGCGCAGAGTCACGTCTTCGCTGCTCCGGCCAATCACAGCGCCGGAGCGGCGCTGTGATTGGCTGGAGCGGCGATACCCGGAAGTAACATTCCGGCTATCGCCGCAGCGATGGCTGCGGCTGGAGAGAGGGACACGGACGGCTTCGGGGGCCCCGATCTAAGGTAAGTGGTACATAATGAGCTAGTATGCTAGTCATACTAGCTCATTATAGCTTTGTCTTGCAGGTTGGCTTAAAAGAAAAAAAAAATGTAAATGGGTTTACAACCACTTTAATGGTACCGTAACAATTTAAGATGCACAAAAGTATAAAACAAGTAAAGTTTTAACATCAACATACATATTTGTTTAAAATATATCTGTCTATTCGTTCAGGGGGGGATACAACTAACAAAAATTGGCAGTACCAGTTCACCCTGTATCAGTTAACCACATGCCAACCAGCGCACGACGATATACGTCGGCACAATGGCTCGGCTGGGCAAATGGGCATACAGATACGTCCCCTTTAAATGGCGGCATTGTGGGAATTGCCCGCCGCGTGCTCCGTGCCCGTGGGACCTGCGGACTCGATGTCTGCCGGTTTCCCGTGATCGGGACACCACGGAGAGGCAGAACGGGGAGATGCCTATGTAAACAAGGCATTTCCCTGTTCTGCCTAGTGACAGGACACTGATCTACTGCTCCCTGTGATTGGGAGCAGTGATCACTGTCGTGTCAGTGGTAGCCCATCCGCCCCACAGTTAGAATCACTCCCTAGGACACACTTAACCCCTTCAGCTCCCCCTAGTGTTTTTTCCTGCCAGTGTCATTTACACAGTAATCAGTGCATTTTTATAGCACTGATCGCTGTATAATTGACAATGGTCCCAAAATAGCATCAAAAGTGTCTGATGTGTCCGCCATAATGTCGCAGTCACGATAAAAATCGCAGATCACCGCCATTACTAATACAAAATTAAAAATACAAAATATATTTTTTGGGGATATTTATTGTAGCAAAAAGTAAAAAATATTGTTGTTTTTTTCAAAATTGTTGCTCTTTTTTTGTTTATAGCGCAAAAAATAAAAACCCCAGAGATTATCAAATACCCCAAAAGAAATCTCTATTTGTGGGAAAAAAGGACGTCAATTTTGTTTGGGAGCCACGTCGCATGACCGCGCAATTGTCAGTTAAAGCGACGCAGTGCCGAATTGCAAAAAATGGCTCGGTCATTGGGCAGCCAATTCTTCTGGGGCTGAGGTGGTTAAGTTAGCATTATTAGTATTATTTTTATTTAGGATTTATTTAGCGCCAACAGATTGTTTAGCACTTTACAAAATGAGGGCAGACAGTACAGTTACAATACAATGCAATACAAGAGGAATCAGAGAACTATATTTAAAAAACAAAGTTTAAGATTTGTTTTACTTGCTGTAGCAATGTGTTTCTTATATTCTTTTTTAGCCACCTTGATTGCTCCCCTGCATTTCTTGTTGTAGCAGCAAAAAAAAAAAAAAACTAGCTAAATGCCCTTTTCTACCTACCTATGCTTGCCATCACCAACCCAAGGTTTCTGTGTACTTCCTGAAAGGGACCTATGATGAGTGTCCACGTTACTGCCTAAATGACGTGGACACTTCCTATTGGATGGCTTGTGGCATAGTCCTCTCAGTAGAGAGAATTTGATGACATCATCAAAGGTGGGACAGGAACCTGGATGGGGCACTTAGTTGGGTATATCTTGCTTCACCAGGTAAGGGAGAAATTGTCTGTCAAGATGGGTTAGAGAGGGGTGGAGGACAGGTGTGGGGAAAAAAAAAAGTTTTGCATGGAGTAGGGCTTTAAGAGAATGTATAACATAGTATTAATAACAATTATGGATAATTAAGGTATCAAGAGATAAGATGGCATTTCAGAGAAAACGGTCAGTTAGAGAAGAAATATAATTCTGAACACAGACACTTCCTGTCCTGTAAACTCTAGTAAGCTTATCTATGTCTAAAATTCAACCTTACCCAGAACAATAGACTGCATACCTTAATTGGTATAAAATATTTGCATTGACCCATGGCTTCCTATAAACGCATACAGTATTTATATAAGGGGTAGGTTTCGTAGTCTGTATCTGGTCTATACTAGACATGTGCGATTCGTTTCGTATGAATTGAAAATTTGTACGAATTTATGGAAATTCCTACATTCGGAAGCACCCGAAATACGAATTTCTATTCTTACGAATTTTATACGAAATTTTGTTGACGAATTTTGTTTTGGGAGTGGGAGACTGCTCAGACTGTTACTGGTAGTCGATGGGAGATTCAGAATTGGACAAAATAAAAATGTTCGTTAATATTGTTTTATTATTGTCATAATAATTACGATTTTTCGTTATGATGAAGTTAAAAACCCAGGAAGTCAGCACAGAATATGGATGATGGGAGCCCCTCTCAAAATGAGCACAGCAGGGGTACAGCCCCAGGAGGAAGTCAGCACAGCACAGGGATGGTGGGAGCCCCTCATAATGAGCACAGCACAGGGATGGTGGGAGCCCCTCATAATGAGCACAGCAGGGGTACAGCACCAGGAGGAAGTCAGCACAGGGATGGTGGGAGCCTCTCATAACGAATGTTTGTAATTGTTACGAAAAGTTACGAACCTAACGAATCGTATTTCAAAGTCCAAATTAAATTTCGGACACAAATTATGAAATACGAATTAACGGGCTACTACAAATGGATCATGGACCATCTAGGCTCTGAGGAAAGGGGTGCGCCCCAGAAATGCGCCAGCTATCTAGATGTTTGAGGTATTGTCCAACCCTCTCTGTCATCAAGTTCATTCAGCGGGTGCCAAGAAATTCCAGCTCATTTGTCCGATAAGCTTTTACCTAAGCTCCATCTGTGAGTAGGATTATTGCTTTTTATTCATATTTTAATAAAACTTTTAAGTGGTAATGCACTAGGTCGGTGCGCCCTCCTTTCTTCTTTCTTTTTTCTAGCCCCTCATAATGAGCACAGCAGGGGTACAGCCCCAGGAGGAAGTCAGCACAGCACAGGGATGGTGGGAGACCCTCATAATGAGCACAGCAGGGGTATAGCCCCAGGAGGAAGTCAGCACAGCACAGGGATGATGGGAGCCCCTCATAATGAGCACAGCAGGGGTACAGCCCCAGGAGGAAGTCAGCACAGCACAGGGATGGTGGGAGCCCCTCATAATGAGCACAGCAGGGGTACAGCCCCAGGAGGAAGTCAGCACAGCACAGGGATGGTGGGAGACCCTCATAATGAGCACAGCAGGGGTATAGCCCCAGGAGGAAGTCAGCACAGCACAGGGATGATGGGAGCCCCTCATAATGAGCACAGCAGGGGTACAGCCCCAGGAGGAAGTCAGCACAGCACAGGGATGGTGGGAGCCCCTCATAATGAGCACAGCAGGGGTATAGCCCCAGGAGGAAGTCAGCACAGCACAGGGATAATGGGAGCCCCTCATAATGAGCACAGCAGGGGTACAGCCCCAGGAGGAAGTCAGCACAGCACAGGGATGATGGGAGACCCTCATAATGAGCATAATGAGTCGACGACTGCCATATTGAGAAAGGTATTTTTTGCTTTTTAACTTCATCATAACGAATGTTCGTAATTGTTAGGAAAAGTTAGCGAATCGAACGAAAATTCGTATTTCGTACGAAACTAATCCAAATTTAATTTCGGACACGAATTACGAAATACAAATTTTCGTCTAATACGAAACGGAACGAAACAAAACAAAATAATTGATGGCGCAGATGTCTAGTCTATACCGAAGAAAATAATATTAAGATCTTAAAGTGGAACCTAAAGTAGAAATAACAAACTAAGAGGTTGATATACAAATGGTAAATAGGCTGTTGACTTTGCAAGGGAAGGGAAGTTATACTTTGCAAGGGAATTATCCCCAGAGTTTAATCAATGAGGCAAAATTCTGCTGACGTTTATTATTAAATCATGTGCAAGCAAGCTAAAAAAGAGAAAAATAACATTTAGACTGTTTACAAATTAGATTTTTTGGCCCTATGAATAGGATTTCAATAAATTCAACCTCCCACAAACTAGGAGGTTCAAGTTAGATGCCAAGCGCATTCCAAAAATCTTCATACTTTTCCTGCTAAAAGGAATGTCTAAATAAAGAATTCCAGTAAATCATATATCTAGGTAAAATAACGCCTTTACATGAAAATAGATCTTTGTGCCCGAAAGGTGATTTAACAGTTAGTGTAGCATACTTGGAATGGGAGTCCAAATTGACAAGGGTGACTTCTCTTACTGCTCCAGTCCTAACACCCCTGGTTAGGGAGACGAGGATTGTAGGAAAAGATTGGTACGAGTGCAGATGGGTGATTTTACTGTCACAGGAACTTTGAGCATGCTGTCAAAGGCTTTGGAGTAATAAGATGATTTAGATCACCTATGAGATGAGACTAAAGACAGGTTGGGGTCAACAACAGGGGGGCAATGCAGTGTGCAGACAGAGATGGGGTCAGAAACAGGCTGGGTCAGTAATTTGCAGACAGCAAGGTCCCAGAGGGTCGGCCTAAAATCGCTTTGGTCAAACAAGCTGAGTTTGAAGAGCAGATAAGCAGAAAAGAAGAAGTTGCAGATGCCCAAGAAACAAACAGTGACAGGAATTTAATGAGTCGGGGTCAGGGGGGTATCATGAAATCAGTGGGCTCGTGTGCAAAATCAAAAGTGGGCTCTAGGTGGCGCTAAAAGTTTGCGAAGTGAAATTGAAAAGTGGGTGTGGTTTAAATTACGCTAAATATTCAGCGTAGCTTGAAGGAGGTGTGATTAAATCAAATCCGGGATGACTTACATAGTGCAGAATGTGGCAATATTAAAAAGGGAATGTACCGTGTGGAGTGTACGGCGGTGGGTAGTTTGTTTAGGAGAGGGGTTTGGAGTGTATAGAGGTGGGTAGTATGTTTAGGAGAGGGGTGTGGAGTGTATGGCGGTGGGTAGTATGTTTAGAAGAGGAATGTGGAGTGTATAGAGGTGGGTAGTATGTGCAGGGAGAGGAGTGTGGAGTGTATGGAGGTGGGTAGTATGTGCAGGAAGAGGAGTGTGGAGTGTATGGAGGTGGGTAGTATGTGCAGGGAGAGGAGTGTGGAGTGTACGGAGGTGAGTAAGAAGTGCAGGAAAGGAGTATGAAGTGTACATAGGTGGGTAGTATGTTTAGGAGAGGGATGTGGAATGTATGGAGGTGGGTAGTATGTGCCAGAGAGGCGTGCGTAGTATATGGCAGTGGGTAATATGTGCAGGAGAGGAGTGTGAAGGGTACGGCGGTGGGTAGTATGTGCAGGGAGAGGAGTGCAGAGTATACAGTATGGCAGTGGATTGTATGTGCAGGAGAAGAGTATGGAGTATATGGCAGTGGGTAGTATGTGCAGGTTCGTAATACGGAGTGTATGGCGGTGGGTAGTATGTGCAGGATGGTGTCAATAGGGCATTGGATAGTGTCAGTAGAGCAATAGACAGTGTCAACATTTTGTTATGTTTATTATTTTATATGTTATTATTTTTTACAATTTTATTTTTTTATTATTTTTTTACAAAGATTTTGTGGTGGCAGTGAACGGTGTCAGTAGAGCAGTGGATGATGTCAGTCGTTTTTTTTTTTTTTATCTTTTTAGTTTTTACAATTTATTTTTTTAATAATTTTTTTCAGAATGCTTTTTTTTTGGGGGGGGGGGGGGCAGTGGACTGTGTCAGTAGGGCAGTGGACTGTGTCAGTAGTTTATTGTCTTTATTAATTCATTTTCTATTATTTTTTACAATTTTATTTTTATTTTATTTTATTTTTTAAAATATTTTTTTATCACAGTGCTTCGGTTGGGGGTGGGCTGTGATTGGTGTTGTCAGTAGAGCAGTGGACAGTTTCATTTTTTTTTTTTTTCATTATTTATACATATTTACAAATGTATTCATTTTTTTTTTACAATTAAAGTGCTTGTAAAGGCAGATGTTTTTTATTTTTTATCCTAAGGCATTCTATGCATCAAGATAAAAAAAACTTCTGTGTGAAACAGCCCCTTCAGCCTCCCTAATGCTTACCTGAGCCCATTTCAATCCAGCGATGTTGTACAAGAGGCTTGTCTGTCCGGAACTCTTCCTCCCAATCGGCTGAGACACAGCTATGGGCACCATTTTCTATCGCTGCTGTCAATCAAAGCAAGTGAGCCAATCAGGAGAGAAAGGGATATGGGTTGGGCCGCGGCTCCATGTCTGAATGGACGCACAAAGCACTGGCTAAGCCTGGGTGTCCCCATAGTAAGCTGCTTGCTTTGGGGCCACTCAGTAGAAGGGAGGGGCCAGGAGCACCAGTAAGGGACCCGAGAAGAGGAAGATCTGGGCTGCTTTGTGCAAAACCACTGCATAGAACAGGTAAGTATGAAATGTTTGTTTTTTTAAGAAAAAAAACAAAAACAAGCCTTTAGCCCTGGTACACACTGGTGCGTTTTGACATGTCAAATCGTATGTCAAATCGGCGATATTTGCCGCAAATTGCGGGCAATGGCACCGTCCTAATCAGTGCGACGCTGCATCTGCGGCGCTGCACCGATTTCAAAAAGTAGTTTCTGTACTACTTTTTGCGATTTCGGCCGCGATTTACTTTGACATCTGTGTCAGATGTCTTTGTAATCGCGTCTGAAATCGGGACTGCCAGCGGGAGTGAAATCGTGCAAGTTCAGCTGAACTCGCACGGCTTCACTCCCGCAGCCCACTGTGAACCTGGGCTTAGTATCACTTTAATTTCTTATTATGTTGTTCTTCATTTTTTTCACAATTCTTATTTGAGGGGAGAAGGTTGGGGTAGAGGATCATGTCAGTAGAGAGGTGGATGGTGTCAGTCGTTTTTTATTTTAGTTTTTTTACAATTACATTTTTTACTATTTTTTTTTTTTTTTATTATAATTATTTTTTACAAGTTAATTTCTTTTTTTTTTTTACAATGCCTTTTTTTTCTTCCCAGGTCAGGATCCACTGGTACAGATATCAAACTAGCGTGGTGTTGACAGACATAGACTTCGCCCTACATGTTCGGTCAGATGTGATGTCATCGGTGGCATGATCCTGACCCAGGAATCTTTGTATTTTTTATATTTTTAGAAAATTAAATTTTATTGAAATTTTAGAACAGGTGCATACAACAGAAAATCACACATCACGGAAACAAACAGACCGCTCACAAAAAGAACAGTACAAGCCTACATCAAAACGTAAACAAAGGAAGATAAAAAAAAAAAACACCCCACATTTACCCATACAAAACATTTCACAGTTTATGTTTTTTCTTTTTTATCAGCCCTGTTAGGGGGCTTTGGTGAGATATCAAGAGTCTAAACAGACCCAGAGAACCGGAGGGGCACACGGGGAGTCGGAAGAGGACAGGGGGAGCAGGAGGAGGACACGGGAGCCAGAGGAGCACATTGGGAGCTGAAGGAGGACCCCCGGGAGCCGGAGGAGCACACAGGGTACTGAAGGAGGACATGGGAAGCAAGAGGAGCACACGGGAACCAAAGGAGGACACAGAGAGCCGAAAGAGCACACAGGGAGCCGGAGGAGGACACGGGGAGCCAGAGGAGGACATGGAGAGCTGGAGGAGCACACGGAAAGCTGGAGGAGCACACGGGGAGCCGGAGGAGGACATGGGGCCCAGAGGTTAAGGGAAATTTGTTGGGCCGTCAGGTTGATTGTGGTGGGGGGCTGTTACAAGCACCAACCTTGTTGGTTGGAGGGTAGACAGTGGAGGAGACCTTGCGTGGAGAGTGAAGAAGTTTCTGCTTTTGACTGCTGGGTTGCATTTTTGGTTATTTTTGGCTCTTTTTCCTTGCAGCTTTTTAACACCTTTTTCTGGCACATTTTAAACAGCCTTTTTTTTCTCTTTTTTTCCTTTGTAGCGCTACCCCCAGTTAAGAGAGCCGCTGATATTGATTTGGGCCCTGCAGTGCACCGCTGTCAACCCCCGGCAATCGGCTCTAACCTCCCGTGGCACAGCTGGTGATAGAGAGATAGGACCGCGTGATCGCAACTGTTGGTGACGCAGTCCTATAACAAACATACACAGAATATACTTTAAAACTCCTATTAAAGTAAGCGGAACTGACACCAAATGTACTTTACCCAGATATTTTACTGAGGCTAATGGGCAAGTAATAAACAACAGTATAACAAGTTGCAGATCCCTGCAATAAACAGTAATAAAGATAAACAGAGTAATCAGAATAATAAAGTATTGCTATGCAACTCTAGCGCTGCCCTTTTACAGCTACTTCCCCTCATGGGTAGACTAACACCCAGCAATGTCTACCTATGCAGTCAGGCCTGACTGATCTAAATGGAAGTTCAGTGAAACAATATTCGCTAGCAATCTCTCGGTGGTGCACTTGAAGAACAACTTTGTAATCCCAACGAATAGTAAAGATAAAGTATCTGTCTTTAAACAGCTCTCACCACCTGGACAAGTCCAAGTCCCTTTCCTCCATCGATTCGTCTAGGAACAGGAATCCACCGACATCCAAGTCTTCAATCCTTCTGGTGTACTGCAGCAAGGAGGATTAGATGTCTCTAAGGCTCTGCTAGGCTGGCAGAGGGCTCTTTGGAAAGGAGCACACGGCCCAGGCTTCAGGCCTTGTGCACACAGCAGTTCAGCACAGACATCCTCTTGCTAGGAGAGGGGGGTCCAAAGAGGCTGACCAAAACTCTGCCTCCCCTTTATAAAGTCTGCCCCAGCAGTCTCTGTTCTGGAGCAATGCACCCTGGGTGCTGCAAGATGTACTGGGAGATGTAGTCTCTCTCTCCTCTGCTTTCACTTCCATAATGTCTCTTTACTTCCTCCTGACTCACCTCTCACCTGGAACTTCTTGTCTCTCTGCATTAAAGGGGAACACCCCGCTACACACTCCCCCCACTTGAACTCTTTGGTCCCCAAAGATAAACTTCAACAAATACTGTTTACCATTTTGGACAATGTCGAGCATGATGTTGGCATAGGGAATTCCCACCAAAACTTTGGGATGGAACTCTCTTGCCCACAGGTCACACTACCATGAGTGGCCTGCCTAACTGTGCCAGAGAGTGAGCTGGGGTTGCCCTCCACCAAATGGACGGTGGAAGGATCAGGTTGTTCAACACTTCTCCTAGCCGTTACAACAGAGTCCTCTGAGCTCGTCCCCATTTGGGGGTAAGTTAGTTTCTTGGGAGGCCTGATGACTCTGCGAGCCCTCTGCTCTCTTGGTGCTTCTGACTCTGGCACCACAGGCTCTTCTTCAGGAGTAAGTTCAGGTAACATTGCTGGTTCTGGAACCTCTGATTCAGAAGTCGACTGACGTATGGAATCTCTAGAGTCCTCCTCTGCGCAAGTGTCAGGAACATCTTCCCAGTAATCAGCTGAGGGACTGAAGGGTATAAATTCAGTAGCCTCCGGATTCAGCGTTGCATCTGGGGTATCCCCTCCATTTGGGAGATCTATGGCGGACGTTCCCAGAGTCGAGGGAGGCCACAGCCAGTCCAGTTCTCCACCTTCTTCTGTACTCAATTGGGAGGCCTCCCCATCTTTGGCTCGAGAGGTCTGGGACCGAGTGTTCGGCCTAGGAATATCCAGGATAGAGGCCGGTTCAGGGGAGTCTCTCACGGGAGGTATTCTGACTGCCTCAGCAAGTGGGAGCAGGTGGTTCCGATGCCACGTCTTCAGTGGACCCACCTTTCCTTCTGGCTTTAGTTTGTAGACAGGCAAACCGGGCAACTTCCTACAGACAACATAGGGCTCAGATCTCCACCTGTCGGCAAGCTTGTGTTTTCCAGGGACCCCCAGATTGCGTAGCAGTACTCGGTCCCCGGGCTGCAGATCTTGCACTCGAACCTTCAGATCAAAATTTCTCTTGTTGCGGGCCCCCCTTTGATCCGAAGCCGCCTGGGCTTGTTCATAGGCCACCTGCAAGCTACGTCTAAGTCTGTCCACGTATCTCTTGTGGGATGTAGCTGAGGTATTGTCTATAGAAGTGCCAAAGGCCAGGTCCACAGGTAGCCTTGCTTCTCTCCCAAACATAAGTCGATAAGGGGAGTAGCCAGTGGCGTCACTTGTGGTACAGTTATAGGCATGTACTAGGGCTGATATGTGCTGACTCCAGTGTTGCTTCTTCTCTGTTTCTAAGGTTCCCAACATGTTGAGCAGGGTCCGGTTAAATCTCTCCGGCTGAGCATCTCCTTGTGGGTGGTAAGGCGTGGTTCTGGTCTTCTTTATTCCTAATGAATCCAAAAGTCTTCGGATCAACCGACTCTCAAAGTCCCTTCCTTGATCTGAGTGGAGTCTCTGTGGTAGTCCGTAATGGACAAAATACTTCTCCATAAGTATCTTGGCCACGGTGGATGCCTTCTGGTCTTTGGTTGGGAAAGCTTGAGCATAGCGGGTGAAATGGTCGGTTATTACCAGAACATTCCCCAATCCACTCAGGTCGGGTTCGAGGCAGAGAAAGTCAATGCATACCAGATCCATTGGGCCTTGACTCTGTAAGTGGCCCATTGGGGCAGCTTGATGGGGTAGGGTCTTTCTCTGAATGCATCGTGCACAGGAATGGCAATACTCCTCTACTTCTGCCCTCATGCAGGGCCAATAGAACCGATTTCTGACAAGCTGGAAGGTCCTTTCTGCCCCTAGGTGACCATGATGGTCATGCAGGGCAATTAGTACAGTCTCTCGGTGCTTCTCTGGAAGAAATAACTGCCACTTATCTTCTGAGTCATCAGAGGGGCCCCTTCGGTAGACCACTCCCTGATGTACCTGTAGCCTGTCCAATTCCTTCCTCAACAGGCGAGCCTCCTTTGAGGGGTGATGTAGGAATTTGTTGGGATCCTGATTCTCCAGGGCTTCGAGGACCAATCTCCCCATGGGGTCTTCCAATTGGTCACACCTCAACTCCTTCTTGGACAGTCTCGGTAGGTTGTCTTCCTCCAGTTGAGTTAGCCCACAATAGTGTTTGGGGACTCCTACCATGGTAACCCCTATTTCTTCTGCTCTGGAGCCTCCTCTGGCTTGGAATTCAGCCCCTTGACAAAGGGCCCGCACCCCGTCCGGTGCCACTTGGGTCCAATCTTCCCAGTCATTTGTCGTGGCATGAGACCTCCGGGACAGGGCATCTGCATCCCTATTTCCGGCTCCTGGTCTGTACTTCAGACTGAAGTTGAATCCAGACAATGCGGCCAACCACCTGTGTCCGGTGGCATCTAGTTTCGCGGTGGTGAAGAGGTAGGTCAGGGGGTTGTTGTCTGTCTTCACAGTAAACTCTGCCCCATACAAGTAGTCTTTTAGCTTGTCTACTACCGCCCATTTGAGGGCCAGGAATTCCAGCTTATGAGTGGGGTAATTCTTTTCTGAGGGGGTCAGGCTCCTGCTCACATAGGCCACTGGTCGCAGTTGTCCTTCATGTTCTTGGTAGAGTACACCACCTAGACCCTCATGGCTGGCATCCACATGTAATTCATAAGGTCTGGTAGGGTCGGCGTAGGCCAGGACTGGGGCAGTGGTTAAGCTCCTCTTCAGAGCATGAAAGGCCTCTTCACACCTTGGGTTCCACTGATCTTGAACTGACTCACCAGGCCTCCTGGGCCCTGAGTCATCCTCTTCCCCTTCTGCCTTTAGCAATTCATTCAACGGGCGGGCAATCCGAGCAAACCCCTCCACAAACCTCCTATAATAGGAGCAGAACCCCAGGAAGGATCTGAGCTCTGTTACTGTGGTGGGTCGTGGCCAGGAAGTGACTGCTTCCAACTTCTCAGGATCTGTGGCCACCCCTTCTTCAGACACTATGTGCCCCAGATAGTTCACAGAAGACTGGTAGAACCGACACTTCTCGGGGGAAAGCTTAAGTCCCTCTTCGCTGAGTCTTCTCAATACTTTCTCCAACCTGGCTTCATGTTCTTCCAAGGTTCTTCCAAAGACAATGACATCGTCCAAGTACACAAGGACTTCTATAAGATTCATGTCTCCAACAGTCTTCTCCATAAGGCGTTGAAAGGTAGCAGGAGCTCCAGACAGACCCTGAGGCATCCTATTGAATTCGAAGAATCCCACCGGGGTTATGAAGGCTGTCTTCTCCCTGTCTTCTGGATGCATAGGGATTTGATAGTACCCACTCTTGAGGTCCATCACACTGAACCATTTGGCTCCAGACAAACTTTGTAGGGCATCTTCTATCCTTGGCGTGGTGTATTGGTCAGGGATGGTTCTCCTGTTGAGAGTCCTGTAATCGATACAAAGCCTCAACGACCCATTCTTCTTTCTGACCACCACGATTGGGGAGGCATAGGGACTTCTAGACTCCCGGATCACACCAGTCTTCTTTAGTTCTACAAGTTGTTCCCTCAGATCCTCCAGATCTGCCAGGGGGACCCGCCTGACCCTCTCTCGGAAGGGCTTATCTTCTTGGAGGCAGATCCGATGGGTGGCACTTCTTGCACACCCCACATCGAATTCATCTTCGGAAAAGATCTTCTCCCACCTGGTCAGCTGGGCCTTGGCTCTTTCTTTCCAAGCCCTGGGTAGGTTCGGGTTTTCCATGGACAGTTTCTCCCAAACATCTCCTCCGTCACCCGTCCCCTTGACTTCGGACCAAGTGACCGGGGCAGCAGGGCTCACCTGACCAAGCAACACTCTGGCAGGGATCTCCATGGGTCCTCCCGTAGTGTTCCTAACACTCACCGGAACTCTGCCATGGGCCTTCTTCAGGGCCTTGAACGGAATCACTTCTGGTATCACTTCCAGGCCTGAGGACTCTTCCCTTGGGTCTGATTCCAGCATGACAAAGGGGCCAGGTTGTTCCCACGAAAGCTTCACAGTGGCCCTAAGACAGGTTACTTCTCCGGGCTGTAGCACTACTCCTTCTCTGCCAAGTCTCCACACCTTCCCTATCCCCTCTCCCGGGGTCTTCTGCTCTAAGACCAGTCGTTGGTAGGCCGTCTTTAGCATGGGATGGATTTTGGTGGCTGAATGGTTTCTCTCTTTCACTAGAGGGGTCAGGAGTCTCCTGACTAGATCCGTGTTTGTCCCAATGATCAGGGAAATCTTGCTGGCTCCAGGCGGCCGGGGACACACAACTGCCAGGGTGTCAAACACTTCAGCCTTCCCAGCCACGGATGGGTCGAAAGTCATCTTTATGGGCAGGTACCCATCATAAAGGAAACTCTGGGTTCCAAGTCCCCATATCTCCAGCTCTTCTATCTTCTGGATAGGCAGATGACTCAAGTGCCTATCATAGAAGTCCCGGTATAGTAAAGTCACCTGTGCTCCGGTGTCCAAAAGAGCTTTAGTATAGACTCCTTCCACTTGAATGGGCACAGTAGGAGACGGGCCCACCAGTTCCTTTGGGTATGGCTGGACTGGGGTCACCTCTTTTTTTGGCTTTCGACCCTTGCCCTGCTCCTTTTGGACTTTAATTTTTCCTGAGCCTGGCATGCATTGACTTTCTCCCTCTCAATGGGGGCACAAACCCGCTGAGGGATGTTATTGTTCCTTTTAGGTGGATGTTCCTTCTTTGGGGTGCTGTACTTCCACTGAGGGGTCTTGCCCCCTCCCTCTGGGGTACATCTTGGTGGGGGTGTACTATACCTCCTCCTAGGAGTTTTGTCTCCTCCATTCTTGGCCTTTTTTTTTTAGTTTGGAGCGCACTGAAGATGATGGGCACCCGGTTGACTCCTTCACCGGGGCCCTTTGGAGTTTCCCGCCGGCTTGCAATTATCTGTTCTCTTCTTCTTTGGGCTGGAGCATACGTTAGCAAAGTGGCCACTCCCTCCGCAGTTATAGCAAATCACCTCTTCTCGGTCCTGTAGGGAGGCCAGTGCTGAGGTGTTCGGGAACAACTCTTTCTTGGGCTTGGTTTCTCTCGTCTTCTCTGATCTTTCTCCATCAAAGAGGTCAGCATCTCCAACACTTGGGCCATTTGCGATTTCAGAGTGTCAACCTCCGCATCTCTTTCTGGGCTCTTGACCGAATGGACCAACACTGGTACAGGTGTGACATTCGCCTTGGCCACCTGCTGATCTTCCTGCAGCGCCTCTTCGTCCCTAATAATTTTTATTAGATCAGAGTAGGTTAGTGACATTCCTCCTCCTGAGGTTTTCAGGTGCAGCCAGACCGGGTCTGAGCGCCGCGCTCCCCTCATGATCTGCTTCATGCGTGCTTCATCTGCATCTTTGGGCAGCATTCCCTTCTTCAGTACAATCTTGCATAACTGCCTGTTCAGCCTTCTAACATATTCTGACAGTTTCTCATTCGGCTGCTGGAGAGTGTGTTCAATTTGATAAATCATCTCTGACACCTTCTCCAGCTGACCAAACTCTTCCTGCAGCATGGCCAGGCAATCTTGAGCTGTACAGTTTTCATTTCCAAACCGGAAGCTCTTCACCGCTTCTGCCGCGGCACCTTTCAGACTTTCTAAGACTCGCTGTCTCTTCTGTGCCTCAGGCACCTCCCATGCTTCTACTGCCTGCAATGCCTGTTCCACCCAAGTGTCAAAATCTTCCTCCCCCGCAGGGACGGGGAGCTTCCCTGAGAAGGTGCTAAGCTTCCGGTAACCGGCCTCTACATGCACCGTACTGCTTTTCTGGCACTTAATTACAAGGTCTCCTAGAGCATTCAACAATTCAGGCCCTATAGCGGCCAGCGGTGATCCCGGGCTTAATAGTTCCTTAAGCTTTTCTGCTTTAGGGGATAGTGGTGGAGATAATTGTGGGAGTGATGGCTTTGGTGTCTGAAACCATTCTTCCTTCACTGGCAGCGTATGTATCAAGTGATAGATCTGATTATCTATGGCTTGTATACTCTGACTTTTAAAATGCTCTGGGATTTCGTTTTTCCATTCTACCAGTGCGTATGTAAACAAGATCACTGGATCTGGCCTAAAATCCATCACCCATGCTTTGTGGCTCGGAGACAGTAACAATACGAGCTGTTTTATCTCCTCTTCCTTCCATCTTTCCCCCGGGAGTACAATGACTACCGCCGCGGTTGGATCGGCGCCAATCGCTGCGCACCACTGTGACATTGCCAGCGGGTCCATGCTGGTACTCCTGACCGGCTTGATTGCAGCGTGCAACGTACAAGGATCCCGGACTCGAGCCCCCACATGTAGCGCTACCCCCAGTTAAGAGAGCCGCTGATATTGATTTGGGCCCTGCAGTGCACCGCTGTCAACCCCCGGCAATCGGCTCTAACCTCCCGTGGCACAGCTGGTGATAGAGAGATAGGACCGCGTGATCGCAACTGTTGGTGACGCAGTCCTATAACAAACATACACAGAATATACTTTAAAACTCCTATTAAAGTAAGCGGAACTGACACCAAATGTACTTTACCCAGATATTTTACTGAGGCTAATGGGCAAGTAATAAACAACAGTATAACAAGTTGCAGATCCCTGCAATAAACAGTAATAAAGATAAACAGAGTAATCAGAATAATAAAGTATTGCTATGCAACTCTAGCGCTGCCCTTTTACAGCTACTTCCCCTCATGGGTAGACTAACACCCAGCAATGTCTACCTATGCAGTCAGGCCTGACTGATCTAAATGGAAGTTCAGTGAAACAATATTCGCTAGCAATCTCTCGGTGGTGCACTTGAAGAACAACTTTGTAATCCCAACGAATAGTAAAGATAAAGTATCTGTCTTTAAACAGCTCTCACCACCTGGACAAGTCCAAGTCCCTTTCCTCCATCGATTCGTCTAGGAACAGGAATCCACCGACATCCAAGTCTTCAATCCTTCTGGTGTACTGCAGCAAGGAGGATTAGATGTCTCTAAGGCTCTGCTAGGCTGGCAGAGGGCTCTTTGGAAAGGAGCACACGGCCCAGGCTTCAGGCCTTGTGCACACAGCAGTTCAGCACAGACATCCTCTTGCTAGGAGAGGGGGGTCCAAAGAGGCTGACCAAAACTCTGCCTCCCCTTTATAAAGTCTGCCCCAGCAGTCTCTGTTCTGGAGCTGCAAGATGTACTGGGAGATGTAGTCTCTCTCTCCTCTGCTTTCATTTCCATAATGTCTCTTTACTTCCTCCTGACTCACCTCTCACCTGGAACTTCTTGTCTCTCTGCATTAAAGGGGAACACCCCGCTACACCTTCAGCCTACTAATTAAGGGGAGTGGTTAATTGGTCACAGGTGCTTGAGGCCTATATGAACTTCTGTAGAGCTCATTTAGAGCCTGCTCATTTTCAGTTGCTGGAACTCTGTCCAAGTGGAACTGGACTAAGTGGTGAGTTAAAATCAAGAGTTTAAAACAGGAGGTTAAAACAGGGGTCATAGTAGGTGTGTAGTGTGAGTACCTGGGTGTTGTCTGAGTAGTGTGTGTGGATCGTTAGTACTTGTGTATTGTAGGTGCACGCTAGTCTGCGAGTGCAGCGGGTCCATTGGTCTGCGAGTGCACGCTGGTCCGTTGGTCTGTGGGTGCACGTAGGTCTGCGAGTGCACGCGGGTCCGTTGGTCTGCGAGTGCACGCTGGTCTGCGAGTGCACGCGGGTCCGTTGGTCTGCGAGTGCACGCTGGTCTGCGAGTGCACGCGGGTCCATTGGTCTGCGAGTGCACGCTGGTCTGCAAGTGCACGCGGGTCCGTTGGTCTGCGAGTGCACGCTGGTCTGCGAGTGCACGCGGGTCCATTGGTCTGCGAGTGCACGCTGGTCTGCGAGTGCACGCGGGTCCGTTGGTCTGCGAGTGCACGCTGGTCTGCGAGTGCACGCGGGTCCGTTGGTCTGCGGGTGCACGTAGGTCTGCGTGGTACCTGTGTATTGTCTTTTTGAGTACCTGTGTATTGTCTTGTTGAGTACCTGTGTATTGTCTTGTTGAATAGTTAGGTCAGGAAGCTAGTGTTAGGTAATTTGGACAGGGTATAATCTCGAATCCTCATTAAATTAATAGGTACGATGCCCAGCGGGTGTGGCGAGGCGACTCGGTGTACATCTTGCAGCATGTATGCGTTCCTTGATCATCTGATCGAGGGCGATTACTGCTGTGCAAAATGTAAGCACATTGTTTCCCTGGAAGCCCAGGTTCTGAATCTAGGGAAGCAACTGTCAGCACTGGGAAGTCCCTCCACACTAAAGGAGAGCTGGATACGTACCCGGCAGGTGATGGCAGGGGCCAGCACAGAGGTGGGTGGAGACAAAGAGGTGCAGGCACTAGAAAATAGTAGATGGGTGACAGTCAGGAAGGGTAGAGGGCGAAGTGCCAGGGAGGCCGATCCAGGGCTGGAGCATCCCAATAAGTATGCTCCATTGAGTAACATTGGTGAAACCAGTCCGGGACCAGCACTGCTGGAGCTGAGGGACTCTCCTAGCTGCCAGGGGAAGAACTCCTCCAGTGAGAGTGGGGGGGAAGCGAAGGGAAAGGAAAGACAGATTCTGGTGGTAGGGGACTCAATTCTTAGAAGGACAGAGAGGGCAATCTGTAACAAAGACCTGAAGCGCCGAACATCACGGATCTGGTGGACAGATTACTGGGAGGGGCTGGGGAAGACCCAGCTGTCATGGTGCACGTTGGCACCAATGACAAAGTCAGAGGCAGATGGAGTGTCCTAAAGAACGATTTTAGGGACTTGGGAGCTAAATTGAGGAAAAGGACCTCCAAGGTAGTATTCTTGGGAATACTACCGGTACATCGAGCCACACCAGAAAGGCAGAGGGAGATTAGGGAAGTGAACAAGTGGCTGAAGAGCTGGTGTAGTAAGGAGGGGTTTGGGTTCCTGGAGGACTGGGCCGACTTCTCAGTCGATAACCAACCAGTACTATAGAAGGGACGGACTGCACCTAAATGAGGAGGGTGCAGATCAGCTGGGAATAAGGATGGCCAAAAAGTTAGAGGGGTTTTTAAACTAGGTGACAGGGGGGAGGGTCCAGAGATAGTGAGAGTCAGCGGGGAACATATTCTAAAGGGTAGTATTAGGGGCATTAGTGGTAGGGTAACCAAAGAACATAAACCCAAGGTAAGTATAGTAGCAAGTCCTAGTTGCAATCTGGGAACACCCAAGAGGATAGTATGTGACCGGTCAAATAATATGAATGCATTAAAGTGTCTGTTCACCAACGCCAGAAGTCTGCCAAGCAAAATAGGTGAGTTGGAAGCTCTGGTGCATGAGGAGAGCTATGATGTAATCGGTATTGCTGAAACTTGGCTTCATTCCTCACATGACTGGGCTATTAATATTCCTGGCTATGGACTCTTTCGGAAAGACAGGGTAAAAAGGAAGGGTGGAGGGGTCTGTCTCTATGTGAGAAGTGATCTCAAAGCGAGTGTGAAAGAGGACCTGGTGGATGGAGAGTGTGATGAGTCTGAAGCATTATGGGTGGAACTGCATACAGATGTGCGTAGTTCAAAGCTAATCATTGGAGTTTGTTATAGACCACCCAATGTAAATGAGGAGTTAGAGACTCAGCTCCTTGCACAGATGGAAAGGGCTGCAAGGGCTGGGACGGTGATAATAATGGGGGATTTTAACTACCCAGAAATTGACTGGAGTAATGGAACTGCTGGGACAGTTAAAGGGCAAAAATGTATAAACCTATTGCAGGACAATTTTATGGTCCAGTTTATTGAGGCCCCAACTAGGAATGATGCTCTGTTGGACCTGGTAATCTCAAACCATGCAGAGCGTATTACTAATGTTCAGATAAAGGAACACCTGGGTAGCAGTGACCATAACATGATTTCATTTGATGTTAGTTGTAAGCAAAAATCACATACAGGAAAGATAAAAACACTTAATTTCAAGAGAGCAAATTTTCCAAGGATGAGCGCTGCTCTCCAGGACTTAGACTGGGAAGGAATATTGGCATCAATGGGCACAGAACAGAAATGGGAATTCTTCAAAAAGACTGTTTGTGAACTCACTGCAAAGTATATTCCCATGGGCAATAAGTTTAAAAGGCTAAAAATAAAACCTATGTGGCTCACTGCCAAAGTTAAAAAAGCTATAAACTATAAGAAAAGAGCTTTTAAAAAATATAAAAATGAGGGAACACTAGTGTCATTTAAATGTTACAAAGAATATAACAGGATATGTAAAAAGGAAATCAAGGATGCAAAAATTCAAAATGAATGACAGATTGCAAAAGATAGTAGGACAAACCCCAAAAAATTATTCAAATATATTAATAGTAAAAAGGTCAAGTCATGTAGGCCCTTTACAAAATAATCTAGAGTGGGTGACTGGGGACAAAGAGAAGGCTAATTTATTAAATACTTTCTTCAGTTCTGTGTATACAATGGAGCATGGGGGAGCTCATGTCCAAAATGGGGGTGGTAGTGACACAGCCCCAAATCCACAATGGCTCAAAAGTGATATGGTCCAGAAATATTTAGATGGAATAAAGGTGGATAAAGCACCTGGACCAGATGGCATACACCCACGGATCCTAAAAGAATTGAGCTCTGTAATTTCAAAGCCATTGTATTTAATTTTTAGGGACTCATTAATGACAGGAATAGTACCACTGGATTGGTGCAGGGCCAATGTGGTGCCTATATTTAAAAAGGGAATTAAGTCTTTACCAAGTAACTATAGACCTGTTAGTTTAACTTCTATAGTTGGGAAAATACTGGAGAGATTAATAAAAGACCACATAGATGAATTCTTGCTGGAAAAAAACTATTTAAGCAACAGACAGCATGGACAGCATAGATTCATGAAAGACAGAAGTTGTCAGACAAACCTGATTTCTTTTTATGAAGAGGTAAGTAAGACCTTGGACAGAGGGGTGGCAGTGGACGTGGTATATTTGGATTTTGCAAAAGCGTTCGATACAGTTCCCCACACACGGCTCATGTGTAAGGTAAAGTCTACAGGATTGGAAATATCAGTTTGTAAATGGATAGAAAACTGGCTAAAAGACAGAATTCAGAGAGTAGTGGTTAATGATTCTTACTCTGAATGGTCCAAGGTTATCAGTGGTGTACCCCAAGGTTCAGTGCTGGGACCCTTACTTTTTAATATGTTTATAAATGATATTGGGTCTGAGATCAAAAGTAACATTTCTGTCTTTGCAGATGACACTAAGCTATGCAGTGGAATAACGTTCTTACAGGATGTCGCCAATTTACAAGCCGACCTCAATGCTCTGTCTAATTGGGCGACTATGTGGCAGATGAGGTTTAATGTTGATAAATGTAAAGTTATGCACTTGGGGGCTAATAATATGAATGCATCATACATACTAGGGGGAGTACAACTGGGGGGATCCGTAGTGGAGAAGGATCTGGGGGTTTTGGTAGATCATAAGCTCAATAATGGCATGCAATGCCAAGCTGCGGTTTCCAAAGCGAGCAAAGTCCTTTCTGGTATTAAGAGAGGTATGGTCTCCAGAGAGAGAGATATAATTTTGCCCCTGTTCAAATCATTAGTAAGACCTCATCTGGAATATGCAGTTCAGTTTTGGGCCCCAGTTCTCAAAAAGGATATTGGGGAACTGGAGAAAGTGCAGAGAAGGGCAACCAAACTGATAAGAGGCATGGAGGAGCTCAGCTATGAGGAGAGATTAGAGGAACTGAATTTATTCTCTCTTGAGAAGAGGAGATTAAGGGGGGATATGATCAACATGTACAAATATATAAGGGGTCCATATAGTGAACTTGGTGTTCAGTTATTCACTTTACGGTCAACACAAAAGACAAGGGGGCACTCTTTGCGTCTAGAGGAAAAGAGATTTCACCTCCAAATACGGAAAGGTTTTTTCACAGTAAGAGCTGTGAAAATGTGGAATAGACTCCCTGCAGAGGTGGTTCTGGCCAGCTCAGTAGATTGCTTTAAGAAGGGCCTGGATTCTTTCTTAAATGTACATAATATAACTGGGTACTGACATTTATAGGTAAAGTTGATCCAGGGAATATCCGATTGCCTCTCGGGGGATCAGGAAGGAATTTTTTCCCCTGCTGTAGCAAATTGGATCATGCTCTTCTGGGTTTTTTTTGCCTTCCTCTGGATCAACTGTGGGTATAGAATTGGGTATATGGGATTGTACGATATATGTTTATTTTATTTTATTTATTTTTTTATTTTTTTTTATTTTATTTTATTTTTTTATTTTTTTACGGTTGAACTGGATGGACTTGTGTCTTTTTTCAACCTGACTAACTATGTAACTATGTAACTATGTAACCTCCCTGTGTGGCTTTCAGAGAAGCAGCTGACATCTGCGGGAGGAAGAAGAGGAGAAGCGGCTGTCAGCTGCTTAATTAAAAGCCACAAAGGGAGATCGGTGCTTGTAACTGCCCCCCCACTGCTACACGATCACCCTGACTTTTTCATCATCCATGGGTGAAGGGTGGGTCAGACCACAGTGCCCCCCCTTAGGGCCCATGTGCAGTGAACACCCCGCACCCATGGATGATACGCCACTGGTCAGGGAGCAGGATTGCAGGTCACAGGAAATCTGCTAAAGACCTTTTAGCGTCAAATAGCCTATATGGGTCACTGTGAGCCAGGGGCAGATCCAGGGGGGGGGCAACGGGGCAATTGCCACCCCTGAGAAATGTGTTGCCAGCTGGGTGGGTGAGAGAGAGCGCGGCTCCGTGGGCGGGTGAGATAGCGCACAGCTCCGTGGGTGGGTGCGATAGCTCCGTGGGTGGGTGCGATAACGGGCTCCACGGGTGGGTGCGATAGCATGCACACCGCAGGCTGATAAGATAGCAGGCCGCTCCACGGGTGGGTAAGATAGCAGGCAGCTCCGCGGGCGGCGCGGTTTGTCGGCGGGTGGCGCGGTTTGTGGGCAGACCGGGCTGCTCAGTGTGTTGGCAGGTGAGAGTGAGTGAGCAGGCTCAGTGTGGCAGCTGGTCAATCAGCTAGCCAGGAGCGGGGGAGCAGAGAGATGATATCATCTCTCACCGCCTGTGCCTGCCCTGCATTCCTTCAGTGACTTCCGCCCTCACTGTGCAGGCAGCAGAGAGATTACATTATCGCTCTGCTGCCTGACTCCGGGAGTCTGGAGCACAGCAAGAGACAACCAAAACTACACCTTAGCAGGCAAGTGACAATCCGCAAGGTGTGGCAAGCGACGTGGCAAGTGACAATCCGCAATGGCAGGTGACGTGGCAAGTGACAATCCACAAAGTGTGGCAGTCGACGTGGCAAGTGACAATCCGCAAATTGTGGTAGGTGACGTGGCAAATAACAATCTGCATCTGGTGGCAGGCAAGTGACAATCAGCAAGGTGTGGCAGGTGACGTGGCAAGTGACAATCCGCAAGGTGTGGCAGGTGACTTTGCAAGTGACAATCCACAAGATGTGGCAGGTGATGTGGCAAGTGACAATCCACAAGTTGTGGCAAGTGACAATAAGCAAGGTGTGGCAGGTGACTTTGCAAGTGACAATCCACAAGATGTGGCAGGTGATTGCAGGCAACAGTGGCAAGTGACATACTCTGGGCTCACACTGATTCAGCATTATGGTGAGTTGAACTATTTAATTTTATATTACAATGTAATAATAGAAATAATGCGCTTCAATCATCCTGACACCATAACAACCATGGTGTCGGGATGATTGAAGCGCCAACACCAGCCATTTCCCCGATAAATTGCCCACAAAAAAAACATCTTTTCTGTGCCCCTCCCGAGAAAATACTCTGGATCCGCCCCTGCTGTGAGCAAAACTGCACACACGCCACCAGCAACTGACACTGCAAAGAGATATTCACATGAACATTGGCCCGGGCAAATCATAACTAGCTGGATTTGTTGGGTTTTGTTGAATCTTGTCTCAAATTGACAAAACTTTTATTTAACTTTGAATCCGACTTCTTTGGTGGAGCAAATTCTGGATATTTTCAAGGCTAGCGGGCAAGCAATGTAATACCATACAGGGTAGAGGGTGTCCTTTTAATGCAGTTTTGAGGCTGACATGGAAAAAAATAAGAATATTTTCATTCATGGGAGATGCCTTTATATTAGGCTTAGGCTAATAGGTTTAGGCTAATAGGCTTAGGCTATTAGTGTTAGGCTAGGTGCACACTTATGTGGGCCCTGCTGCCTGTGTTTTCTCAGGCACAACAGCCCATTAATCTGCATCTTATTGTGTAGTAATAGGATTGACCAATGGAAGTAGCAGCCACAGCAAATCTAAAATCTGTTCCCCATGATTAAGCTTCGAGGGGCTGGACAAAACTCGTTGGGACGTGGCCTGGCGGAAGTCAAAACATAGTGTACAAAATCGCTACAAAATCACAGCCCCACGTTCCTTGAGCCCTCTCCCATTCATGTATTCTCAATCATTCCCAAAATATGGAAAATAATAGAGTTCAGATATGTATATGGTAGATATTTTGTTATTGTCAGGACAGTACGTGAGCACTTGAATATGCAGAAAATTCAAACAGGCAAGGCAGGCTTTATCTTGTAATGAGGTTAGTGAATTATCTGACAAAAGCTGCAAATGTTTTTCAGCGGCTGAACTATATGTAAGCAGCTTGGTTAGGCCGCGATATAAAAAGGAGAGATGAGGCAGGTTATATCTTGAAATAAACATTAATGTGTATTATTTGAGAACTAATAGCCACAAATATTTTTCAATGGCTGGACATCATGTAACAGGTTGGAGAGATCTAACAGGTTTTATCTTGAAATAAGCATTGGAGTTTAAATTTATTTGTGGCACACCAGCCACAAATATTGTTCAGTGGTTGAACATTATGTAAGCAGAGTCGTTAGGCTGCATTATAAGAGGGAGAAATAAGTAAGGTTTTATCCTGAAATATATAATAGAGTATATTATCTTAGAAAAATAGCCACAAAATAGCCACAAATATTTTTGAAGATTTACCATTTTGAAAACAGTAAAAATTTGGCAGCAGAGGTCCAGCAAGGGTAATATTTTGTGGCACCTTTACAGTGTTAAAGCACCGGATTAGAGCAGGAGAGGTTCCATCAGCTGGATGACTGGAAGAGGGTTGATGACAATAAAACATTTAGTTTGTAGAACCAACAGCAGAGGGTTTTGTAGTCTTTCGTAATCCAAGATTAGTTCATCTTAATGAAAGTGAGCCAGCCCACACTGTCAGGAGAGAAATTAAATATCCTGCAGAGGTGAAGGCCTTCTTAAACAGCACACTGGCTCCAGTGAATATTGTGCCACTGGTCCAATCTGGACACCCAGAAGTCCATGAGTTCCTATTGTCTGAGAGTGTCCACATTAGCCCTGGACCCAATGTAGTCAGCAAATATGGGGTGCAGGTGCTGCTTGTGAGTTCTGCCTGCAGCCAGGCTTGGCTGCTGTGGTTTTAAAAAACTCTGAAAAGTCATGCTGAAGCAATTGCAAACACTGTTGCTCCAACTTTTAGGGATGTCATCAGAGGGGATCCAGCCACCATCAGGAAATGTGTCACCTCCTCAAATAGTCACATTTTGGGCTGCCCCTCGAAGAGTGGCAGTAGATCTGCCAGTTTATCATTATATCGGAAATCCAACTAAAGATGTCCATTTCTTTAATGACCCAAAGGGTTCTTTCTCAGGCATGTGAGCATACAATACCTTATTTTCCTCAATTTGTCTGCAGCAGGGGGCACCAAGTACTTTGCATTGTTGAAGACAACACTGACTTCTACAATCTCACCCTAGGGCGGAACACCCCTTTGAAGCCTGCCCCATTTCCTCCTCCTCACCACCAGCACTCCAACCCTTTTTCTCTTTGTATTTCCCCTTCGGCCTTTTGCTGCCTCTGCCTCACGGGATGGAGGCAGTAAGCAAATGATTCTACTGACCCTGAGACAACAGAAAGTCCTCCTCTTCTTCTGCTGCACCTCAAGTGCCTAGTCTACTATGACTTTGAGTGTGTACTTCAGGAGAAACATGAGAGGGACTGTGTAGCTAATCCCCACCTCCACACAGCTCCCCATTTTGGTCACTTCTAAAAAAGGTTTCAAGTTGCTGAATGTGTCTTAAATGATGAGCCACTGATGCCTCTGCATTATTGATAATGCTGAGCTACAGAGTGTGGCGGTTTCACAGATTAGGTTTTTGGCAGGCAACTGATGTTGCTGCAAAATTTCTGCCAGGTAAACCAATGCTGAGTATGACTGCCTGAAGTGGCCACAAACTCCTCTGGTCTGACAAAAGAACTCCTGGAAGCTAGGGTACTTTGTGATTAACCAATGTACCACCAGGTTGAGCACATATGCCAGACAGGGTACATGTGTCATTTTTTCCCCAACCAAAGGGCAGTAAGCAGGTTTATTCTTTTGTCACACATGAACTTGCCTGGTTAAAGATAGTTAGTGTCAAATAGCTCGCCGCACTATCACAATCCCGCTAAAAGTCACTGATCACTGCCATTACTAGTATAAAACATAAATAAGAAATTCCAGTATACAGTATATACCATCATTTGTAGATGCTATAACTTTTGCACAAACCGATTAAAATACGCTTATTGGGATTCTATTTTTACCAAGGACATGTATCAGAATAAATTTCAGCCTAAATTTATGAAGAAATTTGATTTTTTTTTTATTGGACATGTTTTATAGAAGAAAGTAAAAAATATAGATATATTTTTTTTTCCAAATTTTTTTTTTTTCGTTTATATCGCAAAAATAAAAAGCCCAGCAGTGATAAAATATCACCAAAAGAAAGCTCTATTTGTGTGAAAAAAATAAAAAATAAATTTAAATTGCGTACAGTGTTGTATGACCACTAGTTAAAGTAGTGCAGTGACGAATATCAAAAAATGGCCTGGTCACGAAGGAGGCAAAATCTTCCGGGGCTGAATTGGTTAAGTGGACCAAAGTTCTTTTTATCATAGAAGAAATAGAACAACTCATGAGAGTATCAAGTGGAATGCCATCCAAGGCGACTGGCGCTGCCACACAACTTGCTGCATCAGATGACTTATGCAAACTATTTTAAACATTTACTAGGTGGAGTAATTATTATAATAAAAAAAAAAAAGGAAGGAAATCATTGTCAATGTGCAGGTTTCTTGGACTTTTATTCAAGTCCTCCAAGCCGGAAAGGAGCCTTTCTCTTCAATCATCAATCTGTAAACAAATTTTTAGTAGTTTATGTTGCATGCGTTACATGCGAAAAGTGCCTTTTCCTGGTCTTTGTTAAAGGAAGAAGAAAAGAAAAGTCCCGGTAATAAATTCAGAAGGTCTAGTTAAAATAAATGCATGTGGCTTTTTCATAGGAAGGATATAAAAAATTGCAATGACTAGATACAAAGTTCAGTAACCTATAACAGTTTACAATACTGTAGTTACCGTAGATTGTTGGCAATCATTAGTGTTATTTTGCATTGCTTAACCACTGGCTGACCGCTGACAGTAAATATACTGCAAGTGGGTGGCAGGTACAGGCACAGGCACAGTCATGTACATGTACACTGCTCAAGAAAATGAAAGGAACACTTTTTAATCAGAGTATAGCATCAAGTCAATTAAACTCATGGGATATTGACCGGGCCGCTGTTAGAAATCATGGGGCCCCGTATAGCATACCTGACAGGGCCCATTGGTCCCGCCCACAACCCCACCCCTGGCTCCGCCCCTGGCCCTCATGCTGTCACGAAATCTGGGGGAAGGGTGGCAGGAGCTGAAACATGCAACATGTTCCAAAAGGTGAACCTTTAGACCCGGTTCACACAGGGGCGACTCCGGACGAGACTTCAGGTCTCCCCGAGTTTCCCCAAGTCGCGCTATTTTTAAAACTAATTGAAGTGAATAGAGATGTTTTAATGCACACGACTGCAGTCGCTCCGACTTCAAAAAAGGTTCCTGTACTACTTCAATCCGACTTCTAGGCGACCTGTAGGCAACTTGTACCCATTGATTTCAATGGAATTCGCTTAGAAGTCTGATCACTGTTCATTTTGAAGGCAACTTTACAGGAAGCAGAAAGGAATTTACCCAGAAGCCACAAGGAATTTACTTCAAGTCGTGTTGTTAATGACCACAAGTCGCGCTGAAGTCTCCTCCAAGTCTCGCTGTGATTCATGCTCAAGTCGTGTCTGAAGTTGCTTCTGGAAGTCGTGTTGAAGTCGTGTTGCCCCTGTGTGAACCGGCTCTGAATAACCATTATTATTCTAAACTTTTTACACTATCATAAAGCAGCAGAGATGTCTTATTTTAAAACTTTTTTGACAACAACGAATTAGCTGGGATGAGCTCAGGCGTGTTCGGACCGTAGTCTGAACCCACCTTATCTATACCACCAGGAAGCTTTACAGCACCCCACCAATCATAACTGGAGCTGAATGGGAGAGATGTCAGTGTTTTGACATCTGTGCCCATTCAGTTTGTGTCCGCATACACCACAGACTTGTGTCCATTTACATCAGGCTACCTCTGATCTGTCACATTTAGGTCTGAAAAAATAGAAAAGGATGTTCTTTTCCATTTTTTTTTTTTTTTTTACCTGAATGCCCACAAATCAATTCATATCTGGACTCCTGTAGACCTACATGGAGCTTTCAATCAGGTCCACATCAGTGGCGGCTGGTGCTCAACATTTTTTGGGGGGGTGCAAACAAACTGAAAAATTCAGAAAAAAAACATCAATTGCTGCCACTGTGCCATCAAACACAGCTACTGTGCCCATCAATTGCCGCCACTGTGCCATCAAATGCAGCCACTGTGCCATCATACGCAGCTACTGTACCCACTGGTCCACAGGAAAAACTGACAGGTGGACTTAATTGCTAAGGATGAGCTCCGGTGTGTTTGCAAGCCCCACATGCAGAGCCCGCCAGGAAGTCGGCACTGCGCTTCGCTAATCACAGGCAGTGAGACATTTCCCGATCTCTGCAGCCGTGCATTGGGACAATGTCTCACTGCTTGTGATTAGCACAGCGCAGTGCCGACTTCCTGGCGGGCTCTGCACGTGGGGCTTGCGAACACGCCGGAGCTCATCCTTACTGATTGCAAAGCTTAGGTGAAAAATTCTCAAAGGGGAGTGGTTTGGGGGGTGGTAACAATGCAGCTTGGCTGTGTGTTTTTACTGTCCCTTCCTCCCATCACATGTGTAAAGTAGCATCTTATTGTGTGCTCATGATCATTATCATTATGATGATCAGAGCACAGCAGGTGGTGTATGGCTCTGTCAGTGTAACATGCTGTTGGTTGCTGACTTTGTTATGGCTGTGCTGTGTTATAGTCTGTAACACACAGTACAGCCATATATCAGGAAAGTCAGCACCACACAGCATGTTACACTGACAGAGCCATACAACACCTGCTGTGCTCTGATCATCATAATAATGATGACCATGAGCACACAATGGGGAGTCAGGGGACTGAGCCTCAGCCTGTGTGATGTGTCAGTGTGATGTGTGTGCAGGGAGATTTCTTGCCTGTGGATCAGCGTCTGGATTACTCTTTCATTCAGCCTCCTCAGTGATCAGTCTCCCTCCCTCAGGCTGCAGCACGGCACTTACTGAGCGAAGGGAGCCGCATTACAATTGTATCCATACGCCGAGGGAGGCATAGAGTGATCACAAGATACACTGATGCAGAGAAGGGATTGTATGCCTCCACCCTAAAATGGAGAAAAAGTCCCTCTTCTTCTCTCACCTCCTGGGCCCCTCTATTAACATGATGGGGCCCAGGAAGGTACTATATACATTGCCAATCAAATAGGTGCAGGTTAATAAAGTTATTTCGTTATTAATTCTTTTTTTTTAGGTAGAAATCTGCTCGGGCCCCCCTGCTGGCCGGGGCCCGGTACAACAGGGCTGGTTGTAATGCCCTATCAGCGGCCCTGGATATTGATCTGGTCGGTTAAGTTGCAGTGGGGGTTGTTAATCAGTTTCAGCTGCTTTGGTGTTAATGAAATTAACAACAGATGTATTAAATGGGCAACAATGAGATGACCTCCAAAACAGGAGGCCATTTACATTTTTTTCCCTAGTTTTGCATTTAACTAGGGTCAGTGTCACTACTGGTAGCATGAGGCAATACTTGGACCCTATAAAGGTTGCACAGGCAGTCCAACTCCTCCAGGATGGCACATCAATGCGTGTCATTGCAAGAAGGTTTGCTGTGTCTCCCAGCACAGTCTCAAGAAAATGTAGGAGATTCCAGGGGACAGACAGTTACTCTAGGAGAGCTGGACAGAGCCATAGAAGGTCTTTAACCCATCAGCAGGACCGGCATCTGCTGCTATGTGCAAGGAGGAACAGGATGAGCACTGCCAGAGCCCTACAAAATGACCTCCAGCAGGCCACTGGTGTGAATGTCTCTGATCAAAAAATCAGAAACACGCTTCATGAGGATGGCCTGAGGGCCCAACATTCTCTAGTGGGCCCTGTGCTCACCACCCAGCATTGTGAAGCTCAATTGTCATTTGCCATTGAACACCAGAATTGGCAGGTCTGCCACTGGTGCCCCATGCTTTTCACAGATGAGAGCAGGTTCACCCTGAGCATATGTGACAGACATGAAAGGGTCTGGAGAAGCCGCGGAGAACTTTATGCTGCCTGTCACATCGTTCAGCATGACCGGTTTGGTGGTGGCTCAGTGATGGTCTGGGGGGGGCATAGCCATGGAGGGACACACAGACCACTGCAGGCTAGACAATGGCAACTTAACTGCCATTAGGTATCTGTATGAATTCCTTGGACCCAATGTCAGACCCTATGCTGGTGCAGTGGGTCCTAGGTTCCTCCTGGTGCATAACAATGCCTGGCCTCATGTGGCAAAAGTATGCAGCCAGTTCCTGGAGGATGAAGGAATTGATATCATTAAATGGCCCCCACTCTCGCCTAAACTAAATCCAATAGAACACCTCTGGGACATTATGTTTCGGTCCATCCGGTGCTGTTAGGTTGCACCTCAGTCTGTTCAGGAGCTCAGTGATGCTCTGGTCCAGATTTGGGAAGAAATACCCCAGGACACCATCCGTCGTCTCATTAGGAGCATGCCCCGACATTGTCAGGCATGCATACAAGCACATTGGGGGCCATACAACTTACTAAGTACCATTTTGAGCTGCTGCAATGAAATTTCAGCAAAATGGACTAGCCTGATACATAATTTTTTCACTTTGATTTTCGGAGTGTCTTTGAATTCAGCCCTTTGTAAGTTGATAATTTTCATTTTCATCAAACGATGTGGCATCCTTTCATTCCTAACACATTACTCAGTCCATATCAGTATAGATATCCAGCATGAGATTCTTTCCCCATTGAGATCTGATGTGTTTTCAAAGTGTTCCATAAATTTTTTTGAGCAGTGTATATTATCGGCCTTCTGGGTTTGGGACGCACATGTGTCGTCCCACCCCCCCGTTGACCCGTGCTGTGATAGGACACAGCACAAGTTTGCCAACAGATTTCAGCCAATTATTTAGGCTGAAACCTGCTGATCAGATGTGTCCAATAACACTCTTTATTTACAAACACTGTACATAGGAAAATCAATCTGGCTGTTTCTTCTCCCTGAAAAGCAGGGAGAAAAAACAGCCAGATTAGTAAGTAAAAGCAGCACACATTACACATTGATAGCCACACAGTTAATGTTAAACCCTTCCCAGCCAGTATCGTTAGTAGAGTGAAAGTGTAGAGTATTATCACTGATCACTGTATTAGTGTCACTAGTGATGTCAGTGTCATTTAGTGACCCTCCCAGCCAGTGTCTGTTAGTGGCAAATTTCCCACCACCCTATCACAGTCACACTATATGTTGATTTTTTTACATTTTTTTATTGGATATTTTTTTTAACAGAAAGTAGTCTTTTTTTAGTTCATATAAATAAAATAAAAAAACAGTGGTGATTAAATACCACCAAAAGAAAGGTCTTTTTTATTTAACAAATTGATATAAATTTAATTTGCGTACAGTGTTGCATGGCCAAGCAATTGCCAGTAAAAGTGACGCAGTGCTAAATTGCAAAAAATGCCCTTGTCATAGAGGTCAAGTGGTTAAACACTGGGCCTGATTACTAAAGTTTTAAAGCATACTTAAAGACAAATAAAAGTTAAAATAGTGCATGCATGCCCACTTTCAAATCTTTGCTAGCTTTTGCTTTATTTATATTATACGTTATCCATTATTCATCCTTCAGAATTTGTTCTATTGCCTAATTTCTGTTTTCAGGGTATATATCCCTTCATGGATATGACCCTAAATGCAAGTACAGCCAGGGACAGTGTCTGGCCACATAGAGTCGTTGGGATTTCAGCCTGTCATTGATTTTGACAGGATGCTGGCAGCAGGCTTTACATTGTACCTGAGCCTCCATGACACACAAAAATTCCTTTTTTTTTTATTTTTTATACAGCAACAGCAAAACTGCCTCATGTGCATGAGCCCTAAGCAGACATTGCATTGTACTACAAAGTACTAAACCAAAGATTAAGTTGCACAAAAAGTGTCACCAAAAAAGGAAATTATCGCAGTGAGAGCTCCACTCACAGTATGCCCACATAAAGAATACACAAACTTAATCAATCCGAAAATGTGTTGCGCTATCCATATAAAATGCATAAGTTCATAACAATTATCCAATCAAGTCCATACAAATCAAAAAAACATATGTGCAAATAGAAATACATTAGGGAAAATTCTTATATGGTCCACTGAAGTCCATCAGAAAAAGAAAAATGCTCTTGTGCAAAAAGTTAATTAATACATATATGTGTAGCGACCTCACCCCATCCTCTTTAGCTAGGGGTATGTCGAGCGACAGAGTGAGGTGCGCCACGGCCCATGTCCTCCCCATGGCTGTGGGTGAGGTGAAGGCCAGCATTAATCTTTTTCCTCGGGCCAAATGTGCGCTGGTTATGAGGGTCAGTCCTTCCGTGCCGGAATCTCCCTTTGTTTCCATCAACAGAGTCCATACACCCATCAAAGTCCAAACTCAGGTTTATTGCATATCTCCACATACAGTCAATTGCAACGGCATGATACGATGGGGAAGCAGGTCGAGGCACTGTACAGGTTCCTAGTCCCTACACTCCCTGTGCTATGACCAGGGGTTGCAGGAATCTTGATGAAAGCTCCTCCGCTGCGCTGTAGCCCATATCAGGGGAAGATGTCCTCCAAGGGAGTTACCGAAGGCCCATCCGTCACCGGGTTGACACTGCACCGGGTCTTCGGATGGGTGACCTCCCCAGCCTCCTCACCTCAGATGCGGGTCCCCTCGCAAGGGGCACCCTGGAGCAACTCCACCCTCGCGGGACCCAGCCGGAGTCACCGGGTCCCAGGCCTCCTTAATAGTACCTCACCCCAGGCTGAAGGTGCCCGGGATGGACTCCATCTTCGTTCCGGCCAGGCCTTGGGCGCCTAGACCGGAACCTTGAACCGCCCGCACCCAGGCCTAAGGTGCCTGGGTGCGTGAAGACACGACCTCCTCCCTCCGGACAGTCTCGTGGTGAGGGCGTCTCCCCCTTTTATATCCCCCCCCATCGACACCACGGCGGGTTCCCCGCCCCGGCCGCACCATCTCCAGGAAGGGACAAAGAAGGGTAGCCCTCTGGCAGTGAATCTACCTCGAGCCAGTAGGTATACTGACACCCACTGGTCAAAGAGAATATTACACCACCCAATCCTCCACGAATAAAAATAAAAGGGGTCTGAACCCTGACATAATTACACACCTGGGTCTCTCTACCCCCAGGTGTATCCCACTAACTTTGAAGACCCCGCTACACACTCCCCCTGGTGATTTGACGCTGGTCCCCAGCGTCAGGTGCACACCCATGTCTCCCAAGGAGTGGTGACATGAAGTGGGCCCCAGAGGCTATCCCTCAAATTTTGGATACTGTATGTGCCAAGACCTGCTCAACAGACAGGGAAACCTTAGAACATTAAAACTTTTGTATAAAACATCTGTCATGTACACATATACAATCCCTCCCGTCACTGTCTAAGAACCACCCCATACTCAGTAGTCTTGACCGACGAATCTCCTGCAGAAGGGAAACAAACAAAAAAAAAAAAAACACATCCTAACACTCTGTGTTAACTTGGCATGAGTGGGTCCGTCAGCCGAGAGACCCACTCACTCCAATAAGTACGTACTGCATGTGTAACATTTTCAAACATTCGTTGCACAACACTGCCACCTGGTGACAGCGCTGCGGTAATGACACTTGGTGAGATCTTCATTCTTCCTGCTCTCCTACTCTAACTCTACCCCAAAAGTCTCTGCCTTTGGCACATGAAGAAAAGGGAGAAAAAAAAACAACAGCTCCCAAATCTCCAGTGAGTAAAAGAAAAGCCCAAATCAAAACAAAAGTAGGGCACAGTTCTAGGCGTCTGGGAATGTCTCTTCCAGAAAGTTTCAACAGCAACAAGATAGGAGCTCACTTCTCCTATAAATAGAACCTTGGATCCGGCAGAAACAGGGGCTTCAGGTGCCCGTCAAACACTTCCACCGAATACTCGACATCCTCTCCTTCTTTCCGGCAGATGAGCACCTTATCGGCATGAATATGGCGCCCTAGTCTCCATTCAGCTCTGCAGTCCTTGAACTTTTTAGACACAGGAGGCGAACATGACAGGTATCGCCTGGCATGGGGTACTTTAAGTTTTTCCCATACAAACTCATCATACCACCTTGGTCGCAGGACATCGACTTCATACAATAAGTCCCGAGGCAAGTAGGGGTACTCCCACCCATATTCACGGGCGACTCTCTGGGAGAAAAGTCTCTGCAACCTGGCTAGAGGTGGCATCACATCTCGCTCACCTTCTCCTGGCTGTACGATGGCCTCCGGGTGCCGAGGTACCTTCACCATCTCGGGTTTCTTTGTCTTTGGTGCCCGCAACGAAGCACGCTGCATCCCCAACATCAGAGCGGGTGATGTAGTTGAATGCGGGAAGTTGGTCGGAGGACTAGATTTCCTCAAGAACTCCGGGGCCTTCACCCGGAGCGTACTGTCTTCTATGGACATGGGGGAATCCTGCGGTTTACTCAGCACAGGTAATGGGCGTCTGTCCCAGCCCTTCCGGTGAAACAGTTCGTCTATCTCTCCGTCATCCCCACAGTCTGACAATGACTCTAAGTCGGAGGTGTCATACATCTCGGCGGGAAGGTAGTCTCTAGTAGACGGAAGGCTACCCTCCCTTGCGGGCTCCACCGACTGTGGACCCCCGACACCTCCAACCAACACCACAGTCCCAGCCCCTGGCTCACCTGGACCTTCTGAAGAACTGGGATGTCCGGGACTCTCTTCTCTACCGGCGCCATCCAGGCCAGGCAAGCGGCGGGGTGAAGCTCGACCACGACCATAGGATGCCTGCACCAGGCCTATCTTCCTCTTCGGGGGTGGCAGCAGGGAGTCTGTAGTGACCGAAGCAGTGTCCTCGGATTTTTCTCTCTCAGTCTCTGGTTGGGCAGTCACTTCGCCCTGGTCAGCGCGCACGGGAAACTCCGCAAAGGCTTTGATCTCTCCCTCCGGAGTGGCGGTTCCTGTGATGCAGTTGAGGCGTAGGGCCCGGGGCCTTTCCGTGTGTGGTTCAACCTCAAAAAGAAACTCCTTGCATGCTTCGCATCGCCCGAATGGCTTTAGTTGGACCACCAGTCCCGAGCATCCGGGACAGATCACACCGAGGGCCTCCGTGTCTCTGCATGAATACAGAGCCAACTGTCCTCGGGGCCTGAGCCTTATCCCCGTGTCTGTAATGGGTGCAGCAAATGCAGTCATCTTGAAAGGATAAGGTACCGGCATCCACGGGGAGCCTGAGTTCGCTCCGACCACTTGCTGCTCCATCACGCGCTGACCTCGCGCCGGAGTCTCCACGTGTCTCTCCACCCGTGGCCAGACTCCTCCCACGACTTGCACGTTTTCGCGGGCTTCCTTCAGTCTCCTCCCACGAATTGCGCAGTCATGGGGTGCCTCGTGGCGCAGTGCAGCAAAAGTCCCCACATGTAGTTCGTCACACGGCTGGACTCCTCCCTCTTCCCGCTCTTTCTGCATGGGCCTCTCCCAGTTTTTCAGGGAAATTTCCACGACTTCGAGCACAGGGATGCACTTTGGCCAATCACATGGCCGACCTGCTCGGACCTCCTCCGGGCAGCAAAGTTCAAACACAGCCGTTCCAAACCTCAGGGTCAACACACATTTCATCCCGGACGAGCCCCCACGTGTAGCGACCTCACCCCATCCTCTTTAGCTAGGGGTATGTCGAGCGACAGAGTGAGGTGCGCCACGGCCCATGTCCTCCCCATGGCTGTGGGTGAGGTGAAGGCCAGCATTAATCTTTTTCCTCGGGCCAAATGTGCGCTGGTTATGAGGGTCAGTCCTTCCGTGCCGGAATCTCCCTTTGTTCCCATCAACAGAGTCCATACACCCATCAAAGTCCAAACTCAGGTTTATTGCGTATCTCCACATACAGTCAAATGCAACGGCATGATACGATGGGGAAGCAGGTCGAGGCACTGTACAGGTTCCTAGTCCCTACACTCCCTGTGCTATGACCAGGGGTTGCAGGAATCTTGATGAAAGCTCCTCCGCTGCGCTGTAGCCCATATCAGGGGAAGATGTCCTCCAAGGGAGTTACCGAAGGCCCATCCGTCACCGGGTTGACACTGCACCGGGTCTTCGGATGGGTGACCTCCCCAGCCTCCTCACCTCAGATGCGGGTCCCCTCGCAAGGGGCGCCCTGGAGCAACTCCACCCTCGCGGGACCCAGCCGGAGTCACCGGGTCCCAGGCCTCCTTAATAGTACCTCACCCCAGGCTGAAGGTGCCCGGGATGGACTCCATCTTCGTTCCGGCCAGGCCTTGGGCGCCTAGGCCGGAACCTTGAACCGCCCGCACCCAGGCCTAAGGTGCCTGGGTGCGTGAAGACACGACCTCCTCCCTCCGGACAGCCTCGTGGTGAGGGCGTCTCCCCCTTTTATATCCCCCCCATCGACACCACGGCGGGTTCCCCGCCCCGGCCGCACCATCTCCAGGAAGGGACAAAGAAGGGTATCCCTCTGGCAGTGAATCTACCTCGAGCCAGTAGGTATACTGACACCCACTGGTCAAAGAGAATATTACACCACCCAATCCTCCACGAATAAAAATAAAAGGGGTCTGAACCCTGACATAATTACACACCTGGGTCTCTCTACCCCCAGGTGTATCCCACTAACTTTGAAGACCCCGCTACACATGTGTTAACAAAATTCCTTTCTCCAATGTGGATAGAGATTTCTTTACACCCAGAAGTGCACACTCTACTCACAAGCCACTTAGCTCCAAGATAGGAGTCTGGCTGCACCTTATCCCAGTACCCCAATGGGATGGATATCAAGAGCCAAGATTCCAAGGCGGATTACCACATAACCAGGATGATCAACAAAAGGCTCAGTGAAAGGGAGAGACAAAGGAGGTAATTAAAAGTTCAGGCTTTTTAATTAGGGTTAAAACTTCTTACAAACAGACAGGGGTAAAAACGCATACTGTATAATGCTGTCAATCACATACAGGCAACCCAGGTAGGTACAATAAAGTCACCACTGGAGCTCCTCCCGGAAGCTACATTGGTGACGTTATTGTACCTGCCTGGGGTGCCTATATGTGGAAGGGCTACAGCCCTTCCCCCATCTCCTCCCAACTTTTTTGTGATAACGGACACCTCTTCTCCTCCCCCTATTTCTGATGACGGATGCCCCTTCCCCCCCTTTTTTGTGACACAGACGCCCCTTTTTTGTGATGGTATGTACATCTATTATGTGGTCTCCCTTGCTGTGACTTGTGATTTCTGTTTTTGTTTTGCTGTGTGTTTTCTGTGTTTTTTAGGGTGTTTTTTAAAAAAAACATATATACAGCTTTTATTTCTGAGTGATATACAATTGTTAAAATGGAATATTTTCTATCAAGATGATGGTCTCCAAACATTTTTTGAATGATGTATAACAATTCAATATGATACATTTATATATGAACTCAATAGTGATTATGACATATTTCATAGTACCAATAGGATCTCCTGAAGAAGCTAAAGGTGAAACACGTAGCGATCCATTGGCGCTGATATTGAAGTCTTGAATGTTTGGACTTAAGCCAGAAGGAATCTTTTGGACTACCTGGCTTCCCAGTCTCATAGACCATCCATGCGACTTTCTAGTTTCAACTTCCTCATCTGTTCTCTTGCATGAGACAGTGTACTTTTTCAGATATGTTCATGTATAAATATTACCTTTTTCTTAATATATGTGCTTATTAATGTGATTCAAATTAATTATATATTTTTACTCACATACAAGACCATTCCTTTTTCCTATTTGGGATCATAGTGGTAACCTTTAAAGTCTGTTTTCTCCTTTTTTCTTTTTTCTGTACAGTGGTGACCTTATTGTAACTGCCTGGGGTGCCTATATGTGGAAGGGCTACAGTGGTGACCTTATTGTACCTACCTGGGGTGTCTCTATGGGAGGAGCTACAGCAGTGACCTTATTGTACCTACTTGCGGTGCCTGTATATGATTGATTGCATTATATGCTTTTTTACCCCTGCCTTTTTGTAAGTAGTAAGGTCAATAGTAAGCAACATAGAGTTCAGAGGTCAGTAGCTAGTGACATAGAGTTCAGAGGTCAGTAGTAAGTGACATACAGTTCAGGGGTCAGCAGTAAGTGAAGTAGACATCAGAGGTCACTAATAAGTGATGTTGAGTTCAGAGGTCAGTAGTAAGTGACATAGACTATAGAGGTCAGGAGTAAGTGATGTAGACAGAGGTTATTAGTAACATAGTTCTGAGGTCAATAGTAAGGGATGTTGAGTACAGGGGTCAGTAGAAAGAGATGTAGATTTCAGAGGTCAATAGTGAGTGATATAGAATTCAGAGGCCAGTAGTAAGTGATGTAGAGTCCAGGGGTCAGTAGTAAGTGACTTAGAGTCCAGAGGTCAATAGTAAATAAGGTAGAGTTTAGGGGTCAGTAGTAAGTGATGTAGGGTTCAGGGATCAGTAGTAAGTGATGTAGAGTTCAGAGGATATTAGTAAATAACATAGAGTTTAGGGGTCAGTAGTTCATGACATAGAGTTCAGAGGTCAATAGTAAGTGATGTAGAGTTCAGGGATCAGTAGTAAGTGATGTAGAGTTCAGCAGTCAGTAGTGCGTTATGTAGAGTCTAGATGTCAGAAGTAAGTGATATAGAGTTTTGGGGTCAGTAGTAAGCAACATAGAGTTCAAAGGTCAGTAGTAAGTGACATAGAGTTCAGGGATCATTTCTAAGTGACACAGAGTTCAGAGGTCAGAAGTAAATGATGCAACGTTCAGAGGTTAGTAGTAAGTGACCTAAAGTTCAGGGATCAGCACTGAGTGATGTGGTCAGTGCTGAGTCATAACTTAGGAGTCAAGCCCTGTACACACGATCGGTTTTACAGATGAAAACAGTCTGATGGACTTTTTTCATCGGACAAACCGATCGTGTATGGGCCCCATCCGTCTTTTTTCCATCGGTGATTAAAAATAGAACATGTTTTAAATTTATCCGATGGAAAAAAAAAAAAACAATAGAAAATTCCAATCGTCTGTGTGGAACTCCATCGGAGAAAAAACCCATGCATGCTCAGAATCAAGTCGACGCATGCTCAGAAGCATTGAACTTTATTTTTCTCGGCTCGTCTGAGTGTTTTACGTCACAGCGTTTGGGACGGTTGGATTTTTGACTGATGGTGTGTAGGCAAGATTGATGGAAGTCAGCTTCATCAGAAATCCGATGGAAAAATCCATCAGATTTTATTCCATCGGAAATCCGATCGTGTGTACAGGGCTTCAGTGTGGTGAGTAAGCTGCTGGCTACTGACTCCTGAACAGGAGGCACTGCAACGTCTTATGGAGGGCCCTGGTCCTTCCAATGTAATTCCGCAGATACTATGCTGTAAATTCCCTATTCAACACTTCCTTATTCTATACCGTGCAAGTCAACTCAGACTCTATTTAGTCACACCTCTTTATACCACGTCCAATATTTACCACAATGAGAAATGTTGCACATTTTCTTGTTCACAATTAAGGGAGCCCAATTTACAATCTTGTACAGGCCCACTGCTTTCAAAAACGTTGTTGCATTGTGGGTAAGTAAGGCCCCTTTCACACTGGGGCGTTTTTCATGCGGTTTAGCGCTAATAATAGCGCTGTTATACCGCATGAAAAAATCCTGCCCTGTGCCTTCAATGTGAAAGCCCGAAGGCTTTCACACTGAAGCGGTGCGCTAGCAGGACCGCTCCAAAAGTCCTGCTAGCCGCTTCTTTACAGCGGTAAAGGAGCGGTGTGTTCACCGCTCCTTTACCGCGGTCTCCCATTGAAATCAATGGGACAGCGCGGTAATACCGCCCGCAAACCGCGGCAATAGCCGCGGTTTGCGGGCGGTATTAACCCTTTTTCGGCCACTAGCGGGGGTTAAATTAACCCCCCTAGCGACCGCATACTGCGGTAAGAACGACAGTATAGCAGCGCTGAAAATCGCGCTGCTATACCGCCACCGCTCCTGCCCGCCCCAGTGTGAAAGGGGTCTAACAGTAATTTATGGTGCTGACCCTTATTATTACACTTGTAATTGATCCTAATATCCTCATGTGCCCTAGAACATTACTACTGACATTTAGATTTAAAATCCAGAAATTAGTCATACAGAAGTTGCAGAAAGCATGCCAACACAGCCCTCAGCCAAGGTGTCTTTATCAGTTGGAAATAACACAATGTAGGCTATTAGGTGATAACGATATCTTGTTTGTGTATAGTAATAATCCCAGCAGAGGATTATGCAGCACTGCGGTTTGGACAATATTAATTTATAATAGCTATGGGAAGTCTTGGCAGCCATACAATGTTTATTTGAATAAGACTCAAAGTTAAACAATTTAGCGGTTGTTGACTTCTCGTAACGTAGCTTTTGAAATATTGTTCTACTGTCTGATCAGCGCCTCTATCACATAAAGTTCCATTAATTATTAACGTTCTCTGGCTTCTAAATTTGACTATCCAGCAACATAAAAATATAATGTTATTGACCAATCTGAGCATCAGTAGTGGAAAAGGGGTGGAATGACCACTAGAAGACATAAAACCCACTCATATACTGATTATTATACATACTGTGTCAGTATATTAATATATTTATATATTATTAATATCATTTTCCTAAAACACATTATGTGTATTATTTAAAGTTTTATTCTAGTTTCCATTGGGGATATTTCCACTCACTTCCTGGTCAGAAATAGATCTTTCCAACAGGGACTGTTCTGTCCATGTCTTCGTGTCCTCGTGGCCACCAATTCCCCCCATTGCTTGTCCTGGTGTCACAGACACAGTAACTGAGGAAAAACCTCCCCAATAGGGTTACAGACATTATTAAAACCTGAAAAAATTTTTTTTCCTATACCCACTCTGAAACTAATAAAATAATTTGTTCATCATGTTTGGTAGGAATGTTCTAAATTAGGCTACATGTACACTAGCCTACCCTGACCGCGGCTCCCGGAAAATGCGAAACGGGGAAAAACTGAACGATATTCTTCCACATTCGGGAGAGGGAGGTTTAACCTCACCTAAACACGGCAGCTCCTAATCTCTGCAAAAAGCCTATGTGTACATGGACACATAGGCTTCATGGAGTTGCGTTTAGGAGCTTTGGCAAAAAAAACACCATAAAATTTTTGCCCTGATAAGAAAAGTCTCGGGGACACCGGTACCTCAATTGCCACGCATTGCCTTACTGAATGAACCAGTGGAGAAACTTTCTCACTCTACACAAAGGTTGATCTTTTTTTTGTTATTAGCGGCTAAACTTATCATAGCTCACTCTTGATAGAAACCTACAGTACCTATCTCTATGTTTCGACGCAAGGTATCTTGGATTATGCTCAATTAACACTTGGCCAGCATAGTTAATGATACTACCAAAGGTTTTTGAAGGTCTGGAGTACCATGGGCCAGCTATGTCCATATCAATCTCACAAGACAGCCTTATATGTGGTTCCACCTGTTTAGCAAGCCTCGTTTGTTACCCTCTGGGTTTCCCACATCTTTTCTGTTCCTCATCTTTTCTTCTATTGCTTCCTATTCATTTCTTCCTTTTTACTGGCCTTGTTCTGCCTTTACCCTTTCTCTCTATTTGGGCATTGCCCTGCAACTCATACCCTGTGCAACTCGTGAAGATATACCATGAAGTTGTTTTGTATTTAATTTATAATAATTTGGTGACCCTTTAGAAGCACTTATAGAGCCGGATTCACTTTGAGTCCAGCTCCGGGTAGGCCTCGGTCATTGTGGTATCTTCCTTTGGTCCGGTTTTACATTCTGAAGATTTTCCTATAACCTTTTTTTACATAACTCACCAGGGGTATGACTATTGTACTGTTTGTTGCTTTGTATCTCAAAATGTTCCTAATAAAAATGTTTGAAAGTAAAAATATTTTTTTCTTCAGAAAAGCGTTACATTTTTCACCTTTTTATTTCCTGAAAATACCCTCCTCTCCCAAAGGATGCCCTTCTTTTCAACCAAATGCTGGTTCCCTTGTGAGTTGAGTGATATCCAGTTTTATTTAACCCACTTACTGTGAGGCCAGGCTATCATGGATATATCCCCTGGGGGTTCCTCAGCTCGCAGTACTCTTGGACCAGGTGGCACTCCCAAGGAGGGTAGAGGGACCACCAACGACCACCGCTAGAGGTGGGGTGGTAAGATTGCTGGACCAAAGATTGCTGAAAGCATATTAAAAGCAACTAAAAGGTTTACCCCATGCTTTATTTGCAATGTGTAAAACATGTCACTGGATGTAACTGTAGCACTACCCCCGTAGGAGCTGCTGGTTAGTTTTGGGTTTTGCACGTTCAGCTTCGTTGTCCGGGTAGAAAAGTCTGTATTAAATGCAATCTCCACACAGATGTAAAACCTTCAACAGTTAGGCTTTATTTTCTTCTGCATGTATAACTTTGAGAGAAAGTAGAAGGTAGAGAAGAGCAGGGGGAGATTCAGGCACGCGGCACAAATTGCAAAACATCAGTTCAAGGTCACTCACCACTCTCAATGTTAGAGTGGGTATTGGTCACCCGGATAGTCCCCTCTCACATGGCCTAGCAGCCGGAGTGACACACGAACTAGCAATAGGACAGTCTCTGCCACAGACCGCCCAAGATGAAGTGGGTCTCTGCCACAGACCTTTTGAAGTTAAGCAAATGGATAGTCCAGGAATCCTCTGCCACAGGATTTCAAAGTCCCAAACTTCCAGCCGTGCAGTAAAGAGCATGTAAGCCAATCCGGCAGACTGCAGGGCTTGTGGTATAGTGGATCCCTTCTTAATAAAGTTACCAGGCCTCACCCAAGACGTCAGCACTTTGCCGGTCTCCTCCAGGGCAGGTCCTCCCCTGGTTTCCTTCATTAAGACAGCTTCCTTCCCTTTTGGACGGACAGCTTGGGATCCCCTCTCTGAGTGTAGGCCCCAGCCAGACTAACTGGGCCTACTAGATACTAGATACCAACATGGCCCCTAGACCAGAACCACACACAGCATACCTCGCGCCCGTAGGGCAACGAGGATAAGATGAACCCCGAATAATGGCGTCTGCCCCTTAAGTATCCCCTCCCAGCAGGCACAGAGGGCCGACCACTTCCACTGTACCGTTGCCGAAAAGGGTCACTCAAAGCACCATGGTTTGCCCGTGTTCCAACAGGTGCCTGAGGTGGTAACGCCACCTACAGGCAATAAGGGAAATTACTATCAGGCAAACCACAGCCAGAACAGAGGCAAATCTCTATATAATTCAACAGTCTGAGCCCAACTACTGGCTCAGACATCCCTCTAAATTTGAGATAGCGTCCCAACCTTTTGGGGAGGGTGCTACATAACTATATTTATTTTATGAATGGAAGGCTAGCACAACATCATGACTGAAGTGCAAATCATTGATTATTTGGCACATTCCCCTATGTGACTAACTTCCTTATTTAAGGTACAGCATTGTATTCCTGCCTATACCATCATAGCACTTTGCTTTAAATTCTATGACTACTATGACATTACAATAAAACACTTTCCTGTTCTTGGCAGCCTTCTTTTCACTCTCAGGCAAAAAAATATATAATTTACTCTGGATAGCTGTAGATTGGATCACTAAAGAATTTCCTCCCTGGTAAAAGTGAAGAATGTTCTAAATTGTTTATATTAGCCTTCTGAGGATTTGGAATAATACCACTATGACATGAGGAGGAAACCTCAATGCAATGTATAAAGAGATTACTTTTGTTCCTGGAGGAATACCCAAGTCTATAGGAAACCAAGCTTCCCCTGCAATCACAAATGTGTATATACTGGTGTCCTTCTCACGCCATTATCTGCAAATGCAAATTGATAATGTTAAGAGGTTATAAAAAGTGTGTTTCACCAGTTAGTCCTCATAAACACTGAGGGGGGATTCATATAGGCTGTGTAGACAGGTGCAATCTGTACTCCCCTCTGTAGGTGTTGCTATACTTTAGAAGCTAGACTGAAGGAGAGGAAGTTGTGAGGAACCCAGATCCTCTATGATTTCCTGGGTCAGAGCAGCTTTCGGATTGGACGCTAGTGCCCTACGTGACCCCCACGGCCATCTTGGGTAGGGCCATGCTTATTTAAGTCTCTGGTTCCCTTATCTGGCATGCATTCTGCAAGTAGTCAGTGCAGAGACATGTTCCCTTTCTGTCAGAGACAGTCTATAGTGTTAGACACAGGTTCCAAAGGAGTAGGGACAGTGCAGGGACAATGCTACTCTCCACTTTAGGAAGCCTTCCAGTTGGGTCGGACCGGTCAGGTTGCATTCCTGCTCCTCTTTGCAGAAGCTGTTGTCATCACTTTCAAACTATTGCTGCCACAGGTTTCGTAAGTGGCTCCAGATAGTGGTGCACCCCATTGGGCCTAGTTGTGCCTTGTTGAATCTTCTGCAATACACAGTTCATGTTACTCTGCCTCTGGGTGGTCACTGCTGCCGCCATGCTCCCCCCCCCCCCCCCCCCAGCACTGCACCCTGTGCAAAGGTAATGTAGATACCCTTTAGAAATTCATCAGGGAGCAGCACTAAAAGTGTTGGTGCTTGCACCCAATTCATGTACCTGTCACAGATGTGAATTATCTACTCCAGGGAAGGAAGCAGTGTCCACAACAGACACTTCTTTCCCAGTGCACTCCTGCCCTCCATTCCTGGCCACTGCACCCCTCACACTGATAGGCACCCAGCCAAGGTTTTTTAATGTAGGACTGGGTTGAGCTTGATGGAGAACTTCCCCATCAGTTTCTCTTTTGATTGACAGCACAGGCAGTGGGCGGATCTATAGTGACTTCAGTCCAATAGCAGCTCTGCACTGAAATCTCCCAGCCAATGGCTAAGAGAGGCCAGGGACAGCACAGGGACAGCACTGTCACATGCATGACAGCACAAGCACGACCCGCTCTAAATACTTCTGTACCACAGTATAAAGTAGGTCTTTTATTACCCCCAGTTTCCTAGATAGAGAAATGGCAGTAATTCTTAAGAATTCGTTGATGCCATAGCTTCCGTAGCGATAGTGGTGGAAGTAAGGACTACCTGAATTTGCTGCATGTGTAAGTAATGAATTTCCCTGTGAGTGTTTAGTTCCTGTTGCAAAAATATATTAAAGGATGAGGCACTAATAATGTCCAGTGAATCAAATTGGTACAAATACAAAATAAATAGCAAGCTAAAAGTCCATAATGATGAATCCCAACACCAAGTAGTGATGCTCAAATTAGTTTTCTAGTTCTTCACCACGAATGCTCAATAGATGGATGGCCACTCACCAGATGTTGACCCCTTTTTACAGGAAGGCCAAACAGCGCTTCTGGAATAACAACAAATTCCACTAACAGCACAGTTCCGCTCCACTGGCCTCTCGAGATGAAACTAGGATAGGAAAAATTACTCCGCAAGAGACGTAGAGAAAGATCTCATAGTGTAGTAATTTTAATGGATAAAAATGTATGACAACAACAAATGGAGGTTTTACTCATATGTTACAGTGCCAAACCAGGCACCAGGTGTAATCAGCATATGCAAGCTGCCTAGTCCTAGAGGGATAGCGTGGAGCCCGCGGTCTCTCCTAAGGGCAAAGCCTAAATTGGATGTGGGATGAAGACCTGGAATGGCTGCTCCTCTGCTTCGACATATGTTTGCGTATTGGCGTCTTCAGGAAGTGATGTTGGGATTCATCAATATGGACTTTTAGCTTGCTATTGATTTAGTATTTGTATTAATTTGATTCACTGGACATTATTAGCGCCTCATCCTTTAATATATTTTTTCAGCATTTGGTGATACATTCACTTTTTAAGGGGCAGCTTATATTATGATTGTTCACTGATCTCACAGGGCGCCATTCACTGTTTTATATATTGTTTAGTTCCTGTGCATGAAATCCTGAGAAGGAACAGGTGCAGTGTCAGTCCTGCTGCCTGCAGTCTCTTAAAATGAATGACAGGCTGAAATAAGCTGCAGCTAGGAGCTACTGTATGCTGTACCAAATAGTACTTGCTTTTAGCATCATATGCATTTAAGGAGATATGCCCAAAACTTAGGTATTCTGCATTCCAGGCATACTCCCTTGAACATATAGGGCTCTAAACACTCTGTACAGCTTCCAGTTGCAGAATATTTTAGCTTGCATAGGCTTCAAAAGGCTGCAGGCCTTGTGGCTGGACACTATATCTGTGCCTCCCAGAGCTCAATAACTGTGATGTTTGTGCTAGAGCACTGTGTGAACCTTCACCTTTTTCTCCTGATGCATGCTGGGGAAGGGGCTGTACCAGGAAGTAGTGAGAGTGGTGTGTGGAACTGGGAAGCAGCAGCATGATGCACCAAGGGGTTAACCACCTAGTTTACATGATGCCCAGAACAATAATTACATATTAGCTATGGGCCTGTTGATTTGGCAATAACTGTCAGGACCTGGGTAACCTGCTGGTGACACTGTGCTTCCCAAAGCGGAAAGTTGTAGTTCCAGTGTCCACCAGCAGGTGTCTCCCAGCAGCTTCTAGTAATCAGTCTCCACCTGATGCAGGTTGCTGGGAGGGTACTTAAAATAATAATAATAATAATAATAAACTTTGTTTTATATAGCACCTTTAAAGGTGGCTTCTCAAAGTACTTTACAAGAAAAAAAACGCAAGAAATACACAGGATAATTTAACCACTTGCCGACCGCCGCACGCAGATGTACGTCGACACAATGGCACGGGGCAGGCAAATGGGCGTACCTGTACGTCCCTTTAAATTTGTTGCCCAGCCGCGTGCCTCGTGAGCATGTTTGCGGGTCCCGGGAACTCAATGTTCCCGGGCGGCCCGCGATTGCGGTCGGCAAAGGCAGAACAGGGGGATGCCTTTGTAAACAAGGCATTCGCCTATTCTGCCTAAAGACATGTCACTGATGGCTGTTTCCCATGATTGGGAACGGTCATCAGTGACGTGTCACGTGTAGCCACGCCCCCTAACAGTAAGAATCACTATCTAGTACTGACTTAACCCCTTCAGTGCCACCTAGTGGTTAACCACTTCACTGCGAGTGTAATTTTTACAGTAATCAGTGCATTTTTATAGCACTGATCGCTGTAAAAATGACAATGGTCCCAAAAATGTGTCAAAAGTGTCTGATGTGTCCGCCATAAAGTCACAGTCACAATAAAAATCGCAGATCACCACCATTACTAGTAAGAAAAAAAATATTAATAAAAATGCCATCAAACTACCCCCTATTTTTTAGATGCTTTAACTTTTGCGCAAACCAATCAATAAACGCTTATTGCAGATTTTTTTACAAAAAATATGTAGAAGAATACGTATCGGCCTAAACTGAGAAAAAAAAATATATATATATGCCTTTTGGGGATATTTATTATAGCAAAGAGTTAAAAATATTGATTTTTTTTTCAAAACTTCGCTCTATTTTTGTTTATAGCGCAAAAAATAAAAACCGCAGAGGTGATAAAATACCACCAAAAGAAAGCTCTATTTGTGGGAAAAAAAGGACGTCAATTTTGTTTGGGAGCCACGTCGCACGACCGCGCAATTGTCAGTTAAAGCGACGCAGTGCCGAATCGCAAAAAGTGGCCTGGTTTTTGGCCAGTGAAATGGTCCGGGGGTGAAGCGGTTAAAGGAAAAAGGGACAAATAAATGAAAGCTTGCCTAAAGAAAAAATGTTTTTAGATTTAATTTGAATGAGTTTAAAGAAGATGACTCTCTGATGTTCTTTGGAAGTGAATTCCAGAGTTTTGGAGCATAGCAGGAGAAGGGCCCTGTCTCCGATTGAGTGTAAGTGAGTAGGGGAGACACACAGAAGACTTTGAGGAGCAGAGGTTATGGGGGGGGGGGTAAATTGATAAAAGTTCAGAGAGATAATGGGATAGGACTCCAGGATAGGAGTAATATGATCACTTGTACCAGGCCTAATCAGGATTCTGGCTGAAAATTTTGGAACGTATTGATAGTGACAACAGCTGATTATGAATCATAGTCTTCTCCACGGATGTGTGTAACAGTGTAACATGTTCGTGTGGCTTAGAGGAGTGGAGGTTGTTTGTTCATGAGTGTTCATAAATGTTTGAACATTCAGTTGCATAAACCCAGCTGTCACTGCCTGTCTTTATTGTATATCTATATATATATATATATATATATATATATATACAGTATCTCACAAAAGTGAGTACACCCCTCACATTTTTGTAAAAATGTTATTCTATCTTTTCATGTGACAACACTGAAGAAATGACACTTTGCTACAATGTAAAGTAGTGAGTGTACAGCTTGTATAACAGTGTAAATTTGCTGTCCCCTCAAAATAACTCAACACACAGCCATAATGTCTAAATCACTGGCAACAAAAGTGAGTACACCCCTAAGTGAAAATGTCCAAATTGGGCCAAATTAGCCATTTTCCCTCCCCGGTGTCATGTGACTTGTTAGTGTTACAAGATCTCAGGTGTTAATGGGGACCTCTCAAGCGTGTGTGGCGGCAACCAGGTGAGGAGTACAAAGACAAGTGTGTTTTGCCTCCAGTCAAACATAGTCATGGAAGTGTCATGGTCTGGGGCTGCATGAGAGCTGCGGCACTGGGAAGCTACAGTTCATTGAGGGAACCATGAATGCCAACATGTACTGTGACACACTGAAGCAGAGCATGATCACCTTCCTTCAGAGACTGTTCCAACATGATAACGACCCCAAACAAACCTCTAAGATGACCTACTGCCTTGAGCAGGTCTCCACTCTTCAGACCTAAAACCTATTGAGCATCTGTGGGGCATCCTCAAACAGAAGGTACAGGAGCGCAAGGTCTATAAAATCCACCACCTCTGTGATATCATCATGCAGGAGTGGAAGAGGACTCCAGTTGCAACTTGGGAAGCTCTGGTGAACTCCATGCCCAAGAGGGTTAAGGTAGTGCTGGAAAATAATGGTGGCCACACAAAATATTGACACTTTGGGCTCAATTTTTACACTTAGGAGTGCACCCACTGTGTGTTAAATTATTTTGATGGGACAGCAAATTTATACTGTTATACAAGCTGTACACTCACTACTTTACATTGTAGCTAAGTGTAATTTCTTCAGTGTTGTCACATGAAAAGATATATTAAAATATTTTCAAAAATGCGAGGGGTGTACTTACTTTTGTGAGATACTGTATATATATATATATATATATATATATATATATATATATATATATGTAGCACTACCCCCGTAAGAGCTGCTGGTTATTTTTGGTCCTGCACTCTGGCTGTCAACCCCAGAAATTTGGCTCGAACCCCCCTTGGCACAACTGGACAACAAATATGAATGTGGAACCCAAAGGTGAAAAAAGGACCACTACAACCACACTGTAATATATATATATATTTTACCGTTACCTTGGCACTGGTCACCTGACTCGCAGCTGCAATAGATAGAGTCCCACTCAAGATGTAACTTAACCAGTTGCAAAATGTTTACTTGGAAAAAAATTAAGGCAGTGGTTATACAAATAGACTTGACTATACACAGATCCCTGTAAAAGTCAATGGAACATAACTGATTCAATATTTCTTTATCACAGGACCCAATTACCATAACCTGAGGTCAGATGTGAGTAAGTGTATGGTGTATGAATCTCCCAATGCTATGATATTAGCACTGGGACACCTCCCCACCAGATCTCACACACACTCACTAAACAGCAAATTAACAGATACAATACAAGCAATTATATCAAGCATTAAAAGTTCATATGGCTATATGACTCCCTCTAGTGGACAGTTCAAAGTGGTGTGTGTCCCTTCTGTGGTAAACTTTGATCAAGGCAAAGTGATGACTGTTACTTTAAACTCTCTTTATCTTCTGCCAGCTCTGTTGGTGCACTTATTTGTATTCCAAACTAGGAGTAAAGAGGAAAAGATAATCACTCTGTAAATGTACTGTAGTGGCAAGGGAACCGCTAGGTCTTTTAGGCCGCTGTATAACTCTCAGGTGCAATGGTTTCCAAACTGTGGCACGGCAAGTGTCAGCAAGTACAAATTGGATGTTAGGAACCACTCTCCTGCAACTCAGTTAACTACTTGGGTAGGCAAGAGCCTTCTGACCACCAAGAAGCCCTCGCTCACTGGTATCTCCGTCAGGCAGGATGTCCCCGGTTCACCACACGGCCACTCACAAGGTGCAGGTGGATGGATGGCTCCAAATGCTGTGGCGCGTAGGACGGTTCCTTCTCTGGCTCAATCAGCCTGGCTGTCCACAAGGATTCCCCCGCCGACGATCCGCTCTCCAACTTTAGGCCCAGGCTTCTCCGGCCTAGCACGCTCACACCAGGCCTTTCGCCTGTTGAAAGATGGCGTCCAGAGAGAGCGAGCTGAGGTCTTGCTTGTCCTTATATAAGATTCCCCAGCAGGACTTGCGGTGGCGCACTGCATTCTGGTAGCACAGTGGCATTATGGGTATTGTAGTCTCAATCCAACCCACAGAAATAGAGTCACTTCCTCTCGCACTACAATGCCCACCATGCTTTGTTCATATAATGTAACGGAACCAACAAACGTCAATAGCATAACATAAAACGGACACCAGGGGGAGCCAACTTCTTAATTAGAAACACAATGCAGTCTGTTAGGATACTTTTGATAGTAACCCCTCGCTACATATATATATATATATATATATATATATATATATATATATGTAGCGGGTATTTGAATTTGTAAGGACTCTGGTGGTGTGAGGTTCCCTGGGGTCTCTAGGTGGCGCTGTTGCCTTGGGCCCGAGCTGAACATACACCGCAAACTGTGCCCTTTTGTCCTCCCCTGGAGCTGGTACAGCGGGGCGGGGAACCCGCTGTGATGCAAAGGGTGAGGTCATAAAAGGGGCGGAGGCCCTGATTTTAGGTAAAGAGTCGGAGGACGTGGCCGCACCCAGGCACCTTCAGCTTGGGTGCTGGCGTTCCGGTGTTTCAGGCCTAGGCGCCCTTGGCCTAGCTGGAACCGAGATGGAGTCCATTCCAGGCACTTTTAGCCTGGGGTGAGGTACTATGGCGGATGCCTGGGGCTCAGTACCTTCGACTGAGTTCCGCGAGGGTGAGGAATCCGAGGGGGCCCTAACGCCTTGGGTGCCCATGTCTGAGTTCGTGAGGACTGGTGCGCAGTAATTTCTCCGAAGAGTCCGGCCCAGCATCGCTGGTGACGGAGAGGCCTCCATTTCTCCCTTGGACGGATTTCTTCCCCTGACAGGGGCAAAGTGAGCGAAGGTAAATTCACGTTCTATTACCTAGTCAGTGGCAGTGACTATTCACCACTGGTGACAGCACAGTGGGCAGCAGCAAGAAGGGAAAGGATTGTGCCTCGATCTGTTTCCTCATTATTCAAAAGGAGAAAGACTGTTTTATTGCTTGGCAAGAAGAATAAAACTGAGTTGTACCTATTCACTGTGTGGAACTTGGGTTACTAAGCAAAGGAGCCAGGGACGAAGGACTGGACTTGGCTCTAGGACACCTACACAAAAGCCCAATCTCTGGCCTTCACCTTCTAGTTACGGGAGGACATGGGCCGTGGTGTGTATCATCTCTCTCTCTCCCAGGTACCCCTAGACAACAGCCATATAACCAATAGAGAAAGGGAGAGAGGTGAGGCCGCTACATATATATTGTGAGGGGGTTAGCTCGGCAGCGGGTGTGGGTGACCCCCGAGATGGGCTCCCCACACAAAAACAGGCCCAGCAGACGGAGCTTGTGGTTTTCAAAATCAAAAAGGTGCGGTTTATTTTCTATTTACAGTGACAAAAACACAGCAAAGCAAAAGAAACATAAACAAAATAAATCCTGGTCAAGTTGACCTCTGACTAAACATACAGGTTTCCTAACTAACAACTGGGATCAGCCTAGTGCTGTCCTAGTCCCTAAGTCCCTGGTTTTAAATGTCCAAGCAAATAGCCACACAGGCTTTGTCTCACCGCACAGGGGTTCACTCTCCCTAGACAGTCCACACAGGTCTGGTTCCAGGCATGAGCTAACATCTAATGAAGCTGGGAGTTCTTATAGAGGCCTAAATGAGCTGACAAGCTTCAGCTGGTCTCTTCAACTCCCTGTCTGTACGACGCCCCACACTCTCCCTAGAGGTATGAGTCATCCATGAGCCCACTAGCCTTAGCTGGGCTTATACAACTCTCCACCTAGTTGTATAAGTCGGCGTAAAGCCTGAATCTGGGCGAAATATATCTACCCCCCTGGATGCAACCAGGTGACTTTACCTTCCTGCTGTCACATACCCCCCCCCTCTTGTTTTAACCTCGGGGTTGGAACACCAGCAATCAGGCATTCATGTACTCGAGACAAAGCATCCACATTCCCCATTTGAACGCCAGGGCGATGCTTTACTGTGAAGTTGAATTCCTGGAGGGCCAGGAACCACCTATTCACTCTTCTATTTGTTTCCTTGTTTTGAGCCATCCACTTTAACGGAGCGTGATCCGTAACCATGTCAAAGTGCCTACCTAGCAGGTAGTACCGAAGGGAATCTAGAGCCCACTTCACCGCTAAACACTCCTTTTCAACGGTGGCGTAATTTACCTCATGGGACTTCAACTTCCTGCTGAGGTAAATGACTGGGTGCTCTTCCCCGTTCCAGACCTGGGACAATACTGCTCCTAACCCCACATCTGACGCATCACTTTGTACGACAAAGTCTTTAGAGAAGTCGGGTGAGTACAACACTGGCTGGCTACATAAGGCTTGTTTCAAGAATTGGAATGCTGCCTCAGCCTCGGGGGTCCATTTAATCATGACCGACCCTTTCCCCTTCGTCAGGTTGGTTAGGGGCACAGCCTTAGAAGCAAAGTGGGGAATGAATCGCCGATAATACCCAGCGATTCCCAGAAAGGCTCGTACCTGCTTCTTGCTGTTGGGATGTGGCCAACTCTGGATGGCCTCGACTTTGTTGAGTTGGGGTTTTATTACTCCCCTCCCAATGGTGTACCCAAGATATTTGGCCTCCTCCTGCCCAATGGTACACTTCTTGGGGTTAGCCGTAAACCCCGCTTCCCGAACAGAGTCCAGGACTGCTTGCACTTTTGGCAGATGTGAGGCCCAATCTGTGCTATGGACAATTACGTCATCCAGGTAAGCCGCAGCATACTTCCGATGGGGCCTCAGCATCTGGTCCATTTTCCGCTGGAATGTGGCCGGCGCATTCTGTAACCCGAACGGCATTCTTTTATATTGGAACGCCCCGTCTGGGGTTACAAATGCGGTTTTCTCTTTGGCCGACTTGGCCAGGGGGATTTGCCAATGCCCTTTTGTGAGGTCAAGAGTCGTCATGTATCGGGCTGTTCCCAGCCGGTCGATCAACTCATCTATACGTGGCATGGGGTAGGTGTCAAATTTTGTAACTTTGTTCAACTGACGAAAATCGTTACAAAATCGCCAGCTCCCATCCGGTTTAGGCACCAACACAATGGGACTAGACCAATCACTTTGGGACTCCTCTATCACCCCTAAGTTCAGCATTTTCTGTACTTCCTCCCGTATTGCCTCCCGTCGGGCCTCTGGGATCCGATAGGGTTTTAACTTCACCCTTTCACCGGGCGGGGTAATGATGTCATGCTCTACCCCAGATGTTTGTCCCGGCAGCTCAGAGAATACCTCCTTGTTGCGAAGCACAAACTCCTTAACCTCCTGTTGTTGGGGTTGTGACAAGGTGGCTGCTATTCCAACCTCAGGAATCACGCAACCAGTTTGAGCTGGTGACCAAGTGTCTGCGACTAGGGACTCTCTATCCCTCCAGGCTTTCAACAGATTAACGTGATAGATCTGTTCGGGCTTTCGCCTTCCTGGTTGTCTGACCTTGTAATTCACTTCGCTCACTTTTTCCATTATCTCGTAGGGGCCTTGCCATTTGGCAAGGAATTTACTTTCAACCGTAGGGACAAGTACCAGTATCCTATCCCCCGGGGAAAAGGTACGGGTCTTGGCTCCACGGTTGTACACTCTCTGCTGTGCTAACTGCGCTTGGGCCAAATGTTCCTTCACGATGGGCATTACCTGTGCAATTCGGTCTTGCATCAGGGCGACATGCTCAATCACACTCCTGTGGGGAGAACTCTCACTTTCCCAAGTTTCCTTGGCAATATCCAACAGCCCTCTTGGGTGTCTCCCATACAGTAACTCAAAGGGGGAGAATCCCGTAGAGGATTGGGGCACCTCCCTAATAGCAAACATCAGATAAGGAAGTAGACAGTCCCAATCCTTTCCATCTCTATCCACCACTTTCTTCAACATTTGTTTTAGGGTTTTGTTGAATCTTTCAACCAGCCCATCGGTTTGGGGGTGATACACAGATGTACGTAATTGCGTCACTTTGAACAATTTACATAGCTCCTTCATAACCCGGGACATAAAGGGTGTACCTTGGTCCGTAAGCAGTTCTTTACAAATACCCACCCGGCTAAACACAAGAGATAGCTCTTTGGCTATGGTTTTGGCCAAGGTATTTCGGAGAGGGATCGCTTCTGGATAACGGGTGGCATAGTCCATTATAACTAATATGTACTGGTGCCCCCTAGCGGACTTGATTATAGGACCTACCAAATCCATGGCGATCCTCTCAAACGGGACCTCAATGATGGGTAGAGGGACCAGCGGGCTACGGAAATGTGGCATCGGGGCCGACCTCTGACACACAGGGCAGGAGGAACAATAATTTTCTATGTCCTTCATCACCCCCGGCCAATAGAATCTCTGTAATACCCTCTCTTGGGTTTTCTCTGTCCCCAGATGACCTCCAAGAATGTGCCCATGGGCCAACTCCAACACCAACTTCCTGTAAGGTTTGGGCACCACAAGCTGCTCAACGGTTTCTTCTGCCCTTTTTGCCACCCGATACAGTAGGTCCTTCTCTACGCTGAAGTATGGGTAAGTGCAGGTATTATCTGGGTTCACTAACTCGCCATCTATTTTCACTACGTTTTCCCGTGCCTTTATTAGGGCGGGGTCTTTCAACTGTTCTGTGGCAAAGTTTTCCCTGTGAACCTCAAGATCAGAAAACTCCACAGACGGTAGGTTTTCGTCTGAGGAGGTGGGCTCCTCTCCAGTTTCTTGAGTCTCCCCTGCCAATACTGACAAGGGAAATTCCGGAGAGTCCTCACCACTCTCAGGGGAGTTCTGGCTATCACATTCCTGGTACATAGGGGCACCAGTGGGGGGCTCAGGATCATCCCACAGTTCCCAGAACTTCGGAAAATCCCTTCCCACAATGGCGTCATGCGGTAACTGAGATACTAAGCCCACTGGATGAGAGAGGGTACCTTTGGGGGTCTCGAAACACACTGTAGTCACTGGATACTCTCGGGTGTCCCCATGCACACAAATAACAGCTACCTTGCTATTCCCAGAGACCTCTGTTTTAACTAATTCAGCCTTTATCAGGGTCACAAGGCTACCTGAATCCAGCAATACTACAACATTTCTACCATTAATACACATTTTGCATAAATGTTTCTCAGTTCCCCGAATGGCAGTGCATGCGACTGTCGCACACAGCGACTGACGTCTGCCCGTCAGAAAGTCACACTGCATGGGTTCCTCCACAACCGGGCAATTGGCTGCAATATGTCCCGCTTGCCGGCAGCGGTAGCAAACGATCCTTCTTGCCGCCTCTTGAGCCGCTGATTTCCCAGGCTGTTCTCGCCAAACTTGGGGTAGAGCTCCCACCCTCTCACTCTCTCCACCCTTAACCCTTGGAATCTTCTTATCCGCCCCTGGGGATGGTCTGGTCTTAGGGTGGAAAGTCCGAGTGTCTCTGGAAGAGGCCGTCAGGTTCTCTGTAGCCAAGTATTTCTCCACACGATCCACAAGACCATCGGCCGTCTCTGGGTCTCCATGGCTTACCCACTTTTGGATGGCAGTAGGAAGAGCTCTCAAAAACCGATCCATTACAACACGTTCCACAATCTTTGGTGCGGACAAAGTCTCTGGCTGTAGCCACTTTCTGCTCAGGTGAATGAGATCATACATTTGAGACCTGGGGGGTTTTCCAAGCTGGAAAGTCCAGTTATGCACACACTGAGCCCGGACAGCCAGGGTGACACCCAGCCTTGCCAATATTTCAGCTTTTAGCATCACATAGTCTTTTGCTTGGTCATGCTCTGTCAGGGTCACCTGTGGCCAGGTGACAGATGCACACCGTAGGGGGACAGGAGTGCACCGCGAGGTAGTGAACCCTATGGCTGGCTTCTGTGGATAGGAAACTGGGTGGTTGTGGAAAGCGGGACCAGAGGAGCACAACCGGGATCCCAACGGAAGCGAGAGCCAAGATTCCCCAGGGCGCGGAGTCTAAGACCCAGCTGGTCTTCTCCAGGGCCTCTAGTGGTGAGGATGTTACGCTGCAGGCTGGGACCAGGTCGCGGCCCCTGGAGTTTCCTAGCTCACGCCCCGTAGGATAAGGGGAAGCAGCAGCACACGATAGAGAGAACCGAATAACAAGCCGAAGGTCAGGGGCCACAAGCAGACAAGGATAACGAAGAACGAGCCGAAGGTCAAGGGGCACGAGCAGACAGGGATGGTCAGGGACAAGCCAATAACGTAACAGAGAGACAGACGTAGCACACGGCAGGCAGGAACCCAAACACACAATGCCTAACAAACACGTTGATCAGCAAAGCAGGCTTGCAGTGCACAGGTTAATATAGTGTTCAGTGATAGGGCCTGGGGTGGAGTCAGGCTGGGAGGAGATTATAAAGGAAGCCAGGTGAAGGAGGTCTGGTCTCTAGATGAACACATGAGGAGGAAGGTAAGATGGCAGACAAACACTACTGCATATCCATGACAGTACCCTCCCTCTTATGGGCCCTCCCCCGCCTGGACCCAGGCTTAAAGGGAAATCTCTGATGAAACCTTCTCAACAGATGAGGTGCAGCGACATCAGATGCAGCGATCCAAGACGCCTCCTCAGGACCAAAACCTCTCCAATGCACAAGGTACTGAAGAATGCCTCTGCAGAGCCGAGAATCCAGAACTTGTCTAACCTCGTACTTAAGATTATCCTCAGAGACTGAAAACGAGGTAGGGAGATGACAAGAAGATCTATTGAGGACCAAAGGCTCTCTAGGAATAAGCAAGGGCATGAGACGATCAACAGGAATCTGAGGAGGGTCCCCTAGACCCTTAAAGGGGAACTGGTCGTCTTGCACAGGACCATCAGACTGGGCAGATGTCAGTGGAACCCTGAAGTCAGGTTGGTTAGAAGGTGACATGTCGCCGGAGTCAAGCTGAATAGCTGAAGGACAAGCAGAATGTCCCGAACAAGAAAAAGTGAGAGGCTCACTGGGCATGGGCTGGACTGGCATAACTAGTACAGAGGCAGAGTGAATAGCTGAGTCAGGTGTAGCGACTACCTGAATCGCATCGCAAGACGTAGCGACTGCAGGACTTGTAGACAAGCTAGCCTGGCTGTGCGTCCAAGGGTGGTTAGGGACAGAGAAATGTAAATGGTTATGCAACCTGGAATGAATGACCGGCTCAGATTCACAGGGGGCAACCTTGGGTAGGCAGGACGAGGAACAGGAGGGACCCCAAGCCAGGATCTGTCCAGTAGTCCAGTCCACATGAGGAGAATGGAGCTGTAACCATGGGAGACCCAAAATTATAGGCGTTGAGGCCTTGGGTAAGATAAGGAAGGATATCCACTCCTGGTGGAGTGTACCCACCGACATCTTAACAGGGAGGGTCTGGAAGCGGATAGGTCCCCCTGGGAGAACAGTACCATCAATCGCCAAGACCACCAATGGCGTGGTGAGGGGCAAAAGAGTAAGTCTCATGGACGATGCGATTTCCCAGTCCATGAAATTACCAGCGGCTCCGGAATCCAGATATGCTGAGACCGAATGAGAAGAAGCACCAACATGAAGGAACACAGAAAGCAGAAGACGAGAAGGGGAAGGTGATATTTCTGGGTCCAATACTCCACTTTCCAGATGAAGTGGACCCGGACGTTTTTCTGGACAAAGAGAGCAAGTGTCACGAAAATGACCTTTGCCCCCACAGTAAAGACACAGACCAAGAGTTCTGCGCCTAGCACGTTCCTCGGGGGATAGCCTGGTCCGACCCAGCTGCATGGGTTCCTCAGCTGGTAGGAGATGCTCTACGGGTCGAAGAGAGGGGAGCTCAGGCTGACTAAGAACCAAGGAGTGCTGGCGTTGCTTTTCTAAGGTCCTCTCCTGAAAGCGAATATCGATCTGGTTACACAAGGAGATAACGCCGGCCAGATCAGTGGGGATGGTTCTTCCTGCTAATTCATCCTTCACTCTATCAGACAGGCCATGCAAAAAGGTTGCGACTAAGGCCTCATTGTTCCAGCTCAACTCAGCCGACAGTATGCGGAAATGAAGGGCATACTGTCCCACAGAAGCAGACTCTTGGCGGAGACGTAAAAGGGTGCTGGCCGCTGAAGAGACACGAGCCGGTTCTTCGAAGATATTCCGAAAAAGTTTCAAGAAGCCAGACAGGCTAGAAACCACTGGATCATTCAGTTCCCACAGAGGGGCTGCCCAGGCTAAAGCTTCACCAGAGAGGAGGGAAATGATATAGGCTACCTTAGCCCGATCAGACAGGAAGTTTTGGGGCTGGAGCTCAAAATGAATTGTGCATTGACTAAGGAACCCCCTGCAAGCCTTGGAGTCCCCAGAGAAACGGGACGGAGCTGGCAGTTGTAGTGAGTGTGTGGCTGCGACTGGTGCAATAGGTGCAGCCGCTGGTTGTATTTGAGGTTGCGGATTCAGGGTTCCCAAGGAGGCCTGAAGCTGCTCAAAGCGAGAAGCCAGATCCTGGAGGAATCGCATCACCTGAGTCTGATTCGATTCCTGGGTTTCAAGTCTGCAAACTATGCCCTGCAACGGATCATCCACGGGTAACGGGATGTCAGCCGGGTTCATGGCTGATCAAACTGTCAGGGTCACCTGTGGCCAGGTGACAGATGCACACCGTAGGGGGACAGGAGTGCACCGCGAGGTAGTGAACCCTATGGCTGGCTTCTGTGGATAGGAAACTGGGTGGTTGTGGAAAGCGGGACCAGAGGAGCACAACCGGGATCCCAACGGAAGCGAGAGCCAAGATTCCCCAGGGCGCGGAGTCTAAGACCCAGCTGGTCTTCTCCAGGGCCTCTAGTGGTGAGGATGTTACGCTGCAGGCTGGGACCAGGTCGCGGCCCCTGGAGTTTCCTAGCTCACGCCCCGTAGGATAAGGGGAAGCAGCAGCACACGATAGAGAGAACCGAATAACAAGCCGAAGGTCAGGGGCCACAAGCAGACAAGGATAACGAAGAACGAGCCGAAGGTCAAGGGGCACGAGCAGACAGGGATGGTCAGGGACAAGCCAATAACGTAACAGAGAGACAGACGTAGCACAGGGCAGGCAGGAACCCAAACACACAATGCCTAACAAACACGTTGATCAGCAAAGCAGGCTTGCAGTGCACAGGTTAATATAGTGTTCAGTGATAGGGCCTGGGGTGGAGTCAGGCTGGGAGGAGATTATAAAGGAAGCCAGGTGAAGGAGGTCTGGTCTCTAGATGAACACATGAGGAGGAAGGTAAGATGGCAGACAAACACTACTGCATATCCATGACATGCTCTAGGTCATAGTAAGCCTTCTGCGATTCACCATTTAACAGAGGAGCCACCAGTCCAGCCCACTGCTCCTCAGGCCACTTTTCTCTTTCAGCAGTCCTTTCAAATGTGGTCAAAAATACCTCTGGATCATCCTCTCCAGTCATTTTTGTCAATAAACGACTCACCCCAAAGGACGCGGTATTAGTGGGACGGCTTCCCTCACTGGTCTGCGGACGTTGCTGCACTACTGCTTCCATTTGTTGTAGTCTCTGCTCTTGCTTCTGTAACAGGTCTATGAAGCGGGCCTCAGATTGCTGCAGGGCTTGTTGCTGAGCTTCCAGACTCTGTTGGTGAGCTTGCTGCTGGGCTGCAAGGCTCTGTTGATGAGCTTGCTGCTGGGCTGCAAGGCTCCTTTGCAAACCTGCATTTGTCTGCTGTTGATTGGCATTTGCTAGAGCCAGCTGTTTCAGTATCTCCTCCATGCTGGCTTAAAAAAAACTGCCCGCATTCTCCACCAACTGTGAGGGGGTTAGCTCGGCAGCGGGTGTGGGTGACCCCCGAGATGGGCTCCCCACACAAAAACAGGCCCAGCAGACGGAGCTTGTGGTTTTCAAAATCAAAAAGGTGCGGTTTATTTTCTATTTACAGTGACAAAAACACAGCAAAGCAAAAGAAACATAAACAAAATAAATCCTGGTCAAGTTGACCTCTGACTAAACATACAGGTTTCCTAACTAACAACTGGGATCAGCCTAGTGCTGTCCTAGTCCCTAAGTCCCTGGTTTTAAATGTCCAAGCAAATAGCCACACAGGCTTTGTCTCACCGCACAGGGGTTCACTCTCCCTAGACAGTCCACACAGGTCTGGTTCCAGGCATGAGCTAACATCTAATGAAGCTGGGAGTTCTTATAGAGGCCTAAATGAGCTGACAAGCTTCAGCTGGTCTCTTCAACTCCCTGTCTGTACGACGCCCCACACTCTCCCTAGAGGTATGAGTCATCCATGAGCCCACTAGCCTTAGCTGGGCTTATACAACTCTCCACCTAGTTGTATAAGTCGGCGTAAAGCCTGAATCTGGGCGAAATATATCTACCCCCCTGGATGCAACCAGGTGACTTTACCTTCCTGCTGTCACAATATATATATATATATATATATATATATATATATATATATATATATATATATACACACACACACGCACAAACACACTTTTTTCTTTTTGAGGTGGGGGGATCTTGGGTGAGTTCCCACACTTTTTTCCCAGTACTTGCCCCTTGGACAACACCATTGACAATGCAAAAGTGGGCATAACATTTTTATTAACTTGCATAGGTGGTTCAAATTTCACATGTTGGTAGAGTAACTCTTCCTCTATAGTAACTCTTCTTCTGCTTTTTCATTGCAGGTAATTAATGGATTTCAAGCAGAAACAAGGTGCAGTCATTTTCTTAACAAAGGATTGGTACAGACTGTTCAACATAAACTGAAGGCTACAGAATATTTACAGAGATGACCCCATTGACAAGAGTCACCAATGACAATATATTGCTCAATGGTGTCATCTCTGTAAATGTTCTGTAGCCTTCTGTGGATGTCAGACAACCTGCACCCCATCTTCATTAACAACTCAATGATGGCATGTTGCTTCTGCTTGGAATCAATTGCTTACCTGCAATGAAAAGGAAGTTACGGGGGGCGTGGATTGCGCGTGACCGAAGATGGCTGCCTGAGCTGAGAGCTCCGCTCACCGGACCGGACAAAAGCGACTTTGCGGGCTTCTCAGACACCATCCTCCGCACCAATCGGTTCCCAGACCTTACCCACGACCTCCGCTGCCGATATGTCCCGTAAACAGGGCCAGGAATCGGGCCCACAGAGGCTGCAAGCGTTCGCTTATCAGCCGCGCCGTACACAGCATGGAGGGCAAGATGGCGCCGCCGGAGGAACAGTGCGACATTCCCTGAGCTTTCCAGGACCCCCCGGGGACCATCCTCATGAAATAACACATGGTCTATCCTCAGGCTTCTCCCTGGACCCCTCTCCTGCAACCCCAGCCTTGCAGAGCCCAGCCAAATCGAGGATGAGGATGGATGTGAACGGACAGGCCTCAGGAACTGTGAGTACAGGCCTTCATAATGATGCAGCTATATCATCATTGCAATCCTCCATAGCTCAGTTTCCAACTATGGGGCAGCCAGTTTTGGACACTACTATGAAGGACATGCTCATGTCTCTACAATCCTCCCTTATGTCTAACCTATCATCACTGATGAATAGGTTTTCCCTAGAAATGAAACAGGTGGTCAACAGGGTGCAATTCATTGAGAACAGTATGGGAGAATGTACAGACACAGTGAATGAATTGGTGGATGCCTATCATGAGCAAAAAGAGGAATCCTTATGGGTCAAATCTAAGCTCGCAGACCTCGAGGACCGCTCCAGGTGCAATAATATAAAAATACGCGGTATACCGGAGTCCATCCAACCTAAAGAACTACATAACTTTGCTAGCACCATGTTCTCCAGCATGATCCCCGAGCTGACCCCGATTGACCTTACCATTGACCGCATACATAGACTCTAGTGATGAGCCGAACACCCCCGGGTTCGGTTCGCACCAGAACCCGCGAACGGACCGAAAGTTCGAACGAACATTAGAACCCTATTAAATACAATGGATGCGAACGTTCGAATTCTAAAGTGCTAATTATAACAACTATTATGCATGTTATTGTCCTAAAAAGGGTTTGGGAACCCGGGTTCTGCACCAGGGGACATGTATCAATGCAAAAAGAAGTTTTAAAAACGGTCGTTTTTCGGGAGCAGTCATTTTAATGATGCATAAAGTGAAAAAAAAAAGTCAAATATTCCTTTAAATATCGTACCTGGGGGGTGTCTAAAGTATGCCTGTGAAGTGCCACGTGTTTCCCGTGTTTAGAACTGTCCCTGCACAAAATGACACTTCTAAAGGAAAAAAAAGCCATTTAAAACTGCTTGCGGCTTTAATGTAATGTCTGGTCCCGGTAATATGGATGAAATTCTTTAAGAAAAATGGCATAGCTACCCCATGACCCCCCCCCCTACCCCAGCCCATTACCAGCCCCTTTGGGTCTTGTATGGATATTAAGGGGAACCCCGCACATAAAATAAAAAAGGCCCTATATACTCTGAACAGCCCTATACAGGCGGTGCATACAAGACAGGGACTGTAGGTTTGTTCTTATGTAGAGTCTGTTTGTAATTTTGAACAGGTACATTGTTGAAGTGTAGCTCCAGACCAAAAATCTATTTTTAAACTTTTTGGAAAACATAGGTAAGGGTTATCACCCCTGTAACATTTGTTTTGCTGTCTGTGCCCCTGTTCAGAACATTTCACCTCACTTTCCGTCCCAATGACAACTGTTTTTGAAATGTGGTGTTTTTCTTGAAACAAGGATTGCTGATAAAGCATCAGTACAGAGGAGACACCTTTCTCCCATATTTATTCTTACAGGAGAGAATTTTCCTTCCTAGTGGTAGATTTCCTCTCACTTCCTGTTGTCTTCTTGCGTTTGCAAGTAGGAGTCGTTTGTAAGTTGGATGTTTGAAAGTAGGGACCTGCCGTATATACTCTGCAGAAATAGGCCCCTTAGTTGTTGGTGTTGGCACAACACTGTAAGCACTCACAGTTACTCTTGGTTGGTGCTGGAACGCCCTGCTGTCAACTATTATATCAGGAATTTTAATTACATATAATTGTTGAACAGTGGTAGTAAAAATTGGGCCTTTGATGGTGGTGCTGGTGCCACAACACTGTAAGCCCTGACAGTTACTCTTGGTGGGTGCAGCAATGGGCCCTGCTGTGAATTATTAGATCAAGAATTGTAATTACATGCCCCTGTTGAACAGGGGCTGAAAAATTGGGCCTTAGGCACTGGTGGCACAACACTGCAACCCCTCACAGATACTGTACTTGGAGCACAGCAATGAGCCCTGTTGCAAAGTATTGCTTCAAAAATTGTAATGACACGCCCCTGTTAAACAGGGGCTGAAAAATTGGGCCTTAGGCACTGGTGGCACAACACTGCAACTCCTCACAGATACTGTACTTGGAGCACAGCAATGAGCCCTGTTGCAAAGTATTGCTTCAAAAATTGTAATTACACGCCCCTGTTAAACAGGGGCTGAAAAATTGGGCGTTAGGCACTGGTGGCGGCACCCATAAACAAAAATGATCTTCCAAGCTATCATCATCAATCGTATCATTGAGGACTCGGAGGAGGAGGATAGCCAGTCAACATAACAGCACAGGCACTCAGCATCAGCATCAGTCTTGAAGGGATGTGACATGTTAAAATCAATTAGTCTGTTATATCAGCATCAGGTGTGTGGTAGCTGGTGGTGATCCAAGACTGGTTCATCTTGATGAAAGTCAGTCGATCAACCGAGTCGGTGGACAGGCGCACCCTGTGATCCGTGACAAATCCTCCAGCAGCACTGAATGTGCGTTCCGAAAGAACGCTGGATGCAGGACAGGCCAGTAGCTCAATTGCATACTGTGCAAGCTCTGGCCAGTGATCCATCCTCAAGACCCAGTAAGCCAGAGGATTTTCGGTGGGGAAGGTGTCCAAGTCTGACCTTGCCCCTAGATATTCCTGCACCATGTTTATCAGACGCTGGCGATGGTTGCTGGAACCGATCATACTTTGGGGCTGCGGACTAAAGAATTGTCTGAACGCATCGGTCAGACGGCCACCTTCCCCACCGCTCCTTCTTTGACTGGCCGAAGCCTCAGCAACTCGTTGTCCAGGACCAGGAGTTTGCAACCTCCCAGTCTCTGGGAACGCGTTGCACAGACCTTTCTGCAAGGCCTCCCGGAGTTGTCTCATCCTCTGCTCCCTCTGCGACGGTAACATAAGGTCCGCAACCTTACCCTTGTACCGTGGATCAAGGAGAGTGGCCAGCCAGTAATGGTCCCTCTCCTTGATCCGAAGAATACGAGGATCCTTCCGCAGACTTTGCAGGATCAGGGAGGCCATGCAGCGTAGGTTTGCTGAGGCATTCGCTCCGGAGTCCTCTGGGTCACTAAGGACGACATGATCCGCAGCCACCTCCTCCCAGCCACGTACAAGTCCACTGGTTTCTTGGGACTGTAAATCATCCCTAAAAGACTGCTGCTGATGATGCTGAGTGCCAGCCTCCACCTCCATGCTGACACAATCCTCCTCCTCCTCCTCCTCCTCCTCCTCCTCCTCCTCTTCCTGTGCGATGGGTGGGACAGAAGGAACACTGTCTGGGTAAAGGGGGCCTTGAGAGGCAAGGAAGTCCTCCTCTTCCTGCCTCTGTTCTGCCTCAAGTGCCCTGTCCATTATTCCACGCAGCGTGTGCTCCAACAGGTGGACAAGAGGTACAGTGTCACTGATGCATGCACTGTCACTGCTCACCATCCTCGTGGCCTCCTCAAATGGTGCCAGGACAGTGCATGCATCCCTGATCATGCCCCACTGGCGTGGAGAAAAAAAACCAAGCTCCCCTGACCCTGTCCTGGTGCCGTAGTCGCACAGGTACTCATTGATGGCCCTCTGCTGCGTGTGCAGCCGCTGCAGCATGGCCAACGTTGAGTTCCACCTGGTGGGCATGTCACATATAAGGCGGTTCTTGGGCAGGTTCAACTCCTTTTGCAGCTCAGCCAGGCGAGCACTGGCATTATAAGATCTGCGGAAATGCACACAGACTTTCCTGGCCTGCCTCAGGACATCCTGTAAGCCCGGGTACCTGCCCAAGAAGCGCTGCACCACCAGGTTAAGGACGTGAGCCACACAGGGCACATGGGTCAGTTGTCCCTGTCGGAGGGCGGAGAGGAGGTTGGTGCCATTGTCGCAAACCACCATTCCTGGCTTAAGCTGGCGTGGCGTCAACCACCTCTCGGCCTGGCCCTGCAGAGCAGACAGGACCTCTGCCCCAGTGTGGCTTCTGTCCCCCAAACACACCAGCGCAAGCACGGCATGGCATCTTTTTGCCTGCGTACTTGCGTAGCCCCGTGAACGGCTACGGAGCACCGCTGGTTCATAGGACAAACCACAGGAAGAGGCCATGGAGGAAGAAGAAGAGGAGGGGGTGGAGGAGAGAGGTGTGTCACAACCAGTAGTAGCATTTTGGAGGCGTGGCGGTGGGACAACCTCCAACACTACTGCACCTTGTCCTGAATCCTTCCCAGCTGCCAAAAGAGTGACCCAATGGGCCGTGAAAGAAAGGTAACGTCCCTGTCCATGCCTGCTGGACCATGAGTCAGCGGTAATATGCACCTTACCGCTGACCGCCCTGTCCAGCGAGGCCAAGACATTGCCTTCCACATGCCGGTAGAGAGCCGGAATAGCCTTCCGTGAGAAAAAGTGGCGTTTGGGAACCTGCCACTGAGGAACTGCACATTGCACAAACTCACGGAAGGGGGCCGAGTCTACCAACTGAAAAGGCAGCAGTTGAAGCGCTAGCAATTTAGCCAAGCTAGCATTCAACCGCTGGGCATGTGGATGGCTGGGAGTGAACTTCTTTCGACGGTCCAGCAGCTGGGGCAGGGAAATTTGCCTGCTAGAATCGGACGTCGGTGTACTGCTAGCAGAGTGGGCGCAAGTACTTGGCTGTGACACACCTAATTCTACACCTTCATTCCTCTCAGTGCATGTTTCAGAGAGGACTGAAGTTATAGTGGGGTTGGAGATCCCAGCTGATGCGGTGCAAGGAGAGGTCCGCTTTGTTCTTTGGTGTGGGTCTTTGAGGTAGGCTTGCCAACGAGCTGCATGGCAGGTCAACATATGTCTGGTCAGGCATGTGGTACCCAAGCGGCTGATGTTTTGGCCACGCGATATACGCTTGAGACATATGTTGCAAACAGCAGCTGTGCGATCTGATGCACTAGCCTCAAAAAAGGCCCACACCAAAGAACTTTTTGAATGACGGGCAGAGGCAGCGCCCTGCACAGGCGGAGCTCTGCGGTGTGATTCCGTCGGTGTACTGCCCTTACGCTGGCCACCAAAGGGCATCCTGCCTCGTTGGAGATGTGCCTCCTCCTCATCCTCCTCCTCCTCCTCTCTCCTATTAGGCACCCACGTGGAGTCAGTGACCTCATCATCCCCTCCCTCCTCTTCACTGGAGCCAATCTGGCAGTATGCTGCAGCTGCTGGAACATGACTGCCAGATTGGTGTCCTTCTTGAGCATCCCCTCTGTCTGCTCTCACGCTACTGCCTTCCTCTAGCTGGGTTTCATCATCAGACCCTTCGAAACGCTGGGCATCCTCCTGGAGCATGTACCCAACACTGTGCTGAAACAGTTCGGGGGACTCCTCAGGAGGAGGACATGGTGGGTCTAGGGAAGGAGTGACTGATGATTTGTCTGACATTGATACCAGGGAAGACGACGCTTTGGCAGCTGCTTTTCCAGTACCCTGAGCCTGGGTGAGAGAGGATGAGGAGGAGGAGGAGGGCTTGGTCATCCACTCTACCAAGTCTTCGGCATGATGTGGCTCAACATGTCCAGCTGCCGAAAAGAAGGACAAGCGTGTCCCATGGCCATGTGCTGATGACAATGCACCGCGTCCACGACCAGCACTGTTGCCCCCAGACACAGAGCCTGCTTGCCCTCTTTTATTGCCTCCTGACTGTCTGCCTCTCCTTGTTTGCCTTCCAGACATTCTAATAGATGGCCTGCAGGGAGATGGGAAAAAAGCAATAAGGGCTACCTTCAGGTGTCCTTCTCTGTCCCTTGAAACAAGGACTTTCACAGTGAAAGAAACTGACACTCTCCCTACCTACAGTTTTCTGTCCCTAGAAAAAATGTTTTTTTTAATCACAATATAGCACAAGGACAATTCACTCACTGTCCTTACAGGTCCCTGGAAACAAGGACTTGCAGAGTGAAAGAAAAAAAACACTCTCCCTACCTACAGTTTTCTGTCCCTAGAAAAAATGTTTTTTTTAATCACAATATAGCACAAGGAGAATTCACTCACTGTCCTTCCAGGTCCCTGGAAACAAGGACTTGCAGAGTGAAAGAAAAAAAACACTCTCCCTACCTACAGTTTTCTGTCCCTAGAAAAAATGTTTTTTTTAATCACAATATAGCACAAGGACAATTCACTCACTGTCCTTCCAGGTCCCTGGAAACAAGGACTTGCAGAGTGAAATAAACTGACACTCTCCCTACCTACAGTTTTCTGTCCCTAGAATAAATGTTTTTTTTAAGCACAATATAGCACAAGGAGAATTCACTCACTGTCCTTCCAGGTCCCTGGAAACAAGGACTTGCAGAGTGAAAGAAAAAAAACACTCTCCCTACCTACAGTTTTCTGTCCCTAGAAAAAATGTTTTTTTTAATCACAATATAACACAAGGACAATTCACTCACTGTCCTTACAGGTCCCTGGAAACAAGGACTTGCAGAGTGAAAGAAAAAAAACACTCTCCCTACCTACAGTTTTCTGTCGCTAGAAAAAATGTTTTTTTTAATCACAATATAGCACAAGGACAATTCACTCACTGTCCTTACAGGTCCCTGGAAACAAGGACTTGCAGAGTGAAAGAAAAAAAACACTCTCCCTACCTACAGTTTTCTGTCCCTAGAAAAAATGTTTTTTTTAATCACAATATAGCACAAGGACAATTCACTCACTGTCCTTACAGGTCCCTGGAAACAAGGACTTGCAGAGTGAAATAAACTGACACTCTCCCTACCTACAGTTTTCTGTCCCTAGAATAAATGTTTTTTTTAAGCACAATATAGCACAAGGAGAATTCACTCACTGTCCTTCCAGGTCCCTGGAAACAAGGACTTGCAGAGTGAAAGAAAAAAAACACTCTCCCTACCTACAGTTTTCTGTCCCTAGAAAAAATGTTTTTTTTTAATCACAATATAACACAAGGACAATTCACTCACTGTCCTTCCAGGTCCCTGGAAACAAGGACTTGCAGAGTGAAATAAACTGACACTCTCCCTACCTACAGTTTTCTGTCCCTAGAATAAATGTTTTTTTTAAGCACAATATAGCACAAGGAGAATTCACTCACTGTCCTTCCAGGTCCCTGGAAACAAGGACTTGCAGAGTGAAAGAAAAAAAACACTCTCCCTACCTACAGTTTTCTGTCCCTAGAAAAAATGTTTTTTTTTAATCACAATATAACACAAGGACAATTCACTCACTGTCCTTCCAGGTCCCTGGAAACAAGGACTTGCAGAGTGAAATAAACTGACACTCTCCCTACCTACAGTTTTCTGTCCCTAGAATAAATGTTTTTTTTAAGCACAATATAGCACAAGGACAATTCACTCACTGTCCTTACAGGTCCCTGGAAACAAGGACTTGCAGAGTGAAAGAAAAAAAACACTCTCCCTACCTACAGTTTTCTGTCCCTAGAAAAAATGTTTTTTTTAATCACAATATAGCACAAGGACAATTCACTCACTGTCCTTCCAGGTCCCTGGAAACAAGGACTTGCAGAGTGAAATAAACTGACACTCTCCCTACCTACAGTTTTCTGTCCCTAGAATAAATGTTTTTTTTAAGCACAATATAGCACAAGGACAATTCACTCACTGTCCTTACAGGTCCCTGGAAACAAGGACTTGCAGAGTGAAAGAAAAAAAACACTCTCCCTACCTACAGTTTTCTGTCCCTAGAAAAAATGTTTTTTTTAATCACAATATAGCACAAGGACAATTCACTCACTGTCCTTACAGGTCCCTGGAAACAAGGACTTGCAGAGTGAAAGAAAAAAAACACTCTCCCTACCTACAGTTTTCTGTCCCTAGAAAAAATGTTTTTTTTAATCACAATATAGCACAAGGACAATTCACTCACTGTCCTTCCAGGTCCCTGGAAACAAGGACTTGCAGAGTGAAATAAACTGACACTCTCCCTACCTACAGTTTTCTGTCCCTAGAATAAATGTTTTTTTAAGCACAATATAGCACAAGGACAATTCACTCACTGTCCTTACAGGTCCCTGGAAACAAGGACTTGCAGAGTGAAAGAAAAAAAACACTCTCCCTACCTACAGTTTTCTGTCCCTAGAAAAAATGTTTTTTTTAATCACAATATAGCACAAGGACAATTCACTCACTGTCCTTACAGGTCCCTGGAAACAAGGACTTGCAGAGTGAAAGAAAAAAAAACACTCTCCCTACCTACAGTTTTCTGTCCCTAGAAAAAATGTTTTTTTTAATCACAATATAGCACAAGGACAATTCACTCACTGTCCTTACAGGTCCCTGGAAACAAGGACTTGCAGAGTGAAATAAACTGACACTCTCCCTACCTACAGTTTTCTGTCCCTAGAATAAATGTTTTTTTTAAGCACAATATAGCACAAGGAGAATTCACTCACTGTCCTTCCAGGTCCCTGGAAACAAGGACTTGCAGAGTGAAAGAAAAAAAACACTCTCCCTACCTACAGTTTTCTGTCCCTAGAAAAAATGTTTTTTTTAATCACAATATAACACAAGGACAATTCACTCACTGTCCTTCCAGGTCCCTGGAAACAAGGACTTGCAGAGTGAAATAAACTGACACTCTCCCTACCTACAGTTTTCTGTCCCTAGAATAAATGTTTTTTTTAAGCACAATATAGCACAAGGACAATTCACTCACTGTCCTTACAGGTCCCTGGAAACAAGGACTTGCAGAGTGAAAGAAAAAAAACACTCTCCCTACCTACAGTTTTCTGTCCCTAGAAAAAATGTTTTTTTTAATCACAATATAGCACAAGGACAATTCACTCACTGTCCTTACAGGTCCCTGGAAACAAGGACTTGCAGAGTGAAAGAAAAAAAACACTCTCCCTACCTACAGTTTTCTGTCCCTAGAAAAAATGTTTTTTTTAATCACAATATAGCACAAGGACAATTCACTCACTGTCCTTACAGGTCCCTGGAAACAAGGACTTGCAGAGTGAAATAAACTGACACTCTCCCTACCTACAGTTTTCTGTCCCTAGAATAAATGTTTTTTTTAAGCACAATATAGCACAAGGAGAATTCACTCACTGTCCTTCCAGGTCCCTGGAAACAAGGACTTGCAGAGTGAAAGAAAAAAAACACTCTCCCTACCTACAGTTTTCTGTCCCTAGAAAAAATGTTTTTTTTAATCACAATATAACACAAGGACAATTCACTCACTGTCCTTCCAGGTCCCTGGAAACAAGGACTTGCAGAGTGAAATAAACTGACACTCTCCCTACCTACAGTTTTCTGTCCCTAGAATAAATGTTTTTTTTAAGCACAATATAGCACAAGGACAATTCACTCACTGTCCTTACAGGTCCCTGGAAACAAGGACTTGCAGAGTGAAAGAAAAAAAACACTCTCCCTACCTACAGTTTTCTGTCCCTAGAAAAAATGTTTTTTTTAATCACAATATAGCACAAGGACAATTCACTCACTGTCCTTACAGGTCCCTGGAAACAAGGACTTGCAGAGTGAAAGAAAAAAAACACTCTCCCTACCTACAGTTTTCTGTCCCTAGAAAAAATGTTTTTTTTAATCACAATATAGCACAAGGACAATTCACTCACTGTCCTTACAGGTCCCTGGAAACAAGGACTTGCAGAGTGAAATAAACTGACACTCTCCCTACCTACAGTTTTCTGTCCCTAGAATAAATGTTTTTTTTAAGCACAATATAGCACAAGGAGAATTCACTCACTGTCCTTCCAGGTCCCTGGAAACAAGGACTTGCAGAGTGAAAGAAAAAAAACACTCTCCCTACCTACAGTTTTCTGTCCCTAGAAAAAATGTTTTTTTTAATCACAATATAACACAAGGACAATTCACTCACTGTCCTTCCAGGTCCCTGGAAACAAGGACTTGCAGAGTGAAATAAACTGACACTCTCCCTACCTACAGTTTTCTGTCCCTAGAATAAATGTTTTTTTTAAGCACAATATAGCACAAGGACAATTCACTCACTGTCCTTACAGGTCCCTGGAAACAAGGACTTGCAGAGTGAAAGAAAAAAAACACTCTCCCTACCTACAGTTTTCTGTCCCTAGAAAAAATGTTTTTTTTAATCACAATATAGCACAAGGACAATTCACTCACTGTCCTTACAGGTCCCTGGAAACAAGGACTTGCAGAGTGAAAGAAACTGACACTGTCCCTACCTACAGTTTTCTGTCCCTAGAATAAATGTTTTTTTTAAGCACAATATAGCACAAGGAGAATTCACTCACTGTCCTTCCAGGTCCCTGGAAACAAGGACTTGCAGAGTGAAATAAACTGACACTCTCCCTACCTACAGTTTTCTGTCCCTAGAATAAATGTTTTTTTTAAGCAAAATATAGCACAAGGACAATTCACTCACTGTCCTTACAGGTCCCTGGAAACAAGGACTTGCAGAGTGAAAGAAACTGACACTCTCCCTACCTACAGTTTTCTGTCCCTAGAATAAATGTTTTTTTAAGCACAATATAGCACAAGGACAATTCACTCACTGTCCTTCCAGGTCCCTGGAAACAAGGACTTGCAGAGTGAAAGAAACTGACACTGTCCCTACCTACAGTTTTCTGTCCCTAGAATAAATGTTTTTTTTAAGCACACTATAGCACAAGCACAAAACACACTGACACTCTCCCTACCTATCCTTCTCTTTCCCTAAACTAAAGGAATCCAGGTTAAGCAAGAAAGAAATAACAGTCACTGTCCCTGCCTATGCTGCTCTATCCCTGCTCCGGAACACACTACACTAGGCTGCCGTGCTGGCGGCCTTTTATAGTGTGGGGCGTGTACTAAACACCCTCAGCAATAATTGGCCACAGGCATCCTGCCTGTGGCCAATCATTGCTCTCCTCGCTGCCGGCGCTGTGATTGGCCAAGCATGCGGGGTCACAGTGCATGCTTGGCCAATCACAGCGCCTGGATGACACTGCGATGGCGTAGTGCATTGTGGGCCGTTCGCGTCACTCGAATTTGGCGCGAACGGCCCAAATCGTTCGATCTTCGTCGAACGATCGAACAGCCGATGTTCGAGTCGAACGTATGTTCGGCTCGAACACGAAGCTCATCCCTAATAGACTCCCAAAACAACGCCATCTTGAGGCGGAAGTCCCTGGAGATGTCCTCCTCAGAGTACATTTCTTTCAAGCCAAAGAACAACTTCTCAGGAAAGCAAGAGAGTTGTCACCTCTGCCTGCTCCTTACGCGGCCATTCAACTTTACGCAGATTTGTCACAATACACGCTGCAAATGCGCAGACAACTCAAAACCATTACAAAGGCCATGAACAACCACAAGATTGTGTACAAATGGTGCCACCCTGCTACTATCCTAGCTACCTACAACGGAATTCCTCATACCATCTCCACACTCGAGGGAGGCATGAAACTTCTGCGCGATTGGGGTATCATACCAGACCCCCCTCCAGATCAACAAGACTCACCCGGGGTTCCGAACCCCTTTACCTTTGGTATGAGCCGCGGGCGCCGTAGAAGCAACCGCCACCGATAATTAGCCCACCAGCTTCATCAGAGCAACTACTAGTCCGGAATGGTTCTGCGATTTGTCATCTATTTGCTGAACTATACCCCTAATTTTTGACCAGTTGCTCCAGTGAGCTGCCTATTACTGGTCCATTGACTTGTTCTGTTTTTTTTGCCTTTTTTTTTTCTTTTTTGTTCGTCTTTTTGTTTCCGGTTTATACCGGCCATTTCACAAGGTGAACTCTGTTCATCCCCTTGTTTAGTTACAACTTGGTACATCTAACTTGTTTTATACCCTTTTAGTGTCTTGGGGGCCTCCAACCTCAGTTTTTCAAGCTGCACAACAAAGACTTCTCATCCAACACCACCTGATCTAACCAATCCCGGTCGATTCTTCCTCAGAACTGTAAGTTTCCTCACACACACCTTTCACGCTTAACACCTATCATGGGGAACACTATTCTCTCCTTGAATGTGAAGGGGTTAAATCACCCTGCCAAAAGAACCTCCTTATGGAACACTGCTATCACTAACAATTGTGACATCCTATGCGTGCAGGAGACGCACTTTGCCCTCAATGCCCCTCCCAAATACCGCCACAGGATGTTCCCCCATGTATTTACATCCTCTTATCCCAAAAAGCAGAGGGGAGTGATGATAGCTGTCAGGGATACAGTGAACTTCCAACTTCTACATTGTAACTCTGATACGGAAGGAAGGTATATAATCCTGGTGTGCACCATAAACGACTTCCCGTATACTATTGTTTCCATATACGCTCCTAACTATGGCCAAATGGCTTTCATCAAAAAGACTTTGCGAGCTGTTAAGAAGATCCAACAAGGTCATCTTCTGATGTGTGGAGACTTCAACATGGTCCCAAACAATGACATGGACTCAACATCAGGCATTAAACTATGCTTTTCCCCTCTGGAAAACTTCATCACTTCGAATGATTTATATGACGTGTGGAGGTGCTGTCATGCGAGTGAGAGGGACTTTACCTTTCTCTCGCCGCGTCATAACACCTACTCACGTATTGATTTGTTTCTTTCTGATAAGCTTTTGTTGCAGAAGATTTTCAAGTCCACTATCCATGCCACCACCTGGTCATACCATGCCCCTATCAGCATATCTATAGCTGACAATTCTCCTCAACCCACCTCCTATATATGGAGAGTAAATAACTACCTCCTACGTACCCCATGCTATTCAACACCTATCAAAAAACATCTTGAAGAATATTTTGCTATCAACAGTGAAGCTGTATCTGACCCGGTTGTGGTATGGAACGCCCATAAGGCAGTAATTAGTCGGGTTTTCTTACAAATGGGAGCTAGGGCTAAGAAAGCCAGAACCCAAAAAATGGACAAACTAATACTAGACATATCCAAGGCTGAATTACAAAACAAGATTACGCCTTCCCCCTTCCTCCAGGCAAAAATGTTTACATTACGCCACGAGTTAGGATCCCTCCTTCTTGAAAAACACCATAAATCCTATAGACTACTTAAAGCTAGGTCATACACCACAGGGAATAAAGCAGGGAAAGCAATGGCCCTAAAAATTAAAGGGTACAGGAACAAAACTAAAATCCCATTTCTACATCACCCCCACACTAATGAAAAACTCCTCAAACCACATACCATCGCAAATGCTTTTAGCACTTATTACGAAGAACTTTATAACCTTAAAAACGACCCTTCTACCTCGCACCCTTCACCTGAGAATATACAATCCTTTCTGGATAGACTACATCTTCCTTCCGTAACTCCAGAGCAACTCTCTTCCCTAAATGACCCTATATCGATAAATGAAATACTACAAGTGATCAACAAACTTCCTTCGGCAAAATCCCCGGGCCCGGATGGATTCACTGGAGAGTATTACAAATTATTCCAAAATATTTTAGCCCCCTCACTGTGCCACACTTTTAATGCAGCCACCAAATCCGCATCCTTTCCTGCGGAAATGCTCAGTGCCATGGTAGTTACCCTCCCCAAACCTGGCAAAGAACCCACGTCCCCCAAAAATTTTAGCCCAATTTCACTGCTCAATCTGGACTTGAAGATATACGCCAAACTTCTTGCTAATAGAATAGAGAATAAACTTCCCTCCCTCGTTCATCAGGACCAATCTGGCTTTACCAAGGGCCGTCAAGCCTCTGATGCCACCAGACGCATGATCAATCTTATACACCAAGTAGAAACTAAGAAAAAACCCTCCCTCCTCCTATCCCTTGACGCCGAAAAGGCATTCGACAGGGTTCACTGGGGTTACATTTCAGCAGTACTAACTAAATTTGGGTTAACAGGTCAAATCCACGACTCTATAATGGCACTATACTCTAACCCCTCAGCCCGAGTGTTCTCGGCTGACACTATGTCAATCCCCTTCACAATATCTAATGGCACTAGACAAGGTTGCCCACTCTCACCTCTGATATTCAATCTAGTTATGGAACCACTTGCAGAGAGCATTAGAACCAACCCCAATATTAAAGGTATCACTATCGCAGAAATAGAACATAAAATAAGCCTGTTCGCGGATGACGTGATTCTCATAATCACCGATCCAGAACAGTCGTTGCCGGAGGTTCAGAAGACGCTAGCCTGGTTCAGTGATATCTCATATTATAAAGTCAATGAGACTAAATCGAATATACTTGATCTAGGGGTGGATGAATCTGTAAGGAAAAAACTTCAAACATTATTTCCGTACACATGGGCGGAAAAAAGCATTACTTACTTAGTAATTCAGCTCACTTCATCGACTAAATCTCTATTCGCTTCAAATTATATCCCCCTACGTACTAAACTACAGGTGGATCTTACCAGGTTGGCGCCGTTTGAATTTTCATGGCTAGGTCGTTTAGCAGCATTCAAAATGCTACACCTCCCCCAAATACTCTACCTATTTAGGACCATACCCATTCCTTTACTCACTGTATATTTTCAAACCCTACAATCAATCCTTTCCAAATATATCTGGCAGGGGAAAAAACCTTGATGCGCCCAACAACAATTATCCAAACACCGCCTGGCGGGGGGAACGGGTTATGTTAATTTACACGATTAATACTTATCATCCATCCTAACCCAAGCCAAAGAATGGTTTTTGTCTGCCCCGGGTCCCTCACTATGGAGGACCATAGAATCCTCCTCAGTCCCTAACAAAAACCTGTCGTCATGGTTACTAGCTTTATTCCTAGGAGCAAAACGTCCCCTTCACCTCTCCCCAACAATGATAGCTACAACCAAGGCCTGGTCAAAACTCACGCAACTCTCACATACCAATCCCGTGAACTCCAAGGTATACATTCCCATTGAAACTCTCCATCATTTAATGGAGTCCACATCTTTTCTAAGATGGAAAACACTAGGCATCTAATTTTTAACCGATCTGATAGACACAGACAAAAACGAAATAAAATCATTCCCCTCTCTCCAGAAGGAATTCCATCTTCCTAGCTCCGACATTTTTCTTTATTTACGCACTAAACATTGTCTTACCTCACTGAAATCATGGACGTGTCTAATCCCCCAAATGGCATGGTTATTCCTCACCTCATCTCCTAAACACAATAAAGGCATCTCCATATTCTATAAGATATTTAGCCAAAAAAATACATTTCTCAAAACGGCACCAATACTCAAATGGGAAAAGGATTTGGGACATACCTTTTCGAGTTACGAGTGGGAGAGAGCATGTAAGGCTACATATCAATCCACTAGCTGCTCTACCCTCTGGGAATTAGCGTACAAAATAACGTACAGATGGTACCTGACTCAAGCTAGTCCTTTAAATTTAAGAAGACCGGCGCGCGCGCGCCCTGGAGAGCAGCGGTACCGCGCGCGCCGGGACGGAGCAGGAGGAGGAGGCTGGTGAGCAGGATGGGATGCGATCCGCGGGCGGACAGGTGCCGCCGCATGGATCGCATCCCCGCAAACATCAGAGCAGCGCTCACGGTCAGAGGGGCCGACCGGAGCGCTGCAGGGGGACAGACGCCGCGGGCGCTCCGGGATGGATGGGACACCCGGAGCGCTCGGCGTTACACTAGGGTTGTTTCGTGGGTATAGTGCACATGTGTGGTACAAACTACATCTTTCAGTGTAGGGGGGAGTGGATCTTTCCATTTTCTAGTTATGCTGAGTCTTGCCGCTAATAGAATATGTGATAATACAGTCCTCATTGGATTCGGGTAGCTGTCTATAGATAATGAAAGTAAGGCTAGAGAAGGTTTTTTCGGGATTTTTGTGAGCGTTACATCTGTAATTAGTCTAAATACCATGTTCCAAAAGCTTATTAGTTTGGGGCAGTTCCAAAAGGTGTGCAGAAGGCTGCCTGTTCTACCACATTTCTTCCAACATAAGTCTGTTAGAGAAGGATCAAATTTTGAAAGTCTCCCCCTTCCTGTCCTTGCCGGATCTTGTTGCCTTAGTGCCCTGAGAAAGCGTTTTGTAGTTGCCTTGCCAGTATATCTGACCTTCTGCCGTTGCCCCTGACTACGAACCATTGCCGCCTGCCCTGACCTTCCACTACGTCTGACCTTGCCTCTGCCTAGTCCCTGTGTACCGTGCCTATCTCAGCTGCCAGAGAAGTCGAGCCGCTACTGGGGGACACGACCTGGTTGCTACCGCCGCAGCAAGTCCATCCCGCTTTGCGGCGGGCTCTGGTGAAAACCGGTAGCTGCTTAGAACCGGTCCTCCAGTGCGACCCGTGCCTTCGCCTCTCTGGCACAGAGGATCCACCTCCTGTGTCCTCACTAGCAACCAGTCCGGGCCCTGACAGTAGATCCGGCCATGGATCCCGCTGAGGTACCGCTGCCAAATCTCGCTGACCTCACTACCGTGGTTGCCCAGCAGTCGCAACAGATCGTCCAACAAGGACAGCAGCTGTCGCAGTTGACCGCCATGGTCCAGCAGCTTCTGCCGCCACAGCCTCCAGCATCTTCCCCTCTCCGAGCTGCCGCTACTACCTCGAGAATTTGCCTGTCTCTTCCGGAGAAATTTGACGGGGATTCTAGGATGTGCCGGGGATTCTTGTCCCAATGTTCCCTGCATCTTGAGATGATGTCTGACCAGTTTTCCACAGAACGGTCTAAAGTGGCATTCGTGGTCTCTCTGTTGTCTGGAAAGGCCTTGGCCTGGGCCTGGGCCACGCCACTCTGGGACCGCAACGACCCTGCTACAGCCACCGTTCAGTCCTTCTTTGCTGAGGTTCGCAGCGTTTTTGAGGAACCAGCCCGAGCCTCATCCACTGAAACCGCCCTGCTTAACCTTGTCCAAGGAAACTCCTCTGTGGGCGAATATGCCATACAGTTCCGCACACTGGCCTCAGAGTTAGCCTGGAATGATGAGGCTCCCTGCGCGACCTTCAAGAAGGGTTTATCCGGCCACATCAAGGATTGTCTGGCCGCACGAGAGATACCCTCTTCCTTGACGGAACTCATCCATTTAGCTACCCGCATCGATATGCGCTACGTCGAAAGACGCCAAGAGCTTCGCCAGGAGAAAGATCTTGTTCACACCAGGTGTTATCCGCGCCTGGCTCCTCTCTTTCTGAATCCTATGCATCCTGTTACCGTGCCTCCCGCCGAGGAGGCCATGCAAGTGGACTGGTCTCGCCTGACCCTACAAGAAAGGTCTCGCCGTAGGAACGAGAACTTATGCCTTTATTGTGCGAGCTCTGAACACTTCCGAAAAGACTGCCCTATTCGTCCTCCGCGTCAGGGAAACGCCCGCACCTAGTGAACGTGGGAGAGGCGTTACTAGGTGTGAATTCTTCCTCTCCACGTCTGACTATTCCTGTGCGGATTTCTCCTTCTGCTGGCTCCCTCTTCTCTGCGGTGGCCTTCCTGGACTCTGGTTCTGCAGGAAACTTTATTGAAGCCTCCTTCATCAACAGGTTCAACATTCCTGTTACCCGTCTCATCAAACCCTTCTTCATTTCCTCTGTAAATGGAGAGAATTTGGATTGTACCGTGCGTTACCGCACCGAACCCCTGCTCATGTCCGTTGGTGTTCTTCACTAGTGATGAGCCGAACACCCCCGGGTTCGGTTCGCACCAGAACCCGCGAACGGACCGAAAGTTCGTACGAACATTAGAACCCTATTAAATACAATGGATGCGAACGTTCGAATTCTAAAGTGCTAATTATAACAACTATTATGCATGTTATTGTCCTAAAAAGGGTTTGGGAACCCGGGTTGTGCACCAGGGGACATGTATCAATGCAAAAAGAAGTTTTAAAAACGGTCGTTTTTCGGGAGCAGTCATTTTAATGATGCATAAAGTGAAAAAAAAAAGTGAAATATTCCTTTAAATATCGTACCTGGGGGGTGTCTAAAGTATGCCTGTGAAGTGCCACGTGTTTCCCGTGTTTAGAACTGTCCCTGCACAAAATGACACTTCTAAAGGAAAAAAAAGCCATTTAAAACTGCTTGCGGCTTTAATGTAATGTCTGGTCCCGGTAATATGGATGAAAATCTTTAAGAAAAATGGCATAGCTACCCCATGACCCCCCCCCCCCCCTACCCCAGCCCATTACCAGCCCCTTTGGGTCTTGTATGGATATTAAGGGGAACCCCGCACATAAAATAAAAAAGGCCCTATATACTCTGAACAGCCGTATACAGGCGGTGCATACAAGACAGGGACTGTAGGTTTGTTCTTATGTAGAATATGTTTGTAATTTTGAACAGGTACATTGTTGAAGTATAGCTCCAGCCCAAAAATCTATTTTTAAACTTTTTGGAAAACATAGGTAAGGGTTATCACCCCTGTAACATTTGTTTTGCTGTCTGTGCCCCTGTTCAGAACATTTCACCTCACTTTCCATCCCAATGACAACTGTTTTTGAAATGTGGTGTTTTTCTTGAAACAAGGATTGCTGATAAAGCATCAGTACAGAGGAGACACCTTTCTCCCATATTTATTCTTACAGGAGAGAATTTTCCTTCCTAGTGGTAGATTTCCTCTCACTTCCTGTTGTCTTCTTGCGTTTGCAAGTAGGAGTCGTTTGTAAGTTGGATGTTTGAAAGTAGGGACCTGCCGTATATACTCTGCAGAAATAGGCCCCTTAGTTGTTGGTGTTGGCACAACACTGTAAGCACTCACAGTTACTCTTGGTTGGTGCTGGAACGCCCTGCTGTCAACTATTATATCAGGAATTTTAATTACATATAATTGTTGAACAGTGGTAGTAAAAATTGGGCCTTTGATGGTGGTGCTGGTGCCACAACACTGTAAGCCCTGACAGTTACTCTTGGTGGGTGCAGCAATGGGCCCTGCTGTGAATTATTAGATCAAGAATTGTAATTACATGCCCCTTTTGAACAGGGGCTGAAAAATTGGGCCTTTCGTGGTGGTGGTGGTGGTGGCGTTGCCACAAGACTGTAAGCCCTCAGAGTTACTCTTGGTGGGTGCAGCAATGGGCCCTGCTGTGAATTATTAGATCAAGAATTGTAATTACATGCCCCTTTTGAACAGGGGCTGAAAAATTGGGCCTTTCGTGGTGGTGGTGGTGGTGGTGGCGTTGCCACAACACTGTAAGCCCTCAGAGTTACTCTTGGTGGGTGCAGCAATGGGCCCTGCTGTGAATTATTAGATCAAGAATTGTAATTGCATGCCCCTGTTGAACAGGGGCTGAAAAATTGGGCCTTTCGTGGTGGTGGTGGTGGTGGTGGTGTTGCCACAACACTGTAAGCCCTCAGAGTTACTCTTGGTGGGTGCAGCAATGGGCCCTGCTGTGAATTATTAGATCAAGAATTGTAATTACATGCCCCTTTTGAACAGGGGCTGAAAAATTGGGCCTTTCGTGGTGGTGGTGGTGGTGGCATTGCCACAACACTGTAAGCCCTCAGAGTTACTCTTGGTGGGTGCAGCAATGGGCCCTGCTGTGAATTATTAGATCAAGAATTGTAATTGCATGCCCCTGTTGAACAGGGGCTGAAAAATTGGGCCTTAGGCACTGGTGGCACAACACTACAACCCCTCACAGATACTGTACTTGGAGCACAGCAATGAGCCCTGTTGCAAAGTATTGCTTCAAAAATTGTAATGACACGCCCCTGTTAAACAGGGGCTGAAAAATTGGGCCTTAGGCACTGGTGCCACAACACTCCAACCCCTCACAGATACTGTACTTGGAGCACAGCAATGAGCCCTATGGCAAATTATTGCTAAAAAAATTGTAATTACACGCCCCTGTAAAACAGGGGCTGAAAAATTGGGCCTTAGCCACTGGTGGCGGCACCCATAAACAAAAATGATCTTCCAAGCTATCATCATCAATCGTATCATTGAGGACTCGGAGGAGGAGGATAGCCAGTCAACATAACAGCACAGGCACTCAGCATCAGCATCAGTCTTGAAGGGATGTGACATTTTAAAATCAATTAGTCTGTTATATCAGCATCAGGTGTGTGGTAGCTGGTGGTGATCCAAGACTGGTTCATCTTGATGAAAGTCAGTCGATCAACCGAGTCGGTGGACAGGCGCACCCTGTGATCCGTGACAAATCCTCCAGCAGCACTGAATGTGCGTTCCGAAAGAACGCTGGATGCAGGACAGGCCAGTAGCTCAATTGCATACTGTGCAAGCTCTGGCCAGTGATCCATCCTCAAGACCCAGTAAGCCAGAGGATTTTCGGTGGGGAAGGTGTCCAAGTCTGACCTTGCCCCTAGATATTCCTGCACCATGTTTATCAGACGCTGGCGATGGTTGCTGGAACCGATCATACTTTGGGGCTGCGGACTAAAGAATTGTCTGAACGCATCGGTCAGACGGCCACCTTCCCCACCGCTCCTTCTTTGACTGGCCGAAGCCTCAGCAACTCGTTGTCCAGGACCAGGCGTTTGTAACCTCCCAGTCTCTGGGAACGCGTTGCACAGACCTTTCTGCAAGGCCTCCCGGAGTTGTCTCATCCTCTGCTCCCTCTGCGACGGTAACATAAGGTCCGCAACCTTACCCTTGTACCGTGGATCAAGGAGAGTGGCCAGCCAGTAATGGTCCCTCTCCTTGATCCGAAGAATACGAGGATCCTTCCGCAGACTTTGCAGGATCAGGGAGGCCATGCAGCGTAGGTTTGCTGAGGCATTCGCTCCGGAGTCCTCTGGGTCACTAAGGACGACATGATCCGCAGCCACCTCCTCCCAGCCACGTACAAGTCCACTGGTTTCTTGGGACTGTAAATCATCCCTAAAAGACTGCTGCTGATGATGCTGAGTGCCAGCCTCCACCTCCATGCTGACACAATCCTCCTCCTCCTCCTCCTCTTCCTGTGCGATGGGTGGGACAGAAGGAACACTGTCTGGGTAAAGGGGGCCTTGAGAGGCAAGGAAGTCCTCCTCTTCCTGCCTCTGTTCTGCCTCAAGTGCCCTGTCCATTATTCCACGCAGCGTGTGCTCCAACAGGTGGACAAGAGGTACAGTGTCACTGATGCATGCACTGTCACTGCTCACCATCCTCGTGGCCTCCTCAAATGGTGCCAGGACAGTGCATGCATCCCTGATCATGCCCCACTGGCGTGGAGAAAAAAACCAAGCTCCCCTGACCCTGCCCTGGTGCCGTAGTCGCACAGGTACTCATTGATGGCCCTCTGCTGCGTGTGCAGCCGCTGCAGCATGGCCAACGTTGAGTTCCACCTGGTGGGCATGTCACATATAAGGCGGTTCTTGGGCAGGTTCAACTCCTTTTGCAGCTCAGCCAGGCGAGCACTGGCATTATAAGATCTGCGGAAATGCACACAGACTTTCCTGGCCTGCCTCAGGACATCCTGTAAGCCCGGGTACCTGCCCAAGAACCGCTGCACCACCAGGTTAAGGACGTGAGCCACACAGGGCACATGGGTCAGTTGTCCCTGTCGGAGGGCGGAGAGGAGGTTGGTGCCATTGTCGCAAACCACCATTCCTGGCTTAAGCTGGTGTGGCGTCAACCACCTCTCGGCCTGGCCCTGCAGAGCAGACAGGACCTCTGCCCCAGTGTGGCTTCTGTCCCCCAAACACACCAGCGCAAGCACGGCATGGCATCTTTTTGCCTGCGTACTTGCGTAGCCCCTTGAACGCCTACGGAGCACCGCTGGTTCCGAGGACAAACCACAGGAAGAGGCCATGGAGGAAGAAGAAGAGGAGGGGGTGGAGGAGAGAGGTGTGTCACAACCAGTAGTAGCATTTTGGAGGCGTGGCGGTGGAACAACCTCCAACACTACTGCACCTTGTCCTGCATCCTTCCCAGCTGCCAAAAGAGTGACCCAATGGGCCGTGAAAGAAAGGTAACGTCCCTGTCCATGCCTGCTGGACCATGAGTCAGCGGTAATATGCACCTTACCGCTGACCGCCCTGTCCAGCGAGGCCAAGACATTGCCTTCCACATGCCGGTAGAGAGCCGGAATAGCCTTCCGTGAGAAAAAGTGGCGTTTGGGAACCTGCCACTGAGGAACCGCACATTGCACAAACTCACGGAAGGGGGCCGAGTCTACCAACTGAAAAGGCAGCAGTTGAAGCGCTAGCAATTTAGCCAAGCTAGCATTCAACCGCTGGGCATGTGGATGGCTGGGAGTGAACTTCTTTCGACGGTCCAGCAGCTGGGGCAGGGAAATTTGCCTGCTAGAATCGGACGTCGGTGTACTGCTAGCAGAGTGGCCGCAAGTACTTGGCTGTGACACACCTAATTCTACACCTTCATTCCTCTCAGTGCATGTTTCAGAGAGGACTGAAGTTATAGTGGGGTTGGAGATCCCAGCTGATGCGGTGCAAGGAGAGGTCCGCTTTGTTCTTTGGTGTGGGTCTTTGAGGTAGGCTTGCCAACGAGCTGCATGGCAGGTCAACATATGTCTGGTCAGGCATGTGGTACCCAAGCGGCTGATGTTTTGGCCACGCGATATACGCTTGAGACATATGTTGCAAACAGCAGCTGTGCGATCTGATGCACTAGCCTCAAAAAAGGCCCACACCAAAGAACTTTTTGAATGACGGGCAGAGGCAGCGCCCTGCACAGGCGGAGCTCTGCGGTGTGATTCCGTCGGTGTACTGCCCTTACGCTGGCCACCAAAGGGCATCCTGCCTCGTTGGAGATGTGCCTCCTCCTCATCCTCCTCCTCCTCCTCTCTCCTATTAGGCACCCACGTGGAGTCAGTGACCTCATCATCCCCTCCCTCCTCATCACTGGAGCCAATCTGGCAGTATGCTGCAGCTGCTGGAACATGACTGCCAGATTGGTGTCCTTCTTGAGCATCCCCTCTGTCTGCTCTCACGCTACTGCCTTCCTGTAGCTGGGTTTCATCATCAGACCCTTCGAAACGCTGGGCATCCTCCTGGAGCATGTACCCAACACTGTGCTCAAACAGTTCGGGGGACTCCTCAGGAGGAGGACATGGTGGGTCTAGGGAAGGGGTGACTGATGATGAGTCTGACATTGATACCAGGGAAGAGGACGCTTTGGCAGCTGCTTTTCCAGTACCCTGAGCCTGGGTGAGAGAGGATGAGGAGGAGGGCTTGGTCATCCACTCTACCAAGTCTTCGGCATGATGTGGCTCAACATGTCCAGCTGCCGAAAAGAAGGACAAGCGTGTCCCATGGCCATGTGCTGATGACAATGCACCGCGTCCACGACCAGCACTGTTGCCCCCAGACACAGAGCCTGCTTGCCCTCTTTTATTGCCTCCTGACTGTCTGCCTCTCCTTGTTTGCCTTCCAGACATTCTAATAGATGGCCTGCAGGGAGATGGGAAAAAAGCAATAAGGGCTACCTTCAGGTGTCCTTCTCTGTCCCTTTACTTAAGGATTTCTAAATATGGTTGAGGATGATTGCTTTTGCACAGAATAGCACAACGACAATTTCCCTGACTGTCCAAAAAAACAAGGATTTCAAAGATGGTTGATGAGGAATGCTTTAGCACACTATAGCACAAGGAGAATTTCCCTCACTGTCCTTCCCTGTCCCTAGAAACAAGGATTATCACAGTGAAAGAAACTGACACTCTTCCTACCTATAGTTTTCTGTCCCTAGAAAAAATGTTTTTTTAAAGCACACTATAGAACAAGGAGAATTCCCTCACTGTCCTTCCCTGTCCCTAGAAACAAGGATTTGCACAGTAAAAGACACTGACACTCTCCCTACCTATAGTTTTCTGTCCCTAGAAAAAATGTTTTTTTTAAAGCACACTATAGCACAAGGAGAATTTCCCTCACTTTCCTTCTTTGTCCCTAGAAACAAGGATTATCACAGTGAAAGAAACTGACACTCTTCCTACCTATAGTTTTCTGTCCCTTGAAAAAATGTTTTTTTAAAGCACACTATAGCACAAGGAGAATTCCCTCACTGTCCTTCCCTGTCCCTAGAAACAAGGATTCGCACAGTAAAACACACTGACACTCTCCCTACCTATAGTTTTCTGTCCCTAGAAAAAATGTTTTTTTAAAGCACACTATAGCACAAGGAGAATTTCCCTCACTGTCCTTCCCTGTCCCTAGAAACAAGGATTATCACAGTGAAAGAAACTGACACTCTTCCTACCTATAGTTTTCTGTCCCTAGAAAAAATGTTTTTTTAAAGCACACTATAGCACAAGGAGAATTTCCCTCACTTTCCTTATTTGTCCCTAGAAACAAGGATTATCACAGTGAAAGAAACTGACACTCTTCCTTCCTATAGTTTTCTGTCCCTAGAAAAAATGTTTTTTTTAAAGCACACTATAGCACAAGGAGAATTTCCCTCACTTTCCTTCCCTGTCCCTAGAAACAAGGATTATCACAGTGAAAGAAACTGACACTCTTCCTACCTATAGTTTTCTGTCCCTAGAAAAAATGTTTTTTTAAAGCACACTATAGCACAAGGAGAATTTCCCTCACTTTCCTTCTTTGTCCTTAGAAACAAGGATTATCACAGTGAAAGAAACTGACACTCTTCCTTCCTATAGTTTTCTGTCCCTAGAAAAAATGTTTTTTTAAAGCACACTATAGCACAAGGAGAATTCCCTCACTGTCCTTCCCTGTCCCTAGAAACAAGGATTCGCACAGTAAAAGACACTGACACTCTCCCTACCTATAGTTTTATGTCCCTAGAAAAAATGTTTTTTTAAAGCACACTATAGCACAAGGAGAATTTCCCTCACTTTCCTTCTTTGTCCCTAGAAACAAGGATTATCACAGTGAAAGAAACTGACACTCTTCCTACCTATAGTTTTCTGTCCCTAGAAAAAATGTTTTTTTAAAGCACACTATAGCACAAGGAGAATTCCCTCACTGTCCTTTCCTGTCCCTAGAAACAAGGATTCGCACAGTAAAACACACTGACACTCTCCCTACCTATAGTTTTCTGTCCCTAGAAAAAATGTTTTTTTAAAGCACACTATAGCACAAGGAGAATTTCCCTCACTTTCCTTCTTTGTCCCTAGAAACAAGGATTATCACAGTGAAAGAAACTGACACTCTTCCTACCTATAGTTTTCTGTCCCTTGAAAAAATGTTTTTTTAAAGCACACTATAGCACAAGGAGAATTCCCTCACTGTCCTTCCCTGTCCCTAGAAACAAGGATTCGCACAGTAAAACACACTGACACTCTCCCTACCTATAGTTTTCTGTCCCTAGAAAAAATGTTTTTTTAAAGCACACTATAGCACAAGGAGAATTTCCCTCACTTTCCTTCCCTGTCCCTAGAAACAAGGATTATCACAGTGAAAGAAACTGACACTCTTCCTACCTATAGTTTTCTGTCCCTAGAAAAAATGTTTTTTTAAAGCACACTATAGCACAAGGAGAATTTCCCTCACTTTCCTTCTTTGTCCCTAGAAACAAGGATTATCACAGTGAAAGAAACTGACACTCTTCCTTCCTATAGTTTTCTGTCCCTAGAAAAAATGTTTTTTTAAAGCACACTATAGCACAAGGAGAATTCCCTCACTGTCCTTCCCTGTCCCTAGAAACAAGGATTCGCACAGTAAAAGACACTGACACTCTCCCTACCTATAGTTTTCTGTCCCTAGAAAAAATGTTTTTTTAAAGCACACTATAGCACAAGGAGAATTTCCCTCACTTTCCTTCTTTGTCCCTAGAAACAAGGATTATCACAGTGAAAGAAACTGACACTCTTCCTACCTATAGTTTTCTGTCCCTAGAAAAAAATTTTTTTAAAGCACACTATAGCACAAGGAGAATTCCCTCACTGTCCTTTCCTGTCCCTAGAAACAAGGATTCGCACAGTAAAACACACTGACACTCTCCCTACCTATAGTTTTCTGTCCCTAGAAAAAATGTTTTTTTAAAGCACACTATAGCACAAGGAGAATTTCCCTCACTTTCCTTCTTTGTCCCTAGAAACAAGGATTATCACAGTGAAAGAAACTGACACTCTTCCTACCTATAGTTTTCTGTCCCTTGAAAAAATGTTTTTTTAAAGCACACTATAGCACAAGGAGAATTCCCTCACTGTCCTTCCCTGTCCCTAGAAACAAGGATTCGCACAGTAAAACACACTGACACTCTCCCTACCTATAGTTTTCTGTCCCTAGAAAAAATGTTTTTTTAAAGCACACTATAGCACAAGGAGAATTTCCCTCAATTTCCTTCCCTGTCCCTAGAAACAAGGATTATCACAGTGAAAGAAACTGACACTCTTCCTACCTATAGTTTTCTGTCCCTAGAAAAAATGTTTTTTTAAAGCACACTATAGCACAAGGAGAATTTCCCTCACTTTCCTTCTTTGTCCCTAGAAACAAGGATTATCACAGTGAAAGAAACTGACACTCTTCCTTCCTATAGTTTTCTGTCCCTAGAAAAAATGTTTTTTTAAAGCACACTATAGCACAAGGAGAATTCCCTCACTGTCCTTCCCTGTCCCTAGAAACAAGGATTTGCACAGTAAAAGACACTGACACTCTCCCTACCTATAGTTTTCTGTCCCTAGAAAAAATGTTTTTTTAAAGCACACTATAGCACAAGGAGAATTTCCCTCACTTTCCTTCTTTGTCCCTAGAAACAAGGATTATCACAGTGAAAGAAACTGACACTCTTACTTCCTATAGTTTTCTGTCCCTGGAAAAAATGTTTTTTTAAAGCACACTATAGCACAAGGAGAATTCCCTCACTGTCCTTCCCTGTCCCTAGAAACAAGGATTCGCACAGTAAAAGACACTGACACTCTCCCTACCTATAGTTTTCTGTCCCTAGAAAAAATGTTTTTTTAAAGCACACTATAGCACAAGGAGAATTTCCCTCACTTTCCTTCTTTGTCCCTAGAAACAAGGATTATCACAGTGAAAGAAACTGACACTCTTCCTACCTATAGTTTTCTGTCCCTAGAAAAATGTTTTTTTAAAGCACACTATAGCACAAGGAGAATTCCCTCACTGTCCTTCCCTGTCCCTAGAAACAAGGATTCGCACAGTAAAACACACTGACACTCTCCCTACCTATAGTTTTCTGTCCCTAGAAAAAATGTTTTTTTAAAGCACACTATAGCACAAGGAGAATTCCCTCACTGTCCTTCCCTGTCCCTAGAAACAAGGATTCGCACAGTAAAACACACTGACACTCTCCCTACCTATAGTTTTCTGTCCCTAGAAAAAATGTTTTTTTAAAGCACAATATAGCACAAGGAGAATTTCCCTCACTTTCCTTCTTTGTCCCTAGAAACAAGGATTATCACAGTGAAAGAAACTGACACTCTTCCTACCTATAGTTTTCTGTCCCTAGAAAAAATGTTTTTTTAAAGCACACTATAGCACAAGGAGAATTCCCTCACTGTCCTTCCCTGTCCCTAGAAACAAGGATTCGCACAGTAAAACACACTGACACTCTCCCTACCTATAGTTTTCTGTCCCTAGAAAAAATGTTTTTTTAAAGCACACTATAGCACAAGGAGAATTCCCTCACTGTCCTTCCCTGTCCCTAGAAACAAGGATTCGCACAGTAAAACACACTGACACTCTCCCTACCTATAGTTTTCTGTCCCTAGAAAAAATGTTTTTTTAAAGCACACTATAGCACAAGGAGAATTCCCTCACTGTCCTTCCCTGTCCCAAGAAACAAGGATTCGCACAGTAAAACACACTGACACTCTCCCTACCTATCCTTCTCTTTCCCTAAACTAAAGGAATCCAGGTTAAGCAAGAAAAAAATAAATGTCACTGTCCCTGCCTATGCTTCTCTTTCCCTGCTCCGGAACACACTACACTAGGCCGCCGTGCTGGCGGCCTTTTATAGTGTGGGGCGTGTACTAAACACCCTCAGCAATAATTGGCCACAGGCATCCTGCCTGTGGCCAATCATTGCTCTCCTCGCTGCCGGCGCTGTGATTGGCCAAGCATGCGGGGTCACAGTGCATGCTTGGCCAATCACAGCGCCTGGATGACACTGCGATGGCGTAGTGCATTGTGGGCCGTTCGCGTCACTCGAATTTGGCGCGAACGGCCCAAATCGTTCGATCTTCGTCGAACGATCGAACAGCCGATGTTCGAGTCGAACGTATGTTCGACTCGAACACGAAGCTCATCCCTATTCTTCACTAAGAAAAGATTGAATTCTTTGTTTTGCCGAACTGTACTTCTGACATCCTTCTTGGCCTACCCTGGCTCCTGCATCACACTCCTACCCTCGACTGGACCACTGGGGACATCAAATCCTGGGGTGACTCCTGTCACAAGCATTGCCTTAAGTCTGTACCGACCTGTCAAGTCCCCATCACTACTCCTTTGCCTGGCCTTCCAAAGGCCTATCAGGACTTTTCTGATGTCTTTTGCAAAAAACAGGCGGAGGTCTTACCACCACATAGACCCTACGACTGCCCCATTGACTTGCTCCCAGGTACTACACCACCCCGTGGCAGAATTTACCCTCTCTCCTCTCCTGAAACCAAGGCCATGACTGAATACATTCAGGAGAACCTCAAGAGAGGTTTTATTAGGAAATCATCTTCTCCAGCCGGAGCGGGGTTCTTCTTCATGGCCAAGAAGGACGGATCTCTACGCCCTTGCATAGACTATCGTGGTCTCAATAAAATCGCTATTAAAAACCGCAAAAGTTTTTTCTAAATTGGAACTCAGGGGCGCTTATAACCTCATCAGAATCCGTAAAGGAGATGAATGGAAAACCGCATTTAACACCAGAGATGGTCACTTTGAATATCTCGTCATGCCGTTCGGACTTTGCAACGCCCCTGCAGTCTTTCAAGATTTTGTCAACGAAATCTTCCGGGACCTACTGTATACCTGTGTGGTTGTCTATCTTGGCGACATCCTAATCTTCTCTGCCAACCTTGAGGAACATCGGCTCCAGTTCCGTCAAGTGCTCCAGCGCCTCCGCGTAAATCATCTTTACGCTAAATTTGAAAAATGCCTTTTTGAGTGCAGCAGTCTTCCTTTCCTAGGTTATCTGGTCTCTGGACAAGGTCTTCAAATGGACCCTGACAAACTCTCCGCAGTCTTGGGTTGGCCACGCCCCTCTGGACTTCGTGCTATCCAACGCTTCCTTGGATTCGCCAACTACTATCGTCAGTTCATACCCCACTTCTCCACCATCGTTGCTCCTATAGGGGCACTGACCAAAAAAGACGCGAATCCTAGGTCCTGGCCGCCTCAAGCGGAGGAAGCCTTTACTCGCCTTAAGACCGCCTTCTCCTCTGCACCTGTCCTGTCTCGGCCAGATCCTCTAAAGCCGTTCTTCCTTGAAGTTGACGCCTCCTCGGTAGGAGCCGGAGCTCTGCTTCTTCAAAAAAACGCTAAAGGGAAAAACGTCACTTGTGGTTTTTTCTCTAAAACTTTCTCCCCTCCGGAAAAAAACTATTCCATAGGTGACCGTGAACTGTTGGCCATCAAGTTGGCATTAGAAGAGTGGAGACATCTCCTGGAAGGATCCCTTCACCCTATCTCCATCTACACTGACCATAAAAATTTGTCCTACCTTCAGTCCGCTCAGCGCCTAAATCCTCGCCAGGCCAGGTGGTCATTGTTCTTTGCCCGCTTCAACTTCCAGATCCATTTTCGGCCCGCAGACAAAAATGTCAGGGCTGATGCCTTGTCCCGTTTCTCCGATACCTCTGAAACCGGGACTCCTCCTCAACACATCGTACCCCCTGAGTGTCTGATTTCCTTTGCCCCCGCTTCTCTCGTGCCAATTCCTCCTGGAAAGACTTTCGTTCCTCCACGCCTTCGGCTTCAGATACTCAAGTGGGGCCATTCCTCCCATCTAGCCGGTTATGCTGGGATCAAAAAATCCATACAATTGATTGCCAGACACTATTGGTGGCCTACCCAGGAGAAAGATGTGACTGACTTTGTACGGGCCTGCACTATCTGTGCACGTGACAAGACTCCTCGCCAGAAGCCTGCAGGTCTTCTCCTTCCCCTACCTGTGCCTGAACAACCATGGTCCCACATCGCCATGGATTTCATCACGGACCTCCCTTTGTCTCGTAGTAACACTGTCATCTGGGTGGTCGTTGATCGCTTTTCTAAAATGGCTCATTTTGACCCGCTTCCTGGTCTGCCTACTGCACCTCAGTTGGCGAAGCTTTTTTCCTTCAAATTTTCCGCCTCCATGGGCTGCCCTCACATATCGTCTCGGATAGAGGCGTTCAATTCATCTCAAAATTTTGGAGAGCTCTCTGTACTCAACTAAAGATTAAGTTGAATTTTTCTTCCGCTTATCACCCGCAGTCCAATGGACAGGTGGAGAGAGTTAACCAGGTCCTTGGCGACTACCTACGACATTTTGTCTCCACCTGTCAAGACGATTGGGTCGACCTATTGCCCTGGGCAGAATTCTCATAAAATTTCAAGAACTCTGAATCTTCCTCCAAGTCGCCTTTCTTTGTGGTCTACGGCCGTCACCCATTGCCCCCCCTCCCCATTCCCACGTCTTCTGGAGTTCCGGCCGTGGATGAATTAACTCAGGACTTTGCCTCTATCTGGAAAGAGACTCAAAAGTCGCTCTAACTGGCCTCTGCCCGCATGAAGAGACATGCAGATAAAAAAAGAAGAATCCCTCCTGTCTATGCCCCTGGTGACAAAGTGTGGCTCTTCTCCAAATATGTTCGGTTTCGGGTACCTAGCTACAAGCTGGGCCCTCGTTACCTCGGGCCATTTAAAATCAAAAACCAAATCAATTCTGTTTCTTACAAGCTCCACCTTCCTCCTTCTCTTCGTATTCCCAACTCTTTTCATGTGTCTCTTCTTAAACCCCTCATTCTTAACCGATTTTCCCCTAAGGTCACTGCTCCTGCTCCTGTCTCTGGTTTTTCTGATGTCTTCTCGGTGAAAGAGATCCTCGCCTCCAAGGTCATCTGAGGTAAAATATGTTTTTTAGTTGATTGGGAGAACTGTGGTCCTGAGGAAAGATCCTGGGAACCTGAGGCCAACATTTTAGATAAAGAGCTCATCCGTAGATTCTTGGGTTCCAAGAAGAGGGGGAGACCTAAGGGGGGGGTACTGTAACGCCGAGCGCTCCGGGTGTCCCATCCATCCCGGAGCGCCCGCGGCGTCTGTCCCCCTGCAGCGCTCCGGCCGGCCCCTCTGACCGTGAGCGCTGCTCTGATGTTGGCGGGGATGCGATCCATGCGGCGGCACCTGTCCGCCCACGGATAGCATCCCATCCTGCTCACCGGCCTCCTCCTCCTGCTCCGTCCCGACGCGCGCGGTCCCGCTGCTCTCCAGGGAGCGCGCGCGCCGGTCTTCTTAAATTTAAAGGGCCAGTGCACCATTGATTGGTGTCTGGTCCAATTACTGTGTACACACCCAAAACACTTAAAAACCCCCTCCCCCTTCCTGTCCTTGCCGGATCTTGTTGCCTTAGTGCCCTGAGAAAGCGTTTTGTAGTTGCCTTGCCAGTGTATCTGACCTTCTGCCGTTGCCCCTGACTACGAACCATTGCCGCCTGCCCTGACCTTCCGCTACGTCTGACCTTGCCTCTGCCTAGTCCCTGTGTACCGTGCCTATCTCAGCTGCCAGAGAAGTCGAGCCGCTACTGGGGGACACGACCTGGTTGCTACCCGCCGCAGCAAGTCCATCCCGCTTTGCGGCGGGCTCTGGTGAAAACCGGTAGCTGCTTAGAACCGGTCCTCCAGTGCGACCCGTGCCTTCGCCTCTCTGGCACAGAGGATCCACCTCCTGTGTCCTCACTAGCCCCCAGTCCGGGCCCTGACACCTAGCACTACAACATAACAACAAATGGAAGGCAGACTTTATGTGGAAACAATGGAAAGAATGGATGAATCACCAAATATAGTAAAGATTTTTGATCTCCGTCCCTGAATATGGCACGTTTCATAGTTCCATCGAGATAACTCTGTATAAGATGACAAGAGGGGATCCTAGGGGCGGGAGAGGGCACTCCCGAGCGGGCACAGTTGTGTTCCCCTTAGGGATGTCCGACCGGGGAGGTCCTCCCCTGCCCTCCCCCTTCCTCCCCTTTTACTTTTGTCCTTCCCTTTTCTACTGTTCTATTGATTCACTTTTGTGCATCCCTTCTATAGTAAGCATGCCTATCTTGCTACAAATGTTCATGTATAGGCCGAGGTCCCTTAGAGGTAGAGTTAGAAGTAAGAATCAGAGTTAGAGTGTAAATCCAAATAGTTTTGATAACGAGTTCATTGCTCATTGTTTGTGTGAAAACGTTCGCCACACTTAAACCTAACCAGGATTTTGAGTTCACATGCTTATGATCCATTGTACCAATGTTATTTGACCACTTTGTACGATATGTCATAACATATATTTTCTTTATGCATATATCTGTTAACCTGAAAAATTTTCAATAAAAATCTATTGAGGAAAAAAGGAAGTTACTATAGAGCAGAGGTGCCCAACATTTTGAAAACGCGAGGGCCACTTAAGCGACTTGGTAACTGGTCGCGGGCCACTATCAGCGGAGCGGGCGGATGGCAGGTCCATGTCCACTCTGCATATGCAGAGTAGTGATGAGCCGAACACCCCCGGGTTCGGTTCGCACCAGAACCCGCGAACGGACCGAAAGTTCGAACGAACATTAGAACCCTATTAAATACAATGGATGCGAACGTTCGAATTCTAAAGTGCTAATTATAACAACTATTATGCATGTTATTGTCATAAATAGGGTTTGGGAACCCGGGTTCTGCACCAGGGGACATGTATCAATGCAAAAAGAAGTTTTAAAAACGGTCGTTTTTCGGGAGCAGTCATTTTAATGATGCATAAAGTGAAAAAAAAAAAGTCAAATATTCCTTTAAATATCGTACCTGGGGGGTGTCTAAAGTATGCCTGTGAAGTGCCACGTGTTTCCCGTGTTTAGAACTGTCCCTGCACAAAATGACACTTCTAAAGGAAAAAAAAGCCATTTAAAACTGCTTGCGGCTTTAATGTAATGTCTGGTCCCGGTAATATGGATGAAATTCTTTAAGAAAAATGGCATAGCTACCCCATGACCCCCCCCCCCTACCCCAGCCCATTACCAGCCCCTTTGGGTCTTGTATGGATATTAAGGGGAACCCCGCACATAAAATAAAAAAGGCCCTATATACTCTGAACAGCCGTATACAGGCGGTGCATACAAGACAGGGACTGTAGGTTTGTTCTTATGTAGAATCTGTTTGTAATTTTGAACAGGTACATTGTTGAAGTGTAGCTCCAGCCCAAAAATCTATTTTTAAACTTTTTGGGAAACATAGGTAAGGGTTATCACCCCTGTAACATTTGTTTTGCTGTCTGTGCCCCTGTTCAGAACATTTCACCTCACTTTCCGTCCCAATGACAACTGTTTTTGAAATGTGGTGTTTTTCTTGAAACAAGGATTGCTGATAAAGCATCAGTACAGATGAGACCCCTTTCTCCCATATTTATTCTTACAGGAGAGAATTTTCCTTTCTAGGGGTAGATTTCCTCTCACTTCCTGTTGTCTTCTTTCGTTTGCAAGTAGGAGTCGTTTGTAAGTTGGATGTTTGAAAGTAGGGACCTGCCGTATATACTCTGCAGAAATAGGCCACTTAGTTGTTGGTGTTGGCACAACACTGTAAGCACTCAGTTACTCTTGGTTGGTGCTGGAACGCCCTGCTGTCAACTATTATATCAGGAATTTTAATTACATATAATTGTTGAACAGTGGTAGTAAAAATTGGGGCTTTGATGGTGGTGCTGGTGCCACAACACTGTAAGCCCTGACAGTTACTCTTGGTGGGTGCAGCAATGGGCCCTGCTGTGAATTATTAGATCAAGAATTGTAATTACATGCCCCTTTTGAACAGGGGCTGAAAAATTGGGCCTTTTGTGGTGGTGGTGGTGGTGGCGTTGCCACAAGACTGTAAGCCCTCAGAGTTACTCTTGGTGGGTGCAGCAATGGACCCTGCTGTGAATTATTAGATCAAGAATTGTAATTGCATGCCCCTGTTGAACAGGGGCTGAAAAATTGGGCCTTAGGCACTGGTGGCACAACACTACAACCCCTCACAGATACTGTACTTGGAGCACAGCAATGAGCCCTGTTGCAAAGTATTGCTTCAAAAATTGTAATGACACGCCCCTGTTAAACAGGGGCTGAAAAATTGGGCCTTAGGCACTGGTGCCACAACACTCCAACCCCTCACAGATACTGTACTTGGAGCACAGCAATGAGCCCTATGGCAAATTATTGCTAAAAAAATTGTAATTACACGCCCCTGTAAAACAGGGGCTGAAAAATTGGGCCTTAGCCACTGGTGGCGGCACCCATAAACAAAAATGATCTTCCAAGCTATCATCATCAATCGTATCATTGAGGACTCGGAGGAGGAGGATAGCCAGTCAACATAACAGCACAGGCACTCAGCATCAGCATCAGTATTGAAGGGATGTGACATGTTAAAATCAATTAGTCTGTTATATCAGCATCAGGTGTGTGGTAGCTGGTGGTGATCCAAGACTGGTTCATCTTGATGAAAGTCAGTCGATCAACCGAGTCGGTGGACAGGCGCACCCTGTGATCCGTGACAAATCCTCCAGCAGCACTGAATGTGCGTTCCGAAAGAACGCTGGATGCAGGACAGGCCAGTAGCTCAATTGCATACTGTGCAAGCTCTGGCCAGTGATCCATCCTCAAGACCCAGTAAGCCAGAGGATTTTCGGTGGGGAAGGTGTCCAAGTCTGACCTTGCCCCTAGATATTCCTGCACCATGTTTATCAGACGCTGGCGATGGTTGCTGGAACCGATCATACTTTGGGGCTGCGGACTAAAGAATTGTCTGAACGCATCGGTCAGACGGCCACCTTCCCCACCGCTCCTTCTTTGACTGGCCGAAGCCTCAGCAACTCGTTGTCCAGGACCAGGAGTTTGTAACCTCCCAGTCTCTGGGAACGCGTTGCACAGACCTTTCTGCAAGGCCTCCCGGAGTTGTCTCATCCTCTGCTCCCTCTGCGACGGTAACATAAGGTCCGCAACCTTACCCTTGTACCGTGGATCAAGGAGAGTGGCCAGCCAGTAATGGTCCCTCTCCTTGATCCGAAGAATACGAGGATCCTTCCGCAGACTTTGCAGGATCAGGGAGGCCATGCAGCGTAGGTTTGCTGAGGCATTCGCTCCGGAGTCCTCTGGGTCACTAAGGACGACATGATCCGCAGCCACCTCCTCCCAGCCACGTACAAGTCCACTGGTTTCTTGGGACTGTAAATCATCCCTAAAAGACTGCTGCTGATGATGCTGAGTGCCAGCCTCCACCTCCATGCTGACACAATCCTCCTCCTCCTCCTCCTCCTCCTCCTCCTCCTCTTCCTGTGCGATGGGTGGGACAGAAGGAACACTGTCTGGGTAAAGGGGGCCTTGAGAGGCAAGGAAGTCCTCCTCTTCCTGCCTCTGTTCTGCCTCAAGTGCCCTGTCCATTATTCCACGCAGCGTGTGCTCCAACAGGTGGACAAGAGGTACAGTGTCACTGATGCATGCACTGTCACTGCTCACCATCCTCGTGGCCTCCTCAAATGGTGCCAGGACAGTGCATGCATCCCTGATCATGCCCCACTGGCGTGGAGAAAAAAAACCAAGCTCCCCTGACCCTGTCCTGGTGCCGTAGTCGCACAGGTACTCATTGATGGCCCTCTGCTGCGTGTGCAGCCGCTGCAGCATGGCCAACGTTGAGTTCCACCTGGTGGGCATGTCACATATAAGGCGGTTCTTGGGCAGGTTCAACTCCTTTTGCAGCTCAGCCAGGCGAGCACTGGCATTATAAGATCTGCGGAAATGCACACAGACTTTCCTGGCCTGCCTCAGGACATCCTGTAAGCCCGGGTACCTGCCCAAGAACCGCTGCACCACCAGGTTAAGGACGTGAGCCACACAGGGCACATGGGTCAGTTGTCCCTGTCGGAGGGCGGAGAGGAGGTTGGTGCCATTGTCGCAAACCACCATTCCTGGCTTAAGCTGGCGTGGCGTCAACCACCTCTCGGCCTGGCCCTGCAGAGCAGACAGGACCTCTGCCCCAGTGTGGCTTCTGTCCCCCAAACACACCAGCGCAAGCACGGCATGGCATCTTTTTGCCTGCGTACTTGCGTAGCCCCGTGAACGGCTACGGAGCACCGCTGGTTCATAGGACAAACCACAGGAAGAGGCCATGGAGGAAGAAGAAGAGGAGGGGGTGGAGGAGAGAGGTGTGTCACAACCAGTAGTAGCATTTTGGAGGCGTGGCGGTGGGACAACCTCCAACACTACTGCACCTTGTCCTGCATCCTTCCCAGCTGCCAAAAGAGTGACCCAATGGGCCGTGAAAGAAAGGTAACGTCCCTGTCCATGCCTGCTGGACCATGAGTCAGCGGTAATATGCACCTTACCGCTGACCGCCCTGTCCAGCGAGGCCAAGACATTGCCTTCCACATGCCGGTAGAGAGCCGGAATAGCCTTCCGTGAGAAAAAGTGGCGTTTGGGAACCTGCCACTGAGGAACCGCACATTGCACAAACTCACGGAAGGGGGCCGAGTCTACCAACTGAAAAGGCAGCAGTTGAAGCGCTAGCAATTTAGCCAAGCTAGCATTCAACCGCTGGGCATGTGGATGGCTGGGAGTGAACTTCTTTCGACGGTCCAGCAGCTGGGGCAGGGAAATTTGCCTGCTAGAATCGGACGTCGGTGTACTGCTAGCAGAGTGGCCGCAAGTACTTGGCTGTGACACACCTAATTCTACACCTTCATTCCTCTCAGTGCATGTTTCAGAGAGGACTGAAGTTATAGTGGGGTTGGAGATCCCAGCTGATGCGGTGCAAGGAGAGGTCCGCTTTGTTCTTTGGTGTGGGTCTTTGAGGTAGGCTTGCCAACGAGCTGCATGGCAGGTCAACATATGTCTGGTCAGGCATGTGGTACCCAAGCGGCTGATGTTTTGGCCACGCGATATACGCTTGAGACATATGTTGCAAACAGCAGCTGTGCGATCTGATGCACTAGCCTCAAAAAAGGCCCACACCAAAGAACTTTTTGAATGACGGGCAGAGGCAGCGCCCTGCACAGGCGGAGCTCTGCGGTGTGATTCCGTCGGTGTACTGCCCTTACGCTGGCCACCAAAGGGCATCCTGCCTCGTTGGAGATGTGCCTCCTCCTCATCCTCCTCCTCCTCCTCTCTCCTATTAGGCACCCACGTGGAGTCAGTGACCTCATCATCACCTCCCTCCTCATCACTGGAGCCAATCTGGCAGTATGCTGCAGCTGCTGGAACATGACTGCCAGATTGGTGTCCTTCTTGAGCATCCCCTCTGTCTGCTCTCACGCTACTGCCTTCCTCTAGCTGGGTTTCATCATCAGACCCTTCGAAACGCTGGGCATCCTCCTGGAGCATGTACCCAACACTGTGCTGAAACAGTTCGGGGGACTCCTCAGGAGGAGGACATGGTGGGTCTAGGGAAGGAGTGACTGATGATGAGTCTGACATTGATACCAGGGAAGAGGACGCTTTGGCAGCTGCTTTTCCAGTACCCTGAGCCTGGGTGAGAGAGGATGAGGAGGAGGAGGAGGGCTTGGTCATCCACTCTACCAAGTCTTCGGCATGATGTGGCTCAACATGTCCAGCTGCCGAAAAGAAGGACAAGCGTGTCCCATGGCCATGTGCTGATGACAATGCACCGCGTCCACGACCAGCACTGTTGCCCCCAGACACAGAGCCTGCTTGCCCTCTTTTATTGCCTCCTGACTGTCTGCCTCTCCTTGTTTGCCTTCCAGACATTCTAATAGATGGCCTGCAGGGAGATGGGAAAAAAGCAATAAGGGCTACCTTCAGGTGTCCTTCTCTGTCCCTTGAAACAAGGACTTTGACAGTGAAAGAAACTGACACACTCTCCCTACCTACAGTTTTCTGTCCCTAGAAAAAATGTTTTTTTTAAGCACAATTTAGCACAAGGAGAATTCACTCACTGTCCTTCCAGGTCCCTGGAAACAAGGACTTTGACAGTGAAAGAAACTGACACACTCTCCCTACCTACAGTTTTCTGTCCCTAGAAAAAATGTTTTTTTTAAGCACAATTTAGCACAAGGAGAATTCACTCACTGTCCTTCCAGGTCCCTGGAAACAAGGACTTTGACAGTGAAAGAAACTGACACACTCTCCCTACCTACAGTTTTCTGTCCCTAGAAAAAATGTTTTTTTTAAGCACAAATTAGCACAAGGAGAATTCACTCACTGTCCTTCCAGGTCCCTGGAAACAAGGACTTTGACAGTGAAAGAAACTGACACACTCTCCCTACCTACAGTTTTCTGTCCCTAGAAAAAATGTTTTTTTAAGCACAATTTAGCACAAGGAGAATTCACTCACTGTCCTTCCAGGTCCCTGGAAACAAGGACTTTGACAGTGAAAGAAACTGACACACTCTCCCTACCTACAGTTTTCTGTCCCTAGAAAAAATGTTTTTTTTAAGCACAATTTAGCACAAGGAGAATTCACTCACTGTCCTTCCAGGTCCCTGGAAACAAGGACTTTGACAGTGAAAGAAACTGACACACTCTCCCTACCTACAGTTTTCTGTCCCTAGAAAAAATGTTTTTTTTAAGCACAATTTAGCACAAGGAGAATTCACTCACTGTCCTTCCAGGTCCCTGGAAACAAGGACTTTGACAGTGAAAGAAACTGACACACTCTCCCTACCTACAGTTTTCTGTCCCTAGAAAAAATGTTTTTTTTAAGCACAATTTAGCACAAGGAGACTTCACTCACTGTCCTTCCAGGTCCCTGGAAACAAGGACTTTGACAGTGAAAGAAACTGACACACTCTCCCTACCTACAGTTTTCTGTCCCTAGAAAAAATGTTTTTTTAAGCACAATTTAGCACAAGGAGAATTCACTCACTGTCCTTCCAGGTCCCTGGAAACAAGGACTTTGACAGTGAAAGAAACTGACACACTCTCCCTACCTACAGTTTTCTGTCCCTAGAAAAAATGTTTTTTTTTAAGCACAATTTAGCACAAGGAGAATTCACTCACTGTCCTTCCAGGTCCCTGGAAACAAGGACTTTGACAGTGAAAGAAACTGAGACACTCTCCCTACCTACAGTTTTCTGTCCCTAGAAAAAAATTTTTTTTTAAGCACAATTTAGCACAAGGAGACTTCACTCACTGTCCTTCCAGGTCCCTGGAAACAAGGACTTTGACAGTGAAAGAAACTGACATACTCTCCCTACCTACAGTTTTCTGTCCCTAGAAAAAATGTTTTTTTTAAGCACAATTTAGCACAAGGAGAATTCACTCACTGTCCTTCCAGGTCCCTGGAAACAAGGACTTTGACAGTGAAAGAAACTGACACACTCTCCCTACCTACAGTTTTCTGTCCCTAGAAAAAATGTTTTTTTTAAGCACAATTTAGCACAAGGAGAATTCACTCACTGTCCTTCCAGGTCCCTGGAAACAAGGACTTTGACAGTGAAAGAAACTGACACACTCTCCCTACCTACAGTTTTCTGTCCCTAGAAAAAATGTTTTTTTTAAGCACAATTTAGCACAAGGAGACTTCACTCACTGTCCTTCCAGGTCCCTGGAAACAAGGACTTTGACAGTGAAAGAAACTGACACACTCTCCCTACCTACAGTTTTCTGTCCCTAGAAAAAATGTTTTTTTTAAGCACAATTTAGCACAAGGAGAATTCACTCACTGTCCTTCCAGGTCCCTGGAAACAAGGACTTTGACAGTGAAAGAAACTGACACACTCTCCCTACCTACAGTTTTCTGTCCCTAGAAAAAATGTTTTTTTTAAGCACAATTTAGCACAAGGAGAATTCACTCACTGTCCTTCCAGGTCCCTGGAAACAAGGACTTTGACAGTGAAAGAAACTGACACACTCTCCCTACCTACAGTTTTCTGTCCCTAGAAAAAATGTTTTTTTTAAGCACAATTTAGCACAAGGAGAATTCACTCACTGTCCTTCCAGGTCCCTGGAAACAAGGACTTTGACAGTGAAAGAAACTGACACACTCTCCCTACCTACAGTTTTCTGTCCCTAGAAAAAATGTTTTTTTTAAGCACAATTTAGCACAAGGAGACTTCACTCACTGTCCTTCCAGGTCCCTGGAAACAAGGACTTTGACAGTGAAAGAAACTGACACACTCTCCCTACCTACAGTTTTCTGTCCCTAGAAAAAATGTTTTTTTTAAGCACAATTTAGCACAAGGAGAATTCACTCACTGTCCTTCCAGGTCCCTGGAAACAAGGACTTTGACAGTGAAAGAAACTGACACACTCTCCCTACCTACAGTTTTCTGTCCCTAGAAAAAATGTTTTTTTTAAGCACAATTTAGCACAAGGAGAATTCACTCACTGTTTTTCCAGGTCCCTGGAAACAAGGACTTTGACAGTGAAAGAAACTGACACACTCTCCCTACCTACAGTTTTCTGTCCCTAGAAAAAATGTTTTTTTTTAAGCACAATTTAGCACAAGGAGACTTCACTCACTGTCCTTCCAGGTCCCTGGAAACAAGGACTTTGACAGTGAAAGAAACTGACACACTCTCCCTACCTACAGTTTTCTGTCCCTAGAAAAAATGTTTTTTTTAAGCACAATTTAGCACAAGGAGAATTCACTCACTGTCCTTCCAGGTCCCTGGAAACAAGGACTTTGACAGTGAAAGAAACTGACACACTCTCCCTACCTACAGTTTTCTGTCCCTAGAAAAAATGTTTTTTTTAAGCACAATTTAGCACAAGGAGAATTCACTCACTGTCCTTCCAGGTCCCTGGAAACAAGGACTTTGACAGTGAAAGAAACTGACACACTCTCCCTACCTACAGTTTTCTGTCCCTAGAAAAAATGTTTTTTTTAAGCACAAATTAGCACAAGGAGAATTCACTCACTGTCCTTCCAGGTCCCTGGAAACAAGGACTTTGACAGTGAAAGAAACTGACACACTCTCCCTACCTACAGTTTTCTGTCCCTAGAAAAAATGTTTTTTTTAAGCACAATTTAGCACAAGGAGAATTCACTCACTGTCCTTCCAGGTCCCTGGAAACAAGGACTTTGACAGTGAAAGAAACTGACACACTCTCCCTACCTACAGTTTTCTGTCCCTAGAAAAAATGTTTTTTTTAAGCACAATTTAGCACAAGGAGAATTCACTCACTGTCCTTCCAGGTCCCTGGAAACAAGGACTTTGACAGTGAAAGAAACTGACACACTCTCCCTACCTACAGTTTTCTGTCCCTAGAAAAAATGTTTTTTTTAAGCACAATTTAGCACAAGGAGAATTCACTCACTGTCCTTCCAGGTCCCTGGAAACAAGGACTTTGACAGTGAAAGAAACTGACACACTCTCCCTACCTACAGTTTTCTGTCCCTAGAAAAAATGTTTTTTTTAAGCACAATTTAGCACAAGGAGAATTCACTCACTGTCCTTCCAGGTCCCTGGAAACAAGGACTTTGACAGTGAAAGAAACTGACACACTCTCCCTACCTACAGTTTTCTGTCCCTAGAAAAAATGTTTTTTTTAAGCACAATTTAGCACAAGGAGAATTCACTCACTGTCCTTCCAGGTCCCTGGAAACAAGGACTTTGACAGTGAAAGAAACTGACACACTCTCCCTACCTACAGTTTTCTGTCCCTAGAAAAAATGTTTTTTTTAAGCACAATTTAGCACAAGGAGAATTCACTCACTGTCCTTCCAGGTCCCTGGAAACAAGGACTTTGACAGTGAAAGAAACTGACACACTCTCCCTACCTACAGTTTTCTGTCCCTAGAAAAAATGTTTTTTTTAAGCACAATTTAGCACAAGGAGAATTCACTCACTGTCCTTCCAGGTCCCTGGAAACAAGGACTTTGACAGTGAAAGAAACTGACACACTCTCCCTACCTACAGTTTTCTGTCCCTAGAAAAAATGTTTTTTTTAAGCACAATTTAGCACAAGGAGAATTCACTCACTGTCCTTCCAGGTCCCTGGAAACAAGGACTTTGACAGTGAAAGAAACTGACACACTCTCCCTACCTACAGTTTTCTGTCCCTAGAAAAAATGTTTTTTTTAAGCACAATTTAGCACAAGGAGAATTCACTCACTGTCCTTCCAGGTCCCTGGAAACAAGGACTTTGACAGTGAAAGAAACTGACACACTCTCCCTACCTACAGTTTTCTGTCCCTAGAAAAAATGTTTTTTTTTAAGCACAATTTAGCACAAGGAGAATTCACTCACTGTCCTTCCAGGTCCCTGGAAACAAGGACTTTGACAGTGAAAGAAACTGACACACTCTCCCTACCTACAGTTTTCTGTCCCTAGAAAAAATGTTTTTTTTAAGCACAATATAGCACAAGCACAAAACACACTGACACTCTCCCTACCTATCCTTCTCTTTCCCTAAACTAAAGGAATCCAGGTTAAGCAAGAAAGAAATAAAAGTCACTGTCCCTGCCTATGCTGCTCTATCCCTGCTCCGGAACACACTACACTAGGCCGCCGTGCTGGCGGCCTTTTATAGTGTGGGGCGTGTACTAAACACCCTCAGCAATAATTGGCCACAGGCATCCTGCCTGTGGCCAATCATTGCTCTCCTCGCTGCCGGCGCTGTGATTGGCCAAGCATGCGGGGTCACAGTGCATGCTTGGCCAATCACAGCGCCTGGATGACACTGCGATGGCGTAGTGCATTGTGGGCCGTTCGCGTCACTCGAATTTGGCGCGAACGGCCCAAATCGTTCGATCTTCTTCGAACGATCGAACAGCCGATGTTCGAGTCGAACGTATGTTCGACTCGAACACGAAGCTCATCCCTAATGCAGAGCGGACACAGCTGGATCAGATTGGAGGTAGGACACAAGTCTGTTTACATCTTCCACTCCTTAGAGGTGAATGGAGGGTTCAATTGGGTCAGACTGACCGTGTGAAAGGGGCCCATGGCTGCTTTCACACTGATGCACTGCGGTTTACCCGCACCGCGGGTGCAACGCAGTGTACCTTTGGCTTTTCTGCACTTTGCAATAGACTTTTATTATGTTCTGCAGGTTTGGTGCACTCACCAAACTCACAGGTAATAACAGAAGTCTATGGCTCAGTGCAGGTAACCCGCAAGTGCACTGCTCTGCATCTGCGGATTAGTTTGAAAGCAGCCCATTAACCACTGCAGAACAGATATGCCCATATATACACTGTGATTTTAGTAATAAACTGACCTTTAATAACAGTATTCTATTCCATCCTAGAAGGTCACGGGCCACATCAGTGGACTACGCTGGCCACTGGTTGGGCACCCCTGCTATAGAGGAAGAGTTACTCTACCAACTTATGAACTTTGAATGTATGTTAATAAAAAACTTAGGCCTACTTTGGCATTACTTTCCACATCGCCCTGAAATTATTTCCATGTATAAGGCTAATGTCTGTATGATTTTCTTAATCCTAGTGGCATATACAGTTGTTGTAATTATCTAAAAATCTTTGGAGCCAGGGAGCTCAACTACCTTATGGGTTAAAGAAGCATTTTTTCCCCATGAGATAAAACTGACCATAGATATTGTAGTGTGTTTTTCCGATTTGCCTTTCTCTGGAAGTAATCTGATGTATTTATGAGAAGCTGTGCTTGGTGGACTATTGTCTTTTTACAACTAATGCTGCGTACACACGACCGTTTTTAATGTCATGGAAAAAAAACTATGTTTTTCTCGACGTGATTCTTCTCAAGCCTACCTTGCATACACACTATCGTGGAAAAAAAATGCTTGAGCAAAGCGCAGTGACGTACAACACGTACGACAACACGTACGGTGGCACTATAAAGGGGAAGTTCCATTCGGATGGTGCCACCCTTTGGGCTGCTTTCGCTGATTTCGTGTTAGTAAAACTTTGGTGTTAGCCGATTTGCGCTTTTCAGTCTCTCTGCTTTTCAGTCCGTTACAGCATGACGAATGTGCTATCTCCATTACGAACGCTAGTTTTTCCAGAACGAGCGCTCCCGTCTCATAACTTGCTTCTGAGCATGCGCAGTTATTTCACGTCGTTAAAGCGTACACACGGCTGTTTTTCATGACGAGAAAAACAACGACGTGAAAAACGACGAGAAAAAATAGAGCAGGTTCTAAATTTTTAATGAGCATTTTTCTCGTCGTGAACAATGCTCTGGAGCCTACACACGACCGTTTTTCACGACCAATTTAAAAAAAGGCATGTTTCTCATCACGAAAAACGTTGTGTTAACAATGAAACTATATCAGGATTTCAATAGAACTTTTACCTTTTCAGAGCATTGCTGCATTGCTGCATGTTCACCCGCTACGACAACAACTTTAAATATACCCAGCGGCAGATAACACATGAAATTCTTCCTGTCTGAGTTTACTGACTAATGCACAATACAGCTTTAGAAACTTGTTTTGGCATGACATTTAATTGCAGATAGAAAACATCTTTTCAGCATAGGCAGGTAACACCCAGTTTGGTAACATCACGAAAGATACATAGATCAGGAAGCTGCAATCGAAAACAGGCAAAGATTTCAAAAGACAGGAAAAGATATAAAAGAAAAACACAATGCATTGAAAATCCAGTGGAGCCATAGCATAAAATGTCAGATAAAGTTCGCTTCCATCCATTTCTACTTCCATCTGTTGAAATGCTTGCACTGAATCTTACAGCAAAACATTGTTCAGTGTCTATGTAATGTATCGTGATTGCTAATTGTTAGCCCGACCGGTGACCGTACAACTATTTCTAAAAATAAAGATTAAAAAAAATCAAAAAAAAATCAGAGGTTTGGTCTCTTTGTGTTTAGCATCTCTCCAGAGAAAAAAATGTTTTCTTTTTGTTGAGGGAAAAAATATGTTCGGGACAGAGGTCAAACACAATGGAGTTATGTCAACAAGACGTGTGAACAGCTAATGGAATAAATGACTACACTACCACTGGAAACTGGACAACATTTTACCATGAATTATGGAAAAATATGGTATTAAAACAGTTCTAATTAAGACAATTATTCCTGGTGTGTCAAACACTAATTTATTTCAAGGTAAAAGGGTCTAAATGGTATACGTCATCTGGAGTTTAGAAAAGGAGACATCTACACGAAGTCCATTTTTTGGATTGGTAGAACAGGAGGATCCATTTTCAAAGGAATGTATTTAATTTAAACTGATGTACACCCTAACTGGTTCACATTAACCACTTCAATATTGGGGCACTTTCACCAACTTCCTGGCCAGGCCAATATTCAACGTTGTCACACTTTGAAGGACAACACTGTACCCAAACTAAATTTTTGTAATTTTGTTCACATAACTAGAGATTATTTTTTTTTTGGTGGTATTTAATCACCACTGGGTTTTTTTTATTTTCTGCTAAATAAACGAAAAAAGACCAAACATTTTGGGGAAAAAAGCATGTTTCTGTTATAAAATTTAGCAAATAAGTAATTGTTCTTCATAAATATAGGCCAAAATGTATACTGCTACATTTCTTTGTTAAAAATAACCCAAATCAGTGTATACTATTTAGTCTGTGGGAAAGTATATGTATATAATGTATATCTAAAAATCGATTCATCCCGATGTACTGGTCTCATTTGTTGAGGCCCAAAAATGTCAAAACAGTATAGATATCCCACAAATGGCCCCTTTTTGGAAAGTAGACAGTCCAAGGTATTTTGTAAGAGTATTTGTAAGAGGCATTTGAAGTTATACGTTTTTTTCATAATTTTTTTGGAAAATTAAGAAATGACATTTTTTTATTTTCACTTTTTTTTTTGCAGTGACCTCATATAACTGATGTGGTGGTGATCGGGGACACTGACTGGTGACAGTACGAAAAAAAGTAATAAAACATTTCAATTTGTTTTAATTTTTTATTTGTTTTTTCCTTTTTTTCACATATTTATTTGAATACACTGTGACCAGAGCAAAATATTGTTACCATAGTAACACTCTATTACTCTGGGGATGTGATCAGGATTTATTTTTTGTTTACAAATTATGATTGCCTATAACAGTGAATTACATTTCTATAAGTAAGCTTATTACTAAATTAAATTGATTCATTCAGTTTGTTTTGTTGTGATTGGTACAGATGGGCTGTGATCGTTTTATGTCTATACCATGTGATCACTGTGACCAATCACAGTTAACAACAGAATTGTAACAATGAATGGCATCAATCAAAGCCATTCATTGTTTACAATTGTCATGTGATCTGCTGTAATTGACCACAGCGATCACATGGTACCGGCAGTGAGCAGTACCCAGAATGAAGAGGGCCTCACTTGGCTGTCAAATTTCTATAGGCCAGGTGGGAACTGGTTAAGGAATCTTTCAGACTTACGAAGCCCTGACTATAGGAACCGTAGCTACTGTATTAAAAGATTGGCCTCTGTTCAAATTAGCTACATAGGGAATTGTTGGTGGTACCATCATCCAAAGGACATTGGGAAAATGTGAGAATGGAGACCAGACCCCTATTACTGGTCAACCACAGACGGAAATATATGGACTATATTGGTACCGGTTTAAAAAATGGTGTATTGCTACACACGATAACATGTTAGACACAATACATGCCAGAACTTGGTTTAAAATACAAATAGACAAAGACAATATGTGTGTCACCAATACTTGGTATGCCCCACTAAGAGGAACAAAAGTATAGTGGGTCCTCACAATATATGCATTCCTCAACATGTTTCGCGGAACTCAACCGATTCATCAGGAGAATAGTATCTGGAATGAGTCAATGAAATGTACATAGTAAACAGGGTAGAGATATATGAAGACAGTGATATACAATGCTTATTGACATTACAAAAGGGGAAAAAAGAAGAGAGCACTGCCACTTACCAATGAACCCACAGACAGACAATATTGAGGCACCACCAATAGTCCCCTACTACAGATGTGGGGGATGTATGCAAGTGGAAAGGTGGTATTGCTAAGATAAAAAAAGTAATAGTGTACTGTATATCAATATAAGACTTATAAGCAAAAGGAAAGAGGGAAAGCAAGAGGACAGAAGGGGGAGGGTTATGTGGGGGGGGGGGTATGGAAAGTGGCAAGAAGGAAGGGGAGGTAAGAACCAAGGGTAGAGAGGGAAAAAGGGGGGGAAAGGGGGAAATGGGAAGGGGGAAAAAAGGGGAGGAAAAGAAAGAGAGAAAAGGGAGGGGGAAGGTGAAAAAGGGGAGGGAAAAGATAGGGGGGATGTGAAGGGAAAAGGGGGCGGGGCAGGAAAGACTGTCTGGATACCTCATAAACTGACCTTGATTAGTCAAATAATTGTCTATGTGGCTCCAGGGAGGGCAAAGCAAACAAACAAGGATGGGACAATGTAAACACTCCCCTGCAAATAACAAGGCTCGGTAGGACACCCGTGGACTTCAGCTAGTGTTGTGAGCTGAGATGCAAGGTCTATAAATACAAAGGAAGTGGAGAAAACTCCCCCTTACGGGACTTTAATGGCCCAAATAGCAATACATCAAATATATATTTCATAATCTCCTTCCCACTTTCTATCTAGCATATACATGTGACTATAGAGTCACAATTGTGGGCGTATACACAGTGGTAAATAACAGCCCACTCCCTCCCTTCTCCTTCATGGCCAGCTAAACACAATGGGGCGGAATATTACATGAAGATTAATGGAGGCTTCACTTCGCTCTTATTCTAAGACACAGAATGGAGAGAGTGTGACACAGTCTGTGTCCGGCAGAAATCTGCCCACACCATGTTATTTCCACAAAATAATAAATATTTAATTTCAAATATATATGTGTATGCCAATTGAAAAAAGTTTATTGATATTATTTATTTATTTTTACTCTGTATTCCAAAGGTAGTTTTTTTTTTAACATCTGACCACCAGCAGAGGACTGGAAGCTCCTCCTGCTTATGTTTCCCCAAAGACAGATTGAGAAAGATCTGGGTCATGTAATAGCCGTACATTGTTTTTGAAAAAATCACTTAGATTGTTTTTTTTAATTAAAATAATTAGTGCCATCCAGGGCTGCTGATAGAAATCGTGGAGCTCTGTACAGACTACCTGCCAAAAAATATTAGCAGACACAAATACAACATAACTCACAGAATTCCTGCTAAATCTAAAAGATAAAACCGAGTTAATAAATAAAAATTAGGATGAGATAAACAAATATACTGGCTGGGTAGTTGGAGCTCCAGGACAGACAGAGGGAGAGAAAAAAAGTTAGGCTCCATGCACACTGGGCTTAAAAAAAACGCCATGTTTACTTGGCAAAAAAACGCTCATATAGAAAGTTTTTTGTACAAAGTTTAGACGAGTTTAGGAGAGGAAAAAATGTACCGCTCAAAAGCTTGAGAATTCACCAAATGGCTGCTTCCGCCCAGTCACTCACACAGGTGCTGGCTCTGCACTGATGCATGGGAGAAAAAGAAACCCTGGACTGCGGCACTCTGTATAGACAGTTATTTATTCCAAAATTTCAAGTAAAAAATCCAAATTCAAAATAAATCCATAAATCCAAAACAACAAATGCAGATAGTATGCATGCAGGGAAGGGTGGCTAACGCGTTTCACGTCACGAATTGACGCTTACTCATAGCTAGCTATGAGTAAGCGTCAATTCGTGACGTGAAACGCGTTAGCCACCCTTCCCTGCATGCATACTATCTGCATTTGTTGTTTTGGATTTATGGATTTATTTTGAATTTGGATTTTTTACTTGAAATTTTGGAATAAATAACTGTCTATACAGAGTGCCGCAGTCCAGGGTTTCTTTTTCTCCCATGCACGAGTTTAGGAGAGTTTTGCGTTTTTTCTGCCAGTAAGCTCCAATTAGAAACGCAAACCAGAAGGGTTTTTCTTCCTACCTCTAAACGTTGAGCTCAAAATATGGCTGTAATCGTCCTTCTACAGGCAAAACACAAAACTCCTGTAGAAGCAGACATTTTTAAGCCAGTGTGCATGGAGCCTTACAGAGATGACAAACTCAGGAGCAGAGCTAACATTAGAGCCAGTGCTGAGAGGAGTGCCCGCACAGGGAGGGAGATTAGGGAGGGATGACTGTCTCTTTCTCAGCAGATAAAAGTTGGCAGCAGGGAGAGGGGGAGAGACCAGCTTTCAGCTGCTTGAGGAAGAGAGACACAATTGTCATCCATCACTAATTACCCTCGCTGTGTGGGCCCCCCTGTGTGCTCAGGCCCCCTAAAAGAGGGCCGGTGGTCCCACCCTATCAGCTTCCCTGGTGCCATCATCCACATACAGAAATAGAAGGGACAATGTAAATTAAACAGTGTATGTTTAGTATTATGTTAAAATATTGGCAAATTGTCATGTGTGCTACATAAAAACAAAAACTTCTACATCAAATAGTTCTTGAACTGTTTAGTATACATAAATGTTCTCCAAAAAAAAAAACACAGTATGGCTTCTGGATGGGCCTGTATTTTTTATTTATTTTTTGTTATGAATGTAAACATTTATTTATTTATTTATTTATTTCTATTAATGTAAACTTTTTTTTTTGTAATATTGTATGAAACTTTTTTTGTATGTTTTTTAAATATAAAGGTAAGAGCCCATTCACACAGGGGCAACACGACTTCCAGCACGATTTTATGAGGCAACTCAGACACGACTTGAGAATGAATCACAGCGCGACCTGGAGCTACTTACAAGGCAACTCCAAGTTGCCTGCAGGACAGGAGACATTCCAGTGGCCAATCAAACAAGAATCTGTGGGAGGGAGGGGGGAGGGAGAGTTTTGCAGGGGAAATGTATGTTTTCTTCCTGGAGAGTTGCTCCTATTAAGACAGTGAGAGGCGACTCCCATTGAAATGAATGGTTACAGGTCGCCTAGGAGTCGGATTGAAGTAGTACAGGAACCTTTTTTGAAGTCGGAGCGACTGCAGTAGTATGCATAAGGACGGCTCCATTAACTTACATTGATTTCTTCAGCCAGCGCGACCTGAGGCGACTAGGGGCGACCTGGGGCGATTTGGAGTCAGATCAAAAGACGCCCCTGTGTGAATGGGCTCTAAAGGTAAGTATCTTCATTTGTAGAAATGATGGGAAAGCCATATGACAAGGTTACAGTGTGGTCTCTCATCTAATATCAAGGCTTGAGTTTACCCAACGCTGTATCCTCCTAACCTAGGCCAACAAGGCCCAGGCCTAGGGCAGCACTTTGCCGGGGGGCAGCATGGAAAGAGTCCCCTCCGGCTTGCGCTACACTGTTAGTGTAACGCAAGCTGCTTCTAATTTTGACTGTCCTATCATCCTGGACCACAAACCTTCCTCACTGTGTTATATGTTTTCTGCTGCACCATTGGCGTTGCTATATCTTCTTAGTCTTCTCCATAAAATTGTCAGAAATTTGTACTTAAAGTAGAACTATAGGCAATTTTTTTTTTTTTTCATTTTGGATAGAGTAAGGGAGAGTTATAGCCCCTGTCAGTTTATTTTTTACCCCATAGCCAAACAGGAAGTGAGAGGAAATCTATGCAAATTAAGGGAATCCATTGCCCCCCACCCCCCCCCCCCCCCCCCCAGGCCCTCAGGCTAGTGTCCCCACTTGAAAATTTCAGGGCAGGTCTTAAACAGAAAGGGGTGTGGCCTCAAAAGGAAGTGGAGGGGCATATTTAAATTAGGGGGTGCACGAGTTTAGTCAGGCCTAGGGCAGCACAAAACCTAAATACACTACTGAGTGTACCTGAAAAAAGACTAGCTAGCACTCCGAACACATACTGGTAAGCTAATTGGCTCCTGTTAAAAACAAGAAATGAAAAAAGTTAGCTGTAGTATGATATTGTACTAAGTGCACCTAAAATGGGTGCCTCACCTCATGCCTTTGTCTGGATGAACTGTGGGTATAGAATATGGTATATGGAGGTTTTTGATTTGTGTGTGTTGTTTTTTTTTTTCTTTTCTGTTGGTGGAACTGGATGGACTTGTGTCTTTTTTCAACCTGATTAACTACTGTAAGTTACTACTGTATGTATTTATATAATTATGTAAACATCTGCCACAATTGCAGATAAAGTGCTTTGAGTACCCAATGCAAGAAAAGCACTATAAAAATATATTGAATAATATTATTATAAATAATAATCATAATAATATATCGAAGCAGTCAAAGTAAAGTGTATGTTACCCCAGAAATTATGAATTCATGTGTGTTTGGCTATCCATATATTTCTTAGTAAGTGTGCCCTGTAAATTTTTGATTTTGTATGTTCCTGCTAAATAGCAAGTCATCCTGCTAGTGCTGATTGATTGGCATTGTTACTGTGGATGGAGGTGGAGGGCCATATTTATTGCATGAGCGTACACACACCCCTGCAGTGACTCTTCCCCTCTCACCTCTGATTGACAGACATTGTCACTGTGATTAGAGGACCCTACCTACTGCAGTAGCATCATGCCAGTTCTCTCCTCCTACCCAATGATTGACAGGCATTGCCACTGTGCATGGAGGCGGAGGGGCTCTGCTGACAGGGCTGTGCGGTCACATGACTGCTGAAAATATAATAATGTGATTACATTAATGACATACTGTTTCCTGTATTAACATGGCCTTTTATTTTAGTGTGTTCACAAATACTTGAAGACCAACTCCAACCAAACGTCCAAGATTTCCTTCCTAGGACCAAGGGTTACAGAACTCAGATGCATACATACCTATGTTCTAAGTGCCCTACCTCTCCAGGGTCAAGGCTACAACCTCAGGTGTATGCAAATCCATTTCCTTTCCAGGGTGAAGACTACAAACCCCACATGCATACAAATCAATGTTCCAACATCCTTGCCTTCCCAGGGCCAAGGCTACAACCTCAGGTGCGTGCAAATCTATTTTACAGGCTCCCTCCTCCATCCAGCATGAAAGTGCCTGAAATAAATATTAGGTGGTTATGATTTAAAAACCCTAGCCGGTGTATCCAAAAGCTCTCTCTCCTACATAGTCTCCAAAACCGCTGTCCTCACCCACAATCTTCAACCCAACCAACCTCAGACCAGATGGATTTTGGTTGTGTTTTTCTAGAAAGCGAAGGGGTAGTGAATGCTTGTTAAAACTTTTTTGGATGTAATGTTTGTGTTCCCTAAAACGTGTATGTATTGTGCGACCCAGGTAAAGGAGACCACAGGGGCATACCAAACAGTAGACCACAAACTGTGACCCACAGTTGATGAATTGCCGAATAGCATGGGTCTGGCCAGCACTACCTACAACAATATTGAACAGCTTGTAATCCAAAGATTTGCTGTATGGACGTGTACAGCGAGACCACATCTAATGATAACCAACTGTATCCTGTCTGCGATGGGTATTGGACTAAGATCTCTAGCATGGGGCCCGAATCTCGAACATAGGAAGGGAGCTGTACCACCAATTCTTGAAGTAAGTGATCAATAAAACTTTAGAAAGATCAGGCGAGGAAGGAGTGGGGGAAAGAAAGTAAACAAAAAAAAGGTTAAACGTGATATTTGAGTGTGATACTATTAATATTTATAATTTATCTTCAGTGACGTTCAGTGATGCAGAACGTATGCTTTTACGCAAAGGTCATAATTTTGCTCCACCCATCCCCCCCAGATTAATTAAAATTTTTGTTGACTTAAATAGATTTAAGCCTCGTATACACATCCGAGTTTCTCGGCAAGAACCAGCAAGAAACTTGCTGGCAGAACTTTCTTGCCGAGTAAATCGGTCGTGTGTACGGGGCTATCAGGTTTCTCGTCAAGAAAACCGACAAGAATCTCGACGAGAAAAATAGAGAACCTGCTCTCTATTTTCTCATCGAGATTCTCGTCAGCATGTTTCTCGACGAGAAAAGTGTGTGTGTGTACACTTACCTTTCGCCGTTGAAACCCGCGCATGCTGGAAATGACTTTGACGCATGCGCGGTAGCTTCCTAGGCATAGGCAGGGCCGGCCCTACCATGGGACCAGATGGTACCATTGTACCAGGCGGCACTTTTAGGGGGGCGGCAAAGCTGTGAGCAGAAAAATCTATCCACAAAATGTAGCTGTAAAACTTGTATGCCCCTGTTGCCTGCCTAATTTAAGGATTATGCGCTCCTGCTCACTGCTCTGCGGCAGCAGATGCACCCCTTTCTAGGCTCCCTTCTTGAGTTCCTATGAGTCTCCCCCCCCCCCCTGGATCGGAGGTGGTACAGTCCCAGCGAAAGTGCATGTGGGCGGAGCAGAAAGAGAACCTCACACTGCAGCATCGATCTTTGGTTCCCGCCCAGCACACAGCAAAGCGCTCCTCCTCCAGAGCAGAGTGAAGGTGTGTAAATCACGGATGACAGGCTGGATCCTCTTCTACTGTGAGTTCCGACTGCTCTGCATTCCATATACTGTGATTATAAACGTGCCCTGAACTTTTCACTGCAGGTTTATTGAAAGTAAAATTCTTAAACAGATTAGGAATTAGTGTGACATTTCAGGTGCTACATTATATGTAATCCACATACACATTATATCTTCTAAAAAGAATGATTTTTTAATAAGATATAATGTGTATGTGGATTACATCTACAGTATGTAGCACCTGAAATATCACACTAATCCCTAACCTGTTTAAGAATATAAGCATTACACAGCAAAGGATGTGATTTCTTATCCCAGCCCAACTTCAAGAAAGTCCACTCTTGCAGCGTGGGGGAGGGGGGAGAAGGGGGGCACGGTATAGTCTTTTTTTACTTGATTCTATGCTTCAGCCAGCTCCAGTGCTCTCCTCCTCCTCCTTATCACATATAGAGGAAGATTAACCCTGTATGGTCTAAATTGGAGGCTGGAGTGTGACCACTGTCACTCCTAACTGACACAGGAGCTGCAGGGGACCAGTAACAGAATTGCAGAGAGCCCGCTGAAGCAAAGTACAAGGTAAAACTGAATACACAGCAAAGAATTCATTTGGGTTCAGCAGGGGCTGAATTTTTGATCGATGTGTAACCCTCTCTGTTAGACAGAAACCGATTTGTTATATCCACTTCTGCTGGAAATCCTTGTTCGATTAGCTGTTTGCAGCCAAACGGAAGCAGTGCTGATCAGTGTATTTTGATAGGGGAGAGTCCCTGCTGTCAGAATACAATTCCCACATCCATCCAACTTGTGTGGATGGAGGAATCTGTCAGCCACTTGCTTGAGCCCCATCTCGATCCAGCAATGTGCACAAGAGCACTTGCTCTCTAGTGCAGGGGTCTCCAAACTCTCTAAAGGGCCAGTTTACTGTCTTTCAGACTTCAGGGGGGCCGAACTGTGCCCAGTGGGAGTTAACAATGTGCGATCTGGTGTCGTTGGGAGGAATAGTGCCCCTTTTTTTGTCAGTAGAAGGAATTATGCCCCATCATTGGTGTCATTGGCAGGAATAATGCCTCAAGGGCCAGATAAAGGCAAGCAAAGGGCCACATCCGGCCCCAGGGCCGCAGTTTGGAGACCACTGCTCTAGTGGACTGTTTTTTTTATAGTGCACTTTAATATTACTTTGCACTGTGTGTTTGATTTGCAGCACTGGGAGTTTGGTAGTAACTCCAAAACCAAATTGTGTACAAATGAACCATAAGAATTTGACTAGAGTTATTTGAATATTTGGGAGTTATTCACATTATATGTGTAGCGGCCTCACCCCGACCTCTTTAGCTAGGGGTATGTCGAGCGACAGAGTGAGGTGCGCCACGGCCCATGTCCTCCCCATGGCTGTGGGTGAGGTGAAGGCCAGTATTAATCTTTTTTCCTCGGGCCAAATGTGCGCTGGTTATGAGGGTCAGTCCTTCCGTGCCGGAATCTCCCTTTGTTCCCATCAACAGAGTCCATACACCCATCAAAGTCCAAACTCAGGTTTATTGCGTATCTCCACATACAGTCAAATGCAACGGCATGATACGATGGGGAAGCAGGTCGAGGCACTGTACAGGTTCCTAGTCCCTACACTCCCTGTGCTATGACCAGGGATTGCAGGAATCTTGATGAAAGCTCCTCCGCTGCGCTGTAGCCCATATCAGGGGAAGATGTCCTCCGAGGGAGTTACCGAAGGCCCATCCGTCACCGGGTTGACACTGCACCGGGTCTTCGGATGGGTGACCTCCCCAGCCTCCTCACCTCAGATGCGGGTCCCCTCGCAAGGGGCGCCCTGGAGCAACTCCACCCTTGCGGGACCCAGCCGGAGTCACCGGGTCCCAGGCCTCCTTAATAGTACCTCACCCCAGGCTGAAGGTGCCCGGGATGGACTCCATCTTCGTTCCGGCCAGGCCTTGGGCGCCTAGGCCGGAACCTTGAACCGCCCGCACCCAGGCCTAAGGTGCCTGGGTGCGTGAAGACACGACCTCCTCCCTCCGGACAGCCCCGTGGCGAGGGCGTCTCCCCCTTTTATATCCTCCCATCGACACCACGGCGGGTTCCCCGCCCCGGCCGTACCATCTCCAGGAAGGGACAAAGAAGGGTAGCCCTCTGGTAGTGATTCTACCTCGAGCCAGTAGGTATACTGACACCCACTGGTCAAAGAGAATATTACACCACCCAATCCTCCACGAATAATAAAAGGGGTCTGAACCCTGACATAATTACACACCTGGGTCTCTCTACCCCCAGGTGTATCCCACTAACTTTGAAGACCCCGCTACACACTCCCCCTGGTGATTTGACGCTGGTCCCCAGCGGCAGGTGCACACCCATGTCTCCCAAGGAGTGGTGACATGAAGTGGGCCCCAGAGGCTATCCCTCAAATTTTGGATACTGTATGTGCCAAGACCTGCTCAACAGACAGGGAAACCTTAGAGCATTAAAACTTTTGTATAAAACATCTGTCATGTACACATATACAATCCCTCCCGTCACTGTCTAAGAACCACCCCATACTCAGTAGTCTTGACCGACGAATCTCCTGCAGAAGGGAAACAAACAAAAAAAAACACATCCTAACACTCTGTGTTAACTTGGCATGAGTGGGTCCGTCAGCCGAGAGATCCACTCACTCCAATAAGTACGTAATGCATGTGTAACATTTTCAAACATTCGTTGCACAACACTGCCACCTGGTGACAGTGCTGCGGTAATGACACTTGGTGAGATCTTCATTCTTCCTGCTCTCCTACTCTAACTCTACCCCAAAAGTCTCTGCCTTTGGCACATGAAGAAAAGGGAGAAAAAAAAAACAACAGCTCCCAAATCTCCAGTGAGTAAAAGAAAAGCCCAAATCAAAACAAAAGTAGGGCACAGTTCTAGGCGTCTGGGAATGTCTCTTCCAGAAAGTTTCAACAGCAACAAGATAGGAGCTCACTTCTCCTATAAATAGAACCTTGGATCCGGCAGAAACAGGGGCTTCAGGTGCCCGTCAAACACTTCCACCGAATACTCGACATCCTCTCCTTCTTTCCGACAGATGAGCACCTTATCGGCATGAATATGGCGCCCAAGTCTCCATTCAGCTCTGCAGTCCTTGAACTTTTTAGACACAGGAGGCGAACATGACAGGTATCGCCTGGCATGGGGTACTTTAAGTTTTTCCCATACAAACTCATCATACCACCTTGGTCGCAGGACCTCGACTTCATACAATAAGTCCCGAGGCAAGTAGGGGTACTCCCACCCATATTCACGGGCGACTCTCTGGGAGAAAAGTCTCTGCAACCTGGCTAGAGGTGTCATACATCTCGGCGGGAAGGTAGTCTCTAGTAGACGGAAGGCTACCCTCCCTTGCGGGCTCCACCGACTGTGGACCCCCGACACCTCCAACCAACACCACAGTCCCAGCCCCTGGCTCACCTGGACCTTCTGAAGAACTGGGATGTCCGGGACTTTCTTCTCTACCAGCGCCATCCAGGCCAGGCAAGCGGCGGGGTGAAGCTCGACCACGACCATAGGATGCCTGCACCAGGCCTATCTTCCTCTTCGGGGGTGGCAGCAGGGAGTCTGTAGTGACCGAAGCAGTGTCCTCGGATTTTTCTCTCTCAGTCTCTGGTTGGGCAGTCACTTCGCCCTGGTCAGCGCGCACGGGAAACTCCGCAAAGGCTTTGATCCCTCCCTCCGGAGTGGCGGTTCCTGTGATGCAGTTGAGGCGTAGGGCCCGGGGCCTTTCCGTGTGTGGTTCAACCTCAAAAAGAAACTCCTTGCATGCTTCGCATCGCCCGAATGGCTTTAGTTGGACCACCAGTCCCGAGCATCCGGGACAGATCACACCGAGGGCCTCCGTGTCTCTGCATGAATACAGAGCCAACTGTCCTCGGGGCCTGAGCCTTATCCCCGTGTCTGTGATGGGGGCAGCAAAGGAAGTCATTCTCGTGGGGTGAGGAACCATAATCCACGGGGCACTTGAGGTCATCCCGACTATCTGCTGCTCCATCATGCACTGACCCCGCGCCGGAGTCTCTACGTGTCTCTCCACACGTGGCCAGACTCCTCCCACGACTTGCACGTTTTCGCGGGCTTCCTTCAGTCTCCTCCCACGAATTGCGCAGTCATGGGGTGCCTCGTGGCGCAGTGCAGCAAAAGTCCCCACATGTAGTTCGTCACACGGCTGACTCCTCCCTCTTCCCGCTCTTTCTGCATGGGCCTCTCCCGGTTTTTTAGGGAAATTTCCACGACTTCGAGCACAGGGATGCACTTTGGCCAATCACATGGCCGACCTGCTCGGACCTCCTCCGGGCAGCAAAGTTCAAACACAGCCGTTCCAAACCTCAGGGTCAACACACATTTCATCCCGGACGAGCCCCCACGTGTAGCGGCCTCACCCCGACCTCTTTAGCTAGGGGTATGTCGAGCGACAGAGTGAGGTGCGCCACGGCCCATGTCCTCCCCATGGCTGTGGGTGAGGTGAAGGCCAGTATTAATCTTTTTTCCTCGGGCCAAATGTGCGCTGGTTATGAGGGTCAGTCCTTCCGTGCCGGAATCTCCCTTTGTTCCCATCAACAGAGTCCATACACCCATCAAAGTCCAAACTCAGGTTTATTGCGTATCTCCACATACAGTCAAATGCAACGGCATGATACGATGGGGAAGCAGGTCGAGGCACTGTACAGGTTCCTAGTCCCTACACTCCCTGTGCTATGACCAGGGATTGCAGGAATCTTGATGAAAGCTCCTCCGCTGCGCTGTAGCCCATATCAGGGGAAGATGTCCTCCGAGGGAGTTACCGAAGGCCCATCCGTCACCGGGTTGACACTGCACCGGGTCTTCGGATGGGTGACCTCCCCAGCCTCCTCACCTCAGATGCAGGTCCCCTCGCAAGGGGCGCCCTGGAGCAACTCCACCCTCGCGGGACCCAGCCGGAGTCACCGGGTCCCAGGCCTCCTTAATAGTACCTCACCCCAGGCTGAAGGTGCCCGGGATGGACTCCATCTTCGTTCCGGCCAGGCCTTGGGCGCCTAGGCCGGAACCTTGAACCGCCCACACCCAGGCCTAAGGTGCCTGGGTGCGTGAAGACACGACCTCCTCCCTCCGGACAGCCCCGTGGCGAGGGCGTCTCCCCCTTTTATATCCTCCCATCGACACCACGGCGGGTTCCCCGCCCCGGCCGTACCATCTCCAGGAAGGGACAAAGAAGGGTAGCCCTCTGGTAGTGATTCTACCTCGAGCCAGTAGGTATACTGACACCCACTGGTCAAAGAGAATATTACACCACCCAATCCTCCACGAATAATAAAAGGGGTCTGAACCCTGACATAATTACACACCTGGGTCTCTCTACCCCCAGGTGTATCCCACTAACTTTGAAGACCCCGCTACATATGTTATAGTATTTTACATTTTTTATTTACAGTTCCCTCACAAAATGTTTTTGCAGCACAAGGATTTTGGTCCCACATGTGATATGTAATTGAATATTTATGAGTTGTTCGCATTATATGTTTTGGGATTCGCCCCTTCATAATTTTGTTTGCAGCACTGGTATTTTGGTTCCATATTCATGTGCTATATATTTCACTTGGTCAGATTTGATAATGACACATACACTAAATTTGATATAATTTATAGGGGCTACTGCTATGCACTAGGGTGTATATACTCCTGGTCTCTGTACTCTGCAGTTTACTGCTCTTGACTTCTGCACATTGTATATTACTGTACATACTCTACCTCTGAACACTGTACACACTGCTCCTGATCCTTGTACTTTGTAATCTATCCAATTCTGACCTCTGCACTATATATATATATATATATATATATATATATATACTGTGAGGGGGTTAGCTCGGCAGCGGGTGTGTGTGACCCCCGGGATGGGCTCCCCACACAAAACAGGCCCAGCAAACGGAGGTTGTGGTTTTCAAAATCAAAAAGGTGCAGTTTATTTTCTATTTACAGTGACAAAACACAGCAAAGCAAAAGAAACATAACCAAAATAAATCCTGGTCAAGTTGACCTCTGACTAAACATACAGGTTTCCTAACTAACAACTGGGATCAGCCTAGTGCTGTCCTAGTCCCTAAGTCCCTGGTTTTAAATGTCCAAGCAAATAGCCACACAGGCTTTGTCTCACCGCACAGGGGTTCACTCTCCCTAGACAGTCCACACAGGTCTGGTTCCAGGCATGAGCTAACACCTAATGAATCTGGGAGTTCTTATAGAGGCCTAAATGAGCTGACAAGCTTCAGCTGGTCTCATCAACTCCCTGTCTGTACGACGCCCCACACTCTCCCTAGAGGTATGAGTCATCCATGAGCCCACTAGCCTTATACAACTCTCCACCTAGTTGTATAAGTCGGCGTAAAGCCTGAATCTGGGCGAAATATATCTACCCCCCTGGATGCAACCAGGTGACTTTACCTTCCTGCTGTCACATACCCCCCCCTCTTGTTTTAACCTCGGGGTTGGAACACCAGCAATCAGGCATTCATGTACTCGAGACAAAGCATCCACATTCCCCATTTGAACGCCAGGGCGATGCTTTACTGTGAAGTTGAATTCCTGGAGGGCCAGGAACCACCTATTCACTCTTCTATTTGTTTCCTTGTTTTGAGCCATCCACTTTAACGGAGCGTGATCCGTAACCATGTCAAAGTGCCTACCTAGCAGGTAGTACCGAAGGGAATCTAGAGCCCACTTCACCGCTAAACACTCCTTTTCAACGGTGGCGTAATTTACCTCATGGGACTTCAACTTCCTGCTGAGGTAAATGACTGGGTGCTCTTCCCCGTTCCAGACCTGGGACAATACTGCTCCTAACCCCACATCTGACGCATCACTTTGTACGACAAAGTCTTTAGAGAAGTCGGGTGAGTACAACACTGGCTGGCTACATAAGGCTTGTTTCAAGAATTGGAATGCTGCCTCAGCCTCGGGGGTCCATTTAATCATGACCGACCCTTTCCCCTTCGTCAGGTTGGTTAGGGGCACAGCCTTAGAAGCAAAGTGGGGAATGAATCGCCGATAATACCCAGCGATTCCCAGAAAGGCTCGTACCTGCTTCTTGCTGTTGGGACGTGGCCAACTCTGGATGGCCTCGACTTTGTTGAGTTGGGGTTTTATTACTCCCCTCCCAATGGTGTACCCTAGATATTTGGCCTCCTCCTGCCCAATGGTACACTTCTTGGGGTTAGCCGTAAACCCCGCTTCCCGAACAGAGTCCAGGACTGCTTGCACTTTTGGCAGATGTGAGGCCCAATCTGTGCTATGGACAATTACGTCATCCAGGTAAGCCGCAGCATACTTCCGATGGGGCCTCAGCATCTGGTCCATTTTCCGCTGGAATGTGGCCGGCGCATTCTGTAACCCGAACGGCATTCTTTTATATTGGAACGCCCCGTCTGGGGTTACAAATGCGGTTTTCTCTTTGGCCGACTTGGCCAGGGGGATTTGCCAATACCCTTTTGTGAGGTCAAGAGTCGTCATGTATCGGGCTGTTCCCAGCCGGTCGATCAACTCATCTATACGTGGCATGGGGTAGGTGTCAAATTTTGTAACTTTGTTCAACTGACGAAAATCGTTACAAAATCGCCAGCTCCCATCCGGTTTAGGCACCAACACGATGGGACTAGACCAATCACTTTGGGACTCCTCTATCACCCCTAAGTTCAGCATTTTCTGTACTTCCTCCCGTATTGCCTCCCGTCGAGCCTCTGGGATCCGATAGGGTTTTAACTTCACCCTTTCACCGGGCGGGGTAATGATGTCATGCTCTACCCCAGATGTTTGTCCCGGCAGCTCAGAGAATACCTCCTTGTTGTGAAGCACAAACTCCTTAACCTCCTGTTGTTGGGGTTGTGACAAGGTGGCTGCTATTCCAACCTCAGGAATCACGCAACCAGTTTGAGCTGGTGACCAAGTGTCTGCGACTAGGGACTCTCTATCCCTCCAGGCTTTCAACAGATTAACGTGATAGATCTGTTCGGGCTTTCGCCTTCCTGGTTGTCTGACCTTGTAATTCACTTCGCTCACTTTTTCCATTATCTCGTAGGGGCCTTGCCATTTGGCAAGGAATTTACTTTCAACCGTAGGGACAAGTACCAATATCCTATCCCCCGGGGAAAAGGTACGGGTCTTGGCTCCACGGTTGTACACTCTCTGCTGTGCCAACTGCGCTTGGGCCAAATGTTCCTTCACGATGGGCATTACCTGTGCAATTCGATCTTGCATCAGGGCGACATGCTTAATCACACTCCTGTGGGGAGAACTCTCACTTTCCCAAGTTTCCTTGGCAATATCCAACAGCCCTCTTGGGTGTCTCCCATACAGTAACTCAAAGGGGGAGAATCCCGTAGAGGATTGGGGCACCTCCCTAATAGCAAACATCAAATAAGGAAGTAAACAGTCCCAATCCTTTCCATCTCTATCCACCACTTTCTTCAACATTTGTTTTAGGGTTTTGTTGAATCTTTCAACCAGCCCATCGGTTTGGGGGTGATACACAGACGTACGCAATTGCGTCACTTTGAACAATTTACACAGCTCTTTCATAACCCGGGACATAAAGGGTGTACCTTGGTCCGTAAGCAGTTCTTTACAAATACCCACCCGGCTAAAAACAAGAGATAGCTCTTTGGCTATGGTTTTGGCCGAGGTATTTCGGAGAGGGATCGCTTCTGGATAACGGGTGGCATAGTCCATTATAACTAATATGTACTGGTGCCCCCTAGCGGACTTGATTATAGGACCTACCAAATCCATGGCGATCCTCTCAAACGGGACCTCAATGATGGGTAGAGGGACCAGCGGGCTACGGAAATGTGGCATCGGGGCCAACCTCTGACACACAGGGCAGGAGGAACAATAATTTTCTACGTCCTTCATCACCCCCGGCCAATAGAATCTCTGTAATACCCTCTCTCGGGTTTTCTCTGTCCCCAGATGACCTCCAAGAATGTGCCCATGGGCCAACTCCAACACCAACTTCCTGTAAGGTTTGGGCACCACAAGCTGCTCAACGGTTTCTTCTGCCCTTTTTGCCACCCGATACAGTAGGTCCTTCTCTACGCTGAAGTATGGGTAAGTGCAGGTATTATCTGGGTTCACTAACTCGCCATCTATTTTCACTACGTTTTCCCGTGCCTTTATTAGGGCGGGGTCTTTCAACTGTTCTGTGGCAAAGTTTTCCCTGTGAACCTCAAGATCAGAAAACTCCACAGACGGTAGGTTTTCGTCTGAGGAGGTGGGCTCCTCTCCAGTTTCTTGAGTCTCCCCTGCCAATACTGATAAGGGAAATTCCGGAGAGTCCTCACCACTCTCAGGGGAGTTCTGGCTATCACATTCCTGGTACATAGGGGCACCAGTGAGGGGCTCAGGATCATCCCACAGTTCCCAGAACTTCGGAAAATCCCTTCCCACAATGGCGTCATGCGGTAACTGAGATACTAAGCCCACTGGATGAGAGAGGGTACCTTTGGGGGTCTCGAAACACACTGTAGTCACTGGATACTCTCGGGTGTCCCCATGCACACAAATAACAGCTACCTTGCTATTCCCAGAGACCTCTGTTTTAACTAACTCAGCCTTTATCAGGGTCACAAGGCTACCTGAATCCAGCAATACCACAACATTTCTACCATTAACACACATTTTGCATAAATGTTTCTCAGTTCCTCGAATGGCAGTGCATGCGACTGTCGCACACAGCGACTGACGTCTGCCCGTCAGAAAGTCACACTGCATGGGTTCCTCCACAACCGGGCAATTGGCTGCAATATGTCCCGCTTGCCGGCAGCGGTAGCAAACGATCCTTCTTGCCGCCTCTTGAGCCGCTGATTTCCCAGGCTGTTCTCGCCAAACTTGGGGTAGAGCTCCCACCCTCTCACTCTCTCCACCCTCACCCCTTGGAATCCTCTTATCCGCCCCTGGGGATGGTCTGGTCTTAGGGTGGAAAGTCCGAGTGTCTCTGGAAGAGGCCGTCAGGTTCTCTGTAGCCAAGTATTTCTCCACACGATCCACAAGACCATCGGCCGTCTCTGGGTCTCCATGGCTTACCCACTTTTGGATGGCAGTAGGAAGAGCTCTCAAAAACCGATCCATTACAACACGTTCCACAATCTTTGGTGCGGACAAAGTCTCTGGCTGTAGCCACTTTCTGCTCAGGTGAATGAGATCATACATTTGAGACCTGGGGGGTTTTCCAAGCTGGAAAGTCCAGTTATGCACACGCTGAGCCCGGACAGCCTGGGTGACACCCAGCCTTGCCAAAATTTCAGCTTTTAGCATCACATAGTCTTTTGCTTGGTTAGGCTCTAGGTCATAGTAAGCTTTCTGCGATTCACCAGTTAACAGAGGAGCCACCAGTCCAGCCCACTGCTCCTCAGGCCACTTTTCTCTTTCAGCGGTCCTTTCAAATGTGGTCAAAAATACCTCTGGATCATCCTCTCCAGTCATTTTTGTCAATAAACGACTCACCCCAAAGGACGCGGTATTAGTGGGACGGCTTTCCTCACTGGTCTGCGGACGTTGCTGCATTACTGCTTCCATTTGTTGTAGTCTCTGCTCTTGCTTCTGTAACAGGTCTATGAAGCGGGCCTCAGATTGCTGCTGGGCTTGTTGCTGAGCTTCCAGACTCTGTTGGTGAGCTTGCTGCTGGGCTGCAAGGCTCTGTTGATGAGCTTGCTGCTGGGCTGCAAGGCTCCTTTGCAAACCTGCATTTGTCTGCTGTTGATTGGCATTTGCTAGAGCCAGCTGTTTCAGTATCTCCTCCATGCTGGCTTAAAAAAAAACTGCCACTGGTTCTCCACCAACTGTGAGGGGGTTAGCTCGGCAGCGGGTGTGTGTGACCCCTGGGATGGGCTCCCCACACAAAACAGGCCCAGCAAACGGAGGTTGTGGTTTTCAAAATCAAAAAGGTGCGGTTTATTTTCTATTTACAGTGACAAAACACAGCAAAGCAAAAGAAACATAACCAAAATAAATCCTGGTCAAGTTGACCTCTGACTAAACATACAGGTTTCCTAACTAACAACTGGGATCAGCCTAGTGCTGTCCTAGTCCCTAAGTCCCTGGTTTTAAATGTCCAAGCAAATAGCCACACAGGCTTTGTCTCACCGCACAGGGGTTCACTCTCCCTAGACAGTCCACACAGGTCTGGTTCCAGGCATGAGCTAACACCTAATGAATCTGGGAGTTCTTATAGAGGCCTAAATGAGCTGACAAGCTTCAGCTGGTCTCATCAACTCCCTGTCTGTACGACGCCCCACACTCTCCCTAGAGGTATGAGTCATCCATGAGCCCACTAGCCTTATACAACTCTCCACCTAGTTGTATAAGTCGGCGTAAAGCCTGAATCTGGGCGAAATATATCTACCCCCCTGGATGCAACCAGGTGACTTTACCTTCCTGCTGTCACAATATATATATATAATGTATTTGTGTGTGTGTGTGTGTGTGTGTGTGTGTGTGTGTGTAAGATAATTGGTCATGGGGGGGCGCAGCTTGGCATGTTCGCCCTGGGTGCTGGTTGACTTTGTCCCGGCACTGCCCCCTGCACTGTGAGGCAAATTGCCCGCTCCACTCCCCGCTGCACTTCAAGCATTTTTATTATTAACTTTTTTACTAGTAATGGCAGTGATCTACGACATTGCGGTGGACAGGTTCGGACACTTTTGACACATATTTGGGATCAACTGACATCTATACAGCGATCTGTGCTATAAAACTGCACTGATTACTGTGTAAATGTCACTGTCTGGAAAGGGGTTAAATGGGGAGGTGTTTCTAACTGGGGGGATAGGACTGACTGGAGGAGGAGAGAGATCTCTGTTCCTAATCACTAGGAACAGCAGATCTGTCTCTCCTCCCCTGTCAGAATGGGGATCTGTCTGTTTACATTGACAGATCCCCGTTCTGGCTCTCTGTGGAGCGATCGTGGGTGGCATCGCGGCCGCCGGCCAAGCACAGGTCCTTTTATACTCCAATATACATGTATAGAGCCATGACAGGTCCTCTTTATACTTCTATATACCTGTATAGAGCCATGACAGGTCCTCTTTATACTCCTGCATACATGTATAGAGCCATGACAGGTCCTCTTTATACTCCTACATACATGTATAGAGCCATGACAGGTCCTCTTTATACTCCTACATACATGTATAGAGCCATGACAGGTCCTCTTTATACTCCTACATACATGTATAGAGCCATGTAAGGTACTTATTATACTTCTATATACACGTATAATGCCATGACTGGTCCTCTTTACACTCCTATACATGTATAGAGCCATAACAGGTCCTCTTTATACTCTTATATACATGTATAGAGCCATGACAGGTCCACTTTATACTCTTATATACATGTATAGAGCCATAACAGGTCCTCTTTACACTCTTATATACATGTATAGAGCCATGACAGGTCCACTTTAGTTATCATAATATAAAATAATGGATGTGGGGGCATTTTGGTGGGCGTGATTTTTTTTTGGGGGGGGGGCAGCATTTCATTTTTGGTACCAGGCAGCACAATGTCTTGGGCCGACACTGGGCATAGGTAGGGTGTAGCAAGATGGCGGCGACGGCATCGAATGTGACGAGCGCACGCTCGTCGTAGTCGATTACATGACTGCGTTCGCTCCATTCAAAGAACCGCGGGTTCTTTGAATCGAGCGTGTGTACACTTGGCTGGGACAAGTTTCTTGTCCAAGAATCTCGTCAAGAAAAAGGACGAGTTTTTTCCTGACGAGATTCTCGCCGTGTGTACGAGGCCTTACACATAATCTCACTCTGAAACGCTTTTTTTTCTATAAAAGGGGATTCCAATAATACAGTGGAATCCCCATTTCCCCAAGAGCCTGTTGAGGTCGATCAAGATCTAGATGCATTACAGACATTGGAAGAGTTATGGCCCAAAGGTGTCCATGACATTGATATGCCAATGACTGATTTTCCTTCCAGCTTTGCCAGTTTGGCTCCAGTGGTACACACTCAAGTAAATTTTCCATCCTCACTGGGCAAAAGGCAAGTTCATCCCCACTTTTTATGACATAGTCTACTCTGTTAAGGCCACACAGGATCATTCATCTTTCGTGTCGTTGGAAGAAAAGAAAGTACTAGAGTCACTCAAAAACAACGACAGGGTCATCACTAGAAGGCCGACAAGGGTGGGAGTCTGGTGATCCAGGACAGACAGGACTTTCTGACGGAGGCCTACAGACTCCTTGAGGACACTAGCACTTATGTGAAGTTGGAGGGGGACCCGGTTAGCCCATTCGAAGTAGCCTGGAAATCTTTGTTGGATGATGCCCTTAGAGATAGGGTCTTGTCCAAGTCAGAATGGCATTTCCTGTTCCGCCCCTATCCACTCACACCATTCATGTATCATATTCAAAAATATTTGTGTCTATCTTGTTCAGCATTGTATTTTTATGGCTTATGTCTATTTGCCATCTTGTGTGTATCCATTTTTTATCAATTTCATTTTTTGATTAAATATTTTTGGTAATGCACTAGGTGTGCGAGCCTTCTATTTTTTTTTTCTGTCTCTGTAGAAGTAATGTTCACATTCACTGCTTTATACAAATTCAACAATGCATGGGAAGGAAGGAGAAAAGAATTTCCTTACTTTAATCTGAAAATGTTTTTGTGTTGTGTGCCATTTGATATAACTAATTGCACTTGAAAAAGGGAAGTAGAGGATTGTAATTAAGCAAGGAACATCCCTCATCGGCGACACACTCAGTTATCTGCTTATTCATTTCAAATCATCCATTAGATTTTAATCCGAGGTAGCTAAACAGGAAGATCACTTAGGGTTCTGAGACTTGCAATCTATTTTTGTTTTCTTTGTGGAGACTGCTAAGTTATCATTTCATTAACAATCCAGGAGGACCTTCCTACATTAGTTGTTCAAGAAAAAAAAAGTTTTTGTAAGTTTGACTTGCCATAGAAATAGAAGAAGTACACTCATTATTAGGGGTGAGCTGAACACCCCCCGGTTCGGTTCGCACCAGAACATGCGAACAGGCAAAAAATTTGTGTGAGCATGCGAACACCGTTAAAGTCTTTGGGACTCTAACACGAAAAATCAAAAGTGCTAATTTTAAAGGCTTATATGAACATTATTGCCATAAAAAGTGCAATATTGCAGGTCAGGTGTATGCTTTGGCCAATCATCAGACGTCAATGCACTGCGATCTCGCAGTGCATTATGGGGCTTTCCGCGGCGCTCGAATTTCCCGCGAACGACCCGCAAGCAAACACCCAATGTTCGAGTTGAACTTACGTTTGACTCGAACCGCGGGCATATCCCTACTAATTGTACATGTAGCGGACAGTTCGGTCCCACACTCCCAATCCCCTCTATTAAAGTTCTCGCTCGCAATGTCTCTGGTCTAGGGGTATGATAGGAAAGGAAGTGCGTCCGCTACGCCAGGCCTCCACCACAGGTGTATAAGTGGTATTAGCAAAAGTTCTTTACCTTCGGGCCTGTATTGTGTATCGAATCCTCCCTCCAGGAGTCATCTGCCAGGAAACGAGTCTCACACCGTTGCAAGTCCAACACTCCTTTATTTGAACACAGCATGGACTTACTTGCTTTAGAAAAACAGAACAGGAGGTGTGAATGTGTATATAGGCCCAGACACAAGTTCTTTCCTCCACTCTCCTCCAAAGAGTGGGCAATGGTCTCCGCACGAGGGAAATTCACCTTCCGGACGGTCTCCGACAAGAGGCTCACCCGTCACCGGCAGTATGCTGCACCGGGTCTTCGGATGAGGAGCTCTTCCCGGTCCATTACGTCCACTTCGGATTCAGGCGTCCATCTCCGGAGCACCCTAGGATCCTTCCCTCGCGGAACTCAGTGTTGGGCACTGAGCTCCGGACCGCCAACTGAGTACCTCACCTCAGGCTAATGGTGCCTGAGGTGGAACACGACCTCCGGTGGTCCTCTAGGCCTAGTCCGCCCAGAGGACAGACACGAACTCCGTCCGCAGGCTGAAGGTGCCTGGGACAACGAACCCCGTGACAAAATGGCCGGCCCCCTTTATACCTTCCCCCGGCATGCGTAGCGGGTTCCCCGCCCCACCACACGGCTGCCGAAGAAAGACAAAAAGGGATTCGACACAGCAATGACTCGTCCGTCGGCCCAAAGTGACAGCGCCACCCGGTGGACCGCCGGAGATACACCACTGGTGTCACTGTAGAAATTCAAAAGTTTCCCCGGGAAAGTAAATACCCGCTACATACTCCCCCCCTGTCTTTTGACACTGGTCCCCAGTGTCTGGAAGAAACCACATCCTCAACGGCTGACATGATTCAGTCCAGATATCGTTAACAAATTGAAAAACAAACCCAAACTTTTGGAAACACTATCCTACTGTGTTTCAATCTTTTTATTCAAGTTTTGTCATACAAAATGTATAAAAGTCGCCACATAACATTGTACAGTCACAATCAACATCTGGGGTAACACAATGAAGATCACCAAGTGTAGGGGTCCTTGGAGTAGTCCGAAGCTCCGTAAAGCCGTTAACCCCTATTAGCATCGCAGATCATATCTGAACCGTCCACCCAGATGAGCCGCCCCCCCATACATCTATCGGGGGGGCGCAACTCAGCCGGCCGTGTGGGCAGCCCAGAGGTCTGATCAGACTGACAATGGTCCCGTAGGAGCTGAGAAAACAGGGAGCAGCACAAACCTCTAAGGTCTGGATCTGACTCCAAAAATAAACAATAAACAAATTTCAAAAGAGAGGAAAGAGGACAGTGACAAAGAATAGAAGGAAGGAGACAGAGTAAGGAAAGGACAGTTGAGGAGGGGGGAATGGGGGGAGGGAGGGGGGGAGGAGCCCCGATTCAGCATCCAGACATCTCAACCTAATCCCCTAGGCTATGCTGTAAACATCCCCAGGTCATTAGTTAGGTAACGAAGCCATGGGTCCCAAACTCCATGAAACAGTTTCATTTTATCTTGGGCCAGAGCGGTCAAGCGTTCGTTTAGCATCAACCAAGACAATTTGCCTTTAAGCTGATCGAATGGTAGAGCTGCCGATTTCCAGTTCCTAGCAATAGTGATTTTGGCTGAAATATAAATAAATGTCAAGAGCCTCTTGCAGGACTTGGAGGCTTCCACATCTCCTCCCCCCAGTAGTGCTTGCTTAGCTGATTTAGTTAGGTTTAGTTGGGTAAGGGAGTAAACTAAATTATACACCCTGATCCAAAACCTCCGGACCTTTGGGCATGTCCACCAAATATGATAGGTGGTGCCCATCTGGCCACATCCTCTAAAGCACAACGGGGTAGCTCCTGAGACAAAAGTTGCCAGTCTGACCGGCACCATATACCACCTCAGTAGAACCTTATAATTGGCCTCAATTATTGAAGTATTGACGAGCGAACGAGATGCTGTCTCGGCTATCCTATGCCATTCGTCCAGATCCAGGGTTTCCTGCAAGTCGGTCTCCCATTGGACCATATAAGTCAGCTTTGTCGATACACTCAGCAATATCGAATATATAGCAGATAAATGTCCTTTAATTTTATCATAATTTTTGCATAGATGTTCCATGGGAGTTTGGGTTGCTAGGTTGCTCTTGCGAGCCAGGGTTTGTACATAATGTGAGATTTGGGCGAACCTATAACCCTCCGCTGGAGGCATTTGATGCCTGTCAGCCATAGTCCGTTCGGTCAGCATACCTCTATGATCGCACAAGTCAGCAATACACTTAAAACCCTTATTAGTCCACCATTCGAACGCTAGTGGAGTGAGACCCGGGGTGAATGCTTTATTTTGAAGCAGAGGTGTCAGTGGAGAATGAGGAGATTTGAATTTGTGAGATCTGGAGAGTCTGTCCCATAGTTCCAGTGACATGGATAAAGTAGGGCACAGTATAGGAGGTCGCTCCTTGATAGGGAGCCATAAAATATAAGAAATAGGTTTGGGACGGCAGGAATAAGATTCCATAGCCATCCAAATGGCCTGTGCCTGTTGGGAGTGAAACCTTGTAAGTTGTGCTATCTGGGCAGCATAAAAATATTTTAATAAGTCTGGAAGACCAAGTCCTCCTCTCCGCTTCAACGTGTATAGAGTGCTCCTATTCACCCTGGGTCTCTTATCACCCCAAATAAACTGTAGTACTTTATTCTGGAATCGTTTAAGGTCATCACGGGCCAATGAAACTGGCAAGGTACGGAAGAAATACAATAATCGAGGTAGAACATTCATTTTAATTGAGTGAAGTCTGCCAAACCACGATGGCGGGTGAACCTGCCACTTAGCCATGTCAGCTGTTAGCCGTTTGAAAAGGGCTGGATAATTCTCTTTGTACAACTCACCAATAGATGAGGTCAGCTGTATGCCTAAATAAGGGAGAGCTGTGGATTCCCATCGGAATTGAAATGATTTTTCAAGCGTAGCCTGAGTGGAGCTTAGCAAAGATAAGTTCAGTGCTCTTGACTTACTATGATTAATTGCCAACCCGGAAATGTTGGAGAAAGGCTGCAAAATAGCATACAAGTTAGGTAGGGATGTGATCGGTGAGGTCAAGGTCAGCAACAAGTCGTCCGCAAAGAGTAAACATTTGTGTTCATAGTCTCCGCAATAAATGCCCTGTATATCTCTGCAGGCGCGAATTTTGAGCGCTAGTGGTTCAATCGCCAGGGCGAATAATAGTGGCGATAACGGGCAGCCCTGTCTAGTTCCTCTCCTGATAGGAAATGTTTGGGATGTATATCCTCTGAGCATTAGCGAGGCACTGGGGGAATCATATAATATGTGAAGGAGATCCAGAAAGCGTCTCCCAAATCCAAAGCGTGTGAGAACATCAAAAAGATAGTCCCAGGAGATAGAATCGAACGCCTTCTGGATATCCAATGAAAGTAACATTCCCCTCCTAGTCCCCTTTCCATCCCAATCAGACCGAACTGCCGAGATAAGGTTAATTATCCGGCGGGTTTGGTCCGATGCCTGTCTTGTCGGGACAAAACCTGCTTGGTCAGGATGGATATAATACTGAAGAAAAGTATTAAGTCTCTGGGCCAGTATTTTGGTTAGAATCTTAAGATCCGTATTGATCAGAGAAATTGGGCGATAATTGGAACAGTCTGTATGGTCCTTTCCTGGTTTCGGGATAACACTTATATAGGCTACATTTTCATGGCTGGGGAGCTTGCTGCCGCTTCTCAGGTCGTTAAAGTAAGTACAGAGATGTGGGGCCAGAAGATCGTGATATTTCCTATAGTAGTGACCCGGGAATCCATCTGGCCCAGGGGCCTTGGTAGGGTGTAGGGTTTTGATTGCAGCCCTGACTTCAGGCTCTGTAAGAGCACCGTCCATCAATTCCGCATGGGCTTGTGTCAATTTAGGCAGCTGTAAGTCGCGAAAGAATGTGCTCGCTTCAGATGAATCGAACTTGTCCTGCACTCCATACAGCTTAGCATAAAATTTGTGAAATTCTCCAATTATCCGTTCGGGGTTCTGGGAGGTTAGGCCCGTGGATAGTCGTAGTTTAGGCAAAGTCGGTGTGTACGGTCGAGGAACCAGTTTTCTAGCTAACATTGTGGTAGGTTTATCACCCATCGTATAGAACCTGTGCTTAGACCAACTAATATGTTTCTCCGCTTGAGTAGTCAAGCTAAGATTTAGTGCTAGTCGAGCCTCGTCAATTTTATGCCTTATATCTACCAGGGGATTTCTGTGCTGTTCACTAAGTAAGTTATCTAAGTTAGTTTCCAGAATCTTATTTGCCTGTTCCCTATTGCGTTTAATCCTGGCTGCCACTTGTAACAATATGCCCCTAATCGCTGCTTTATGAGCTACCCAGTTAATTGCGGGGGATGTGTCCGATGCCTTATTAAGTCTAAAGTATTCCTGTATTTCCTTTTGAATCTCTAAAAAGATTGTAGGGTCATTCAGCAAGCTCACATTAAGTCTCCACGGGGAGGGTCTAGATTTAGTCCATAGCCCTGAAGTAGAGAGTTTTATCGGGGAATGATCAGACCAAGGGGTAGATAAAATCTTAACCGACTTAATAAATGGTAGCAAAGGCGTACGTACTAGAACGTGGTCTATCCTCGAGTAAGTATGATGGGCTTGTGAAAAGTGTGTAAAGTCTCTGACCGTAGGGTTATTTTCTCGCCAGGCGTCGATGAGGTCATAGAAATGAAACAGACGTGCAACCTTGCTGCTTCCAGTCGGTGGGCGTTTCAATGTTGGTCTAGAGGAGTCCGATTTATCCATAATTCTGTCCAAGGGAATATTACTATCGCCTCCCATAATGACCTGACCCTGGACTTTGGGCATAAGAATCTTCAGCATTTTGCTAAAGAATTCCGGCTGTCCAGTATTCGGGGCATAGTATGATATAAAGGACACCTCCTGGTCATGGAGCCGCCCCACTGCCATAATATATCTACCTCTCTTGTCCTTAACGATAGCGATGGGGGTAAAGGGGGTCCGTTTCGAAAAGCAGATGGCTACACCGCCCTTCTTTTCCCGACCCCCTGCCAAGTAAAACTGTGGATACTTCCCATTGAGGTAACGGGGCGCTGAGACATTGGAGAAATGAGTTTCCTGCAATAGCAGGACTTCAGCCTTCTGTTGATGATAAAACTGGAAAGTCTTAGTTCTTTTAGTAGGGGAGTTAAATCCATGTACATTGTGGCTAACTATCGAATAGTCTGTGTTATATGTGGTGGCCATCGTGGTAGGGCAGAGCACTCTTACCTTGCATAATGAATGAAGCGAGAAGGGTCCCGATGATGATGACTGTTTGGCTATGTGACCTCTCAGACCATGACATAAGGGAAGGGCGCTGAACCGAGGCTCCGAAGAAAGAGGGGGAAGGGAGAGAAGGAAAAGGCATTAGAGAAGAAGAGAAACAAAAATAAAAGCAAAAAAACATATACATAGGCCTTAGGCCCAAACAACCAATATAACTCAATCCTAGCTGATGAATGAAGGAATGGGGAATAACCCCTGCCGGAGACAACATCCGGCAAATTAGGTGCAAGGGTACCATCCTTGTCGTAGGATAGGTAGTCTTGCAGTTGGGTGGCAAGCATGACCACCCCGACCCAAATATGATTACACTCTGTACGAGCAGGCTATTCGAGGTCATATCGGAAATGACAAAATCAATCAATACAGTTTTAACATAACAGGCTGTCTATAGGAACATGCATTCCCAAGGCCAGTGGCGCCGGGGCCGGAAGGGTCCCCATCGGTCGTTCCGGCCCCCGAGCCACAGCCCAACAGGGGAACACATTGCGGTCCGACTAAGGCCCCCAGACTGCTAAAAAGCAAAATTTCTTCGACCAGGTTGGGCCCGTCGGGGTTGTAAAATATTCGGCTGGCAGCCAGGCCGAAGAACCAGGAACTCCAGTAACTTTGTAACCCGTGACTTTGTAACCTGTGAACTGTGAACGGTAACGATGGCCCCATCAGGCCCATAGTCCACCATGGGCCCAGGCCATATCCGTGCAATCAAGCACTAACAGTTCCCAAAAGGGGGCAAAAAAGCAAAAAGAGAGAAGAGCAATAATACTCAGGTATTCCGGCGAGCATTTCTGGCCTGTGAGCGTGTGCGATCCTGCCATATCGGGGAGAGGGGACGATGATCCAGACAAGGGGGAGATGAAATCGGAGTCGGAGAGTCCCGTGCAATGATGCCGAGACTAAGCAGTAGGTCTTCGCCTGCTTGGAACGTGGAAAAGGAGTGGGACTTTCCGTTGTAAGTGAATGATAACTTAAAAGGGAACGACCATCGATACTTAATCTGTTTGGCCATAAGTTGCTGGAGTAATGGCCGTAGGTTTCTGCGTTTCTGGACCGTTGATGGCGCCAAATCTGTAAAGAGCTGTATTGGTGTTCCAAATAGCGACAGGTCCGGCCTGTTGCGAGCCGCAAGCATCATCTTATCCTTAATGCGGTAGTGATGTGGCTTAACAATAATGTCTTGTGGTAGGCCGTCGGCCCTTGGGGCTGTCAGTGCTCGGTGAACGCGATCAACTTCCATGTGGTGGTTGGCTATATCAGGGATAAGGGTTTTCATCAGGTCTTTTACAGCCCCCCTCTAGATCTGTGTGAGTTTCAGGGAGGCCACGCACGCGGACATTGTACCTACGAGAACGATTCTCCAAATCTTCAATTTTTGTGAATGCCTCTTCTAATCTATCCTGGAGGTCTGTCACCATGGCTGAGTTCTGGTTGACCCTTTTGATGGCTCCATCCACTTTGGTTTCAATTAGCTCAAAACGCTCTCCCAAGCTATGGATGTCTTTTTTCAGGTCAGTGGTGATTAATGTGCAGGCCTTAGAGAGCTCCTGCTGCAACATGGTGGAGAATCTGCCCAACAGTACAGCATCAGGGGAATAGTGTGAGAGCTGGGGAATTGGCATATCCTGGCTGGATTGGCTGGATTGGCTAATGAGGACTTCTGCTAAGTCTGCCATGTTCCTATCCATGGAGGAGGCAGGGGAGGCAGGGGAGTTTGGAGAGTCATGTCTATCAGCGTATATGGCTGGGGATGGGGGATGTGATAGTGACTCACCCCGCTGTCCGGTCTCCACCTCTCCCGAGGATTGTGAGGAGAATGGATCCCTAGTTGGCTCCAGATTTAGCTGCCTGTCTCCTCTCTGTGTAGCGCCGTCGGATCTGGCTGCTGCCGTGCTGCCTCGTGTGTCTGGCTTACCCGGCGCCATCTTGGATCGCGGCTGTGCTGTAGGGGAAGGCCCTGCTCTCTTCTGGGCTGTAGTTTGCGTATCGTGTCCTTTCCGCGGCTGCCCCTGTGCCCTACGGTTCATCGCCACTTCGGGGCTGGTGTGGGATCGGTCCTGGCTCACGGACCTCAGTGCCTGCGCTATCGTTAGCTCTGGTGGGTCGGGGTGCCGGGAGCTCGGTCAGCACACGTCCTTCTCCGAGTCCCCGCGCATGCGCACTCTATCCTACTGTGAAGTTGTGTCTGAGCCCAATGCAACAAAAAGAGGAGTAAAAGACAACATCAAACATTTGAAGGTTGCATATTAACAATTACTTTTTCCCTCCCCATCCTGACTAAAGACCTCCCCAGAGTCTAAAATCTTGCTGGGATGTTCTCCTGCAGAGGGAAAAAAAACAAAAACCAACATATAAAATCCTGACACATGTATTCGTGTGTGGGAGTAAAATACATTTCTCCTAAAAGAAATCCCTCTTCCTCCAGGGAGTGGGTGCCTGAAAAGTGTTTGTAACGTTGTGCAACACTGCCACCTGGTGACAGCATCACGGTAACTGCACCCGTTGAACATCTCCTTTTTTTTTCCCTAACACTATCTACCCCAGAGTCTGTGATCTCTTTGCGGGAAGAAACAAACAGGAACAGTTCTTTTCTCTTTTCTGGGCACACTAAAACACAATTGCCCCAGAAAGTTCAGCAGCATGATACTAATGGAGTCTTTTTCCTCCTAGAGGTAGAAATGTGGGTGCGGCAGAGTTAGTGGCTTTAGGTGCTGATCCATAGTCTCTAGATGGTATTCCACATCTTCGCCTTCTTTGCGTTTGATCACCACCTTATCTGCGTGGATGTGTCTTCCCACCATCCATTCTGCCTTGCAGTCTTTGAAACGCTGTGAAGCCTTTGGAGAACACGCTAGGTATCTGCGAGCGTGCGGGACCTTGAGATGGGTCCAAACAAAATCATTGTACCAACGCTCCCTGCACACCTCCACCTCATACAGCAGGTCCTTCGGCAAGTAAGGATACTCCCATCCATATTCCGCTGCAACTTTTTGACCAAACAGTCGCTGTCGTCTTGCCAAAAGCGGTATGCTTGATCTGTCCCCTTCACCAGGCAGAACGACCGCATCTGGATGGCGAGGTGCCTTGGCCACCTCTGATCTGGGCATTGGAGGCCTCAACAACAATCTTTTTACCCCAGCATCAGGTACAGATGGTGCAGGGGATACAGGAACAGGTTGAGGGAAAGATTCTCCTTCAGGCGCTGATGCCTCCACCCTTGGTGTGCTCTCTCCCACGGACATAGGCGAATTCCGAAACCCACGGAATGCAGCAAGCGGCGCCTTGTCCCAGCCCTTCTCGGCAAACAGATTGTCAATTTGGATATCATCTCCCATATCAGAGAGAGATTCCAGGTCAGAAGTGTCACACTCCTCCGCAGGTATGTAGCCCTGTGTGGAAACAGAACATCCACACTCCGGAGACTTGCTAGGCCATGCCTTCCTGACACATCCTCCCTCACAGCAAGTCTTCTCAGCCGGCTTACCTTGGCCTTTCTTGGGATGCCCGGAACTCTCGTCTACGGATCCATCCGGGCCTGGCGTGGGCATGCGAGACGGTCCACCACCACCGCTGGTCGGGGCTACCACTCTGGTTCTCTTCCTCGGTGGCGGACGCAGTGAGACTGTGGTGACCGAGTCAGCATCCTCGGATTTCTCCCGTTGGTGTTTCACGACCTCCTCCACGGTCGTTGCAGTGTACGCAAGGGCGACTCTTACTGCCGTGATTCCTGCCTTCTGTGGGGCGATGCCTGAAGCCCGGCCTGGGTAGATGGTTTTCGGCCTCTCCACCGCCGGATCCACCTCAAACATGAATTCCCCGCAGGCGTCACATTGTCCGAAGGGCTTTAACAGACATATCAGTCCCGAGCATCCGTGACAAATCATGCCCAAGGCCTCCACGTCCATGCAGGAATATAGGGCGAATCGACCCTTTGGCTTTAGTCGGATCCCCGTATCCGTTATGGGAGCAGCAGCAGTCAATGTTGTAGTTGCCGGGTGAACCGGGATCCACGAGGCGGGTCAAAACATGGCGACCTGTTGCTGTTCCATCGTACACTGCAGAGTTTTCGCGCCAATGTCCAACGTGTAGTCCGTCACACGTATTGGACTCCTCCCCTTTTGCTCCAGTTCGCGGGCTTTTTCACTTGGTTGGTTGAGACACGCCCACGAACTAAGCGGTGGGGGTTGTGTCTGATGGCACAGTGCAATTAAAAACCCCCACGTGTAGTCCGTCACACGGCTGGGTTTTCCCCCTTTCACCACTCTGCCTGCGCGGGCCTTTCCTCTTCTGAGGTCATGTCCACGACTTTCGAGTAGGGCTGCACTTTGGCCTATACACTTGACTGTTTCCGGCAGATACGTTCTTCCAAGTGATACACAATACATATCCCAGACCCGAGCCCCCACGTGTAGCGGACGGTTCGGTCCCACAATCACAATCCCCTCTATTAAAGTTCTCGCTCGCAATGTCTCTGGTCTAGGGGTATGATAGGAAAGGGAGTGCGTCCGCTACGCCAGGCCTCCACTACAGGTGTATAAGTGGTATTAGCAAAAGTTCTTTACCTTCGGGCCTGTATTGTGTATCGAATCCTCCCTCCAGGAGTCATCTGCCAGGAAACGAGTCTCACACCGTTGCAAGTCCAACACTCCTTTATTTGAGCACAGCATGGACTTACTTGCTTTAGAAAAACAGAACAGGAGGTGTGAATGTGTATATAGGCCCAGACACAAGTTCTTTCCTCCACTCTCCTCCAAAGAGTGGGCAATGGTCTCCACACGAGGGAAATTCACCTTCCGGACGGTCTCCGACAAGAGGCTCACCCGTCACCGGCAGTATGCTGCACCGGGTCTTCGGATGAGGAGCTGTTCCCGGTCCATTACGTCCACCTCGGATTCAGGAGTCCATCTCCGGAGCACCCTAGGATCCTTCCCTCGCGGAACTCAGTGTTGGGCACTAAGCTCCGGACCGCCAACTGAGTACCTCACCTCAGGCTAAAGGTGCCTGAGGTGGAACACGACCTCCGGTGGTCCTCTAGGCCTAGTCCGCCCAGAGGACAGACACGAACTCCGTCCGCAGGCTGAAGGTGCCTGGGACAACGAACCCCGTGACAAAATGGCCGGCCCCCTTTATACCTTCCCCCGGCATGCGTAGCGGGTTCCCCGCCCCACCACGCGGCTGCCGAAGAAAGACAAAAAGGGATTCGACACAGCAATGACTCATCCGTCGGCCCAAAGTGACAGCGCCACCCGGTGGACCGCCGAGATACACCACTGGTGTCACCGTAGAAATTCTAAAGTTTCCCCGGAAAAGTAAATACCCACTACATACAGTACACCTTTTAAAGGTCTTGACCGGCTGTGGTAAGGATGGAGAGGCAGGGGCATAGATCAGCCCAGGCTATCCTTTAAAACTGGTAGCTTTGATTCCAGAGCAGGAAGAGGTCAATGGCATGCATAAACCTAACTAAAATAAATAACAACACCACATAATCAAAAAGGAGAATGGCTTTTATTTAGGCTGCCGAGTCCTCTTGAGGTTTAATAAAAATAAAATAACAGCGGGCGGTCCCTGCGGCGGATATGCCATTAAATTATCGGCGGCGGGAAAGGGCCCCCCCTCCTACCACTCTCCGGTGCCTGATGGCTCCGGTAAGCGGCGGAGGCAATCGGGTCTTCTCGCTTGCTGTGTATGAAGATGAGTGAAGGGAAGATGGCCCCCACCCGTCTCCATATCACTGCAGGGCGGAAGCAACGTCAAAATGTCACTTCCGCCCATAGCTCTTAAAGGGACATTTTAATTTTTTTTATTTTTTTAGAATGACATTATTATTTTTTTTATTGCATTTTAGTCCAAATATGAGATCTGAGGTCTTTTTGACACCAGATCTCATATTTAAGAGGACCTGTCATGCTTTTTTCTATTACAAGGGATGTTTACATTCCTTGTTATAGGAATAAAAGTGACCCAATTTTTATTTATTTTTAAAAACAGTGTCAAAATAAATAAAGTAAAGTAAAATAAATAATATTTTTTATTTATTTTTTAAAGCGCCCCGTCCCGACGAGCTTGCGTGCAGAAGCAAACGCATACGTGAGCAGCGCCCACATATGAAAACGGTGTTCAAACCACACATGTGAGGTTATGCCGCAATCGTTAGAGCGAGAGCAATAATTTTACCCCTAGACCTCCTCTGTAACTCAAAACATGCAACCTGTAGAATTTTTTAAACGTCACCTATGGAGATTTTTAAGGGTAAAAGATTGTCGCCATTCCACGAGCGGGTGCAACTTTGAAGTGTGACATGTTGAGTATCAATTTACTCGGTGTAACATTATCTTTCACAATATAAAAAAAATTGGGCTAACTTTACTGTTGTCTTATATTTTAAATCATAAAAGTGTTTTTTTTTTCCAAAAAAAGTACGCTTTTAAGACCGCTGCGCAAATACGGTGTGACAAAAAGTATTGCAATGACCGCCATATTATTCTCAAGGGTGTTAGAAAAAAATATATATAATGTTTGGGGGTTCTAAGTGATTTTCAAGCAAAAAATTTTTTTTAACTTTAACCAAATCTCAGAAGGAGGCTTGGTGCTTAAGTGGTTAAAATAACTTTTTGAAGTTTATTGCATAACAGATGGAATAAATGTCACATAATAATAAATAAAAATAACAGCCAAAGCCCCAATACCTGTAAAGCTAAAGACCACAAAATACCTGTCCACTCACACAGTGAGTGACATTCCGCACATATAGTTTGGACTAAGACAGGAAGAAAATAAGGGAAACCAGTCAGACACTCATCTCACCTGTTGATAATGGCCAATGCTCCACAGAATCTTTCTTTCCTCCAACAAAGGGAAAGAGATCTACAAATCACCTAACCGAAAACTCAAAAAAGATAGAATCCTACTATTTGCTCATAAGTCCTCAGTGGGGAGCAGATATCAAGAAGGAGGATACAAACTTCTTACAAGGTGGTACCAAACCCCATCAGTGTTAAATCATATGTTTCCCCAGACCTTCAATATCTGTTGTCGCTGTTGGGAATCGGAGGGTACCCTATTTCACATTTTTTTGGGGGAATGCCCAAAGCTGAACAATTTCTGGGATATGGTTGAACAAACGGTTAAATCGCTAACTGCTGTGTATCTTGAGAGGAAGCCAGTAGCATATTTGCTCCATGATACACCTTTTTCTAGTAAAAGTTATAAAAACTCATTGTTGAAAGATCTCTTAACAGCTGCAAAAGCATGTAAAGCAGCACTTTGGAAGAGCCCAGTCACTCCGACTAAGGCCCCTTTCACACTGGAGCGGTTTGCAGGCGCTATTGCGCTAAAAATAGCGCCTGCAAACCCACCCTAAACAGCGACTGCTGATTCTCCAGTGTGAAAGCCTGAGGGCTTTCACACTGGAGCGGTGTGCTAGCAGGACCGCTCCAAAAGTCCTGCTAGCAGCATCTTTGGAGCGGTGAGAGAAGCGGCGAGAGAAGCGGTGTGTTTACCGCTCCTCCACCACTCCTTCCCATTGAAAGCAATGGGAAACCATGGCTATACTGCCGGCAATGCACCTCTGCAGAGGCACATTGTGGGCGGTAGTAACCCTTTTTCGGCCGCTAGCGGAGGTTTAAACCGCACTGCTTGGCATGGTCTGGACATGCTGCGGCGAGGACGCTTGTCTCTAGGGCTCCGGCGCTGGCACCTAATCTATAGCACTTTTCTTATCGATAAGCCACTGCTTTCTACCCCGAACACCATGGGTAAGAGGATGGGCAAACCCCTATCCACCAGGGGCACCTCTTCGGGCTCCATCAAACGTTTCTTGGCCGTAGATCCAGACGAAACGGTGGACTCGGATGGCCTGGGCCGCTCTCCGCGTGGCGTTAGCTCCGCCTCCCGCCTCAAACCAGCACTCCGCCATCATTCCCCGGCCTCGTCCATTGGATCGGGAGGAGAGAGCAGCACATCCAGACACCCAGAGGTCGCATCCCTGGTGAGTGACCTCCTGACTAAATCGGAGTTAGCCTCCATGCTTCTGGAACGAGCCATAAAAAAAGAACTATTGGCTGTGTGCTCGGACCTCTCGCAGGTCTTAGAACGGGTAGAGGAGACCGAACAGCGCCTTGATCGCCACGCGACCGCCATCAGATTCCTGCAGGCCACCACTCGCGGTCTCTCCATTGCCCATAGGATGGCCGTGTATAAAATCGAAGACCAGGAGAACCGCAATAGGAGGAATAACATCCGCCTCAGAGGCCTGCCAGAGGCAACAGGTGATGAAGACCTTCTCCCGTCCATGCGGGGTATTTTTAACGGCCTGTTAGGCCTTGCGGCGGATAATCCCCTTAAAATAGACCGGGTCCACAGGGCCCTGCGTCCATGCAACCTTTCCTTGGACACCCCCCGAGATGTGATTTGCCGAGTCCATTACTATGAGGAGAAGGAGCGCATTATGAAGAAGGCCCGAGAGTCCGCCTCGCTCGATTTTGATGGCGCGGTGATAACTCTCTTCCCTGATCTAGCCAGAGAAACCTTGGACCGTCGCAGGGCCCTGCGGCCCCTCACGGAGAAGTTGAGAGCGGCCTCCATCAACTATCGCTGGGGCTTTCCCGCGGCCCTAATCGCTAGAAGGGATGGCAAAACTGCGATCCTCCGGTTCCCAGAAGACCTAGAAAAGTTCTGCATGGATGTCGGCATCTCTCCTCCAGAGCTTCCTGGATGGCAAGACGCCATCCCGCCTGTCCCAGGCACTTCCGAACCAAGTTGGCACAAGGTGGACCGAAGACGTCACTCTCCTGCCGCGGGAGCATCTCCTCAATTGGGGTAAAACACCCTGCCCGTGCGGCATTCTCTTTCTCTCTTATTTTTCATCACCTGTGCCCACGGATGTCCCCATAATTGTACCTGCACGTACCTCCTTACTGCGGACCTGTTGTCCTGCCCCCTTGTTGTTGTTTTTTGCAGTCCCACAGTCTGCCTGTTGTGCCTTATTCTGCATACTTTACTAAGTACTTGATCCTTGCCAAATGGCACTATTCTATGTTACCCACTCCACGGCTCAGAACTGTGGGCTCCAGTTTTTGGGTTTTCGGGTTTTTTGGGTTCAAGTTCAGTGCTACCATATAAATGTATACTCATGTTTCTATTGTGGCAGCGTCGGGGCATTGGGATGGCGCCTGCACCAACTTTGGTGTGCGTTATCAGATGCCCACGACCTTACGCCCCCGTACTGCGGGGCGTCAGGGGACCCTGTGCTCGCGTGCCCTTGCCCGCTTTTGGGCTCTCGGTATGCAGGCGCTGGGACTCTCGAGTGCCCCTCCCTCGCACTGCAGTACTCTGCGTGCCTTTGCTGACCACCCCCTAATGTGGTCTGTGTATGTATTGTTGTTTGACACTGTATGTTTTCTCTTCTTTCTCTCGTTTCTGCTCTCTTTTCTCTCACTCTCCCCTTCCTCCCTCCTCGCCCCCCCCCCTTCTTGTCTCCCGCCTCAGGTCTGCCTCCTATGGATCCTATGGTCTGCGTCTCCCCCCCTCCTGACTGACATGGCTAAGGTAAATTTGATTTCTTTCAATGTGAGGGGCTTACATGCCCCGGGTAAGAGACACAATTTGTACAGGGAGCTGGGCCACCTGCGGGGAGACATTGTTTTCCTGCAGGAGACTCACCTTACCCACACTACGTCAGTAAAATTGTCTTCCCCGCATTTCCCTACTTGGTACTATAGCCTATCTGATGTGCATAAGGCTAAAGGGGTGGCCATTGAGGGAAGGTGGTTTGGCACTGCCAGATCTTAAGAAGTATTTCTTAGCAATTGTATTGAATAGAATTTCTGACTGGAAGTATCACAAAGACTCTAAGTTGTGGGTGACTTTGGAAATAGCACTCAGTGGGACAGACCTTTTTTCACAACTCTGGATACCCAGAAAGCATAGAACTCTGGCCCCGACCACGTCACCACTTACTCGCTCTACCCTAATGGCATGGGACTCTCTATGCATCAAGCAGGATTGGAAGCACAACTCACCACTTATGCCTTTACGGGGTCACAACTACTTCCCACCAGGGAACACAGGTCCCAATACTCAGATTTGGGAACTCGGCTCTGCCACTTTTTTGCACCATGTAACTACCTCCTTGAGTATTGCTCCCTTGTCCACTCTAGTGCCTCCTGCTACTACAACACCCATGGACCACTGGCACTACCGCCAACTTGCAGCATGCGTCCGTTCATTACCAAAACCTCTACGGTCCATCTCGGACTTGACTCCCATTGAAACGGCTCTTGCTGAAGACAAACCTGTGGAAAAACCCATCTCCTATTTTTACCAATCCCTGCAAGCCTTAGCCTCCTCGGAAGGCCCCGCCTTCCTCCGTAAATGGGAGGAGTATCTTCATAAGGAACTCTCAGCTGCTCAACGAAGCTCCATTCTATTACTAGCTCACACTACCTCCATAGCCTCCAGGATGGAAGTAAATTATAAACTGTTGACGAGGTGGCACTACACCCCAGTGGTACTTCACAACTTTTTCCCGCAAACGTCACCTTTATGCTGGCGAGGCTGTGGAGAACGAGCAACACATGCTCATATTTGGTGGCACTGCCCCCTGATACGCCCCTATTGGGCGACAATTCTACACTGGGCCAGTGCGATTCAAGGTTTTGACATCCCTGATGATCCTTGGGTAGTCTTACTTCATTGTACGGGCAAATCAGTGGGAACATACAAGAAATCTTTAACACCCCACCTGCTTAATGCTGCAAAAGCGCTTATTCTGCGTTATTGGAAACAATCCAATGTCCCAACCCTACGCCAATGGCTGCTGGAAGTCGACCATATATACCATATGGAAGACCTCACGCTCTCTCTCAGAGGTAAAGCTGATTTGGCAAAGAAAATTTGGTCCTGCTGGTTTGCCTTTAAGTATACCACTGATTACGCTGAACTAATGTCTGGTACTGATTAATGTCTGATTGCAATAATATTGAATGTTGTCAATGCTTGACCTGAGCAAAAAATTCACTGCCAGCTCCTTTCTTTTATCCAGCCATAACACACTGTGTGAGTGTTTGTTGAGTTCAAAGCCTCTAAATACCTTTTTTCAGATCTCTTCTGGCCAGTCACGTGACTCCCGGACGCTCTCCTACTCCGATCTACGGGCTACAGCGGGAGGGGCCAAGATCTTCCTTAGATGTCAGCCGGGGAGGTCACATGATCGCTGTTCTGGCCGCTGAGCCCCTTCCGCTGTAGCCCTTAGATGGGGGAGGAGAGCGGCCGGGTGTCATGTGACCAGCCTGAAGAGATCTGAAAAAATGTATTTAGAGTCTTTGTTTTCAACCAACACTGGGGCTGGTAGTGAATTTTTTACAGTGTACTTTGCTGCTAATAGTGGCAGGAGAGGGGGGCAGAGACGGCTCACACACAGGAGCTGACAGGCAGGGAGAAAGGGGAGAGAGGAGTTCAGCGAATGATGAAGGCACGTAAACTGATCACGGTAATCAGTGGTCAGCACCCCAAGAGTAGGGATGAGCTTCGTGTTCGAGTCGAACATACGTTCGACTCGAACATTGGCTGTTCGATCGTTCGACGAAGATCGAACGATTTGGGACGTTCGCGCCAAATTCGAGTGACGCGAACGGCCCACAATGCACTACGCCATCGCAGTGTCATCCAGGCGCTGTGATTGGCCAAGCATGCACTGTGACCCCGCATGCTTGGCCAATCACAGCGCCGGCAGCGAGGAGAGCAATGATTGGCCACAGGCAGGATGCCTGTGGCCAATTATTGCTGAGGGTGTTTAGTACACGCCCCACACTATAAAAGGCCGCCAGCACGGCGGCCTAGTGTAGTGTGTTCCGGAGCAGGGATAGAGTAGCATAGGCAGGGACAGTGACTGTTATTTCTTTCTTGCTTAACCTGGATTCCTTTAGTTTAGGGAAAGAGAAGGATAGGTAGGGAGAGTGTCAGTGTGTTTTGTGCTTCTGCTATAGTGTGCTTAAAAAAAACATTTATTCTAGGGACAGAAAACTCTAGGTAGGGACAGTGTCAGTTTCTTTCACTCTGCAAGTCCTTGTTTCCAGGGACCTGGAAGGACAGTGAGTGAATTGTCCTTTTGCTATATTGTGATTAAAAAAAACATTTATTCTAGGGACAGAAAACTCTAGGTAGGGACAGTGTCAGTTTCTTTCACTCTGCAAGTCCTTGTTTCCAGGGACCTGGAAGGACAGTGAGTGAATTGTCCTTTTGCTATATTGTGATTAAAAAAAACATTTATTCTAGGGACAGAAAACTCTAGGTAGGGACAGTGTCAGTTTCTTTCACTCTGCAAGTCCTTGTTTCCAGGGACCTGGAAGGACAGTGAGTGAATTGTCCTTTTGCTATATTGTGATTAAAAAAAACATTTATTCTAGGGACAGAAAACTCTAGGTAGGGACAGTGTCAGTTTCTTTCACTCTGCAAGTCCTTGTTTCCAGGGACCTGGAAGGACAGTGAGTGAATTGTCCTTTTGCTATATTGTGATTTAAAAAAACATTTATTCTAGGGACAGAAAACTCTAGGTAGGGACAGTGTCAGTTTCTTTCACTCTGCAAGTCCTTGTTTCCAGGGACCTGGAAGGACAGTGAGTGAATTGTCCTTTTGCTATATTGTGATTAAAAAAAACATTTTTTTCTAGGGACAGAAAACTGTAGGTAGGGAGAGTATTTTTTTTCTTTCACTCTGCAAGTCCTTGTTTCCAGGGACCTGTAAGGACAGTGAGTTAATTGTCCTTGTGCTATATTGTGCTGAAAAAAACATTTATTCCAGGGACAGAAAACTCTAGGTAGGGACAGTGTCAGTTTCTTTCACTCTGCAAGTCCTTGTTTCCAGGGACCTGGAAGGACAGTGAGTGAATTGTCCTTTTGCTATATTGTGATTAAAAAAAAACATTTATTCTAGGGACAGAAAACTCTAGGTAGGGACAGTGTCAGTTTCTTTCACTCTGCAAGTCCTTGTTTCCAGGGACCTGGAAGGACAGTGAGTGAATTGTCCTTTTGCTATATTGTGATTAAAAAAAACATTTATTCTAGGGACAGAAAACTCTAGGTAGGGACAGTGTCAGTTTCTTTCACTCTGCAAGTCCTTGTTTCCAGGGACCTGGAAGGACAGTGAGTGAATTGTCCTTTTGCTATATTGTGATTAAAAAAAACATTTATTCTAGGGACAGAAAACTCTAGGTAGGGACAGTGTCAGTTTCTTTCACTCTGCAAGTCCTTGTTTCCAGGGACCTGGAAGGACAGTGAGTGAATTGTCCTTTTGCTATATTGTGATTAAAAAAAACATTTATTCTAGGGACAGAAAACTCTAGGTAGGGACAGTGTCAGTTTCTTTCACTCTGCAAGTCCTTGTTTCCAGGGACCTGGAAGGACAGTGAGTGAATTGTCCTTTTGCTATATTGTGATTAAAAAAAACATTTATTCTAGGGACAGAAAACTCTAGGTAGGGACAGTGTCAGTTTCTTTCACTCTGCAAGTCCTTGTTTCCAGGGACCTGGAAGGACAGTGAGTGAATTGTCCTTTTGCTATATTGTGATTAAAAAAAACATTTATTCTAGGGACAGAAAACTCTAGGTAGGGACAGTGTCAGTTTCTTTCACTCTGCAAGTCCTTGTTTCCAGGGACCTGGAAGGACAGTGAGTGAATTGTCCTTTTGCTATATTGTGATTAAAAAAAACATTTTTTTCTAGGGACAGAAAACTGTAGGTAGGGAGAGTATTTTTTTTCTTTCACTCTGCAAGTCCTTGTTTCCAGGGACCTGTAAGGACAGTGAGTTAATTGTCCTTGTGCTATATTGTGCTGAAAAAAACATTTATTCCAGGGACAGAAAACTCTAGGTAGGGACAGTGTCAGTTTCTTTCACTCTGCAAGTCCTTGTTTCCAGGGACCTGGAAGGACAGTGAGTGAATTGTCCTTTTGCTATATTGTGATTAAAAAAAACATTTTTTTCTAGGGACAGAAAACTGTAGGTAGGGAGAGTATTTTTTTTCTTTCACTCTGCAAGTCCTTGTTTCCAGGGACCTGTAAGGACAGTGAGTTAATTGTCCTTGTGCTATATTGTGCTGAAAAAAACATTTATTCCAGGGACAGAAAACTCTAGGTAGGGACAGTGTCAGTTTCTTTCACTCTGCAAGTCCTTGTTTCCAGGGACCTGGAAGGACAGTGAGTGAATTGTCCTTTTGCTATATTGTGATTAAAAAAAACATTTTTTTCTAGGGACAGAAAACTGTAGGTAGGGAGAGTGTTTTTTTTCTTTCACTCTGCAAGTCCTTGTTTCCAGGGACCTGTAAGGACAGTGAGTTAATTTTCCTTGTGCTATATTGTGATTAAAAAAAACATTTATTCTAGGGACAGAAAACTCTAGGTAGGGACAGTGTCAGTTTCTTTCACTCTGCAAGTCCTTGTTTCCAGGGACCTGGAAGGACAGTGAGTGAATTGTCCTTTTGCTATATTGTGATTAAAAAAAACATTTATTCTAGGGACAGAAAACTCTAGGTAGGGACAGTGTCAGTTTCTTTCACTCTGCAAGTCCTTGTTTCCAGGGACCTGGAAGGACAGTGAGTGAATTGTCCTTTTGCTATATTGTGATTAAAAAAAACATTTATTCTAGGGACAGAAAACTCTAGGTAGGGACAGTGTCAGTTTCTTTCACTCTGCAAGTCCTTGTTTCCAGGGACCTGGAAGGACAGTGAGTGAATTGTCCTTTTGCTATATTGTGATTAAAAAAAACATTTATTCTAGGGACAGAAAACTCTAGGTAGGGACAGTGTCAGTTTCTTTCACTCTGCAAGTCCTTGTTTCCAGGGACCTGGAAGGACAGTGAGTGAATTGTCCTTTTGCTATATTGTGATTAAAAAAAACATTTATTCTAGGGACAGAAAACTCTAGGTAGGGACAGTGTCAGTTTCTTTCACTCTGCAAGTCCTTGTTTCCAGGGACCTGGAAGGACAGTGAGTGAATTGTCCTTTTGCTATATTGTGATTAAAAAAAACATTTATTCTAGGGACAGAAAACTCTAGGTAGGGACAGTGTCAGTTTCTTTCACTCTGCAAGTCCTTGTTTCCAGGGACCTGGAAGGACAGTGAGTGAATTGTCCTTTTGCTATATTGTGATTAAAAAAAACATTTTTTTCTAGGGACAGAAAACTGTAGGTAGGGAGAGTATTTTTTTTCTTTCACTCTGCAAGTCCTTGTTTCCAGGGACCTGTAAGGACAGTGAGTTAATTGTCCTTGTGCTATATTGTGCTGAAAAAAACATTTATTCCAGGGACAGAAAACTCTAGGTAGGGACAGTGTCAGTTTCTTTCACTCTGCAAGTCCTTGTTTCCAGGGACCTGGAAGGACAGTGAGTGAATTGTCCTTTTGCTATATTGTGATTAAAAAAAACATTTTTTTCTAGGGACAGAAAACTGTAGGTAGGGAGAGTATTTTTTTTCTTTCACTCTGCAAGTCCTTGTTTCCAGGGACCTGTAAGGACAGTGAGTTAATTGTCCTTGTGCTATATTGTGCTGAAAAAAACATTTATTCCAGGGACAGAAAACTCTAGGTAGGGACAGTGTCAGTTTCTTTCACTCTGCAAGTCCTTGTTTCCAGGGACCTGGAAGGACAGTGAGTGAATTGTCCTTTTGCTATATTGTGATTAAAAAAAACATTTTTTTCTAGGGACAGAAAACTGTAGGTAGGGAGAGTGTTTTTTTTCTTTCACTCTGCAAGTCCTTGTTTCCAGGGACCTGTAAGGACAGTGAGTTAATTTTCCTTGTGCTATATTGTGATTAAAAAAAAAATTTATTCTAGGGACAGAAAACACTAGGTAGGGACAGTGTCAGTTTCTTTCACTCTGCAAGTCCTTGTTTCCAGGGACCTGGAAGGACAGTGAGTGAATTGTCCTTTTGCTATATTGTGATTAAAAAAAACATTTTTTTCTAGGGACAGAAAACTGTAGGTAGGGAGAGTATTTTTTTTCTTTCACTCTGCAAGTCCTTGTTTCCAGGGACCTGTAAGGACAGTGAGTTAATTGTCCTTGTGCTATATTGTGCTGAAAAAAACATTTATTCCAGGGACAGAAAACTCTAGGTAGGGACAGTGTCAGTTTCTTTCACTCTGCAAGTCCTTGTTTCCAGGGACCTGGAAGGACAGTGAGTGAATTGTCCTTTTGCTATATTGTGATTAAAAAAAACATTTTTTTCTAGGGACAGAAAACTGTAGGTAGGGAGAGTGTTTTTTTTCTTTCACTCTGCAAGTCCTTGTTTCCAGGGACCTGTAAGGACAGTGAGTTAATTTTCCTTGTGCTATATTGTGATTAAAAAAAACATTTTTTCTAGGGACAGAAAACTGTAGGTAGGGAGAGTGTTTTTTTTCTTTCACTCTGCAAGTCCTTGTTTCCAGGGACAGAGAAGGACACCTGAAGGTAGCCCTTATTGCTTTTTTCCCATCTCCCTGCAGGCCATCTATTAGAATGTCTGGAAGGCAAACAAGGAGAGGCAGACAGTCAGGAGGCAATAAAAGAGGGCAAGCAGGCTCTGTGTCTGGGGGCAACAGTGCTGGTCGTGGACGCGGTGCATTGTCATCAGCACATGGCCATGGGACACGCTTGTCCTTCTTTTCGGCAGCTGGACATGTTGAGCCACATCATGCCGAAGACTTGGTAGAGTGGATGACCAAGCCCTCCTCCTCCTCCTCATCCTCTCTCACCCAGGCTCAGGGTACTGGAAAAGCAGCTGCCAAAGCGTCGTCTTCCCTGGTATCAATGTCAGACAAATCATCAGTCACTCCTTCCCTAGACCCACCATGTCCTCCTCCTGAGGAGTCCCCCGAACTGTTTCAGCACAGTGTTGGGTACATGCTCCAGGAGGATGCCCAGCGTTTCGAAGGGTCTGATGATGAAACCCAGCTAGAGGAAGGCAGTAGCGTGAGAGCAGACAGAGGGGATGCTCAAGAAGGACACCAATCTGGCAGTCATGTTCCAGCAGCTGCAGCATACTGCCAGATTGGCTCCAGTGATGAGGAGGGAGGGGATGATGAGGTCAATGACTCCACGTGGGTGCCTAATAGGAGAGAGGAGGAGGAGGAGGATGAGGAGGAGGCACATCTCCAACGAGGCAGGATGCCCTTTGGTGGCCAGCGTAAGGGCAGTACACCGACGGAATCACACCGCAGAGCTCCGCCTGTGCAGGGCGCTGCCTCTGCCCGTCATTCAAAAAGTTCTTTGGTGTGGGCCTTTTTTGAGGCTAGTGCATCAGATCGCACAGCTGCTGTTTGCAACATATGTCTCAAGCGTATATCGCGTGGCCAAAACATCAGCCGCTTGGGTACCACATGCCTGACCAGACATATGTTGACCTGCCATGCAGCTCGTTGGCAAGCCTACCTCAAAGACCCACACCAAAGAACAAAGCGGACCTCTCCTTGCACCGCATCAGCTGGGATCTCCAACCCCACTATAACTTCAGTCCTCTCTGAAACATGCACTGAGAGGAATGAAGGTGTAGAATTAGGTGTGTCACAGCCAAGTACTTGCGCCCACTCTGCTAGCAGTACACCGACGTCCGATTCTAGCAGGCAAATTTCCCTGCCCCAGCTGCTGGACCGTCGAAAGAAGTTCACTCCCAGCCATCCACATGCCCAGCGGTTGAATGCTAGCTTGGCTAAATTGCTAGCGCTTCAACTGCTGCCTTTTCAGTTGGTAGACTCGGCCCCCTTCCGTGAGTTTGTGCAATGTGCGGTTCCTCAGTGGCAGGTTCCCAAACGCCACTTTTTCTCACGGAAGGCTATTCCGGCTCTCTACCGGCATGTGGAAGGCAATGTCTTGGCCTCGCTGGACAGGGCGGTCAGCGGTAAGGTGCATATTACCGCTGACTCATGGTCCAGCAGGCATGGACAGGGACGTTACCTTTCTTTCACGGCCCATTGGGTCACTCTTTTGGCAGCTGGGAAGGATTCAGGACAAGGTGCAGTAGTGTTGGAGGTTGTCCCACCGCCACGCCTCCAAAATGCTACTACTGGTTGTGACACACCTCTCTCCTCCACCCCCTCCTCTTCTTCTTCCTCCATGGCCTCTTCCTGTGGTTTGTCCTATGAACCAGCGGTGCTCCGTAGCCGTTCACGGGGCTACGCAAGTACGCAGGCAAAAAGATGCCATGCCGTGCTTGCGCTGGTGTGTTTGGGGGACAGAAGCCACACTGGGGCAGAGGTCCTGTCTGCTCTGCAGGGCCAGGCCGAGAGGTGGTTGACGCCACGCCAGCTTAAGCCAGGAATGGTGGTTTGCGACAATGGCACCAACCTCCTCTCCGCCCTCCGACAGGGACAACTGACCCATGTGCCCTGTGTGGCTCACGTCCTTAACCTGGTGGTGCAGCGGTTCTTGGGCAGGTACCCGGGCTTACAGGATGTCCTGAGGCAGGCCAGGAAAGTCTGTGTGCATTTCCGCAGATCTTATAATGCCAGTGCTCGCCTGGCTGAGCTGCAAAAGGAGTTGAACCTGCCCAAGAACCGCCTTATATGTGACATGCCCACCAGGTGGAACTCAACGTTGGCCATGCTGCAGCGGCTGCACACGCAGCAGAGGGCCATCAATGAGTACCTGTGCGACTACGGCACCAGGACAGGGTCAGGGGAGCTTGGTTTTTTTTCTCCACGCCAGTGGGGCATGATCAGGGATGCATGCACTGTCCTGGCACCATTTGAGGAGGCCACGAGGATGGTGAGCAGTGACAGTGCATGCATCAGTGACACTGTACCTCTTGTCCACCTGTTGGAGCACACGCTGCGTGGAATAATGGACAGGGCACTTGAGGCAGAACAGAGGCAGGAAGAGGAGGACTTCCTTGCCTCTCAAGGCCCCCTTTACCCAGACAGTGTTCCTTCTGTCCCACCCATCGCACAGGAAGAGGAGGAGGAGGAGGAGGAGGAGGAGGATTGTGTCAGCATGGAGGTGGAGGCTGGCACTCAGCATCATCAGCAGCAGTCTTTTAGGGATGATTTACAGTCCCAAGAAACCAGTGGACTTGTACGTGGCTGGGAGGAGGTGGCTGCGGATCATGTCGTCCTTAGTGACCCAGAGGACTCCGGAGCGAATGCCTCAGCAAACCTACGCTGCATGGCCTCCCTGATCCTGCAAAGTCTGCGGAAGGATCCTCGTATTCTTCGGATCAAGGAGAGGGACCATTACTGGCTGGCCACTCTCCTTGATCCACGGTACAAGGGTAAGGTTGCGGACCTTATGTTACCGTCGCAGAGGGAGCAGAGGATGAGACAACTCCGGGAGGCCTTGCAGAAAGGTCTGTGCAACGCGTTCCCAGAGACTGGGAGGTTGCAAACTCCTGGTCCTGGACAACGAGTTGCTGAGGCTTCGGCCAGTCAAAGAAGGAGCGGTGGGGAAGGTGGCCGTCTGACCGATGCGTTCAGACAATTCTTTAGTCCGCAGCCCCAAAGTATGATTGGTTCCAGCAACCATCGCCAGCGTCTGATAAACATGGTGCAGGAATATCTAGGGGCAAGGTCAGACTTGGACACCTTCCCCACCGAAAATCCTCTGGCTTACTGGGTCTTGAGGATGGATCACTGGCCAGAGCTTGCACAGTATGCAATTGAGCTACTGGCCTGTCCTGCATCCAGCGTTCTTTCGGAACGCACATTCAGTGCTGCTGGAGGATTTGTCACGGATCACAGGGTGCGCCTGTCCACCGACTCGGTTGATCGACTGACTTTCATCAAGATGAACCAGTCTTGGATCACCACCAGCTACCACACACCTGATGCTGATATAACAGACTAATTGATTTTAAAATGTCACATCCCTTCAAGACTGATGCTGATGCTGAGTGCCTGTGCTGTTATGTTGACTGGCTATCCTCCTCCTCCGAGTCCTCAATGATACGATTGATGATGATAGCTTGGAAGATCATTTTTGTTTATGGGTGCCGCCACCAGTGCCTAACGCCCAATTTTTCAGCCCCTGTTTAACAGGGGCGTGTAATTACAATTTTTGAAGCAATACTTTGCAACAGGGCTCATTGCTGTGCTCCAAGTACAGTATCTGTGAGGAGTTGCAGTGTTGTGCCACCAGTGCCTAAGGCCCAATTTTTCAGCCCCTGTTTAACAGGGGCGTGTCATTACAATTTTTGAAGCAATACTTTGCAACAGGGCTCATTGCTGTGCTCCAAGTACAGTATCTGTGAGGGGTTGCAGTGTTGTGCCACCAGTGCCTAAGGCCCAATTTTTCAGCCCCTGTTCAACAGGGGCATGTAATTACAATTCTTGATCTAATAATTCACAGCAGGGCCCATTGCTGCACCCACCAAGAGTAACTGTCAGGGCTTACAGTGTTGTGGCACCAGCACCACCATCAAAGGCCCAATTTTTACTACCACTGTTCAACAATTATATGTAATTAAAATTCCTGATATAATAGTTGACAGCAGGGCGTTCCAGCACCAACCAAGAGTAACTGTGAGTGCTTACAGTGTTGTGCCAACACCAACAACTAAGGGGCCTATTTCTGCAGAGTATATACGGCAGGTCCCTACTTTCAAACATCCAACTTACAAACGACTCCTACTTGCAAACGCAAGAAGACAACAGGAAGTGAGAGGAAATCTACCACTAGGAAGGAAAATTCTCTCCTGTAAGAATAAATATGGGAGAAAGGTGTCTCCTCTGTACTGATGCTTTATCAGCAATCCTTGTTTCAAGAAAAACACCACATTTCAAAAACAGTTGTCATTGGGACGGAAAGTGAGGTGAAATGTTCTGAACAGGGGCACAGACAGCAAAACAAATGTTACAGGGGTGATAACCCTTACCTATGTTTTCCAAAAAGTTTAAAAATAGATTTTTGGGCTGGAGCTACACTTCAACAATGTACCTGTTCAAAATTACAAACAGATTCTACATAAGAACAAACCTACAGTCCCTGTCTTGTATGCACCGCCTGTATACGGCTGTTCAGAGTATATAGGGCCTTTTTTATTTTATGTGCGGGGTTCCCCTTAATATCCATACAAGACCCAAAGGGGCTGGTAATGGGCTGGGGTAGGGGGGGGGGGGTCATGGGGTAGCTATGCCATTTTTCTTAAAGAATTTCATCCATATTACCGGGACCAGACATTACATTAAAGCCGCAAGCAGTTTTAAATGGCTTTTTTTTCCTTTAGAAGTGTCATTTTGTGCAGGGACAGTTCTAAACACGGGAAACACGTGGCACTTCACAGGCATACTTTAGACACCCCCCAGGTACGATATTTAAAGGAATATTTGACTTTTTTTTTTCACTTTATGCATCATTAAAATGACTGCTCCCGAAAAACGACCGTTTTTAAAACTTCTTTTTGCATTGATACATGTCCCCTGGTGCAGAACCCGGGTTCCCAAACCCTTTTTAGGACAATAACATGCATAATAGTTGTTATAATTAGCACTTTAGAATTCGAACGTTCGCATCCATTGTATTTAATAGGGTTCTAATGTTCGTTCGAACTTCCGGTCCGTTCGCGGGTTCTGGTGCGAACCGAACCCGGGGGTGTTCGGCTCATCACTACCCAAGAGGGACACAGGAGCAGACAGGATCAACCAGGTTTTTTACAGCTTAGAGAGGGGCAGGTTAGACAGCACACGCACTGTGCTGTTTAACCTGCTATAAGGGAACAGGATCATTTTTGCTTTTTGGGGTTATAACCACTTTAACTTTTCTATCCTGAAGGAACCTCTAAAATTATTTTCAGGTCCCTGAGAACTCTAACTAAAATCAATCCATCAGGGATCAGAGGGAAAACACCTCTTACATTGATAGCCAGTAGGAGGAAAGAAACCTTAAAGTGGCTGTCAGAATGCAACCTATACAGACATTTAAAAATATAATTGTTGTGATGTTACTGGCTTTGCCAAGTGACATTGGCCCTGGAACTATGCCGGCACCATCACATGGTAGGTCAATCAGCCACAGCTTAAGGAATCTTTTGTGACCTCTGAAGGAACCCTAAGGTATCCCTGGTTGCAAATGGTTACCAATGAGTCTACCACAGTCTTTCTTGCTTGCTTGTTCCCACATAATAAATTGCCTTTCACATGTCCACACATTCTTTTTTTATTAACTGGCTACAAAGTTGGAGGAGTTAATCGGGAGAAGATCATAAAGAAGATTGACTGAAGTCATATTCAAAATCCCTTACAGTGTCTTGAAAAAGTATTCATACCCCTTGACATTTTCCACATTTTGTCATGTTACAACCGAAAATGTAAATGTATTTTATTGGGATTTTATGTGATAGACCAACACAAAGTAGCACATAATTGTGAAGTGGAAGGAAAATGATAAATTGTTTTCAATTTTTTTTACAAATAAATATGTGAAAAGTGTGGTGTGCATTTGTATTCAGCCCCCCGGAGTCAATACTTTGTAGAACCACCTTTTACTGCTATTACAGCTGCAAGTCTTTTTGGGGATGTCTCTGCCAGCTTTGCACATCTAGAGAGTGACATTTTTTGCCCATTCTTCTATGCAAAATAGCTCAAGCTCTATAAGATTGGTTGGAGAACGTCTGTGAACAGCAATTTTTAAGTCTTGCCACAGATTCTCAATTGGATTTAGGTCTGGACTTTGACTGGGCCATTCTAACATGAATATGCTTTGATCTAAACCATTCCATTGTAGCTCTGGCTGTATGTTTAGGGTCGTTGTCCTGCTGGAAGGTGAAACTTCGCCCCAGTCTTTTACAGACTCTAACAGGTTTTTTTCTAAGATTGCCCTGTATTTGTCTCCATCCATCTTCCCATCAACTCTTACCACCTTCCCTATCCCTGCTGAAGAAAAGCACCCCCACAACATGATGCTGCCACCACCATGTTTCACGGTGGAGATGGTGTGTTCAAGGTGATGTGCAATGTTAGCTTTCCACCACACATTGCGTTTTGCTTTTAGACCAAAAAGTAAAATTTTGGCCTCATCTGACCAGAGCACCTTCTTCCACATGTTTCCTGTGTCCCCCACATGGCTTCTTGTAAACTGAAAATGGGACTTCTTATGGAATTCTTTCAACAATAGCTTTCTGTTTTTCACGCTTCCATAAAGGCCACATTTGTGGCATGCACGACTAATAGTTGTCCTGTGGACAGATTCACTCACCTGAGCTGTGGATCTCGGCAGCTCCTCCAGAGTTACCATGGGCCTCTTGGCTGCTTCTCTGATTAACGCTCTCCTTGTCTGGCCTGTCAGTTTAGATGGACGGCCATGTGTTAGTAGGTTTGCAGTTGTGCCATACTCTTTCCATTTTCGGATGATGGATTGAACAGTGCTCCGTGAGATGTTCAAAGCTTGGGATATTTATTTATAACCTAACCCTGCTCTAAACTTCTCCACAACTTTATCCTGGACTTGTCTGGTGTGTTCCTTGGCCTTCATGATGCTGTTTGTTCACTAAGGTTCTCTAAAAAACTTCTGAGGGCAGCTGTATTTATACTGAGATTAAATTACACAGGTGGACTCTATTTACTAATTAGGTGACTTTTGAAGGCAATTGGTTCCCCTAGATTTTAGTTAGGGGTATCAGAGTAAAGGGGGTTGAATATAAATGCACCCCACACTTTTCAGATATTTATTTGCAAACATTTTGAAAATAATTTTTCATTTCCCTTCCACGTCACAATTATGTGCTACTTTGTGTTGGTCTATCACATAAAATCCCAATAAAATACATTTACATGTAGCGGCCTCACCCCCTTCACATGTTTATCGGTTGTCCGAAAGCTCTTGTCTAGGGGTACCTGGGTTTCGAGAGTGAGGTGCGCTATGGCCCATGTCCTCCCCATGGCTGTGGGTGAGGTGAAGGCCAGTATCAACATCTTCCTCGGGCCAAATGTGCATTGGGTTGCGGAACTTAGCCCTGCTATGCTGGAATCTCCCTTTGCTCCCATCAACAGAGTCCATACACCGATCACAGTCCAACTGTTAGTTTTATTTCGTAGCTCCACAACAAACAATATATGGCAGGATACGGTGGGATGAGCAGGCCGAGGCACTATCCGGATTTGTAGTCCCTACACCCCCTGTGCTATGACCAGGGGTTGCAGGAGTCTTGATTAGAACAACTTCGCTGCGCTGCGGCCCCTATCAGGGGAAGATGACCCTCCAAGGGAGTTACCGGAGGCCCGTCCGTCACCGGGTTGACGCTGCTCCGGAGTCTTCAGACGGGTGACCCCCCCAGCCTCCTCACCTCAGATGCGGGTCCCCTCGCAAGGGGCACCCTGGAATCACTTCACCCTCGCAGGACCCGGTCGAAGTCACCAGGTCCCAGGCCTTCTACAAAGTACCTCACCCCAGGCTGAAGGTGCCTGGGATGGACTCCAACTCCAGCTTCATTCCGGCCAGGCCTAGGGTGCCCAGGCCGGAACCTTGAACCGCCCGCACCCAGGCCGAGGGCGCCTGGGTACGTCAAGAGATGATCCCCCAAAAAGACCTTGTGGCGAGGGCGTCTCCCCCTTTTATCTCCTCCCATCGACACCACGGCGGGTTCCCCGCCCCAGCCGTACCATCTCCAGGAAGGGACAAAAAGGGTAACACTGTGGTAGTGATTCTACCTCGAGCCTGTAGGTACCCCGCCACCCACAGGCCAAGGAGAATATTGCACCACCCAATCCTCCACGAATAACAAAAAGGGGTCTAATCCCTGACATAATTACACACCTGGGTCTCTCTACCCCCAGGTGTATCCCACTAACATTGAAGACCCCGCTACACACTCCCCCTTGTGATTTGACGCTGGTCCCCAGCGTCAGGTGCACACCCATGTCTCCCAAGGAGTGGTGACATGAAGTGGGCCCCAGAGGCTATCCCTCAAATTTTGGATACTGTGTGTGCCAAGACCTGCTCCAGGGAAAGGGAACTATAAAACATTAAACTTTTGTATAAAACATCTGTCATGTACACATATACAATCCCTCCCGTCACTGTCTAAGAACCACCCCATACTCAGTAGTCTTGACCGACGAATCTCCTGCAGAAGGGAAACAAAAAAAAAAACACATCCTAACACTCTGTGTTATGAGTGGGTCCGTCAGCCGAGAGACCCACTCACTCCAATAAGTAAGTAATGCATGTGTAACATTTCAAACAACCGTTGCACAACACTGCCACCTGGTGAGATCTTCATTCTTCCTGCTTTCCTACTCTGACTCTACCCCAAAAGTCTCTGCCTTTGGCACATGAAGAAAAGGGAGAAAAAAAACAACAGCTCCCAAGTCTCCAGTGAGTAAAAGAAAAGCCCAAATCAAAACAAAAGTAGGGCACAGTTCTAGGCGTCTGGGAATGTCTCTTCCAGAAAGTTTCAACAGCAACAAGATAGGAGCTCACTTCTCCTATAAGTAGAACCTTGGATCCGGCAGAAACAGGGGCTTCAGGTGCCCGTCAAACACTTCCACCGAATACTCGACATCCTCTCCTTCTTTCCTGCAGATGAGCACCTTATCGGCATGAATATGGCGCCCAAGTCTCCAATCAGCTCTGCAGTCCTTGAACTTTTTAGACACAGGCGGCGAACATGACAGGTATCGCCTGGCATGGGGTACTTTAAGCTTTTCCCATACAAACTCGTCATACCACCTTGGTCGCAGGACCTCGACTTCATACAATAAGTCCCGAGGCAAGTAGGGGTACTCCCACCCATATTCACGGGCGACTCTCTGGGAGAAAAGTCTCTGCAACCTGGCTAGAGGCGGCATCACATCTCGTTCACCTTCTCCTGGCTGCACGATGGCCTCCGGGTGCCGAGGTACCTTCACCATCTCAGGTTGCTTTGTCTTTGGTGCCCACAACGAAGCACGCTGCATCCCCACCATCAGAGCGGGTGATGTAGTTGAATGAGGAAAGTTGGCCCGAGGACTAGATTTCCTCGGGAACTCCGGGGCCTGCGCCCGGAGCGTACTGTCTTCTATGGACGTGGGGGAATCCTGCGGTTTACTCAGCACAGGTAGTGGGCGTCTGTCCCAGCCCTTCCGGTGAAACAGTTTGTCTATCTCTCCGTCATCCCCACAGTCTGACAATGACTCTAGGTCGGAGGTGTCATACATCTCAGCGGGAAGGTAGTCTCTAGTAGACGGAAGGCTACCCTCCCTTATGGGCTCCACCGACTGTGGACCCCCGACACCTCCAACCAACACCACAGTCCCAGCCCCTGGCTCACCTGGACCTTCTGAAGAACTGGGATGTCCGGGACTCTCTTCTCTACCGGCGCCATCCAGGCCAGGCAAGCGGTGGGGTGAAGCTCGACCACGACCATAGGATGCCTGTACCAGGCCGACTTTCCTCTTCGGAGGTGGGAGCAGGGAGTCTGTAGTGACCGAAGCAGCGTCCTCGGATTTTCCTCTCTCAGTCTCTGATTGGGCAGTCCCATCGCCCTGGTCAGCGCGCACGTGGACCTCCACAAAGGCCTGGATCTCTCCCTCCGGAGTGGCGGTTCCTGTGATGCAGTTGAGGCGAAGGGCCCGGGGCCTTACTGTGGATGATTCGACCTCAAAAAGAAATTCTTTGCACGCTTCACATCGCCCGAACGGCTTCAGTTGGACCACCAGTCCCGAGCATCCGGGACAGGTCACACCGAGGGCCTCCGTGTCTCTGCATGAATACAGAGCCAACTGTCCTCGGGGCCTGAGCCTTATCCCCGTGTCTGTAATGGGCGCAGCAAATGCAGTCATTTTCGTGGGGTAAGGTACCGGCATCCACGGGGAGCTTGAGGCCATCCCGACCACCTGCTGTTCCATCACGCGCTCACCTCGCGCCGGAGTCTCCACGTGTATCTACACACGTGGCCAGACTCCTCCCACGACTTGCACGTTTTCGCGGGCTTCCTTCAGTCTCCTCCCACGAATTGCGCAGTCATGGGGTGCCTCGTGGCGCAGTGCATTAACAGTCCCCACATGTAGTACTTCACACGGCTGGACCTCTCCCTTTTTACGCTCCTCCGCATGGGCCTTTCCCGACTTAGGGTCATGTCCACAACTCCGAGCAGGGATGCACTTTGGCCAATCACATGGCCGACCTGCTCGGACCTCCTCCGGGCAGCAAAGTCCAGACACAGCCGTTCCAACCCTTAGGATCAATACACATTTCATCCCGGACTCACGAGCCCCCACGTGTAGCGGCCTCACCCCCTTCACATGTTTATCGGTTGTCCGAAAGCTCTTGTCTAGGGGTACCTGGGTTTCGAGAGTGAGGTGCGCTACGGCCCATGTCCTCCCCATGGCTGTGGGTGAGGTGAAGGCCAGTATCAACATCTTCCTCGGGCCAAATGTGCATTGGGTTGCGGAACTTAGCCCTGCTATGCTGGAATCTCCCTTTGCTCCCATCAACAGAGTCCATACACCGATCACAGTCCAACTGTTAGTTTTATTTCGTAGCTCCACAACAAACAATATATGGCAGGATACGGTGGGATGAGCAGGCCGAGGCACTATCCGGATTTGTAGTCCCTACACCCCCTGTGCTATGACCAGGGGTTGCAGGAGTCTTGATTAGAACAACTTCGCTGCGCTGCGGCCCCTATCAGGGGAAGATGACCCTCCAAGGGAGTTACCGGAGGCCCGTCCGTCACCGGGTTGACGCTGCTCCGGAGTCTTCAGACGGGTGACCCCCCCAGCCTCCTCACCTCAGATGCGGGTCCCCTCGCAAGGGGCACCCTGGAATCACTTCACCCTCGCAGGACCCGGTCGAAGTCACCAGGTCCCAGGCCTTCTACAAAGTACCTCACCCCAGGCTGAAGGTGCCTGGGATGGACTCCAACTCCAGCTTCATTCCGGCCAGGCCTAGGGTGCCCAGGCCGGAACCTTGAACCGCCCGCACCCAGGCCGAGGGCGCCTGGGTACGTCAAGAGATGATCCCCCAAAAAGACCTTGTGGCGAGGGCGTCTCCCCCTTTTATCTCCTCCCATCGACACCACGGCGGGTTCCCCGCCCCAGCCGTACCATCTCCAGGAAGGGACAAAAAGGGTAACACTGTGGTAGTGATTCTACCTCGAGCCTGTAGGTACCCCGCCACCCACAGGCCAAGGAGAATATTGCACCACCCAATCCTCCACGAATAACAAAAAGGGGTCTAATCCCTGACATAATTACACACCTGGGTCTCTCTACCCCCAGGTGTATCCCACTAACTTTGAAGACCCCGCTACATACATTTTTGGTTGTAATATGACAAAATGTGGAAAATTTCAAGGGTTATGAATACTTTTTCAAGGCACTGTACACCTGCAAGATAACTCTCATGCCACCGTTTTTCATGATGAAAAAAATTCAATTTTTTAAATTGGTCATTAAAAACTATCGTGTGTGGGCTCCAGAGCATTTTTTTCGACATGAAAAATGGGCATTAAAAATTTAGAACATGCTCTATTTTTTCTCGTCGTTTTTCACGTCGTCGTTTTTCTCGTCGTGAAAAACAGCCGTGTGTACGCTTTAATGATGGGGGAAAAAAACACGCATGCTCAGAATCAAGTTATGAGACGGGAGCGCTTGTTCTGGTAAAACTAGCGTTCTGATTGGAGATAGCACATTTGTCACGCTGTAACGGACTAAAGAGCACGAGGCTGAAAAGCGCGAATCGTCTCTCACCAAACTTTACTAACACGAGGATCAGCAAATGCAGCCCAAAGGGTGGCGCCATCCGAATGGAACTTCCCCTTTATAGTGCCATCGTACGTGTTGTCGAACATGTTGTACGTCACCGCGCTTTGCTCGAGCATTTTTTTTGTTTCACGATAGTGTGTAGGCAAGGCAGGCTTGAGAAAAATCATGTCGAGAAAAACATAGTTTTTTTCAATGACATTAAAAACGGCCGTGTGTACGCGGCATCAAAGCTGAAAAAAAAAGCTGTGAATTGAAAATGACAGACACATTTAACACTAAATCATTGGCGGTGCGTCCATAGAGGGCGCCGGAGCGCCGCCCCCTCTCGCTCCCGCACCGCCACTGAAAGACAATACACAGATTCATGCATTGCATGAATCTGTGTATTGTCGCCACTGCCCACTATTGTCGCGCTGCCCACTATTCATATGGCCGGCCTCCTGGTGAGCGCCGGCCATATGAATTAGAGCGGTGGCCGGCGGTGGGTGTGACTTGGAAGTGTCTATCAGAGCCATCGGCTCTGATAGGCTTCCCGAATACAGCTCTCACTCTGTAATCGGCTTCCAAAAACTCCTCCCAGATATGCACGGGGGTGTGTTCCTTGGAGAAGACTGTGGGGGTTTCAGCCAATCAGGTTCACCGGATCTGGTTACCGGTAACCTGATTGGCTGAAGCGACATCGAGGGCGGGAGAACACATCGAGGACGGCGCAGACCGAGGAAGGTAAGTGCAGGGCTGGGGTGGGGGGAACTGGCTGCATTTAGGGGGAACTGGCTGTATATGGGGAACAAACTGGCTGTATATGGGGGCAAACTGGCTGTATATGGGGACACACTGGCTGTATATGGGGACACATTGGCTGTATATGGGGACAAACTGGCTGTATATGGGGGCACACTGGCTGTATATGGGGGACACACTGGTTGTATATGGGGGCACACTGGCTGTATATGGGGGCACACTGGCTGTATATGGGGGACACACTGGCTGTATATGGGGGACACACTGGTTGTATATGGAGGCACACTGGCTGTATATGGGGGGCAAACTGGCTATATATGGGGGAAAACTGGCTGTATATGGGGGCACACTGGCTGTATATGGGGGCACACTGGCTGTATATGGGGACAAACTGTCTGTATATGGAAACAAACTGGCTGTATTTGAGGGGGCAAACTGGTGGCATTTGGGCATAGTGGCTGCGTTTAATGGGCACAGTGGCGGCAATTGATTTTTTTTTTTCAGTTTGTTTGCGCCCCCCCAAATATTTTGAGCACCAGCCGCCACTGCACTAAATAGGGGGGAAGGGGGGGATACCATATGGGGAAGTCCAGCAGCTGCATTGAGCCATGACTTAGGCTGGATTCACACCTATGCATTTTTAGTGCTTTTTGCATTTTGCAGATTTGCACTACAGAACATGTTCCATAGGAAACCATGTTAAATGGACTGTAGTGCAAATCTGCAAAATGCAAAAAGCACTAAAACTGCATAGGTGTGAATCCAGCCTTAATAGTCAAGTAATAGCAATACAGATCTTGCAAGAGTTCTATCCTTCCCCTACCCTACCTAATAAACATTTTTATTTCTGTTTTGTTGCCATTGAAGAATATGGATAAGCCGAGTTCCGATCTGAACTTGGTCCAAACTGAGTTCACCTAAACCCATGGGAAACAGTCACATGATTGCTTCCCTGCTGGCCCAATGATTCCCCACACCACAGCTGCGCGTAATAAAGGGGCGGGGAGGCTTGTGACATCATTGTAAATGCAATTTGTCTGAATGTGGCCCTGTGGACATGTTAGGTCAATGATGTAGCGCATTCTTTAATATATGTGCAGCTGCGGGGTTAGCTCTTTGGGTCAGCAAAACAGCTAGCTTGCGGGGTTTGCAACAAACCCAAGCTCATATCTGTTGGAGACTTCCCCTTAATTCCTGTCTGAGAAGATCCCCTTGATTCCTGTCTGAGAAGAGATTTGTCCTCTTTGTAGTCATTCCAAGCACTGCTGTGCTCACACAAATTTCTCCATACTGCAGGGGATAGGTAAGTTGTATGAATAATTTGAATTAGTAGTCCAGTGATGTACATAATCACATCATCATATAGCATACAATATGATGTATTATTTCAGATGGGTATAGCTTATGGATAGAGTTGAGCGGACACCTGGATGTTCGGGTTCGACGGGTTCGGCCAAACTTTGCAAAAAAGTTTGAGTTCGGGACCCGAACTTGACCCGAACTTGACCCCGAACCCGAACCCCATTGAAGTCAATGGGGACCCGAACTTTTGAGGACTAAAATGGCTCTAAAAAAGTAATGGACAGGGCTAGAGGGCTGCAAATGACAGCAAAATGTTGTTAAGAGCATGGCAAGTGCTCTGCAAACAAATGTGGATAGGGGAATAACTTAAAATAACATAAAATACATAAAAATAAAAAATAATAATCTTGACCTAGGAGGACGAGGTCCATATGGAGTAGGAAGTTGAGGTGGTGGTGGATGTGGCAGCGGCGGTGGAGGAGGACGAGGTAGCCAACACTGGTTTTTGTTTTTAATTAATTTATTTTTTTAAATTAGGGTACACCCCAAAAGAGTGAGAAAGATCAACGAAAAGCTGTCCTCTGTGGGAGGTGTATCGTCTGTGTCCTCTGTATCCCCCCAGCCAGGTGAAAGACTGATGGACATCGGCTGCAGGTGCCAACTCTGATCTTTCAGCAGGAGATTGGTGGGAGACAATGTGAAGGAACTGGAGGCACTGTCAGCAACCCAATCTACTATCGCCTGTACTTGTCCTGGTCTCAACATTCGTAGAGCCACATTAGGCCCGACCAAATACCGCTGCAGGCTCTGTCGCCTACTTGCACCTGAGGAAGGTGTTTCACTTGTGCATGCAGCTGGCATGGGTGTTTTTAGAATAGCAGAATAGAACAACAGTATCTAAAGGGTGTATCTCACACGTACAGATACAGACTAGGCCGCAATTTAAGATTTTTCACCTAAATGTGTTTTTTTGAATAGCAAAATAGAGCAACAGTATCTAAAGTGTGTATCTCACACGTACAGATATGCAGGAAACGCTGCAATTTTTTATTTTTTTTGCCCTTAATGTGTTTTTTTTTCAATACCAGAAAAAAGCAACAGTATCTAAAGGGTGTACCTTACACGTACAGATACAGACTAGGCCGTAATTTAAGATTTTTCCCCTAAATGTTTTTTTTTTTGAATAGCAGAATAGAGCAACAGTATCTAAAGGGTGTATCTCACAGGTCCAGATATGCAGAAAACGCACCCAAAAACTATTTTTTGCCCTAAATTTTTATTTTTTTAGAATAGCAGAATAGAAGAACAGTATCGAAAGTGTGTATCTCACACGTACAGATATGCAGAAAACGTTGCCAATTTTTTTTTTTGCCCTAAATTTTTTTTTTGAATACCAGAATAAAACAACAGTATCTAAAGTGTGTATCTCACATGTACAGATATGCAGGAAACACTGTAAAATGTATATATTTTTTGCCCTAAATGGGTGTTTTTAGAATAGCAGAATAGACCAACAGTATCTAAAGTGTGTATCTCACAGTAACATATGCAATGCTGGTGCACTGAGCTTGCATAAAATGCCCGCCGACGCCAACCTAACTGACAGACGGATAAAAGTTATCTTTTCTCTGGCACTGGGCTCAGGGCAGGATAAAAAGATTGTGCACTGCACCCACACAACAAAATCAAGGTAGATCGCTGAGTAATTTGATTTCTGAATCAGGACTCCTATCTAATTCTCTCCCTCAAAGCAGCAGCAGAAGCAACCTTTCCCTACACTATCTAAAGCAGAGTGACGTGCTGTGCTATGTGCCTCTAGCTTATATAGAGACTGGGTCATATGCTGCACTGGCCAATCACAGCCATGCCATTACTAGGCATGGCTGTGATGGCTTCTAAGGGCACACGAGTTAAACAAATGTTGATTGGCTGTCCTGCAGCTTTTTAAAATGCGCCATTACATTGCCGAACACCAAACTCGAACCCCAACATACAGTAAATTGTTTGGGTTCGGGTCCGGGTACCAAAAATCCAAAAGTCCGGTACGAACCTTTACAGTTCGGGTTCGCTCAACCCTACTTATGGGCAACCATTGGGACTATTATAACAGGCTGACTTGGGTATGAAGTAAAAGACAACCCAACTGTAGGTTTCAGTCATCTATGGCAACCCATGGAGTATTGTGTATTTGATTTGATAACTTGTTGTCTTTGTTGTATAGAGTGCCCTTAGAAACATTCCTTCTCAAGTTTTCTGCTCAGACAATGAGTTCACTTGAATTCACATTGCAGTTATTCTATGCAATATATATATATATATATATATATATATATATATATATAGCAAGGTCCCATGCCTCTAATGAGAACCCCCGGGGCCAGGGATGGCTGACATCCTTCTGTATGTAGTGGGTTGTGAGGCACAATGGGTGCAGAGTAGTTAAAGTTATTGGGCGCCAGACACTTCTTGAATGCAAAAGAAAGTATATTTCTCTTAACAAACCTTTTGGGGGAGAGAGGGTTAGGGCCAGGACACCCTTAAGTAGTTGCAAGATCAATTGGCAGACTCCGAGACTTCAATAGGAGGACAGCTATGAAGGGAAAGGTATGCAGTAAGATGCCACATCTACATGGGCAGGAATGCTGTCTCCTATGGCAACAGTCTTTAACAGTTCCTAACACAAAGTGAAACAGTTCTTTCACTTTCACTACAATCGCACCTTATAGTTCTTCAGCCCACTGAGCTCCCGGTCTCTCACTAGACCCACTGATTCACTGCCACTGAATCCCCTGAGCTCCTCCAATCTTCACAGTGGTATCTTCCTCAATCATCACCCCGGCTTCTCTGCTGGGTCCCTAGCTTGGAACTCAAGATACCTCTCAAGCTTCACCCCACTGGCTTGCTCAGTCCCTGGCTTGACACACAAGGCTGTTCTGCAAGCGTCACCTCAGTGTAGCGACCTCACCCCATCTCTTTCTTCTAGGGGTATCACACACGATAGGGTGAGATGCGCTACGGCCCATGTCCTCCCCATAACTATGGATGAGGTGAAGGCCAGTACCAGATATTTCCTCGGGCCTGTGTGCTTCTGTAAAGGATTAAGTCCTGCTGTGCCAACACTTCCCTTTGCTCCCATTAACCAGAGTTCCACACACCGATCACAGTCCAACTCTTGTTTTATTGCATATCTCACAATAAACTGCTTCAGTAGCCAACTGGTTGCGATTTGATAACATTTTGATACAGGGGATGAGCAGGTCGAGGCACTGTCCTAATTATCAGCTAAACCATTGCGATCTCGCCAGCGGTTACTACAGCCTTAGCTAGAAAGGACTTAGAACTTGAGAGTCTCTACCAGCGACTCAAGAGAACATAGATAGGAGTACCTTTGCTGCGTTGAGGCCCCTGTCAGGGGAAGATGTCCCTCCAAGGGAGTTACCAGAGGCCCATCCGTCACTGGGTTGATGCTGCTCCAGACTCTCCGAATGGGTAACCTCCCCGGCCTCCTCACCTCAGACATGGGCCCCATCACCTCAGGGACCCTCGGAATTCTTCACCCTCGCGGGACCCAGTCGAAGTCACTGGGCCCCAGGCCTCCTGGTTTAGTACCTCACCCCAGGCTGAAGGTGCCTGGGATGGACTCCAACTCCATTCCGGTCAGGCCTAGGGCACCTGAGCCAGAATCCGGAACCGCCCGCACCCAGGCCTAAGGTGCTTGGGCACGTGATGATCGACCTCCAGAAGAGCAAGACCTCGTGTTCAGGGCATCTCCCCCTTTTATCCCCTCCAATGACGCCGCGGCAGGTTCCCCGCCCTCGCCGTACCATCTCCGAGAAGGGACAAAAAAAGACAGCACTATGGCAGTGAATCTACCCTGAGCCTGCGGGCACCCGCCACCCTCAGGCCAAGGAGATTATTACACCGCCCAATCCTCCACGAATACAAATGGTCATTACTCCCATACTTATACACCTGAACTTCCACCCAAGTGTACCCTACCTAAATTTAAAGACCCCGCTACATCAGCTTGCTGGGTACCTGGCTTGATACCCTCTGAAATTTCCCGATTCTTCACCGTCCCCGGTCGGTGAGAATGCTGCTCTGGTACTTGCATTAGTAACTCACTCTGGTCCCTAGTAATTGGGCAGATAGTTCCTTACTGGCGACAGCTTTCCCTCTACCTCCGACCACGACAGGTTCTCCGGCCGACAGAACCGTAACTTTTGGTTGGACTGCAAGCCGCAGTCCCAACCCTGCGCTACTCTCTTGCTTCTGGATAGGCCCCTTAGACAGCCTAGCAGCCAGATGTTCCCAGGACAGGCCCAATCTCCGGCCTAGCAGCAATACGGCACACGTCCACCCAAACAGCTGTCCAGGTGGCACAGAATATAGATCACCTGACTCCACCTGAATATATAGGCTCTCCCAGCAGGCCAAGGGATTCAAGAAAACCCCTGCCCTTTGGCTGAGATGCCCCATATACCCATACCCTGACCTTGCGTTGCCCTTCTCGTATCTAGTACCACCAAGTACCTGGCCACCTAGTGGTAGAAGAGAAACATGCAACAAGGCCAAACTTAGGGAGAAATCAATAGATCTCTAACAATCAACCCAGGATATTCCTGGCAAGTATATTTGTGAGGAGCAACCCTGCCTAAACTCTAATGCCATGTACACACGGCCGTTTTTAATGTCATTGAAAAAAACAACGTTTTTCTCTACGTGATTCTTCTCAAGCCTGCCTTGCCTACACACTATTGTGAAAAAAAATGCTTGAGCAAAGCGCAAAATGTACGACGGCACTATAAAGGGGAAGTTCCATTCGGATGGCGCCACCTTTTGGGCTGCTTTTGCTGATCCTCGTGTTAGTAAAGTTTGGTGAGAGCCGATTCACGCTTTTCAGCCTCGTGCTCTTCAGTCCGTTACAGCGTGACGAATGTGCTATCTCCATTACGAATGCTAGTTTTACCAGAACAAGCGCTCCCATCTCATAACTTGCTTCTGAGCATGCGCATTTTTTTCATGTTGTTAAAGCCTACACACGACCCTTTTTCATGACGAGAAAAACAACGACGTGAAAAACGACGAGAAAAAATAGGGCATGTTCGAAATTTTTAATGCCCATTTTTCACGTCGCGAAAAATGCTCCGGCGCATACACACGATCGTTTTTAATGACCAATTTAAAAAATTGCATTTTTCTCGTCATGAAAAACGGTTGTGTGTACGCATAAGGTGCTACAAATATATGTATTTATATTTTGTAAAATAATTTGAAATACTCATGTATGTGTAAAGGGATGGAGAATTTGTTCCTTTTTCTACTACAACACTCAGCAGTCAGTTAAAAGTGGTTGTAAACCCACTTTTGCAACTTGCACCTACAGGTAAGCCTAGATTAAGGCTTACCTGTAGGTGCAAGAAATATCTCCTAAACCTACACGGTTTAGGAGATATTTGCTAAAAATCACATTGCTCCGTGTCTATGGCGCGTGCGCGCCGTAGACAACGGCGCATTCATGGGGTTAATCCCATTCACAAATTCGGCTAAGTCCCAGCAATGCTTTGGCTTAGCCGAATTTGACGGCTCCTGCACGCATGCGCGGAGTGACGTCTTCGCCGCTCCGGCCAATCACAGCGCCTGGAGCGGCGCTGTGATTGGCTGGAGCGACGATACCCGGAAGTAACATTCCGGCTATCGCCGCAGCGATGGCTGCGGCTGGAGAGAGGGACACGGACGGCTTCGGGGGCCCTGATCTAAGGTAAGTGGTACATAATGAGCTAGTATGCTAGTCATACTAGCTCATTATAGCTTTGTCTTGCAGGTGGGCTAGAAAAAAAAAAATATGGTGTGACAGAACCCACTGTCACTGTGTGCTTTGGAAGGGACTGAGGGCGGGCCTCCTACCCACAGACTATGGCCCATAAGAGACTAAGAGACGTCTGGACAAGCTGGCATTGAGATAATGTAATGTAATGCTACATCCCTTCTCCCCCATCCCCCCCCCTCTTGTTGCTGTGCTTAATTGTGTTGGTTCATGGCACATAGACAATGGTCTGGACTGTAGACATCTCTCCGCAGGGGATGTGTATTGAAGGGCTGCCTGTTTACCATAATCCCTTTATGTTTAACTGTAGTCTCTGTTTAAATGTTCAGTTCCCATTGGTTCTTCCTTGTCCCCTACCCCCCCCCCCCCCATGACAAGGCTAAGGGGAGTGTGCCTAACTGTGTGTAAAAGTGTATGTTTTGGATTTAATAAACTGTTGATGCTCTGCATGTTTAACCCTCAACACCTGTGTGGATTGTCTCGTGATTTAGGGGTTAAGGGCTGGTTATGGCGAATCTGCAGGCTGCGGGTGCGTTTGGAGGACAGGAGACACAGGTCTGGCGGATGTGCCCACCGGGGGTATCTGAGATCCGTCACATATGGGTTTACCACCACTTTAAGAAAAGGAAAATTATACACTAATGCCGCGTACACACGCTCGGAATTTCCGATGGAAAAGGTAATACAGAATTTTTTCATCGGATATTCTGACCGTGTGTATGCCCCATCGGACTTTTTCCTTCGGAAATTCTGACGGACTTAGAAAGAGAACATGTTCTCTTTTTTTCCGACGGAAAAAATTTCTACCAGAATTTCCATTCGTCTGGATGCAATTCCGACGGACTAAAAACCATGCATGCTCAGAATCAAGTCGATGCATGCTCGGAAGCATTGAACTTCATTTTTCTCGGCTTGTCGTAGTGTTGTATGTCACCGTGTTCTTGACGGTCGGAATTTGGTGTGACAGTGTGTATGCAAGACAGCTTGAATGGAATTCCGTCAGAAAAACCCGCCGGAGTTTATACCGACGGAAAAACCTGTCGTGTGTACGAGGCAAAAGTAACAGGTGTGATTTGGCAGTTACACTTGGAAGGAAGAAAAGTAAGGAAGAAAGGGAAGGCGGAAAGAAAGGAATGAAGGAGAGAATGAAGGAAGAAAAGTGAAAGAAGGGAAAGAAAGAAGGAAAGTAGAAAGGAGAGAGGAGAGGAAGAAGAAAGGAAGGAAGAAAAGAAGGAAGAAATGAAGGAAGAAAAATAAATGTGGGAAGGAAGGTAATGGAGAGAGGGAAGGAAGGAGGAACTGGAAAAATTGACCCTTGTTAAAGTGCACACAGCAAATATTCATAGTTACATAGTTAATCTGGTTAAAAAAAGACACAAGTCCATGTAGTTCAACCAGTAAAAGGGGGAAATAAAAAAATCATACAATCCCATATACACAATCCTATACCCACAGTTGATCCAAAGGAAGGCAAAACCCCAGCAAAGCATGATCCAATTTGCTACAGCAAGGGAAAAAAAGGCAATCGTAACTTTACCCCTGTTACCCCTGTTGATCAACAGTTACCCCCAGGGATCAACTTTACCTATAAATGTCAGTACCCAGTTATATCATGTACATTTAGGAAAGAATCCAGGCCTTTATTAAAAGTACCTTATTTTTCGCTCCATAAGACGCACCTGACCATAAGACGCACCTAGGTTTTAGAGGAGAAAAACAAGAAAAAAAATATTCCGAACCAAATGGTGTAATAAAATATTTTCCAAGAGACCACGAAATGCAGCCTGACCATTGCCATAAACGCAGACTGACCATTGCCATAAACGCAGACTGACCATTGCCATAAATGCAGACTGACCATTGACCCCCTGTCCATAACCCACCTCTTCATTCCCACCCATGCACAACCCACCTCAGCACCCCCACCCTTCTCCAACTCAAATCTACACACCCATATTCTTTCGCAACTTACATCTGCATCCCCTGTCTACAACTCACCCCTGTGCCCTCTTTCTGCGACCTCTTTCTGCGACTCACCCCTGCGCCCGCTTTCTGCGACTCACCCCTGCGCCATCTTTCTGCAACTCACCTCTGCGCCCTTTCTGTGACTCACCTCTGCACCCTCTTTCTGCAACTCACCTCTGCGCCCATTCTGCGACTCACCTCTGCGCCCTCTTTCTGCGACTCACCTCTGCGCCCTCTTTCTGCGACTCAGCTCTTCACCCTATGTCTGTTACTCACTTCTGCACCCCCCATCCTTCTGCAAGTCACCTATGCACCCCTGGCCACAACTCACATTTGCACCTTTTTCTACAGCTTATCTCTGCAACCCCCCAACAGCTAAGCTTTGCATCTCCTTAACTCAGCTCCCTCTGTATCTCCTCAGCTTTGCATAAGCCCCCCCCCCAACCTTTCTGCCTTTACATACTCTTTTCACTTGCCAGTGGCAGCTGTGGGATCATCAGGCGCGGGGGGTCGCCATCCGGACATCTGAAGCTCAGCATGTAATGCCACGCCCCCACCTCCTGCCCATGAACACACAGCGCCGGGCACTCCATTGTTTCGGTGCAGAAGCTGGGAGATTCTGTAGAAGCCAGCGGGAGAGATGCGCTCAGGGCTGTCACTAGTAAGCACAGAACTGAGGCTTCTGTGTTTACTAGTAACAGTAGACAGCGCGCTGAGCCTAGATGTCACGGAGGAGGGTAGGCGGAGCCTCCATCAGTTGCTTAGAGTGCGGCCAATCACTGGCCGCTTATGGGGCGCTAGTCTCCGCCCTCCCTCCCCCGGCCAAGTCAAGCCACTGTTTCATCACTACAGGCCTGCCTGGGGGTCTGTAGCTGGGGGCGGTTTGTGTGCGATAGCCATATGTGACGAGACACCGGGACTCGGCAGAGGGGAGGCTTTTTTCGTCCGGAGATGCCGCCCCCCGCAAAGTGCACTGGGCGGGGGGCGGTGCCAGTGGCGGCAGGGGGCAGTGCCATCGGCGGCGGGGGGCAGTGCCTGTCGTATATTCGCACCATAAGACGCAGAGACATTTTCCCCCATATATCTGGGGGAAAAAAGTGTGTCTTATGGTGCGGAAAATACGGTAATCTACTGAGCTGGCAAGAACAAGCTCTTGAGGCAATCTATTCCATATTTTCACAGCTCTCACTGTGAACAAACCTTTCCGTATTTGGAGATTAAATCTCTTTTCCTCTATAGTAGATGTAAAGAGTGCCCCCTTGTCCTCTGTGATGACCTTAAAGTGAATAACTCAATACCAAGTTCACTATATGGACCCCTTATGTATTTGTACATGTTGATCATATCCCCCCTTAATCTCCTCTTCTCAAGAGTGAATAAATTCAGTTCCTCTAATCTTTCCTCATAGCTGAGCTCCTCCATGCCTCTTATCAGTTTGGTTGCTCTTCTCTGCACTTTCTCCAGCTCCCCGATATCCTTTTTGAGAACTGGTGCTAAAAACTGAACTGCATATTCCAGATGAGGTCTTACTTATGATTTGTACAGGGGTAAAATGATATCTCTCGCTTTCTCTGGAGTCCATGCCTCTCTTAATACAAGAAACTATTTTACTCGCTTTGGAAATCGCAGCTTGGCATTGCATGTTATTATTAAAGTGGTTGTAAACCATTACAGACTACTTTTACCTACAGGTGAGCCTAGATTAAGGCTTACCTGTAGGTGCAAGAAATATCTCCTAAACCTACACGGTTTAGGAGATATTTGCAAAAAAGACAGGCACGATGTCTACATGTAGGACAACTGAGCGTGCCGTTTCTAACGGTGATCGTGCCGTGACTGGCGGCTCCCGCGCGCATGCGGACAGTTCCCGCGGCTCCGGACAGTCACAGCGCCGGAGCCGCGATACCCGGAAGTCACTCCGGGAGAGATGACGGCAACGGAGGAGGGGAACAAGGACCGCTGCGGGGGCTTCGATCTCAGGTAAGTAATTCATAATGAGCTAGTATGCTATGCATACTAACTCATTATGCCTTTGTCTTGCAGGGTGATTTTATTTTTTTTCCAGAGGGTTTACTTCCTTTTTAAGTGTATGATCCACTAAGCTTATGATCTGACCACTCTGTTCTTCCTTCCACTATGGTTCTAGTCTTCTAGAATACAGGGGAAGTAATCAGAGAAGCAGCCTGGGAGACACTAAACAGGCCAGAACAATCAACCCCTGCTCCACTGATTACAGAGGAGCCAATACAAAATTTTATCAACCTGCATTAACTAGGTGCTACAGAAGGAAGGTAGGAAAGTTGTAAGGAAGGAAGAAAGAATGGAAAAAAATTAAGGCGTAAAGAAAAGATGTTTGGAAGGAAAGAAGGCAGTGCAGAGAAGGGAGAAAGGAAGTAAGGTAGCAAGCTGGGAATAAAGGGAGATAAGGCATGCAGATCAGCACACAGTAGCTTGCTGTCTGAATACATTAGTGAAAACTCACTTAATACAGCCTGGATGTGTAAGATAAGAAACAAAACTGGGTGCTTATCAGTTGATGGCACAAAGTCACAGACTCCAGAAAGTGTGCTGTCATTTTTTTTCAAACTTCTTGAATGTGAGAGTTGTTGATTACGTGTATTTGATCTAGTTCTACTTTTAGGTAAAAGTTGTAAAATTAACATAGAGCATCAGAAAAGACAAAAATGTGTAGCATGTCAGGTTATTTCAATTAGTGAAGACCTGTACTGCACAAACATGCCACATTGGAGAATTAAAACGGAGTTCCACCCAAAAGTGGAACTTCCGATTTAAGCACTCCTCGCCCCCTTACATGCCACGTTTGGGGGGGGGGGCTTCGGTAGGAGTGGGACTTCCTGTCCCACTTCCTACTTCCACCTACGGACCGCCTAGGTGACTCCTCCTCTCGCCGTAGGCAGCCCCTCCCTCCAGGCGATTGCCTGTCCACTCCTAGAGCGCAGCGCAACTCGCGCATGCGCAGTGCACGCCCGGCCGTGAAGTCGAAAGCTGTCACGGCCGGGTGCCCACAGTGTAAATGGAGGCGCCGGCGGAGAGGGGGAGAAGAGCGACGCTCCGGGCGGCCGCATTGCTGGACCGTGGAGCAGGTAAGTGTCTGTTTATTAAAAGTCAGCAGCTACACTTTTTGTAGCTGCTGACTTTTAATAAACATAAAAAAGCTGTAACTCCCCTTTAAGTGCTTCAGCTATCACAAGTGTTTATCCCATAATAAAAGTCTTCTTTTAAATAGCATTGTTACCCTAGAAATATTTTTTTTATATTATTGAAAACAGACCGGAATCCACCATAGTAAATTACATTCAAGATGTTCAGATTTGTTGTAACATACCTTGCGTTTACGTTTGATGTGTATTTGATGTGTATTTGAGTCAGTTCCACACAAGTAAAAATAATGCAGCCACTATCACACACCCAACTTCTTTTACAGCATTATATAACTTAAAGGCCACGTAGGGTGGAACTTAGAGGGTGGAGCTTGAGTAGGGCATTTTTCTAAATCTCCTAGAGTGGTGCATTTTTTTTTTAAGTCCACTATTCATAGCAATCTGTCTTTACTGCTTATCAAGGCTGTGTAAATCCCAAGACTGGCTAGGCAGGCCAAAATAAGGTAAACTGGCTCCAATACAGTGAAACCTCGGATTGCGAGTAACACGGTATACAAGCGTTTCGCAATACAGGGGGTCCCCGGGTTACAAACAAGATAGGGACTGTAGGCTCGTTCTTAAGTTGAATCTGTTTGTAAGTTGGAACAGATACATTTTTTAAGTGTAGCTCCAGCCAAAAAATCTATTTTTAACCTATTTGGATAGCATAGGGAAGGGTTATCACCCCTGTAACATTTGTTTCGCTGTCTGTGCACCTGTTAAGAAGATTTCACCTCACTTTCCATCCCAATGACAATTAGATTTTGAAAATTTTGGGTTATTAGGGAAACAAGAATTGGTGATAAAGCATCAGTGGAGACACCTTTTTCCCATATTAACTCCTACAGGAGAGAATTTCCCTTCCTAGGGGTAGATTTCCTCTCACTTCCTGTTGTGTCCCTCCGTTTGTAAGTAGGAGTCGTTTGTAAGTCGGTTGTTCGTAAGTAGGGGACCCCCTGTAAAAGCTTTTTTTTTTTTTTTAAATCCTGTCTCAGTTTGAAAGCAATGTCTCGCAAGACAAGCAGGATTCAAGCCGATGGGGTGTGCAGTACTGCATTTCGCAAGAGGTACGGGGCGCCGGTGATGCTCGGAGACACTTGGAGATGCTCGGAGACACTCTGTTCCCGAGCGTCTCGGAGCATCTCGGAGTGTCTCCAAGTGTCTCCAAGTGTCTCCAAGCGTCTCCAAGTGCCCCCGCACCTCTGGCCACATACAGTACTGCATACACCAGCAGTGACTGTGGAACCAATTATCTGAATTTCCATTAATTCCTATGGGAAAACTCGCTTTGATATACAAGTGCTTTGGATTACAAGCATGCTGCTGGAACGGATTATGCTCTTAATCCAAGGTACTACTGTATGGGAATTTTTACTTTATATTAAGCTTTGTAACAGAATTGGTAATTTGCCGAATGATTAGACAGGGAGTAACTGTAACTTCCCCTTACTGAAGAAGACGACGTCCTGACGACACGCGTCTAAGGGGCGGAGCTTACTCAATGATGTCATACCACAGCAATCTCGAAAATTGGATGTTTGCCATGCCATGCAGTTTGCACAAGCTGATTGTGCTTCACTTGTAAGTGTACCTATTTACCTTTATATTATTAAATTCTTTGGAAACGGAGAGCACTAGATGTTACCTTTCTTTTACATATAATATCCTATCAGGCAAGATGATCGAGGTTCTTAGAACCCTATTAAGGAGCCATTTATCCAAGGAGGTCTGTGATCCATAGTATGCCAGGTGTCATCATTTTCCCAGAGGGGATAACTGCTGATTTTTCTCTGATATGAAGTGAGCAGCCCATGAAACTGGTGGTGGAGAACACTCATCCTTGTCTTCACTTTTTTTGGTGAATTGATTTGTGGCAGGATTTTCTTCAATCAAACATTATTTACACAAACTTTTGATATAAGATTTTTTTGTAATAGTGGATTGAATTATTATTATTGATGTTGTACACATTTTGATATATATTTAGTAGCGCAGCATTGAATCAGTCATCATAAATTTGCATGATATTTGTTATATTGTATACTACACAGTTTATTATTCACGTATCATGTTATGTATGGTTTTAGTCATGTTATAAGGCACTCATTTTTTTTACAGGTTGAAGGGAAATCACTTTAAAAGCGGAGTTCCGCCGAAAAAAAAAAAAAAAGTCAGTAGCTACAAATTCTGCAGTTGCTGACTTTTAATATATGGACACTTAACTGCCCAGGGTGCCCGCAATGTCCTCACCTGAAGCCTATCTGTCCCTTGGCTCCGGGTGGAGGCGCCGGCCTCTTCGGTAAGAGAATCAAGAAGTGAAGCCTTGCAGCTTCACAGCCTGGTTCCCTACTGCGCATGTGCAGCGCGTGTGATCTCACTGGTCCCTGCTGTCTTCTGGGACCTATGTGTCTCCCAGAAGACAGCGGGAGGACGGAGGAGGGGCCGGACATAGAGTAGATAGCCGCGAATCCTGTGGCGATCTATGCCCGGAAGTGGGACCAAATACCTGTTTTAGACAGGTATCTGCTCCTCCCCTCCCCCCTGAAAGGTGCCAAATGTGACACCGGAGGGGGTGGAACTCCGCTTTAAGTGACAGCGGCTACTTTAGTAATTATTATTGATTATTGACATTATATTGCACCGATTGATCGTTGTTCAAACTGTAACTTCCCGTTTACCAAACAGGTGCAAAGTTAGAAGCAAAAATGCAAAACAGGATCATGCATTGTAGAATAATGAAATCTGCACAAACATAGACTCATCACAGCAACAGCATCTATGTGGCTCAATCAGGGTAATGTGGCTTCATAGCATCTCTGTAAGACTCTACACACAGCTACTTGCAATTATTTTAAGAGGCAGCATCCATCAAAGTATAGTTCAGGGTAGATCTGGTAACACAGGTAAACAGCTGGAGGGAATCAAAGCCTAAGGTTGCTGTTGCACCCCACTGGAACTTGTGTACTCTGGTAGCAATTGAGGAGGGTCCCCCCACAGAAGCTCGGTCTTTTGGAGAAGCTGCTTTGGCCTAGCTGCCTGCACCCCAGTTCTGACAGTGTAGGGCAGGGATATGCAATTAGCGGACCTCCAGCTGTTGCAGAACTACAAGTCCCATGAGGCATAGCAAGACCCTGACAGCCACAAGCATGACACCCAGAGGTAGAGGCATGATGGGACTTGTAGTTTTGCAACAGCTGGAGGTCCGCTAATTGCATATCTCTGGTGTAGGGCCTCTGACTTGGCTACAGATCATTTTCCCAACTACTGTACTTCTGCTTCATCAGGTGCGGCCCCTCTAAGCTGCTAAGGGGGGAAAGCAGAAAAACTATTCTTCCCTTGGCATGGTCAGAAATCCAACCCAAATTGCAAGCAATTAAATTTAAAAATGACTTGCTAAGCTATTGCCTTGCCAGGCTTCACAAGTTTGTTGCACAATTGCAGCAAGTCCGCATTGCATGACTTCAGATCAACTTTCTTTGCAAACATTCTGCAAGTCTGCTGTAAGTTCTGGTTCAGTTATGTTGTGCAATAGTCATCCCACCAGAGGGGTCACTGTGGCTGAATTTTTATGCTGTAGACTTGCAGAGCTCTTGCTGTAGACTTGTATACACTGCAACTTTGCTCTTGCAGGAGACTTGTCACGTAAATTTGCTACAAATTGGAAAAGTGACAACTAAAACTTGTGCTTTAAGTCCTCTGCAAGTTTACAACTTGCCAGTGAAAATGTGCAGTAAGTTAACAGACTTACAATTAACCACTTCCCGCCCGGCCTATAGCAGAATGATGGCCGGTCGGTGGTTCAGTTATCCTGACTGGGCGTCATATGACGTCCAGCAGGATAACAGCCGCCGCGTGCCTGTGGGGGTGCGCATCGTGGCGATCGGTGGTGCGGTGTGTCAGTCTGACACACTGCAACACTGATCTTGGTAAAGAGCCTCCGGAGGAGACTTTTTACCAAGTGATCAGCCGTGTCCAATCACGGCTGATCACGATGTAAACAGGAAGAGCCGTTGATCGGCGGCTCTTCTGACAGGGGGGGTTCGCACTGATTGTTTATCAGCACAGCCCCCCCTCGGATACCCCCACTGGACCACCAGGATGCCGGCCAGGACCACCAGGGAAGCACCTTACATGTTGATAGCCAGGCAAGTCCCCCATGACCATCCACATGTAAAAATGTATGCACAACATATGCCAATCAGTGCCCACAAATGGGCACTGATTGGCACCCATCATGGCACAAAAACATGTGTGATGCCCAGCAATTCCACCCACCAGTGTCATTAGTGCCACTTCATTGGTGCCACCTCACCGGTGCCCATCAGTGCTGCCTTATCAGTGCCTGTCATTGAAAAAGAAAAGGTACTTATTTACAAAAATAAATAACAGAAACAAAGAAAAACTTTGTTTTTTTTTTCCAAATTTTCGCTCTTTTTTTATTTTGTAATAAAAATCGCAGAGGTGATCACCTTAATGCATCCTATGCAAGCTAACACCCTTGGGAGAGCGCTTCCCAAAACAGGGGTTTGCTCTTGCGGGGAGGAGCCGAGACAGCCGCTGAGGGACCCCAGAAGACGAGGATCGGGGCCACTCTGTGCAAAATGAACTGCACAGTGGAGGTAAGTATGGTATGTTTGTAATTAAAAAATAAAAATAAGAATTTAACCCTTACAACCCCTTTAAGTACAATAATTCTGAATTAAATTTACTGCATTTGCAAGGTTAGATTTTATTCCACCAAGCAATGTAAGCATTTGCAGAACAAGGTGTCCAAGGCCTTATAAGAAGGGCCACTGGGGGGAACTCCTCTAACCTCTTGCCCGCTGCCCCATGTACATTTACTGTGGGGCAGTGGCTCCTGTGCGCAGAATCACATACAGGTACGTGATTCTGGACTTCTGGGTCTGGGGGTGCGCACACGATGTCTGCTAGGACCCAACGATCATTCGAGGCACAGGCAGGACAGTGATCTGCCCATGTAAACAAGGCAGATCGCCGTTCTGTGACAAGGGAAGGCAGTGATCTTGTGTTTCTGCTAAGTAGAAACACGGATCTCTGTCATCCCACAGTAAATGAATCCCCCACACAGTAACCAAGCACTCCCTAGGAACAGATTCAACCCTTTGATCGCCCCTGATGTTAACCCCTTCCCTGAAGGGTGTCATTAGTACAGTGACAGTGCATTTTTTATCACAGATCCCTGTATTAGTGTCACTGGTCCCCAAAAAGTGTGAAAAGTGTCAGTTAGGTGTCCGATTTATCCGCCGCAATCAGGAACGAAAAAGTCTTCTGGACTGCAGCACTCAAAAATAAAAGCCTTTATTTTTAAATAAGGAATCCAAAATACACACTGTACAACGGTACACGTTTCGCACTGTGCTAGTGCTTATTCATAGCAATATCGCAGTCCTGCTATAAGTCGCTAATCGCCGCCATTACTAGTAAAATAAATAAATAAATAAAAATGTCATAAATATATCCCATCGTTTGTAGACGTTATAACTTTTATGCAAACCAATCAATATACGCTTATTGGGATTTTTTTTTTAACAAAAATATGTGGCAGAATACATATTGATCTAAATTGATGAAGAAATTAGATTTTTTACATTTTTTTAATGGATGTGTTTTATAGCAGAAAGTTTCTTTTTTGTTTATAGCGCAAAAAATAACAACCGCAGAGGTGATCAAATACCACCAAAAGAAAGCTCTATTTGTGGGAAAAAAAGGACATCAATGTTTTTTGCGTATAGCGTCGCACGACCGTGCAATTGTCAGTTAAAGTAATGCAGTGCTGTATCGCAAAAAAAATGCCTGGTCATGAAGGATGGGTAAACCTTCTGGAGTTGAAGCGGTTACCTTACTCAAAAAAGGGCCCCAATCAATTAGAAATCTTTTAATATATTTATCTTTTAAAAGTATTCCCAAACCTAATTTTCTTAGTTTTTAGTGCACTATAAAATAGAAAATGATTGAGCTTAGTCAACACTTTTAACTTCAACACACTTTTATTAAATAGCCGATAACAAACATTTAGCGTTACTGTAGCTTTACATTTATAAATTATGTATAGGTAATACAAATAAAGAAATTGATAACTTCCAGTTACGTAGCGACAATCAGAAAATGCTAATTTCACTCAATCGATCGGCACTGATGTCACAAGCGCTGCTGTACAAGACAGAAAGTGGTACTTATTTTATTTCTCCCTTAGTGCACTGACACATGGCACCGCAGTCTTTTATAAGGCTTTGGTCACTTCCGCAGGTGCTACCTTTCATGAAATCCTTGCAGTTTGTATAGTCATCCATATATGGGCAGGCGTTGGCTGGTGAAAAATCAAAAATACATAATATAAATATATCTTAAAAGTAGAGGTTTTATTTCATAAAAATAGTTAACATTCACAAGTATTTTTTGAAATTTTACAAGTAAGATGTTTCCCTTTAGATTTTTATATGTAGCGCTACCCTCCACAGGAGGTCTTTTGAGCCTATTTCCCCTGCTCACAGCATGAGCAGCCAGGCACATGGCATTGTACTGGAAATTTTATAGATAGGCAAATCCTATCCTCATATTGATTAGTGGTTCCAAATTAATAATACCGTATATACGCGAGTATAAGCCGACCCGAATATAAGCCGAGGCACCTAATTTTACCACAAAAAAATTTGAAAACTTATTGACTCACTGTGCCTCACTTTGCCTCACTGTGCCCATGCCTCACTGTGTCCATGCCTGACTGTGCCCATGCCTCACTGTGTCCATGACTAGACTGACGTTTAACATTGGAGTCTATGGAAGGGGTGCCCGGCTTTGAAAACTCTGTGCTCCCCGGCCGTAGGTCGCCCAGACACCAAACTTTGCACACTTGTAGAGGGGAAATTGGGCTACATGTGTGCCAAGCATGGGGTCCAGGGGATCTACAACCGGCCGGTACCGGGTCCCAAAAGTCACTGGAAAAATTACCGTTTAACATGGGAGTCTATGGAAGGGGTGCCCGGCTTTGAAAAATCGGTGCTCCCCGGCCGTACGTCCCCCCTACGCAACAAACTTTGCACACTTGTGGAGAAGAAATTGGGCTACATGTGTGCCAAGCTTGGGGTCCAGGGGACGTACGGCCGGCCGGTACCGGGTCCCCAAAGTCCGGGAGATCAGGCACAAAAGTGACTCGAGTATAAGCCGAGGGGGGCATTTTCAGCACAAAAAAATGTGCTGAAAAACTCGGCTTATACTCGAGTATATACGGTAACTACTGCAGTATGGAACCGACACAAAAGATATACTCCACATCTTTCCAAATAACTGTTCTGCTTTATTATGACGTAATTGAAGGTGTTTTATACACATTATTACGTAGGTATCACATAGTAGGTGAGGTTGAAAAAGGACACAAGTCCATCAAGTCCAACCTATGTGTGTGATTATATGTCAGTAAATATTACAATTATATTTTTATGGTAACAAGGGGCGTAACATAGGCAGGCTAATTCTAATCAGGACCCGAAAGAATGCAAACATGTACTGAAAACAATATTAGTGCCGTGTGCACAGTGAGCGCAGTGTGCAATACATACAAAATAGAATATAATAATGTTTAGAATTTACAAATTTCCTTTACAGCATTTTCGGCATTCTTCTTTTGGCTCAAGAGTCAGTCTAGGGGTTTGTTTTTTAGAGTTTTTATTCAACAGGAACTTTGATAGGGATGGGAAGCATGGGATACCCTAAACTGTAGAACTTGAAGACTTCTAGGCTTCTGGCTGCTCTGTTCATAATGCAAGCTGTATTGCACAACCTTAGGCTGCACTGTGCTGTTTCTTTGCTGACTTGCACAACTCCTGGCTGTATTGTACAGGTCCGGGCTGCACTGCACTGGCTTGTAAGGGAAAGCACCCCACAGTCACTTGTGCACTGTTTTGAAGGATTTAGTACTCACTCAGTCCCAGAATAATGGAGCTTACTCATTCCTGTTCTCCTGGCTCTATCCAGGCTCTGACCCGGGCTTTTTCTCTCTGGTTTCTCTCTCTCTTTGGTAAGCCCCCATCTAAGCCTAACTGAGACCTTGATGTCTTCAAAAATGTCTCCTCTTTCTTTCTGCCCCAGGGCCAGAGCCCTCAGCAGGGAGTCTCCTCTAGAAAGTTGGACCCTGGAACTCTGCACCTTGGCTGCCAGGCCTCAGAACACTTATGGGCTCTCCCTCCACCTACTGGGCTTGCCTCTTAAGAGATTGGCTGGAGATTGATTGGCCAATCAGAGGCTGTCACAGCTATCATGAGTCCCGGGTCCAGATTGTTAGTACAAGACCCAGGGCTCTCGTGAGAGCCTGGTCTTCTGTGCTGGGAGCGTGCTGTGTGGGGCACTCCCAGGACAAAGTGAGATACGCATATATATAGAAAAATATACAGAAAAAAGCCCAATTCCGTGAGGCCTCATATATTTGTGCGTTTGGTGGGAAGGGGTTAAACAGCTCAGGACCCATAGGCTGGTGCCTACTTTGCCTATTCGGTAATCCGGGACTGGTTAAAATCCAACAGAGCTAGACACAAAGCACAAAACAAAAGCAAAAAAACAGCAATAAATGCCGATGGACAACTCAGGCCATCTGTCAGATTTTCAAACAGAAAGTCGGATTTTAACAATTGCTGTCCCATTCATTTATGCTGAGGTGTCCACTATTAGGATTTTGGGTTGCAGGCGCCATTTTTAATTTAAACAATTGTTGTCAAAGCATTCTGTACAGTGTGGACCTAAAGCCCTGTACACACGGTTGGACTTTTGCCCAACAAACTTCGTTTTAAGCAAGTTGGACCAACAATCCGGCTGTGTGTACGCTCCATCGGACAAACTTTTTTTCGTTTGATTTTGTTTTCATCGGACAAAAGTTGGGTCTGCAAACGGACAAACTTTTGCCCAACAAAAGTCCGATGGAGCAAAGTCCGACCGTGTGTACAGGAAACCGATGGACTAAACAACTAAAAATCAACCAACAAGAGCAGAGGTTGACCAAAGGGTGGCGGTAAAGAGCAGAAAAACCATGTGATCTTGCAAAAAGTTTTGGGAAAGTTTGCAGAAAAGTCAGAGCGTGTGTATGCCAGTGGCGGTGCGTCCATATAGGGCGCCGGAGCGGCGCCCCCTCTCGCTCCTGCACCGCCACTGAAAGACAATACACAGATTCATGCAATGCATGAATCTGTGTATTTTCGCCGCTGCCGCGCTGCCCACTATTCAGATGGCCGGCCTCCTGGTGAGTGCCGGCCATATAAATTAGAGTGGTGGCCGGCGGTGGGTGTGACTTGGAAGTGTCTATCAGAGCCAGCGGCTCTGATAGGATTTCCGAATACAGCTCTCACGCTGTATTCGGCTTCCAAAAACTCCTCCAAGGTACGCACGGGGGTGCGTTCCTTGGAGAAGACTGTGGGGGTTTCAGCCAATCAGGTTCACCGGATCTGGTTACCGGTAACCTGATTGGCTGAAGCGACATTGAGGGCGCGAGAAGACATCGAGGACGGCGCGGACCCGAGGAAGGTAAGTGCAGGGCTGGGGGGGGGGGGACAGGCTGCATTTGGGAACAAACTGGCTGTATTATGGGGGACAAACTGGCTGTATATGGGGACACACTGGCTGTATTTGGGGGACAAACTGGCTGTATATGGGACAAACTGGCTGTATATGGGGGACAAACTGGCTGTATATGGGACAAACTGGCTGTATATGGGGGACAAACTGGCTGTATATGGGGGACAAACTGGCTGTATATGGGGGACAAACTGGCTGTATATGGGGGACAAACTGGCTGTATATGGGGACAAACTGGCTGTATATGGGGGACAAACTGGCTGTATATGGGGGACAGACTGGCTGTATATGGGGACACACTGGCTGTATATGGGGACACACTGGCTGTATATGGGGACACACTGGCTGTATATGGGGACACACTGGCTGTATATGGGGGACACACTGGCTGTATATGGGGAACAAACTGGCTGTATTCGGGAACAAAGTGGCTGTATTTGGGAACAAACTGGCTATATATGGGAACAAACTGGCTGTATTTGGGAACAAACTGGCTGTATATGGGGACAAACTGGCTGTATATGGGGACAAACTGGCTGTATATGGGGACAAACTGGCTGTATATGGGGAACAAACTGGCTGTATATGGGGAACAAACTGGCTGTATATGGAAACAAACTGGCTGTATATGGAAACAAACTGGCTGTATTTGGGGACAAACTGGCTGCATTTGGGGACAAACTGGCTGCATTTGAGGGGACAAACTGGCTGCATTTGAGGGGACAAACTGGTGGCGTTTGGGCACAGTGGCTGCGTTTAATGGGCACAGTGGCGGCAATTGATGTTTTTTTTTTTTTTTTCAGTTTGTTTGCGCCCCCCCAAAATCTTTGAGCACCAGCCGCCACTGGTGTATGCTATGGGTGTTCCCGACCAAATCCGTTCGGACAAAAAACCACGGAAAAGTCAGATGGAAGTCCGACCGTGTGTACGGGGCTTAAGACTCTGAGTTCTCCCCAAACAGAAAGAAAAGTATCTGAAATTAAGCGCAGGTCCTGGCAGATGCCAAAAGAAATTCCAGATTACAAATAATGTTGGGTAATGCACTTTGGTAGGCGTGACAAGTTCACATTAAAGTCAAAGTAAACTCCACAAAATACTCGCCTGCACCTTCCAGTGATGTGATGATTACAACCCTTGCCAGTTGCTGTCATCTTCTCCCTGGACTACCTCCAGGTGCTGGGTTTTGGCCACTTTATTGGCCAGCAGGGGATGACATGATCCCACACATGCACATGGGATTCAGTCATTCAAGCATAGCCAGCTTTACATACGGTAGAAGACTGCGAGCAGATAAGTATGTCTTATTGCAGAAGAGATATGGCATGCTTCTTCTGCTATAAAGAGCTGCTTGCCCACAATTTTTAAAATTACAGGTTTAGTTACACTTTAATGGAGAATTTAGAGATAGGATCACTGTTGAGTACATGAAAAGCATATCTAAAGCTAAAACGTTTTGCTTTTGTAGTGAAAGGTTAGAACTTGCCCAGGTGACAAAATACAAGGTTTTAAAGGGAAATCTTCCAATAGTAATGCCGCGTACACACGATCATTATTCACGGCGGTTAAAAAACCGCCGTGAATAATGTCATTAAAAACGAGGGAACGGCTTGTTCCCCACACACGGTCGTTTTTCACGTCGTTTTTTCTCTTGTCGAGAAAAACGACCGTCTGTGGGCTCCGCGGCAGTGTTTCCCTATGGGAAACACTGCCGCGGAAAACATGTCGAAAAAAACAACGAGAAAAATTAGAGCATGTTCTAATTTAGCTCGTCGTTTTTAATGCCGTTTTTCTCGTCTAAAAAAACGGCAGAAAGCCCACAGACTATCGTTTTTTTTGTCGAATGGGAAAAATGTTGTTTTTCTCGACGAGAAAAACGGCCGTGTGTACGCGGCATAAGACTCGTTTCAGTGAAAAATGTCTAGACTCTAATGCCGCGTACACACGGTCGGAATTTGCGACAACAAATGTTAGATGTGAGCTTGTTGTCGGAAAATCCGACCGTGTGTAGGCTCTATCGGACATTTTCTGTCGGAATTTCCGACAACAAATGTTTGAGAGCAGGTTCTCAATTTTTCCGACATCAAAAGTTGTTATCGGAAAATCCGACCGTGTGTACACAATTCAACGCACAAAATTCCTACGCATGCTCGGAATCAATTCGACGCATGCTCGGAATCATTGAACTTAATTTTTCTCGGCTCGTTGTAGTGTTGTACGTCTAAACTTCCGACAACATTTGTGTGACCGTGTGTATGCAAGACAAGTTTGAGCGAACATCCGTCGGAAAAAAATCCACGGTTTTGTTGTCGGAATGTCCGATCGTGTGTACGCGGCATAAGAGGACCTTGTCTACAGGACAGGAAATGATGAAGAAAAATCTCCCCCTTGGGATACAGGTGCAACAAAATAGTCAAAGTGGTTTTGACTATTCCCTACCCTATCCAAAATAATTTAAAAAATGTTTGCTTTTAGTTACACTTTAACCACTTGCCGACCGCATTACAGCCAAATGATGGCTTCAGCACGGCTGGCTAGTTCTGAGAGGCCCTCATATGATGGCCTTCCGTGATCGTGCCCGCCACAGGACGTGGACAGTGCGCTTTGTGATCATAGTGTCCTCACAGATTGAGGAAAAGAGCCAATCAGCAGCTCTTTACCTCATGATCAGCTGTGTCCAATCACAGCTGATCATGGATGTAAACAGAAGCCGGTTACCGGTACTCTGTTCCTCATGCTGACAGCATGAGGAAGGGAGAAGAGAGCCGATAACCGAATTCTATAAAAGGGACATGTACACTGATAATCAGGGCAATGATTATCAGTGTCCTAACTATCAGTGCAGTCCCCATAGTGCCCACCAGTGCTGCCAATCTGTGCCCACCAGTGCTGCCAATCAGTGCCTCCTCATCAGTGTCACCTATTAGTGCCACCTACCAGTGCCTATCAGTGTCGCCTATCAGTGGCCATCAGTGCCACCTATCTGTGCATATCAGTGCCACCTATACGTGTTGCTTATCAGTGAAGCCTCATCAGTGCTCACCAGTGCGGCCTAATCAGTGCCCATCAGTGCAGCCTATCAGTTCCCATCAGTGCAGCCTCATTAGTACACATCAGTAAAGGAGAAACATTTGATAATAAACTAAGAAAACGTTTTTTTTTCAAAATGTTCGGCCTTTATTTGTTTATTCAGCTAAAAATAAAAAACCCAGTGGTGATTAAATACCGACAAAAGAAAGATTTATTTGTGTGAAAAAATGATAAAAATTTAGTTTGGGTACAGTGTTGTATGACCACGCAATTGTCATTCAAAGTGTGACAGCGCTGAAAGCTGAAAATTGGCCTGGGCAGGAAGGGGGTAAAAGTGCCCAGTAGGCAAGTGGTTAATAAACACCCACAAATAAAGGAAATGACATGAAAACTTACTGCAAAGGTTATTTTCACAAGAGTTAGGACATTCTGCACAAGGTTTTCCACTTTTGTATGGGTATTCTGTAGGTTTTCGGTTCCCTCTGTAAAAAAAAAAAAAAAAAAAAAAAAAACAATGCAGATATCTAAATAACATGTTAGAGAAAAGATGTTCAGTGAAGGGAACTCTTAAGGTGTCAGCATACCAAGACATTTTGGACAATTTCATGCTCCCAACTGTGGGAATAGTTTGGGGATGGCCCCTTCCTGTTCCAACATGACTGCACACCAGGGCACAAAGCAAGGTCCATAAAGACATGGATGAGCGAGTTTGGGGTGGAGGAACTTGACTGGTCCTGACCTCAACCCGATAGAACACCTTTGGTATGCATTAGAGCACAGACTGCAAACCAGGCCTTCTCGTCCACATCAGTGCCTGACCTCACAAATGCGCTTCTGGAAGAATAGTCAAACATTCCCATAGACACAATTCTAACCCTTGTGGACAGCCTTCCCAGAAGAGTTGAAGCTGTTATAGCTGCAAAGAGTGAGCCAACTCAATATTGACGGACTTAGACTGGGATGCCATTAAAGTTCATGTGCGTGTAAAGGCAGGTGTCCCAATACTTTTGGTATAATATGTGTATGTGATGTCAGTATCCCAGGAGGCAACGTCAGGAGGAGACTGAAACATCACCTAGGCAAAAATGGAGGACAGGGGCAAACAAAAAAGAGAAAAATAAAGTAAATAAAATAAAAATTACAAAAAATGTCCTTTCTCAACAGTAGAGGGGGTGTTAGACTGGTGCAAAGAGAGAGAAATAAGGATTTATTATCTGTGTTGTATTTTCTAATATTTCATCTTTTTTGTTTTTTTAGAGCGCTTTTTTGTCTACCTGCTTCACTGAATTTAAAAACAGCAAAAACCTCTATCTGTCTCAAAAAAATAAAGATATTAAATGAATTTGGTAACAGTGTTGCATGACTGAGTAATTGTCCTTCAAAGTGTGACAGCGCTGAAATCTGAAAATTTGCCTGGGCTGGAGGAAATAGCTGTAAATAACGTCATCTTGCTTTCTACTAGATGCATCAATGGGACAAACGAAAGAATATACAATGCTGTGAAAAAGTATTTGCCCCCCTTTCTGATTTTTTTTTGCATATTTGTCACACTTAAATGACTCAGATCATCAAACTAATTTTATTACTACACAAAGATAATCCGAGTAAATACAAAATGCAGTTTTTAAATGATGGTTTAATTTATTGAGGCAAAAAAGCTGTCCAAACCTGCCTGGCTTTATGTGAAAAAGTATTTGCCCCTAAACCTAATAACTGGTTGTGCCACCCTTGGCGGCAACAACTGCAATCAAGCTTTTGCGATAACTGGCAATGAGTCTTTCTGTGGAGGAATTTTGGCCCACTCTTCTTTGCAGAATTGTTTTAATTCAGCCACATTGGAGGGTTTTCCAGCATGAATGGCCTGTGTAAGGTCATGATACAGCATCTCTATTGGATTTAAGTCCGGGCTTTGACTAGGCCACTCCAAAACCTACATTTTGCTTTGTTTGAACCATTTGAAAGTGGACTTGCTGTTGTGTTTCGGATAATTGTCCCGCTGCATAACCCAAGTGCACTTGAGCTTGTGGTCACAAACTGATGGCCGGGCATTCTCCTTTAGAATTTTCTGGTAGAGCTCAGAATTCATGGTTCCATCAATTATGGTAAGTTGTCCATGTCCTAAAGCTGCAAAGCAGCCCCAGACCATCACGCTACCACCACCATGTCTGACTGTTGGTATGATGTTCTTGTTATGAAATGCTGTATTCGTTTTATGCCAGATGTAACAGGACACACACCTTCCAAAAAGTTAAATTTTTGTCTCATCAGTCCACAGAATATTTGCCTAAAAGTCTTGGGGGTAATCAAGATGTTTTTTTGGTAAATGTGAGATGAGCCTTTGTGTTCTTTTTGGTCAGCAGTGGCTTTGGCCTTGGAACTCTCCCATGGACGCCATTTTTTCCCAGTCTCTTTCTTAGGCCCCTTTCACACTAGTGCTTCTTCAAAGTCGCATGATTTTACCACGATTTCACGTCCGCGATTTGGCCGCGATTTGCGGCTGCGATTTCAGGGAATGCCTGTGTAAGTGGCATCAAAATCAGACCAAAGTAGTGCAGGGACTACTTTGAAGTCGGAACGACTTAAAGTCGTACTAATATGAATGGTTGTCATTGGAAATCATGGAAAATGACTTTTCATGCTACTTTGCCATCACAAATCTTGGGACAAGTCGTATAAGTGTGAAAGGGGCCTTAGGGTTGAATCATTAACACTGAGGCAAGTGAGGCCTGCAGTTCTTTAGATTTTGTTCTGGGTTCTTTTATGACCTCCTGGATGAGTCATCGTCATGCTCTTGGAGTAATTTTTGTAGGCTGGCCACTCCTGGGAAGGTTCATCACTGTTCCAAGTTATCTCCATTTGTGGATAATGGCTCTCCCCATGGTTCACTGGAGTTCCAAAGCCTAAAGCCCCATACACACTATCAGTTTTTCTGCAGGTTTTTGTCTTCAGGTTTACCAAAACCATCTAATATGAGGTCAAACCTTAAGAGTTTCAATTCGTAGGCAATCAGGCAGGCCCTTGCACTACATGGTTTTGGTAAACCTGAAGACAAAAACCTGCAGGGAAACTGATAGTGGGTATGGGGCTTTAGAAATGGCTTTGAAACCCTTCCTAGACCGATACATGTACATAACTTTGTTTCTAATCTGTTCTTGAATTTTTTTAGATTGTGGCATGATGTCTGGCTTTATGTGATCTGTTAGCGTGCTTCGCTTTGTCAGACAGATTCTATTTATGTGATTTCTTGACTCAACAGGTCTGGCAGTAATCAGGCCTGGGTGTGGCAAGTGAAATTTAACTCAGCTTTTAAAAAATTGTGGTTAATCACAGTTCGTTCACGATTCAGTATGGGAGGGGCTAATTACTTTTTCACATAGGGCCAGGCTGGTTTGAACAGCTTTTTTCCCTTAATAAATTAAATAATAATTTAACGACTGCATCTTGGATTTCCTCGGGTTATCTTTGTGTAATATTAAAATTTGTTTGATGATCTAAATCATTTAAATGTGAGAAATATGCAAAAAATAAATAAAAAATCAGGAAGGGGCAAATACTTTTTCACAGCACTGTATTTTGCTACTTTAGGCATTCTAAGCCACTTTAGTTCCCAGATGGAAGAACAAATTTCAGTTATCATAATGTCAGAGAAAGCCTGACCCTAATTTACTATGGTTTTCATGATTAGATCACATTGGTTTAGGCCGGGTTCACACTAGTACGACAAACGCTCCGACATTGGGAGCTCATGTCGCATGACGTGTAAAAATCAATGTTTCCCTATGAGAGCTGTCTTAACTGGTCCGACACAAGTCGGTCCGACTTTGAAAATGCTCCCTGTACTACTTTGGTCCGACTTTGATCCTACTTCAGCCCATTAAATATCATTGAAGTTGAATCAAAGTAGGATCCGTGTCCTTACCATCCGACTTTTGACATCCGACATGGTGATTTCAGCAGCAGTAAAAGGAATTTATCTCACCCTGGGATTGTTTTGATTGGTCAAACAAGTCAGACTATCACAAAGTCGGATCAAAGTAGTATCCTGTTCATTCACGTGGGATGGATGTCGGACCAATGTAGGACTGATGACGCAGAGCAAAGTAGGATGAAAGTTGTATGACTGTCGTGTCGTACAAGTGTGAACCCAGCCTGAACCATGTTTCAACACTCCTATTATGCCGTAAATTAAAGAGAATGTGTAAGGCCCCTTTCACACTAGCGGACCGCATGTCCGCTTTTTCATCCCTCCGTTTACGGATGAAAAAGGGACATACATTGGTCCCTATGAGATTGCGGGTGTCAGCGGATCTCCTGCGTGTCCGCAATCCCCCGATTCTGCAGACGGAGGAAAATCCTATTTTTCTATCCGTCTGCAGAGCGGATCGGATGAACACGGACAGACGGTCCATGTTCATCCGATCCCCCCATAGGGGAGAGCGGAGATCTGACAGGGCGGTCCCTGCACAGTGTGTGGGGCCCGCCCTGTCATCCACCGGCTCAGCGGGGATCAGCGGAGCGATCCCCGCTGAGCAAGCGGAGGTTCACGGATCTGTCCCGTGTGAAAGGGGCCTAAATCTTTGGGGCAGTGGTCACCATGTGCACCCTTCGCTGCCCTGACCAATCTAAGTATAGACAATAAGCAAGGAAGGTGTACTTTTACTTTCTCAGGGTCACTAACTCGAAAGGTAACCACACTTTATTCGCACCTGCCTCTAGTGCCAAGCCTTTTGGCTGGGACCAGAGGATTTTTTTATTCCTGGCTGAAGGACCTGCCATGGTATTTCAATATAACACCAGCACTAAGCCACTTCCCCTTTCCCTTTTTTTATGTTTGTTTGTCACTGCACTTTTTGCACAGCACTGTATGCATTTTCTCACTCACCAATTAGTAGGGTGCAGGTCCTTGGCCTGCCCTGAATGTGGCCTTCTGGTCAGGTCCATGGGGTCTCCCTTCGGAGGATCCCCACCTAGTACTTGGGTTGGCCTGTTTCGGCAGGCCTTCCAAAGAAAGGGGTCTGCCTGGTTTCGGCCAGGTGGACCAGTAAGTACATCAGTCCCTGTCAGGTGCCTTGTGCCCCAAGGGATCAGGGAAAGGGTCCTTTCTCTTTGGAGAAGGACCATGTGTACACCCCGTGCACTTTTTTTGTGTTCTGATTTTTGTGTGCACACTTTTTTTTTTGTTACATTTTTGTGAGTGTTTCACTACACAACATAAAAAAATAAAAAAAAACACCACCAATAAACTCTATTTCATGATTGCTTTTTTTTTTATAATACTTACGCTGGGCAATAGTGGCACACATAGTTATACTTGTTGACCAGGTTTGGACATTCAGCAACACCACATCCTATGATACCGGAAGTGCCCCACATCAACTAGGAAAAAATACAAAAAATTTTTTATAGAAATGAATGCTCTCAGACACTTCACACTTCTAAGTTTTCTGTGGTGCATCCTATAAAAAGTAATAATTTCTTAATCTAAACACGTTTTTACAACCTCTCCTGAATGATTTAACTTGACAGATAGTAACCCACGTTTAAAATGTCCGTTTTGCCGCGTTTAGAAGCGTTGCAAAAAAAAAAAGATTTTTATATTTTTTTTCAAAATAGAAAAAAACGAAAAACGCCTATAAACTAAATGCGGGTTACCGCGTTTAGCTGCGCTTGGCGTCTGAAACGTCGGAAACTTCGGCGTCTGAACTAATTACTGTAGCTGCTACCTTTTAATATAAGGACACTTACCTGTCCGGGGATCCAGCGCTGTCCTCACCCGAGCCAACAGCTAACTAAGAGAAACCGGCAGTGAAGCCTTGCGGCCTCACAGCCAGTTTCCTGCTGTGCATGCCCCACCTGCGCTGCACTTTCTAAATGGTCCCTCGGTCTTCTGGGACCTGTGATGTGTCCCAGAAGGCTGTGGGGGGGGAAGGAGGGGGGATAAATGTCCACTCAGAACGCAGCGGTGATCTGACTAGAATTGGGAGTGAGTACTTATTAAAACCAGGTACCCGCTTCCCCCTCGCCCCCAAGAAATGCCAAATGTGGGCCGAGGATGCAAACAAGCGGAACTTACCCTTTTGGGTAAATTTTCGCTTAAAAAATTTAATAATAAACAGTGGTGCGATTTGTCATGCTATTTGACTGTTCCAAATTGCATGATAAGTCGCACCCCATTGCTGTTCATATCCCCACAATTATGAAAAAGTTTCCTGCAGTACTTTTTATCGATTTCATTGCACCTTGCAAAAAAGACTTCTGTTAAATTAAGTCGCAAGACGGGATGAAAACAGCAGTGCAAATCGCACTGATGCGCAGCTTTGAAATTGTGCGATTTCAAAGCCGCACCGGTGTGAACCAAGGCTAATTTGTTTTTTATCTGCCTGGATTTCAACTTTCAGTGAAACAATTGCTTTGGCTCGTATGGTCAGTTGTGATAAAAGTCAAACAATGGGGGATTTACTAAAATTGGAGCGTGCAAAATCTGCTGCAGCTATGCATAGAAACCAATCAGCTTCCAGGTTTTATTGTCAAAGTTTAATCGAACAAGCTGAATTTAGAAGCTGATTGGCTACCATGCACAGCAGCACCAGATTCTGAGTTCTCCCGTTTTAGTAACTCTCCCCCTGTGTGTGTGATGCATTTCTCATCACACTTTTAATTTTCACAGTCTTTTATATGATCCGTAAAGTTTGCGCTTTGGTGAAACATTGCAATTAAAGTGTTAATGCACTCTCACTATGAGTTATGGAAATGAACATCTTCCAGAACCAGGGTGGGATTGTCACCCTGCTAGCTGTGCTCTTTGGCACAGGTGTATGAATCACAAAAGTGGCTGCGCAGAATTACGTACAAACAGTTCATAAACTGTAAGTATATTTCTAGTTTATCCTCTTCCCGCCGAGAGTAAGCATATATGCGGCCTCGGCTTTAGGGGGTTATACCGGGATGATACACGCAGCTGCAGGCATCATCCCGGTACCGTTTTTTTAGAGCCAGCGGTCAGCTTTCCAGGGATAACAACCGATGCGGCTGTTATCCCGGAGGAGCGGGAGGGGACATCCCCCCTCCCGCCGCCTTCCGCCGCTCTTACTGGGGCTCCCGTCCAACCGGGAGACCCGATCCACAATGCGCCACTTCCGGCGCCTAGAGATAGCCTGGCACGATGCCGGAAACGGCTTTGTTCCAGTCTTCTCTCTGTAAATACGGAAGCGACGTCACAACGTCACTTCCGGTTTACTCGGCTGACAATGGCGCCGGATTTTAAAAAATATACAGTATTCAGAATCGCCGTTTTTGGTGATCTGAATACTTTGAAGTGCAAAGGAGGAATTGGAGGTCTTTTAGACCCCCGATCCCTCCCTTAAGAGTACCTGTCACCACCTATTACTGTCACAAGGGATGTTTACATTCCTTGTGACAGCAATAAAAGTGATCAATTTTTTAATTTTAAAACAGAATGTAAAAATATAAAAATAAATAAGAAAAAATAAAAAATTTAAAGCGCCCCCCATCCCCACGAGCTCTCGTAGCAAAGAAAACACATACGGAAGTCGCGCCCGCATATGTAAACGGTGTTCAAATAACACATGTGAGGTATTGCCATGATCGTCAGAGCGAAAGCAATAATTCTAGCACTAGACCTCCTCTGTAACTCTAACCTTAACCGTAATTTTTTTTTAAAGCGTCGCCTATGGAGATTTTTAGGTACCGTAGTTTGTCACCATTCCATGAGTGCGTGCAAATTTAAAGCGTGACATGTTTGGTATCTATTTACTCAACGTAACATCATCTTTCACATTATACAAAAAAAAATGGGCTAACTTAACCGTTTCATTTTTTTTTTAATTCATGAAAGTGTATTTTTTCCAAAAAAGTTGCGTTTAAAACACCGCTGCACAAATATCATATGACATAAAATATTGCAACAATCGCCATTTTATTCTCTAGACTCTCTGCTAAAAATATATATATAATGTTTGGGGGTTCTAAGTAATTTTCTAGCAAAAAATACGGAATTTAACTTGTAAACACCAAAGTTTTCTCGACGGGATTCCTGGCAAGCTTGTCTTGCCAAGTCCTGTGTACACACACAACCATTCAAAAGAACCGCCATTCTTTTGAATGGCAAGAGCACGGTGACGTCATCGACTATGACGAGCCAGCGCTCCTCACATTCGATGCCGTCGCCGCCATCTTGCTACACCCCACACTAACCTTGTATGCTACCGCGCATGCGTCAAAGTCTTTTCGAGCATGCGCGGGTTTACCTTGGACAGGTAAGCATACAGACGACCGGGTTTCTCGGCAGGAAAACTCTGCCGAGAATCCCGACGAGAAAAATAGAAAGCAGGTTTTCTATTTTTCTGGTCAAGATTCCCGCCAGTTTTCCTGTCGAGAAACCATACACATGAACGGCTTTCTCGGCAAAAAGCTCTCCCAGCAGTTTTCTTGCCGAAAAACCGGTCGTGTGTATGAGGCTTTAGAGGCCAAGATGGCAGCTTCCGTGGCTGAAAACAATAGGAGAGTTTACTTCCACTTTAAATTGTTGGCTGAAGTTCAGCTATAAGAAGATCAGTGTCCATACAGTTGAGTAGCAGACCCTACATTACATTATTTTAACCCTACCTGAGTGTAGTGTCCGACCTCTGCTCCATTTACTGATCCAACTCCAAAACTAAAGTCCACGATTTCACTGAACCAGCAGTCAGTCACAATGTCCCAGGGCATTTTGTATGGTGACAGAAATATATTTTCACCACACCTCATATCTGATAACGGACAATGAAATAGAAGTTAATTAAACAACTCAAAATATCTTCTTCTTGGGTTGGGTGGGGTTCTTGGGCTCCCTTGACTTCTAACAGCAACAATTCTGGTGAGAAGGTTTTGAAGAAAGTTTCTACTCAAAGAAGTATGGAGAGGTTGCTTTTGCTGACATCCTCTTTTGAAAAATATCACTTACAGTATCTCACAAATGTAAGTACACCCCTCACATTTTTGTAAATATCTTATTATAACTTTTCATGTGACACCACTGAAGAAATGACACTTTGCTACAATGTAAAGTAGTGAGTGTACAGCTTGTATAACAGTGTAAATTTGCTGTCCCCTCAAAATAACTCAACACACAGCCATTAATGTCTAAACCGCTGGCAACAAAAGTGAGTACACCCCTAAGTGAACATGTCAAAATTGGGCCCAAAGTGTGAATATTTTGTGTGGCCACCATTATTTTCCAGCACTGCCTTAACCCTCTTGGGCATGGAGTTCCCCAGAGCTTCACAGGTTGCCACTGAAGTCCTCTTCCACTCCTCCATGATGACAACACAGAGATGGTGGATGTTAGAAACCTTGCGCTCCGCCACCTTTTGTTTGAGGATGCCCCACAGATGCTCAATAGGGATTAGGTCTGGAGACATGCTTGGCCAGTCCATCCCCTTTACCCTCAGCTTCTTTAGCAAGGCAGTGGTCATCTTGGAGGTGTGTTTGGGGTCGTTATCATGTTGGGCCCAATTAGTCAATTAGCCAGTTCTTTGGCTTTAGCCCATTCAGGGGTCACTTTAATGAGCTTAAAGCAATTCAAAGCAATTCAGGGCTTAGATTGACACCCCTTAGTTACTAAAGAGTTAAAAAAAAACAAAAAACATTGGATTGTAGTAATGGGCAATTGGTAATAAACATATAGTGTACAGGGTGAACCAAATAACAAATAGTGTACAGGGTGAAAAAAAAACTAAACATCTAGAACCGACTAGTGGATTTGTCCAGTAATCTTAGTGTGCTGTTACACATGTTGTGACAATTTATATACCGGTAGTTAAATTTCCTAAACTAGTGTTTTTTTTTACCTCTGCAAAGTTGGCTATTATACTGCCATCTTGTGGTTGATATGGTCACTGCACCAGCTTTTTCTGTGTTCCTTTCTGTGTTCCGCCAACTTTATGATGTATACTTTCTTTGTGTGTCCCTGCTTTATTGCAGGGACGTGCGGTGAGGTCAGTGGCTGGTGAGGCACTGGCTAGTATCAGAGCCAGATACACACAGGTTACTTAAGCCACGATCATTAGAGCATGAACAATAATTCTACCACTAGACCTCCTCTGTAACTCTAAACATGTAACCTGTAAAAAAAATGAAAGTGTTACCTATGGAGATTTATAAGTACTGAAGTGCTTCCCTGACTGCACGTCCCTGCTTCATTGTGCATATGGGACAAGGGATGGCCACTTGTCTAGGTCTAACATACAAAGTTTTTTTTTTACTAAAGGCAAATCCACTTTGCACTGCAAGTGCACTTGGAAGTGCAGTTGCTGTAGATCCGAGGGGGACATGCAAGGAAAATAAAAAAACAGCATTTTAGCTTGCACATGATTGGATGATAAAATCAGCAGAGTTTCCCCTCATTTCAGATCTTCCCCTCAGATCTAAAGCGACTGCACTTCCGAGTGTAAATTGTGAAAAAACAATCAGCGCCAAAAATGTTAATTAAATAACTTCCTCCTATAACTGGGTAAGCTATATAGATATACCCTTACATGTGATTGCACAGCTGCTGAACACTTACATGTGATTGCACAGCTGCTGGATTAAATATTGCACTTCCGAGTGCACTTGCAGTGCACTTGTAGTGCAAAGTGGATTTGCCTTTAGTAAATCAACCCCCAATGTGCTCACATCTGGGAACACATTACCGTTAGGGTGACCACATTTTTAAACTACCATTCAGGGACACCCCCCCCCCTTCCCAAAAATCAGCTTGTGCTGTAACGAATCACAGCACAGTGATTGGTCACAAGAGGTGGGATTTATGATTTCTCCAATCACAAGCAGGGGGCGGGGATTGTGCTCCTCCAGGCATTCCCGGCCAGGACAAGTACTGTCAGTGGGTAAAACGGTGATGTGGTGGCCTTTTTCAGGGGCATCAGATCGACCCGGGGGGTGGCTGTGTCAATTTCATTCCGGGACACTGTATTGTCCTGGAATGAAGGTGCCCGGGACAGACCTGCAAAATGCGGGTACTGTCCCGGGCAATCCGGGACACGTGGTCACCCTAATTGCCGTGTTTTGACCTGCAAATACTGTCTTTTCATTCATCTGCCACATCTTGTCTGCTATACCTTGTGCTGCTTTCAATAAAGATCCATGCTGATGAAGATGGTGTTTGGTGAGTTCAGCTATCTGATAAAGATTGTCCTTGGTGAGTATATATGCTTATACAGGCCAAGCATAGAGGTCCCAGCAAGGAATAAGTCACTTTTATAACAGTTGGAGTCTCCCCCCTGGATTGAAGGTTCATAACCTTAATGCATGCTACCAATCTCTGTAGGCCTAGGGCACCATTATAGGAATCCCCTAACCACTCTACGATGGGATTGACATTTTTGAAACTAGTCATTGCAAACCCCATTTCCCCATACAGCCAGCTGCCATGGAAAATCACCCCTCTTTTACCCTGTATATAGGAAGGGAGGGGGTTACAACTACTTCCTGCCTCTACACATCTCACAATGAATGGTTCTACCAACCTACCCAAACCACCTTTCATCTCCAACCTCAACCTGACCTACATCAGCAAATTGTTGAGTTATTTCCTCACACTACACTTCTCTTTTTTAGAATTTGTTTTTCTTTTTCTTTAAATTGGATGTAAACCCTCCATACACCCAGTGAAGTGAAGAGCCTCAGATGATACACAGAGATGAACAAAATCTCCCTACATAGATTTTACATGTATATCTGCTGTCTTTACATTTATATACTGTTTAGAAAGTTCAGATCGTGTTAGGAGATTTTCTCTTTCTGGTTAACACAGAGTGTGATGTATGGGCATACAGCCAAGATAGCAAAAATTGCTGATTGAAGGAAAGGCACACACCCCCTCTCATCATAGGCAGAGACTCTCAGAGGTGTTTTGTAATAGGACCTGCTCTCTGCTAATCTATTTTAACAACCTCACTGGACAGAAGATTCAGGCTGCTTTTCACTAAAAAGTCTGAGAATTTGTCAGGAGTTATCAGGCTGATAACAGAGGAACGGGTCAGGAGAGAGCTACGGGACTTAGCTCATTGAAGAGAGATAACGAAATACTGCAGATATACGTGTAGCAGGCCCCTCTCCACTCCCCTCTTGAATTCGGCTCGCAATGTCTCTGGTCTAGGGGTATTTGATAGGGGAGGGAGCGGGTGAGCTACGCCTGGCTTCCACCATGGGTGTGCATGTGGTATTAGCAATGTCTCTGTTGTTTTATTACCTTCGGGTCTGTGCTGTGCATTGGGATCCTCCCTCCAAGAGTCACCGTGAACTTCGTCTGCTAGGAACTGAGCCCCACACCATTAAAGTGCAACACTCCTTTATTTTAGAACATAACATGGACTTCCTTGGAGACAGAACAGAAAAGGAGGTGTGAGTGCGAATAGGCCCAGACACAATTGAGTTCTCCACTCTCTTCCCTGAGAGTGGGCTATGGTCTCCGCACGAGGGAAAAACTCCTTCCGGGCGGTCACCGACAAGAGACTCACCCGTCACCGGCAGTCTGCTGCACCGGGTCTTCAGATGAGGAGCTCTCCCCGGTCCATTGCGCCCCCTTGGATTCAGGCATCCATCCCCAGAGTACCTTAGGATCTCCTTCCCTCGCGGAGCTCAGTGTTGGGCACTGAACTCCGGACCTCCATCCGAGTAGAGTACCTCACCCCAGGCTAAAGGTGCCTGGGATGGAACACGACCTCCGACGGTCCTCCAGGCCTAAGCCCCCTAGAGGACCGACACGAACCTCCGTCCGCAGGCTGAAGGTGCCTGGGACTTCGACCCTTGACCAAGATGGCCACTCCCCTTTATACCCTCCCCGGCATGCACAGCGGGTTCCCCGCCCCACTGCATGGCTGCCGGGAGAGGACAAAAAGGAGGAACGATCCAGTAATGTTTCGACCCCAACCCAGGGCAACAGCGCCACCCACTGGGCTGCGGGGAATTACACATCACCAATGTCTTTGCCAAGTTCAAATTTACACCCGGGAAAGTACCTACCCGCTACATACATGTAGCGGGGTATTCCCCTTTAATCCCTCAGAGACCATGTTACCCAGTAGACAATGGGACACCCAGGGTGCTTTGCTCCGCACAGAGACTCCTGGGGTGGGGTTTATAAGGGAGAGGCGGAGCCCACTCTTTCTCTTTGGAACACCGCCCTGCTTGCAAGAGGATCCCTGTGTGAACCTGCTGCTGGTACAAAGCCTGAAGCCTGGGCTTTGCACATCTCCAAAGAGCCCTCTGCCAGTCTAGCGGAACCTGAGAGACATCTTTTCATCCTTGCTGTACTGTACCAGGAGGACCGAAGACCCGGATGTCGATGGATCCATGTGCCTAGACGCATCGGCAGAGGAGAGGGACTGGGACTGGTCCGGTTGGTGAGAGAGCACTTGTTTACAGACAAAATACTGTATCTCTACTACCCTGTTGGATTACAAAGTTTTGTTCATCAAGTGCACCACCGAGTTTTGCTAGCGAAGATTCCTTTACAGAACTTCCATTTAGTTCAGTCAGGCCTGACTGCATAGGTAGACATTGCTGGGCGTCAGTCTGCCCACGAGGGGAAGTAGCTGAAAAAGGGTATTGGTAGAGTTGCATAGCAATACATGTCTATTCTGCTTGTTTGAATACTGTTTATTGCAGGGAGTTGCAAGTAGCTATATATATATATATATTCTTGTTTTAACAGTCTTGAACACCTTACAGTATTGTTATGTGTTACATCATTGCAGGGCTCTGCATGTGTTATTGTATGCTGTGCTTTTATCATACCTTTATTTACAGTAAAAGCTTTATAATTAAGTATATTGGTTTCTCTGTGTCAATTACTGTGCTGCTTTATCACTGTGTGCTTTATTGTGGTAGTGTGTCATAGAGAATTACAGAGGGATTGTGATTTCATTATCCCCTAGACTAACTGTGCCATGAGAGGCTAGAGTAGATTGCCGGGGGTTGACAGTGCAGTGTACAGGGCCCGAAACAATACCAGCGGCCCTCTTAAGTTGGGGGTATCGCTATATACAGTATGTGCAAAGCTCAAATTTCATGAATCAGGTTTACATCCACTTTAAGATTCTATTTTTTTATATTCCTTTTGAAACCATAGCACATGATTACATATTTAGAAAATACAATATAAAAAGTGCATTGTAAACAAAAGATGGTCCAAATTATTATATGATACTTCAAAAAAAGTTTCCTCCATTATCTCCATTAGGCTAGGAGCACCAATATCCCCTAACCCCCCTGCTATGGGATCTACATCTTTTCAACTAGTCACTGCAACCCCCATCATCCCAGCCCGATACTATGGAACCTTCCCTTGTTTACCCTGTAAATAAGAAAGGAGGGGGTTACAACTATTCCTAGTCTCTACACATGGCAAAATTAAAAGGAGAAGTATGGGTTTATAAAAATAATAAACCTACATACCCTCTTCAATGCTAAAGCTGTCACATGTGGGCTTTAAGACCTGAGAATCACATGAGAGAACTGAGCAATCACGTGACCACTGATTGCCCAGATCTTGGTTTGCTGGGAGCGGAGAGCAGAGACTGTCAGTCACTGGTCTCTGCTCTCTTCCTCAAGCTCCCACTGGAGCTCCGGGCTGGGGAGGGTGTAGGTGCAGCTAGCTCCGGATTTAAGCCATGCGTTGATAGGTCAGCTGTCAAATAAGCAGCTGGGTGGATCCTGGCAATGTTCTCGGGATCCTTCCCTAGCCTGGAGCAGCTCCACCCCATCAGGTGCTAGCGGACAATAGCCCACCATCAGATGACTCTGGGTTACAGGAGAGCAAAAGTTGTCTTGAGATGGATTTAATTGGTGCTCCTGTAGGACCAGAACAATTTTCAGATCATGGGATATCATGCAATGAGGTACAGGGGAACACTGTTATTCCAGTGAAGGAGTATAGTGAAAGGTTTAGTAGTAATGTAAATACCATCTGAAGTCTAAAAAATAGAAAGGGAGGGTAGGATGGGAAAGAAAGAGGGGGGGGGGGCAGTAAACTGGCCATTTGTTTAGAAAGTTTGGAGACTCCTGCTATGGTATGGACATCATTAATGACTTTATATTGGTGCATTTTTAAACGTTGCTTTTTGTTGCCGCATTACACCATCTTAACTTTTCAGTGCCTTACTTTCATTGTCCTATTCATGTCACCCCGTAAGCAGAGCTTCACCTGCATCTAGGCCTCACTACAGCTTTACTGAAGTTATACAGTTTAAAACGGTCCAGAATTAGCAATCTAGCAGCAAATCTATAGTCAAATAGACACCCAAGTGAACCTTCAGTTTAAATCAGCTAAACAGACCACACCCACAGAGTAGAAATGCATGTGTAGCGGGGGTTTGGGTTTAGGAGGACTTGGTGGTGTACTATTCTCCTTGACCTGTGGGTGGCGATGTTCCCGCAGGTCGAGGTAGAATCCCTGCCGCAGTGCTGTCCCTTTTTGTCCCGTATCGGCGATAGTACAGCGGGGCGGGGAACCTGCTGTGACGTCACGGAGGAGATAAAGGGGAGAGACGCCCTCGCCACGAGGTCTTCTGCATCCCGCGCCCAGGCACCTTAGGCCTGGGTGCCGGTGGTCCGGAGTTCCAGCCCAGGCGCCCATGGCCTGGTCAGAGCAGTGTTGGCGTCCATCTCAGGCACCTTAAGCCTGGGGTGAGGTACTACACCGGAGGCCTGGGGCCCAGTGACTTCGACTGGGCTCTGCAAGGGCGGATGAGTCCGAGGGACCCTGAGGTGGATGGGGCCCGTATCTAAGGTGAGGAGGCCGGAGAGGTTACCCTTCTGAAGAGCCCGGAGCAGCATCAACCCGGTGACGGAGGGGCCTCTGGTAACTCCCTTGGAGGGACATCTTCCCCCTGACAGGGGCCACAACGCAGCGAAGGTACTCCAGTTCATGTGTCGAGAGTCGCTGGTAGAGACTCCAAAGATTCAAGTTTCTCTCTAGCCGATGGCTGTAGCAACCACTGGTGAAACCACAGTGGTTTAGATTGATTGTTAGGACTGTGCCTCGACCTGCTCACCCCACCGTATTGAACTGTTTTATGGGTCCCAACCAGTCGGCTGGCAAAGGACTGTTTATTTGTGTGCTATAATAAACAAGTGTTGGACCCTTATCGGTGTGTGGTACTCTGGTTAATGGGAGCGAAGGGGTGTGTCAGCACAACAGACTTGGCTCTTAAAGAAGCACACAGGCCCGAGGAGAACAACAGGTACTGGCCTTCACCTCACCCGCTGTAATGGGAAGGACATGGGCCGTAGCGCATCTCACTCTCTCGTACAACATACCCCTAGACCAGAAAGAGGGAGTGAGGCTGCTACACGTGGGGGCTCGTAAGTCCGGGATGATGTGTGTTTTGACTATGGAACTGAGAACGGATGTGTGTGAACCTCACTGCCCGGAGGAGTTCCGAGTGGGTCGGCCATGTTATTGGCCAAAGTGCATCCATGCTCAAAGTCGTGGACATGACCCTAAGATGGGAAAGGCCCATGCGGAAGAGTGAGAAGAGGGAGAAGTTCAGCCGCGTGACGTACTACATGTGGGGGCTTTTACTGCACTGCGCCATAAGGCACCCTGTGACTGCGCAGTTCATGGGCGGAGATTGGTGGAAGCCCGCAAAAACGTGCAAGTTGTGGGAGGAGTCTGGCCATGTGAGGAGCTACATGTGGAGACTCCGGCGCAAGGTCAGTGCGTGATGGAGCAGCAGATAGTCGGGATGACCTCAAGTTCCCCGTGGATTCCGGTTCCCTACCCCACGAAGATGACTGCTTTTGCTGCTCCCCTTACAGACACGGGGATAAGACTTAGACCCCAAGGGCAGTTGGCTCTGTATTCCTGCAGAGACACGGAGGCCCTCGGCGTGATCTGTCCCGGATGCTCGGGACTGGTGGTCCACCTGAAGCCATTCGGGCATTGCGAGGCATGCAAAGAGTTCTTGTTCGAGGTGGAGCCATCCACAGAAAGGCCCCGGGCCCTTCGCCTCAACTGTCTTACAGGTACCGCTACTCCAGAAGGAGAGATCCAGGCCTTTGCGGAGGTCCCCGTACGCACTGACCAGGGCGACGTGACTGCCCAACCAGAGACTGAGAAAGAAAAATCCGAGGATGCTGCTTCGGTCGCCACAGATTCCCTGCTCCCACCTCCGAAGAGGAAAGTCGGCCTGGTACAGGCGTCCTATGGTCGTGTAAAAGCTTCACCCCGTCGCTTGCCGGGCCTGGATGGATCCGGTTGGAAGAGTTCTGGACATCCCTGTTCTTCAAAAGGCCCAGGTGAGCCAGGGGCTGGGACTGTGGTGTTGGCTGGAGGTGTCGGGAGTCCACCGTCGGTGGAGACTGCCAGGGAGGGTAGTTCCGTGTCTACTAGAGACTATCTGCCCGCAGAGATGTATGACACCTCCTACCTAGAATCGCTGTTGGACTGTGGAGATGATGGTGAAATTGACAAACTCTTTCACCGCAAGGGTTGGAACAAAAAGCCATTGCCCGTGCTACGTGCACCACGGGATCTGCCTATGTCCACAGGAGACAGTACACCCCGGGCGGAAGCCCCGGAGCTCACGAGGAAGCCTAGTCCTTCGTTTGTTCTTCCACCACCCGCAGCATCACCTGTTCTGGTAGCGGGAACACAGCGCGCATCACTGCGGCCACCGAGATTCAAACCACAAGAGGTAGTTAAAGTACCTCGACATCCAGAGGCTATTGTCCTGCCTGGAGAGGGTGATCGGGCCACAATGCCTCCTTTGGCCCGACTGCAGTGGCTCTTCTGCCAGAGGGTTGCCCGTGAGTATGGATGGGAATATCCTTACTTGCCTCGGGACTTGCTTTTTGAGGTTGAAGTCATGCGGCAGTGATGGTATGACGAGTTCATCTGGGAGAAACTTAAAGTGCCTCATGCCCGCTGGTACTTGTCCTGCTCACCACCAGTGTCTAAAAAATTCAGGGACTGCAGAGCAGAATGGATGTTGGGCCATCATATCCAGGCAGACAAGGTGCTTATCTGCCGGAAGGATGGAGAGGACATTGACTATATTGTTGAAACCTTTGATGAGAATCAGAAGCTCCTGTTCTTACCGCATCCGAAGTTTTATTTGTGAAAAAGAAAAGAGAGACTCTGGAAGTGCCTTCTCAAGAATACAAGAACTGTGCCCTAGTTTTTTTATTTGGGCTTTTCAACTTTTTGGAGAAATGGGAGCTGTTGTTTTGTTCTCTCCTTTCTTCATACACCAGGGGCAGAGACTTGGGGTAGAATCAGAGTAGGGACACAGTCAGAAGGAAGAAGGTTGTTTGGAAGATTCCACCAAGTGTAATTACCGCGGCACTGTCACCAGGTGGCAGTGTTGCGCAACGGTTGTTTTTTTTTTTTTTACACTTGCACCACTTTACTCATTGGAGCGACTGGGTCTCTCGGCTGATAGACCCATTCATTCCAAGTTCACACAAATGTGTTAGGATGTTGTGTTTTTGTTTCCCTTCTGCAGGAGATTCATCTGTCAAGGCTGCTGAGTGTGGGGTGGTTCTTAGACAGTGATGGGAGGGATTGTATATGTGAACATGTTCAGATGGTTTTATTGAAAAGTTGTTATTTTATGTTCCCCTTCCCTTGAGCAGGTCTTGGCACAAATTGGGATTTGAATTTTGAGGGATGGCCTCTGGGGTCAAGCTTATGTTACCACTCCTTGGGAGACATGGGTTTGCACCAGACGCTGGGGACCAGCGTTAAATCACTAGGGGGAGAGTGTAGCAGGGGTTTGGGTTTAGGAGGACTTGGTGGTATACTATTCTCCTTGACCTGTGGGTGGCAATGTTCCCGCAGGTCGAGGTAGAATCCCTGCCGCAGTGCTGTCCCTTTTTGTCCCGTTCCGGCGATGGTACAGCGGGGCGGGGAATCTGCTGTGACGTCATGGAGGAGATAAAGGGGAGAGACGCCCTCGCCACGAGGTCTTCTGCATCCCGCGCCCAGGCACCTTAGGCCTGGGTGACGGCGGTCCGGAGTTCCAGCCCAGGCGCCCATGGCCTGGTCAGAGCAGTGTTGGCGTCCATCTCAGGCACCTTAAGCCTGGGGTGAGGTACTACACCGGAGTCCTGGGGCCCAGTGACTTTGACTGGGCTCCGCAAGGGCGGATGAGTCCGAGGGACCCTGAGGAGGATGGGGCCCGTATCTAAGTTGAGGAGGCCGGAGAGGTTACCCTTCTGAAGAGCCCGGAGCAGCATCAACCGGGTGACGGAGGGGCCTCTGGTAACTCCCTTGGAGGGACATCTTCCCCCTGACAGGGGCCACGATGCAGCGAAGGTACTCCAGTTCATGTTTCGAGAGTCGCTGGTAGAGACTCCAAAGATTCAAGTTTCTCTCGAGCCGATGGCTGTAGCAACCACAGTGGTTTAGATTGATTGTTAGGACTGTGCCTCGACCTGCTCACCCCACCGTACTGAACTGTTTTATGGGTCCCAACCAGTCGGCTGGCAAAGGACTGTTTATTCGTGTGCTATAATAAACAAGTGTTGGACCCTTATCGGTGTGTGGTACTCTGGTTAATGGGAGCGAAGGGGAGTGTCAGCACAACAGACTTGGCTCTTAAAGAAGCACACAGGCCCGAGGAGAACAACAGGTACTGGCCTTCACCTCACCCGCTGTAATGGGAAGGACATGGGCCGTAGCGCATCTCACTCTCTCGTACAACATACCCCTAGACCAGAAAGAGGGAGTGAGGCCGCTACACATGTCCCCTGCCAGCCTGCTGCAGGACATGACCCTTGCTCTTTGTGTGGAAGCAGTGGTCTCTCTGCAGAGGTTACTGGTGGGGACTGGCATTACACAAGATGCAGCTCATCATTCTTTAAGTGATATCTGTCTGTCTATAGATAGCATAAATCCATACCTCCCAACATTTTGAGATGGGAATGAGGGACACCTACAAGCAAATGTATGTAGGCATAAGACACGCCCCCTGCCACACCCCCTTAAAGGAGAATTAACAAGGGACTTTTTTTACCACTACTATTTCTTTATATTGGCATATAAAATTTACAAATGCAGCAATTTATAATTTGGATAAAAGGTTCAGCACTGGGAAACACTTTTTGAAAGATAAAAAGTGCATTTTATATACAACTATATAGATCAGACCAAAATGAGGGACAAATGAGGGGGAAAGAGGGATAACGACATTGCTCCAAATCAGGGTGTCAGGAAAGGGTTCACCCGCTGGTGGCGCTGTTGGTCCTATGGATTGCAGTACTAGTGTCCACCAGCAGGTGTCTTCTTGCAGCCAGTATCTATAGTGGGGGATCTCAACTGCTGGTGGTGCTTTCTGATCCATGGGCCGTAGTACAGACGTCTACCAGCGGGTGTATTCCGGCAGTGTGGGGCAGGCAACACTTCCTCCGCTCAGCTGTCACATGAGGACAATCACTGCAGTCCTATAAATACCCGGCGAGCCCTTACATGCTCGCCTTGGTATCTCTCTCTCCTGAGCCTGCATCTGACTCTACCTGAGCCTGCATCTGACTCTACCTGAGCCTGCATCTGACTCTACCTGATCCTATCCTGAGCCTGCATCTGACTCTACCTGATCCTATCCTGAGACTGCATCTGACTCTACCTGGTCCTATCCTGAGCCTGCATCTGACTCTACCTGATCCTATCCTGAGCCTGCATCTGACTCTACCTGATCCTATCCTGAGCCTGCATCTGACTCTACCTGATCCTATCCTGAGCCTGCATCTGACTCTACCTGATCCTATCCTGAGCCTGCATCTGACTCTACCTGATCCTATCCTGAGTCTGCATCTGACTCTACCTGATCCTATCCTGAGTCTGCATCTGACTCTACCTGATCCTATCCTGAGTCTGCATCTGACCTGACCTGATCCTATCCTGAGCCCATCCTGGACCTGCCCCTTCTGTTACCTGTTAACCTTGGATTCCTGCCCCACAGCCTGTCCATCCATCCTCTCTCTGCCCAGTTGTGTTCCCGTCCTTACCCATCTGTTGATATCCCCTGGTGTATGATCTCGGCCTGGCTTTGTTTATGATTACGGTATCTCCCCTTGATTTGTATATACTATTCGTTGTTGGTTGTTTTCACTTGTTTGTCACCTTGTAAATAAACACCTTTTATTTCACTTGCATGCGTTTTTGGTCTCCTCTGTGTAGTGACACAGTCTGGTCTACTAGATTCCCTGACACAGGGACAGTCCCTCGAAATCAGGGACAGTTGGGAGCTATGTAAATCTAGAGGGGCATTTTAAATGTCAATCTACTTTTATGACTACAAGGGTGATCTGGACTATGTCTGTATACATGGAAATTTTCATATGAGCATAATGTTATAAGGCATTCTATATGAAATATAAATTTGCTTACTTGGTATTTTCCTAGGGGTAGGACTGTGTCCTTGTATGCATTTCTGGGCCCAAGCGAGTGCACTTTTTGCAGCATCATCACTCCATTTCTAAAAAAAAAAAAAGCAGATGTTAATTTGCAATATTTTTAATAATTAATACTTAAGTTACCATCACCAGTAGTTCTTTGGTAAGGGCTTCTTTACAGTAAGAGCAGATAATGCAGCCTTTTTAGTCTGAATGCGAAAAACACGTGATCTCATTTAAAGGGGAAGTGTATTTCAAAGAAAGCCAACCTGTCAGCAGATGGACATTCACCTTCCCATTTAGCAGATGCGAAAGGAATGATAATGCAAATGGGCATTACAGTGACACTAAGACCACTTTCACACTGAGGCGCTTTTCAGGCACTTTCACGCAAAAAAAAAAACTAAAAAGCTTACTAAAACGTATTTCCATTAAAATCAATGAATGCTTTCACAATCGGGCAGGGCGCTGGAAAAACGCCCCTCTCCATTGAAATGAATTGAAAGCGCTTCAAAAGCGCCTAAAAAGCATTTCAAAATCGCTCAGTGTTTTACTGGCAGTTTTTCAAGCGCCTCAGTGTGAAAGAGGCCTTAGAAATATCCTTAGACTCAAGAAATCTTTCATACAGATCCACTACTTAGTGACCCTGTAATCCATTTTTCATAAAACAATTTCACTTTAAGAATTGGGGAAGTATAGATACAATACTATCAGCATGCTGGCAAATGTTACAATGAATTGCTTTTACTTTTACAGACCTCCTGCAAACTGTGAAAAGACCTAATGCAGAGATAACTTTTGAAAATCAGTACTGGGATTTTTTTTTAACTGTAGCGCATGTTTTCCTTAGTTTGATATCAGCCATGATCATTTTTGAATAGTAGTACAGAAATGTGCATAGCAGATGTAGCGATACCTCCAACTAAGAAGGCCACAGATTTAGTTGGGCCCTGAAGACAGCTCCGCCAACCCCCGGCAATCGGCTCTAACCTCCCGTGGCACAGCTAGTAAGGGGAGATAGGACCGCGTGACCGCAACTCTAGGTGACGCAGTCCTATGGCAAACACACACAGTGATATACTTTAAAACTTCTATTTAAGTAAGTGAAACTGACACCAATGTACTTGACCCAGATATTTTACTGAGGCTAATGGGCAAGTAATAAACAACAGTATAACAAGTTGCAGATCCCTGCAATAAACAGTAATAAAGATAAACAGAGTAATCAGAATAATTAAGTATTGCTATGCAACTCTAGCGCTGCCCTTTTACAGCTACTTCCCCTCATGGGTAGACTAACACCCAGCAATGTCTACCTATGCAGTCAGGCCTGACTGATCTAAATGGAAGTTCAGTGAAACAATATTCGCTAGCAATCTTTCGGTGGTGCACTTGAAGAACAACTTTGTAATCCCAACGAATAGTAAAGATAAAGTATCTGTCTTTAAACAGCTCTCACCACCCGGACAAGTCCAAGTCCGTTTCCTCCATCGATTCGTCTGGGAACAGGAATCCACCGACATCCAAGTCTTCAATCCTTCTGGTGTACTGCAGCAAGGATGAGAAGATGTCTCTAAGGTTCTGCTAGGCTGGCAGAGGGCTCTTTGGAAAGGAGCACAAGGCCCAGGCTTCAGGCCTTGTGCAAACAGCAGTTCAGCACAGAGATTCTCTTGCTAGGAGAGGGGGTGTCCAAAGAGGCCGAACAAACTCCACCTCCCCTTTATAAAGTCTGCCCCAGCAGTCTCTGTTCCGGAGCAATGTACCCTGGGTGCTGCAAGATGTACTGGGAGATGTAGTCTCTCTCTCCTCTGCTTTCACTTCCAGTAATGTCTCTTTACTTCCTCCCGACTCACCTCTCATCTGGAACTTCTTGTCTCTCTGTCTTAAAGGGGAATACCCCGCTACACAGAAAAGAAGAAAAAAGAGCGCAGTAAGGTAAAAAAAAACCTTCTGACTTCACAAACACTTAGGCCCCTTTCACACTGAGGCGCTTTGCAGGCGCTATTGCGCTAAAAATAGCGCCTGCAAAGCGCCCTAAAAAAGCTGCTACTTTGTATCCAGTGTGAAAGCCTGAGGGCTTTCACACTGGAGCGTCGCGCTTGCAGGAGGGCAAAAAAACTCCTGCAAGCCGCATCTTTGAGGTGCGATAGGAGCGGTAAAAATTTAAACCAATGGGGTAGCGCCTCCAAAACGACCACGAAACGCCGCAAAGAGGCATCATTGTGGGCGTTTTTAACCCTTTTTCGGCCGCTAGCGGGGGTCAAAATCACCCCGCTAGCGCCCGCAAATCGTGGCAAAAACAACGGTATAGCGGCTCTAAAAATAGCGCCGCTATACCGCCAGAGCATCCAGCGCTTCAGCGTGAAAGTAGCCTTAAAATTAAGATAGGATTTGGGAATTTTTATAATTTATTGTTGGGCATTATTTCCTGTCCCTGTGGTACTTGTGCAAGAAATGGGAAGAGCTGCTGTCACCAGTACAGGTAGGCACACAAAGAAATATAAAAAGTTTCAAACGTTTTACCCCCTTTGTGTTTGTGTGTATGCTAACGGAGAAATTTCTCATCACTTTGAATCTAGCCTTAAAGCGGAGTTTCACCCAAAAATGGAACTTCCGCTTTAAGGGAAGGTGACCCCCTGACATGCCACATTTGGCATGTCATTTTTTTGGGGGGGAGCGGAAACCCTCTTTGTAGAGGGTTTCAGCTCCCACTTCCTCCCTGAGCAGGGAAGGTCACCTCTCCCCCCTCCCTCTCGGCAATCATCTGGGACACGTCACAGGTCCTAGATGATTGCTTGCCAATCACGGTGCGCAGTGCATGCCCGGCTGTGAAGCCACAGCCAGGCGCCAACAGTAGTGATGCCGGCGCCACGGAGAGGAGAGGGAGATGAGCGGGGCTTCGTTCCCCTGCATCGCTGGACCCTGGGACAGGTGAGTGTTCGATTATTAAAAGTCAGCAGCTGCAGTATTTGTAGCTGCTGACTTTTAATATTTTTATTTTAGTAGGAATTTCGATTTTAAAGTGGTTGTAAACCTCTGAAATGAAAAATGAACAAAGCATGCCCTTCTATAATGTGTAATTGCCTCAATTTTTTTTTCATTCAGCCACTGAGTTAAAAAAAAAAACTGATTACCCCTGTAGCGGGGTATTCCCCTTTAAGACAGAGAGACAAGAAGTTCCAGGTGAGAGGTGAGTCGGGAGGAAGTAAAGAGACATTACTGGAAGTGAAAGCAGAGGAGAGAGAGAGACTACATCTCCCAGTACATCTTGCAGCACCCAGGGTACATTGCTCTGGAACAGAGACTGCTGGGGCAGACTTTATAGAGGGGAGGTGGAGTTTGTTCGGTCTCTTTGGACACCCCCTCTCCTAGCAAGAGGATCTCTGTACTGAACTGCTGTGTGCACAAGGCCTGAAGCCTGGGCCTTGTGCTCCTTTCCAAAGAGCCCCTCTGCCAGCCTAGCAGAACCTTAGAGACATCTTCTCATCCTTGCTGCAGTACACCAGAAGGATTGAAGACTTGGATGTCGGTGGATTCCTGTTCCTAGACGAATCGATGGAGGAAACGGACTTGGACTTGTCCGGGTGGTGAGAGCTGTTTAAAGACATATACTTTATCTTTACTATTCGTTGGGATTACAAAGTTGTTCTTCAAGTGCACCACCGAAAGATTGCTAGCGAATATTGTTTCACTGAACTTCCATTTAGATCAGTCAGGCCTGACTGCATAGGTAGACATTGCTGGGTGTTAGTCTACCCATGAGGGGAAGTAGCTGTAAAAGGGCAGCGCTAGAGTTGCATAGCAATACTTAATTATTCTGATTACTCTGTTTATCTTTATTACTGTTTATTGCAGGGATCTGCAACTTGTTATACTGTTGTTTATTACTTGCCCATTAGCCTCAGTAAAATATCTGGGTCAAGTACATTGGTGTCAGTTTCACTTACTTTAATAGAAGTTTTAAAGTATATCACTGTGTGTGTTTGCCATAGGACTGCGTCACCTAGAGTTGCGGTCACGCTGTCCTATCTCCCCTTACTAGCTGTGCCAGTAGGGGGTTGAGCATATTGCCGGGGGTTGGCGGAGCTGTCTTCAGGGCCCAACGAAATCTGCGGCCTTCTTAGTTGGAGGTATCGCTACACGTGGGGGTTCTCGTCCGGGATCCTGATACAGCAAGCGAACACGCCAAAAGACCGGCATGGACCCGCTAGAAGTAGGACAGTGGTACACAATGGCTGGCGCAGATCCGGCCGCGGCGGCAGTTATTGAGCTCCCGGGGATCTGGCAAAGAGATGCGATAAAGCAGCTAATAACGTCCCTATCACCATGCCAGAAATCATGGGTGATGGATGTGAGACCACATGCTTCGCGTACACACGCATTAATAGAGTGGAAAGACGAAATTCCAGAGCATTTTAAAAGCCAGAGCATACAAGCCATGGACGGGCAGACCTACCATCTGACACATGCGCTGCCACATAAGGGAGATCGGTTCCAAATAAGAAAGTCATCATCTCCACAGATACCTTCCCCGCCATCCCCTAAGGCACAAGAACAAGGGGATACAGAGAGTCCCAGATCATCACCGGCCACCCTTAGCACAGAACTATGCGCTGTACTGGGAGAGATTGTGGCCCAGTGCAAGAAGAATCCCACAGATTACCCAGTGTCGTGGTACAGAAAGCTCCGGATATTCTCAGGGAGAAAACCTGTGCCCTCAGGGGAAGAAGGATTTGAGGAGTGGCTAGATGGCACCACTCAGGCCTTAGAGGAATGGGAAGTTCCAGAACGCAGCAAGAAACAGCGAATTGCTGAAAGTTTGAAGGGGCCTGCTCTGGATGCCATACGCAACCTGAAGATGAGCAGGAAAGACTGTACTGCACAGGACTACTTGGACATCTTGCAGAATGTGTTCGGTGGGACAGAAAAAGTTACCGAGCTCACCTATCAGCTGGAGCACTGCTACCAGAAAACAGGAGAGAAACTGTCAGAATATATGGGACGTCTAGATAAGATCCTGCATAGAATTATTCTGAAGAAGGGGATCGACCCAGGGAAGGTAGACGAGGCCCGGGCTCAGCAGGTATTGAGGGGAGCTCAGCCCCTGGATCCTATTGCATTGGCGCTGCGCACCCGACAGGACGGGAAGAACCTGGAATACCCTGACCTCATTCGAATGGTCAGAGAGGAAGAGGCCATGTGGGAGGAGAAAAAGAGGGAACAGCCAGTCGAGCCAACCAAACCTCTGGTGGTGATGGTCAGCCCGGCCATGACCCCCGAAAGAGATGCAGAAATGGACACCCTGAAATCGCAGATGTCCCAAGTGTTGGAGATACTGACCTCTTTGATGGAAAAAGATCAAAGGAAACCAGAAAAGAAAAGTCCAAGAAAGGAGTTGTTCCCGAATACCCCAGCGCCCGCTTCTCTACAGGATCGTGAAGAAGAGGTGATTTGTTACAACTGCGGAGGGATTGGTCATTTTGCAAACATATGTTCCAGTCCCAGGAAGAAAAAGCCAAATAACCGCCAGCCGGCGGAAAACTTCAGAGGGCCCCGGTGAAGGAGTCAACCGGGCGCCCATCATCTTCAGTGAGCTCCAAACTGAATGAAAAACAGAAGAGAGAAAATAGAACACCTCAGAAGAGACACAGCACTCCCCAGAGGGGGTGCACACTTAAGAAAAATAACAGTATCCCTCAGCGGGTTCCTACACCCATAAAGAGGAGGGAAGTCAATGCATACCAGGCTCAAGAAAGGTTCAAGTCCAAAGGGAATAGGACAAGAGAGAGTCCAAAAGGAAAAGGTCTGAAGAAGGCGACCCCTGCCGGGCCATATCCAGAGAAGCTGGTGGGCCCATCTCCTATAGTGCCCATTCAAGTGGAGGGAGTCTACACCAGGGCCCTCTTGGATACCGGGGCACAAGTGACCCTACTATACCGGGACTTCTACGATAGGCACTTGAGTCATCTGCCTATCCAGAAGATGGAAGAGCTGGAAATATGGGGAATTGGAACCCAGAGTTTCCCTTACGACGGCTATCTTCCCATCAGGATGACCTTTGACCCGTCCGTGGCTGGGAAGGCCGAAGTGTTTGACACCCTGGCAGTCGTGTGCCCTAGGCCGCCTGGAGCCAACAAGAATTCCCTTATAATAGGGACGAACACGGACCTGGTCCGAAGACTCCTGACCCCTCTGGTGAAAGAAGAGGGGCGAACAGCCACCAAGATCCATCCCATGCTGAAGACGGCCTACCAGCGGCTGGTCCAAGAGCAGGAGACCCCTGGAGAGGGGATAGGGAAGGTGTGGAGACTTGGAAGAGAAGGGGTAGTGTTGCAGCCCGGCGAAGTAACCTGTCTCAGAGCCACTGTGAAGCTTACTTGGGAGCAGCCTGGTCCCTTTGTCGTGCTGGAGTCAGACCCAAGGGGTGAGTCCTCTGGTCTGGAAGTGATACCGGAAGTGATTCCGCTGAAGGTCCTGAAGAAGGCCCATTGTAGAGTTCCAGTGAGTGTTAGGAACACTACCAGAGACCCCATGGAAATCCCAGCCAGAATGCTGCTAGGCCAGGTGAGCCCTGCGGTCCCTGTTACCCTGTCAGAAGTGAAGAGGACAGGTGAAGGAGGAGATGCTTGGGAGAAGCTGTCCATGGAAAACCCGAATCTGCCAGGAGCTTGGAAGGAGAGAGCCAAGGCCCAGTTGAATAGATGGGAGAAGATCTTCTCCAAGGATGAGTTCGATGTGGGGTGTGCAAAGAGTGCCACCCATCGGATCCGCCTCCAGGAAGACAAGCCCTTCCGAGAGAGGGTCAGGCGGGTCCCCCTAGCAGATCTGGAGGATCTAAGGGAACAACTTGCAGAACTCAAGAGGACTGGTGTGATACGGGAGTCCAGAAGCCCCTATGCCTCTCCCATAGTGGTGGTCAGAAAGAAGAATGGATCATTGAGGCTCTGTATCGACTACAGGACTCTCAACAGGAGAACCATACCTGACCAATACACCACTCCGAGGATAGAGGATGCCCTACAGAGCTTGTCTGGAGCCAAATGGTTCAGCGTTATGGATCTCAAGAGCGGGTACTATCAGATCCCTATGCACCCAGAAGACAGGGAGAAGACAGCTTTCATAACCCCAGTAGGGTTCTTTGAATTCAATCGGATGCCCCAAGGTCTGTCTGGAGCCCCAGCTACTTTCCAACGTCTTATGGAGAAGACTGTAGGAGACATGAACCTTTATTGAAGTCCTTGTATACCTGGACGATGTCATTGTCTTTGGGAGAACCTTGGAAGAACACGAAGAGAGGCTGGAAAAAGTGTTGAGAAGACTAAGTGAGGAAGGACTCAAGCTTTCGCCTGAAAAGTGTCGGTTCTACCAGTCTTCTGTGAACTATCTGGGGCACATAGTGTCTGAAGAGGGGGTGGCCACAGACCCTGAGAAATTGGAGGCAGTTACCTCCTGGCCACGACCCACCACAGTAACAGAACTCAGATCCTTCTTGGGGTTCTGCTCCTATTACAGGAGGTTTGTGGAAGGATTCGCCCGAATTTCTAGACCATTGAATGAACTACTCAAGACCGAGGGGGAAGAGGACGACTCAGGGCCCAGGAAGCCGGGAGAGTCAGTCAGAGATCAGTGGAACCAGAAGTGTGAAGAGGCCTTCCAGGCATTAAAGGAGAGCCTAACCACTGCCCCGGTCTTGGCCTACGCAGACCCAACCAAACCCTATGAACTGCACGTGGATGCTAGTCATGACGGTCTGGGAGGAGTACTTTACCAAGAACACGAAGGGCAACTGCGGCCTGTTGCCTACGTGAGTAGGAGCCTGAACCCCTAGGAGAAGAACTACCCCACCCACAAGCTGGAGTTCCTGGCCCTTAAGTGGGCGGTAGTAGACAAACTCAAAGACTACCTATATGGGGCGGAGTTCACTGTGAAGACCGACAACAACCCCCTTACCTACCTTTTCACCACAGCCAAGCTGGACGCCACTGGACACAGGTGGCTGGCTGCACTTTCTGGATTCAACTTCAGCCTAAAGTATAGGCCAGGGACTGGGAATCGAGATGCAGACGCTCTGTCCAGGAGATCTCATTCTCTCACCAGTGACGTAGAAGATTGGACCCAAGTGGCACCGGACGGGGTGCGGGCCCTTTGTCAAGGAGCTGAATTCCAAGCTTGAGGAGGTTCCAGAGCAGAGGAAATAGGAGTTACCATGGTGTGAGTCCCCAAACACTACTGTGGAGTAGCTCAACTGGGAGAGGACAACCTGCCAAGACTGTCCAAGAAGGAGTTGAGGTGTGACCAATTGGAAGACCCCATGGGGAGATTGGTCCTGGAGGCCCTGGAGAATCAGAATCAGGATCCAAACAGACTCATGTGTCAACCTTCAAAAGAAGCTCGCCTGCTGAGGAAAGAGTGGGACAGGTTGCAGTTACATCAGGGAGTGGTCTACCGAAGGGGCCCCTCTGAAGATAAATGGCAACTGTTTCTGCCAGAAAAGCACCGAGAGACTGTTCTAGTCGCCATGCATGACAATCATGGCCACCTAGGAGCTGAAAGCACCTTCCAACTTGTCAGAAGTCGGTTCTATTGGCCCTGCATGAGGGCAGAGGTAGAAGAGTACTGCCACTCCTGTGCCCGATGCATCCAGAGGAAGACTTTGCCCCATCAAGCTGCCCCAATGGGCCATCTACAAAGTCAAGGCCCAATGGATCTGGTATGCATTGATTTTCTCTGCCTCGGACCCGACCTGAGTGGACTAGGAAATGTTCTGGTGATAACCGACCATTTCACCCGGTATGCCCAGGCTTTCCCGACCAAAGACCAGAAGGCCTCCACCGTAGCCATGGTACTTATGGAGAAGTACTTTGTCCATTATGGGCTGCCACAGCGACTCCATTCAGATCAAGGGAGGGACTTCGAGAGTAAACTGATCCGGAAGCTCCTGGATTCTTTGGGAATCAAGAAGACTCGAACTACACCTTACCATCCTCAGGGAGATGCTCAGCCGGAAAGGTTCAACCGAACCTTGCTCAACATGTTGGGGACTCTGGAAAGCGAGAAAAAGCAACATTGGAGCCAACACATAGCAGCCATAGTACATGCTTACAACTGCACCATCAGTGATGCTACAGGCTACTCCCCATATCGACTCATGTTTGGGAGAGAAGCGAGACTACCAGTGGACTTGGCTTTTGGCACCTCACTGGACCATTCCTCAGCCACATCCCACAAAGGATATGTGGACAGGCTCAGACACAGCCTGAAAGTAGCCTATGAACAAGCTCAAGCGGCCTCAGATCAAAGGGGAGCTCGGAATAAAATAAATTTCGACTTGAAGGTCCGGGTACAAGACCTACAGCCCGGGGATCGAGTACTGTTGCGCAATCTGGGAGTCCCCGGAAAGCACAAACTTGCAGACAGATGGAGATCTGAACCCTATGTCATCTGCAGGAAGTTGCCAGGCCTACCTGTCTATAAGTTGAAACCAGAAGGAAAGGTAGGCCCACTGAAGACGTGGCATCGGAATCACCTGCTCCCACTTGCTGAGGCAGTTAGAATACCTCCTGCGGGAGACTCCCCTGAACCGGCCTCTATCCTGGATACTCCTAGGCCGAACACTCGGTCGCAGACCTCCCGAGCTGAAGATGGAGAGGCCTCTCAACTTAGTGAAAATGAAGAAGGAGAACTTGATTGGCTGTGGCCTTCCCCAACTCCAGGAACTTCTACCATAGATCTTCCAGCCACTGAAGACACTCAAGATGGAACACTGAACCCAGAAGCCACAGAGTTCATCCCTTCTAGTCCTTCAGCAGAATACTGGGAAGATGCCCAGGATGGTTGTTCAGAGGAAGAGGAGCCTGAGGCGCCAGAGCCAGAAATCCCAAGAGAGCAAAGGGCTCGAAGAGTCATCCGGCCTCCTAAGAAGCTGACCTACCCACAAATGGGGAACAGTTCGGAAGACTCTGTAGTCACTGCTAGAAGGAATGCTGAGAATCCGGATCCTTCCACTGTCCATTTAGTGGAGGGCAACCCCAGCTCACTCTCTGGCACAGTTAGACAGGTCGCCCCCACTGAAGCGACCTGTAGACAGGACAGCTCCCCATCCTATGATGATTGGTGGGAGGCTCCTCTGTCAATCCTATGCAACCGCATTGAATCTAAAATGTTTTGCAGATCTAAAAATGTTAGATGTCTTTGGGGACCAAAGATTTAAAGTGGGGGGAGTGTGTAGCGGGGTATTCCCCTTTAAGACAGAGAGACAAGAAGTTCCAGGTGAGAGGTGAGTCAGGAGGAAGTAAAGAGACATTACTGGAAGTGAAAGCAGAGGAGAGAGAGACTACATCTTCCAGTACATCTTGCAGCACCCAGGGTACATTGCTCCGGAACAGAGACTGCTGGGGCAGACTTTATAAAGGGGAGGTGGAGTTTGTTCGGCCTCTTTGGACACCCCCTCTCCTAGCAAGAGGATCTCTGTACTGAACTGCTGTGTGCACAAGGCCTGAAGCCTGGGCCTTGTGCTCCTTTCCAAAGAGCCCCTCTGCCAGCCTAGCAGAACCTTAGAGACATCTTCTCATCCTTGCTGCAGTACACCAGAAGGATTGAAGACTTGGATGTCGGTGGATTCCTGTTCCTAGACGAATCGATGGAGGAAACGGACTTGGACTTGTCCGGGTGGTGAGAGCTGTTTAAAGACATATACTTTATCTTTACTATTCGTTGGGATTACAAAGTTGTTCTTCAAGTGCACCACCGAAAGATTGCTAGCGAATATTGTTTCACTGAACTTCCATTTAGATCAGTCAGGCCTGACTGCATAGGTAGACATTGCTGGGTGTTAGTCTACCCATGAGGGGAAGTAGCTGTAAAAGGGCAGCGCTAGAGTTGCATAGCAATACTTAATTATTCTGATTACTCTGTTTATCTTTATTACTGTTTATTGCAGGGATCTGCAACTTGTTATACTGTTGTTTATTACTTGCCCATTAGCCTCAGTAAAATATCTGGGTCAAGTACATTGGTGTCAGTTTCACTTACTTTAATAGAAGTTTTAAAGTATATCACTGTGTGTGTTTGCCATAGGACTGCGTCACCTAGAGTTGCGGTCACGCTGTCCTATCTCCCCTTACTAGCTGTGCCAGTAGGGGGTTGAGCATATTGCCGGGGGTTGGCGGAGCTGTCTTCAGGGCCCAACGAAATCTGCGGCCTTCTTAGTTGGAGGTATCGCTACACGTGGGGGTTCTCGTCCGGGATCCTGATACAGCAAGCGAACACGCCAAAAGACCGGCATGGACCCGCTAGAAGTAGGACAGTGGTACACAATGGCTGGCGCAGATCCGGCCGCGGCGGCAGTTATTGAGCTCCCGGGGATCTGGCAAAGAGATGCGATAAAGCAGCTAATAACGTCCCTATCACCATGCCAGAAATCATGGGTGATGGATGTGAGACCACATGCTTCGCGTACACACGCATTAATAGAGTGGAAAGACGAAATTCCAGAGCATTTTAAAAGCCAGAGCATACAAGCCATGGACGGGCAGACCTACCATCTGACACATGCGCTGCCACATAAGGGAGATCGGTTCCAAATAAGAAAGTCATCATCTCCACAGATACCTTCCCCGCCATCCCCTAAGGCACAAGAACAAGGGGATACAGAGAGTCCCAGATCATCACCGGCCACCCTTAGCACAGAACTATGCGCTGTACTGGGAGAGATTGTGGCCCAGTGCAAGAAGAATCCCACAGATTACCCAGTGTCGGGGTACAGAAAGCTCCGGATATTCTCAGGGAGAAAACCTGTGCCCTCAGGGGAAGAAGGATTTGAGGAGTGGCTAGATGGCACCACTCAGGCCTTAGAGGAATGGGAAGTTCCAGAACGCAGCAAGAAACAGCGAATTGCTGAAAGTTTGAAGGGGCCTGCTCTGGATGCCATACGCAACCTGAAGATGAGCAGGAAAGACTGTACTGCACAGGACTACTTGGACATCTTGCAGAATGTGTTCGGTGGGACAGAAAAAGTTACCGAGCTCACCTATCAGCTGGAGCACTGCTACCAGAAAACAGGAGAGAAACTGTCAGAATATATGGGACGTCTAGATAAGATCCTGCATAGAATTATTCTGAAGAAGGGGATCGACCCAGGGAAGGTAGACGAGGCCCGGGCTCAGCAGGTATTGAGGGGAGCTCAGCCCCTGGATCCTATTGCATTGGCGCTGCGCACCCGACAGGACGGGAAGAACCTGGAATACCCTGACCTCATTCGAATGGTCAGAGAGGAAGAGGCCATGTGGGAGGAGAAAAAGAGGGAACAGCCAGTCGAGCCAACCAAACCTCTGGTGGTGATGGTCAGCCCGGCCATGACCCCCGAAAGAGATGCAGAAATGGACACCCTGAAATCGCAGATGTCCCAAGTGTTGGAGATACTGACCTCTTTGATGGAAAAAGATCAAAGGAAACCAGAAAAGAAAAGTCCAAGAAAGGAGTTGTTCCCGAATACCCCAGCGCCCGCTTCTCTACAGGATCGTGAAGAAGAGGTGATTTGTTACAACTGCGGAGGGATTGGTCATTTTGCAAACATATGTTCCAGTCCCAGGAAGAAAAAGCCAAATAACCGCCAGCCGGCGGAAAACTTCAGAGGGCCCCGGTGAAGGAGTCAACCGGGCGCCCATCATCTTCAGTGAGCTCCAAACTGAATGAAAAACAGAAGAGAGAAAATAGAACACCTCAGAAGAGACACAGCACTCCCCAGAGGGGGTGCACACTTAAGAAAAATAACAGTATCCCTCAGCGGGTTCCTACACCCATAAAGAGGAGGGAAGTCAATGCATACCAGGCTCAAGAAAGGTTCAAGTCCAAAGGGAATAGGACAAGAGAGAGTCCAAAAGGAAAAGGTCTGAAGAAGGCGACCCCTGCCGGGCCATATCCAGAGAAGCTGGTGGGCCCATCTCCTATAGTGCCCATTCAAGTGGAGGGAGTCTACACCAGGGCCCTCTTGGATACCGGGGCACAAGTGACCCTACTATACCGGGACTTCTACGATAGGCACTTGAGTCATCTGCCTATCCAGAAGATGGAAGAGCTGGAAATATGGGGAATTGGAACCCAGAGTTTCCCTTACGACGGCTATCTTCCCATCAGGATGACCTTTGACCCGTCCGTGGCTGGGAAGGCCGAAGTGTTTGACACCCTGGCAGTCGTGTGCCCTAGGCCGCCTGGAGCCAACAAGAATTCCCTTATAATAGGGACGAACACGGACCTGGTCCGAAGACTCCTGACCCCTCTGGTGAAAGAAGAGGGGCGAACAGCCACCAAGATCCATCCCATGCTGAAGACGGCCTACCAGCGGCTGGTCCAAGAGCAGGAGACCCCTGGAGAGGGGATAGGGAAGGTGTGGAGACTTGGAAGAGAAGGGGTAGTGTTGCAGCCCGGCGAAGTAACCTGTCTCAGAGCCACTGTGAAGCTTACTTGGGAGCAGCCTGGTCCCTTTGTCGTGCTGGAGTCAGACCCAAGGGGTGAGTCCTCTGGTCTGGAAGTGATACCGGAAGTGATTCCGCTGAAGGTCCTGAAGAAGGCCCATTGTAGAGTTCCAGTGAGTGTTAGGAACACTACCAGAGACCCCATGGAAATCCCAGCCAGAATGCTGCTAGGCCAGGTGAGCCCTGCGGTCCCTGTTACCCTGTCAGAAGTGAAGAGGACAGGTGAAGGAGGAGATGCTTGGGAGAAGCTGTCCATGGAAAACCCGAATCTGCCAGGAGCTTGGAAGGAGAGAGCCAAGGCCCAGTTGAATAGATGGGAGAAGATCTTCTCCAAGGATGAGTTCGATGTGGGGTGTGCAAAGAGTGCCACCCATCGGATCCGCCTCCAGGAAGACAAGCCCTTCCGAGAGAGGGTCAGGCGGGTCCCCCTAGCAGATCTGGAGGATCTAAGGGAACAACTTGCAGAACTCAAGAGGACTGGTGTGATACGGGAGTCCAGAAGCCCCTATGCCTCTCCCATAGTGGTGGTCAGAAAGAAGAATGGATCATTGAGGCTCTGTATCGACTACAGGACTCTCAACAGGAGAACCATACCTGACCAATACACCACTCCGAGGATAGAGGATGCCCTACAGAGCTTGTCTGGAGCCAAATGGTTCAGCGTTATGGATCTCAAGAGCGGGTACTATCAGATCCCTATGCACCCAGAAGACAGGGAGAAGACAGCTTTCATAACCCCAGTAGGGTTCTTTGAATTCAATCGGATGCCCCAAGGTCTGTCTGGAGCCCCAGCTACTTTCCAACGTCTTATGGAGAAGACTGTAGGAGACATGAACCTTTATTGAAGTCCTTGTATACCTGGACGATGTCATTGTCTTTGGGAGAACCTTGGAAGAACACGAAGAGAGGCTGGAAAAAGTGTTGAGAAGACTAAGTGAGGAAGGACTCAAGCTTTCGCCTGAAAAGTGTCGGTTCTACCAGTCTTCTGTGAACTATCTGGGGCACATAGTGTCTGAAGAGGGGGTGGCCACAGACCCTGAGAAATTGGAGGCAGTTACCTCCTGGCCACGACCCACCACAGTAACAGAACTCAGATCCTTCTTGGGGTTCTGCTCCTATTACAGGAGGTTTGTGGAAGGATTCGCCCGAATTTCTAGACCATTGAATGAACTACTCAAGACCGAGGGGGAAGAGGACGACTCAGGGCCCAGGAAGCCGGGAGAGTCAGTCAGAGATCAGTGGAACCAGAAGTGTGAAGAGGCCTTCCAGGCATTAAAGGAGAGCCTAACCACTGCCCCGGTCTTGGCCTACGCAGACCCAACCAAACCCTATGAACTGCACGTGGATGCTAGTCATGACGGTCTGGGAGGAGTACTTTACCAAGAACACGAAGGGCAACTGCGGCCTGTTGCCTACGTGAGTAGGAGCCTGAACCCCTAGGAGAAGAACTACCCCACCCACAAGCTGGAGTTCCTGGCCCTTAAGTGGGCGGTAGTAGACAAACTCAAAGACTACCTATATGGGGCGGAGTTCACTGTGAAGACCGACAACAACCCCCTTACCTACCTTTTCACCACAGCCAAGCTGGACGCCACTGGACACAGGTGGCTGGCTGCACTTTCTGGATTCAACTTCAGCCTAAAGTATAGGCCAGGGACTGGGAATCGAGATGCAGACGCTCTGTCCAGGAGATCTCATTCTCTCACCAGTGACGTAGAAGATTGGACCCAAGTGGCACCGGACGGGGTGCGGGCCCTTTGTCAAGGAGCTGAATTCCAAGCTTGAGGAGGTTCCAGAGCAGAGGAAATAGGAGTTACCATGGTGTGAGTCCCCAAACACTACTGTGGAGTAGCTCAACTGGGAGAGGACAACCTGCCAAGACTGTCCAAGAAGGAGTTGAGGTGTGACCAATTGGAAGACCCCATGGGGAGATTGGTCCTGGAGGCCCTGGAGAATCAGAATCAGGATCCAAACAGACTCATGTGTCAACCTTCAAAAGAAGCTCGCCTGCTGAGGAAAGAGTGGGACAGGTTGCAGTTACATCAGGGAGTGGTCTACCGAAGGGGCCCCTCTGAAGATAAATGGCAACTGTTTCTGCCAGAAAAGCACCGAGAGACTGTTCTAGTCGCCATGCATGACAATCATGGCCACCTAGGAGCTGAAAGCACCTTCCAACTTGTCAGAAGTCGGTTCTATTGGCCCTGCATGAGGGCAGAGGTAGAAGAGTACTGCCACTCCTGTGCCCGATGCATCCAGAGGAAGACTTTGCCCCATCAAGCTGCCCCAATGGGCCATCTACAAAGTCAAGGCCCAATGGATCTGGTATGCATTGATTTTCTCTGCCTCGGACCCGACCTGAGTGGACTAGGAAATGTTCTGGTGATAACCGACCATTTCACCCGGTATGCCCAGGCTTTCCCGACCAAAGACCAGAAGGCCTCCACCGTAGCCATGGTACTTATGGAGAAGTACTTTGTCCATTATGGGCTGCCACAGCGACTCCATTCAGATCAAGGGAGGGACTTCGAGAGTAAACTGATCCGGAAGCTCCTGGATTCTTTGGGAATCAAGAAGACTCGAACTACACCTTACCATCCTCAGGGAGATGCTCAGCCGGAAAGGTTCAACCGAACCTTGCTCAACATGTTGGGGACTCTGGAAAGCGAGAAAAAGCAACATTGGAGCCAACACATAGCAGCCATAGTACATGCTTACAACTGCACCATCAGTGATGCTACAGGCTACTCCCCATATCGACTCATGTTTGGGAGAGAAGCGAGACTACCAGTGGACTTGGCTTTTGGCACCTCACTGGACCATTCCTCAGCCACATCCCACAAAGGATATGTGGACAGGCTCAGACACAGCCTGAAAGTAGCCTATGAACAAGCTCAAGCGGCCTCAGATCAAAGGGGAGCTCGGAATAAAATAAATTTCGACTTGAAGGTCCGGGTACAAGACCTACAGCCCGGGGATCGAGTACTGTTGCGCAATCTGGGAGTCCCCGGAAAGCACAAACTTGCAGACAGATGGAGATCTGAACCCTATGTCATCTGCAGGAAGTTGCCAGGCCTACCTGTCTATAAGTTGAAACCAGAAGGAAAGGTAGGCCCACTGAAGACGTGGCATCGGAATCACCTGCTCCCACTTGCTGAGGCAGTTAGAATACCTCCTGCGGGAGACTCCCCTGAACCGGCCTCTATCCTGGATACTCCTAGGCCGAACACTCGGTCGCAGACCTCCCGAGCTGAAGATGGAGAGGCCTCTCAACTTAGTGAAAATGAAGAAGGAGAACTTGATTGGCTGTGGCCTTCCCCAACTCCAGGAACTTCTACCATAGATCTTCCAGCCACTGAAGACACTCAAGATGGAACACTGAACCCAGAAGCCACAGAGTTCATCCCTTCTAGTCCTTCAGCAGAATACTGGGAAGATGCCCAGGATGGTTGTTCAGAGGAAGAGGAGCCTGAGGCGCCAGAGCCAGAAATCCCAAGAGAGCAAAGGGCTCGAAGAGTCATCCGGCCTCCTAAGAAGCTGACCTACCCACAAATGGGGAACAGTTCGGAAGACTCTGTAGTCACTGCTAGAAGGAATGCTGAGAATCCGGATCCTTCCACTGTCCATTTAGTGGAGGGCAACCCCAGCTCACTCTCTGGCACAGTTAGACAGGTCGCCCCCACTGAAGCGACCTGTAGACAGGACAGCTCCCCATCCTATGATGATTGGTGGGAGGCTCCTCTGTCAATCCTATGCAACCGCATTGAATCTAAAATGTTTTGCAGATCTAAAAATGTTAGATGTCTTTGGGGACCAAAGATTTAAAGTGGGGGGAGTGTGTAGCGGGGTATTCCCCTTTAAGACAGAGAGACAAGAAGTTCCAGGTGAGAGGTGAGTCAGGAGGAAGTAAAGAGACATTACTGGAAGTGAAAGCAGAGGAGAGAGAGACTACATCTCCCAGTACATCTTGCAACACCCAGGGTACATTGCTCCGGAACAGAGACTGCTGGGGCAGACTTTATAAAGGGGAGGTGGAGTTTGTTCGGCCTCTTTGGACACCCCCTCTCCTAGCAAGAGGATCTCTGTGCTGAACTGCTGTGTGCACAAGGCCTGAAGCCTGGGCCTTGTGCTCCTTTCCAAAGAGCCCTCTGCCAGCCTAGCAGAACCTTAGAGACATCTTCTCATCCTTGCTGCAGTACACCAGAAGGATTGAAGACTTGGATGTCGGTGGATTCCTGTTCCCAGACAAATCGATGGAGGAAACGGACTTGGACTTGTCCGGGTGGTGAGAGCTGTTTAAAGACAGATACTTTATCTTTACTATTCGTTGGGATTACAAAGTTGTTCTTCAAGTGCACCACCGAAAGATTGCTAGCGAATATTGTTTCACTGAACTTCCATTTAGATCAGTCAGGCCTGACTGCATAGGTAGACATTGCTGGGTGTTAGTCTACCCATGAGGGGAAGTAGCTGTAAAAGGGCAGCGCTAGAGTTGCATAGCAATACTTAATTATTCTGATTACTCTGTTTATCTTTATTACTGTTTATTGCAGGGATCTGCAACTTGTTATACTGTTGTTTATTACTTGCCCATTAGCCTCAGTAAAATATCTGGGTCAAGTACATTGGTGTCAGTTTCACTTACTTTAATAGAAGTTTTAAAGTATATCACTGTGTGTGTTTGCCATAGGACTGCGTCACCTAGAGTTGCGGTCACGCGGTCCTATCTCCCCTTACTAGCTGTGCCAGTAGGGGGTTGAGCATATTGCCGGGGGTTGGCGGAGCTGTCTTCAGGGCCCAACTAAATCTGCGGCCTTCTTAGTTGGAGGTATCGCTACACCCCATTCACACAAGCGAGATATATGGAGGAATCCTCCCTTCTGTGATATTGTGTTCTGACAGCAGGGACTCTCCACTGTCAGAATGCACTGATAACTGGCCGCAGCCATTTGTGATTTCTGTCTGCTGTCTCCTTCTGCTATCTGCATATGTCACTTCTTTTGCCAACTCCAAGGGATCCAAGGGTATGGGGAAGGGGGTCTCTAGCACACACCCTGTCACTGACAGACTCAGTTGTGCATATTCCCCTATGAGACTATGTAGAGAGGGATGTGTCTGCCGGTCGATCCTTACCTCATCTAGGTGGTGGAGTGCGGGCAGCAGCTCCGGTGTCCCCTCCAGCATGGCAGGCGGGCCCCATCTAGGTGGCGGGGTGCGGGCAGCAGCTCCAGTGTTCCCTCCAGCACGACAGGTGGGCCCCATCTAGGTGGCGAGGTGCATGCAGCGGCTCCGGTGTCCCCTTCAGCACGGTGGGCCTCATCTAGGTGGCGAGGTGCGGGCAGCGGCTCCAATGTCCCCTCCAGCATGGTGGGCTTCATCTAGGTGGTGAGGTGCAGGCAGCGGCTCCGGTGTCCCCTCCAGCACGGTGGACCTCATCTAGGTGACGAAGTGCGGGCAGCGGCTCCGGTGTCCCCTCCAGCACGGTGGGCCTCATCTAGGTGGTGAGGTGCAGCCAGCGACTCCGGAGTCCCCTCCAGCACGATGGGCCTCATCTAGGTGGCGAGGTGCGGGCAACAGCTCCGGTGTCCCCTTCAGCACGGTGGGCCTCATCTAGGTGGTGAGGTGCAGGCAGCGGCTCCGGTGTCCCCTCCAGCATGGCGGGGGGCCCCATCTAGGTAGCATGGCGGGTGGGCCCCATTTAGGTGGGGAGGTGCAGGCAACGGCTCCGGTGTCCCCTCCAGCACGACCGGCAGACCCTATCTGGGTGGCGAGGTGCGGGCAGCGTCTCCATTGTACGCTCCTCCAGCAGCTTCTGCCGTGCGTCTCCGCTCTCTTCCTTCTAAACGCTAGGCGTCCAATAGGTTCACCTGGCGTTTTGGCCAATCGGGAAACATGTCTCACGACCCGCTTCCTGATTGGCGGGGAGGAGATTTAGTGTGAAAATACTGAAAATTCATCTGCTACCTCACACAACTGGGTGGGCTTCGGGTGCAGTGCTCTGCGCCTGTAGCCCACCCTTTCTTGAAGCCTATTAGAGCCTCTGGCTCTAATCGCGTGCTTCAAAAAATGTAAATCATAATACACCCCTAATGGATTGGCCGACACTGCTCGGGTCTCAGATTACACCTTAGCTCCCTGCTCTATACTGTGCAGTGTGTGATGTCAGATCCTAGCCCCCTGCCTGCTGGAGCTGAGAAATAGCCTTTGATCTGTGTGTTTTAGAAAGCTATAGCAGAGAGAATTGGCACCTTTGCTGCCATTGTTCTATGTGCTGGGTATCTAGTGTGCCCCTGTGCCTTTAAGGAGGGGGGCTACCTCCAGGCTCACCTGCCCTCTGCCTATCCATTATAATGCATGTGCTTCTACTATGAAGGCTCTCATAAATTTACAAGAGTTAGGACTACAGAAATATTGGGGTGCCTTGGAGTGCCTCTGCAGCTTACGCATGTATTTGCAAATGTGTGCTAACTAAACCTCTGTTTTTAAGGCAAACTGTTAGACAGGACAATTTGCTTGGTTGCAGACTGGCTGGTGAGTTGAGCTAGGAATTTTGTTTGGTTTGATTTTGTAGAGGAGAGAGGACTACAGATAAATAGGTACAACCAATAAAGGAGGATCACCTGAGACCAATCATTTCAGTAGATATAATATACTGCATGTAAGGGTTTACAACCACTTTAAAGCCAAACTCTGGGCACAAACTTTCATTGAAATATATTCCTCAATAACTACAATGGATAAAATTATACTTTGGTATGTGCACCAAATGAGTATTCAAACCCAGTTATGTTTCAAAAGTACTGTATATACTTGAGTATAAGCCGAGTTTTTCAGCACATTTTTTTGTGCTGAAAATGCTCCCCTCGGCTTATACTCGAGTCACCATTTTGCGCCTGATCTCCCGGACTTTGGGAACCCGGTACTGACCAAATTTGGCACACATGTAGCCCCACTCTTTCTCTACAAGTGTGCAAAGTTTGTTGTCCGGGGCTCTTACGGCCGGGGAGCACCGATTTTTCAAAGCCGGGCACCCCTTCCATAGACTCCACTGTTAAACGGTAATTTCTGTGGTGACTTTGGGGGGGTACCGGCCTGTTGTAGGTCCCCTGGACCCAAAACTTGGCACACATGTAGCCCCATTTCTCTTCTATAAGTGTGCAAAGTTTGTTATCTGGGGGACCTGCAGCCGGGGAGCACCGATTTTTCAAACCCGGGCACCCCTTCTATAGACTCCAATGTTAAACGTCAGTCTAGTCATGGGCACAGTGAGGCATGGGCACCGTGAGGCATGGACACCGTGAGGCATGGACACAGTGAGGCATGCAGATGAACACCCTAGGCTTATACTCGAGTCAATACGTTTTCCCAGTTTTTTGTGGTAAAATTAGGTGCCTCGTCTTATATTCGGGTCGGCTTATACTCAAGTATATATGGTAGTGGTTACATCATCACTGTGCTGAAAATAGCCTGAGCAGAGTTCTGGGAGGGGCCCAGAAGCTCCACCCACTACAGGCAGGAGTGGGCGGAAACAAGACCAGCCACACTTCACAAGAAGAGAAAGCAGCAGTGAGCGGTCTTTATTACAGGAAGCTCCTGCACAAATACAAAGTTTCACACTGGATTGCTGCACAGCTCTTGAAGACATACACAAAGCATGCTGAGATTCAAGTAAGAATACACATGCCTCTTGTATTCAGACAATTTTGGTTTATCCTGGAGTTCTGCTAGATATCTTGGTGACTCCTTAGTTTGGTGGAACCCAACATTCCTCAGTTCCTGTGTATATTTAATTATATATTTAATGTGGTTACTTAAGTCTTACTTACCAGTTTAAGCATATTGGATGCACTTGGGTTGGGATTACATCTATATTTATTATGGCTATCAAGAATGATTTTTCGATTGGCCTCAATGGAACAAAAAAAGTCTGATATTGGCTTATTCATCTGTAGAGATAAGGGTAGAGATTAATAAAACAAGTATGTCCGATTCAGTAGAGTTAAAATTATACTAAACAGAGAAGTGTTAATTGCCATAATAAATTCACATAATACATATATATCATGGCAATGTATTTTGTTTTTTATTGTTTTTTTATAATCTCTAAGTATCTTATTCCTGCAGCGCTGTTGTCTGGTCATATGATCTTTCCCTGTTCTATGGCATCTGCAGGGAAAGATCTTTGGGAGGGGCTTCTATTAGTCTGCTGGTGTATGCTCTCTACAGTATGAGTCTGTGTCTAGCCAGCCCTGATTGGTGCTGCGCCAGTCACGTGACTACAAAAAGAAACTGTTTCAGGAAAACATATTAAATTAGATTTTAAATATCAAATAACTGTGTAGCGGTGTGTTGCTACTAGTTACTAACATGGCTTTTTTTCTCAAACAATAGGTGCTGGAACTCAACAACGACCCCCCAAAACTCCTCCCCCACACACACCCTCCATATCACATCATATAGTGGGTGTGGTCAGATTTCACGAACAGTAGGAGGGTCTTAAAGGGGCATTAATTACCAGGATTGCATTACATACAGAGTGCAGAGTTCAGGGGGGTTACACACAGAGTGCAGAGCTTATAAACACAGAAACAAGTGATTGTGGTGAGCAGGCACCAAAGGGTCTGAGTCAGAGGTGGTGGAACTGAGTTCCCCCAAGTTCCCCCTGAAAAAAAGCCTTGGTTACGAACATCCACGCATATTCACCCTGCTGCCAGACATCCATATGTCACACTTGTAGACAAAACGTCGTTGTTGTTTTATTTGGGGGATTGAACTTGGTTGGGGGAAGGGATATGGGATGCCCATAGGATAAATTGGTATTTGCAATGTTATAGCTGTGCCGACTTTACATTGAAAATGTCATTGAGGTTTACTCATTACCTTTTCAAATGTTACAGCGTTTATGCTTTACATTTTCCTTGGATAGAACAAAAATGGTGGACTCTAATTTTGACAGCGTTACTTCAAACCATTCTCTTCCTCTGCACTCTCCCTGCAGACTTCTACCTCCAGGACACTTCTCCTGTGCATCGCTTTCCTGTCACAGCATTAGACATCCTGTCCCACCATTTTGATCTGACTAGGCCTCACTCTGAATAAGTCCTAGGAGTAGTTTCACTTGATGAATAATAGGCCAGTGGCCTGCAGTACCCCTTCTTGATGGCCCTGAACTTTTAGTTAGAAAGAATATTTGATGATGGACTACTGATCCCAGCAAGCCCAACTTGCAAATCCTGCTCCGTCAGGCTGCAACGATTTGGCACAAAACCCCACAGTCTCTCCTCTGGTTCTGCACCCAGCTCCCCTGGCATGCCTCTTCCAGATCTCCACTGTGCTTCACTCACCGACTCCTGCCCTGAGTCCTTCCTGAAGGATTTACCCAGACCGTGCGGACCAACTGCTTCTCCAGCTCCTGTTCCAGGACACCTCTCCATGACTGTGTAAGGAGAGGCTCCCTCCCAGCTCCTCCTCCAGATCCACATCCCCTCCCCAGATGGGGGTGTTTCTCCTACATGCAGTCTAGCACTCCATCCTTCAGGTCACCCAGCCGACAACACCTCCCCAGCAGGCTGACCATGAGTATATGTAGGAGGCCTGCCCCCTGCCAATCCTAGTTGGGGATTGGTCAGGGCTCCTCAAATGTACTCCATTCCACGCCAACTCTCAGCCCTGCCCCTTTTCCAGAACATTCTCACTGGAAGCAGGGGAGGCGCCCAAAAGCTGAAGTACATGTCAGTCACACCCACTGCTTCACTAACCACTCGCTGCCCCCAGATCAAAACAAACAGGTCTAGCTCGCAGCATGGGCCTGCTTAAATTTACCTGCACTGACAGAACCTACAAAAACACTACACCTCTAGCACCTACCTATGGTAGAGGGTGCTACAACTGTTTTAGAGCTCCCAATAAATCTTTACATGGTTAGTATGGCTGAAAAAAAAAAGACACAAGACCATCTAGTTCAACCAATAAAATCTTAATTGAACATCAAATGTGTATTTTTTGTGCATTAACCACCTCCCGCTCGTGCTATAGCCGAATGACGGCAACAGTGTGGGCTTTAATTGCTGGTAGGTCGTCAATAGACATCCTCCCGAGCTTGCGCTGTCAGCACGTCCCTGTGGGGTGCGCGCGGCTCGCTCTGTGATCACCGAGTCAATGCGACTCAGTTGATCACAGATCGAAGTAAGGGGCCGATCTACCAATGACAGCTGATCACGTGATGTAAACAGAAGATCAGTAATCATTTTTTTTTCCGATCAAGCTGACAGCGTGAGGGGAAAAAAAGCCGATCACCGGCTTCTGTCAGAGGGACATCGGTCCCTCACACAGAGAGCCGCAGCTGTCAAAAACTGGACAGGTGTGGTAATCAAAAGGTTTACCATAGACAATGGGATTATATCAAGGAGAAAGTTTGTATATTACGTAGAGCTGGAAATATACTCTCCCATTTGGAATACGTCTTGTGCCGCTCCTCTCTTGGTCATAGTATTACACTAACAAGCTCAGATGAAGTCGTCACACAAGACCCACCAAATCTGCACATGGAGAGGTTAAAAGAAACAGCATCAGTTCACCTAGAACTAATAATTAGAAGAGTAAGGCCATACCCAGCCAGAACTTTGGTTCAAATTGTACAAATTCAGTGTGTGCAGTCCACTATTCCACCAAAAAATGGGTTCAGTGACAGAAACATGAGAACCCAGCCTGATTGTTCTGCCCTGCCCTGAGGAAGATGTTCAAAAGCAAAAAAAATATATATATATTGGCAGAAGCTGCAATTTTAATGATGCTTAAATTGAAACATCAAAAATACAAAACTCCATTAAATAAAGGCAAAACTTGAGAGAAAGTAAACGGAACTATAACGGTGCTAATAAATTAGTATTGAACACAGTGGAAGACTTAACTACCAATTGGTAAAAAAGTATACAACAAATTTTATTGACAATTTATACAAAATTGATAAAAATATGAACAATATCACTGATTTCACAATAGGGTAATCCCAAAGATGGTGTTTGCATCAATGTTCAAATGAGAGGATCATACACAGTCCCAACATGTTTCGCCCATTGGGGCTTCGTCAGGGGAAGTATGTCTCAGACGTCTAAACGGATAAGCAACTACTAAATAAGCAGAAAAAAAAATTACCACTTGAAAAATAATGGACAGTTGATTTAAAAACATTGGAGATCAACCTGTAGACAGGTCCACAAATGATATGAAGCGGTCAACTTACCACCAAACACCCAAATGGAATTAAAGGAGGAATATAGAAAACCCCACAATGGGAGGGCAGGGAAGGCCTCTCCCTAGGCGGCAAGCGGAGTGAACTCAGAGCAACCAGACCCCCACAGTGATCAAACATATGACCTGGCCAAGAAAAACAAAGTAAATACCAAAATTTCAATCAGTGATGAACTGATTGAAACTTTGGTATTTACTTTGTTTTTCTTGGCCAGGTCATATGTTTGATCACTGTGGGGGTCTGGTTGCTCGGAGTTCACTCTGCTTGCCACCTAGGGAGAGGCCTTCCCTGCCCTCCCATTGTGGGGTTTTCTCTACTCCTCCTTTAATTCCATCTAGGGTGTTTGGTGGTAAGTTGACCGCTTCATATCATTTGTGGACCTGTCTACAGGTTGATTTCCAATATTTTTAAATCAACTGTCCATTATTTTTCAAGTGGTAATTTATTTTTTCTGCTTATTTAGTAGTTGCTTATCCGTTTAGACGTCTGAGACATACTTCCCCTGACGAAGCCCCAATGGGCGAAACATGTTGGGACTGTGTATGATCCTCTCATTTGAACATTGATGCAAACACCATCTTTGGGATTACCCTATTGTGAAATCAGTGGTATTGTTCATATTTTTATCAATTTTGTATAAATTGTCAATAAAATTTGTTGTATACTTTTTTACCAATTGGTAGTTAAGTCTTCCACTGTGTTCAGTACTAATTTATTAGCACCGTTATAGTCCTGTTTACTTTCTCTCAAGTTTTGTCATAATAATTTGGGATGAGGTGCGTTACATTAGGTGTCTACCCATAACCAGACCACAAAACCATTATATCCATTAAATAACAGTTCTAGGGGTGCCCCAACCCTGCTTGTGAAGTGGCACATGTGTGCAATGTAGGGTTGCCACCTTTTCTTCAAGTCAAACCCGAACACTTTAGTGGCACACAGTAATTTTTTTTATACATATATTTTGCTATTAAATAACATTTCTAATCATATGAAGTTAATAACAAGAGTCCCCCTTTACATCAGAGTCCACAGAGATCCCCTTTTACATCTGAACTCGCAGAGTTTCCTTTCTCTGTAAGGGGGGACTCTGCAGACTCTGATGTAAGGGAGAACTCTGGGGACTCTAACATACGGGATGCTCTAGGAATCCTGATTTAAAGGGGAACACTGAGAACTCTGATGTACAGAGATGACTCTGATGTAAGGGGGAACACTGTGGCCTCTGGTGTAAAGGGGAACTCCGATGTAAGGAGTGCTCTGAGAGCCATGATTTACCTTAGTGTACTCACTCAGAGGCAGGAGAGAGAAGGGGGGAGACTTCCCTCACATACAGGGATGGATGGTGAGCTCACTCCCCCCTTGGCAGTCAGCACCTCTCATCCCGATGTATCTGAGGCTGCTGGACTTCAAATTCCAGCCCCCACTTTCGTTTTCTGAGGCAAAGCCCTGGGGATTGGAGTGTGGGCAGACATAGAGGGGTAGGGGTGGGAGGAAGAGGTGCAGATTGAGCTCTCTCTCCTCTCCCGTATGTGTGTGTGTTTGGTGCAGGGGGGACTGTTAGTGCTGGCTTTGGGCAGTGTGAAAGAGCGTATAACAGACACTCTCAGCTTAGACAACTGCAGCCAGCAACCCTGCTGGGAGACCATAGTCCAGTCTGAATAATGTGTCCAGGTTTCAGGCAGTCTGAAGCCCGGATGCATGATTTCAAACCCGAAATGTCCGGGTGAATTCCGGACAGGTGGAAACCCTAGTGTAATGTATGCAACATACTACAGCAAAACTGACCCTTTTAACCATTTTTGCAATCCATACGATCTGTTATGTTGCGTTTGTGGCTGTAGATACACTTTAAATAGAAAAAATGTATTCCTCTGGAAAAAAAATTAAATCAAAGTCCACCTTTAATGAAAATCCCCAGTACCAATCCTAGCCACCTAAATAATCTTGAAATATATAGTGCCGCATGGCCGCAGACTGCATACTAAGATCCCCATACTCACCTGTACTGTCTGAGCAACAACTCATTCAAGTCTATGGCATGATAATGTGCAGGTGTCGTGCATGCTCAAAGGGTTTGGCGTGAATTTTGGGGGGGGGGAAACGCACATCTTTTTTTTTTCATGATACAGTTTAAATTGCCAGCAAATGACATTTCATTGTCGGCTTTTTATTTTTTTAAGAAAACAGCACATCTCTCTGTTTACTAAAACTTTTTCTGAGATGTTTCCAGAGGCCTCTAGATCCCTATCATGTCCAATAGGTCATTCTATTCCTTTTAGACTCCCCATAGGAAATATTTGCCTTTACAAATGAAACATTTGACTTACCATTTGCTGCACAATATCTGCAGGCAGATCCACTGCTCTTCCAGCTGACCTTTTCTTTAAAGTTTTATTGTGTTTTGCATTGGTATATTCTTCCTCGACGGGTGGCAAAATTGCCACAGAGGGGTCTGAAAACTGTGAACAACCAAGGTTACAATAAATGCATGGATGACATGGAGATTACGTACAGTAAGTCTGATTTGTTAAACCTTGATACAATATCAGGCTGTTGTGCTGTTTAGTATCTCTGCAAATTAATTTTCGCTGGTAATTAACACCCATTATTGACTAAAAAGTCAGTAACAAGTGTAAATTACCAGCGAAAAATTATTTGCTGGTAAAAAGTGTATGCAAAAAATATTGCTTAGATACTGAATCATGTTAAAGTGTACAGTATGTATAGAATATTTATTTGTTGTTGTGTTAAGCCCTGTACACACGATCGGATTTCCTATGGTTTTTAAACCGATGAATTTTTCCATCGGAAAACCGATGAAGCTGACTTCTATCAGTCTTGCCTACACACCATCAGTCAAAAAACTGACCGTTCCAAACGCGGTGACGTAAAACATTCTGATGAGCTGAGAAAAATGAAGTTCAATGCATCTGAGCATGCGTCGACTTGATTCTGAGCATGCATGGGTTTTTTATCCGATGGACTTGCCCATAGACGATCGGAATTTGCTATTGGTTTTTTATCCATGGGAAAAATTTAAAACATGTTCTATTTTTTGACACAGATGGAAAAAAGACCGATGGGGCCCATACACGATTGGTTTGTCCGATGAAAAAAATCCATCGGACTGTTTTCATTGGTAAAACCGATCGCGTGTACGCGGCTTTAGTGTTTTTAATACAACAGTTAAAACCCTTGTCAAATTTTTGTTGCTGCCTGTGACCCCCTGGGGAGAATATCCTTTACTTGCCGTCACAGAGACACAACAGGAAGTGGGGAAAATATCTCTGAAGTAAAGGAAATCCTCTGTTGGTCTGTTGTCACCCAAACGAGTGTCCTAATTGGAGGATGTGCCCTTTATTACTGTTCTGGTGACAACCCAGCATCTTGGATTTTTCTTACTTTCATTCTTGAATGGTCACCAATAAATTTGAGAGGATGAATCGTCCCAGCCTGGACCCATAACCCAATAAAAGCCTGATAGAGTCGCCGGTGCTTCCCTATTTTATCCAAAACTGAAAAAATGGTGTTAGATACATTATAAGCCCCTGTTCACACCGGTTGTCATGTGATTTGACAGTTCCAAATTGCATGACAAGTCACATCCCCATTGCCGGCAATGGAACCGCTCATATCGCGGTGACTTATTTCATGTCTGTCAATCTCTTCATTGGCTTCCCCTACCCCATTGTATAATATTCAAAAAATTAACCACAACATACAAGGCCATCCACAACATCGCCCCCAGCTACATCACCAACCTCATCTGCAGATATTGCCCAAAACGTCTCCTCCGCTCCTCCCAGGACCTCTTACTCTCTAGCTCCTTTGTTACCTCCTCCCATGCTCACCTCCAGGACTTCTCCAGAACCTGTCCCTTCATCTGGAACTCCCTGCCCCAGTATGTCCAGTCAGCTCCTACCCAATCCTTGAAAACAAATTTATTCAGGGAAGCCTATCCCTACCTGCACCTAAAGCCCTGTACACACGATCGGATTTCCGATGGAATCAAATCCGATGGATTTTTTCCATCGGAATTCCGATGAAGCTGACTTCCATCAGTCTTGCCTACACACCATCAGTCAAAATTCCGACTGTCCCAAACGCGGTGACGTACAACACGTACGACGGCACTATAAATGGGAAGTTCAGATCCAATGGCACCACCCTTTGGGCTGCTTTTGCTGATTTTGTGTTACCGCGTGTTAGTAAAAGTTTGGTGAGAGCCGATTCGCGCTTTTCAGTCTCCGTGCTTTTCAGTCCGTTACAGCATGACGAATGTGCTATCTCCATTACGAACGCTAGTTTTACCAGAACGAGCGCTCCCGTCTCCTAATTCAGTCTGAGCATGCTTCGTTTTTTTCTCCGATGTAGTTCCACACAGACGATCGGAATTTCCTATCGATTTTTTTCCATCGGAAAAATTTTAAACATGTTTTTTTTTTTTCACCGATGGAAATAAGTCCGATGGGGCCCACACACGATCGGTTTGTCCGATGAAAACAGTCCATCGGACTGTTTTCATCGGACAAACCGATCATGTGTACAGGGCTTAAGAACTGTACCCGAGTCACCTCCATCAGGTCATCCCCGCAGCTATTACCTTTCGTACCACCTCCCCCTCCCATTAGATTGTAAGCTCCATGAGCAGGGCTCTCCTACTCCTTCTGCATTGAACTGTATTGTAATTGTACTGTCCCCTTTTATATTGTAAAGCAAATAGTAAATCCTGTATAATAATAATAATAATAATAATAATAATAATAATAATAAAGTAGGATTGCACCGATAGTGATACTGGTATCGGTATTGGTGCCAATATAAAGTATTTGCATAAGTATTGGTACTGGTGCAAATGCTCGATACCTAAAACCAATACTTTCAGGCTTGGTTCTTTCAGCTGTCAGCGAGATTCCCCCACTGACAACTGAAATGTAAAAAAAAAAAGCTGGCAATTATCAGTTAAGGAATGTGGCCGTTGCGTCCTTAACAACCAATGACTCATTTAGCTGTCAGTGGGGTTCCCCTGCTGGTACCTGAAGTGTAAGCGAAGTCCGGGCAATTGGAGCTGTCAATAAAAAAAAAAACGGGCAATGTTTATCAACAACATTGCTCAGCTGTCGAAACAGAAAGATAGGAAGAAACATTGTTTCTTTTTATCTATCCTTCTGTTTATTTATTTACAGATCAAAGGGCTGACTTTGATTTGCAGATGAAGTCAGTTTAAAACAGCCTGTCAAGTAAAAAAAAAATATATATATATTTTTTTATTAACCACTTAATGACCATGCACTGTATATATACGTCGGCAGAGTGGCTCGTACAGGCACAATCACGTACCTGTACGTCCCCTTTAATTGCCCGACGTGGGGGGTCGCGTGCGTGCCGCCGGTAGCACGCTCGCGACCCCCATGCCTTCCCCCTGAGTCGGACTGCGGGTCCCGCGGACTCGATTGCCGCGGGGATCCCCGCGATCGTCTCACGGAGGTATGGAGCAGGGAGATGCTTGTGTAAACAAGCATTTCCCTGCTCTGCCTAGTAACAATAACACTGTGTCATGTGACACCCCTCAGTAAGGAAACACAAGCAGGGAACATTTAACCCCTACAGCGCCACCTAGTGGTTAACCCCTTCACTGCCAGTGTCATTTTCACAGTAACCAGTGCATTTTTATAGCACTGATCGCTGTGAAAAAGACAATGGTCCCAAAAATGTGTCAAAAGTGACCGATGTGTCCGCCATAATGTCGCAGTCATGATAAAAATCTCTGATCACCGCCATTACTAGTAAAAAAAAAATTATTAATAAAAATGCCATAAAACTATCCCCTATTTTGTAAACGCTATAACTTTTGCTCAAACCAATCAATAAACGCCGATTGCGATTTTTTTTACCAAAAATATGTAGAAGAATATGTATCGGCCTAAACTGAGGAAAAAATATGTTTTTTTATATATTTTTGGGGGATATTTATTATAGCAAAAAGTAAAAAATATTGAATTTTTTTCCAAATTGTCGCTCTATTTTTGTTTATATCGCAAAAAATAAAAACAACAGAGGTGATCAAAAACCACCAAAAGAAAGCTCTATTTGTGGGAAAAAAAGGACGTAAATTTTGTTTGGGAGCCACGTCGCACGACCGCGCAATTGTCAGTTAAATCGACGCAGTGTTGAATCGCAAAAAGGGGCCTGGTCTTTATGCTGCGTATTGGTCCAGGGCTTAAGTGGTTAAATTGTTCCTCTGCTTAACCCCTTACTGACCCTTAATTTACACTAATCAGCCTTATTAGCTCCTTATTCTCCTTCTCCATTTAACTATTATTTTTCTGCTGATTTTGTTTTGTTCACTTCTATTTTATAAACTATTAATAATAAAAAAAATAATTGTTTGCTTTGTTCGTTGATATGTTTACACCTTTAACATATATTTACACGTTTCACATTGAAAAAAGAGCAAAATAAAAAATAAATACATTTGTTTAATTTGTAAATAACTTTTCAATGCTTTGTACCATTGCTGACAGTGTAAACAAAAAAGTTGCGGCAGGTATCAGCAATTGGTATCGGCGAGTACTAACAAAAGGGTATCAGTACTCGTTGTAAATAAAATGGTATCGGTGCATCCCTAATAAATAGTTTTCTGCACTACTTTTTAACGATTTTATTGCGACTTGCATAGACTTCTGTTAAATTAAGTTGCAAGCTGCAATGAAATTGACAATGCAAATCGCACTGATGTTAAAATCACAGAAACACGATTTCAAAGCCGCACCGGTGTGAATCAGGGCTTAAGAGAGCCTAGTGTATGAAAACTGTATTAGATTTCTCCTATTTTCAACATACAGACACTAATTATTCTGTAGTTCTAACATGAAAAAAAAGCCTTCTAGTTCGATTTGCTCTCCTAGTTCTAATTACGCTCCTAGGGCAAATTCCTCTCCTTGAGAAAACACAGGAAATGTGTACAAAACACCGGACAGCTCTGAATTTCTGACATGATCTTCAAATATATTTTGCACATATAATACATATAAACAGATATAACAAAATGCTTTAAGGCCCCTTTCACACGGACGGATAGAATGGTGCTTTTAGCTGCGGATTTTCTAGTTTTCTACCGCAGCTAAAAGCACACAATGCTTTCCTATGGCCCTATTTACACACAGCGTTTAGCTGCGATTTTGTTACATGCGGTTTGGTGCGAATAGAAAAAATAGAATTGAATGCATCCAGGTGCGATGTAGCGCAGCTATATGCACATAACCGCAGGTAATCGCAGTCTTTTGTGTCAACTGCGAATAGCAGCGTGAGAAAAAAAAGAACAACAGGAAGCACATCATAATCAGTAGGTATAAAAAGGGTTGCTATGGGAATGACTACCGCAGCTAAACGCGGCCGCATGTAATTGCACGTAAACGCAGGTAATCACAATGTACAAATGCAGCTAATCGCAGTGCATGGAGCCTTGAATTTCACAGAACATTTTACATGCTTTTAACTGCGGCAAAACAGCCGTCCATGTGAAAGGCGCCTTAATGGTAAATTTACCAAACCAAAATGGAGCAAATAAGAGAAGCTTATTATTGGGGTTTTCATACATTTTAAGTGGTGGTGCAGCCACAGTAAAGGAACTGGAAGAAGGCCAGGGTTTAGGGGGAATGGGCTTTGGCATAATAATTATTAGAAAAAATTCAAAATAAAGTAAGCGCTAGATAAAAAATCGTGTATGGCAGCTGGCACGTAAAAAGGTGAATATACAACCTTCAAAAGAAATTATTGAATAAAGTATTTGCAGTGCTAATAAGTGGTACATTTAATACCTAAACAAATAAAAATGTCCAAACAGTGGAACCGAGCCACCAAATTGTGATCAAAGGTACAACATGAATAGCTATTAGTAAAAAAAAAAAAAAGTCCAAATGGTGAACATAAACCAATAATCATCAGTCAGATAACAGCTGGGTTATCCAGTATATCCAAAGAACTCATCCAGTGGTAAGTATGGAGTGTCAGAACACTCACCAGACATCAACCAAGTATCAGCATTGAAAATGGGGGGAAATACACCCAAAGTGTTGTCAGATGCTTCTGCACAGTAATATCCCTTCACTAATCTATGCACTCACCAGAATATGGACCAAGATGAGCCTTGTACTGCTGTTAAACAGTATGGTGAATATGAAGTCTGCTGTGTTGGTTCTGCGATCACTTGGGATATACACTGTGTAAAGAAGCTCACCAACGGGAGCCAAAGTATATGGTGTATGGTGTAGTATTTATTGAATAAAAGAAAGGTACATATACACATGCGTAAAAATGGCCACAAAACTTTGGCTCCCATTGGCGAACTTCTTTACACAGTGTATATTCCACTGATCGTGGAACCAACACAGTGGACTTCTTATGTACAAGGCTTATCTTGGTCCATCTTCTGGTGAGTGCATAGATTGGTGGAAGGATATTACTGTGGAGAAGCATCTGACATCACTTTGGGTGTATTGCCCCCCGTTTTCCCAACCCCCCGTTTTCAATGCCCCCCATTTTCAACGCTGATTAGGGATGAGCTTTGTGTTCGAGTCGAACATACGTTCGACTCGAACATCGGCTGTTCGATCGTTCGACGAAGATCGAACGATTTTGGCCGTTCGCGCCAAATTCGAGTGACGCGAACGGCCCACAATGCACTACGCCATCGCAGTGTCATCCAGGCGCTGTGATTGGCCAAGCATGCACTGTGACCCCGCATGCTTGGCCAATCACAGCGCCGGCAGCGAGGAGAGCAATGATTGGCCACAGGCAGGATGCCTGTGGCCAATTATTGCTGAGGGGGTTTAGTACACGCCCCACACTATAAAAGGCCGCCAGCACGGCGGCCTAGTGTAGTGTGTTCCGGAGCAGGGATAGAGCAGCATAGGCAGGGACAGTGACTTTTATTTCTTTCTTGCTTAACCTGGATTCCTTTAGTTTAGGGAAAGAGAAGGATAGGTAGGGAGAGTGTCAGTGTGTTTTGTGCTTGTGCTATATTGTGCTTAAAAAAAACATTTTTTCTAGGGACAGAAAACTGTAGGTAGGGAGAGTGTGTCAGTTTCTTTCACTGTCAAAGTCCTTGTTTCCAGGGACCTGGAAGGACAGTGAGTGAATTCTCCTTGTGCTATATTGTGCTTAAAAAAAACATTTTTTCTAGGGACAGAAAACTGTAGGTAGGGAGAGTGTGTCAGTTTCTTTCACTGTCAAAGTCCTTGTTTCCAGGGACCTGGAAGGACAGTGAGGTAATTCTCCTTGTGCTAAATTGTGCTTAAAAAAAACATTTTTTCTAGGGACAGAAAACTGTAGGTAGGGAGAGTGTGTCAGTTTCTTTCACTGTCAAAGTCCTTGTTTCCAGGGACCTGGAAGGACAGTGAGGTAATTCTCCTTGTGCTAAATTGTGCTTAAAAAAAAACATTTTTTCTAGGGACAGAAAACTGTAGGTAGGGAGAGTGCGTCAGTTTCTTTCACTGTCAAAGTCCTTGTTTCCAGGGACCTGGAAGGACAGTGAGGTAATTCTCCTTGTGCTAAATTGTGCTTAAAAAAAAACATTTTTTCTAGGGACAGAAAACTGTAGGTAGGGAGAGTGTGTCAGTTTCTTTCACTGTCAAAGTCCTTGTTTCCAGGGACCTGGAAGGACAGTGAGGTAATTCTCCTTGTGCTAAATTGTGCTTAAAAAAAACATTTTTTCTAGGGACAGAAAACTGTAGGTAGGGAGAGTGTGTCAGTTTCTTTCACTGTCAAAGTCCTTGTTTCCAGGGACCTGGAAGGACAGTGAGTGAATTCTCCTTGTGCTAAATTGTGCTTAAAAAAAAACATTTTTTCTAGGGACAGAAAACTGTAGGTAGGGAGAGTGTGTCAGTTTCTTTCACTGTCAAAGTCCTTGTTTCCAGGGACCTGGAAGGACAGTGAGGTAATTCTCCTTGTGCTAAATTGTGCTTAAAAAAAACATTTTTTCTAGGGACAGAAAACTGTAGGTAGGGAGAGTGTGTCAGTTTCTTTCACTGTCAAAGTCCTTGTTTCCAGGGACCTGGAAGGACAGTGAGGTAATTCTCCTTGTGCTAAATTGTGCTTAAAAAAAACATTTTTTCTAGGGACAGAAAACTGTAGGTAGGGAGAGTGTGTCAGTTTCTTTCACTGTCAAAGTCCTTGTTTCCAGGGACCTGGAAGGACAGTGAGGTAATTCTCCTTGTGCTAAATTGTGCTTAAAAAAAACATTTTTTCTAGGGACAGAAAACTGTAGGTAGGGAGAGTGTGTCAGTTTCTTTCACTGTCAAAGTCCTTGTTTCCAGGGACCTGGAAGGACAGTGAGGTAATTCTCCTTGTGCTAAATTGTGCTTAAAAAAAACATTTTTTCTAGGGACAGAAAACTGTAGGTAGGGAGAGTGTGTCAGTTTCTTTCACTGTCAAAGTCCTTGTTTCCAGGGACCTGGAAGGACAGTGAGGTAATTCTCCTTGTGCTAAATTGTGCTTAAAAAAAACATTTTTTCTAGGGACAGAAAACTGTAGGTAGGGAGAGTGTGTCAGTTTCTTTCACTGTCAAAGTCCTTGTTTCCAGGGACCTGGAAGGACAGTGAGGTAATTCTCCTTGTGCTAAATTGTGCTTAAAAAAAACATTTTTTCTAGGGACAGAAAACTGTAGGTAGGGAGAGTGTGTCAGTTTCTTTCACTGTCAAAGTCCTTGTTTCCAGGGACCTGGAAGGACAGTGAGGTAATTCTCCTTGTGCTAAATTGTGCTTAAAAAAAAAACATTTTTTCTAGGGACAGAAAACTGTAGGTAGGGAGAGTGTGTCAGTTTCTTTCACTGTCAAAGTCCTTGTTTCCAGGGACCTGGAAGGACAGTGAGGTAATTCTCCTTGTGCTAAATTGTGCTTAAAAAAAACATTTTTTCTAGGGACAGAAAACTGTAGGTAGGGAGAGTGTGTCAGTTTCTTTCACTGTCAAAGTCCTTGTTTCCAGGGACCTGGAAGGACAGTGAGGTAATTCTCCTTGTGCTAAATTGTGCTTAAAAAAAACATTTTTTCTAGGGACAGAAAACTGTAGGTAGGGAGAGTGTGTCAGTTTCTTTCACTGTCAAAGTCCTTGTTTCCAGGGACCTGGAAGGACAGTGAGGTAATTCTCCTTGTGCTAAATTGTGCTTAAAAAAAACATTTTTTCTAGGGACAGAAAACTGTAGGTAGGGAGAGTGTGTCAGTTTCTTTCACTGTCAAAGTCCTTGTTTCCAGGGACCTGGAAGGACAGTGAGGTAATTCTCCTTGTGCTAAATTGTGCTTAAAAAAAACATTTTTTCTAGGGACAGAAAACTGTAGGTAGGGAGAGTGTGTCAGTTTCTTTCACTGTCAAAGTCCTTGTTTCCAGGGACCTGGAAGGACAGTGAGGTAATTCTCCTTGTGCTAAATTGTGCTTAAAAAAAACATTTTTTCTAGGGACAGAAAACTGTAGGTAGGGAGAGTGTGTCAGTTTCTTTCACTGTCAAAGTCCTTGTTTCAAGGGACAGAGAAGGACACCTGAAGGTAGCCCTTATTGCTTTTTTCCCATCTCCCTGCAGGCCATCTATTAGAATGTCTGGAAGGCAAACAAGGAGAGGCAGACAGTCAGGAGGCAATAAAAGAGGGCAAGCAGGCTCTGTGTCTGGGGGCAACAGTGCTGGTCGTGGACGCGGTGCATTGTCATCAGCACATGGCCATGGGACACGCTTGTCCTTCTTTTCGGCAGCTGGACATGTTGAGCCACATCATGCCGAAGACTTGGTAGAGTGGATGACCAAGCCCTCCTCCTCCTCCTCATCCTCTCTCACCCAGGCTCAGGGTACTGGAAAAGCAGCTGCCAAAGCGTCCTCTTCCCTGGTATCAATGTCAGACTCATCATCAGTCACTCCTTCCCTAGACCCACCATGTCCTCCTCCTGAGGAGTCCCCCGAACTGTTTCAGCACAGTGTTGGGTACATGCTCCAGGAGGATGCCCAGCGTTTCGAAGGGTCTGATGATGAAACCCAGCTAGAGGAAGGCAGTAGCGTGAGAGCAGACAGAGGGGATGCTCAAGAACGACACCAATCTGGCAGTCATGTTCCAGCAGCTGCAGCATACTGCCAGATTGCCTCCAGTGATGAGGAGGGAGGTGATGATGAGGTCACTGACTCCACGTGGGTGCCTAATAGGAGAGAGGAGGAGGAGGAGGATGAGGAGGAGGCACATCTCCAACGAGGCAGGATGCCCTTTGGTGGCCAGCGTAAGGGCAGTACACCGACGGAATCACACCGCAGAGCTCCGCCTGTGCAGGGCGCTGCCTCTGCCCGTCATTCAAAAAGTTCTTTGGTGTGGGCCTTTTTTGAGGCTAGTGCATCAGATCGCACAGCTGCTGTTTGCAACATATGTCTCAAGCGTATATCGCGTGGCCAAAACATCAGCCGCTTGGGTACCACATGCCTGACCAGACATATGTTGACCTGCCATGCAGCTCGTTGGCAAGCCTACCTCAAAGACCCACACCAAAGAACAAAGCGGACCTCTCCTTGCACCGCATCAGCTGGGATCTCCAACCCCACTATAACTTCAGTCCTCTCTGAAACATGCACTGAGAGGAATGAAGGTGTAGAATTAGGTGTGTCACAGCCAAGTACTTGCGGCCACTCTGCTAGCAGTACACCGACGTCCGATTCTAGCAGGCAAATTTCCCTGCCCCAGCTGCTGGACCGTCGAAAGAAGTTCACTCCTAGCCATCCACATGCCCAGCGGTTGAATGCTAGCTTGGCTAAATTGCTAGCGCTTCAACTGCTGCCTTTTCAGTTGGTAGACTCGGCCCCCTTCCGTGAGTTTGTGCAATGTGCGGTTCCTCAGTGGCAGGTTCCCAAACGCCACTTTTTCTCACGGAAGGCTATTCCGGCTCTCTACCGGCATGTGGAAGGCAATGTCTTGGCCTCGCTGGACAGGGCGGTCAGCGGTAAGGTGCATATTACCGCTGACTCATGGTCCAGCAGGCATGGACAGGGACGTTACCTTTCTTTCACGGCCCATTGGGTCACTCTTTTGGCAGCTGGGAAGGATGCAGGACAAGGTGCAGTAGTGTTGGAGGTTGTCCCACCGCCACGCCTCCAAAATGCTACTACTGGTTGTGACACACCTCTCTCCTCCACCCCCTCCTCTTCTTCTTCCTCCATGGCCTCTTCCTGTGGTTTGTCCTATGAACCAGCGGTGCTCCGTAGCCGTTCACGGGGCTACGCAAGTACGCAGGCAAAAAGATGCCATGCCGTGCTTGCGCTGGTGTGTTTGGGGGACAGAAGCCACACTGGGGCAGAGGTCCTGTCTGCTCTGCAGGGCCAGGCCGAGAGGTGGTTGACGCCACGCCAGCTTAAGCCAGGAATGGTGGTTTGCGACAATGGCACCAACCTCCTCTCCGCCCTCCGACAGGGACAACTGACCCATGTGCCCTGTGTGGCTCACGTCCTTAACCTGGTGGTGCAGCGGTTCTTGGGCAGGTACCCGGGCTTACAGGATGTCCTGAGGCAGGCCAGGAAAGTCTGTGTGCATTTCCGCAGATCTTATAATGCCAGTGCTCGCCTGGCTGAGCTGCAAAAGGAGTTGAACCTGCCCAAGAACCGCCTTATATGTGACATGCCCACCAGGTGGAACTCAACGTTGGCCATGCTGCAGCGGCTGCACACGCAGCAGAGGGCCATCAATGAGTACCTGTGCGACTACGGCACCAGGACAGGGTCAGGGGAGCTTGTTTTTTTTTCTCCACGCCAGTGGGACATGATCAGGGATGCATGCACTGTCCTGGCACCATTTGAGGAGGCCACGAGGATGGTGAGCAGTGACAGTGCATGCATCAGTGACACTGTACCTCTTGTCCACCTGTTGGAGCACACGCTGCGTGGAATAATGGACAGGGCACTTGAGGCAGAACAGAGGCAGGAAGAGGAGGACTTCCTTGCCTCTCAAGGCCCCCTTTACCCAGACAGTGTTCCTTCTGTCCCACCCATCGCACAGGAAGAGGAGGAGGAGGAGGAGGAGGAGGAGGAGGATTGTGTCAGCATGGAGGTGGAGGCTGGCACTCAGCATCATCAGCAGCAGTCTTTTAGGGATGATTTACAGTCCCAAGAAACCAGTGGACTTGTACGTGGCTGGGAGGAGGTGGCTGCGGATCATGTCGTCCTTAGTGACCCAGAGGACTCCGGAGCGAATGCCTCAGCAAACCTACGCTGCATGGCCTCCCTGATCCTGCAAAGTCTGCGGAAGGATCCTCGTATTCTTCGGATCAAGGAGAGGGACCATTACTGGCTGGCCACTCTCCTTGATCCACGGTACAAGGGTAAGGTTGCGGACCTTATGTTACCGTCGCAGAGGGAGCAGAGGATGAGACAACTCCGGGAGGCCTTGCAGAAAGGTCTGTGCAACGCGTTCCCAGAGACTGGGAGGTTACAAACTCCTGGTCCTGGACAACGAGTTGCTGAGGCTTCGGCCAGTCAAAGAAGGAGCGGTGGGGAAGGTGGCCGTCTGACCGATGCGTTCAGACAATTCTTTAGTCCGCAGCCCCAAAGTATGATCGGTTCCAGCAACCATCGCCAGCGTCTGATAAACATGGTGCAGGAATATCTAGGGGCAAGGTCAGACTTGGACACCTTCCCCACCGAAAATCCTCTGGCTTACTGGGTCTTGAGGATGGATCACTGGCCAGAGCTTGCACAGTATGCAATTGAGCTACTGGCCTGTCCTGCATCCAGCGTTCTTTCGGAACGCACATTCAGTGCTGCTGGAGGATTTGTCACGGATCACAGGGTGCGCCTGTCCACCGACTCGGTTGATCGACTGACTTTCATCAAGATGAACCAGTCTTGGATCACCACCAGCTACCACACACCTGATGCTGATATAACAGACTAATTGATTTTAACATGTCACATCCCTTCAAGACTGATGCTGAGTGCCTGTGCTGTTATGTTGACTGGCTATCCTCCTCCTCCGAGTCCTCAATGATACGATTGATGATGATAGCTTGGAAGATCATTTTTGTTTATGGGTGCCGCCACCAGTGGCTAAGGCCCAATTTTTCAGCCCCTGTTTTACAGGGGCGTGTAATTACAATTTTTTTAGCAATAATTTGCCATAGGGCTCATTGCTGTGCTCCAAGTACAGTATCTGTGAGGGGTTGGAGTGTTGTGGCACCAGTGCCTAAGGCCCAATTTTTCAGCCCCTGTTTAACAGGGGCGTGTCATTACAATTTTTGAAGCAATACTTTGCAACAGGGCTCATTGCTGTGCTCCAAGTACAGTATCTGTGAGGGGTTGTAGTGTTGTGCCACCAGTGCCTAAGGCCCAATTTTTCAGCCCCTGTTCAACAGGGGCATGCAATTACAATTCTTGATCTAATAATTCACAGCAGGGTCCATTGCTGCACCCACCAAGAGTAACTCTGAGGGCTTACAGTCTTGTGGCAACGCCACCACCACCACCACCACGAAAGGCCCAATTTTTCAGCCCCTGTTCAAAAGGGGCATGTAATTACAATTCTTGATCTAATAATTCACAGCAGGGCCCATTGCTGCACCCACCAAGAGTAACTGTCAGGGCTTACAGTGTTGTGGCACCAGCACCACCATCAAAGCCCCAATTTTTACTACCACTGTTCAACAATTATATGTAATTAAAATTCCTGATATAATAGTTGACAGCAGGGCGTTCCAGCACCAACCAAGAGTAACTGAGTGCTTACAGTGTTGTGCCAACACCAACAACTAAGGGGCCTATTTCTGCAGAGTATATACGGCAGGTCCCTACTTTCAAACATCCAACTTACAAACGACTCCTACTTGCAAACGAAAGAAGACAACAGGAAGTGAGAGGAAATCTACCCCTAGAAAGGAAAATTCTCTCCTGTAAGAATAAATATGGGAGAAAGGGGTCTCATCTGTACTGATGCTTTATCAGCAATCCTTGTTTCAAGAAAAACACCACATTTCAAAAACAGTTGTCATTGGGACGGAAAGTGAGGTGAAATGTTCTGAACAGGGGCACAGACAGCAAAACAAATGTTACAGGGGTGATAACCCTTACCTATGTTTCCCAAAAAGTTTAAAAATAGATTTTTGGGCTGGAGCTACACTTCAACAATGTACCTGTTCAAAATTACAAACAGATTCTACATAAGAACAAACCTACAGTCCCTGTCTTGTATGCACCGCCTGTATACGGCTGTTCAGAGTATATAGGGCCTTTTTTATTTTATGTGCGGGGTTCCCCTTAATATCCATACAAGACCCAAAGGGGCTGGTAATGGGCTGGGGTAGGGGGGGGTCATGGGGTAGCTATGCCATTTTTCTTAAAGAATTTCATCCATATTACCGGGACCAGACATTACATTAAAGCCGCAAGCAGTTTTAAATGGCTTTTTTTTCCTTTAGAAGTGTCATTTTGTGCAGGGACAGTTCTAAACACGGGAAACACGTGGCACTTCACAGGCATACTTTAGACACCCCCCAGGTACGATATTTAAAGGAATATTTGACTTTTTTTTTTCACTTTATGCATCATTAAAATGACTGCTCCCGAAAAACGACCGTTTTTAAAACTTCTTTTTGCATTGATACATGTCCCCTGGTGCACAACCCGGGTTCCCAAACCCTATTTATGACAATAACATGCATAATAGTTGTTATAATTAGCACTTTAGAATTCGAACGTTCGCATCCATTGTATTTAATAGGGTTCTAATGTTCGTTCGAACTTTCGGTCCGTTCGCGGGTTCTGGTGCGAACCGAACCCGGGGGTGTTCGGCTCATCACTAACGCTGATACTTGGTTGATGTCTGGAGAATGTTCTCACACTCCATACTTACCACCGGAGGAGTTCTTTGGATTTACTGGATAACCCAGCTGTTATCTGACTGATGATTATTTGTTTATGTTCACCACTTGGACTTTTTTACTAATAGCTTTTCATGTTGTACCTTTGATCACAATTTGGTGGCTCAGTTCCACTGTTTGGACATTTTTATTTGTTTAGGCACTAAATGTACCACGTATTAGCGCTGCACATACTTTATTCAATATTTATTCAATGAAAAATATTTATTCAATGAAAAAATATGTTTCATTTCAGTTTCATTCGTTAAGTAAATCTTTTTGTTTTATCAGAATCGTTAGGTTAGAATGGTTCCTTTTTGGAACGATTTGTTATTCATGGAGAGTATATTGTATATTTATTGTTCTGAATCGATTTGTATTTCGGAAGATTGGCTATATTCATTTTAACATGTTAATTCATTATTTCCTAAGATTACTTATGCACTTATGGGTCATCTCTATTAGTCTAACCCACAAAGAGAAGAGGAGTGAGCTCATTGGATGAAATCGACTGGAGTTGTGTGCACCCAAAAGTAACGAATGAAACAAAATTTATTCTGGATTCATTCATTATGTTATGATTCAGAGATTCTGGTGGATCTACCTCCATCAAACCGAAACACAATACGTAGGAATCATCTTATTTCACTTTTATACCGTACTGTATTTATTGCAATATGTTTCAATTTCATATGTATAATAATGAAAAATGTCAATGCAAAAAGATTATTCAAGAGTCAAAGCCTACCACGCCGCTCTCATCTGAATAAAACAAATTAATCTGAATTAATGGGCATTCGTTTGTTATGTTATTACGGTTAATTCATTTCCTTATTTCCAACTGCCTTTGCTTGTTGGGCCACACACATAGAAATTAAATGAGTTCAACCCCAACACAAAAAGAATCTTATTAGAAGTTTCATGCTACACTCACTAGAATAAAAACAAATGGATCCAAATCGATTCAGATCATTTGTTATATGCTTCAAACATTAACTGAAGTCCCAAACTATTGCATTATGTCATCCGAATGAAATTAATTATTGTTTTTTGTTATAATTTATTTTGGATTTGTTGAAATGTGTTACTATTGTGATTCAGAGTTTCCGATACATCGGAAACTCCAAAGCATGCAAATTTTGTTCGAATTTTGATTCGTAACAAAACAAATCACACATGTCTATTAATTAATATCTTTTGATATTCAGTTTTTTTTCTGGGGATGGATTTTTTTAATGTTTTTTTATATCTATACACAAATGTTTTGTCTTTCATTTTAGTTTTACAAGGTGAGGGTTTACAATCACTTTAAGACAAATTACTTACCTCAAAGGGGGGATTTCCAAAATACTGCCCTTCAACCTTCTTGATTTTTTGACCAGGATTCTCTTTGTTTGGGTTACCCTAGAAATAAAAAATAGTAATAAATCAGGCAACAAAACATGACCATGTTAACTCCTCTGTTCTGTCAAGAACAGGAACCCCACAGTACAGCAAAGACTCCTTCACAAGCTTGTCCAATACAGAGTGAAAATAGCCATAACACAGCAGAAGGTCCTCTGAAGCAAAACATTTATTCCATATTCAAATTATATCTTAGGACCAGTTTTATTTTGGAGGGCTCTTTTTTGCTCTTTAGCAGTCATAAATGAGTAGTCTCCCTTATCTCTGGGGCTGAATGGTTTCAATTGTGTCTTCCTTTGCTGAGGTCCTGACTTTGGTTTCCACCAAGAACTTAGCCTGTATGTAGGACATATGCTTCTTCTCTTTGTTTTCACACAGAAAAGCGGGCGAAGAGTGGGGATTTCAAACCCCCAGGCTAATGCACAGGCTGCTTGGTTACTGACAGCATCTTCAGAGGTAGATTGGTTATTAATTTAAGAGTTTTGTTAGTACCGAGAACTCTGGATTTTTGGTGGAGATTGAGTTGTTTGGTGGTTTTTCAATATACTTAATACACTTTAGCTTATATCTCTAGCCGCCCACAACCTTTTATTTTAAGTTTTGGGTAGAGTAGGCAATTGCAAGAACCACTTTCTGGTTTTATTTTATTTTTTCTGCTGTCTCCTATTATGTTCATTTCACTTCCTGTCCTGGAGACACTATAGGAAGTGAGCTGAAATCTCTCTAAAATAAGGCTTTCCCAGTACTGTCTGTCTTGCTGACAGTGGTCACCAGGACAAATAAAGAAGATGGCTTTCCTCAGAAGGAAAAAAGACAGCTCAATAGCCTGAAAGGGGTTCTAAAACTTCTACACTCTAATGCCGCGTACACACAACCGTTTTTAATGTCATTGAAAAAAACGACGTTGTTCTCAACGTGATTCTTCTCAAGCCTGCCTTGCCTACACACGATCATGAAAAAAAATGCTCGAGCAAAGCGCGGTGACGTACGAAATGTACGACGGGCACTATAAAGGGGATGTTCCATTCAGATGGCGCCACCCTTTGGGCTGCTTTTGCTGATCCTCGTGTTAGTAAAGTTTGGTGAGAGACGATTCGCGCTTTTCAGCCTCGTGCTCTTCAGTCCGTTACAGCGTGTGCTATCTCCATTACGAACGCTAGTTTTACCAGAACGAGCGCTCCCGTCTCATCACTTGCTTCTGAGCATGCGTGGTTTTTTTCATGTCGTTAAAGCCTGAAAATCGACGAGAAAAATTAGAGCATGTTCCAAATTTTTAATGCCCATTTTTCTCGTCATGAAAAACGGTTGTGTGTACGCGGCATAAGAACTAAAATAATGGGGTTGTTTTGCTAAAGGCAAATAGACTGCACACATTGCAAGAGCTTAGTATATAAAGGGATACTCTGACTTCCATCATCCAATCATGTTCAAGCAAAAAAAAATGTTTTTTTTTTTGTTTGTTTTTTCCTTGCATGTGATTGGGTATTCATTGTTAACTGAAGGTTTACCACATTTACTATGCTCTGGATTTACTGTCTTCAGTAAATCATCCCCAAAAACTTTTGGCATTAGATTGACTCATTCAAAGTTTATCGATTAACCAATCAAGAGGTAAGGGGAAGACAGGAGAAGAGAAATGAAAAAAATAAGAGGTCTGAGTAGAAGAGAAGATGAGAGGAGAGGAAAGGAAAGGAGATTAGAGAAGAGCCCCACTGGGCTCTATGTCCTTGGAGCAATGTCGGACATCACTTCTGCCTTCCTTCCTTAAAGGGATGATTTTTTTAATCTCTTAAAGGCAAAATTATAATTTTTTTCTGCTTTTATGTGTAAATATCAGACCTGAGGTCTTTTTGACCCCAGATCTCGCAATAAAGAGGACCTGTCATGCTTATTTCTATGGAAAGTGAATTTGTCACATTCCAGTACAGCTGCTTCACCTCCCTCTTTAGGGTTGTTAATATTTATGTGTTTTTGGGTAGCGCATTTATTCCCTTTTTACTAATGCTTATTTCTATTACAAGGGATGTTTACATTCCTTAAAAAAGTAATAAAAGTGGTATTTTTTATTTTTTTTAAAGAATAGTGTGAAAATAAAAAAGTAAAATAATATGGAAAAGAAAATGTGAAGCGTCCTGCCCCTCCGAGCTCGCGATCAGAAGTGAATGATCATTGTTATGTTATCATAATGTTGCATCCACATATGTAAACGGTATTCAAACCACACATGTGAGGTATCGCCACGATCATAACAGCAAGTGCAATAATTCTAGCGCTAGAACTCCTCTGTAACTCTAAACATGCAACCTGTAAAAAAAAATTAAGTGTTGCATATGGAGATTTTTAAGCACCGTAGTTTGTAGTCATTCCACGAGTGTGAAAATTTTTAAAGCATAACATGTTAGGTATCTATTTACTGGGTATAACATCATCTTTCACAATATACAAAAAAAATGGGCTAACTTTATTGTTTTGGGGGTCTTTTTTATTCCAAAAAAGTGCATTTCCCCCCAAAAAATAATCAGTTTGTAAGACCGCTGCGCAAATACGGTGTGATATAAAATATTGCAACAATCGCCATTTTATCTAGGGTCTCTGTTGAAAAAAAAATATATAATGTTTGGGGGTTCTAAGTAATTTTCTAGCAAAAAATACTAATTTAAACTTGTAAGCAACAAGTTCCAAAAAAGGCCTGGTCTTAAAGTGCAGCATCATTTTGATTTGTTATACATACGTGTACTACTGGGCGATCCCGAAGTGCCAAGAAACACATAAAAATAAGTGGCAACATTTTCTTTCTGTAAAAGAAAGAGATGTCAGTTAGTTAAATTATCATCATCAACATCATCATCAATATTACTGTTATTATTATATTACATATACATGCTGTGTTAAACAGTAGTACAGCTAAATGATCTAGTTTGGCTGCCTACCTTATCTACCTGCAAATGTGTTATCAATGCTCTACGAGGGTAGGCCAATAAGTTCTTATGCCCTGTACACACAATCGTTTTTTAAGATGAAAAAAGTCTGATGGACTTTTTTCATCAGGAAAAACGATTGTGTGTGGGCCCCATCGGACTCTTTTCCATCGGTGTTAAAAAATAGAACATGTTTTACATTTTTCAGATGGAAAAAAAACGATAGGAAATTCCGATCGTCTGTGTGGAACTCCAACGGGAGAAAAAATGCACGCATGCTCGGAATCAAGTCGACGCATGCTCAGAAGCATTGAACTTAATTTTTCTCGGCTCGTCGGAGTGTTTTACGTCACCGCGTTTTGGACGGTCGGAATTTTGTCTGATGGTGTGTAGGCAAGACTGATGAAAGTCAGCTTCATCGGAATTGCGATGGAAAATTCCATCAGAAATCCGATTGTGTGTACAGGGCATTACCCTCACTATGATCTTTTTTTAATTTTTACATTTTTTTCTTTTTTATTGAGATTTAACATAGCAATCAAGTAAAATACAGAACATGTGTTTTCATAGTATCAAGAAAAAAATAAATACATAAACATAAAACACCCCACCATACATGAAAGAAATATAAATAAAAAAAATAAAAAAAATAAAAAATAAATAAATAAACAGAAATGAACCTCTTCCCTTCTTAACATGTGTTATGTAGAATAAACCTACTCTGGCACAGCCCCTCATTACACCCCTGTTCGGTGAAAAAGTGAAATATTCAAATCTTGTTGACTTATTAAGTGATTCCTAATCAGATCCCAAGTAACAATACTTCCCGTGAATAATGGTCAATTACCATGATCTAGATGTGCTAGGGATCTGAGATTTTGCAGGTTTGTAGGTTGATATCTTAGTAATATGCATTTTTGTTTTTGTAGGTCATGGTGAATTATAGTGAAGCCTCGTACACACGGACGTTTTTCTCGTCAAACGACAAGAATACTGCCGGGAGAGCTTTCTTGCTGAGAAAACCGGCCGTGTGTACGAGGCTTTCAGGTTTCTCGTCAAGAAAACTGGCCAGAATCTCAACGAGAAAAATAGAGAACCTGCTCTCTATTTTCTTGTCGAGATTCTCGTCGGCCTGTTTCCAGACGAGAAACCCGAGAGTGTGTACGCTTACCTGTCGCCGTGGAAACCCGCGCATGCTCGAAATGACTTAGACAAATGCGCGGTAGCTTCCTAGGCATAGGTAGGGTGTAGCAAGATGGCGGCGGCGGCATCGAATGTGACGGGCGCACGCTCGTCGTGGTCGATGACGTCATCTCGTTCGTTCCATTAAAAAGAACGGCGGTTCTTTTGAATCGAGCGTGTGTACACTCAGCCGGAACAAGATTCTTGTCAAGAATCTCGTCAGGAAAAACAACGTGTTTTTTCCTAACGAAATTCTCGGCCGTGTGTACGAGGCTTTAGAGCCAAGAGGAATGGAGTAGGTGCCATGCCGGACAAAGTTGAATACGGAGGCATGATTAATGGATGAATGTTGCACCTTAGCCTTTTTGAGGGGGTGAGTGATGAAACATGTTTCCATGTTTTACTCATTTCTTTATTCTCAGGATCATATAGAAATACCCAGCTTCCATCTATGGTCCATACACAGCTGACATATCTTCATGGATTATTTGGGCAGATTTCCCTTAAAGGAACCTAATCACGGCTCGGTATTCAACTTTCTCCGGCATGACACCTACTCCATTTCTCTTGGCTCGAACTATAATTCACCATGACCTAAAAAAAAACTAAATTGACATGCTAATTACTAAAATATCCACTTGCAAACCTGTAGGATTTCAGATCCCTAGCACATCTAGATCATGGTGAGGGTAAGGACGTATTGGCCTCCCCTCGTACTAGTAAGCGTTTAAAAGAAAATGACAAATGATTGAGGTAGCTTGTCCAATTTTTTCTTTTCCAGTACAGTTGTTCAGAAAAGATGCTAACTCTTCTGTCTGTCGTTTAGTTACCCACCAGAGGAAGTTAATCCTCACTCAAAAATGCAATTGATATCCATTTGCCAGTACATGAATACTGACCATATCCTACTAATGAGCTTGTTATTTTCTGTTATACTACCTTGTTTCAGAGGTAGTTGCTGGTTCCGCAATGGTGTGTATAGGAGTGAGCCCTCCAGGTAATGTTGGCTATCTGTACCGGTATACCTGTATATATAAGGCAGTTCAAGGAACACTTCCTTCCCAACCTCCTGTTTGCTTTTTAGTCTTTTTTTTTTTGTTGTTTTAATCGAGACGCAATGCAACAACATAACCTGATAAAACACCTGGTACACAGTACGTTTCCTCGCTGTGTTACAAAAAAATGCATGACTCCCTGTAAACATAATTTCGATGGAATGTTTATTGTGTACATTTTCTTGTTGTGATTAAGTAATACTAATTACAGCTTTTCAGGTGTAAAATAGGTATAGTATGTGACAAGGTAAGACTTTGTGACTTTTCACCTGCATGGAACACACATGTGTACATGTTTTTTTTTTTTTTCCCCAAGAAAGATGTAATAATTACAAAAGGGCAAAGAGGCTTTTTCCTGTGCGATTTGGTGAGGCTGGAAAACTCTACCTGTACCAAATGGCCTGGATCCATGACACACTGACAGTTGACAGGTCACATGGCTGTGAGAAGTGTCCCTGTGTCCAGTATATACAGTGGAACCTTGGATTGCTAGCATAATCCGTTCCAGGAGAATGCTTGTAATCCAAAGCACTCGCATATCAAAGCGAGTTTCTCCATAGAAGTCAATGGAAACGAAAGTAATTTGTTCCGCATTGACTTCTATGGCATGCAATACCGTATGTGGCCAGTGGTGGGGGGGGCACCGGAGAGACTCGGAAATACAGCTCGGCTGAACCTGGAAAGCCTTGGAAAGACTCAAGAACGGAGTGTTTCCGAGTATTTCTGAACGGCTCCGATCGGCTCTGCTCGGCTCCGGCGCCCCCGCCCCTTTGGCCAAATGCGGTACTACACACCGCAGAGGCTCGAATCCTGCTCGTTTTGCAAGGCAACACTCGCAAACCGAGTCAGGATTTAAAAATAAAATGCTTGTATTGCGAAACGCTCGTTAACCGCGTTACTCGCAATCCGAGGTTTCACTGTATATTGTATTTTGTTTAGTACCCATTTTAAATTGTTATTGTAGAATTAAAGTGTTACAAAACCCACTGTAAATGCAGAAAAGCATGCTTGTTATACGAACTGTGGAACCTAAGGGGTTAATCCTCTGCCTTGTGCAAAAAAGCTGTTTGATCCTGTCTTCTCTGATCCTCCCCTTCTTCCACAGTCCCCAATATGTCTCCTGATAGACCGTGTGGGCTTTTTCTTTTTGTGAAGAGGTCATTTGCAGTCAGGATCGGAGTGAATTCAATTATAGAGGTCCCACGTTTTAGAGGACGAGTGAAACAAGGCTAGGCAAGGAAGCATTGGTGACGTCATGGCACCCGTGGAGGGTGTAAGACGGATGTTGTGATTTCCTAAAGCCTCGTACACACGATCGGATATCCTATGGATTCTAATCCGATGTTTTTTTTCCATCGGAAATCCGATGAAGCTGACTTCCATCAGTCTTGCCTACACACCATCAGTCAAAAAACCGACCGTTCCAAACGCGGTGACGTAAAACACTCCGATGAGCCGAGAAAAATTAAGTTTAATGCTTCTGAGCATGCGTCGACTTGATTCTGAGCATGCGTGGGTTTTTTATCCGATGGACTTGCCGATAGACGATCGGAGTTTTCGATCGGTTTTTTATCCATCGGAAAAATTTAAAACATGTTCTACTTTTTAAAATCGATGGAAAAAAGACCGATGGGTCCCATACACGATCGGTTTGTCTGATGAAAACAATCCATCGGACGGTTTTCATCAGTTAAACTGATCATGTGTATGGGGCTTAAAGGGGTTGTAAAGGTTTGTTTTTTATTTTCTAAATAGGTTCCTTTAAGCTAGTGCATTGTTGGTTCACTTACCTTTTCCTTTGATTTACCTTCTAAATGTTTTTTTTCTTTGTCTGAATTTCTCACTTCCTGTTTCTCCTCAGTAAACTTCACACCATCATCCGAGTGGTGTTTAGTCAGCCAGAGCAGCTCACTGAACAGCTTACTGAGGAGGAACAGGAAGTGAGAAATTCAGACAAAGAAAACAAAGAAAAAAAATATTTAGAAGGGAAATCTAAGGAAAAGGTAAGTGAACCAACAATGCACTAGCTTAACCACTTCGATACTGGGCACTTAAACACCTTCCTGCCCAGACCAATTTTCAGCTTTCTGCGCAGTTGCACTTTGAATGACAATTGCGCGGTCATGAAGGGAAAATGTACCACTCGAAGGTTCCAGGTTCATTCAATTAGCTCCCGCCCTGCTCCACTTCCAGGTGCTGGCTATGCTCTGGTGCTTGAGGAGAAGAAGTGATCTGGACTGCCACACTCTGGTTAAACGTTTTATTTAATGAAGAAAATTAAAATGCCCAAAAAAAAATCCAAAAATAAATAAAAAAACAATCCATCCAAAGACAATCGAAGGTGAAGGGACATGCAGGGTGACAGCTAACGCGTTTCACATCAGGGTGTGATGCTTACTCATACTTGCGCGGTCATGGTACACTGTACCCAAACTAAATTTTTATCATTTTGTTCCCACAAATAGAGCTTTCTTTTGGTGGTATTTGATCACCTCTGCGATTTTTTATTTTCTGCAAAAAAATAAAAAAAAGACCGAAAATTTTGAAAAAAAAAAGTTTTTTTTGGTTTCAGTTACAAAACTTTGTAAATAAGTTCGTTTTCTCCTTCACTGATGGGCACTGATGGGGCTGCACTGACGGGCATGGATAAGGCGGCACGGATGGGCAACGATCGGCGGCACGGATGGGCAACGATCGGCGGCACGGGTGGGCACAGATCGTCGGCACGGGTGGGCACAGATCGGCGGCAGGTTGGGCACAGATAGGCGGCACGGGTGGGCACAGATAGGCGGCACGGGTGGGCACAGATAGGCACGGATAGGCGGCATGGATGGGCACTGATAGGTGGCACGGGTGGGCATAGGTGGGCACTGATAGGTGGCATGGGTGGGCACTGATAGGTGGCACTGTACTAATGGATGCCAATCAGTGCCAAACAATAATGCCTGCCAATCAGTGGTGCCCATTGTGGGCACTGATTGGCATCCATTGTGGCACTGATTGGCATCCATTATCCCTGGTGGTCTAGGGTGGCATACCTTATATATCTTTATATATCTGGTGTGCTTCCCTAGTGGTCTAGTGGCATCCCTGGTGGTCTAGTGGCATCCCTGGTGGTCCAGTGAGCATCCTCGGGGGGGCTGTGCTGATAATCGATCAGCACAAACCCCCCCCTGTCAGAGGAGCAGCCGATCGGCTCTCCTCTACTTGCGTCTGACAGACGCGAGTGAGGAAAAGCCGATGACCGGCTTTTCCTGTTTACACTGTGATCAGCCGTGATTGGACACGGCTGATCACGTGGTAAAGAGTCTCCGTCGGAGACTCTTTACCTAGATCGGTGTTGCGGGGTGTCAGACTGACACCCCGCAGCAACGATCGCCGCAATGCGCGCCCCGGGGGCGCGCAGCGGCTCAAAATCCTGAGGACGTCATATGACGTCCTGTCAGGATTTTGCAACCACTTTGCTGCCGTCAATCCGCTATATGGCGGGCGGCAAGTGGTTAAAGGAACCTATTTAGAAAATAAAAAACAAACCTTTACAACCCCTGTAATGCCTATTTTAACATTGCTATTGTAAGTAGTTTTAAATAAACCCCCCCTTTTTTTTATTATTTGGACACTGCACAATGAGTTTTTTTGGCTGGTCTGAAGTTTTCTAAGGCTACTTTGACATTGAAGCGCAGGATGCGCTGGCGGTATAGCGGCGCTATTTTTAGCGCCGCTATACCGTCGTTTTTGCCACGATTTGCGGGCGCTAGCGGGGTGATTTTAACCCCCGCTAGCGGCCGAAAAAGGGTTAAAAACGCCTGCTAAAACGCCTCTTTGCAGCGTTTTGCAGGCGTTTTGGAGACGCTACCCCATTGATTTTAATGGGCAGGGGCGTTATAGGAGCGGTATTTTTACTGCTCCTACCGCACCTCAAAGATGCGGCTTGCAGGAGTTTTTTTACCCTCCTGCAAGCGCAACACGCCAGTGTGAAAGCCCTCGAGCTTTCACACTGGATACAAAGGAGCTGCTTTTTCGGGGCGCATTGCGCCTGCAAAGTGCCTCAGTGTGAAAGGGGCCTAAGGATTTATAGCTATGGTGAATTCCATCAGTGATATCCACAAGGAGACTGAGAAACCTGAAGTGAGGATATATTTGCAATTATTTCCTATGGGGAGCACTGGGTGATGCACCAATTAAGAACTTGATTGTAAATCCCTTTCTATGGACTCTATGGACACTTACCGGTACTAATAATTTGTTTTTTTAATTTGTGTTTTTTACTGCTGTTGTCACTTAATAAGTCATTCATAGTGATTTATGCATAAAGATATAACAGCGCAACACATTTGTATTTAAATTTTGGTTTATTGCTGTGTACACTATTGTGAGTGCTGCTGTTGTTCACACATATATTTTTATTTCCACATAATTTTTCGCCCATTATTTTTCCACAAGGGACTCACTGAGCGCAAATTTTTACTTTTTTATTGAAACAAGGAATAACCTATTCTTGTGGCATGCTTTGGCAGGTTTTCCAACTACAGAGTTTGAAGCCCATTTGGCATTCATATTTACAAGTATAAGCTTGACCTTGAGTGATCCTTTTTGGCTGCATTGTATTACACCCCTTTAAGAGCTGGCTGCACGTTCCTATCCTCCCCTCCCACACTGTGGATTGAGCACTCCATGCCTCCTATTCTGTCTCTGTATCAATAGGAACCCCTGAAGAAGCTGTTGGCGAAATGCGTAATGATCCATTGGTGTTGGTACAGTGATTCCGTCTGTGGCCCTGCATATGGAAGACTATTGTATACTAATTTTTCTATCCAATAAGTTATCGATTTATGGGCCCCTTTGAATAGGTTTCTCTGTACAATCCGATTCTTGACACACGGGAGAGTGGAATATCTTTGTAGAAATCATATTCCATGACAGTGACCTCTGATCCAGTGTCGATTGACTGGGCTCGGAGCAACCACACCTTCAGGCTTGTTGGGACTCTGAGTGGTCTGTCCTGGGGGTTATCCCTCTACCCGGGAGTTAGTAGTTTAACGACGGCCTGGATAGGTTTCTGGATCAGTTTTTGGATATGTGACCATAGTGATCACACTGCCAACATTTCCAGTCTTCTTCAGGTTCCCTGCAAAATGGGTTCTAGCCCCCCTGGGTTTGGGGGTGAGTCCTTTTTAGAGGAGGCTACCCCCTGCTTCAAGGTGGCCAGATCCTGAGCAAGCTTCGTTAGCATCATTAGCACAATTTGCATAGCTGACAGGGCCTCCTCCTTGAGGTATGCAGGCTCAAACTTTTTGGTGACTGCCAGTGGTAGCTTCTCCTCAAACAGGCTTACCAAAAGTCCCATGATCTTCTCTAGGGTGGGCCACTCACATTCTAAAAGGCGCCATCACTTAGTGGCAGGAATCGGCTTCTAAGGCATCAATAGCCAGCTCCTCCACCAGCCAGGCTGGGACCTGGTACAGGCGCACAGCACTCCCTAATCTTCCCTCCCACTCTACCAGAGGAATGTTAGAGCCATTAAACTTTGGTATTAGGGCTAGGACCGATCCTAGCGGAGCCATGCTGAATCTCAGTCCCCCTTCCACACCCGCTGCGAACATATCCTGGCAACTGCAGCCAAGTGTATGTGGGGTGCAGCATGGTTCAGCGGCAATAACACACATAGTCCCATTGTGATTAAATAACTTGTATTGCAATAATGCAAAGACACTTCACAAACATCTGGTGGGAAGGCAGCCCAGGCCGGAACACTCACAGTTCCATCAGCATGTAGAAATCAGGATTCAGCGGAACTGACAACCTCTGTAGAGAGCGGCAGAATGCAGCCTGGCTGTCTTGAGCCCAAGCAGGCAGAAGTCCAGACAGGTTATAAGCCCTATGCTTTCCCTCCTCATCAAGAACCTTTCTCTACCACTAGTACTGTCCCTAACAGATGGGGTACCTGTCCCTGTTCTATCCACTTGCATAAAGCACACCAAACCCAGGGGCCAGGGCCTTATATAGACTCCGCTACACCTGAGATTGCCGCCAGAGACACATGGGCAGTCAGCATCCAATTGGATCGCTGCCCCAAAGACTCAGGAAGCCATGAAGGAATCCTCTTATACTGCAGTGTCGCTGTGGAAGAGCACCACCTGCAGTGGACAAAGCAGACTGCACCTCCCTACATGCAATAAATTGATTCGTGTTGCAGATCTACTCTCCACCAGTGTCCATAATATTAACTAAGCATGTGCAGCAGTTTGGAGTTTCTTATTATTAAACCAAAATTTATGACCAGTCCAACACAGGCTATAAACTGACAGACACGCGTGGCAATACCAACAGTAGTGCACCACCTTTACATTTTTATCTATTATTCTTAGAATTTCAGTGACATCATGGCATCATTGAAAGCAAAATATTCACTAAGCAAAACGTGCTGTATGTAAACTATGAGTCAGCCGAGTAATAAAATCGTACTATTGCTCCTCACGTTCTTATCATAGTGCTGCAATATGTATTAGGTCACAGCTGTCAGAGGAAAGAGGTGTGCTTTATGTTCTGTGAGAAAATATTATTATAACCATGAAGATATAAGTAAAGGTAAAACCATCCAAGTGAGAGCAACAAAGGCTGATTACAACATTGAATTCCCTTGTTAGAGTGAATATGTAAATTAACTCTGTAATCAATGTGGCAGAGTTCATCTAAATTAATCGTAGTGTATTAGATACAGGAACCTAGACCAAGATCAGCCTTCAGGAAACCAGCCTGAATAGTAACTGTAGCAGTCAGTTTGCTCAAGCTCAGATCTGATATAGATTTTACAGATTTAAGTGGTTGTGCTTAGTATTTTGGGATGATCATTGAAGCTGAATTTCAGAAAAACAGTTAAATACAAAAAAATAGAACTTGCGACCATCTAGTCATCAGAACTCCTTATTTGCATGCTTGTTCCGAATCAGCGACTCAAAAATAGGGAATCCAAATTCCAATACCCCTTACAAACTGAGAGAGCCTGGAGATCCAACACCAAAAGTCCCTAATGTATTAATTCCTGTTCAAGCACATAGACAGGTGCAGTCTACTTTCACTACTGCAGGTGGCACTCAACTACAGCGGCATTGCAAAGGGAGAGGAAGTCAAGTGGAATCTAGATACTATTTGGCTTCCTGGGTCTCAGGGGGCAGCTATCCGATTGGATGCTGGCACCCCACGTGACTCTGGCAGTCATCTATGGTCAGACAGAGTATATTTAACACCTTGTCTCCCAGGTTGGCGTGTGGCTAGATTAAGGACAGGTCACTCGTCTGTTAGGGTCAGTGCTTAGTGTCTTGGAGAGATTCCAGAGGAGTAGGGAAAGTTCAGGGATAAACCATCCTTCTTGGAAGCCTCCCCACTTGGGTACAGACCGGCCAGGCTGCATTTCGCTTCTCGAGACAGACGTGGTCGGCACACCTGAGACCTTCTACTACAGACACATTGCTATTATCCTGTGAGTGCTCCCAGTAGGGTTGTCTTCCCACCAGGCATGTTGTGTATTGCTGAACTTCCATTACAATTGTAGCGCCCTGTTCCCAATGAGTGTGCGCTATATGTTAAATTATAGTTATCGATCAATTATAGTTATCAATGTATTTGAAACTTTATTTCAAATAAACCCTTGAAAGAGACTTTTGTATTGGTGCAAACTTCTTCTAGACAACTCTTCAAGGAAAACCCCTGAGACGAGCATACGGAACAGTGAGGTAACGTGCAAGGCCCAAAATTAAACCAGCGGCCCGCTACGGGGGTATTGCTATATGTGGGGGCTCGAGTAAGGGATTTGCCATTACCTCTCACAACAAAATAGACTTTTCATTTGGGGACCTATTCTACTATTCTACAGAGGGAAAAGGACTGTGCTAAAAACGGGGAAGGAATTGCGATAATTTTCTGGCCGCGTGGGCAGTGGGCGGAGCCAAGGAAAAGCCCGCAAGCTACGTGCCAAGAGGAGCAATTGGGAGGAGTTCCCGCTTGTTTGCTGCATGAGACGCTACACGTGTGTCCAGCAGTTAGAGAATCGGAGAAACGCCATGTCTTCAGTGCTATCGCTGCAGTCTACTTTTGAACACAGAATGTTTCCTATGGGCACCGCTGCAGGTGCCATGATGCCGGGAACCGTGCTGACGGACACTGGCATCCGACTGAAGCCGCATGGGCGGTTCATGCTCTACACGATCGGTGGCGTAAGGGCCCTGGGTATGCTGTGTAACAGGTGTGATGGACTGGCTATGCACCCCTGTCCCTTTGTTCGATGCTTACGATGCGGGGAGTACCTGTTTTCTGTGGAGCAACCCACCATGCCACCCCGCGCTTACCAAGTGGACTGGGTCACGGGCAACGCGACGGAAGAAGGTGCTTTCAACCAAATTATCCGGCCCATGCCCACCGCATCTGCTGCAGTGAGTAACCCTGGAGGGGATGTTGTTGTTGCCACTGTGAGTGGGTATTTGGGACTGTACGCAATTATTTGCCAGCGGAAGAGTTAGAAGGCTCTGAGTTGGACTCTTTGTCAGATGCCGGAGATGATTACATGTTTGAACCCATGTCTAAAGAACTGTTGTGGAATTACATGGGGGATGTTGCCTCGGTACACAGTTCGTCTGAGGTGGTAGCCATGAATTCTGAGGAGACAACACCCAGGGTGGAAGCCCCGGTTGTTACCAATGAAGTCCTGCCCAAAGTTACCAGTTTATATTGGTCAGGAAAATCATCTGCAAATCGTATGGTACACAAATTCTGGCTGGGATTTTCACTGGGGCAGTAGCAGTATTCCTGATGCTCACCGATACCCTGCCATTGCTCTTCTTCAGTGCCCTCAATGGGACCACTTCGGGAATTACCTCCAACCCTTGATAAGTATCCAGAGGGTCTAGTTCCAGTATGACGAAAGGGCCCGGTTGCTCCCAAGTGAGTTTGACAGTAGCCCTCAGACAGGTTACTTCTCCCGGCTGTAGCACTTTTCCCATCTTGCCTAGCTTCCAGATCTTCCCTACTCCTTCTTTCGGGGCCTTCTGTTCTAGCACCAAATGCTGATATGCCTGGTGCAACATAGGGTGAACCCTGGGCGTTGAGGTATCTTGTTCCTGGGCTATGGGTGTCAGGAGTCTCCTGACCAAGTCAGTGTTGGTCCCTATTATGAGGGAACTCTTATTATCTCCTTTGGGGGCGAGGACAAACCACAGCCAGTGTGTCAAAGATCTCTGCTTCCCCGGATACTGAAGGGTCGAAGGCCAATTTGATCGGGAGGTATCCATCGTATGGGAAGCTCTGGGTCCCGATGCCCCATATTTCCAGGTCTTCTAACTTCTGCAAGGGCAGATGTCTCAGATGTTTTTGGTAAAAGTCCCGATATAGAAGGGTCACTTGAGCTCCTGTGTCAAGAAGGGCCTTCATATAGATTCCCTCTACTTGAATGGGGACAACTGGGGAGGGTCCCACCAGTTTAACGGGAAATTTCCACTGAGAAGTCTCCTGACTGGGTTCTACTGCTTGAGTTTTTTTTTTTTTTCTTTTTCAGTCTCTTCCGGGACCTCAGTCCTTGTTGGGCCTGGTATGCACTGATCTCCTTCCTCCTGACATTATATCTGGACCTGAAGCAAGAAGTATAAGATCCATTGGGTGGAGAATTGTTCTCCGTTTGCGACCTCCCTGGATCTCGTATTTTGTTGAAGTTGGCTGGAACTGACGGGCACCCGGTTGACTCCTTCACCGGGGCCCTCTGAAGTTTTCCGCCGGCTTACGGTATAAGACTTAAGTTTTCTTCGGACTGGGGCACACTTGCCTGTAGTGCCCAATCCCCCCGCAGTTGAAACAAGCTTCCTCATCTCGGTTCTGTTGATAGACAGGGGTTGAGGTATTCCGGACTATTCCTTTCTTGCCTTCTTCTTTAGCAACTCTTGAATCTTTGGCCATCAGAGAAGTAAGCATCTCCAACACTTGAGTCATCTGTGACTTTAAAACAGCCACCTCAGAGTCCTGTTCCGTGGCTATGGCTGCTCCAACCCCAGCGGAGGGGGAAGAGGTGTGTTTATCAGCTGCTTGTTGACCCTTTAGCAAAGCCTCCTCATCTCTCATTATTTGCACAAGGTCTGGGTAACTTAAGGACATGACTCCTTCTGTGGTTTTCAAATGGAGCCAAACCGGATCGTTGCGCAGAGCCCCTCTTAAAATCTGCTGCATCCTGGCTTGGTCTATGTCCTGTGGTACCATCCTTTTCTTCAGGACTATCTGGCAGAGCATTTTGTTCAATCTTCGGACATACTCAGACAGACGCTCTCCTGGCTGCTGATGAGTGTACTTAAACCGGTAAACTAGGTCAGTTACTTTCTCCAACTGACCGAACTCCTCTTGTTACATGACTAAGTAATCATAGGCAGTACAAGTGACATTGCTGAATCTTAGATTCTTCACAGCCTCTGCAGCAGCTCCCTTTAAACTTTAATTTATGCGCTGCTTATTTTGGGCTTCTGACAGTTCCCAAACTTCCACAACCTGCATTGCTTGTTCTAACCAGGTATCAAGAGTCCTCTTCTCCAAGCGGCACAGGCTGTGTCCCCGAGAAAGTCCTCAGCTTTCTGTATCCAGTCTCTACGTACACTGTATTATTCTTTTGGCACTTTGTCACGAGGTCCCCTAAAGCGCTAAGGAGTTCAGGGCCTATAGTGGTCAGGGATGCCGGGGAGGTTGTCGGTTCTCTGAGGAGTTTTCCTTGGCTAGTTTCAGGAACCTCTTCTTTTTTAGTCTTTGGGTGCACCAGATAGTATGTCTTCCGGTCCTTGGACTGTACATTCCGGCCTCTGAAATCCTCGGGCACACCATCCCTCCACTCTAATAAGGCGTAGGTACGGGAAGTTTCCTCTTCCGGTTTGAGATCAATCACCAATGCTTTCCTGCTTGGAGATAGTAACTTCACAAGCCTATCAACTTCCTCCTCTTCCCAGCTCTCTCCGGGAAGTTCAATAGCCACACTCGTGCCTGGAGAAGTGCCTGCTGATTCGCACCACTGGACCACAGTAAAAGGATCTATGCTGGCACCACGGGCAGGGGTTTTGATTGCAGAGTACAGGGTCCCGGACTCAAGCCCCCACGTGTAGCACTACCCCCAGTTAAGAGGGCTGCTGGTATTGATTTGGGCCTGTACCTTACTGCTGTCAACCCCCGATAAACTGGCTCTGACCCTCCGCTGGCACAGCGGTTAAACAAGGGAGATTCTGCAGCACACGAATAATGAAAACCACAATGCAATATACCTTCACTGTTTAACACTAAAGTACCTGTGCTGGCCGTCTCTCTGGAACAGTTAACAATCCACACACCAAGATTGCTTAACCATAAAGTATCTTTACTAGGTAACGAAAAGGTTAGGTTAACAGACAGGCATTTAAACATGCAGGGCCTTGCAAAGTCAAAGTTATGCACAATATAACCACTGTCTTGATACACACAATCTTATACACACTAAATGTCTCTAATAGAACTGTGCTTGCAAGATTCCCCCCCCCCCCCCCCCGTGGGCAATATGGCGCCCGAACAATGTCTCTGTGAGTTATAGTTATTCCTATAGAAGGGGTCTTCGCTAGCAACGTTGGTGCACTTTTACATTTGTAATCCAAGGGGGTAACACAGTTAATTGTAATCCTATTGTGATTTTGAGGCCTACAGTCACAGGCAAAGAGACGCCCAACTTCAACTGCGCAGTGCACTATCACTGGGTGCGCGGCACACCGCTGTGATGGCGGTGGGGCCTATGTGAAGAATCTCCGGCCTAGCACAGTTAAGAATTCCTGAGCAAGTGCTCTCTCACCCGACCAGACCAATCCGTCAACCGATCCCACTGCTGGGCTTCAGCACGCGATCTCCCGGTCACCCTCAGTCTCCGATCTTCCGGACAACCAATGGGGAAGGTGAAGATGGCTCAGGAACTCTGAGATGTCAGCAGGCTCTCTGGATGAGGCTTCTCTCCATCTTTGATCAGCAGGCTTGCTCTCCTCAGTAGGCCCAGACTCTCAGGCCTAAACCAACGCGACAGGCCCCAACAGGATCCAAGTTGCTGGGCGGGCGATGTCCAAAGACACCACGCGTTGCTCCTCCTTCCCTTAAATAGTCCATTCCCAGCAGACCTTGCGCCGGGCAATGCACGATGGATGTTCCGTTGCACTGTGGGTATGGTAGTCTGTGTAGTACCCTTGACATTGGAGTCTAACTCTCCCGGTACCACAAATCCCACCATGCACTTCCCTTCTTATTGTCAAGCAATAGCCAGCATATTACCCAATAGGAACCAGAGGAGAATGGGACCCACTTAATGCAATATAGTCTCTTATAAACACCATAAAGTGACACCCCGCTACACTAAAAATAAAGCAGTTCTTATTCTAATTCACTCCAAGACTGGTGTCTGGTTCTTGGGGTTTCTATAGCCAGATCCATTGGTCTTGTGTTCCAGGACTTGGGGAGCAGCGGATTCTGTCACACCTATCCCACCAAACAACTGTATTTCCACTTTCTCCATCAGCTCATCCCTTAACAGGTATTACCTTTTGTATCACTTGACCCTCCCTCTTAGATTGTTAGCTCTATTGAGCAGGGCCCTCTGATTCCTCCTGTGTTGAATTGTATTGTAACAGTCTGCCCTCATGTTGTAAAGCAATGTGCAAACTGTTGGCGCTATATTAATCCTGTAAAATAATAATACATACGTTGTACCTGTTTATTATTGGCCATCTCTCCTCAACAACCATGCACAGTTTACATAGCATTTCTGAGCTTCCAATGGCAGGGGGCATGGATTACACTGCACATTATAGAGGGGAGAGCTGAGACCTGAGTGGAGAGTGTAATTTGAGACCTGAGTGGAGGGAATGGACACACCCTCTGCTACACAGTCTCACAGGGACACATGCACATCTGAGGCTGTTAATCACCATCTGTATGCTGGAGGGGTGGGGATGAGGCTGTCTTCTAAGATTCTGTGATGTTAGCATAAGTGACAAGTGACTCATGTAGATAGTAGAGGAAAGAGAGAGCAGACAGAATATACTCTAGGTGCTTTGGGTAGACGCAAGTACACCCTATAGAAGGATATGTTTTGTTAATTTTTAATTTAAGAGGTTTACAACCACTTTAATAAAACTCCAAATGTAAAAAAATTTACAAATCCAGGTAAAAATTCAGAGCATTTCAGAGTATACATCACTCCTTCATCAGTTCAAAAATATGGAAGGCATTACATCAGTATGATAAATTCTAAAAAGTGCAGCGCTAGGCATAAACCATATTGCATGTGCAAAACAAGCCCTGTAAACAGCAAAAAGTGCTGTAAACAACCATTAAAAATACATATTGAAAAGTCCTCATGTAAAAACTAGAACTGAAAGTGCAAAAAGCCACTTTACGTTTAAACTGTTTGAGGTGGGAAGGCTGAAAGTGGAGATCCACTCAGTGTGAATAAAAGTTGACCACTGTCCACTAAAGGAGTCACCCGGGACTGTGCATCTGCCACCCAGAGGGGAGAGTAAATACTCGAAAGCCTCGTACACACGGCCGGTTTTCTCAGCAAGAAAGCTGCTGGGAGAGCTTTTTGCCGAGAAAACCAGCCGTGTGTATGCTTTCTCGTCGGGAAAACTGCCGGGAATATAGACGAGAAATATAGAGAACCTGCTCTCTATTTTTCTCGTCGGGATTCTCGGCAGAGTTTTCCTGCCGAGAAAACCGTGAGTGTGTATGCTTACCTGTCCCAGGTAAGCCTGCGCATGCTCGATGAGACTTCGACGCATGCGCAGTAGCATACAAGGGTAGTGTAGGGTATAGCAAGATGGCGGCGACGGCATTGAATATGATGAGCGCAGGCTCGTCGTAGTCGATGACGTCACCACGTTCTTGCCATTCAATAGAACAGCGGTTCTTTTGAATGGCCGTGTGTACACAGGGCTTGGCAAGGCAAGCTTGCCAGGAATCCCGTCAGGAAAACCAACGGTTTTCTAATAGACGGGATTCTCGCCTGTGTGTACGAGGCTTTACAGGAATGTGTGGACTCTATTGCCAGTGGCAAAGAGTCAAACAAGCATAAAGGTTGAACTTTGTAATGATGTTCTGGAGAACAGTCACTGAAGATCGATCATCACAATGTATCACAACATCTCATCACAGAGTGGAATCTTGGGCTCCAACATTCATAAAAGAAAAAGGCCTCTCCTCCATCCCGCGCATCAGTATGAAACCAGGAAAGTTGCATTTTCAGAAGAGATTAGAAATAGCAACCTGCAGACATGGGAGTAAGTCACACATGTGCAAGTCACAAGCAAGTCTCAAGTCTTAACCTTCAAGTCTCAAGCAAGTCCCAAGTTACTGTGACGAAAAGCAAGCAAGTCAAGTCCAGTCCCTGCTAGAAGTCAAGCAAGTCAAGTCAAGTCATTTATTTTGGTCAACTCACAAATCAAGTCAAAATACTGATCTACCCCATACTGTATAAAAATAATAGCAGGGATAACAATAAACAATATTGGTTATGTGCCCATGCCTCACTTTGCCCGTGCCACACTGTGCCCAATGCCTCACTGTGCCCAATGCCTCACTGTGCCCGTGTCTCACTGTGCCCGTGTCTCACTGTGCCCATGCTTCACTGTGCCCGGCAGCCGTGTACCTGATCGGCGGCATCCCAGCGGCCATTCCAGTATTCAAAAGCCGCGCCTCCTTCTCGTCTGCGATAGGCGGAACACTCAATTTACCAGCATTCAGTGTTCCGCCATCACGGACATCCGCTCATCCTCATAACACAGACGAGGATAAGAGGATGTCCGTGATAGGCGGAACACTGCCTGCTGTGAAATTGAGTGTTCCGCCTATCACAGACGAGGAGGCGCGGCTTTTGAACACTGCAATGGCCTCCGTCTGTCTGCATGACATGCTGATTAGGTAGGCAGACGGCGGCTTGTGGTTAGTGTTAGTGATGCCAAGTCATTGCAAGTCATATAGCCCAAGTCAAAGTCAAGTCGTAAGTCATTAGTGACAAGTCAAAGTCAAGTCGAGTCATTTATTGAATTCTGTCAAGCAAGTCGCAAGTCCTCAAACAGGTGACTCAAGTCTGACTTAAGTCAAGTCATGTGACTCAAGTCCCCCACTTCTGGCAACCTGTACTCAATTCCTGTTTCTGCCCTATAGCAGGTCACATGATCTGCAGCACTAACGACAAGGACTCTGCAGAAACTCATCAGGGGGAATCTACCTCAACTATGATCCTCATCATCTGTAGAGGTTATGTGATCAATGTTGACCATATTGATTAAAATTCAGATTTTTTTATTTTGATATTGGTCTACTTTAATTCTGACAGTAAGGAAACAAAGGATGTTACTTGTGCAATCCCAAAGACAATTGCTTGTTAACTGTCTTTCCTTCCTCGTGTCCATCATTTGTACTTCCTCTGTGTACTTTGCAAATAAACTATGATTATTTTATTTCCAAGAAAGAACACTGACCAACATAATAAAGTAAAACAACATGCCTCAGGGCATTAGTAAGCTGGTATATTGTTCATTGTGTACATGTAAAACAAGTCCTAATTTACTCATCCAAAACAATTATCTGTCATATTCTGTTATAGTGTAGTGGTACCCCGTAGGGGCTGCTGAAATCTTGGATGGTCTGTTACCCTGCCCAGCCCGACATTCACCCCTCAAACACTCAGAGACATAGAACAGTTCACATGATTTTTTTTTTTTTTTGGTTTTTATTGAGGGGATTGAACTTGGATGGGGAAATATGGGATGCCCAGTAGAATTGATAGAACTTGCTTGGGACAACTATATACAGTCCAGTATATAATCTCCATTTCTCCTCCAGCACATCGCTTCCTCTCTAACCTTCAGGCACAGCCAGCACAAAGTGTTTAGGCCTGAAACTGGCTCAGCCAGGCCTTTAGCAATTGCCCTTTGCAGGCAGTGACCGTGGGCCCCCATAGTGTAGCAAAATAGAAAGTCTCTGCTGCTAGCTGTCCTACACGTGGCTACTGAGCCCATTTAGCCATCTCACAGGCAGCAGGCACTCTATCATGGCTCTGGCTGGCTCTGTAACAGTGTGTCACATAACATGGCTGCTGGGTGCTGATTTTGTTAACTTATGACCAATAAGTGCCTGCTGCCGGTGAGTTATGATACCATCCAATATGCCAGAGAGACAGACAAAGTGCAATGTAGTCTATTCACAGACACCCCCAAAGTACACCTGTGTTGAAGCCTTGAAGGCACCGACAGCCCCGCGATCGGATCCGCTTCCCCTCTGTTCCTGCTGCTGGACATCGTCAGCTGAGCACAGCTGCCTCTCTCTGCCCGTCACCGCTGCTGCCCGCCTCACAGCCTCTCAAGTCTCACTTTCTGGGCCCCGGCTACTACTGGGTGGGGAGCGGAGGAAGATCACTCTGCCGGGGAAGGCAAGGAGATAAGCAGACAGGCGGCTGGCCAGGATTTGAGCCAAGGAAGAAAAACATGCGAGCGGAGCTGAATGGGCATGCGCCCGAAACTGAAAAAATATTCCCTCCGCTCCGACCAGCACATGATTATCAGAAAGGGGCACAGATAATGGAAAAAATACACCTCCCTAAGCTACTAGGAGTGGGGGGGGTGTAATTCGAAACTGAAAAAATAGCCCCTCCGCTCCGACCAGCACATGATTATCAGAAAGGGGCACAGATAATGGAAAAATTACACCTCCCTAAGCTAGTAGGAGCGGCGAAGTGGGGGTGTGTAATTCAGATTTTTTTTAAATTCTGCACTGACTGTCTTTGAAATTGCCCCAGCCCCTGTTGAAATCCAATCCGGGGACAAAACCAGAGACAGACTTGGTCCGGGGACAGTGTCCTCAATCCAGGGACTGTCCCCAGAAACATCTGGTCACCCTAGACTACAGGGCCAGACATTATGTGCATCAACTAAGCTGTGAAAGGCTGTATGTCCAGTTTTGTTTTCAGTACACGTAAATATGAACACGTTTTGTGCATTTGCATTTGCCTGCAATTGGCAGCCTTACCCAACTCAGTCATGACAGATAGACAAGGCAATCTGCTTTCATTCCTATGAGTTCAGTTCACACCATTGAAGGCAGTGATATGCACTGAAAAAAGTAGCACAGACAGAACCTGTGGGTAGAACATGCAACACAGCATGTTGTAATGCAGTACACCAATTCACAATGTGCTGGGATGACCAAAAATGAATTAAATGTTACTTAGTGAAATTTGAATAAAGTTGGAAAAAAAACACTGCAATGCATCATTTATGATGCATTAGCACAGCTCCCTTCATAATTCACGGTATAATGGCCATGGTATAATGCTGGTGTGAACAACCCCCTATTTGTTTTTTGCACTCATATTTGTGCTGCTTACACTCTTATATTATTATTAGTTATTATATTATATAATAATTCATGAATATAACTTGCTAATAGTAAAACAATGAGTACAAAAATTAAAGCTGATCTCCCTGTTTTCTGTGACTTTAAAGTGATAATAAAGTCAATTTTTTTGTGTTTAAAAATAACAAACATGTTATACTTACCTGCTCTGTGTAATGGTTTTGCACAGAGCAGCCCGGATCCTCCTTTTCTCTGGTCCCTTTTTGGTGCTCCTGGTCCCTCCCTCCTGCCGAGTGCCCGCACAGCAAGCAGCTTGCTATGGGGGCACCCAAGTTGCTACTTTGTGTGTCCATTCAGATACAGAGCTGTGGCTAGGCCCCACCCCCTCTCTCTCCTCATTGGCTCAATGACTTTGATTGACAGCAGTGGGAGCCAAGGGCGCTCCACTGATGTCTCAGTCAATGAGGAGGGAGAATCCTGGGCAGCCGAGTCTCTCCTGCAACACCGCTGGATAGAGATGGGGCTCAGGTAAGAATTAGGGGGGCTGAGGGGGGCTGCTGCACACAGATTTTTTATCCTAATGCATAGAATGCATTAAGATAAAAAAAACTTTCTGCCTTAACAACCACTTTAAATAATTAATTTGGGCCAAGCTGGTCCAAATAAACGATTTCCTTCACTAATTGTTGCACTAGCTGTAAGCACTGTACTGTATGTACTGCAGATAACTTCAGCTACATACAGTACACAGTACCAGTTTCCGGCTGTGAGACAGAGACTTCCCGTCTCACACTCCAAACAATGCAGAGTTGGTCAGCCATTCATAGACAGCTTTGTATTCTGTGAATTAATACAAAGCTTCCTCTGACTGGCTGAGTCAGAGATTTTGACGTCATCACCCCACCTCCCTGCCTCAGCAAATCAGAGGAAGCTTGGTCCAAATGAAATATTTAAAGTCACAGAAAACATTGAGATCATCTCTAAAAACCATAGACTCAGCCTCTGATTGCCTCGATCCAAATAAAATATTTAACTACTTCCCACCCGGGCCATTGTCAAATAACGGCCGAGCAGGAGACCTATTGTTCTGGGAGGACATCATATGAAATCCTCCCCAGAACTTGCCTCACTTGGCCCAGCTGGGCCACACTTTGGTGCGATCGTTTACCTGCTGTGTCCACTGGACACAGCAGATGACTGATCAGTGTACCAGCCTACTACCGATCCCATGTAATTGCTGTGACCAATCACAGCAGATCTCATGACAGTTGTAAACAATGGATTGCTTCCTTTCATGCCATCCATTGTGTACAATTGTGTTGCTAGCTCTGATTGATCACAGTGATTACATGGTACAGACAGGGCCAATCAGAGCCCATCTGTACCATGTGATTAGCTGTAGCCAATCACAGCTAATCACAACAATAAACACTGAATGAATCAGTTTCAATTCACTGCTATCAGTAATTATAGTGTGTAAAAAAAATAAAAAGATCCTGATTACCTCTCCAGAGTAGTGCAGTGTTACTATGGTAACACTGTATTGCTCTGGTCACAGTATGTAAAAAGAAAATGTACCTGTATAAGAAATATCTTTTTTTTCTTTTAAATCGAAAAAAATTATATATATATTTTTTATACATACTGTCAACAGTCAGTGTCCCTGGTCACCGCAACACCAGTTGTATGATGACACTGTACTGCACTGTTGACAGTATGTAAAAAAAAATTAAATAAACAATTTTTGTTATTTTCTTCATTTTTCACAAAAATTGTGACAATATATTACAACTCCAAAAAACTCACAATGCCTCTTACTAAATACCTTGGACTGTCTAATTTCCAGGGGGGGGGGGGTATCTGTACTGTCCTGGCATTTCTGTGTCTAACTAAATGAGATAGGCCATCAGGATTGATACATTTTCAGATATATATGCCATAGTTTATGGACTCAATGGGGGTTACTTACGAAAGGCAAATCCACTTTGCACTATAAGTGCAAAGTGTACTTGAAATTGCACTGAAAGTGCACTTGGAAGATCAGTCACTGTAAATCTGAGGGGTAGATCTGAAATGAGGGGAAGCTCTTCTGATGTTATTATCCAATCATGTGCAAGCTAAAATGCTGTTTTTTTTTTTTTCCTTGCATGCCCCCCTCGGATCTACAGCGATTGAACTTCCAAGTGCACTTTCAGTGCAAATTTCAAGTGCACTTTGCACTTGTAGTGCAAAGTGGATTTGCCTTTAGTAAATAACCCCCTATATCTTTCCTACAGACTAAATAATATGCACTTATTTGGGTTATTTTCACCAAAGAAATGTAGCAGAATATATTTTGGCCTTAATTTATGAATAAAAATTATTTATTTGCAAAATTTTATAACAGAGAAACAAATAAAAAAATATTTTTTCCAAATTTTCTGCCTTTTTTTAAATTATTTATTAAAAAATAAAAACCGCAGTGGTGATTAAATACCACCAAAAGAAAGCTCTATTTTGGCCATAGACAGACTGCAATTTGGCAGGTTCAACAAGGACCAACCAAATTACGATCAGTGTGTGGATCTCCCTGGAGAATGTTGGAAAACTTTTCTTGATTAGGGGTTGCAGCCAATCAGCCACTGGTATTAAACAGCTTTCCAGTCTACCTTTTGATAGAGTAAATGGTATATATATTATAATGACAATCAACTGTCTGGAAGTGCAGCCTACAGATATACTGTATGTTGCCAGTCTTCTTTATTAATTGTTCAAAGAGCAATAGAGTTAATGAAAATCCTGTCTGCACCACAGAAACTCATCAAAGACATCAAACAGCTCATCAAAAAACCAACAAGCATTGTACCTTTGTTCCTACTACAGGACTTTTCTTTAGAATTAATAACAAGATTTGTAAAAGAATACCAAAATATAAAGTGGAAATCATAGAAAAATACATGTACACAAAAAAATACAGCAGTAAAACATTATTTTTTACCAAAATATTGAAAAAACGTTATTCTAAAAACGTAATTTCAGTGGCTAGGGTATAGTTAGGCCTCATACACACAGGGCGTTAGAAAAAACAAGCTGCAAAGCCACTACCCATGCAATGCGGCTTGTGCGCTGAGGACCTTGAAGAGCAACCCTCGCCAAAATGGAAAAAAAACTGGCGTGGGCTCCCCCCCAAGAGCATACCAGACCCTTTGGTCTGGAATGGATTTTAAGGGGAACCCCCACACAAAAAAATTGGCGTGGGGTTCCCCCCAAAATCTATACCTGACCCTTATCCGAGCATGCAGCCCAGCAGATCAGGAACCATACCAAGCTGCATGCCCTCTACATGGGGTGGTGGGTGCTTTGGGGGAGGGGGGGCCTGTGCCCCCCACGGCAAAGCACCTTGTTCCCGTGTTGATGGGGACAAGGGCCTCTTTCCGACAACCCTGGCCGGTGGTTGTCCGGGTCTGCGGGTGGGGGGGCTTATCGGAATTTGGAAGCCCCCCTTTAACAAGCTGTCCCGTAGATAACGGCCCCCCACCCTATGTGAATGACTATGGGGTACCCCTACCCATTCACCCCAAAAAAGGTGTCAAAAATATAAACAGTACACAGGTTTTTGATAAAGTAATTTATTAAGGCAGCTCTGGCGTCTCTTCTCCTGACGATTTCTCCTCCCTTCGGCGATGTCTTCATCCTCCGATTCTTCTCCTCTCTCCGCTGTCTTCTCCTGCTGCCGGGTCTCCTCTCTCTGCTGTCTTCTCCCGCTGCCGGGTCTCCTCTCTACACTGTCTTCTCCCTCTGTTCTTCCTCCGATGTTCTCCCGGCACTCTCTCTCGCTCCCGGTGATGTAATCCAGGGGCCCGCCCCCTTTTAATGTCACCACCTGCGGCATGATGGGGTGGCAACATCACAAGGGGTGGGGCCTCCGGATGATGTGACCGGGTGCTCCCACCCCATGGCTATATAAGTTATGGCATATGGCAGACCCAGCATTACAGGGGGGAGAGAGCACTGGGAGAACATCAGAGGAAGTACAGAGGAAGAAAACAGTGGGGAGAGAGGAGATCCAGGAGCGGGAGAAGACAGCGGAGAGAGGAGACCCGGCAGTGGGAGAAGACAGCGGAGAGAGGAGACCCAGCAGCGGGAGAAGGCAGCGGACAGAGGAGAACCGGCAGTGGGAGAAGACAGTGGAGAGAAGAGAACCGGCAGCGAGAGAAGACATAAGTGGTGGAAGAAATCGGAAGGAGCTGCTTTAATAAATTACTTTATAAAAACCTGTTTACTGTTTTTATTTTTGACACATTTTTTTGGGTGAATGGGTAATGCACCCCATACTCATTCACATAGGTGGGGGCTAGGATCTGGGGGGGGCTTCCAGATTCCGATAAGCTCCCCAGCCCGCAGACCCAGACAACCACTGGCCAGGGCCCTCCATCAACAAGGTGCTTTGGGGTGGGGGGCGCAGGGCCCCCCTACCCCAAAGCACACACCCCCCCATGTTGAGGGCATGTGGCTTTGTAATGTTCCTAGCCTGCTGGGCTGCATACTCGGATAAGGGTCTGGTATGGATTTTGGGGGGACCTCACAACAATTTTCTTGGATGTGGGGGGTACCCCTTAAAATCCATACCAGACCGAAAGCCAGTTTTTTTTTTCCCATTTTGGCCCATAGGGAACCATTGATTTTGAATAGAGGCAGAGAAACGCTGCTAAAAGCTACCGCGGCTAAACGTGCATTAACGGCAATGCAAAAAGCCCTCTAATACAGGAGGTGTGTTACTGGCCAGAGGGGGGGGAAGCCTAAAAACAAAAAACAATACAAATGCAGCCACCACATCTGAGGATTGGTAACTTGCAATATATTACATTTTTCGTTTTGGGTTTATTACCACTTTAACTTGTTTGTTAATACCACTTTAACCATAGCAGATTTAGAGCTACGGGGCAGCTGCGTTGTGCAGAATCATGTATATATACGTAATGCTGAACTTCCAGGTAGGGGGTACACACATGATTTGTCACAGCAGAAGCCAATCAGCGGGTGCCAGCCAATGGATGTCCACCAGCATGCACTGATCATTGAGGAGAGAGGCTGGACAGAGCTCTGTATATGTAGCGAAAGCAGAACTCTGTCCTGACAGGGGGGAAGTGATGGATTTTCTTTCCCCTGCAATTAGTGTCAGACCATCCACCGCAATATCACAGTATCATTATAAGTCGCTGATCACCGTCATTACTAGTATAAAAAAATAAAAAATAAATCCAGTATATATCCCATAGTTTGCGCAAACCAATCAGTATACACTTATTGGGATTTTTTTACCAAAAAACATGTAGCAGAATACATATTGGCCTAAATTTATGAAGAAATTGGATTTTAATTTTTTTTATTGGATATGTTTTATAGCAGAAAGTAAAAAATCGTTTTTTTCAAAATTGTATTATTTTCTTTATAGCGCATAAAATAAAAAACGCAGTGGAGATCAAATACCACCAAAAGAAAGCTCTATTTGTGGGGAAAAAAATGACATACATTTTTTTTGGGTACAGCATTGCATGACCATGCAATTGACAGCTAAAGTAACACAGTGCTATATCGCAAAAAATGGCCTGGTCATGAAGGGGGCTAAATCTTCTGGAGGTCAAGTGGTTAAGCTCAACCAGAAGATAAAAATAAATGAATACATTTATAAACATACAAAACACCTGAACCCTAAAACCATAGCTAATCCAGAGTAAGACATTTTTTTTTGGAATAAAGTGTAATCCAATTTACTGTAACAGGAAACAAAAAAAACAGCTATAATGGTGCAAATTGTAACATTTAAAAAATGATTCATTCAATGTGTATTAAAATAAAATAAAAAATCAGCTTTCACTGCGATGCTTGCCTCGTGTCTTGCTGTCTCCTGCCGAAGTTCTGTTCTGCTTCTGCTACTGGTCTAGTTCTGATATCCATGTGTAGCGGGGTGTTCAATTTAGGGGGAGTGTCTGAGTGGTAGTTAGGCTCAGACACATTATTGTTAGGGTTAATGGACCATGTCTGTGCCATGGGAGCTAGGGTTGGTGTATAGTTCCCTGGGGCCTATAGGTGGCGCTGTCGCCATAGGTCCGGGTTGAACCACAATACAAGGTTGTGCCTTTTCTTGTCCCCTCTCGGCAGCAGTACGGCGGGGCGGGGAACCTGCTGTGCCTGTCGGGAGAGGGTATAAAAAGGGGCGGCCATCTTCCATCGGGGTTCGTCGTTGTCTTCATCCACGCCCAGGCACCTTCAGCCTGGGTGTGTGGGTGTCATCTCCGGGTGCCCTAGGCCCGGGGGCCTGGTTCCTGTTCCATCCCAGACACCTTCAGTCTGGGGTGAGGTACTAATTTGGAGGCCCGGAGCCCAGCACCTTCAGCTGGGTTCCGCCGGGGATCGAGGACTTCCAGGGTGCCGCCTTGCGAGGGGACCCGTATCTGGGATGAGGAGGCCAGGGAGGTTACCTGTACCCAGCGCAGAGACTCTGGTAACTCTCCGGAGGGATGTCTTCTCCCTCCCACGGGCCAAGTACTCTCTAGAAGGAAGTTCGCTTACAGGTCAGTGGCAGTGGCCTAACAGGGCCATGCCCTATCCACCCAGTCAGTGGCAGTGACTCTATTCACCCGGTCAGTGGCAGTGACCTGTTCTCCAAGTCAGTGGCAGTGACTTCCTATTCACCTGGTCTGTGGCAGAGACCAACCTCACGGTCTGTGGCAGAGACCAACCTCACGGTCTGTGGCAGAGACCAACCTCACGGTCTGTGGCAGAGACCAACCTCACGGTCTGTGGCAGAGATCGTGTGCCAAAGCTGTTTGTGAAGCCTAAACAGTCAAAGAACCTGATTCAAGTTTGTGCCTGGACCTCCTCCCACCTAAGCTGTCCTGTGTCTTGTTCCAAACTGTCTGCTGTCAAAGAGGCATATTTATTATCCGTGTGAAATAAATATAGAAGTTGGACTTTCAGTTGGTGTGGACAGTTACATTACTGGGGAAACATAAGGACTTGCATCTACCTAAGTAGAGGTGAGAATCATCCTCGGGAGGATTCAACTCCAGCCGCAGGCAGACCCGAAAACTAACACCGCTCAACTTCCTTACTCAGGAGGGTACGGGCTTGTGGTGCGGTGTGCCTCTCCCCTCCCTGCGAGGAGCCGAATCATACACACAAAGGCAGGTAGGGGGAGAGGTGGGGGCGCTACACATGTCATTCAACCTAATTATTATGAGTCCGTGGCATCATGGAACCACCCCCTGAGCAGTGGCGGCCCATCCATAGAGAGCGCACGGGCGCCGCCTCCCCTATCCATGCGTCCGGCCCCCTGATCTACATATGGATTTCAATGCGGTGGGGTGTTTTTTTGAAGCACCTGATTAGAGCCAGAGGCTCTAATAGGCTTCAAAAAAGGGTCAGCTCAGAGTAAAGAGCATTGCGCTCCGAGCCCACCCAGTTATGTGACGATAAGCAAATAAATGTTCGCTATTATCACACTATAGTTCTTAAAGGGTGTGTATGATTCCGCGCAAAGGTAAAAAATATCAGCAGGGGAAAAAATATATAATAAAATATGGTAAATCAAGAGAATTGCTGCCTCTACAGATTACTACCACCTAGGTGGAGTAAATGAATGAAGGAGAAAAATAAGTAGGTGTGGCGCTGTTCAATAGATTATAATTGACTCTCAATGTGGTGGTGATGTAATGTGGGTGTGAATGTAACACCAGTGAGAAATTTGCAAAATTATGACAAATAAATTATAAGTGAACATAAACATGTTCATGTAAATAAGCAATAAATAAATGAATACAAAATTTAAAAAGTTAAACTCCTATTGAGCATTCAAATCAGTCCAGAAAAGATACTAATTAGATATTCAAAAAAGTCCAAAAAGTGCTTGTGCTGGTGAAAAGTGATCTCTAATGTAAATGTAGCGATTCCCCCCGAAGGTGCTGCTGGATTAATTTTGGGTCCTGCCGTTACCCCACACTTCACCGTCCCAGAACTTAAGAGTCTATGTTAGTAGTTTTAAAAAAGGTGATTGACAGTCACTTCAGTCTTTTTCTCAATTGCTTTATTACAAAACTTCAGGTAGGGGATAGAGGGTTAGGGGAAGTTCAGATACCTTGGTTTCTTCCAGATCACTAATGCGATTCTTGAATCCAGATGACACAGCTCTCTGCCTCTGGTTCTTGCGACTACCAGATAGGCCTCTCACACTGACCTAGCAGCCGGTATGAAGCACGAACAAAGTCTCTGCCACAGACTTGAGTGATAACAGACAATGTCTCTGCCACAGACTTAAGAGATAAGTGGAAACTCCTGGATAATCCCCTGCCACAGAATTGTTTAGCTAGTAGTCAGTTAGTTAGGTCACCTGCACAGTACCTGAACCTTTACCACTAGAGGCCAGCGCTATTGCCGAATGACGGCTACAGCGCGGACCTACAATGCCGGGAGGCTGTCAATTGACATTCTCCCCTTTCCTCGTTCCCTGTGCATGCTCCCGAGCATGCTTCGGGGAACTTCTGTGCCCGCCGCATCACGTGGGTGCCGATGCACGTGCATGGCCGCCGCGATGTTCGGCATTTACAGAGCAAGGGACGTGGATCTCTGTGTGTAAACACAGAGATCCACGTCCTGTCAGGGAGAGGAGACCGATGGTGTGTCCCATAGGGACACCGATCGGTCACCTCCCCCAGTCAGTCCCCTCCCCCCACAGTAAGAATCACTCCAAAATAGTGTCAAAAGTGTCCGATCTGTCCGCCGCAATATCACAGTCCTGACAAAAATCGCAGATCGCCGCCATTACTAGTAGAAAAGAAAATGGCATAAAACTATCCCCTATAATATGTAGAGGAATACGTATCGGTCTAAACTGAGAAAAAAAAAGTTTTTTAAAAAAAAAATTGGGATATTTATTATAGCAAAAAGTAAAAAATATTGTATTTTTTTCAAAATTGTCAGTCTTTTTTTGTTTATAGCACAAAAAATTACAACCGCAGAGATGATCAAATACCACCAAAAGAAAGCTCTATGTGTGAGAAAAAAAAGGACGTCAATTTTGTTTGGGAGCCACTTCGCACGACCGCGCAATTGTCATTCAAAGCGTGACAGTGCTGAAAGCTGAAAATTGGCCTGGGCAGGAAGGGGGTTTAAGTGCCCAGTAAGCAAGTGGTTAAGCCATCCGGCAGTACTGTGAGATAGGTTACTTGGGTGCATCCTCCAAACGAGTCACCAGGCCCTTCCTGAGATACCAGCCATCAGCTCGGTCCTCTCCAGTAAGGTCCTCCCCTGGAATATTCTCCGCTTGAGTGGCTTCTTCCCGCAGGACAGACAGCACAGGATCACCTTCAGTTAAGTAGGCCCCAGACAGGCTTCTGGGCCTACTTGCAGCAAACACAGCAGCATAGACTCCGGTCTGGAGGGCCATGAGGCAAGACGAACCCCGGAGCACATGACACTGCCCCTTAAATATCCTTCCCCCAGCATGCCCAGCTACAAAGAAGCTCCTGATTGGGCTGTTTTCTGGGAGAAAGAATATCCAATACACTTCAGCTGGCTGTATTTCTCACACTGGCCTGTGACAACAGTGACACTTACTGGCAACAGTGGGAAATGCACACAAACAGCCAAAGCTGGAACAGAAATCAACAATTTACATAGATCATTCTGAGCCATTTACAGCTCAGAAACCCCTAAATTTACACATAGCGCATGCTCAAAAGTAGCAGGGAGCTACATAAATGATCTCTGGATGAAATAAATTCAATAAATAGAGCATTCAAAACAGTTCAAGAAAGTGCTTGTGCTGGTGAAAAGTAATCACTGTTCGTTTTCCCTCTTCACAAAGTGATCACAGCAAGTGTGGCTTATCCGTGCTCCTAATGTGCACACACTCACCGGAATTTTCCTCCCTGCTTGGGGTATGTAGCATTCACAGTATATGCCACTGTGTAGCAGCCTATGAGGTATCCCATCCGGGATGTCTTGGTGGCACTCCAATTGATTACCATGTAAAGGAGAGATGAACCCCAATAGTGTAATACTGATAGACTATTTATTAAATAAAAACATGGAAACGTACTCGCATTTTGCTAAAGCATAAAAAGCATGTATTGCTGACACTAACGCTGCTGCCCGGAAGTGATGCAAGGACGCACGTTGACTCCTCCCTACGCGTTTCGTCACTCTGACGTCATCCTGAGCGTACGTATGTGCCTGCTTCACCTCCTTATATAGTGCTTGGTGACCCCCATGTTAATTACGGTGACCATTTTTTATGGAATATTGAAGACCAAATAAACCGCAGTATATAGTTCTTCCCCGCCAATCAGAAGGCATGTCTGTGAGACCTGTTTACCGATTGACCGAAGTGTCAGGTGAACCTATTAAATGCCTAGTGCTTTGGCGGAAGAAACTGGCGGCACTGCCACACTCCAGGAGAGGACACCACAGCCATGCATGAGTGGGTAAGTACCGGACCGCCCACGGGGGGAGTTCTGTTTCATTGACACCGTGCCGCCGGGGGGGGTTCTTGTTTGTTTGCCGTCCCCTCAAAAGAAGATCCCTCCAGCCACCACTGCTCCTGAGAGTGCATCATTGGGACACCCTGGGATCGCAGTACTACAGGACACATCATTATAGAAGCCTTGATTCAAGTCAGGACCTTACAGTGGAGGAAAAACAAGAGAAGCTGAATGGCTTGTGATGGCAAATGGCCATAGAGAAGATGGAGGATAGGTTCACTTTAAATTGGTTCTTCCAGTAATAAAGGTTTTACCATAATTTGGAAGTGTCAGGTTTGCGAATTACCCCAGTCCTGTGTGCCGCCATATTTTTTTATGTTACTAATGTGGCACTAGGCTGTGGAAGAGAAAAATTTACAGGCTTCATCATCTTAGACATGCGCAAAGCATTGCTCTACTTCTGAGCCATTGCAGTCGGCCCTCCATAGTTTGTTCAGAGAAACGTCAAGGCTAGATGTCCGTATATGATCCACAAATACTTTATTGGGTAAAATCCCAGCAATCTTGTTGTCTTGTTGCTGTATTGGATTTCCAGGATTTTAACAAATTTATAATTTGTGGATTATTTTCAGACTCCAACCTTGATGCTCATAATTGGAATACAGTATTCCTTTGAAAGAATCCCATCAAGGGTGTGTAGCACACTCTAGTGTGCTACTAGTATTAGTGCAGGCAAAATTATGTTATGACTCATGGTTAGTTTGTGAGTCTGAAACTGGGTCAGGGTTTACTGCAGGTCAGGCTGGATGACTCAAAGAGGCAGATCTCTGGTACCTCCCACTGAATCTTGAAATTTGGAGAAACTTATAGAAGTCAGTGGACTGAGGCCAGGAGGGCTGATCTTCATACATGAGGGAACTTGGTAGGCAGAATGTCCTGGCAGGGTGGCTAAGTCAGCCCTTAAATATGGGTGAGCCATGCTAGCAGGGGAGATGGGTGGAAGATGGAGTGCCAAGGAGTCTGTCGTGGCCTAGGAGGGTCCCCTGGGTTTGGGGGGCTCTGCCTCCAGGTTGGCTCAATCTGGCTTGGGAAGATCTTGACAGCAATACAGTTTGAAAGGAATCTTGCCTGAGGAGCAGGGGGAGCAAAGAGGACAGAGTCAGTACATCAGCACACCCAGCGATTCATAAGGGGAGAGATTGCCATATGCAACAAGCCTTTAATGAGGACAGCACTGTGCTTAATCTTTCCTATCCTTTGCCCTGGGTGATCTTCGGTCCTCATGACTAAGCTCCAAGGGGCGGAGTGCAACATGTTGCGGGCGTGGCCTGGTCGGAGTCCAGACTGAGGTTGCCTTTCATACATCTAGTTTAGGGACAGCACTAGGGATGAGCCGAACACCCCCCATTTCGGTTCACACCAGAACCTTCGAACGGACCGAAAGTTCGCGCGAACATTAGAACCCTATTAAATACAATAGACGCAAACGTTTGAAACCTAAAGTGCTGATTATAACGACTAATATGCATGTTATTGTCCTAAAAAGGGTTTGGGGACCCGGATTCTGCCCCAGGGGACATGTATCAATGCAAAACGAAGTTTTAAAAACGGCAGTTTTTCGGGAGCAGTCATTTTAATGATGCATAAAGTGAAAAAAAAAAAGTGAAATATTCCTTTAAATATCGTACCTGGGGGGTGTCTAAAGTATGCCTGTGAAGTGCCACATGTTTCCCGTGTTCAGAACTGTCCCTGCACAAAATGATATTTGTAAAGGAAAAAAAGCCATTTAAAACTGCTTGCGGCTTTAATGTAATGTCTGGTCCCGGTAATATGGATGAAAATCTTTGGGAAAAATGGCATGGCTACCCCATCACCCCCCCCCCCCACCCCAGCCCATTACCAGCCCCTTTGGGTCTTGTATGGATATTAAGGGGAACCCCGCACCCAAAATAAAAAAAGGCCCTATATACTCTGAACAGCAGTATAAAGGCGGTGCAAACAAGACAGGGACTGTAGGTTTGTTCTTAAGTAGAATCTGTTTGTAATTTTGAACAGGTACATTGTTTAAGTGTAAAAATCTATTTTTAAGCTTTTTGGAAAACATAGGGAAGGATTATCACCCCTGTAACATTTGTTTTGCTGTCTGTGCACCTGTTCAGAACATTTCACCTCACTTTCCGTCCCAATGACAAATGTTTTTGAAAAGTGGGGTTTTTATTGAAACAAGGATTGGTGATAAAGCATCAGTAGAGAGGAGACACCTTTTTCCCATATTAACTCTTACAGGAGAGAATTTCCCTTTCTATAGGTAGATTTCCTCTCACTTCCTGTTGTCTCCTTCCGTTTGCAAGTAGGAGTCGTTTGTAAGTTGGATGTTTGAAAGTAGGGGCCTGCCGTATATACTCTGCTTAAATTTGCCCCTTACATGTTGGTGTTGCCACAACACTGTGAGCCCTCACAGTTACTCTTGGTTGGCGCTGGAACGCCCTGCTGTGAACTATTATATCAGGAATTGTAATTACATGCCATTGTTGAACAGTGGTAGGAAAAATTGGGCCTTTGGTGGTGGTGCTGGTGCTACAACACTGTCAGCCCTCACAGTTACTCTTGGTGGGCGCATGAATGGGCCCTACTGTAAATTATTAGACCAAGAATTGTAATTGCATGCCCCTGTTGAAGAGGGGCAGAAAAATTGGGCCTTTGGTGGTGGTGGTGTTGCCACAACACTGTAAGCCCTCACAGTTACTCTTGGTGGGCGCAGGAATGGGCCCTGCTGTGAATTATTAGATCAAGAATTGTAATTACATGCCCCTGTTGAACAGGGGCAGAAAAATTTGGCTTTAGGCACTGTTGCCACAACACTGCAACCCCTCACAGATACTGTACTTGGAGCACAGCAATGAGCCCTGTTGCAAAGTATTGCATCAAAAATTGTAATTACACGCCCCTGTTAAACAGGGGCTGAAAAATTGGGCCTTAGGCACTGGTGCCACAACACTGAAACCCCTCACAGATACTGTACTTGGAGTACAGCAATGAGCCCTGTTGCAAAGTATTGCATCAAAAATTGTAATTACACGCCCCTGTTAAACAGGGGCTGAACAATTGGGCCTTAGGCACTGGTGCTGGTGCCATGACACTGCAACCTCTCCCAGATACTCTAGTTGGAGTGCAGTTGGAGTGCAGGAATGAGCTCTGTTGCAAAGCATTGCATAAAAAATTGTAATTACATGCCCCTGTTAAACAAGGGCTGAAAAATTGGGCCTTAGCCACTGGTGGCGGCACCCATAAACAAAAATGTTCTTCCAAGCTATCATCAGGAATCGGATCATTGAGGAGGAGGAGGATAGTCAGTCAACATAACAGGACAGTCACTCAGCATCAGCATAGGCAGTCTTGAAGGGATGTGACATTTCAAAATAAATGATTCTGTTATATCAGCTTCAGGTGCTTGGTAGCTGGTGGTGATCCAAGACTGATTCATCTTTATGAAGGTCAGTCGATCAACCGAGTCGGTGGACAGGCGCACCCTGTGATCCGTGACAAAGCCTCCAGCAGCACTGAATGTGTGTTCCGAAAGAACGTTGGATGCAGGACAGGCCAGTAGCTCAATTGCATACTGTGCAAGCTCTGGCCAGTGATCCATCCTCAAGACGCAGTAAGCCAGAGGATTTTAGGTGGGAAAGGTGTCCAAGTCTGACCTTACCCCTAGGTATTCCTGCACCACGTATATCAGACGCTGGCGATGGTTGCTGGAACCGATCATACCTTGGGGCTGCGGACTAAAAAATTGTCTGAACGCATCGGTCAGACGGCCATCTTCTCCACCGCTCCTTCTGCTACTGACCGAAGCCTCAGCAACTCGTTGTCCAGGACCAGGAGTTTGTAACCTCCCAGTCTCTGGGAACGCGTTGCACAGACCTTTCTGCAAGGCCTCCCGGAGTTGTCTCATCCTCTGCTCCCTCTGCGACGGCAAGATAAGGTCCGCAACCTTACCCTTGTACCGTGGATCAAGGAGAGTGGCCAGTCAGTAATGGTCCCTCTCCTTGATCCGAAGAATATGAGGATCCTTCCGCAGACTTTGCAGGATCAGGGAGGCCATGCAGCGTAGGTTAGCTGAGACATTCGGTCCGGAGTCCTCTGGGTCACCAAGGACGACATGATCCGCAGCCACCTCCTCCCAACCACGTACATGTCCACGGGTTTGTTGGGACTGTAAATCATCCCTAAAAGACTGCTGCTGTTGATGCTGAGTGCCATGCTCCACCTCCATGCTGACACAATGCCCCTCTTCCTCCTCCTCCTCCTCCTCCTCCTCGTCCTCTTCCTGTGTGATGGGTGGGACAGAAGGAACACTGTCTGGGTAAAGGGGGCCTTGAGAGGCAAGGAAGTCCTCCTCTTCCTGCCTCTGTTCTGCCTCAAGTGCCCTGTCCATTATTCCACGCAGCGTATGCTCCAACAGGTGGACAAGAGGTACAGTGTCACTGATGCATGCACTGTCACTGCTCACCATCCTCGTGGCCTCCTCAAATGGTGCCAGGACAGTGCATGCATCCCTGATCATGCCCCACTGGCGTGGTGAAAAAAACCCGAGCTCCCCTGACCCTGTCCTGGTGCCGTAGTCGCAGATGGTACTCATTGATGGCCCTCTGCTGCGTGTGCAGCCGATGCAGCATAGCCAACGTCGAGTTCCACCTGGTGGGCATGTCACATATAAGGCGGGCTTGACAAAGGAGCGCGACTGCCACGTCATGCGCAGCACGCCGGCTCAGGAAACGCGTCGCATGCCAGTGACGTCATCGACCCTCGCCTGCCGGAAGAAAAAACATCACCCAGGCCGTGCTCTGCAGCATCTCCACCGCCGCCGGCTATTCCATCCATCTAAAGCGGGGCAGAAAGGAAGAACCAGCAGCACAGCGCCCCAGCAGGAGAAGGAGGCTGATGACTGACCTGATGATACCCTCTTCTACATATGGAAATCGTACAATGCCTGTTTTTATCCAGTAAAATATGAGTTGCTTGTACTGCAATCTCTTATTAAATTGTTTTAAACATCTGCACTCAGAGGCGCCTCTCCCCTTGCTTTTCTTCACATATAAGGCGGTTCTTGGGCAGGTTCAACTCCTTTTGCAGCTCAGCCAGCTGAGCACTGGCATTATATGATCTGTGGAAATGCACACAGAATTTCCTGGCCTGCCTCAGGACATCCTGTAAGCCCGGGTACCTACCCAAGAACCGCTGCACCACCAGGTTAAGGACGTGAGCCACACAGGGCACATGGGTCAGTTGTCCCTGTCGGAGGGCGGAGAGGAGGTTGGTGCCTCAACCACCATTCCTGGCTTAAGCTGGCGTGGCGTCAACCACCTCTCGGCCTGCCCCTGCAGAGCTGACAGAACCTCTGCCCCAGTGTGGCTCCTGTCCCCCAAACACACCAGTGCAAGCACGGCATGGCATCTTTTTGCCTGCGTACTTGCGTAGCCCCTTGAACGCCTATGGAGCACCGCTGGTTCCAAGGACAAAGCACAAGAAGAGGCCATGGAGGAATAAGAAGAGGAGGGGGTGGAGGAGAGAGGTGTGTCACAACCAGTAGTAGCATTTTGGAGGCGTGGTGGCGGAACAACCTCCAACACTACTGCACCTTGTCCTGCATCCTTCCCAGCTGCCAAAAGAGTGACCCAATGGGCCGTGAAAGAAAGGTAACGTCCCTGTCCATGCCTGCTGGACCATGAGTCAGCGGTAATATGCACCTTACTGCTGACCGCCTTGTCCAGCGAGGCATGGACATTGCCTTCCACATGCCGGTAGAGAGCCAGAATCGCCTTCCGTGAGAAAAAGTGGCGTTTGGGAACCTGTCACTGAGGAACCACACATTGCACAAACTCACGGAAGGGGGCCGAGTCTACCAACTGAAAAGGCAGCAGTTGAAGTGCTAGCAATTTAGCCAAGCTAACATTCAACCGCTGGGCATGTGGATGGCTGGGAGTGAACTTCTTTTGACGGTCCAGCAGCTGGGGCAGGGAAATTTGCCTGCTATAATCGTACATCGGTGTACTGCTAGCAGAGTACCCGCAAGTACTTGGCTGTGACACACCTAATTCTACACCTTCATTCCTCTCAGTGCAGGTTTCAGAGAGGACTGAAGGTACAGTGGGGTTGGAGATCCCAGCTGATGAGGAGCAAGGAGAGGTCCGCTTTGTTCTTTGGTGTGGGTCTTTAAGGTACGCTTGCCAATGAGCTGCATGGCAGGTCAACATATGTCTGATCAAGCATGTGGTGCCCAAGCGGCTGATGTTTTGGCCACGCGAGATACACTTGAGACATATGTTGCAAACAGCAGTGGTGCGATCTGATGCACTCGACTCAAAAGAGGCCCACACCAAAGAACTTTTGGAATAACGGGCAGAGGCAGCGCCCTGCACAGGCGGAGCTCTGCGGTGTGATTCTGTCGGTGTGCTGCCCTTACGCTGGCCCCCGGAGGGCATCCTGCCTCATTGGAGATGTGCCTCCTCCTCATCCTGCTCTCTCCTATCAGGCACCCACGTGGAGTCAGTGACCTCATCATCCCCTCCCTCCCCATCACTGGAGCCAGTCTGGCAGTATGCTGCAGCTGCTGGAACATGACTGCCAGATTGCTGTCCTTCTTGAGCATCTCCTCTCTCTGCTCTCACGCTACTGCCTTCATCTAGCTGGGTATCATCTTCAGACCCTTCGAAACGCTGGGCATCCTCCTGGAGCATGTACCCAACACTGTGCTCAAACAGTTCAGGGGACTCCTCAGGAGGACACGGTGGGTCTAGGGAAGGAGTGACTGATGATGACATTGATACGAGGGAAGAGGACGCTTTGGCAGCTGCTTTTCCAGTACCCTGAGCCTGGGTGAGAGAGGATGAGGAGGATGAGGAGGGCTTGGTCATCCACTCTACCAAGTCTTCGGCATGATGCGGCTCAACACGTCCAGCTGCCGAAAATAAGGACAAGCGTGTCCCATTGCCACGTGCTGATGACGATGCACCGCATCCACGACTAGGGATGAGCTTCGTGTTCGAGTCGAACATACGTTCGACTCGAACATCGGCTGTTCGATCGTTCGACGAAGATCGAACGATTTGGGCCGTTCGCGCCAAATTCGAGTGACGCGAACGGCCCACAATGCACTACGCCATCGCAGTGTCATCCAGGCGCTGTGATTGGCCAAGCATGCACTGTGACCCCGCATGCTTGGCCAATCACAGCGCCGGCAGCGAGGAGAGCAATGATTGGCCACAGGCAGGATGCCTGTGGCCAATTATTGCTGAGGGTGTTTAGTACACGCCCCACACTATAAAAGGCCGCCAGCACGGCGGCCTAGTGTAGTGTGTTCCGGAGCAGGGATAGAGCAGCATAGGCAGGGACAGTGACTTTTATTTCTTTCTTGCTTAACCTGGATTCCTTTAGTTTAGGGAAAGAGAAGGATAGGTAGGGAGAGTGTCAGTGTGTTTTGTGCTTGTGCTATATTGTGCTTAAAAAAAACATTTTTTCTAGGGACAGAAAACTGTAGGTAGGGAGAGTGTGTCAGTTTCTTTCACTGTCAAAGTCCTTGTTTCCAGGGACCTGGAAGGACAGTGAGTGAATTCTCCTTGTGCTAAATTGTGCTTAAAAAAAACATTTTTTCTAGGGACAGAAAACTGTAGGTAGGGAGAGTGTGTCAGTTTCTTTCACTGTCAAAGTCCTTGTTTCCAGGGACCTGGAAGGACAGTGAGTGAATTCTCCTTGTGCTAAATTGTGCTTAAAAAAAACATTTTTTCTAGGGACAGAAAACTGTAGGTAGGGAGAGTGTGTCAGTTTCTTTCACTGTCAAAGTCCTTGTTTCCAGGGACCTGGAAGGACAGTGAGTGAATTCTCCTTGTGCTAAATTGTGCTTAAAAAAAACATTTTTTCTAGGGACAGAAAACTGTAGGTAGGGAGAGTGTGTCAGTTTCTTTCACTGTCAAAGTCCTTGTTTCCAGGGACCTGGAAGGACAGTGAGTGAATTCTCCTTGTGCTAAATTGTGCTTAAAAAAAACATTTTTTCTAGGGACAGAAAACTGTAGGTAGGGAGAGTGTGTCAGTTTCTTTCACTGTCAAAGTCCTTGTTTCCAGGGACCTGGGAGGACAGTGAGTGAATTCTCTTTGTGCTAAATTGTGCTTAAAAAAAACATTTTTTCTAGGGACAGAAAACTGTAGGTAGGGAGAGTGTGTCAGTTTCTTTCACTGTCAAAGTCCTTGTTTCCAGGGACCTGGAAGGACAGTGAGTGAATTCTCCTTGTGCTAAATTGTGCTTAAAAAAAACATTTTTTCTAGGGACAGAAAACTGTAGGTAGGGAGAGTGTGTCAGTTTCTTTCACTGTCAAAGTCCTTGTTTCCAGGGACCTGGAAGGACAGTGAGTGAATTCTCCTTGTGCTAAATTGTGCTTAAAAAAAACATTTTTTCTAGGGACAGAAAACTGTAGGTAGGGAGAGTGTGTCAGTTTCTTTCACTGTCAAAGTCCTTGTTTCCAGGGACCTGGAAGGACAGTGAGTGAATTCTCCTTGTGCTAAATTGTGCTTAAAAAAAACATTTTTTCTAGGGACAGAAAACTGTAGGTAGGGAGAGTGTGTCAGTTTCTTTCACTGTCAAAGTCCTTGTTTCCAGGGACCTGGAAGGACAGTGAGTGAATTCTCCTTGTGCTAAATTGTGCTTAAAAAAAACCATTTTTTCTAGGGACAGAAAACTGTAGGTAGGGAGAGTGTGTCAGTTTCTTTCACTGTCAAAGTCCTTGTTTCCAGGGACCTGGAAGGACAGTGAGTGAATTCTCCTTGTGCTAAATTGTGCTTAAAAAAAACATTTTTTCTAGGGACAGAAAACTGTAGGTAGGGAGAGTGTGTCAGTTTCTTTCACTGTCAAAGTCCTTGTTTCCAGGGACCTGGAAGGACAGTGAGTGAATTCTCCTTGTGCTAAATTGTGCTTAAAAAAAACATTTTTTCTAGGGACAGAAAACTGTAGGTAGGGAGAGTGTGTCAGTTTCTTTCACTGTCAAAGTCCTTGTTTCCAGGGACCTGGAAGGACAGTGAGTGAATTCTCCTTGTGCTAAATTGTGCTTAAAAAAAACATTTTTTCTAGGGACAGAAAACTGTAGGTAGGGAGAGTGTGTCAGTTTCTTTCACTGTCAAAGTCCTTGTTTCCAGGGACCTGGAAGGACAGTGAGTGAATTCTCCTTGTGCTAAATTGTGCTTAAAAAAAACATTTTTTCTAGGGACAGAAAACTGTAGGTAGGGAGAGTGTGTCAGTTTCTTTCACTGTCAAAGTCCTTGTTTCCAGGGACCTGGAAGGACAGTGAGTGAATTCTCCTTGTGCTAAATTGTGCTTAAAAAAAACATTTTTTCTAGGGACAGAAAACTGTAGGTAGGGAGAGTGTGTCAGTTTCTTTCACTGTCAAAGTCCTTGTTTCCAGGGACCTGGAAGGACAGTGAGTGAATTCTCCTTGTGCTAAATTGTGCTTAAAAAAAACATTTTTTCTAGGGACAGAAAACTGTAGGTAGGGAGAGTGTGTCAGTTTCTTTCACTGTCAAAGTCCTTGTTTCCAGGGACCTGGAAGGACAGTGAGTGAATTCTCCTTGTGCTAAATTGTGCTTAAAAAAAACATTTTTTCTAGGGACAGAAAACTGTAGGTAGGGAGAGTGTGTCAGTTTCTTTCACTGTCAAAGTCCTTGTTTCCAGGGACCTGGAAGGACAGTGAGTGAATTCTCCTTGTGCTAAATTGTGCTTAAAAAAAACATTTTTTCTAGGGACAGAAAACTGTAGGTAGGGAGAGTGTGTCAGTTTCTTTCACTGTCAAAGTCCTTGTTTCCAGGGACCTGGAAGGACAGTGAGTGAATTCTCCTTGTGCTAAATTGTGCTTAAAAAAAACATTTTGTCTAGGGACAGAAAACTGTAGGTAGGGAGAGTGTGTCAGTTTCTTTCACTGTCAAAGTCCTTGTTTCCAGGGACCTGGAAGGACAGTGAGTGAATTCTCCTTGTGCTAAATTGTGCTTAAAAAATACATTTTTTCTAGGGACAGAAAACTGTAGGTAGGGAGAGTGTGTCAGTTTCTTTCACTGTCAAAGTCCTTGTTTCCAGGGACCTGGAAGGACAGTGAGTGAATTCTCCTTGTGCTAAATTGTGCTTAAAAAAAACATTTTTTCTAGGGACAGAAAACTGTAGGTAGGGAGAGTGTGTCAGTTTCTTTCACTGTCAAAGTCCTTGTTTCCAGGGACCTGGAAGGACAGTGAGTGAATTCTCCTTGTGCTAAATTGTGCTTAAAAAAAACATTTTTTCTAGGGACAGAAAACTGTAGGTAGGGAGAGTGTGTCAGTTTCTTTCACTGTCAAAGTCCTTGTTTCCAGGGACCTGGAAGGACAGTGAGTGAATTCTCCTTGTGCTAAATTGTGCTTAAAAAAAACATTTTTTCTAGGGACAGAAAACTGTAGGTAGGGAGAGTGTGTCAGTTTCTTTCACTGTCAAAGTCCTTGTTTCCAGGGACCTGGAAGGACAGTGAGTGAATTCTCCTTGTGCTAAATTGTGCTTAAAAAAAACATTTTTTCTAGGGACAGAAAACTGTAGGTAGGGAGAGTGTGTCAGTTTCTTTCACTGTCAAAGTCCTTGTTTCCAGGGACCTGGAAGGACAGTGAGTGAATTCTCCTTGTGCTAAATTGTGCTTAAAAAAAACATTTTTTCTAGGGACAGAAAACTGTAGGTAGGGAGAGTGTGTCAGTTTCTTTCACTGTCAAAGTCCTTGTTTCCAGGGACCTGGAAGGACAGTGAGTGAATTCTCCTTGTGCTAAATTGTGCTTAAAAAAAACATTTTTTCTAGGGACAGAAAACTGTAGGTAGGGAGAGTGTGTCAGTTTCTTTCACTGTCAAAGTCCTTGTTTCCAGGGACCTGGAAGGACAGTGAGTGAATTCTCCTTGTGCTAAATTGTGCTTAAAAAAAACATTTTTTCTAGGGACAGAAAACTGTAGGTAGGGAGAGTGTGTCAGTTTCTTTCACTGTCAAAGTCCTTGTTTCCAGGGACCTGGAAGGACAGTGAGTGAATTCTCCTTGTGCTAAATTGTGCTTAAAAAAAACATTTTTTCTAGGGACAGAAAACTGTAGGTAGGGAGAGTGTGTCAGTTTCTTTCACTGTCAAAGTCCTTGTTTCCAGGGACCTGGAAGGACAGTGAGTGAATTCTCCTTGTGCTAAATTGTGCTTAAAAAAAACATTTTTTCTAGGGACAGAAAACTGTAGGTAGGGAGAGTGTGTCAGTTTCTTTCACTGTCAAAGTCCTTGTTTCCAGGGACCTGGAAGGACAGTGAGTGAATTCTCCTTGTGCTAAATTGTGCTTAAAAAAAACATTTTTTCTAGGGACAGAAAACTGTAGGTAGGGAGAGTGTGTCAGTTTCTTTCACTGTCAAAGTCCTTGTTTCCAGGGACCTGGAAGGACAGTGAGTGAATTCTCCTTGTGCTAAATTGTGCTTAAAAAAAACATTTTTTTCTAGGGACAGAAAACTGTAGGTAGGGAGAGTGTGTCAGTTTCTTTCACTGTCAAAGTCCTTGTTTCCAGGGACCTGGAAGGACAGTGAGTGAATTCTCCTTGTGCTAAATTGTGCTTAAAAAAAAACATTTTTTCTAGGGACAGAAAACTGTAGGTAGGGAGAGTGTGTCAGTTTCTTTCACTGTCAAAGTCCTTGTTTCCAGGGACCTGGAAGGACAGTGAGTGAATTCTCCTTGTGCTAAATTGTGCTTAAAAAAAACATTTTTTCTAGGGACAGAAAACTGTAGGTAGGGAGAGTGTGTCAGTTTCTTTCACTGTCAAAGTCCTTGTTTCCAGGGACCTGGAAGGACAGTGAGTGAATTCTCCTTGTGCTAAATTGTGCTTAAAAAAAACATTTTTTCTAGGGACAGAAAACTGTAGGTAGGGAGAGTGTGTCAGTTTCTTTCACTGTCAAAGTCCTTGTTTCCAGGGACCTGGAAGGACAGTGAGTGAATTCTCCTTGTGCTAAATTGTGCTTAAAAAAAACATTTTTTCTAGGGACAGAAAACTGTAGGTAGGGAGAGTGTGTCAGTTTCTTTCACTGTCAAAGTCCTTGTTTCCAGGGACCTGGAAGGACAGTGAGTGAATTCTCCTTGTGCTAAATTGTGCTTAAAAAAAACATTTTTTCTAGGGACAGAAAACTGTAGGTAGGGAGAGTGTGTCAGTTTCTTTCACTGTCAAAGTCCTTGTTTCCAGGGACCTGGAAGGACAGTGAGTGAATTCTCCTTGTGCTAAATTGTGCTTAAAAAAAACATTTTTTCTAGGGACAGAAAACTGTAGGTAGGGAGAGTGTGTCAGTTTCTTTCACTGTCAAAGTCCTTGTTTCCAGGGACCTGGAAGGACAGTGAGTGAATTCTCCTTGTGCTAAATTGTGCTTAAAAAAAACATTTTTTCTAGGGACAGAAAACTGTAGGTAGGGAGAGTGTGTCAGTTTCTTTCACTGTCAAAGTCCTTGTTTCCAGGGACCTGGAAGGACAGTGAGTGAATTCTCCTTGTGCTAAATTGTGCTTAAAAAAAACATTTTTTCTAGGGACAGAAAACTGTAGGTAGGGAGAGTGTGTCAGTTTCTTTCACTGTCAAAGTCCTTGTTTCCAGGGACCTGGAAGGACAGTGAGTGAATTCTCCTTGTGCTAAATTGTGCTTAAAAAATACATTTTTTCTAGGGACAGAAAACTGTAGGTAGGGAGAGTGTGTCAGTTTCTTTCACTGTCAAAGTCCTTGTTTCCAGGGACCTGGAAGGACAGTGAGTGAATTCTCCTTGTGCTAAATTGTGCTTAAAAAAAACATTTTTTTCTAGGGACAGAAAACTGTAGGTAGGGAGAGTGTGTCAGTTTCTTTCACTGTCAAAGTCCTTGTTTCCAGGGACCTGGAAGGACAGTGAGTGAATTCTCCTTGTGCTAAATTGTGCTTAAAAAAAAACATTTTTTCTAGGGACAGAAAACTGTAGGTAGGGAGAGTGTGTCAGTTTCTTTCACTGTCAAAGTCCTTGTTTCCAGGGACCTGGAAGGACAGTGAGTGAATTCTCCTTGTGCTAAATTGTGCTTAAAAAAAACATTTTTTCTAGGGACAGAAAACTGTAGGTAGGGAGAGTGTGTCAGTTTCTTTCACTGTCAAAGTCCTTGTTTCCAGGGACCTGGAAGGACAGTGAGTGAATTCTCCTTGTGCTAAATTGTGCTTAAAAAAAACATTTTTTCTAGGGACAGAAAACTGTAGGTAGGGAGAGTGTGTCAGTTTCTTTCACTGTCAAAGTCCTTGTTTCCAGGGACCTGGAAGGACAGTGAGTGAATTCTCCTTGTGCTAAATTGTGCTTAAAAAAAACATTTTTTCTAGGGACAGAAAACTGTAGGTAGGGAGAGTGTGTCAGTTTCTTTCACTGTCAAAGTCCTTGTTTCCAGGGACCTGGAAGGACAGTGAGTGAATTCTCCTTGTGCTAAATTGTGCTTAAAAAAAACATTTTTTCTAGGGACAGAAAACTGTAGGTAGGGAGAGTGTGTCAGTTTCTTTCACTGTCAAAGTCCTTGTTTCCAGGGACCTGGAAGGACAGTGAGTGAATTCTCCTTGTGCTAAATTGTGCTTAAAAAAAACATTTTTTCTAGGGACAGAAAACTGTAGGTAGGGAGAGTGTGTCAGTTTCTTTCACTGTCAAAGTCCTTGTTTCCAGGGACCTGGAAGGACAGTGAGTGAATTCTCCTTGTGCTAAATTGTGCTTAAAAAAAACATTTTTTCTAGGGACAGAAAACTGTAGGTAGGGAGAGTGTGTCAGTTTCTTTCACTGTCAAAGTCCTTGTTTCCAGGGACCTGGAAGGACAGTGAGTGAATTCTCCTTGTGCTAAATTGTGCTTAAAAAAAACATTTTTTCTAGGGACAGAAAACTGTAGGTAGGGAGAGTGTGTCAGTTTCTTTCACTGTCAAAGTCCTTGTTTCCAGGGACCTGGAAGGACAGTGAGTGAATTCTCCTTGTGCTAAATTGTGCTTAAAAAAAACATTTTTTCTAGGGACAGAAAACTGTAGGTAGGGAGAGTGTGTCAGTTTCTTTCACTGTCAAAGTCCTTGTTTCCAGGGACCTGGAAGGACAGTGAGTGAATTCTCCTTGTGCTAAATTGTGCTTAAAAAAAACATTTTTTCTAGGGACAGAAAACTGTAGGTAGGGAGAGTGTGTCAGTTTCTTTCACTGTCAAAGTCCTTGTTTCCAGGGACCTGGAAGGACAGTGAGTGAATTCTCCTTGTGCTAAATTGTGCTTAAAAAAAACATTTTTTCTAGGGACAGAAAACTGTAGGTAGGGAGAGTGTGTCAGTTTCTTTCACTGTCAAAGTCCTTGTTTCCAGGGACCTGGAAGGACAGTGAGTGAATTCTCCTTGTGCTAAATTGTGCTTAAAAAAAACATTTTTTCTAGGGACAGAAAACTGTAGGTAGGGAGAGTGTGTCAGTTTCTTTCACTGTCAAAGTCCTTGTTTCCAGGGACCTGGAAGGACAGTGAGTGAATTCTCCTTGTGCTAAATTGTGCTTAAAAAAAACATTTTTTCTAGGGACAGAAAACTGTAGGTAGGGAGAGTGTGTCAGTTTCTTTCACTGTCAAAGTCCTTGTTTCCAGGGACCTGGAAGGACAGTGAGTGAATTCTCCTTGTGCTAAATTGTGCTTAAAAAAAACATTTTTTCTAGGGACAGAAAACTGTAGGTAGGGAGAGTGTGTCAGTTTCTTTCACTGTCAAAGTCCTTGTTTCCAGGGACCTGGAAGGACAGTGAGTGAATTCTCCTTGTGCTAAATTGTGCTTAAAAAATACATTTTTTCTAGGGACAGAAAACTGTAGGTAGGGAGAGTGTGTCAGTTTCTTTCACTGTCAAAGTCCTTGTTTCCAGGGACCTGGAAGGACAGTGAGTGAATTCTCCTTGTGCTAAATTGTGCTTAAAAAAAACATTTTTTCTAGGGACAGAAAACTGTAGGTAGGGAGAGTGTGTCAGTTTCTTTCACTGTCAAAGTCCTTGTTTCCAGGGACCTGGAAGGACAGTGAGTGAATTCTCCTTGTGCTAAATTGTGCTTAAAAAAAACATTTTTTCTAGGGACAGAAAACTGTAGGTAGGGAGAGTGTGTCAGTTTCTTTCACTGTCAAAGTCCTTGTTTCCAGGGACCTGGAAGGACAGTGAGTGAATTCTCCTTGTGCTAAATTGTGCTTAAAAAAAACATTTTTTCTAGGGACAGAAAACTGTAGGTAGGGAGAGTGTGTCAGTTTCTTTCACTGTCAAAGTCCTTGTTTCCAGGGACCTGGAAGGACAGTGAGTGAATTCTCCTTGTGCTAAATTGTGCTTAAAAAAAACATTTTTTCTAGGGACAGAAAACTGTAGGTAGGGAGAGTGTGTCAGTTTCTTTCACTGTCAAAGTCCTTGTTTCCAGGGACCTGGAAGGACAGTGAGTGAATTCTCCTTGTGCTAAATTGTGCTTAAAAAAAACATTTTTTCTAGGGACAGAAAACTGTAGGTAGGGAGAGTGTGTCAGTTTCTTTCACTGTCAAAGTCCTTGTTTCCAGGGACCTGGAAGGACAGTGAGTGAATTCTCCTTGTGCTAAATTGTGCTTAAAAAAAACATTTTTTCTAGGGACAGAAAACTGTAGGTAGGGAGAGTGTGTCAGTTTCTTTCACTGTCAAAGTCCTTGTTTCCAGGGACCTGGAAGGACAGTGAGTGAATTCTCCTTGTGCTAAATTGTGCTTAAAAAAAACATTTTTTCTAGGGACAGAAAACTGTAGGTAGGGAGAGTGTGTCAGTTTCTTTCACTGTCAAAGTCCTTGTTTCCAGGGACCTGGAAGGACAGTGAGTGAATTCTCCTTGTGCTAAATTGTGCTTAAAAAAAACATTTTTTCTAGGGACAGAAAACTGTAGGTAGGGAGAGTGTGTCAGTTTCTTTCACTGTCAAAGTCCTTGTTTCCAGGGACCTGGAAGGACAGTGAGTGAATTCTCCTTGTGCTAAATTGTGCTTAAAAAAAACATTTTTTCTAGGGACAGAAAACTGTAGGTAGGGAGAGTGTGTCAGTTTCTTTCACTGTCAAAGTCCTTGTTTCCAGGGACCTGGAAGGACAGTGAGTGAATTCTCCTTGTGCTAAATTGTGCTTAAAAAAAACATTTTTTCTAGGGACAGAAAACTGTAGGTAGGGAGAGTGTGTCAGTTTCTTTCACTGTCAAAGTCCTTGTTTCCAGGGACCTGGAAGGACAGTGAGTGAATTCTCCTTGTGCTAAATTGTGCTTAAAAAAAACATTTTTTTCTAGGGACAGAAAACTGTAGGTAGGGAGAGTGTGTCAGTTTCTTTCACTGTCAAAGTCCTTGTTTCCAGGGACCTGGAAGGACAGTGAGTGAATTCTCCTTGTGCTAAATTGTGCTTAAAAAAAAACATTTTTTCTAGGGACAGAAAACTGTAGGTAGGGAGAGTGTGTCAGTTTCTTTCACTGTCAAAGTCCTTGTTTCCAGGGACCTGGAAGGACAGTGAGTGAATTCTCCTTGTGCTAAATTGTGCTTAAAAAAAACATTTTTTCTAGGGACAGAAAACTGTAGGTAGGGAGAGTGTGTCAGTTTCTTTCACTGTCAAAGTCCTTGTTTCCAGGGACCTGGAAGGACAGTGAGTGAATTCTCCTTGTGCTAAATTGTGCTTAAAAAAAACATTTTTTCTAGGGACAGAAAACTGTAGGTAGGGAGAGTGTGTCAGTTTCTTTCACTGTCAAAGTCCTTGTTTCCAGGGACCTGGAAGGACAGTGAGTGAATTCTCCTTGTGCTAAATTGTGCTTAAAAAAAACATTTTTTCTAGGGACAGAAAACTGTAGGTAGGGAGAGTGTGTCAGTTTCTTTCACTGTCAAAGTCCTTGTTTCCAGGGACCTGGAAGGACAGTGAGTGAATTCTCCTTGTGCTAAATTGTGCTTAAAAAAAAACATTTTTTCTAGGGACAGAAAACTGTAGGTAGGGAGAGTGTGTCAGTTTCTTTCACTGTCAAAGTCCTTGTTTCCAGGGACCTGGAAGGACAGTGAGTGAATTCTCCTTGTGCTAAATTGTGCTTAAAAAAAAACATTTTTTCTAGGGACAGAAAACTGTAGGTAGGGAGAGTGTGTCAGTTTCTTTCACTGTCAAAGTCCTTGTTTCCAGGGACCTGGAAGGACAGTGAGTGAATTCTCCTTGTGCTAAATTGTGCTTAAAAAAAACATTTTTTCTAGGGACAGAAAACTGTAGGTAGGGAGAGTGTGTCAGTTTCTTTCACTGTCAAAGTCCTTGTTTCCAGGGACCTGGAAGGACAGTGAGTGAATTCTCCTTGTGCTAAATTGTGCTTAAAAAAAACATTTTTTCTAGGGACAGAAAACTGTAGGTAGGGAGAGTGTGTCAGTTTCTTTCACTGTCAAAGTCCTTGTTTCCAGGGACCTGGAAGGACAGTGAGTGAATTCTCCTTGTGCTAAATTGTGCTTAAAAAAAACATTTTTTCTAGGGACAGAAAACTGTAGGTAGGGAGAGTGTGTCAGTTTCTTTCACTGTCAAAGTCCTTGTTTCCAGGGACCTGGAAGGACAGTGAGTGAATTCTCCTTGTGCTAAATTGTGCTTAAAAAAAACATTTTTTCTAGGGACAGAAAACTGTAGGTAGGGAGAGTGTGTCAGTTTCTTTCACTGTCAAAGTCCTTGTTTCCAGGGACCTGGAAGGACAGTGAGTGAATTCTCCTTGTGCTAAATTGTGCTTAAAAAAAACATTTTTTCTAGGGACAGAAAACTGTAGGTAGGGAGAGTGTGTCAGTTTCTTTCACTGTCAAAGTCATTGTTTCCAGGGACCTGGAAGGACAGTGAGTGAATTCTCCTTGTGCTAAATTGTGCTTAAAAAAAACATTTTTTCTAGGGACAGAAAACTGTAGGTAGGGAGAGTGTGTCAGTTTCTTTCACTGTCAAAGTCCTTGTTTCCAGGGACCTGGAAGGACAGTGAGTGAATTCTCCTTGTGCTAAATTGTGCTTAAAAAAAACATTTTTTCTAGGGACAGAAAACTGTAGGTAGGGAGAGTGTGTCAGTTTCTTTCACTGTCAAAGTCCTTGTTTCCAGGGACCTGGAAGGACAGTGAGTGAATTCTCCTTGTGCTAAATTGTGCTTAAAAAAAACATTTTTTCTAGGGACAGAAAACTGTAGGTAGGGAGAGTGTGTCAGTTTCTTTCACTGTCAAAGTCCTTGTTTCCAGGGACCTGGAAGGACAGTGAGTGAATTCTCCTTGTGCTAAATTGTGCTTAAAAAAAACATTTTTTCTAGGGACAGAAAACTGTAGGTAGGGAGAGTGTGTCAGTTTCTTTCACTGTCAAAGTCCTTGTTTCCAGGGACCTGGAAGGACAGTGAGTGAATTCTCCTTGTGCTAAATTGTGCTTAAAAAAAACATTTTTTCTAGGGACAGAAAACTGTAGGTAGGGAGAGTGTGTCAGTTTCTTTCACTGTCAAAGTCCTTGTTTCCAGGGACCTGGAAGGACAGTGAGTGAATTCTCCTTGTGCTAAATTGTGCTTAAAAAAAACATTTTTTCTAGGGACAGAAAACTGTAGGTAGGGAGAGTGTGTCAGTTTCTTTCACTGTCAAAGTCCTTGTTTCCAGGGACCTGGAAGGACAGTGAGTGAATTCTCCTTGTGCTAAATTGTGCTTAAAAAAAAACATTTTTTCTAGGGACAGAAAACTGTAGGTAGGGAGAGTGTGTCAGTTTCTTTCACTGTCAAAGTCCTTGTTTCCAGGGACCTGGAAGGACAGTGAGTGAATTCTCCTTGTGCTAAATTGTGCTTAAAAAAAACATTTTTTCTAGGGACAGAAAACTGTAGGTAGGGAGAGTGTGTCAGTTTCTTTCACTGTCAAAGTCCTTGTTTCCAGGGACCTGGAAGGACAGTGAGTGAATTCTCCTTGTGCTAAATTGTGCTTAAAAAAAACATTTTTTCTAGGGACAGAAAACTGTAGGTAGGGAGAGTGTGTCAGTTTCTTTCACTGTCAAAGTCCTTGTTTCCAGGGACCTGGAAGGACAGTGAGTGAATTCTCCTTGTGCTAAATTGTGCTTAAAAAAAACATTTTTTCTAGGGACAGAAAACTGTAGGTAGGGAGAGTGTGTCAGTTTCTTTCACTGTCAAAGTCCTTGTTTCCAGGGACCTGGAAGGACAGTGAGTGAATTCTCCTTGTGCTAAATTGTGCTTAAAAAAAACTTTTTTTCTAGGGACAGAAAACTGTAGGTAGGGAGAGTGTGTCAGTTTCTTTCACTGTCAAAGTCCTTGTTTCCAGGGACCTGGAAGGACAGTGAGTGAATTCTCCTTGTGCTAAATTGTGCTTAAAAAAAACATTTTTTATAGGGACAGAAAACTGTAGGTAGGGAGAGTGTGTCAGTTTCTTTCACTGTCAAAGTCCTTGTTTCCAGGGACCTGGAAGGACAGTGAGTGAATTCTCCTTGTGCTAAATTGTGCTTAAAAAAAACTTTTTTTCTAGGGACAGAAAACTGTAGGTAGGGAGAGTGTGTCAGTTTCTTTCACTGTCAAAGTCCTTGTTTCAAGGGACAGAGAAGGACACCTGAAGGTAGCCCTTATTGCTTTTTTCCCATCTCCCTGCAGGCCATCTATTAGAATGTCTGGAAGGCAAACAAGGAGAGGCAGACAGTCAGGAGGCAATAAAAGAGGGCAAGCAGGCTCTGTGTCTGGGGGCAACAGTGCTGGTCGTGGACGCGGTGCATTGTCATCAGCACATGGCCATGGGACACGCTTGTCCTTCTTTTCGGCAGCTGGACATGTTGAGCCACATCATGCCGAAGACTTGGTAGAGTGGATGACCAAGCCCTCCTCCTCCTCCTCATCCTCTCTCACCCAGGCTCAGGGTACTGGAAAAGCAGCTGCCAAAGCGTCCTCTTCCCTGGTATCAATGTCAGACTCATCATCAGTCACTCCTTCCCTAGACCCACCATGTCCTCCTCCTGAGGAGTCCCCCGAACTGTTTCAGCACAGTGTTGGGTACATGCTCCAGGAGGATGCCCAGCGTTTCGAAGGGTCTGATGATGAAACCCAGCTAGAGGAAGGCAGTAGCGTGAGAGCAGACAGAGGGGATGCTCAAGAAGGACACCAATCTGGCAGTCATGTTCCAGCAGCTGCAGCATACTGCCAGATTGGCTCCAGTGATGAGGAGGGAGGTGATGATGAGGTCACTGACTCCACGTGGGTGCCTAATAGGAGAGAGGAGGAGGAGGAGGATGAGGAGGAGGCACATCTCCAACGAGGCAGGATGCCCTTTGGTGGCCAGCGTAAGGGCAGTACACCGACGGAATCACACCGCAGAGCTCCGCCTGTGCAGGGCGCTGCCTCTGCCCGTCATTCAAAAAGTTCTTTGGTGTGGGCCTTTTTTGAGGCTAGTGCATCAGATCGCACAGCTGCTGTTTGCAACATATGTCTCAAGCGTATATCGCGTGGCCAAAACATCAGCCGCTTGGGTACCACATGCCTGACCAGACATATGTTGACCTGCCATGCAGCTCGTTGGCAAGCCTACCTGAAAGACCCACACCAAAGAACAAAGCGGACCTCTCCTTGCACCGCATCAGCTGGGATCTCCAACCCCACTATAACTTCAGTCCTCTCTGAAACATGCACTGAGAGGAATGAAGGTGTAGAATTAGGTGTGTCACAGCCAAGTACTTGCGGCCACTCTGCTAGCAGTACACCGACGTCCGATTCTAGCAGGCAAATTTCCCTGCCCCAGCTGCTGGACCGTCGAAAGAAGTTCACTCCCAGCCATCCACATGCCCAGCGGTTGAATGCTAGCTTGGCTAAATTGCTAGCGCTTCAACTGCTGCATTTTAAGTGGGTAGACTCGGCCCCCTTCCGTGAGTTTGTGCAATGTGCGGTTCCTCAGTGGCAGGTTCCCAAACGCCACTTTTTCTCACGGAAGGCTATTCCGGCTCTCTACCGGCATGTGGAAGGCAATGTCTTGGCCTCGCTGGACAGGGCGGTCAGCGGTAAGGTGCATATTACCGCTGACTCATGGTCCAGCAGGCATGGACAGGGACGTTACCTTTCTTTCACGGCCCATTGGGTCACTCTTTTGGCAGCTGGGAAGGATGCAGGACAAGGTGCAGTAGTGTTGGAGGTTGTCCCACCGCCACGCCTCCAAAATGCTACTACTGGTTGTGACACACCTCTCTCCTCCACCCCCTCCTCTTCTTCTTCCTCCATGGCCTCTTCCTGTGGTTTGTCCTATGAACCAGCGGTGCTCCGTAGCCGTTCACGGGGCTACGCAAGTACGCAGGCAAAAAGATGCCATGCCGTGCTTGCGCTGGTGTGTTTGGGGGACAGAAGCCACACTGGGGCAGAGGTCCTGTCTGCTCTGCAGGGCCAGGCCGAGAGGTGGTTGACGCCACGCCAGCTTAAGCCAGGAATGGTGGTTTGCGACAATGGCACCAACCTCCTCTCCGCCCTCCGACAGGGACAACTGACCCATGTGCCCTGTGTGGCTCACGTCCTTAACCTGGTGGTGCAGCGGTTCTTGGGCAGGTACCCGGGCTTACAGGATGTCCTGAGGCAGGCCAGGAAAGTCTGTGTGCATTTCCGCAGATCTTATAATGCCAGTGCTCGCCTGGCTGAGCTGCAAAAGGAGTTGAACCTGCCCAAGAACCGCCTTATATGTGACATGCCCACCAGGTGGAACTCAACGTTGGCCATGCTGCAGCGGCTGCACACGCAGCAGAGGGCCATCAATGAGTACCTGTGCGACTACGGCACCAGGACAGGGTCAGGGGAGCTTGGTTTTTTTTCTCCACGCCAGTGGGGCATGATCAGGGATGCATGCACTGTCCTGGCACCATTTGAGGAGGCCACGAGGATGGTGAGCAGTGACAGTGCATGCATCAGTGACACTGTACCTCTTGTCCACCTGTTGGAGCACACGCTGCGTGGAATAATGGACAGGGCACTTGAGGCAGAACAGAGGCAGGAAGAGGAGGACTTCCTTGCCTCTCAAGGCCCCCTTTACCCAGACAGTGTTCCTTCTGTCCCACCCATCGCACAGGAAGAGGAGGAGGAGGAGGAGGAGGAGGAGGATTGTGTCAGCATGGAGGTGGAGGCTGGCACTCAGCATCATCAGCAGCAGTCTTTTAGGGATGATTTACAGTCCCAAGAAACCAGTGGACTTGTACGTGGCTGGGAGGAGGTGGCTGCGGATCATGTCGTCCTTAGTGACCCAGAGGACTCCGGAGCGAATGCCTCAGCAAACCTACGCTGCATGGCCTCCCTGATCCTGCAAAGTCTGCGGAAGGATCCTCGTATTCTTCGGATCAAGGAGAGGGACCATTACTGGCTGGCCACTCTCCTTGATCCACGGTACAAGGGTAAGGTTGCGGACCTTATGTTACCGTCGCAGAGGGAGCAGAGGATGAGACAACTCCGGGAGGCCTTGCAGAAAGGTCTGTGCAACGCGTTCCCAGAGACTGGGAGGTTACAAACTCCTGGTCCTGGACAACGAGTTGCTGAGGCTTCGGCCAGTCAAAGAAGGAGCGGTGGGGAAGGTGGCCGTCTGACCGATGCGTTCAGACAATTCTTTAGTCCGCAGCCCCAAAGTATGATCGGTTCCAGCAACCATCGCCAGCGTCTGATAAACATGGTGCAGGAATATCTAGGGGCAAGGTCAGACTTGGACACCTTCCCCACCGAAAATCCTCTGGCTTACTGGGTCTTGAGGATGGATCACTGGCCAGAGCTTGCACAGTATGCAATTGAGCTACTGGCCTGTCCTGCATCCAGCGTTCTTTCGGAACGCACATTCAGTGCTGCTGGAGGATTTGTCACGGATCACAGGGTGCGCCTGTCCACCGACTCGGTTGATCGACTGACTTTCATCAAGATGAACCAGTCTTGGATCACCACCAGCTACCACACACCTGATGCTGATATAACAGACTAATTGATTTTAACATGTCACATCCCTTCAAGACTGATGCTGATGCTGAGTGCCTGTGCTGTTATGTTGACTGGCTATCCTCCTCCTCCGAGTCCTCAATGATACGATTGATGATGATAGCTTGGAAGATCATTTTTGTTTATGGGTGCCGCCACCAGTGGCTAAGGCCCAATTTTTCAGCCCCTGTTTTACAGGGGCGTGTAATTACAATTTTTTTAGCAATAATTTGCCATAGGGCTCATTGCTGTGCTCCAAGTACAGTATCTGTGAGGGGTTGGAGTGTTGTGGCACCAGTGCCTAAGGCCCAATTTTTCAGCCCCTGTTTAACAGGGGCGTGTCATTACAATTTTTGAAGCAATACTTTGCAACAGGGCTCATTGCTGTGCTCCAAGTACAGTATCTGTGAGGGGTTGTAGTGTTGTGCCACCAGTGCCTAAGGCCCAATTTTTCAGCCCCTGTTCAACAGGGGCATGCAATTACAATTCTTGATCGAATAATTCACAGCAGGGTCCATTGCTGCACCCACCAAGAGTAACTCTGAGGGCTTACAGTCTTGTGGCAACGCCACCACCACCACCACCACGAAAGGCCCAATTTTTCAGCCCCTGTTCAAAAGGGGCATGTAATTACAATTCTTGATCTAATAATTCACAGCAGGGCCCATTGCTGCACCCACCAAGAGTAACTGTCAGGGCTTACAGTGTTGTGGCACCAGCACCACCATCAAAGCCCCAATTTTTACTACCACTGTTCAACAATTATATGTAATTAAAATTCCTGATATAATAGTTGACAGCAGGGCGTTCCAGCACCAACCAAGAGTAACTGAGTGCTTACAGTGTTGTGCCAACACCAACAACTAAGGGGCCTATTTCTGCAGAGTATATACGGCAGGTCCCTACTTTCAAACATCCAACTTACAAACGACTCCTACTTGCAAACGAAAGAAGACAACAGGAAGTGAGAGGAAATCTACCCCTAGAAAGGAAAATTCTCTCCTGTAAGAATAAATATGGGAGAAAGGGGTCTCATCTGTACTGATGCTTTATCAGCAATCCTTGTTTCAAGAAAAACACCACATTTCAAAAACAGTTGTCATTGGGACGGAAAGTGAGGTGAAATGTTCTGAACAGGGGCACAGACAGCAAAACAAATGTTACAGGGGTGATAACCCTTACCTATGTTTCCCAAAAAGTTTAAAAATAGATTTTTGGGCTGGAGCTACACTTCAACAATGTACCTGTTCAAAATTACAAACAGATTCTACATAAGAACAAACCTACAGTCCCTGTCTTGTATGCACCGCCTGTATACGGCTGTTCAGCGTATATAGGGCCTTTTTTATTTTGTGTGCGGGGTTCCCCTTAATATCCATACAAGACCCAAAGGGGCTGGTAATGGGCTGGGGTAGGGGGGGGGGTCATGGGGTAGCTATGCCATTTTTCTTAAAGAATTTCATCCATATTACCGGGACCAGACATTACATTAAAGCCGCAAGCAGTTTTAAATGGCTTTTTTTTTCCTTTAGAAGTGTCATTTTGTGCAGGGACAGTTCTAAACACGGGAAACACGTGGCACTTCACAGGCATACTTTAGACACCCCCCAGGTACGATATTTAAAGGAATATTTGACTTTTTTTTTTTCACTTTATGCATCATTAAAATGACTGCTCCCGAAAAACGACCGTTTTTAAAACTTCTTTTTGCATTGATACATGTCCCCTGGTGCAGAACCCGGGTTCCCAAACCCTATTTATGACAATAACATGCATAATAGTTGTTATAATTAGCACTTTAGAATTCGAACGTTCGCATCCATTGTATTTAATAGGGTTCTAATGTTCGTTCGAACTTTCGGTCCGTTCGCGGGTTCTGGTGCGAACCGAACCCGGGGGTGTTCGGCTCATCACTATCCACGACCAGCACTGTTGTCTCTAGACACAGAGCCTGCTTGCCCTCTTTTATTGGCTCGTGACTGTCTGCCTCTCCTTGTTGGCCTTCCAGACATAGTAATGGCCTGCAGCAGATGCCTTTATTAGAGAACAGCAATGACGGGTATATACAGGTGTATGCTGCTTTAGGGCACACAACACCCACTAACTCCAGCAGATGCCTTTATTAGAGAACAGCAATGACGGGTATATACAGGTGTATACTGTACTAGGGCACACAACACCCACTAACTCCTGCAGATGCCTGTATTAGAGAACAGCAATGACGGGTATATACAGGTGTATACTGTGCTAGGGCACACAACACCCACTAACTCCTGCAGATGCCTGTATTAGAGAACAGCAATGACGGGTATATACAGGTGTATACTGTACTAGGGCACACAACACCCACTAACTCCTGCAGATGTCTGTATTAGAGAACAGCAATGACGGGTATATACAGGTGTATACTGTACTAGGGCACACAACACCCACTAACTCCTGCAGATGCCTGTATTAGAGATGCCTGTATTAGAGAACAGCAATGACGGGTATATACAGGTGTATACTGTGCTAGGGCACACAACACCCACTAACTCCTGCAGATGCCTGTATTAGAGAACAGCAATGACGGGTATATACAGGTGTATACTGTACTAGGGCACACAACACCCACTAACTCCTGCAGATGCCTGTATTAGAGAACAGCAATGACGGGTATATACAGGTGTATACTGTGCTGGGGCACACAACACCCACTAACTGCTGCAAATGCCTGAGAAAAGAAAACACTGTCCCTGCCTGCCTATCTAGCTTAGAGAACAGCAATGAACAGCAACTCCTGCAGATGCCTGAGAAAAGAACACACTGTCCCTGCCTGCCTATCTAGCTTAGAGAACAGCAATGAAAAGCAACTCCTGCAGATGCCTGAGAAAAGAACACACTGTCCCTGCCTGCCTATCTAGCTTAGAGAACAGCAATGAACAGCAACTCCTGCAGATGCCTGAGAAAAGAACACACTGTCCCTGCCTGCCTATCTAGCTTAGAGAACAGCAATGAAAAGCAACTCCTGCAGATGCCTGAGAAAAGAACACACTGTCCCTGCCTGCCTATCTAGCTTAGAGAACAGATGCCTGAGAAAAGAACACAACGTAGAACACACTGTCCCTGCCTATGTAGCTCTTTCCCTGCACGCCGGAACACACTGCACAAGGCCACCGCGCTGGCGGCCTTTTATAGTGTGGGGCATGTACTAAACCCCCCTGAGCTAGGATTGGCCACAGGCATCCAGCCTGTGGCCAATTATGGCTCTCCTCGCTGCCGGCGCTGTGATTGGCCAAGCATGCAGGGTCACAGTGCATGCTTGGCCAATCACAGCGCCCGGGATTGCACTGCGATGGGGCAGTGTATTGTGGGCTGTTCGCGTCACTCGAATTCGGCGCGAACGGCCCATAACGTTCGATCTTCGACTCGAACACGAAGCTCATCCCTAGACAGCATCTCCAGGTAGTCCGTTCTTTACTGCCAGTGATTGTAGGATGAGCTCCCTCCTCTGTCGGCACTGCCAGCAGCGGATGCTTTGGATTCACACTCTGTTCCAGCGAGCTTGGGCAGCACAGAAAGCAGTCCAGGTTCGCAGATCTTCGGAGCAGCAAGGTGGGCTGATGGACAAGCATCCTGGGGGGCTGGTAGCTCCTGTAGGCAGTAGAGCTGGAATCAGTTTCTATGGAGGAGTTGGAGATACTCTTGAATGCAGCTTACAACACACTGTGCTATTTTCTAAAAGGGACTGAGAGTTCCTAGTCCTTAAGGGGCTTTTGCTTTTGAGCAGCAAAGACTGTTGGAGGCCAGGAGGGAGAACAGTCCGGGATTTTTTTGTACATAGGGAGGAAGCTGTCCTCATCTATCGATTTTTAGTCAAGTTGGGTATCCCATAACCCCGTTTTGACCCTATCCAAGTTATCATCCCTAATAAAACAACACAGACAAGCTCAACAATTGTTTCTTGTGTCTGGATGCAAGTGGGAAATACCATTCACCAGCAGCTTCTGCGGGGGGTAGTGCTACAGGCAGGGAAAGGCATTTTGTATTCAACAAGGTAGAACTAGAGAGGTACGCAAAAGAAGGTTTTTAAACTAGCCAAGGTCATAAAAGAGTTAAACAGGTTTACTTAAAACTACATTGTATTTAACAAAGTTAAATCACGCTCAGTATAATCTGTGTACACTTCCTCAATAATTCTCAATAGGAACCACACCTAGTATTGTTTGGCCCAGGCATGTAAAGTGTACAGCGTTGTAATACCAGAAATTTAAAATTGAAATATTAAGTGTTACTGGAGGTTGGAAACAGTGACACTTCCAGATCATAAGACATAATTCCTGGAACAGGATGCTTCTAATGAACACTACCCTCCCTCTTATATTTCAAGCTCTAATGAGCAGGGCCCTCTGATTCCTACTGTATTAACCACTTCTGCCCCAGAAGGTTTTACCCCCTTAATGACCAGGCCATTTTTTGCTTTAACTTACAATTGCGCGGTCGTGCGACGTTGTACCCAAACAAAATTGATGTCCTTTTTTCCCCACAAATAGAGATTTCTTTTGGTGGTATTTGATCACCTCTGCAGCTCTCATTTTTTGAGTTATAAACAAAAAATACAGACAATATTTTTTACTTTCTGCTATAATACATATCCAAAAATGTGGTCACTGGTAATGGTGGCGATTTGCGATTTTTAGTGGGACTGCGACATTGCAGCGGGTAAATCTGACCCTAAGTGACACTTTTTTCCCTGATCAATGTATAAATGACATTGGCAGGGAAGCGGTTAACACTAGGGGGTGATCAAGGGGTTAACTGTGTTCCCTAGGTGTGCTCTAGCTGTGTGGGGGATGGGCTCACTGGAACACCACAGAGATCACTGTTTCCGATCACTGGGAACAGGGCCGTCTTTAAGGCAGGGCAAAAGGGGAAGTTGCCCTGGGCCATGTCAATATTGTGGGGCCCAAAGCAGTTGCCTCATACTTGCCAACTATCCTGGTTTAAATGCCCTTGTCCCTTGAAGTTTTAGTCCTTTGCTGTGTCCTGATATCTCAGTGTGAAGTGCTGCTACTAATGCTGCCCAGCTCTGCCCTATTGTGTACAGATGGCTCACCAGCAGACCCTGTGTTTACATGGAAATAACCGTCATTCATATGTAAATCACAGAAGCATTCATATGTAAATAGAGGCTGCATTCATATGTAAATAGCTGAGGCCGGCGGTATTCATATGTAAATAAAGGCAGCATTCATATGTATATCATGCCCCTCTGCAGTGAAGAGATGATGTGCTGTAACCTCTAGCAACCAATCAGTGAGAAGTATTACTGTACAGTAATCTCTAGCAACCAATCAACAAGAAGAAATCATGTGCTGTAACCTCTAGCAACTAATCAGTGAGCCGTAATGTGTGATGTAACCTCTAGCAACACAGTCAGTAAGTGGTAATGATATGCTGTAACCTCTGGCAACCAAATGCAATTACTGCCTGATTTGATACAGTAAACTGATTTTAAACCTAGCTGATATTTATTGTATGTCTCAGAGCAGGTGGAGAGCAAAATTGCATGGGTGGCCCCAAGAAAATTTTTGCCCAGGGTCCAATCAACATTAAAGACGGCCCTGACTGGGAACAGCAGATCTCCATGATGTCACCTTTACCTTACACATGAGCCGTGTGTGGGGAACTGTGTCAAACGCTTTTGCAAAATCTAGGTATATCACATCCACAGCCACCCCTCTGTCCAAGGTCTTACTTACCCCTTCATAAAAAGAAATCAGGTTTGTCTGACAACTTCTGTCTTTCATGAATCCATGCTGTCTGTTGCTAAAAATATTTTTTTACAGCAAGAACTTGTCTATGTGGTCTTTTATTAATCTCTCCAGTATCTTCCTGTTAAACCAACAGGTCTATAGTTACTTGGTAAAGACTTTGATCTCTTTTTAAATATAGGCACCACATTGGCCCTGCGCCAATCCAGTGGTACTATTCCTGTCATTACCAATCCCTAAAAATTAGATACAATGGCCTTGAAATTACAGAGCTCAATTCTTTTAGGATCTGTGGGTGGACCGTCTTCCAGTTGGGAGAGGAGATATGTCCACAGGGACGGAATGTTTATGACATAGGAGATTTCCCTTGTGTATTTACAGTGATTATATAGCTCTCAGTTTCTCTTTCATAAGTGTCTACCTGTATTGTGAGTGATGACTCGTATTTTTTCTATATTACTATATTTTACTATTTTACTATACTTATTCAATTGTTGTTTTTCCTTTTTTTATTTTCCCATCTCTGTTTTCTCTGATGTGTAAGATTAAATGTTAAATAAAGATTATTCAGAAAAAAAAAGATGAGTAGGGAAAAAAATATCAGTGGCCTCCACCTGTAAAACCATTCCTGTTTTGGAGGTCGTCTCATTGTTGCCCATCTAGTGCACCAGTTGTTAATTTCATAAACATCAAAGCAGCTGAAACTGATTAACAACTAGACTTGTGCACAACGGAAAAATTCGTTCCGTTTCGGTTCGTTTCTTTCCGGTCCTGTTGATTCGTAATCATTCGTAATTTTGCTAGACGGGATTTTTCGTGTTCGGACTCATTCGTATTTTTGCAAGCGACATTTTTCGTTGAATTTTTTGTTGCTTTATAATTCGTACTTTCGGTAGAGTACGTTGTTTTTCGTTGATTCTGGACACAACTCCTACTTTCGTAACTTTTTTTGGGTTCGTACTTTCGGTAGAGTACGTTGTTTTTCGTTGATTCTGGACACAACTCCTACTTTCGTAACTTTTTTTGGGTTCGTTGATTCGTAATTTTCCGTGTCTCTCTCACAACGACGCTGCCTATTATGCCTAATGTGCTTCGAATGGATTTGTACTTTTCTAAATACATTGCGGTTATTTGTAACGATTCGAAATCTCGTATTTTACTTTCGTTTTTAACATGCGGCTATAGGCTCCGCCCCTGTACACCATTTTGAGAGGGTTCAGCACGGTGAGGGAGAAGCAGAGAGCAGAGCAGAGTGTTATTGTGCTTCGAATGGATTCGAAATCTCGTATTTTACTTTCGTTTTTAACATGCGGCTATAACCTCCGCCCCTGTACACCATTTTGAGAGGGAGTTCAGCACGGTGTGGGAGAAGCAGAGAGCAGAGCAGAGTGAGTGTTATTGTGCTTCGTATGGATTCGTACATTCGTAACTTTTTCATAACGAATTATGCCGAAGACATTCGGGCATTCGCTATTTGCGGTATAATTTATTTCGGATTCGGTCTTATTCGTAATTGCTTTGTTCGGAAATTCGAATGCTTCCGAATGTCCGAAAGTTGCTAAATTCGGACGAATTTCAATTCGTTACGAAACGAATTGCACAAGCCTATTAACAACCCCATCTGCTACTTAACTGACCAGATCAATATCCCAGGAGTTTAATTGACTTGATGCTATACTCAGATTAAAAAGTGTTCCTTTACTTTTTTTAAAACAGTATATATCCCATTGACTTTCAGATGCCATTATAACAAGATGATCAGTGTTATTCACCTAACCTGTCAGTGGTCATAAAGTTATGGCTGTATTTTTAACAGAGGTTTAACTTTGGGTTAAATAATAATTAATTTTCTTCTTATGTGTTCGGAAGATCAATGTAAACACTATTCTTCTGACACATTGAAACACACCCACTCAAGTGTAATACATGATAAATACACGTGAGTTAATAAACTGACATAAACCTTGTACCTATGTAGAAGATAAGAAGCGCCAAGCATTAAAAATAATTCGCTTATTTTTTAAAACTAGAAACTGCAATGGATTTAAGTCACTTTTATTTATATATTGTTCAAGTTGATCAACTGGTTTATATTACCGTTTGTATTCTGTGTATGAAATCTACACTGTAATAAAACCTTTACTACAGGGAACTCTTATGTACGGCACTCTGTTGGTAAAGCGTGCAGGGCTTTTTAATATTAAGAGCAAATTACGGAAAAAATCCTCTCCTTCAGGAAATAGAAAATGGAATGGACAGCTTCAGCATTTAAGGGTTAAAGGGATTGCAACAAGTAATGCAAGAGGGAATGAGAGCAGCTAAAACTGATTATAAGAAACACATTGCTTCGGGATGAAAAAAATACCCCAAAAAGTTCATTAAAAATATCAACAGAAAAAAGATAATGACTAAACAAATAGGCTCCTTGAAGGATGAATATGGGACTTTGGTCACAAATGACACAAATAAGACTAGTGTGTTAAATAGATAACCTCCGTTCCCAGTCGATGCCTTGTATGGGGAAACGCATCGGGTAGAGCACTAGTCCTTGACGTCACCACGCAAATAGCCAGCTGGTCTGAGCCGTGGCTGTTTTGAAACAACTTTTTATCTTTCACTGTGTTCTTGGATGTAAGCGTTGCTACATTTTACAATACATTTTGTGGATATACTATACTATGAAGTCCTTCTCTTTTATCCTCTACTAATGAGACCACCCAGGAAAATCCCGAAATAGATGATGACCTTTTCTAACTGGATACACCACTGTAACAGAAGACGTTCCTTTTCCCTGAGAGGAACCCCAGGAGGATTGTATTCCTGCTGGCAGGCTTTTGCACAGGCGTCTTTGATCTCTATAATATGAGATCCTAGGAATCCGGTAAGCGGCATTGATATTATCATCCTCTGACTTCAGGACATTAGAAGATACACATTGGGGGTATTTAATAAAGGCAAATCCACTTTGTATTATAAGTGCAAACTACAAGTACAAAGTGCACTTGAAATTGCACTGAAAGTGCACTTGGAAGTGCAGTCGCTGTAAATCTGAGGGGTAGATCTGAAATGAGGGAAGCTCTGCTAATTTTATTATCCAATCATGTGCAAGCTAAAATGCTGTTTTTTTATTTTCCTTGCCTGTCCCCCTCGGATTTACAGCGACTGCACTTCCAAGTGCACTTTCAGTGCAATTTCAAGTGCACTTTGCACTTTTAGTTTGCACTTGTAGTGCAATGTGGATTTGCCTTTAGTAAATAACCCCCTCAGTGTCTTTTTATCTTTCTGTTTATTCATTTACAGATCAAACGGATGAACTTCAGTCTACAGGTGAAATCAGTTTAAAGCAACATGTGAAGTAAAAAAAAAAAATGCTTTTTTTTATTTTTTATTAAAACATTAAATATGAAAAAATAAATACTAAATTGGGCATTATATAGTGTTTTGCTCATTAAAGACCATTAGTGTATTTTTCCAAAAACTCTGAATTTGAAAAACCAATGTGCAAATATTATGTGAAATTAACATATGCAACACCCACCATTTTATTCTCTAGTACTTGTGCTTAAAAATATATATAGCGTTTGGGGGTGATAAGAAATTTTCTAGCAAAAACATGTACAGTTGGAGAGGAATGTGATAATTTGGCCAGGACTGGAAGTGGTTAAGTTATATATATATTTTTTTTTGGGGGGGGGGTGTAAGGTGTTGTTAATAAAGCAGACCTAGCATTTTCATACAAGGTTCAATTCAAGAAAATGGCAATTGTTTATGATGCGCGGAACTAAATGGCATTAGTTAGGGTTTAAATCTTTGTCTGTTTGCCAATGTTTACAAGGATAGAATTTTAGAACGTAATGTTTGTGGGACATTCCTTGGAATGGAATAATGACTTTATTGTTTAAAGAATTTCAGCCAGACACTTTGGGAAGGATCCAGATTGTGGTTTGACAGCTGTTTTTTTTTTTTCTAATTGCACTCACACAAAAATTTGTTTGACAAACATGTTTGCCTGAGTGTTGTTACAAATTTGAGAGTCATATTAGTTTTTTATTTCCTGAAGTGAACAAAGTAACTTAGGAAGTGACACACATACAGTAAATCCTTAATTTTAAAGCAAACTATATAAACTTGTATGAAGTGTAAGCCAATCTTTACCATGTATAGTATGTAAACCTTCACCTCGTAAAACAACCCATTTGGTTTAAAATAAAAATTCTGTATGCATAGAAAAAATGATCGCGCAGATGAGAAAAGAAGATATACAAATATAAATAACAAAAAAAAGCTGCTGGCAATAACACAACAGAACAAATTGTGTAAAAACATGTAAAACTTGAATTTCCGCGCTATGTTAGCAACAATGGTGAAAACAATTAATAGTCAAACAACAGTCCATAACGTGTTTCCATGTGAGGATAAATAATAAATGCAATGCATGGAAACAAAGCCTTTAAGAATGTGTTCAAGAGGAAATGAATGACCATTTACCGGAGTGCAACTTCACCGTAATTGAGTAAGATGTGCGTTTACCAGATCCCTAGACTTCACATTATAAGAGACTAGATAAGCATGGAATCACAAATCATGGCAAATCCATCCATTTTAAAAAGGTGAAGATAATGTCATGGTGGACCTTGATGGTTCCTAATCGCTCTCATGGATGTCCCATAAAGAACAGAAGAGTAGCCACATAGTGTAAAACCGTATGATGATTTAATAAGAATAAGCATTGCTAATAACTTACACATGTAGCGGGTGGTTACATTTAGGGGGAAGCATCTGAGTGGTAGCCAGGCTCAGATGTACCAATTGTTAGGTCTCAAGGATTATTTCTATCCCTGGGAGATAGTACTGGTGGTTAAGTTCACTGGGGCCTATAGGTGGCGCTGTTGCCGTGGGCCCGGGTTGAACTGCAGTACGAGGTTGTGTCCTTTTTGTCCCCTCTCGGCAGCAGTACGGCGGGGCGGGGAACCTGCTGTGCCTGTCGGGAGAGGATATAAAAGGGGGCGGCCATCTTTCAGAGGGGTCGTCGGTTCCGCGCTCAAGCACCTTAAGCCTGGGTGCGGGTGTGTCGCCTCCGGGTGCCCTAGGCCCGGAGGCCTGTCGGGTGGTCTCTGGGTGCTCTAGGCCCTGAGACGGAGCTGCTGTTCCATCTCAGACACCTTCAGTCTGGGGTGAGGTACTTTGAGAGAGGCCCGGGGCCCAGTACCTTTGACTGGGTCCCACAAGGGATCGAGGGATCCTAGGGTGCCCCCCTGAAGTGGGTGCCCGAATCTAGGACGAGGAGGCCAGGGAGGTGACCCTTCCCGAAGACCCAGTACAGTATCGCTGGTGACGGTGGGGCCTCTGGTAACTCTCCGGATGGATGTCCTTTCCCTGACAGGGGTCATTACTTCTAGAAGGTAATTCATCGTGAATCTGGTCGGTGGCAGAGACCCAACAACCGGGCCTGTGGCAGAGGCCCTATTCACCTGGTCTGTGGCAGGGACCCCACATGGTCGGTGGCAGCGACCGTGCGCCAAGCCTGTTCATGCTATCCAGAACAGGAGAAACCCAAACTTAAGTTTGTGCCTGGACCTCCTCCCACCTTATCTGACTCGTGTTTGTCTCAACCCGTCTTCTCTTAAAGAGACTGTTTATTGTGCAAGAAGGAATAAACAAGTGTTGGACCTTTCAGTTGGTGTGGACAGTTGCTTACTGGGGAGAATTAAAGACTTGTTTCCGACTATTGCAGAAACGAGGTCAGCACTGGAGGCTTTTTTTTACACCAGTCGCAGGCAGGCCCGAGAAACTAACACCGCTCCACCTGCCTATTCAGGAGGGTACGGGCTTGTGGTGCGGTGTGCCTCATTCTTTTCCTGCGGAGGAGCCAAGCAGAAGAAAAGCAGGTAAAGTCTGAGGTTGGTGCGCTACACACAGATGCAGTAAAAATCCAGCAATAAATACAAAGATTCCTGGTTCAGGATCCACTGGTACAGAGATCAAACTAGTGTGGTGTTGATAGACATAGACTTCGCCCTACATATTTTGTCAGATGTGACGTCATCTGGGGCATGATCCTGACCCAGGAATCTTTGTATTTATAATTTTTTTGTAAGTTACATTTTATTGATATTTTTAAGAACAGGTGTATACAACAGAAAACCACACAAACAGACCGGGCCACAATAAAAACAGTACCAGCCTACATCAAAATTTTAACAAAGGAAGAGAAAAACAAACCAAAAAAAAAAAAAACACCCCACATTTGCCCATACAAAACATACACAGTTCATGAACTTCCATCAGAAGGCATACAGCTACTCTGGCGTGATGGCATCTTAAACCATATGAGCTAATACAGTTATTATGTGAAGGAATGTAATGAGCATAATAATAAATTAGAAAATGTCTATTCTCTATGCATCTTTACTATACTATAAAGTCTATATTGCTTTTTCATATACACCACTACTGTAATCCTTCCTTACTCAAATCAGCCTCTAATAACACCCCCTCCCACCGAGAAAACTGGAGAAGACAGAAATGGCGGATACCCTCTTCTCCCACACATCTTTAGGAATGCGGAAGTGAAGACAGATCAGAGGGACAACCAAGGTTGACCATCACATTTTTGTACTCTTCTTGTATTTCAGCCAATCAGATGTGCTTTCCAGTTTTACATTAACATAATAGTGACGTATCATGCTATGTGTAAAAAGTTTAGTACTGCCTGTAATAAAGCATTAGATAAGGAAGTAACAGATCTGCACGGACGAGTCGGAGTCTTACTTTCAGCGTGCATGCAATGTTATATAAACTTTACAATTCGGAACAGTAGTAGAATCCATAATAACCCTTTTGTGGTTTCCCACCATTACAATTACAGTTCCCAAAACCCTCCACCCCCTCTCATCAGGAAAATTAAGCTCCATAAAAGCACTCAGAAGGTTATAACATTATAATGGGATAAGTCAACCAAACCCACCCCCCCCCCCTCCCAGATGTACACTCCCCTCAGCTATTCAGCCAGTACCAAGGAACATATAATACATATACATGGATTTAATCAGAAGCTGTGTCTGTAGATGCCATCCACCCCCCCCCCCCCAATACCTTATCAAATTTGGCCAGGGCCTCGCTATTCAAATACATAGCTTTGTAAAGAGAAACTGCTTTATTAATCAGTGACTTTCAGGATACCAAAGTTAGAGCAGATGATGCCTTCCATGACAGAGTAATCGGTTTCTTGGCATAGAACAATAAGAGAGTGAGAAGAGTGCGTATAGCCCCAGTGGTAGCCAAAGGTTCAACAAACATACTTCAACAAAAAGGGGGATTGAGATGGAGGTGACTGACCGGATACATGACGTAATTTCTTGCCAAAAGGGCTTAATGTTAGGACATTCCCCAAAAATGTGCATAAAATTTGCAAGGGGTGCAGAGCATCTCCAGCATAGGGAGGGTTGGCCTTTAAACATCCTAGCTAGCCTAGCGGGGGTAAGGTAGATTCTGTGTAAAAATGTGTAATGGATCAAACAGTCTCTAGTGGAGACTAGGCACTTAAATGGAGCCTCCCAAATGTTATCCCAATCGTCCCAGTCTAGACCAGGAGCTGCGGCCTCCCAGGCCAGTCTGCAGGGCTCCATTAATTGAACCGGAAAGAGGTCCTTGTATAGAATGGATACTGGTTTGGATAATGAGTCACTGCGTGTCAGTAGTTCTAGGTCACTGGGTTCAAGATTAAGACTATCCCTTCAAAATTGAGAGCAAAAAGCATGTCTCAGTTGGATATACCAAAAGAATTGTGAGTTTGGCAATCCGTATCGCTCTTTAAGGTCATTAGGGAACCGTTAGATACTATATGTTGTAGAGTCTTAGTATCAAATTTGGTCCAAACTACCGGATCTGGATAGTCAAAAAATTGTGTTAAGTTTGGATTTCTCCACAGTGGTAGGTTGGGAGATAGCCGACCAGGACTAGATGGCGTAAACCCCTGTGCCACAGACCATGCCTTTATAAGTTAACGCATAGAAAAGGTTAGTGCATAGGGCTATTTCATACCTCTGTACACTAAGTGGGAGAGAGCCTCATATGATCCCACACATGCAGCCTCTAAGGATAAAGAGGCATCGTCCAAGGGAATAGTCAGCCAGCGGTGAGCAACTTTCAATTGACCAGCAAGAAAATATTTATAGAAATTAGGCACCGCTAGGCCTTCTTCCCCCCACGGCTGCTGTTATATGGCTAATTTACGACGAGGAGTCCCTTCGTGCCATAAAAAGGACAGAAGCAAACTGTCAATTGATTTTAAAATGTATTTGGGGATCCACACCAGGGCATTTCTAAGAACGTACAAAAATAAAGACACAATTTTCATCTAGATTAAATTTATCTTACTAATGAGCGACAGCAGAAGATTTTTCCAGGTATTTAGCTTCCGATTTAGAGTAGCAAGCAACGGGAAAATGTTAAGGCCTATGTAGTCTGTCACCGAGTTTGTTATTACTAATCCCAAATATTTAAATTGTGTAACCCACCGAAGAGGATTATTGAGGTCAGCCTGTCCAGACATGGGATGGGAGTGTATAGGAAGGATTTTGGACTTGGTCCAATTAACTTTGAGACCAGAGACCACTGAAACCTGTCTAAAAGTGAGAGTGCAGCCTGTAGAGAGGGTCCTATGTCCCGAATAAAATAAATCTTTGTACAGGTGAAACTCAAAAATTTGAATATCATGCAAAAGTTCATTTTTTTCACTAATGCAACTTAAAAGGTGAAACTAATATATGAGATAGACTCATTACATGAAAAGCAAGATAGTTGAAGCCGTGATTTGTCATAATTGTGATGATTACTCATGAAAACCCCAAATCCACAATCTCAGAAAATGTGAATATTGTGAAAAGGTGCAATATTCTATGCTCAAAGTGTCCCACTCTAATCAGCTAATTAAGCCATAACACCTGCAAAGGGGTTCCTGAGCCTTTAAATGGTCTCTCAGTCTGGTTCAGTAGGAATCTCAATCATGGGAAAGACTGCTGACCTGACAGTTGTGCAGAAAACCATCACATGACACCCTCCATAAGGAGGGAAAGCCTCAAAAGGTAATTGCAAAAGAAGTTGGATGTTCCCAAAGTGCTGTATCAAAGCACGTTAATAGAAAGTTATGTGGAAGGGAAAAGTGTGGAAGAAAAAGGTGCACAAGCAGCAGGGATGACCGCAGCCTGGAGAGGGTTGTCAGGAAAATGCCATTCAAAAGTGTTGGGGACTTTCATAAGGAGTGAACTGAGGCTGGAGTCAGTGCATCAAGAGTAGTGATGAGCCGAACACCCCCGGGTTCGGTTCGCACCAGAACCCGCGAACGGACCGAAAGTTTGTACGAACATTAGAACCCTATTAAATACAATGGATGCAAACGTTCGAATTCTAAAGTGCTAATTATAACAACTATTATGCATGTTATTGTCCTAAAAAGGGTTTGGGAACCCGGGTTCTGCACCAGGGGACATGTATCAATGCAAAAAGAAGTTTTAAAAACGGTCGTTTTTCGGGAGCAGTCATTTTAATGATGCATAAAGTGAAAAAAAAAAGTCAAATATTCCTTTAAATATCGTACCTGGGGGGTGTCTAAAGTATGCCTGTGAAGTGCCACGTGTTTCCCGTGTTTAGAACTGTCCCTGCACAAAATGACACTTCTAAAGGAAAAAAAAGCCATTTAAAACTGCTTGCGGCTTTAATGTAATGTCTGGTCCCGGTAATATGGATGAAAATCTTTAAGAAAAATGGCATAGCTACCCCATGACCCCCCCCCCCGTACCCCAGCCCATTACCAGCCCCTTTGGGTCTTGTATGGATATTAAGGGGAACCCCGCACATAAAATAAAAAAGGCCCTATATACTATGAACAGCCGTATACAGGCGGTGCATACAAGACAGGGACTGTAGGTTTGTTCTTATGTAGAATGTGTTTGTAATTTTGAACAGGTACATTGTTGAAGTGTAGCTCCAGCCCAAAAATCTATTTTTAAACTTTTTGGAAAACATAGGTAAGGGTTATCACCCCTGTAACATTTGTTTTGCTGTCTGTGCCCCTGTTCAGAACATTTCACCTCACTTTCCGTCCCAATGACAACTGTTTTTGAAATGTGGTGTTTTTCTTGAAACAAGGATTGCTGATAAAGCATCAGTACAGAGGAGACACCTTTCTCCCATATTTATTCTTACAGGAGAGAATTTTCCTTCCTAGTGGTAGATTTCCTCTCACTTCCTGTTGTCTTCTTGCGTTTGCAAGTAGGAGTCGTTTGTAAGTTGGATGTTTGAAAGTAGGGACCTGCCGTATATACTCTGCAGAAATAGGCCCCTTAGTTGTTGGTGTTGGCACAACACTGTAAGCACTCACAGTTACTCTTGGTTGGTGCTGGAACGCCCTGCTGTCAACTATTATATCAGGAATTTTAATTACATATAATTGTTGAACAGTGGTAGTAAAAATTGGGCCTTTGATGGTGGTGCTGGTGCCACAACACTGTAAGCCCTGACAGTTACTCTTGGTGGGTGCAGCAATGGGCCCTGCTGTGAATTATTAGATCAAGAATTGTAATTGCATGCCCCTGTTGAACAGGGGCTGAAAAATTGGGCCTTAGGCACTGGTGGCACAACACTACAACCCCTCACAGATACTGTACTTGGAGCACAGCAATGAGCCCTGTTGCAAAGTATTGCTTCAAAAATTGTAATGACACGCCCCTGTTAAACAGGGGCTGAAAAATTGGGCCTTAGGCACTGGTGGCACAACACTACAACCCCTCACAGATACTGTACTTGGAGCACAGCAATGAGCCCTGTTGCAAAGTATTGCTTCAAAAATTGTAATGACACGCCCCTTTTAAACAGGGGCTGAAAAATTGGGCCTTAGGCACTGGTGCCACAACACTCCAACCCCTCACAGATACTGTACTTGGAGCACAGCAATGAGCCCTATGGCAAATTATTGCTAAAAAAATTGTAATTACACGCCCCTGTAAAACAGGGGCTGAAAAATTGGGCCTTAGCCACTGGTGGCGGCACCCATAAACAAAAATGATCTTCCAAGCTATCATCATCAATCGTATCATTGAGGACTCGGAGGAGGAGGATAGCCAGTCAACATAACAGCACAGGCACTAAGCATCAGCATCAGTCTTGAAGGGATGTGACATGTTAAAATCAATTAGTCTGTTATATCAGCATCAGGTGTGTGGTAGCTGGTGGTGATCCAAGACTGGTTCATCTTGATGAAAGTCAGTCGATCAACCGAGTCGGTGGACAGGCGCACCCTGTGATCCGTGACAAATCCTCCAGCAGCACTGAATGTGCGTTCCGAAAGAACGCTGGATGCAGGACAGGCCAGTAGCTCAATTGCATACTGTGCAAGCTCTGGCCAGTGATCCATCCTCAAGACCCAGTAAGCCAGAGGATTTTCGGTGGGGAAGGTGTCCAAGTCTGACCTTGCCCCTAGATATTCCTGCACCATGTTTATCAGACGCTGGCGATGGTTGCTGGAACCGATCATACTTTGGGGCTGCGGACTAAAGAATTGTCTGAACGCATCGGTCAGACGGCCACCTTCCCCACCGCTCCTTCTTTGACTGGCCGAAGCCTCAGCAACTCGTTGTCCAGGACCAGGAGTTTGTAACCTCCCAGTCTCTGGGAACGCGTTGCACAGACCTTTCTGCAAGGCCTCCCGGAGTTGTCTCATTCTCTGCTCCCTCTGCGACGGTAACATAAGGTCCGCAACCTTACCCTTGTACCGTGGATCAAGGAGAGTGGCCAGCCAGTAATGGTCCCTCTCCTTGATCCGAAGAATACGAGGATCCTTCCGCAGACTTTGCAGGATCAGGGAGGCCATGCAGCGTAGGTTTGCTGAGGCATTCGCTCCGGAGTCCTCTGGGTCACTAAGGACGACATGATCCGCAGCCACCTCCTCCCAGCCACGTACAAGTCCACTGGTTTCTTGGGACTGTAAATCATCCCTAAAAGACTGCTGCTGATGATGCTGAGTGCCAGCCTCCACCTCCATGCTGACACAATCCTCCTCCTCCTCCTCCTCCTCCTCTTCCTGTGCGATGGGTGGGACAGAAGGAACACTGTCTGGGTAAAGGGGGCCTTGAGAGGCAAGGAAGTCCTCCTCTTCCTGCCTCTGTTCTGCCTCAAGTGCCCTGTCCATTATTCCACGCAGCGTGTGCTCCAACAGGTGGACAAGAGGTACAGTGTCACTGATGCATGCACTGTCACTGCTCACCATCCTCGTGGCCTCCTCAAATGGTGCCAGGACAGTGCATGCATCCCTGATCATGCCCCACTGGCGTGGAGAAAAAAAACCAAGCTCCCCTGACCCTGTCCTGGTGCCGTAGTCGCACAGGTACTCATTGATGGCCCTCTGCTGCATGTGCAGCCGCTGCAGCATGGCCAACGTTGAGTTCCACCTGGTGGGCATGTCACATATAAGGCGGTTCTTGGGCAGGTTCAACTCCTTTTGCAGCTCAGCCAGGCGAGCACTGGCATTATAAGATCTGCGGAAATGCACACAGACTTTCCTGGCCTGCCTCAGGACATCCTGTAAGCCCGGGTACCTGCCCAAGAACCGCTGCACCACCAGGTTAAGGACGTGAGCCACACAGGGCACATGGGTCAGTTGTCCCTGTCGGAGGGCGGAGAGGAGGTTGGTGCCATTGTCGCAAACCACCATTCCTGGCTTAAGCTGGCGTGGCGTCAACCACCTCTCGGCCTGGCCCTGCAGAGCAGACAGGACCTCTGCCCCAGTGTGGCTTCTGTCCCCCAAACACACCAGCGCAAGCACGGCATGGCATCTTTTTGCCTGCGTACTTGCGTAGCCCCGTGAACGGCTACGGAGCACCGCTGGTTCATAGGACAAACCACAGGAAGAGGCCATGGAGGAAGAAGAAGAGGAGGGGGTGGAGGAGAGAGGTGTGTCACAACCAGTAGTAGCATTTTGGAGGCGTGGCGGTGGAACAACCTCCAACACTACTGCACCTTGTCCTGCATCCTTCCCAGCTGCCAAAAGAGTGACCCAATGGGCCGTGAAAGAAAGGTAACGTCCCTGTCCATGCCTGCTGGACCATGAGTCAGCGGTAATATGCACCTTACCGCTGACCGCCCTGTCCAGCGAGGCCAAGAGATTGCCTTCCACATGCCGGTAGAGAGCCGGAATAGCCTTCCGTGAGAAAAAGTGGCGTTTGGGAACCTGCCACTGAGGAACCGCACATTGCACAAACTCACGGAAGGGGGCCGAGTCTACCAACTGAAAAGGCAGCAGTTGAAGCGCTAGCAATTTAGCCAAGCTAGCATTCAACCGCTGGGCATGTGGATGGCTGGGAGTGAACTTCTTTCGACGGTCCAGCAGCTGGGGCAGGGAAATTTGCCTGCTAGAATCGGACGTCGGTGTACTGCTAGCAGAGTGGCCGCAAGTACTTGGCTGTGACACACCTAATTCTACACCTTCATTCCTCTCAGTGCATGTTTCAGAGAGGACTGAAGTTATAGTGGGGTTGGAGATCCCAGCTGATGCGGTGCAAGGAGAGGTCCGCTTTGTTCTTTGGTGTGGGTCTTTGAGGTAGGCTTGCCAACGAGCTGCATGGCAGGTCAACATATGTCTGGTCAGGCATGTGGTACCCAAGCGGCTGATGTTTTGGCCACGCGATATACGCTTGAGACATATGTTGCAAACAGCAGCTGTGCGATCTGATGCACTAGCCTCAAAAAAGGCCCACACCAAGGAACTTTTTGAATGACGGGCAGAGGCAGCGCCCTGCACAGGTGGAGCTCTGCGGTGTGATTCCGTCAGTGTACTGCCCTTACGCTGGCCACCAAAGGGCATCCTGCCTCGTTGGAGATGTGCCTCCTCCTCATCCTCCTCCTCCTCCTCTCTCCTATTAGGCACCCACGTGGAGTCAGTGACCTCATCATCCCCTCCCTCCTCATCACTGGAGCCAATCTGGCAGTATGCTGCAGCTGCTGGAACATGACTGCCAGATTGGTGTCCTTCTTGAGCATCCCCTCTGTCTGCTCTCACGCTACTGCCTTCCTGTAGCTGGGTTTCATCATCAGACCCTTCGAAACGCTGGGCATCCTCCTGGAGCATGTACCCAACACTGTGCTCAAACAGTTCGGGGGACTCCTCAGGAGGAGGACATGGTGGGTCTAGGGAAGGAGTGACTGATGATGAGTCTGACATTGATACCAGGGAAGAGGACGCTTTGGCAGCTGCTTTGCCAGTACCCTGAGCCTGGGTGAGAGAGGATGAGGAGGAGGAGGAGGGCTTGGTCATCCACTCTACCAAGTCTTCGGCATGATGTGGCTCAACATGTCCAGCTGCCGAAAAGAAGGACAAGCGTGTCCCATGGCCATGTGCTGATGACAATGCACCGCGTCCACGACCAGCACTGTTGCCCCCAGACACAGAGCCTGCTTGCCCTCTTTTATTGCCTCCTGACTGTCTGCCTCTCCTTGTTTGCCTTCCAGACATTCTAATAGATGGCCTGCAGGGAGATGGGAAAAAAGCAATAAGGGCTACCTTCAGGTGTCCTTCTCGGTCCCTTTACTTAAGGATTTCTAAATATGGTTGAGGATGATTGCTTTTGCACAGAATAACACAACGACAATTTCCCTGACTGTCCAAAAAACAAGGATTTCAAAGATGGTTGATGAGGAATGCTTTAGCACACTATAGCACAAGGAGAATTCCCCTCACTTTCCTTCTTTGTCCCTAGAAACAAGGACTCGCACAGTGAAAGAAACTGACACTCTCCCTACCTAGAGTTTTCTGTCCCTAGAAAAAATGTTTTTTTAAAGCACACTATAGCACAAGGAGAATTCCCCTCACTTTCCTTCTTTGTCCCTAGAAACAAGGACTCGCACAGTGAAAGAAACTGACACTCTCCCTACCTAGAGTTTTCTGTCCCTAGAATTTTTTTTTTTTTAAAGCACACTATAGCACAAGGAGAATTACCCTCACTTTCCTTCTTTTTTCCTAGAAACAAGGACTCGCACAGTGAAAGAAACTGACACTCTCCCTACCTAGAGTTTTCTGTCCCTAGAAAAAATGTTTTTTTAAAGCACACTATAGCACAAGGAGAATTCCCCTCACTTTCCTTCTTTTTTCCTAGAAACAAGGACTCGCACAGTGAAAGAAACTGACACTCTCCCTACCTAGAGTTTTCTGTCCCTAGAAAAAATGTTTTTTTAAAGCACACTATAGCACAAGGAGAATTCCCCTCACTTTCCTTCTTTGTCCCTAGAAACAAGGACTCGCACAGTGAAAGAAACTGGCACTCTCCCTACCTAGAGTTTTCTGTCCCTAGAAAATTTTTTTTTTTAAAGCACACTATAGCACAAGGAGAATTCCCCTCACTTTCCTTCTTTTTTCCTAGAAACAAGGACTCGCACAGTGAAAGAAACTGACACTCTCCCTACCTAGAGTTTTCTGTCCCTAGAAATTTTTTTTTTTTAAAGCACACTATAGCACAAGGAGAATTCCCCTCACTTTCCTTCTTTTTTCCTAGAAACAAGGACTTGCACAGTGAAAGAAACTGACACTCTCCCTACCTAGAGTTTTCTGTCCCTAGAAAAAATGTTTTTTTAAAGCACACTATAGCACAAGGAGAATTCCCCTCACTTTCCTTCTTTGTCCCTAGAAACAAGGACTCGCACAGTGAAAGAAACTGACACTCTCCCTACCTAGAGTTTTCTGTCCCTAGAAAAAATGTTTTTTTAAAGCACACTATAGCACAAGGAGAATTCCCCTCACTTTCCTTCTTTTTTCCTAGAAACAAGGACTCGCACAGTGAAAGAAACTGACACTCTCCCTACCTAGAGTTTTCTGTCCCTAGAAATTTTTTTTTTTAAAGCACACTATAGCACAAGGAGAATTCCCCTCACTTTCCTTCTTTTTTCCTAGAAACAAGGACTCGCACAGTGAAAGAAACTGACACTCTCCCTACCTAGACTTTTCTGTCCCTAGAAAAAATGTTTTTTTAAAGCACACTATAGCACAAGGAGAATTCCCCTCACTTTCCTTCTTTGTCCCTAGAAACAAGGACTCGCACAGTGAAAGAAACTGACACTCTCCCTACCTAGAGTTTTCTGTCCCTAGAAATTTTTTTTTTTTAAAGCACACTATAGCACAAGAATTCCCCTCACTTTCCTTCTTTTTTCCTAGAAACAAGGACTCGCACAGTGAAAGAAACTGACACTCTCCCTACCTAGAGTTTTCTGTCCCTAGAAATTTTTTTTTTTTAAAGCACACTATAGCACAAGGAGAATTCCCCTCACTTTCCTTCTTTTTTCCTAGAAACAAGGACTCGCACAGTGAAAGAAACTGACACTCTCCCTACCTAGAGTTTTCTATCCCTAGAAAAAATGTTTTTTTAAAGCACACTATAGCACAAGGAGAATTCCCCTCACTTTCCTTCTTTGTCCCTAGAAACAAGGACTCGCACAGTGAAAGAAACTGACACTCTCCCTACCTAGAGTTTTCTGTCCCTAGAAAAATTTTTTTTTTAAAGCACACTATAGCACAAGGAGAATTCCCCTCACTTTCCTTCTTTTTTCCTAGAAACAAGGACTCGCACAGTGAAAGAAACTGACACTCTCCCTACCTAGAGTTTTCTGTCCCTAGAAAAAATGTTTTTTTAAAGCACACTATAGCACAAGGAGAATTCCCCTCACTTTCCTTCTTTGTCCCTAGAAACAAGGACTCGCACAGTGAAAGAAACTGACACTCTCCCTACCTAGAGTTTTCTGTCCCTAGAAAAAATGTTTTTTTAAAGCACACTATAGCACAAGGAGAATTCCCCTCACTTTCCTTCTTTGTCCCTAGAAACAAGGACTCGCACAGTGAAAGAAACTGACACTCTACCTACCTAGAGTTTTCTGTCCCTAGAAAAAATGTTTTTTTAAAGCACACTATAGCACAAGGAGAATTCCCCTCACTTTCCTTCTTTGTCCCTAGAAACAAGGACTCGCACAGTGAAAGAAACTGACACTCTCCCTACCTAGAGTTTTCTGTCCCTAGAAAAAATGTTTTTTTAAAGCACACTATAGCACAAGGAGAATTCCCCTCACTTTCCTTCTTTGTCCCTAGAAACAAGGACTCGCACAGTGAAAGAAACTGACACTCTCCCTACCTAGAGTTTTCTGTCCCTAGAATTTTTTTTTTTTTAAAGCACACTATAGCACAAGGAGAATTCCCCTCACTTTCCTTCTTTTTTCCTAGAAACAAGGACTCGCACAGTGAAAGAAACTGACACTCTCCCTACCTAGAGTTTTCTGTCCCTAGAAATTTTTTTTTTTAAAGCACACTATAGCACAAGGAGAATTCCCCTCACTTTCCAGCTTTTTTCCTAGAAACAAGGACTCGCACAGTGAAAGAAACTGACACTCTCCCTACCTAGAATTTTCTGTCCCTAGAAAATTTTTTTTTTTAAAGCACACTATAGCACAAGGAGAATTCCCCTCACTTTCCTTCTTTTTTCCTAGAAACAAGGACTCGCACAGTGAAAGAAACTGACACTCTCCCTACCTAGAGTTTTCTGTCCCTAGAAATTTTTTTTTTTTAAAGCACACTATAGCACAAGGAGAATTCCCCTCACTTTCCTTCTTTTTTCCTAGAAACAAGGACTCGCACAGTGAAAGAAACTGACACTCTCCCTACCTAGAGTTTTCTGTCCCTAGAAATTTTTTTTTTTTTAAAGCACACTATAGCACAAGGAGAATTCCCCTCACTTTCCTTCTTTTTTCCTAGAAACAAGGACTCGCACAGTGAAAGAAACTGACACTCTCCCTACCTAGAGTTTTCTGTCCCTAGAAAAAAAGTTTTTTTAAAGCACACTATAGCACAAGGAGAATTCCCCTCACTTTCCTTCTTTGTCCCTAGAAACAAGGACTCGCACAGTGAAAGAAACTGACACTCTCCCTACCTAGAGTTTTCTGTCCCTAGAAAAAATGTTTTTTTAAAGCACACTATAGCACAAGGAGAATTCCCCTCACTTTCCTTCTTTGTCCCTAGAAACAAGGACTCGCACAGTGAAAGAAACTCACACTCTCCCTACCTAGAGTTTTCTGTCCCTAGAAAAAATGTTTTTTTAAAGCACACTATAGCACAAGGAGAATTCCCCTCACTTTCCTTCTTTGTCCCTAGAAACAAGGACTCGCACAGTGAAAGAAACTGACACTCTCCCTACCTAGAGTTTTCTGTCCCTAGAAATTTTTTTTTTTTAAAGCACACTATAGCACAAGGAGAATTCCCCTCACTTTCCTTCTTTTTTCCTAGAAACAAGGACTCGCACAGTGAAAGAAACTGACACTCTCCCTACCTAGAGTTTTCTGTCCCTAGAAAAAATGTTTTTTTAAAGCACACTATAGCACAAGGAGAATTCCCCTCACTGTCCTTCTTTGTCCCTAGAAACAAGGACTCGCACAGTGAAAGAAACTGACACTCTCCCTACCTAGAGTTTTCTGTCCCTAGAAAAAATGTTTTTTTAAAGCACACTATAGCACAAGGAGAATTCCCCTCACTTTCCTTCTTTTTTCCTAGAAACAAGGACTCGCACAGTGAAAGAAACTGACACTCTCCCTACCTAGAGTTTTCTGTCCCTAGAATTTTTTTTTTTTTAAAGCACACTATAGCACAAGGAGAATTCCCCTCACTTTCCTTCTTTTTTCCTAGAAACAAGGACTCGCACAGTGAAAGAAACTGACACTCTCCCTACCTAGAGTTTTCTGTCCCTAGAAAAAATGTTTTTTTAAAGCACACTATAGCACAAGGAGAATTCCCCTCACTTTCCTTCTTTGTCCCTAGAAACAAGGACTCGCACAGTGAAAGAAACTGACACTCTCCCTACCTAGAGTTTTCTGTCCCTAGAAAAAATTTTTTTTTAAAGCACACTATAGCACAAGGAGAATTCCCCTCACTTTCCTTCTTTTTTCCTAGAAACAAGGACTCGCACAGTGAAAGAAACTGACACTCTCCCTACCTAGAGTTTTCTGTCCCTAGAAAAAATGTTTTTTTAAAGCACACTATAGCACAAGGAGAATTCCCCTCACTTTCCTTCTTTGTCCCTAGAAACAAGGACTCGCACAGTGAAAGAAACTGACACTCTCCCTACCTAGAGTTTTCTGTCCCTAGAAAAAATGTTTTTTTAAAGCACACTATAGCACAAGGAGAATTCCCCTCACTTTCCTTCTTTGTCCCTAGAAACAAGGACTCGCACAGTGAAAGAAACTGACACTCTCCCTACCTAGAGTTTTCTGTCCCTAGAAAAAATGTTTTTTTAAAGCACACTATAGCACAAGGAGAATTCCCCTCACTTTCCTTCTTTGTCCCTAGAAACAAGGACTCGCACAGTGAAAGAAACTGACACTCTCCCTACCTAGAGTTTTCTGTCCCTAGAAAAAATGTTTTTTTAAAGCACACTATAGCACAAGGAGAATTCCCCTCACTTTCCTTCTTTGTCCCTAGAAACAAGGACTCGCACAGTGAAAGAAACTGACACTCTCCCTACCTAGAGTTTTCTGTCCCTAGAATTTTTTTTTTTTTAAAGCACACTATAGCACAAGGAGAATTCCCCTCACTTTCCTTCTTTTTTCCTAGAAACAAGGACTCGCACAGTGAAAGAAACTGACACTCTCCCTACCTAGAGTTTTCTGTCCCTAGAATTTTTTTTTTTTAAAGCACACTATAGCACAAGGAGAATTCCCCTCACTTTCCTTCTTTTTTCCTAGAAACAAGGACTCGCACAGTGAAAGAAACTGACACTCTCCCTACCTAGAGTTTTCTGTCCCTAGAAATTTTTTTTTTTAAAGCACACTATAGCACAAGGAGAATTCCCCTCACTTTCCTTCTTTTTTCCTAGAAACAAGGACTCGCACAGTGAAAGAAACTGACACTCTCCCTACCTAGAGTTTTCTGTCCCTAGAATTTTTTTTTTTTTAAAGCACACTATAGCACAAGGAGAATTCCCCTCACTTTCCTTCTTTTTTCCTAGAAACAAGGACTCGCACAGTGAAAGAAACTGACACTCTCCCTACCTAGAGTTTTCTGTCCCTAGAAATTTTTTTTTTTTTAAAGCACACTATAGCACAAGGAGAATTCCCCTCACTTTCCTTCTTTTTTCCTAGAAACAAGGACTCGCACAGTGAAAGAAACTGACACTCTCCCTACCTAGAGTTTTCTGTCCCTAGAAAAAAAGTTTTTTTAAAGCACACTATAGCACAAGGAGAATTCCCCTCACTTTCCTTCTTTGTCCCTAGAAACAAGGACTCGCACAGTGAAAGAAACTGACACTCTCCCTACCTAGAGTTTTCTGTCCCTAGAAAAAATGTTTTTTTAAAGCACACTATAGCACAAGGAGAATTCCCCTCACTTTCCTTCTTTGTCCCTAGAAACAAGGACTCGCACAGTGAAAGAAACTGACACTCTCCCTACCTAGAGTTTTCTGTCCCTAGAAATTTTTTTTTTTTTAAGCACACTATAGCACAAGGAGAATTCCCCTCACTTTCCTTCTTTTTTCCTAGAAACAAGGACTCGCACAGTGAAAGAAACTGACACTTTCCCTACCTAGAGTTTTCTGTCCCTAGAAAAAATGTTTTTTTAAAGCACACTATAGCACAAGGAGAATTCCCCTCACTGTCCTTCTTTGTCCCTAGAAACAAGGACTCGCACAGTGAAAGAAACTGACACTCTCCCTACCTAGAGTTTTCTGTCCCTAGAAAAAATGTTTTTTTAAAGCACACTATAGCACAAGGAGAATTCCCCTCACTTTCCTTCTTTGTCCCTAGAAACAAGGACTCGCACAGTAAAACACACTGACACTCTCCCTACCTATCCTTCTCTTTCCCTAAACTAAAGGAATCCAGGTTAAGCAAGAAAGAAATAAATGTCACTGTCCCTGCCTATGCTTGTCTTTCCCTGCTCCGGAACACACTACACTAGGCCGCCGTGCTGGCGGCCTTTTATAGTGTGGGGCGTGTACTAAACACCCTCAGCAATAATTGGCCACAGGCATCCTGCCTGTGGCCAATCATTGCTCTCCTCGCTGCCGGCGCTGTGATTGGCCAAGCATGCGGGGTCACAGTGCATGCTTGGCCAATCACAGCGCCTGGATGACACTGCGATGGCGTAGTGCATTGTGGGCCGTTCGCGTCACTCGAATTTGGCGCGAACGGCCCAAATCGTTCGATTTTTCGTCGAACGATCGAACAGCCGATGTTCGAGTCGAACGTATGTTCGACTCGAACACGAAGCTCATCCCTAATCAAGAGCCACCACACACAGACGGATCCTGGACATGGGCTTCAAATGTCGTAATTCTCTTGTCAAGCCACTTCTGAACAACAAACAATGTCAGAAGCGTCTTACCTGAGCCAAAGAAAAAGAAACCTGGTCTGTTGCTCAGTGGTCCAAAGTCCTCTTTTCTGATGAGAGCAAATTTTGCATCTCATTTGGAAACCAAGGACCCGGAGTATGAAGGAAGAATGGAGAGGCACACACTGCAAGATGCTTGAAGTCCAGTGTGACAACAACCCTAAACATACAGCCAGAGCTACAATGGAATGGTTTAATTTAAAGCATATTCATGTGTTAGAATGGAAAAAGAAAAAAGCTGCGCTAGTGAAGGTGAAATTACGTTTTAATATTATCAAAACAATATCCAAATAAATGTGATGTGATCTGAGTCAAAACACTAATATAAAACTGGCATACAATTAGCATACATCAATTAGGTGATCAAAATACTCATAAAAATGATCACAAAATGAGCAAAAAAAAGTATATATAAACCATAAAAATATCAATCCATATATCAGTTGAAAAAAGTGTTGAAAAACTGTGACCGTCTTCAGAAGTGAATATATTGATATAATAAACCACCATTGAAGTACATATAAATTAACAAGTCTCCAAGTGCAAATTGCTTCTCAATATCCATGAAAAAGTGATGATAGAAAAGTGCTTCCACCTCTAAACACACTGCCGCTTACAAGAAATGCATGATCTCTTGTTACAGGAGATCAGCTGACGCATGTAATGTCAATCTCAGCTTAGATGCTCCACAGGATAGCGTTACCGGTATGAGTACCTCAGAATGATTCGGGATACGCGACATGAAAATAAAGAACTCGCATAGCATAAAATCCTTAAACAAATTTATTAAGAAAGCATAAAATTGCGCACTTACATGAGTAGGTTGCAAACAAGCATAAAATATCGAGCCGGTCGGCTCCTCGATCAAACAGCCCGTATCTTCCGGGTGTTGCGCGTGGCGTGGTGACGTCAGAACATCGCTTACCTTAACCACTTGACCACTGGGCACTTAAACCCCCTTAATAACCAGACCAATTTTCAGCTTTCGGTGCTCTCACATTTTGAATGACAATTACTCAGTCATACAACACTGTACCCATATGAAATTTTTGTCCTTTTTTTCACACAAATAGAGCTTTCTTTTGGTGGTATTTAATCACTGTTGGGTTTTTTATTTTTTGCGCTATAAGAGAAAAAAGACTGAAAATTTTGTAAAAAAATGATTTTTTTTTCGTTTCTGTTATAAAATTTTGCAAATTACTATTTTTTCTTCATAAATTTTGGCCAAAATTTATACTGCTACATATATTTGGTAAAAATAAGTACAAATTGGTGGATATTATTTGGTCTTTGTGAAAGTTATAGAGTCCACAAGCTATGGTGCCAATATCTGAAAATTGATCACACCTGAAGTACTGACGGCCTATCTCAATTCTTGAGACCCTAACATGCCAGAAAAGTACAAATACCCCCCAAATGACAGCCTTTTTGGAAAGAAGACATTCCAAGGTATTCAGAAAGAGGCATTGTGAGTTTTTTGAAGTTGTCATTTTTTCCCACAATTCTTTGCAAAATCAAGATTTTTTTTTTCTCTTTTTTTTTTTCACAAAATTGTCATATTAGCAGGTTATTTCTCACACACAGCATATGCATTCCACAAATTACACCCCAAAACACATTCTGCTATTACTCCCGAGTATGGCGATACCACATGTGTGAGACTTTTACACAGCGTGGCCACATACAGAGGCCCAACATGCAGGGAGCACCTTCAGGCGTTCTGGAGCACCCAGGCCAATTCTGACATTTCTCTCCTACATGTAAAAATCATCATTTGTTTGCTAGAAAATTACATAGAACCCCAAAACATTATATATGTTTTTTTAGCAAAGACCTTAGAGAATATAATGGTGGTTGTTGCAACTTTTTATCTCGCACGATATTTGCGCAGCGATTTTTTTAACGCGTTTTTTACGGAAAAAAAATGTTTTGTGCTTAAAAAAAAAAAAAACAGTAAAGTTAGCCCAATGTTTTTGCATAATGTGAAAGATGAAGTTACGCCGAGTAAATAGATACCTAACATGTCGCCCTTAAAAATTGCACACACTCGTGGAATGGCGCCAAACTTCGCTACTTAAAAAATCCCCATAGGCGACGCTTTAAATATTTTTACTGGTTACATGTTTTGAGTTACAGAGGAGGTCTAGGGCCAAAATGATTGCTCTCGCTCTAACGTTCGCAGAGATACCTCACATGTGTGGTTTGAAAACCGTTTTCATATGTGGGCGGGACTTACGTATGCGTTCGCTTCTGTATGCGAGCTCACGGGGACAGGGGCGCTTTAAAAAAAAAATATATATATTCTTCATTTTACTTTATTTATTTTAGTTTGACATGTTTTTCCGCCCTAAACATTTTTTTGATCACTTTTATACCTATTACAAGGAACGTAAACATCCCTTGTAATAGGAATATGGCATGACAGGTCCTCTTTACAGTGAGATATGGGGGGGGGGGTGTCAATAAGACCCCACATATCACCTCTAGGCTGGGAAGCCTGAAAAAAATACAAAAAAAAAAACAACAATCCTGGCTTTGATCGTAGCGGTGAGTCGGTAGAAGCACCGGAGGGCGGCGGGGGGGGGGGACGACATCCCCTCTCGCCTCCCGTAAGAATGATCAAGCGGCGGAACAGCCGCTATGATTGTTCTTATGGTGTAGGGAATCGCCGGCTGAAAAAGCTAATATCTGAATGATGCCTGTAGCTGCTCCCATCATTCAGATATCCCCGCACGAAGTCAAGGACGTCATATGACGGCCGGAGGGCGGGAAGTGGTTATTGCAGAGTATTGCCGGGCATTGCGGAGTATTGCCGGGCATTGCGGAGTATTGCCGGGCATTGCGGAGTATTGCCGGGCATTGCGGAGTATTGCCGGGCATTGCGGAGTATTGCGGAGTATTGCGGACTATGGCAGGGTATTGCGGTGTATGGCAGGGTATTGCGGTGTATGGCAGGGTATTGCGGTGTATGGCAGGGTATTGCACGGGTATTGCACAGGGTATTGTGGAGGGTATTGCACAGGGTATTGTGGAGGGTATTGCAGAGTATTGTGGAGGGTATTGCAGAGTATTGTGGAGGGTATTGCAAAGTATTGTGCAGGGTATTGCAGAGTATTGTGCAGGGTATTGCAGAGTATTGCGCAGGGTATTGCAGAGTATTTTGCAGGGTATTGCAGAGTATTTTGCAGGGTATTGCAGAGTATTTTGCAGGGTATTGCAGAGTATTGTGCAGGGTATTCAAGAGTATTGTGCAGGGTATTGCAGAGTATTGTGCAGGGTATTGCAGAGTATTGCACCAGGGTATTGCAGAGTATTGCACCAGGGTATTGCAGAGTATTGCACCAGGGTATTGCAGAGTATTTCGCAGGGTATTGCAGAGTATTTCGCAGGGTATTGCAGAGTATTTCGCAGGGTATTGCAGAGTATTTCGCAGAGTATTTCGCAGGGTATTGCAGAGTATTTCACAGGGTATTGCAGAGTATTGCACCAGGGTATTGCAGAGTATTGCACCAGGGTATTGTAGAGTATTGCACCAGGGTATTGCAGAGTATTGCACCAGGGTATTGCAGAGTATTGCACCAGGGTATTGCAGAGTATTGCACCAGGGTATTGCAGAGTATTGGCAGGGTGTATTGCAGAGTATTGGCAGGGTATTGCACAGGGATGGCTGAGCAGGGATGGATGGATGGCTGGATCTGTGACTGCAATTGTCACAGATCCAGCCCACAGTGCTGCTGCTGCCATCCGCTCCCTCCCCCTCCCCTCTCACACTGTACCGATCGGTACAGAGAGGGGAGGGAGGAACCGGCGTCATCAAATGACGCCGGTCTGTTTACAAGTGATTGCTCCGTCATTTGACGGAGCGATCACGTGGTAAACGGCCGCTATCAGCGGCGATTTACCGCGATTCGTGATCCGCCGGGTCCTCTGGACCCGGCGGTCACGGAGTTTCCCGTGTGCGCGCCCCAGGGGGCGCGCCCCAGGGGGCGCGCGGGAGCGCGATTCTGGGAGGACATTATATAACGTCCTCCCAGAGTTAAGCAACCACCTTGTCGACGTTATTTGTCGGCAGGTGGTTGTTAAGTGGTTAATGTGTTAGAATGACCCAGTCAAAGTGCAGACCTAAATCCAATTGAGAATCTGTGGCAAGACTTGAAAATTGCAGTTCACAGACACTCTCCATCCAATCTGACAGAGCTTGAGATATTTTGCAAAGAAGAATGGGCAAAAATGTCACTCTCTAGATTTGCAAAGCTGGTAGAGACATCCCCAAAAAGACTTGCAGCTGTAATTGCAGCGAATATAATACATTAGTACTACAAAGTACTGAATCAGGGGGCTTTTCACATATTTGTTTGTAAAAAAAAATTAAAACCATTTATAATTTTCCTTCCACTTCACAATTATGTTCCACTTTGTGTTGGTCTATCACATACAATCCCAATAAAATACATTTACGTTTTTGGTTGTAACATGAATAAATGTGAAAAATTTCAAGGGGTATGAATACTTTTTCAAGGCACTGTATGTGCCTGTGGTATCATGTACTTGTATTAAAAGTGTCTTGTTATCTTTGCATTGCTTCCTTTGTGTGAAATGATCCTGCCAGTCCCTCTGCTTTCCTATTAAAAACTGACCACACCAGGCATAAGTGCACATCCATCCCAGCATGGTCAGTTTTCTAGCTGTGCTGGGAGTTCAGTCTGCTCTCCTCCAATGATCACATGTCCCAGGCGATCGCCTACAGGGAGGGGCTGCCTAAGGCGAGAGGAGGAGTCGCCTAGGCGGTCCCTGGGCGGAAGGAGGACGTGGGACAGGAAGTCCCACTTCTAACGAAGCCCCCACTCTCCCCCGCAAAAAAATGACATGCCAAATGTGTCATGTCAGGGGGCGAGGAGTGGTTAAAGCGGAAGTTCCACTTTTGAGTGGAGCTCCGCTTTAAGGACTGGAATATTTCCTTTTGCCATTATATACATTTGGTACACATTTTTTTACACACTTTTTTTACATTTTTTTTTGCCTTTGTAGTGCACCACTAGGTGCGGCACACATCAGTTCAGGCCTGGAATGTTTTACCCCATTCATGACCAGGCCATTTTTTGTGATACGTCACTGCGTTATTTTAACTGACAATTGTGCGGTCGTGCGACGCTGTACCTAAATAAAATTGATGTCCTTTTTTCCCACAAATAGAGCTTTCTTTTGTTGGTATTTAATCACCTCTGCCGTTTTTATTTTTGGTGCTATAAACAAAAAAAGAACGACAATTTTGAAAAAATATATATTTTTTTACTTTCTGCTATAAAACACATCCAATAATTTAAAAAAAATTGAATTTCTTCATCAATTTAGGCCAATATGTATTCGGCTACATATTATTGGTAAAGAAAATCCCAATAAGCGTATATTGATTGGTTTGCGCAAAAGTTATAGCGTCTACAAACTATGGGATATTTTTATGGTATTTTTATTTATCCATGTTTTTTTACTAGTAATGGCGATGATCAGTGATTTTTTGCAGGACTGCGACAGTGCGGCTGACAAATTGGACACCTAACTGACACTTGAAACTTTTTTGGGTACCAGTGACATTATTACAATGATCAGTGCTAAAAATAGGTTTCCTGTACTAATGACACTGGCAGGGAAGGGGTTAACATCAGGGGCGCTCAAAGGGTTAAGTGTGTCCCTAGGGGGTGCTTGCTAACTGTATGGGGGATGGACTGACTGGGGGAACACAGAGATCTCTGTGTCCTCCCCTGTCAGAACGGCGATCTGCCTTGTTTACATAGGCAGATCACCGTTCTGCCTCTCTGGGGAAACGACCGCAGGGGGGATGGCGGACATCGCTCTTCAGATAAATTATCTCCCCCTCTGTCCAATGGGCGCATGCCCCCACAATATCTATTGCACGAAATTACATACAGGTACGTGATTTTGCACAATAGAGCCGCCCTGCCGCAATATATATGCGTTAGGCAGTCTTTAAGGCCCCTTTCACACTGGGGCGGGAGGTGCGGTGGCGGTAAAGCGCCGCAATTTTTGGCGGCGCTTTACCGTCGGAATTGCGGCGGTATTCGGCCGCTAGCGGTGCAGTTTTAACCCCCGCTAGTGGCCGTAAAAGGGTTAATACCGCCCGCAATGCGCCTCTGCAGAGGCGCATTGCTGGCAGTATAGCCGCAGTGTCCCATTGCTTTCAATGGGCAGGAGCGGTGGAGGAGCGGTAAACATACCACTCCTTCACCGCTCCAAAGATGCTGCTAACAGGACTTTTGGAGCGGTCCTGCTAGCGCACCGCTCCAGTGTGAAAGCCTTCGGGGCTTTCACACTGGAGAAACAGCAGCCGCTGTTTCAGGTCGGTTTGCAGGCGCTATTTTTAGCGCAATAGCGCCTGCAAACCGCCCCAGTGTGAAAGCGGTCTAAGTAGTTAAATTGCACAGCGGTTAAAGTTCACCTTTTCAGGCAGAATTTCAGTTTTCATAATAAATAGAAGCATTATCCAATGCTATTTTTGGCCCAGCCATCCCAATGTGCTGTTCTCTCATTTGTCTTATCCACATGTAGCGGGGTCCCCTTTAAGACTCCCAGGACTACCTTACTCAGAACCCCTTTCGGCAATGTTTCCACCCCAGAGACTCATGGGAGGGGTTATATAAGGAGGAGGCGAGGTGGAGCTAGGCCTCTTTGGGACACGAGACTTCAGTGGAGAGATCTTCCTGTGTGGATCCACTGTGGTGCAAGGCCTGAAGCCTGGGGCCTTGCGCTGCTACCCAAAAGAGCCTTCCACCCCATCTCGAGCCTGGGTGGCATCTGACTCGGTTTCTTCAACCGCTGCTGAGCCGGAGACCCGGCCGCTGCAGACGCTGTGTGTGGAGACACAGCAGGTGGAAGTTCCCGGACTGGGATCACGTCCGGAGGGGTGAGTGAGCACATGCTCAATCCACAAATACTGTATACCATTGTTAGGCCTACAGACTGCCGTGGCCCACCAGTTCCTATTTCAGTTTCCCCCCTCCCTGGAGATCCATAGCAGAAATTAGTCAAACGGATCTCTAGTGGAGTGTACTGTGTTGGCATTTTTACCCCCCTTGGATTACAAATGTGTTCCTGAAGTGTGCACCACCGTTTAAAGACTTGCATGCAAGGAATTTTACCCCCCCTAGAGACTGAGTTATATGGTCAGGCCTGGCCATCTAGATAGTTTATTTAGTTGCTGTGCCATAGGGTGCATAGTGAGGTACTGTTACACGTGGCGCGTGTGCGCCATATCTTACTAGTTATAGTGTGACTATTGCTGCAGGGCTCTGCAGATAGATTCATGTGATCTGTTACAACTGTTGATTTTATTGCCAGTAGAAAGTAAATTCGTTATTCTTCTATCACTGCATTGGTGTCTGAATTTAACCATAGAGCATAAGATATATATATATTACCCTAGACTAACTGTGCCAGAAGGGGGTCGAGTAAATTGCCGGGGGTTGGCGGAGCTGTCTTCAGGGCCCAAACTAAATCTGCGGCCCTCTTAACTGAAGGTATCGCTACACGTGGGGGTTCTCGTCCGGGATCCTGATACAGCAGGTGAACGCCAGAAGTGCTGGCATGGACCCCATGGACCCACAAGCAGTAGACTACTGGTGCAAAGCCTCTAGGGCAGAGCCAAACCGCTCGATAGTCATCAGCTTTCCTGGGGAGGAATGGTCGACTGACTGAAACGGTAGAGGAGTTAATGAAGTCAGTGTCCCCAGATCACACACCGTGGGTGACGGAGATAAATTCAGACCCAGACATCTCATATCAGTATGCACTAGTGGAGTACTGGGACGGGATGCCAGAGGCTTGCAAGCGCAAGTGTGTGCGGACGCCAGAAAACAGAACCTATAGGTTGGCACACGCAGTAACTGTAGAGAAGGAGCCATCACCAACGGGATCACCGCAGGCTGCGGCCCGTACCTCACCAGAAAGAGGAGACAGGGTGACGCCCCCGGTGGCACCTGCACCTGCCACTGTTATATCACCAGAACTGATAAATGCGATAGGGGATCTGCTAACCAAATGTCAGAAGACAAGCACGTTGCATGTAGAGACTAGCTACCGGAGACTAAAGACATTCTCAGGGAAGCTCCCTGTCCCTGCAGGGGAAGAAGATTTTGATACCTGGGTGGAGCAGGCATTACAAGCAGTAGAGGCATAGGAGGTGCCTGAAGCGCAGAAGAGGCAACGAGTGATAGAAAGCCTCAAAGGCGCAGCAGCAGAAGCAGTGAAAAGTTTTCGGTTTGGGAATGCAGACTGCACGGCTCAAGACTGTCTAGCCATGCTACAGGAAGAGTTTGGTCAATTTGAAAAGGTGACAGAGATGGTCTACCAATTTGAACATACTTTCCAACAGCAGAAGGAGAAACTTTCAGAGTATGTTAGGAGACTGAACAGGTTGCTGTGCAAGATTGCGTTAAAGAAGGGAATGAAGCCCCAAGATACAGATGCGGCAAGAATGAAGCAAGTCTTAAAGGGAGCGTTGCGCTCGGATCCAGTCTGGCTGCACCTGAAAACCTCGGGAGGAGGAACGTCACTGACTTACTCTGATTTGATAAAAATCATCAGAGATGAGGAGGCACTACAACAGGACCAGCAAATGATTAAGACAAATGTTGCCCCCGCACAGGTGTTAGTCAACCCAGTAATGACCCCTGAAAGAGACTCAGAGGTAGACACTTTAAAATCACAAATGTCCAAGGTGTTAGAGATGTTGACCTCTCTGATAGCAAAAGACCCAGAGGGCCCCAGGAGAGAAGTACCAAGGAAGGAACTATTCCCAATTGCCTCAGCACCCGCATCTTTACACGAATGGGGAGTGTGACAGCAGGAAGGTAAAGTCACCTGGTTGCATCCAGGGGGGTAGATATATTTCGCCCAGATTCAGGCTTTACGCCGACTTATACAACTAGGTGGAGAGTTGTATAAGCCCAGCTGAGGCTAGTGGGCTCATGGATGACTCATACCTCTAGGGAGAGTGTGGGGCGTCGTGCAGACAGGGAGTTGATGAGACCAGCTGAAGCTTGTCAGCTCATTTAGGCCTCTATAAGAACTCCCAGATTCATTAGGTGTTTGCTCATGCCTGGAACCAGACCTGTGTGGACTGTCTAGGGAGAGTGAACCCCTGTGCGGTGAGACAAAGCCTGTGTGGCTATTTGCTTGGACATTTAAAACCAGGGACTTAGGGACTAGGACAGCACTAGGCTGATCCCAGTTGTTAGTTAGGAAACCTGTATGTTTAGTCAGAGGTCAAGTTGACCAGGATTTATTTTATTTATGTTTTTTTTGCTTTGCTGTGTTTTGTCACTGTAAATAGAAAATAAACCGCACCTTTTTGATTTTGAAAACCACAACCTCCGTTTGCTGGGCCTGTTTTTGTCTGGGGAGCCCATCCCGGGGGTCACACACACCCGCTGCTGAGCTAACCCCCTCACAGTTGGTGGAGAACCAGTGGCTATAGAAGAAGCTAGATGGAGGGACTTGGACTTTTTAGGCACCATACACAAATTATATAAAAAAATAATTTTATTGTATAATAAACTAACATATCAATATTTCTGTATAAAAAAAGTTCACAAGTTCTAAAAGAGACGATACAACAATACCGATATAGTACAACACCATAGCTCTAATGCAGATCATATAGGGCCAGTATTCATCCATAGGCCAGTTAGATGCATTCCCAAAAGTTGAGGTATGGTTGAAACGGCATAAGTCGTAGGAAAAGATGTAATAATTTCACTCTCGCTCGACAAGTTCCGCGTCCAATGACGCTTCTTCAGGAGCGTGTCATGTGAACTAAACAGGAAATATATTTAAACATATAACATATATCATGAGTTTGTAATTTGTCATCATGCATTCAATAATGCTATAATACATTTAGAAACCCTTATAGAAAAAGGGAAGATATGTTTACACTTTTGTAAAGGAACTCGGAGAAGACCTAAATTATATATACTGACCTTGGAGACAGGGAAAAAGGTATAGAACGAACCCGACGGTCACTGTGGAGGCGTGCACCTATTATTCAATTGATAACATTGGATTAGTGAAAAATGCTTACTGTTAAGAACATCTGGTTGCTAGAAACCAGGATGTCTAGTGTTGTATAAATAATTTGGCTTCATATGAAAAAGATAATTTCCAAATTCCTATCGAGCAGAAATAGAATCCCTTAGAGATGGCAGGAGAGGAGGGGGAAAAAACAAAAAACGAAACGGAAACCCCATAAAGTAATATGTTGGAAGTATGCTGGAAAATAGTTGTAGAAAAACTCTCCAATAGTCTGGGAATCAAACAAATGGATCCCAGAGTGTATATGCAGGTAGAGTGCATAGTGACCACAGCCATATTTATATAAAGGAGAAAGTAGAAACAGAGGTAAATAAGACAATAGTTCTAATTGATTGATGTCCATAACCTTAGCTTATTGCTAAGGGGTATAGCTTACCCGCTGATGCAGTTTAAGATCTAGGGAATTAATCAGCTATATTATAGAGGATTCGCCAGGGGATCAAGTCGAAGTTGCCCATGTGTAGAAAGACAGTGAAGGCAAAAAGCGTCAAGTACATCCACTTGTTGCCAATATCCTCACGACAGTCAGGATACAATATAACAGTTAATCTAGACAATGGGTCTAGAATGAAAGAAGAATCACAATTGGTAATTACTTCATATGATCCAATAGTTTGACTAATTGAGGGTAACACTCACAAGAATAGTATTACCTGGCAATAGATTCCCATCTGGTAAATTTGTAGCCAGGACGCCGTCATGGGCGTCCTTAACAAGAACAGCTGAATTAAATAATATAATAATTGCTATTAGGACATCTAATTAGTCAAAACAGGTAATGTCTATAATTATATTGGATGAACATGACTATAAAAAACATATATGCTCCAACTTACTTTAAAACATAGATAATTCCCTTAGAAACGACAGGAGGAAGGCCCCCAGGGGAGTATATAAATTGTATCACAGTAGAGAAGAGGGAAGGATCGAATCTCCAAGGCTCTATACAGAAATGGTGAACCCTAAGATATGTATATAGAAAATATATATATAAAAATATATATATATATAATAGCCAAAACATTAATATAAGTCATAGTGTTAAAATAAGTAATACTGGTGCTAAAGTGCCTCAGTCATTTATCTTAATACAGAGGGGTAAAAAACTTACCCACTACTAAACTTTGAATGTAAATAGATGGTCAACTGAATCATGCAGGATTCACCAGACAGCAAAGCACGCTGTTTGTGTAGCAGAGTGGAAACAATGACCCACAGGTGCATCCACTTGTTCACATCAACTCTGGGGTGTTACGATATATTTCCAGTGAGCTAAGCCTGGATAATAGAAACCACAAGTAGAATTTACTAAATGCGGTTCAAGAGGGTCAACTAATTAAATTGGACTCAGAGGATATGTGTCCATACCTGGCATACTGTTCCCATTTGATCGCCTCCCAGCAGCAGCGCCGTATCAGAGATGTCAGCTCGATATAAAACACGCTATAATAGCGTGATTTTAAAGGTGCGCGCCTCTTCCGTAGTCTCCGCCTGAGCCAATGGGAAGGCTCGGCGTGACGTCATTCGGAACGGCCAGAGGATCAGCGTAGCCGCGTGCAACACTAAGGCACGCCCACGTATCGGAAAGAATATCCGTCATTGGACGCGGAACTTGTCGAGCGAGAGTGAAATTATTACATCTTTTCCTACGACTTATGCCGTTTCAACCATACCTCAACTCTTGGGAATGCATCTAACTGGCCTATGGATGAATACTGGCCCTATATGATCTGCATTAGAGCTATGGTGTTGTACTATATCGGTATTGTTGTATCGTCTCTTTTAGAACTTGTGAACTTTTTTTATACAGAAATATTGATATGTTAGTTTATTATACAATAAAAATATTTTTTTATATAATTTGTGTATGGTGCCTAAAAAGTCCAAGTCCCTCCATCTAGCTTCTTCTATATTCAAATGTTAGGACGTGGCACGCCAGGTACTTTTTGTTGATATCCACAGTTACCACTCTGTGGCTGATACAACATATTCTCTCTCTCCGAAACAGATTAGGGTGGAAGCACCCGGGCAATCAGTCATTATTGACTGAAAGTGGTAGTACTATTTTCTAAAAATAAATTGGTTTAATATCAATAGTTATTCAATATATTTTATAAAAAAATTTTTTGAAACCATATAAAAAATTATTTGAGGGTTTCCCTCGTTATATATGGTAAATTTATTTACATGAATGCCAATTTTGGTTCTATTAACTGGTGACATGGACTTTTTGGGCACTGCTTGGTCTGGATATATGTCAGATATCCAGACAAACTGTAATGCTGAGACTGAACAAGAGATCGGCATTAATCAATTTATGGCCAAACTCAAACGACTTCTTAAAAAGAAATCTAACTTACATTGGCACATTGAATTCTTAGGCAAATACGTTCATGAAAATATTAGCCCTCTGGGACTAAGGGTACAAGTCTATCCTTCTTTCCAGAATGCTACCCCAGAATTCAAACTGGCATGGGAAAACATATTGACCACTTGTAGCACAAATCTAATGCGGCTACTTATTGCCCAATACCAATCTGAACTGTTGTTATTAGATCAAGAAATTACATTATTGCAATCTAGTAATGAAAATATCAAAAAACATTCCCAATATGCCAAGCGGGGTCAAGATATAAAAGATTATGTCACTCGAATCACCAGAGACATAATCTATAAAAAACAAAATAAACTATCCAAAGATAGGACAGCATTTAGTGAGGGCTTTGCCTATAGATGGCAAATATCTACTCAGAACAAAGGATCTAGATCAAATTTTCGTGAGGATATTGGCAACAAGTGGATGTACTTGACGCTTTTTGCCTTCACTGTCTTTCTACACATGGGCAACTTCGACTTGATCCCCTGGCGAATCCTCTATAATATAGCTGATTAATTCCCTAGACCTTAAACTGCATCAGCGGGTAAGCTATACCCCTTAGCAATAAGCTAAGGTTATGGACATCAATCAATTAGAACTATTGTCTTATTTACCTCTGTTTCTACTTTCTCCTTTATATAAATATGGCTGTGGTCACTATGCACTCTACCTGCATATACACTCTGGGATCCATTTGTTTGATTCCCAGACTATTGGAGAGTTTTTCTACAACTATTTTCCAGCATACTTCCAACATATTACTTTATGGGGTTTCCGTTTCGTTTTTTGTTTTTTCCCCCTCCTCTCCTGCCATCTCTAAGGGATTCTATTTCTGCTCGATAGGAATTTGGAAATTATCTTTTTCATATGAAGCCAAATTATTTATACAACACTAGACATCCTGGTTTCTAGCAACCAGATGTTCTTAACAGTAAGCATTTTTCACTAATCCAATGTTATCAATTGAATAATAGGTGCACGCCTCCACAGTGACCGTCGGGTTCGTTCTATACCTTTTTCCCTGTCTCCAAGGTCAGTATATATAATTTAGGTCTTCTCCGAGTTCCTTTACAAAAGTGTAAACATATCTTCCCTTTTTCTATAAGGGTTTCTAAATGTATTATAGCATTATTGAATGCATGATGACAAATTACAAACTCATGATATATGTTATATGTTTAAATATATTTCCTGTTTAGTTCACATGACACGCTCCTGAAGAAGCGTCATTGGACGCGGAACTTGTCGAGCGAGAGTGAAATTATTACATCTTTTCCTACGACTTATGCCGTTTCAACCATACCTCAACTTTTGGGAATGCATCTAACTGGCCTATGGATGAATACTGGCCCTATATGATCTGCATTAGAGCTATGGTGTTATAATTTGTGTATGGTGCCTAAAAAGTCCAAGTCCCTCCATCTAGCTTCTTCTATATTCAAATGTTAGGACGTGGCACGCCAGGTACTTTTTGTTGATATCCACAGTTACCACTCTGTGGCTGATACAACATATTCTCTCTCTCCGGAGAACCAGTGGCAGTTTTTTTTTAAGCCAGCATGGAGGAGATACTGAAACAGCTGGCTCTAGCAAATGCCAATCAACAGCAGACAAATGCAGGTTTGCAAAGGAGCCTTGCAGCCCAGCAGCAAGCTCATCAACAGAGCCTTGCAGCCCAGCAGCAAGCTCACCAACAGAGTCTGGAAGCTCAGCAACAAGCCCAGCAGCAATCTGAGGCCCGCTTCATAGGCCTGTTACAGAAGCAAGAGCAGAGACTACAACAAATGGAAGCAGTAATGCAGCAACGTCCGCAGACCAGTGAGGAAAGCCGTCCCACTAATACCGCGTCCTTTGGGGTGAGTCGCTTATTGACAAAAATGACTGGAGAGGATGATCCAGAGGTATTTTTGACCACATTTGAAAGGACCGCTGAAAGAGAAAAGTGGCCTGAGGGGCAGTGGGCTGGACTGGTGGCTCCTCTGTTAACTGGTGAATCGCAGAAAGCTTACTATGACCTAGAGCCTAACCAAGCAAAAGACTATGTGATGCTAAAAGCTGAAATTTTGGCAAGGCTGGGTGTCACCCAGGCTGTCCGGGCTCAGCGTGTGCATAACTGGACTTTCCAGCTTGGAAAACCCCCCAGGTCTCAAATGTATGATCTCATTCACCTGAGCAGAAAGTGGCTACAGCCAGAGACTTTGTCCGCACCAAAGATTGTGGAACGTGTTGTAATGGATCGGTTTTTGAGAGCTCTTCCTACTGCCATCCAAAAGTGGGTAAGCCATGGAGACCCAGAGACGGCCGATGGTCTTGTGGATCGTGTGGAGAAATACTTGGCTACAGAGAACCTGACGGCCTCTTCCAGAGACACTCGGACTTTCCAGCCTAAGACCAGACCATCCCCAGGGGCGGATAAGAGGATTCCAAGGGGTGAGGGTGGAGAGAGTGAGAGGGTGGGAGCTCTGCCCAGGGTTTGGCGAGAACAGCCTGGGAAATCAGCGGCTCAAGAGGCGGCAAGAAGGATCGTTTGCTACCGCTGCCGGCAAGCGGGACATATTGCAGCCAATTGCCCGGTTGTGGAGGAACCCATGCAGTGTGACTTTCTGACGGGCAGACGTCAGTCGCTGTGTGCGACAGTCGCATGCACTGCCATTCGAGGAACTGAGAAACATTTATGCAAAATGTGTGTTAATGGTAGAATGTTGTGGTATTGCTGGATTCAGGTAGCCTTGTGACCCTGAAAAAGGCTGAGTTAGTTAAAACAGAGGTCTTTGGGAATAGCAAGGTAGCTGTTATTTGTGTGCATGGGGACACCCGAGAGTATCCAGTGACTACAGTGTGTTTCGAGACCCCCAAAGGTACCCTCTCTCATCCAGTGGGCTTAGTATCTCAGTTACCGCATGACGCCATTGTGGGAAGGGATTTTCCGAAGTTCTGGGAACTGTGGGATGATCCTGAGCCCCCCACTGGTGCCCCTATGTACCAGGAATGTGATAGCCAGAACTCCCCTGAGAGTGGTGAGGACTCTTCGGAATTTCCCTTATCAGTATTGGCAGGGGAGACTCAAGAAACTGGAGAGGAGCCCACCTCCTCAGACGAAAACCTACCGTCTGTGGAGTTTTCTGATCTTGAGGTTCACAGGGAAAACTTTGCCACAGAACAGTTGAAAGACCCCGCCCTAATAAAGGCACGGGAAAACGTAGTGAAAATAGATGGCGAGTTAGTGAACCCAGATAATACCTGCACTTACCCATACTTCAGCGTAGAGAAGGACCTACTGTATCGGGTGGCAAAAAGGGCAGAAGAAACCGTTGAGCAGCTTGTGGTGCCCAAACCTTACAGGAAGTTGGTGTTGGAGTTGGCCCATGGGCACATTCTTGGAGGTCATCTGGGGACAGAGAAAACCAGAGAGAGGGTATTACAGAGATTCTATTGGCCGGGGGTGATGAAGGACATAGAAAATTATTGTTCCTCCTGCCCTGTGTGTCAGAGGTCGGCCCCGATGCCACATTTCCGTAGCCCGCTGGTCCCTCTACCCATCATTGAGGTCCCGTTTGAGAGGATCGCCATGGATTTGGTAGGGCCTATAATCAAGTCCGCTAGGGGGCACCAGTACATATTAGTTATAATGGACTATGCCACCCGTTATCCAGAAGCGATCCCTCTCCGAAATACCTCGGCCAAAACCATAGCCAAAGAGCTATCTCTTGTGTTTAGCCGGGTGGGTATTTGTAAAGAACTGCTTACGGACCAAGGTACACCCTTTATGTCCCGGGTTATGAAGGAGCTGTGTAAATTGTTCAAAGTGACGCAATTATGTACATCTGTGTATCACCCCCAAACCGATGGGCTGGTTGAAAGATTCAACAAAACCCTAAAACAAATGTTGAAGAAAGTGGTGGATAGAGATGGAAAGGATTGGGACTGTCTACTTCCTTATCTGATGTTTGCTATTAGGGAGGTGCCCCAATCCTCTACGGGATTCTCCCCCTTTGAGTTACTGTATGGGAGACACCCAAGAGGGCTGTTGGATATTGCCAAGGAAACTTGGGAAAGTGAGAGTTCTCCCCACAGGAGTGTGATTGAGCATGTCGCCCTGATGCAAGACCGAATTGCACAGGTAATGCCCATCGTGAAGGAACATTTGGCCCAAGCGCAGTTAGCACAGCAGAGAGTGTACAACCATGGAGCCAAGACCCGTACCTTTTCCCCGAGGGATAGGATACTGGTACTTGTCCCTACGGTTGAAAGTAAATTCCTTGCCAAATGGCAAGGCCCCTATGAGATAATGGAAAAAGTGAGCGAAGTGAATTACAAGGTCAGATAACCAGGAAGGCGAAAGCCCGAACAGATCTATCACGTTAATCTGTTGAAAGCCTGGAGGGATAGAGAGTCCCTAGTTGCAGACACTTGGTCACCAGCTCAAACTGGTTGCGTGATTCCTGAGGTTGGAATAGCAGCCACCTTGTCACAACCCCAACAACAGGAGGTTAAGGAGTTTGTGCTTCGCAACAAGGAGGTATTCTCTGAGCTGCCGGGACAAACATCTGGGGTAGAGCATGACATCATTACCCCGCCCGGTGAAAGGGTGAAGTTAAAACCCTATCGGATCCCAGAGGCCCGACGGGAGGCAATACGGGAGGAAGTACAGAAAATGCTGAACTTAGGGGTGATAGAGGAGTCCCAAAGTGATTGGTCTAGTCCCATTGTGTTGGTGCCTAAACCGGATGGGAGCTGGCGATTTTGTAACGATTTTCGTCAGTTGAACAAAGTTACAAAATTTGACACCTACCCCATGCCACGTATAGATGAGTTGATCGACCGGCTGGGAACAGCCCGATACATGACGACTCTTGACCTCACAAAAGGGTATTGGCAAATCCCCCTGGCCAAGTCGGCCAAAGAGAAGACCGCATTTGTAACCCCAGACGGGGCGTTCCAATATAAAAGAATGCCGTTCGGGTTAAAGAATGCGCCGGCCACATTCCAGCGGAAAATGGACCAGATGCTGAGGCCCCATCGGAAGTATGCTGCGGCTTACCTGGATGACGTAATTGTCCATAGCACAGATTGGGCCTCACATCTGCCAAAAGTGCAAGCAGTCCTGGACTCTGTTCGGGAAGCGGGGTTTACGGCTAACCCCAAGAAGTGTACCATTGGGCAGGAGGAGGCCAAATATCTTGGGTACACCATTGGGAGGGGAGTAATAAAACCCCAACTCAACAAAGTCGAGGCCATCCAGAGTTGGCCACGTCCCAACAGCAAGAAGCAGGTACGAGCCTTTCTGGGAATCGCTGGGTATTATCGGCGATTCATTCCCCACTTTGCTTCTAAGGCTGTGCCCCTAACCAACCTGACGAAGGGGAAAGGGTCGGTCATGATTAAATGGACCCCCGAGGCTGAGGCAGCATTCCAATTCTTGAAACAAGCCTTATGTAGCCAGCCAGTGTTGTACTCACCCGACTTCTCTAAAGACTTTGTCGTACAAAGTGATGCGTCAGATGTGGGGTTAGGAGCAGTATTGTCCCAGGTCTGGAACGGGAAAGAGCACCCAGTCATTTACCTCAGCAGGAAGTTGAAGTCCCATGAGGTAAATTACGCCACCGTTGAAAAGGAGTGCTTAGCGGTGAAGTGGGCTCTAGATTCCCTTCGGTACTACCTGCTAGGTAGGCACTTTGACATGGTTACGGATCACGCTCCGTTAAAGTGGATGGCTCAAAACAAGGAAACAAATAGAAGAGTGAATAGGTGGTTCCTGGCCCTCCGGGAATTCAACTTCACAGTAAAGCATCGCCCTGGCATTCAAATGGGGAATGTGGATGCTTTGTCTCGAGTACATGAATGCCTGATTGCTGGTGTTCCAACCCCGAGGTTAAAACAAGAGGGGGGGGTATGTGACAGCAGGAAGGTAAAGTCACCTGGTTGCATCCAGGGGGGTAGATATATTTCGCCCAGATTCAGGCTTTACGCCGACTTATACAACTAGGTGGAGAGTTGTATAAGCCCAGCTGAGGCTAGTGGGCTCATGGATGACTCATACCTCTAGGGAGAGTGTGGGGCGTCGTGCAGACAGGGAGTTGATGAGACCAGCTGAAGCTTGTCAGCTCATTTAGGCCTCTATAAGAACTCCCAGATTCATTAGGTGTTTGCTCATGCCTGGAACCAGACCTGTGTGGACTGTCTAGGGAGAGTGAACCCCTGTGCGGTGAGACAAAGCCTGTGTGGCTATTTGCTTGGACATTTAAAACCAGGGACTTAGGGACTAGGACAGCACTAGGCTGATCCCAGTTGTTAGTTAGGAAACCTGTATGTTTAGTCAGAGGTCAAGTTGACCAGGATTTATTTTATTTATGTTTTTTTTGCTTTGCTGTGTTTTGTCACTGTAAATAGAAAATAAACCGCACCTTTTTGATTTTGAAAACCACAACCTCCGTTTGCTGGGCCTGTTTTTGTCTGGGGAGCCCATCCCGGGGGTCACACACACCCGCTGCCGAGCTAACCCCCTCACAGGAGATATAGTCTGCTTTAACTGTGGAGGAATTGGTCATATTGCAGCTACATGTTCCATTACCAAGAAGAAGAAAACAGATAACCGCAAGCCGGCGGGAAACTCCATAGGGCCCCGGTGAAGGAGTCAACCGGGTGCCCATCATCTTCAGTGAGCTCCAAGCTGAATGCGAAGCAGAAGAAAAGAGGAGACAAAACCCCTCAGAAGAAACACAACATTCTTCAACAGAGATACACCCCAGAGAAAGGGGGCAAGACCCCGCAGAAGGGGCACAGCATTCCCCAGAGGGGATGCACACCTAAGAAAAACAATAATATCCCTCAGCGGGTCTGTACACCCATTGAAAGGAGGAAAATCAATGCATACCAGGCTCAAGAAAGACGGAAGGCCAAAGGGAGTTGGACGAGAGAGAGTCCGAAGGGAAAGGACCAGAAGAAGGCGACCCCTGCCAGGCCATATCCGGAGAAGCTGGTAGGCCCATCTCCTATAGTGCCCATTCAAGTGGAGGGAGTCTACACCAGAGCCATCTTGGATACTGGGGCACAAGTGACCCTATTATACCGGGATTTCTACGATAAGCATTTGAGTCACCTGCCCATCCAGAAGATAGAGGAACTGGAAATATGGGTATTGGAACCCAGAGCTTCCCCTACGATGGCTATCTGCCCGTCAAGATGACCTTTGACCCATCTGTGGCTGGGAAGGCCGAAGTGTTTGACACCCTGGCAGTTGTGTGCCCTCGGCCGCCAGGAGCCAACAAGAGTTCCCTTATAATAGGGATGAACACGGACCTGGTCCGAAGACTCCTAACCCCTCTAGTGAAAGAGAAGGGACCAGCGGCCACAAGATCCACCCCATGCTGAAGACGGCCTACCAACAACTGGTCCTAGAGCAGAAAACCCCTGGGGAGGGGATAGGGAAGGTGTGGAGACTTGGAAGAGAAGGGGTAGTGTTGCAGCCCGGCAAAGTAACCTGTCTCAGAGCCACTGTGAAGCTTACTTGGGAGCAACCTGGACCCTTTGTCATGCTGGAGTCCGACCCAAGGGAAGAGTCCTCCGGTCTGGAAGTGATACCAGAAGTGATTCTGCTGAAGGCCCTGAAGAAGGCCCATTGTAGAGTTCCGGTGAGTGTTAGGAATACTACAGGTGGCCCCATGGAAATCCCAGCCAGGATGCTGCTGGGCCAGGTGAGCCCTGCTGCCCCGGTTACCCTGTCAGAGGTCAAGGGGACGGGTGAAGGAGGAGATTTTTGGGAGAAGCTGTCCATGGAAAACCCGAATCTGCTCAGGGCTTGGAAAGAGAGAGCCAAGGCCCAGTTGACCAGATGGGAGAAGATCTTCTCCAAAGATGAGTTCGATGTGGGGTGTGCAAGGAGTGCCACCCATCGAATCCACCTCCAAGAAGACAAGCCCTTCAGAGAGAGCGGGTCCCACTAGCAGATCTGGAGGATCTAAGGGAACAACTCGCAGAACTCAAGAGGACTGGTGTGATCCGGGAGTCTAGAAGCCCCTATGCCTCCCCGATAGTGGTGGTCAGGAAGAAGAATGGGTCGTTGAGGCTCTGTATAGACTACAGGACTCTCAACAGGAGAACCATCCCCGACCAGTACACCACTCCGAGGATAGAGGATGCTTTACAGAGTTTGTCTGGAGCCAAGTGGTTCAGCGTTATGGATCTCAAGAGTGGATACTACCAGATCCCTATGCATCCAGAAGACAAGGAGAAGACAGCCTTCATAACCCCAGTGGGGTTCTTCGAGTTTGATCGAATGCCTCAGGGACTGTCTGGAGCTCCTGCTACCTTCCAACGTCTCATGGAGAAGACTGTAGGAGACATGAACCTTATTGAAGTCCTTGTATACCTGGACGATGTCATTGTCTTTGGGAGAACCTTGGAAGAACACGAAGAGAGGCTGGAAAAAGTGTTGAGAAGACTCAGTGAGGAGGGACTCAAGCTTTTGCCTGAGAAGTGTCGGTTCTACCAGTCTTCTGTGAACTATCTGGGGCACATAGTGTTTGAAGAAGGGGTGGCCACAGACCCTGAGAAATTGGAGGCAGTTACCTCATGGCCACGACCCACCACAGTAACAGAACTCAGAACCTTCTTAGGGTTCTGCTCCTATTACAGGAGGTTTGTGGAAGGATTCGCCCGAATTGCTAGACCATTGAATGAACTACTCAAGACCGAGGGGGAAGAGGACAACTCAGGGCCCAGGAAGCCGGGAGAGTCAGTCAGAGATCAGTGGAACTAGAAGTGTGAAGAGGCCTTCCAGGCATTGAAGAAAAGCCTTACCACTGCCCCAGTCTTGGCCTACGCAGACCCAACCAAACCCTATGAACTACACGTAGATGCTAGTCATGATGGTCTGGGAGGAGTACTTTACCAAGAACATGAAGGACAACTGCGGCCTGTTGCCTACGTGAGCAGGAGCCTGACCCCCTCTGAGAAAAACTACCCCACTCACAAGCTGGAGTTCCTGGCCCTTAAGTGGGCGGTAGTAGACAAGCTCAAAGACTACCTGTATGGGGCGGAGTTCACTGTGAAGACCGACAACAACCCCCTTACCTACCTTTTCACCACAGCAAAGCTGGACACCACTGGACATAGGTGGCTAGCCGCACTGTCTGGATTCAATTTCAGCCTAAAGTACAGGCTAGGGGCTGGAAATCGAGATGCAGACGCTCTGTCCAGAAGATCTCATGCCCCCACCAGTGACAAAGAAGACTGGACTCAAGTGGCACCTGACGGGGTGCGGGCCCTTTGTCAAGGGGCTGAATTACAAGCCAGAGGAGGCTCAAGGGCGGAAGAGATAGGAGTTACCATGGTAGGGGTCCCCAAACAATACTGTGGAGTAACCCAACTGGAGGAAGACAATCTGCCAAAACTGTCCAAGAAGGAACTGAGATGCGACCAATTAGAAGACCCCATGGGGAAATTGGTTCTGGAAGCCCTGGAGAATCAGGATCCAAATAGACTCCTGCGCCACTCCTCAAAGGAAGCTCGCCTGTTAAGGAAAGAGTGGGACAGGTTACAGGTGCATCAGGGAGTGGTCTACCGAAGGGGCCCCTCTGATGACCTGGAAGATAAATGGCAATTGTTCCTCCCGGAAAAACATCGAGAAACTGTTCTGATTGCCCTACATGACAATCACGGCCACCTAGGGGCGGAAAGGACCTTTCAACTCGTCAGAAGTCGGTTCTATTGGCCCTGCATGAGGGCAGAAGTAGAAGAGTACTGCCATTCATGTGCATGCTGCATCCAGAGGAAGACTTTACCCCATCAAGCTGCCCCAATGGGCCATCTACAAAGTCAAGGCCCAATGGATCTGGTATGCATTGATTTTCTCTGCCTCGAACCCGACCTGAGTGGACTAGGAAATGTTCTGGTGATAACCGATCATTTCACCCGGTATGCCCAAGCTTTCCCAACCAAAGACCAGAAGGCTTCCACAGTAGCCAAGGTACTCATGAAGAAGTATTTTGTCCATTATGGGCTGCCACAGTGACTCCATTCAGATCAAGGAAGGGACTTTGAGAGTCGGCTGATCCGGAAACTCCTGGATTCGTTAGGAATCAAGAAAACCCGAACCACACCTTACCACCCACAGGGAGATGCTCAGCCGGGGAGGTTTAACCGAACACTGCTCAACATGTTGGGAACTCTGGATAGTGAGAAGAAACAACATTGGAGCAAACACATAGCAGCTATAGTACACGCTTACAACTGCACCACCAGTGATGCTACAGGCTACTCCCCATATCGACTCATGTTTGGGAGAGAAGCAAGGTTACCTGTGGACCTGGCCTTTGGCACCTCTTTAGACCATTCCTCAGCCACCTCCCACAAAGGATATGTGGACAGGCTCAGACACAGCCTGAAAGTAGCCTATGAACAAGCTCAAGCGGCCTCAGATCAAAGGGGAGCTCGAAACAAAAGAAACTTCGACTTGAAAGTCCGGGTGCAAGACCTGCAGCCCGGGGACCGAGTACTGCTACGCAATCTGGGAGTCCCTGGAAAACACAAACTTGCAGACAGATGGAGATCTGAACCCTATGTCATCTGTAGGAAGCTGCCGGGCCTACCTGTCTACAAGTTGAAGCCAGAAGGGAAGGTAGGACCACTGAAGACGTGGCATCGAAACCACCTGCTCCCACTTGCTGAAGCAGTCAGGATACCTCCAGTGAGGGACTCCCCTGAACCAGTCTCTATTCTGGATACCCCCAGGCCAAACACTCCGTCCCAGACCTCTTGGGCTGAAGATGGAGAGGCCTCTGAACTTAGTGGAGATGAAGGAAGGGAACTTGACTGGCTGTGGCCTTCCCCAACTCCAGGAACTTCTGCTATAGATCTTCCAACCACTGAAGACACTATAGATGGACAACTGAATGCAGAAGCCACTGAGTTCATCCCATCTAGTCCTTCATCAGATTACTGGGAAGATGCCTGTGATACTTACTCTGAAAAGGACCCTAGAGACTCTATGTATCCCTCGGCTCCTGAAGCAGATGTTCCAGAGCCCGCCGTGTTGCCCGAACCTGCTACAAAAGAAGAGCCTGTGGCACCAGAGCCAGAAACCCCAAGAGAGCAAAGGGCTCGAAGAGTCATAAGGCCTCCCAAAAAGTTGACTTACCCACAAATGTGGAAGAGCTCAGAAGATTCTGTGGTCACTGCCAGGAGGAGTGTAGAGAATCCGGATCCCTCCACTGTTCATTTAGTGGAGGGTAACCCCCACTCACTCTCTGGCACAGTTAGGCAGGCCACTCATGATAGTGTGACCTGTGGGCAAGGGAATTCAACCCCTCGGTTTTGGTGGGAATTCCCTATGCCAACATCTTACGCAAGGTTGTCTAGGGTTGTACGCAATGTATGCTAGAATTATCTTTGTGGACCAAAGAGTTTAAGTGGGGGGAGTGTGTAGCGGGGTCCCCTTTAAGACTCCCAGGACTACCTTACCCAGAACCCCTTTCGGCAATGTTTCCACTCCAGAGACTCATGGGAGGGGTTATATAAGGAGGAGGCGAGGCGGAGCTTGGCCTCTTTGGGACACGAGACTTCAGTGGAGAGATCTTCCTGTGCGGATCCGCTGTGGTGCAAGGCCTGAAGCCTGGGGCCTTGCGCTGCTACCCAAAAGAGCCTTCCACCCCATCTCGAGCCTGGGTGGCATCTGACTCGGTTTCTTCAACCTCTGCTGAGCCGGAGACCCAACCGCTGCAGACGCTGTGTGTGGAGACACAGCAGGTGGAAGTTCCCGGACTGGGATCGCGTCCGGAGGGGTGAGCGAGCACATGCTCAATCCACAAATACTGTATACCATTGTTAGGCCTACAGACTGCTGTGGCCCACCAGTTCCTATTTCAGTTTCCCCCCTCCCTGGAGATCCATAGCAGAACTGAGTCAAACGGATCTCTAGTGGAGTGTACTGTGTTGGCATTTTTACCCCCCTTGTATTACAAATGTGTTCCTGAAGTGTGCACCACCGTTTAAAGACTTGCATGCGAGGAATTTTACCCTCCTAGAGACTGAGTTAGATGGTCAGGCCTGGCCATCTAGATAGTTTATTTAGTTGCTGCGCCATAGGGTGCATAGTGCATAGTTGCCAACATTGGAAAAAAAACATCTGGGACACTTTTTTTGTATTGAGGCGGAGCCTTGCTATAATTAGGGGGCGGGGCATTCGTTTGTAGGCGTGTCATGTTGAAATAAAAAATGCGGCGCGCTTAGCGCGTCGCGGCGAAAAATGGGCGTGGTTTACGCACGATAGTGGGTGTGGCTTAAATGGGCGTGGTTCAAAGGGGTGTGGCTACAGTCCGAGGTGAGAGAAAGAGAGAGAAAGAAATAGAAAGAAAGAAGCCAGATCCTACACCACAATAGAAATGTGTAACAAAATTGGCAGATAAGTATACTCCAAAACACCTGTTGGCGCTTCAATCATCCCGACACCATGTTTGTTATGGTGTCAGGATGATTGAAGCGCATTATTTCTATTATTACATTGTAATATAAAATTAAATCATTCAACTCACCAGAATGCCGAATCACTGTAAGCCCCAAGTGTGTCACCTGCCACGTCGCCTGCCACCAGATGCCATCAGGTGCCCCCAATGGAGTCCGTCCTTACATCAGCTTTACCCAGCGGAGTCCTTCCTTACATCAGGCGTACCCAGTGGAGTCCCCCCTTACATCAGGCATCCCCAGTGGAGTCCCCCCTTACATCAGGCGTCCCCAGTGGAGTCCCCCCTTACATCAGGCGTCCCCAGTGGAGTCCCCCCTTACATCAGGCGTCCCCAGTGGAGTCCCCCTTACATCAGGCATCCCCAGCGGAGTTCCCCCTTACATCAGGCGTCCCCAGTGGAGTCCCCCCTTACATCAGGCGTCCCCAGTGGAGTCCCCCCTTACATCAGGCGTCCCCAGCGGAGTCCCCCCTTACATCAGGTGTCCCCAGCGGAGTCCCCCCTTACATCAGGTGTCCCCAGCGGAGTCCCCCCTTACATCAGGCATCCCCAGCGGAGTCCCCCCTTACATCAGGCGTCCCCAGTGGAGTCCCCCCTTACATCAGGCGTCCCCAGCGGAGTCCCCCCTTACATCAGGCGTCCCCAGTGGAGTCCCCCCTTACATCAGGCATCCCCAGTGGAGTCCCCCCTTACATCAGGCGTCCCCAGTGGAGTCCCCCCTTACATCAGGTGTTCCCAGTGGAGTCCCCCCTTACATCAGGCGTCCCCAGTGGAGTCCCCCCTTACATCAGGCGTCCCCAGTGGAGTCCCCCCTTACACCGGCCGGCCAGCCAAAACACGGATGTAGTACAATAGAAGATAAAGCTGCTGCGGCGCCGCCCACCCACGGGGAGACGCGGGGTATGGGCGGCGCCGCAGCAGCTTTATTTTCTATTGTACTACATCCTGGTTTTGGTCTTCTTTAAAATGGCGGCCGGCGGCGCCGGCCGTGGACCTCTAGCGGCGTCGGCCCGCGGCGGCCAAAGTCGTGGAAACCGGGAAAAAACGGATTGGCCGGGACATTGGCCGGGACAAAATAAATCCGGGAAAAGGGTTTGAATCCCGGGAATGTCCCTGGCCAATCCGTGACTGTTGGCAACTATGATAGTGAGGTACTGTTACACGTGGCGCGTGTGCGCCATATCTTACTAGTTATAGTGTGACTATTGCTGCAGGGCTCTGCAGATAGATTCATGTGATCTGTTACAACTGTTGATTTTATTGCCAGTAGAAAGTAAATTCATTATTCTTCTATCACTGCATTGGTGTCTGAATTTAACCATAGAGCATAAGATATATATATATTACCCTAGACTAACTGTGCCAGTAGGGGGTTGGCGGAGCTGTCTTTAGGGCCCAAACTAAATCTGCGGCCCTCTTAACTGAAGGTATCGCTACACACAGGAGGTTTAGAATCTTGTCAGTTTATTTGTATTTTTGAACAGATTTTCAGACTCCATCACTTCCTGTAGATGGTCTCTCAGCTTTCACTTCCTGTTATGTCATCTCCCAGAAGCCTTCACTTCCTTGTTGCATTACAGAAGAGGGTGTGATAGGGTGTGTTCACCACTCTGGACCACACTTTCCTCATTACAATACCACCTTCCACCGTGACCTACTCCCTATACAATCTCTTTAGATCTCCCATCAGCTATGTAGTGCGAGGGCCTGTCTGATTGGATACAAATTGAATGGATTGCTCAGGTGTGTTCTCTATTCCATAGTTCTGGTAAATCTAAAGGTAATTGTACAGAGATTGTACAATAAGATTGCATAGTGTATGGCCATCCTACACAAGCACATAGGAGGGAGTGGATGGAGACACTCAGTTGTCAGGCCTCGTTCACATCTACGCATAGTAAAAACTCACATTCCTGCATGCGCTTGTTTTGGATGTTTTGGAGCACAGGGCAGCCCATTCACTTTTTTTGGAGCAGCGTGTGGTGCATTGCTGCAGTTTTCAGTGCGTTTGCTGCACTCAAGTGCCTTTAACATGTAATGACAATGCAAACACCATGCAAATTTGCAGAATTTCTGAAACACATGGCGAAGCGTGCATTTTATCTGCGGTTTGCCATGCCTTTGGAAACACACAGATGTGAATGGAGCCATCTTTGTTCTTGTGTAAACGCACCGATTTTACTTTCAAGCCCCATTCACACCTAGAGTTGTGGAAGTGCGTGTTTTCATTGGGCTGCGCTACACGTGGCGAAGTAGCTCGTGGGACATATTTGCATGTTTCTTACTGCATTAGTCACCTGTTATTTTATGTGGCAAAATGTGTGTTTGCTTCGGTGTTTGGTGTCCCGTTAACAATTAATGACACTGAAAGTGCAGCTAGGTCATTTTAGGTGTATAAATGTGGCCATACACTATACAAACTGATTGTACAATCTCCTTTTAGATTTATCAAAACTATGTAGCGGGGTCTCCTTTAAGACTCTATGGACTGCATTTCCCAGAACCCCGTTTGGCACCCAGGGTGCATTGTTGCCACAGCAGAGACTTGTGGGAGGGGAGATAAAAGGAGGAGGCGAGGCTAGGCCCGACCTCTTTGGACACCGCGCGGCTATCAACCGGTCTTCCTGTGCGGATCTGCTGGAGTATCAGGCCTTAAGCCTGGGGCCAGGCACAACATCCAAAGAGCCTTCCACCCCACTGCGAGCCTGGGTGGCATCTGACTTTCTTTAAGTTGCCGACATTCGTTGGATCGGGGACCCGATCGTTCAGACGCTGTGTGCAGAGACACAGTTTTGGTAGAAGTCCCGGACTGGGATCGCGTCCGGAGTGGTGAGCGAGCACCTGCTCAATCCAATAGACTGTACTGTTGTTAGGCCTAGAGACTGCCTTGGCCCACCGGCCTTTATTTGCTATTCTACTGAAGACTAGTAGCGGAACTGAGTGAGTGGTCTCCAGTGAACTGTTCTTTTTGATTGCCTACTCTGTGGATTACAAGTGTTGTTTCCTGTATGTGCACCACCGTTCAAGTTGCATGCGAAGAAAGTGTTATTCTAAGGACTAAGTTAAATCTGTGTCAGGCCTGACCGGGGGGGAGAATATTGTTTGGTGCGCCACAGGGCGCATAGATACTAATAGCTGCACGTGGTGTATGACCGTGCTGCGCTATTAGTGTATACTATATCTATTGCTGCAGGGCTCTGTAAGCAAGTTATGTGTTATGTTCCAACCTATGCCTATTAACCAAGAGTAAAACAGTTATACTTTATCACTTGCTATCAGTGTGTTATCATTGCACATAGTGCTTACCATCTAATATATTCTGAGTGTGTGTACTATCAGGTATAGATTGTGATAGGTAACACCCCCTTCCCCCTAGACTAACTGTGCCTGGGTTGAGTAGATTGCCGGGGGTTGGCAGAGCTGTACACAGGGGCCCGAAAAAAAATCAAACCAGCGGCTCTCTTAGCTGGGGGTAGCGCTACAACTATATAATAGGAGGATACGCCATCTGTCCAATCACTCTGTATCCAATCAGGCAGGCCCTTGCACTACATCAGGCGTGTCTCTTGGGCTGCATGAAGCCCCATTGAATTTAGCATGCACCCTGAGCCTATCTGAAGGGACTCTGGGGAAGCCAGGCAAATGCACACATGGATGAATGCTGTGAAAACATAGTTGGTGGGTGAAGGTGTGCTTATGAGTTCAGCTAGTAAAATCCTTTTTGTATCTTCCTGGCATGTCTGTCCTGTCTGTATACCAGGGAGTCTGTGAAGTGATCTGATCAATACAGCCATGGATGAGGTAAGGCCTTGTTTTCAAAATCAAAGAAAACTTGTATTTTTGTGCAACAGAGGTACATTAATGGTATATTGGTACATAGGGGAGCTGGATATTAGAAGAAACAAAAGGTGAACTTAGCCTTTAATGTTCAGCTCAGGAAGATCATATCTGAAAGTAGATCTGATTGTGTCCAGCTTTAATCTTTCTTCCCTGTTATAGACTACAGAAATCCCCCCCCCCCCCCCCCCCAAACAGTACACTAAAGAAGAACACACAGACAAAGGTAACTAGCCATATTGTATATTTATATCAGAATTTTACATTGTATATGCAGTCTATTATATCAATGATTGGTCGAACAGTTTCAATCAAGCAAGCAGATATCTTCTGTGGATCAGTGAATGGAAATCAAAAATAGTTTTATTTAGATGCCTTTACCAGCTCACTTCTGTGTTAGGAAAGCCCACATTCCATTCAGGGGAGGGCTGGCGGCCTTAGGCCTGGGGGGCAAGTCCAGTCAAGTGGCCCATTGAACCGCCGAATCAGCTCACCATCCATGGTCCACCTGTTTTTTCAATGCAGCCTCACCAGTGCCCATCATTGCAGCCTGATCACTGGGGCAGGTTACATGGGGTGTATGGGGGGGAGATGGGGGGGTCAGCTAAGGGTGTCAGGGTCTCTCACTTCAGTGATCTCAGCTCAGCAGGTCCTTGCATGCCACGGTTTCCTGGGGGGGGGGGGTAACGCTCCTGATCCTGGGGTCAAGTTGCAGCCAGCGCCCAGCCCTGCGTCCCGACTCCCTGGCATGCCCTGCCTCTGCCTGCTTCCAAGAATCCGGTCCCAGGGAGTTGTAGTTTCCTCTGCGCTGCTGTGTTTTCCACCCACCAGAAGCTTGAGTGCGGACTACAACTCCCGGAATGCAACAGCTAGTGGTTGGCCGCCATGGCCATGCCCCCGGCCCGACTTCCTAGACCAGAATAAAAAAGAAAATAGTAGCGGGCAGCGGCTGCCGGCTATTTTGAACATAAGTTAGGGTGGCCTGGGAGGCAATTGCCACCCTGCCCTCTGGCCCAGCCCTCCCCTGATTCCATTCAATGCAAAAGCTGAATCCAGAAGGGAAAAACACGATTTACCTCTAGTTCAGGGCAGGCGGCTTTCTGTTATGCAGGGTATCCCTGAGTGTTTCCGGGAAAGCCCAAGCAAAGTTTCAAAAGATGAGAGCACCACAGGTTAGCTTGAGCCCAGTAAAAAATTATTGATCTTGGTAAGGAGTCAGAAGCCAAATCAACACGTTTCAGGAGCTTAAGTGGAGAGTCAGCCAGTCAGTCAGAGATTACACTGCTGTCATAACTTGCCTTGCCTTACAATCATGTGTCCTGTGTAAGCCTCTATTATAGCCAGCTTCCAAGCCCTGATGAAGGGAGAGTTTTGAGCCCCTGAAATGCATTGGCTTGATCTTATAACTTTTTACCAAGATTACAATTACTAGACTTAAATCATGCGGCACTTATCTTTTTACACTTTGCTTACACGTTCCATTCCAGGCCTACTAAGGAACTAGTGGATTCAAAACTACATCATGATGACATGACATACCAGTATGGGTATGGGTTAGTGGCGGCTGGTGGTATATTATTTGGGGGGTGCCCACGCCTCCCATCACCCCCCCAATCCTCTGGTCGGTTGGTCAGCACCCCATCTAGGTCGCGGGCAGTGCTCCTCTGGGTGGCAGTCAGCAGCTTCCCCTGTATCTCCCCCTCCCCTGCATCCCGCCTCGCATCTCCTTCCTCCTCCTAGGTGGCCAATCGGATCACCTCTCCGTTCGGCCAATCGAGTGACGGTGTCCCAGGACCCACTTTCTGATTGGCCGAGAGGAGAATCAGTGTGACAATAGTGAATATTCATTCGCTATCGTCACACAAGTGGGTGTGCTTGGGGCGCAGTGCTTTGTGCCCCGGGCCCACTTTTTTTTTTAAGCCTAGTAGAGCCTCTGGCTCTAATCATGTGCTTAAAAAAACTAAAAAAACATTGGAATCCATGTGTCCAGCGCCCCGCATGTAGATGGGGGGGCGGTGCCCCTGCACCACTAATGGACGGGCCGCCACTGGACCAGTGTATAACCTCTATTGCAGTCAACTTAAAAAAGCCCCGATGAAGGAGGAGCCTAAAATGTGTTGACTTTGTCTTAACTTTTACTAGACTTGTACTAACTGTGGCACTAATCTTTTTAAATTTTGGTTACACATTTCATTCCAGTCCTACTAAGCAATTTGTGGAGACAAAAAAGGGACAATAACACAATGATGTCATGACACAGATGGGTAAAGCCTGGTACACACTATGAGGTGTGTTGTCAGCTCCGGTCAGAGCCGCTATACTAACAATCCGATGTAAGTACGGCGATCTCCCCTGCTGAGCTGTTGTGTTCTGACAGGGGATGGACCCCCCACCAGAAGACTCTGATCAATGCTCTCAGCCATTGGCTGAGAGAGCTGATCAGGAGTCGGTTGGCTGCTGGTTTTCCAGCATGCACGTCCGTCAGAAGCCGGCCGGCTCCTGTGGGACCAGCTGGCATACACACGGACCAAATATTGGATGTTGTTTTATTGAACTGCCCGACGTCTCCCGACATTCGGCTCCTGTGTACGGGGATTAAGGATGTGTGTAGTACAATCTCTATTGACAGGAACAGGCAAACTCTTACTGGTATCTTTACGCACTGCGTAAACTGTTGACGTTATATAAATGCTGTATAATAATAACTGGTCAATTGACTGGAAGGCAAAAATGGTAAACTGATTAACCTTGGAAAATGGATCCCACAGCCAGATTCAGCAGATCGCCAATACAGTGACTGGTCAGAATTGCTGGAGGTTACAGAATCAGAAATGTGTGCATACAGCGGTACACAACATAGTTCAGAATTGCATATATTTTTTAAAGTTGTGTTAGTTGGTAATAGCGAGGAATTAAATATACTGTGCATTGTAAGAATTCAGAAGAAATTATTTATTAAAATCTTGTACAGAGCGTTGATGAACATGAATATCCTTTTGGATTTTGATGCAATCAGACATAACATAGAAGTTACACGATTTCACCATTGATACACTTGCATGTTCTTGGGCATTGATTTTTCACCATATCATATGAGCACATTGATTTGTAGTTACTGCACTCTTTGGCCTCGAAGTTATAGGGACATGGATTGGCTGCAGTGAAAAAGATGACATGAATGAATTAATGGATGAATAAAAGATGAATTAAAGAATAAATACTTCTACTGTATGCCTATCCACTCATAACCCCATGGCAACTTTGTCTGCTCTGATAATTCCTAATAATAATCTCTGTATTTAAAGTGTTACTAAACCCAGGACCCCTACATTCACTATATCTGGTCTCCCACAGTAAACAGAACATGGAAATGCAATAGTTTTAGTAAATATTAACTGCTAAATACCTTTTCTCATCAGCAGTATATAGCAGTCTTGTGACTTCTATCAGTACCTGATTAAAGCTTGTGGGAGGAGTTTTCACTCTCCTCTGATAGTCCTAGGAGTATGCAAGACCCCTGACCCTCTGTCTGGATAGCGCTGATTGGCCCTGCGCTGATCACATACACCCTCCCGAATAAAAACAAAATAAAAAACTCTCTAGCAATACAAACCAAAGTGAGCATGTGCAGAGTGCCCCCAAGGACTCTGTACTATCAGCAGATGAATTGGGGACAGTGGACGTAGAGGAGGATCAGAAAAGACAGGATCAAACAGCTTTTTTACACAATGCAGAAGGTTAACCTCTTAGGTTCGACCGTGAATATAACACGCATGCATTACTGCATACACAGACTAATTTTACTGGTGTGGGTTTAGTAACACTTTAATGCGGTGTACACACAATATGAATTTTAGATGAAAAAAAATCAGACGGAGTCCGTCTGAGTTTTTCATCGGAAATTCTGACCGTGTGTGGGCCTTATCGGAGAAATTCTGATGAATTCCATCGGGAAATTTCAAATAGAACATGTTCTATTTTTTTTCCGATTAAATTCCGTCGGAATTCCAATGGAAGTTTGATCGGAAAAAGGTCTGATCGTGTGTACGGGGTATAACTCTAAAGGTGGGTATACAATAGTAGAATTTCGAATGAAAATTTGAAAGTTTTCTATTGCCTCCAACATTTGATTTTGAAATGAATGGACTTTTCCAGAACAAAACTACACACACTGTTAGAAATTTGTTTGTAGCGGCCTCCTCACTCCCCTCTCTTTCTTCAGCTCGTCTCTCTCTTGTCTAGTGGTATCTTTTAGAGGGGAAGGGAGCGGGGACACTACGCCAGGCCTTTATCACCGGTGTCAGTGTGATACAAGCAAATTTATTTTACTTTCGGGTCAGTGCTGTGCACCTGGAGCCTCCACCGAGAGTTACCTTGAACAATGTCTGTCAGGAAATGAGCCCCACACCATTAAAGTCCAACACTCCTTTATTCTTCTCGAACGAACAGAATCAGTTGAACTCCCTTAGTAGAAACAGAACAGAAAAGGAGGTGTGGATGCGAATAGGCCCAGACACAATGTGTTCTCCACTTTCCTTCCTGAAAGTGGGTTGCGGTCTCCGAACGAGGGGGAATTTCCTTCCAAGCGGTCTCCGGTGAGAGACTCACCCGTCACTGGCAATATGCTGCACCAGGTCTTCGAATGAGGAGCTCCCCCCAGTCCATTACGCTTCCCGGATTCGGGTACCCACTCCCGGGGTTCCCTAGGATCTCATTCCCTCGCGGAACTCAGTGTTGGGCACCGAGCTCCAGACCTCCATCCGAGTACCTCACCCCAGGCCAAAGGTGCCTGGGATGGAACACGACCCCGGCTGTCCTCTAGGCCTAGGCCCGCCTAGAGAACCAACACGAACCACCGTCCACAGGCTGAAGGTGCCCTGGACTCCGACCCCGTGACAAAGATGGCCGGCCCCTTTATACCCTCTCCCAGCAAGCACGGCGGGTTCCCCACCCCACCATACCGCTGCCGAGGGAGGACAAAAAGGAGGCACAACACACAGCAATGATTCAACCCCAGCCCAGGGCGACAGCGCCACCCACTGGGCTGCAGGGAATTACACATCACCAATGTCTCTGTCAAGTTCAAATTTACACCCGGGAAAATACATACCCGCTACATGTACATTCCCCAAAAATTTCTATCCTGCTCCTTCGAAGTTTCTGGTCACTGTGGTTGGAAAAGAACATTGATTTGACCCCACTAATGATTTTAAAATTAACAGCGAAAAATGCCAGAGGAAATTCTTCTAGTGTATTTATGAGCTTTATACTCATATCTCAAGGGGCCCATGTCTCCTACCTTCCCTCCATGCAAAAGCTTCAGCTTTGGGATTTGATACTTCCAGGATTGCCAGATGTCATTGTTCCCTGATGTCCTTAAACCCCTACCTCACTGCTATATTCTGTAGTGATGTCAGGGGTTGGATCCCCAAACATTTACCTGCTGTCCTTGTCACTATGATAATCTTGGGGAATGGGGATCGATTGTTCCCCAAACTTTTTTGTTCTTGTGTAGACACTGAAGGCATTGAAGCAACAGGCTCCTGCTGCCATCAGTCAACCTGCTGGGAGGAGGATGGAGCATTGGTGTGGTGTCCCAATTGCTGTTCTTGTCTATGAATGCGCACAGCTCAGATTAGGCAGCCCATAGAGGAGTCATTTTTTATTTTTGATTAACCAGCGGGTTGAACAAAACAAAAAAAAAAAAAGACTTGGTTCTCTCATCTACACACTCAATGTGGATGGTGGAACACTCCCCACGGAGCTATTGTATCCTGACAGTGGGGCAGTGGCACTGATAGAGTGGGGGAAATCTGATAGGGCGGTTTGTAAAACATCCCTGCCCATACCCTGTGGATCGAAATTCGTCTGGTTCCTGCTGAACTGGATACATTTTGATCCATGCCTTTGGGAACCTGACATGATTGCTCATACACGAGTGTCTGCTTAGCACCTGACCTGATAAAAGAGACCCCCTTAAAGAGGAAAGGACTGCACAATGGCAATAGGATCCGCCAGCATAGGAGGAAAGGAACTTTTTAAAGGAAAACAAGTATACAAAATAGATGAGACTGGACCTCTGCTGCCATAGTTATATATCATTATATATATTCAGAATATAAAAAAAAAGGAAGGTTTAATATTTTAAGGTAAACGGAATAGTCTTACACACAGTTGTAATGCTTGGATAGTGTTTAGGCTGGGTTCACACTTCTGTATGATGCAGCTCACAGCAGGGGTCCGGAGTGTCCCTGTTTACCATTTCAGGTCCAAATTTTGGGCGAAATTCGAACCTGAAATGGACCAGAAGACGCACAGGACTCCTGTGCCATTTGCTCCGGAGATATGTGAACCGGCTCCATTGAGAGCCGGTCACAATCTCCTGACATGCGAATTAGATACGGGGAAACCCACATCGAATTCGCAATAGTGTGAACCCAGCCTAAAAGTTCACTAGTTTGTTCTTGCTTGTTGTCTGGAATTGCTCTTTCCTTTCATTGTACATAAAAACCACAACATACACTCACTGGCCACTTTATTCTGTACACCTTGCTAGTACTGGGTTGGACCCCTTTTGGCTTCAGAACTGCCTTGATTCTTCGCGGCATAGATTCAACAAGGTGTTGGAAACATTCCTTTTGGTCCATATTCACATGATAGCATCACGCAGTTGCTGCAGATTTGTTGTCCGCACATCCATGATGCGAATCTCCCAACCACATCCCAAAGGTGCTCTATTGGATTGAGATCTGGTGACTGTGGAGGCCATTGGAGGACAGTGACCTCATTGTCATGTTCAAGAAACCAGTGGTGAGATGATTGGAGCTTTGTGACATGGTGCATTATCCTGCTACAAAGAGCCATCATAAGATGGGTACACTGTAGTCATAAAGGGATGGACATGGTCAGCAACAATACTCAGGTAGGTGTAAACGATGCTCAATTGGCACTAAAGGGCCCAAAGTGTGCCAAGAAAATATCCCCCACACCGTTACACCACCAACCTGAACCGTTGATACAAGGCAGGATGGATCCATGCTTTTATGTTGTTTACGCCAAATTCTGACTCTACAATCTGAATGTCGCAGCTGAAATCGACTCATCAGACCAGCCAACATTTTTTCATTCTTCTATTGTCCGATTTTGGTGAGCATGTGCAAATTGTAGCCTCAGTTTCCTGTTCTTAGATGACAGGAGTGGCACCCGGTGTGGTCTTCTGCTGCTGTAACCCATCTTCTTCAATGTTTTATGCATTCAGAGATGGTATTCTGCATACCTTGGTTGTAACAAGTGGCTATTACAGTTACTGTTGCCTTTCTATCATCTCTAACCAGTCTGCCCATTCTCCTCTGACATCAAATAGGCATTTTCGTCCACACAACTGCCGCTCACTGGATATTTTCTTTTTTTCGGACCATTCTCTGTAAACCCTAGAGATGGTTGTGTGTGAAAATCCCAGTAGATCAGCAGTTTATGAAATACTCAGACCAGCCTGTCTGGCACCAACAACTATGCCACGTTCAAAGTCACTTAACCACTTGCCGACCAGCCGCTGCAGTTTTACTGCGGCAGGTTGGCTCAGCTGGGCACAATCACGTTATATAACGTCACTTCGCCCTGTGGCCACTAGGGGCACGCACGTGCCCCCGGTGCCGATGCGAGTGACTGGCGGACGCGATGACCGCCGGACACCCGCGATCGCTCGTGACAGAGCGAGAACGGGGAGCTGTGTGTGTAAACAAACAGCTCCCGGTTCTTTCAGGGGGAGAAATGACTGATTGTATGTTCATATGCTGCGTGCACACGACCGTTTTTAATGTCATTTTAAAAAACGACGTTTTTCTCGACGTGATTTTTCTTGTTTTCTCTCAAGCCTGTCTTGCATACACACGTTCATTAAAAAAAACGCTCGAGCAAAGCGCGGTGACGTACAACACGTACGACGGCACTATAAAGAGGAAGTTCCCTTTGGATGGCGCCACCCTTCATGTTAGTAAAGTTTGTTGAGCGACGATTCGCGCTTTTCAGCCTTGTGCTTTTCAGTCCGTTACAGCGTGATGAATGTGCTATCTCCATTATGAACGCTAGTTTTACCAGAACGAGAGCTCCCGTCTCATACTTGATTCTGAGCATAAGCGTTTTTTTTTTCTCCTCGTAAAAGCCCACACACTACCTTTTTCACGACGTTAAAAATGACGACGTGAAAAACGACGTGAAAAAATAGAGCAGGTTCTCATTTTTTTTTAGGCCGTTTTTCACGTCGTTTAAAATGCTCTGGAGCCTACACACGATCGTTTTTAATGACCAATTAAAAAAATGGCATTTTTAACGACGTGAAAAAACGGTCGTGTGTACGCGGCATTGCAAAGTATGAACAGCGATCTGTTATTTCTCCTAGTCAGAACACACTTTAGGGAACATAATTAACCCCTTGATCGCCCCCTAGTGTTAACCCTTTCCCTGCCAGTGACATTTTTACAGTAATCAGTGCATTTTTATAGCACTAATCGCTGTAAAAATGCCAATGGTCCCAAAATGTGTCAAGTGTCCGATATGTCCGCCATAATCTCACAGTCCCGATAAAAATTGCAGATCACCACCATTACTAGTAAAAAAAAAAAAAAAAAAAATCTAAAAAAAATACAATAATTCTATCCCCTATTTTGTAGACGCTATAACTTTTGTGCAAACCAATATACGCTTATTGCGATTTTTTTTTTTTTTTTTTTTTTTTTTTACCAAACATATGTAGAAGAATACATATCGGCCTAAACTGAGGAAAAACAAGATATTGTGTTTTTTTCAAAATTGTTGCTGTTTTTTTGTTTATAGCGCAAAAAATAAAAACCGCAGAGGTGATCAAATACCACTAAAAGAAATCTCTATTTTTGGGAAAAAAAGGACGTCAATTTTATTTAAAGCGATGCAGTGCCAAATTGTAAAACATGCTCTGGTCAGGAAGGGGGTAAATCCTTCCGGGGCTGAAGTGGTTAAAGTGGAGTTCCACCCAGAAATAAAACTTCCACTTTTTGGAATCCTCACCCCCCTCTGGTGTCACATTTGGCACCTTTCAGGGGGGAGGAGGGAGCAGATACCTGTGTAATCCAGGTATTTGCTCCCACTTCCGGGCATAGATCATTGCGGTGACCTACGCCACGTCCGGCGCCTACTTTGTCCCCCCCCCTGTCTTCTGGGAGACACACAGGTCCCAGAAGACAGCAGGGACCAATGGAATCGCGCATCGCGACTCACGCATGCGCAGTAGGGAACCAGGAAGTGAAGCCGATAGGCTTCACTTCCTGATTCCCTTACCCTAGATGGTGGCGCAACATCCAAGAGCTGAGGGAGAGATCGGCTTCGGGTACCGACATCACGGGCGCCCAGGACAGGTAAGTGTCCATATATTAAAAGTCAGCAGCTGCAGTATTTGTAGCTGCTGACTTTTATTTATTTTTATTTTTTTCGGCGGAACTTTAAATCGGCTTTCTTCCCCATTCTGATTCTCGGTTTAAACTTTAAAAAGTCGTCTTCACCACGTCCAGATGCCTAAATGCATTGAGTTGCTGCCATGTGATTGGCTGATTAGCAATTTATGTTACCAAGCAATTGAACAGGTGTAGCTAATAAAGTGGCCGATGAGTGTATATTGTAATTGACGTTAACCAAAACACTGCCTTTCCTCTACTTTCTTGTCAAATTTGTTTGATTTTGTAAATATAAACATTGGTCCAATTAACAAAATATTGATTACATTAGATGATAGCACTAGTTGAATTTATATATTAAATCTTAGTATTACTTGTATTTACAAGCAATTGAAGACTTAAGTAAGCTATATGTTATTTAAAGAACTAAGGTGTTGCAATCAATTTTAACAATTATATAATCAAGAGATCTAACGATCTCAACGACACTGGATGCAAAGCGCCTTGAGGCGATTTAGTTCGCAATTGCAGCGCTATACAAGTTACTCACTCACTCACTCACACTCACAAAAAATGGAAAAGTTGTTAAACTTTTAACTTTTAGAGTGATATGTAATAAAGAAATAGTATTAATTACTACGAGATGCAGTAACTTATAATAGGACATTAGGGCTTACTATCTATTATTGTGTTATAATTGAACATTGTAAAAGTGAAGCCTCGTACACACAGCCGAGATTCTCGTTGAAAAAAACACGTTTTTTTCGACGAGATTCTTGGAGAAGAAACTTGTCCCGGCCGAGTGTACAGACGCTCGATTTAAAGAACCCCCGGTTCTTTGAATGGAGCGTACGCGGTGACGTCATCGACTACGACGAGCATGCGCTCGTCACATTCGATGCCGTCGCCGCCATCTTGGTATACCCTACCTATGCCTAGGAAGCTACCGCGCATGCGTCGAATTCATTTCGAACATGCGCAGGCTTCCGGGAGGACAGGTAAGTGTACACACACTCACTTTTCTCGTCGAGAAACATGCCGACGAGAATCTCGACGAGAAAATAGAGAGCAGGATCTCTATTTTCTCATCGAGATTCTTGTCGCTTTTCTTGACGAGAAACCATACACACGAACAAATTTCTCGGCAAAAAATCTCTGCCAGCAAGTTTCTTGCTGGTTTTTGCCGAGAAACTCGTTCGTGTGTACGAGGCTTGAGTGTTTCGCTACTATTTTATTATATAAAAATAATTAGGAAAAGACAGGATAGAATAAGGAGAAAAGAAAAGACTAAAGGGAAAGTAAAGACTTTCCTCTACTTTCAAGGGTTTTTGTTATGTAAAGTGATGTTTTGAAATACTTACTGCATAATCCATTATTGCAATTTTTCGGGCACATGCCACAAGGTTTTCCTAGAGTATATGGTGTATAGAGGGAGCCATCGATATTTCCTCTGAAATAGTTACCAAACAAGTCACATATAAGATGATTATAGCCGTATTAATGAACTTCCGACAACACAGTTTTGGAACTGTATGTGATATTTATTTTTTCTATTAATTTGTTGCCATTTTGTGTTGTTATTTGAACAAATTAAACGACTGCCTTGTTTTGAATGGTGGAGAACTGTCCCTACAAGAACAGTCATCTAATGCCCCGTACATACAATCCGAATATCGTACGACAGATCAGACGAATTTTCCGCTTAATAGTCGCAAGTAAAATTGAATAGGTTATCAAAGTCACGAAAATTCTCGTATGACAGAAAAAAAAATCGGAAGTGATGTCATGTGTTGTAATGTATTTGTATTGTATTTTCGGACGACAACTGTACTGACTAAACGAAAATCGTACGATCTGGTATCGTACGAGGAAAATTTTCATGCATGTCCGATAAAATAATATCGGATGAACTGTCATGATCGGCTCTCGAAGCTCTGTACTAACGATCCGATTATCGTACGATTCTTCCTCGGACGACATTTTTCGTACGATATTCGGATCGTGTGTACGGGGCTTTACGTTCAATTTTTCAGGACAAGCTTTCAGTGGTCTACCATATTTTTCTGGGTCCAAACACTCTGTATCACTATTACTTGGACCTAGAAGAAGGAGGTTGTTCAAAAAAAAAAAAATGAACTGTTGGTGCAAATTAAAAAAAAAAAACGTATCAGGGATAGTTCTCAATTGTTCAAAAAAAGCAGTGATTAAAACCGTTTAAATAGCAACACAAAATACTAACAAATTCTAAGGTCAGATAATTAACGTGGTATTAAGCAGAAAAAAATCATTATATTGCCACTTATAAATGTGGTGGCTGCATTCATTTTTCTTTTCTTAACCACTTGCCGACCGCCTCCTGTACATATGCGTCGACAGAATGACACGGACATGCACATGAACGTACCTGTACGTCCCCTTTAAATGCCTGTCCGTGTGGTCGCGCGCGCGCCGCTGGCGGCACGCTCGCGACCCTGCCGGCATCCCCATGAGTCGGACCGCGGGTCCCGCGGACTCGATCGCCACGGGGATCCCCGCGATCGTCTCACGGAGGTATAGAGCGGGGAGATGCTTGTGTAAACAAGCATCTCCCTGCTCTGAATAGTGACAATGACACTAATCTCGGCTCTGTGTACTCGGAGCGGAGATCGGTGTTATGTGACACAGAGCCCATCCCCCCTACAGTAAGAAACACTATGCAGGGAACACTTAACCCCTACAGCGCCACCTACACTGCCAGTGTCATTTTCACAGTAATCAGTGCATTTTTATAGCACTGATCGCTGTGAAAATGACAATGGTCCCAAAAAGGTGTCAAAAGTGTCCGATGTGTCCGCCATAATGTGACAGTCACGAAAAAAATCACTGATCGCCACCATTACTAGTAAAAAAATAAAAATATTAATAAAAATGCCATAAAACTATCCCCTATTTTTTAAACGCTATAACGTTTGCGCAAACCAATCAATAAACGCTTATTGCGATTTTTTTTTTTTACCAAAAATATGTAGAAGAATACGTATCGGCCTAAACTGAGGGAAAATAATGTTTTTTTATATATATATTTTTGGGGATATTTATTATAGCAAAAAGTGAAAAATATAGCATTTTTTTTCAAAATTGTCGCCCTATTTTTGTTTATAGCGCAAAAAATAAAAACCTCCAGAGGTGATCAATTGCCACCAAAAGAAAGCTCTATTTGTGGGAAAAAAAGGACGTCAATTTTGTTTGGGAGCCACATCGCACAATTGTCAGTTAAAGCGACGCAGTGCCGAATCGCAAAAAGTGGCCTGGTCCTGCAAAATGGTCCAGGGCTTAAGTGGTTAAAGTAGAACTATAGGCAAAAGCCCCTGTCAGTTTTTAGTTTTTTTTGCAATCTGTGTCCCATTGGGGAGATTTTCTTCTCTTCCTGTCCCATAGCAAACTAAAGCCCCGTACACACGGTCAGACTTTTGCCCAACAAACTTCGTTTAAGCAAGTTGGACCAACAATCCGACCGTGTGTATGCTCCATCGGACAAACTTTTTTTTGTTTTTGGTTTTGTTTTCATCGGACAAAAGTTGGGTCTGCAAACGGACAAACTTTTGCCCAACAAAAGTCTGATGGAGCAAAGTCCGACCGTGTGTACAGAAAACCATCGGACTCTTGTCCGATGGACAAAACAACTAATGTTAAAATCAACCAACAATAGCAGAAGTTGACCAAAGGGTGGAGGTAAAGAGCAGAAAAACCACGTGATGTTGCAAAAAGTTTTAAGAAAGTTTGCAGAAAAGTCCTGTGGTGTGTATGCTATGGGTGTTCCCAACCAACTCCGTTCGGACAAAAAACCACGAAAAAGTCCGAAAGAAGTCCGACCGTGTGTACGAGGCTTTGGAGGAAATCCCTGCAAATTTAGGGAATTTCATGGGGCTCTCCAGGCCACCAAAACTAGTTGTCCCCACTGGAAGATTTCCCCCACAAAACATGTATCATATACAGTACTGTAAAACAGTGAGGAAAATAATTATTTGATCCCCTGCAGATTTTGTAAGTTGGCCCACTTACAAAGAAATTAAGGGTCTATAATTTTTTATCATAGGTGTATTATAACCCCTTCAGATCCGCGCTATTGTCTATTTTACTTTAATATTTCTATTTTGACACTTTTTTTCATTTTGAATTTTTTTATCACTTTTATTCCTATTACAAGGAATGTAAACATCCCTTTTAATAGGAATAGGAATAGGGCATGACTGGTCCTCTTTGCAGAGAGATCTGGGGTCTACAAGTCCCCAGATCTCGCCTCTAGGCTGGGAAGCCTGAATTAAAAAATAAAATAAAAAAAGATCTCGGCTTCCCAGCCAAGGCAAAAGTATTTTTTCAAATGCAGAGGCCGGGCGTGATGTCATAACATTGCGCTCGGCCTCCTAAAGGTCTTAGAGACTTCCGGGGGGCCTTCTGGCCCGCAGGATTCTCTATGGTAAACTTCTGGCGGATTCCTTCTCCGGCTCACCAATTGAACATGCGAGCCTGTAGAAGCACTGGATGGTGGCGAGAGGGGGGGGAGTGGAAGTGGTTAATCAAAACCACCTATAAAATTCTTATTAGTGCACTAGTCCACACGTGTTTGTGCTTGGTGTTTATAACATTCCATATACATAGGGATGAGCTTCGTGTTCGAGTCGAACACACGTTCGACTCGAACATTGGCTGTACGATCGTTCGACGAAGATCGAACGTTATGGTCTGTTCGTGCCAAATACGAGTGGCGCGTCACGGCCCATAATTCACTGCGGCATCGCAGTGCATTGCTGGCTGATGATTGGCCAAGCATGCCCTCTGACCCGCATGCTTGGCCAATCACAGCGTCGTCTGTACAGAGAGCCGTAATTGGCCAAAGCCAGGGTGGCTTTGGCCAATCATGGCTAAGAGGAGTAGGTACACGCCCCACACTATATAAGGCCGCCTGGAAGTCGGCCTTGTGTAGTGTGTTGGCGTTTGTGAAAGAGACAGTTTCAGAGAGAGAGACAGTGTCATTTATATTGAGTTAGATAGAGCAGGCAGGCGAGTCAGTTAGCTGCTGTTACAGTGTGTAGAGGATATATATGCATCCTAGGTGTTGTGTATATATATTTATACACTGTATTGAGTTTAGCTAGATCCATTCCTGTTAGTTTCTATACTGTGACAGGCAGGCAGGTGATTGTGCTAGCTGCAGACAGTCAGTGTTTCACTTAGTGTTCTACTGTGTGCATAGCATTCACCTAAAGCTCACCTGAATACAGTTAGTGATTAATACTATGATAGTGGTGTTCTCATAATAAAACCGCAAGCAGAGAGCTGCAAGTATTTTCAGTGTACTGTGTCCTCTGCACAGTTTTCACCTAAAACTAACTGAAAACAATTGCTGCTTTTCCCATAGTAACACCACAGCAGGCCATTAGTATGTCTGGAAGGCAAACAATGAGAGGCAGACAGTCACGAGGCAATAAAAGAGGGCAAGCAGGCTCTGTGTCTAGAGGCAACAGTGATGCTGGTCGTGGACACGGTGCATTCTCATCAGCACGTGGCCGTGGGAAACGCTTGTCCTTTTTGGCAGCTGGCCATGTTGAGCCGCAACATGCCGAAGACTTGGTAGAGTGGATGACCAAGCTGTCCTCCTCCTCACTCACCCAGGCTCAGGGTATTTTGTCTGGCAAAGCAGCTGCCAAAGCGGCCTCTTCCCTTGGCTCAATGGCATCAGTCACTCCTTCCCTAGCCCCACCATGTCCTCCTGAGGAGTCCCCCGAACTGTTTGACCACAGTGTTGGGTACATGCTCCAGGAGGATGCCCAGCGTTTTGAAGGCTCCGATGATGGAACCCAGCTGGAGGAAGGCAGTAACGTGAGCTCAGAGAGAGGGGGTAGTAACGTGAGCCCAGAGAGAGGGGGTGCCCAACAAGGTCAGCTATCTGGCAGTCATGTTCCCCCAGCTGCAGCATACTGCCAAATTGGCTCCAGTGATGAGGAGGGAGGGGATGATGAGGTCACTGACTCCACGTGGGTGCCTGATAGGAGAGAGGAGGAGGAAGAGGAGGAGGAGGCACATCTCCAATGAGGCAGGATGCCCTCCAGGGGCCAGCCTAAGGGCAGCACACCGACTGCATCACACCGCAGAGCTCCGCATGTGCAGGGCGCTGCTGTCTCTGCGCGTTATTCCAAAAGTTCTTTGGTGTGGGCCTTTTTTCAGACGTGTGCAACAGATCGCACCATTGCCATTTGCAACATATGTCTAAAGCGTATCTCGCGTGATCAAAACATCAGCCGCTTGGGCACCACGTGCTTGACCAGACATATGTCGACCTGCCATGCAGTCCGTTGGCAAGCACACCTAAAAGACCCACACCAAAGAACAAGGCGGACCTCTCCTTGCTCCTCATCAGCTGGGATCTCCAACCCCACTATACCTTCAGTCCTCTCTGAAACCTGCACTGAGAGGAATGAAGGTGTAGAATTAGGTGTGTCACAGCCAAGTACTTGCGGGCAATCTGCTATCGGTACACCGATGTCCGATTGTACCAGGCAAATTTCCCTGCCCCAGCTGCTGCACCGCCGCAAGAAGTTCGCTCCCAGCCATCCACATGCCCAGCGGTTGAATGCTAGCTTGGCTAAATTGCTAGCACTTCAACTGCTGCCTTTTCAGTTGGTAGACTCTGCCCCCTTCCATGAGTTTGTGGAATGTGCGGTTCCTCAGTGACAGGTTCCCAAACGCCACTTTTTCTCACGGAAGGCGATTCCAGCTCTCTACCGGCATGTGGAAGGCACTGTCTTGGCCTCGCTGGACAGAGCGGTCAGTGGTAAGGTGCATATTACCGCTGACTCATGGTCCAGCAGGCATGGACAGGGACATTACCTATCTTTCATGGCGCATTGGGTGACTCTGCTGGCAGCTGGGAAGGATGCAAGACAAGGTGCAGTAGTATTGTAGGTTGTTCCGCCACCACGCCTCCAAAATGTTACTACTGGTGATTCTGACACACCTCTCTCCTCCACCCCCTCCTCTTCTTCTTCCTCCATGGCCTCTTTCTGTGCTGATTTGTCCTCGGAACCAGCGGTGCTCCGTAGGCGTTCAAGGGGCTATGCCAGTACGCAGGCAAAAAGATGCCATGCGGTGCTTGAGCTGGTGTGTTTGGGGGACAGGAGCCACACTGGGGCAGAGATTCTGTCAGCTCTGCAGGGGCAGGCTCAGAGGTGGTTGACGCCACGCCAGCTTAAGCCAGGAAAGGTGGTTTCCGACAATGGCACCAACCTCCTCTCCACCCTCCGACAGGGACAACTGACCCATGTGCCCTGTTTGGCTCATGTCCTTAACTTGGTGGTGCAGCGGTTCTTGGGCAGGTACCCGGGCTTACAAGAGGTCCTGAAGCAGGCCAGGAAACTCTGTGGGCATTTCCGCCGGTCATATATTGCCAGTGCTTGGCTGGCTGAGCTGCAAAAGGTTTACAACCTGCCCAAGAACCGCCTAATCTGTGACATGCCCAACAGGTGGAACTCTACGTTGGCCATGCTGCAGCGGCTGCACAAGCAGCAGAGGGCCATCAATGAGTATCTGTTGCAATATGGCACCAGGACAGGGTCAGGGGAGTTTGGATTTTTTTCCCCACGCCAGTGGGCCATGATCAGGGATGCATGCACTGTCCTGGCACCATTTGAGGAGGCCACTAGGATGGTGAGCAGTGACAGTGCATGCATCAGTGACACTGTCCCTCTTGTCCACCTGTTGGAGCACACGCTGCATGGAATAATGGACAGGGCACTTGAGGCAGAACAGAGGCAGGAAGAGGAGGACATCCTTACCTCTCAAGGCCCCCTTTATCCAGACAGTGTTCCTGCTGGCCCGGCTATCAGACAGGAAGAGGACGAGGAGGAGGAGGATTGTGTCAACATGAAGGTGGAGATTAGCACTCGGCATCAGCAGCAGTCTTCAAGGGATCAATTACAGTCCCAAGACACCCATGGACTTGTACGTGGCTGGGAGGAGGTGGCTGCGGATCATGGCGTCCTCAGTGACCCAGAGGACTCGGCACCGAATGCCTCAGCAAACCTACACTGCATGGCCTCCCTGATTCTGCAAAGCCTGCGTAAGGATCCTCGTATTCGTGCAATCAACCCTCCTTGATCCACGGTACAAGGGTAAGGTTGCGGACATTATCTTGCCATCACAGAGGGAGCAGAGGATGAGGCATCTTCGGGAGGCCTTGCAGAAAGGTCTGTGCAATGCGTTCCCAGAGACTGGGAGGTTACAAATTCCTGGTCCTGGACAACGTGTTGCTGAGGCTTCGGTCAGTCAAAGAAGGAGCGGTGGAGAAGCTGGCCGTCTGACCGATGCGTTCAGACAATTTTTTTAGTCCGCAGCCCCATGGTATGATCGGTTCCAGCAACCATCACCAGGGTCTGGTTTACATGGTGCAGGAATACCTAGGGGCAAGATCAGACTTGGACACCTTTCCCACCGAAAATCCTCTGGGTTACTGGGTCTTGAGGATGGATCACTGGCCTTGCACAGTATGCAATTGAGATACTGGCCTGTCCTGCATCCAGCGTTCTTTCGAAACGCACATTCAGTGCTGCTGGAGGCTTTGTAACCGATCACAGGGTGCGCCTGTCAACCGACTTGGTCGATCGACTGACCCTCATAAAAATGAATCAGTCTTTTATCACCACCAGCTACCAGGCACCTGATGCTGATGTAACAGAATAATTTTCTTTGAAATGTCAGATCCCTTCAAGACTGTCTATACTGATGCAGAGTGACTATCCTGTTATGCTGAGTGACTATCCTCTTCCTCCTCAATAATCATGCTGATAGCTTGAAAGACCATTTTTTGTTCTGGGCACCGCCACCAGTGGCTTAGGCCTAATTTTTCAGCCCCTGTTTAACAGGAGCGTGTAATTACAATTTTTGATGCAATACTTTGCAACAGGGCTCATTGCTGCGCTCTAAGTACAGTATCTGTGAGGGGTTGCAGTGTTGTGGCACCAGCACCAGTGCCTAAGGCCCAATTTTTCTGCCCCTGTTCAACAGGGGCATGTAATTACAATTCTTGATCTAATATTTCACAGCTGGGCCCATTCCTGCACCCACCAAGAGTAACTGTGAGGGCTTACAGTGTTGTGGAACCAGCACCACCACCACCACAAAAGGCCCAATGTTTCTGCCCCTGTTCAACAGGGGCATGTAATTACAATTCTTGATCTAATATGTCACAGCTGGGCCCATTCCTGTGCCCACCAAGAGTAACTGTGAGGACTGACAGTGTTGTGGATCCAGCACCACCACCAAAGGCCCAATTTTTCCTACCACTGTTCAACAATGGCATGTAAATACAATTCCTGATATAATAGTTGACAGCAGGGCGTTCCAGCGCCCACCAAGAGTAACTGTGAGGGCTTACAGTGTTGTAGCAACACCAACACCTAAGGGGCAAATTTCTGCAGAGTATATATGGCAGGCCCCTACTTTCAAACATCCAACTTACAAACGACTCTACCCCTAGGAAGGCAAATTCTCTCCTGTAAGAGTTAATATGTGAAAAAGGTGTCTCCTCTCCACTGATGCTTTATCACCAATCCTTGTTTCAATAAAAAAAAAAACATTTTCCAAAAACATTTGTCATTGGGATGGAAAGTGAGGTGAAATGTTCTGAACAGGGGCACAGACAGCAAAACAAATGTTACAGGGGTGATAACCCTTCCCTATGTTTTCCAAAAAGCTTAAAAATAGATTTTTTGGCTGGAGCTACACTTAAAAAATGTACCTGTTCCAAATTACAAACAGATTGTACTTAAGAACAATCCTACAGTCCGTGTCTTGTTTGCACCGCCTGTATACTGCTGTTCAGAGTATTTACGGCCTTTTTTTATTTTGGGTGCGGGGTTCCCCTTAATATCCATACAAGCAAGACCCAAAGGGGCTGGTAATGGGCTGGTGTAGGGGTGGGTGATGGGTTAGCCTTAGCCATGCCATTTTTCTCAATGAATTTCATCCATATTGCCGGGACCAGACATTACATTGAAGCCGCAAGCAGTTTTAAATGGCTTTTTTTCCTTTAGAAATGTAATTTTGTGCAGGGACAGTTCTAAACACGGGAAACACAAGGCACTTCACAGGCATACTTTAGACACCCCCCAGGTACGATATTTAAAGGAATATTTCACTTTTTTTTTTAACTTTATGCATCATTAAAATCACTGCTCCCGAAAAAACTACTGTTTTAAAAAAATGATTTTTACATTGATACATGGGTAGGACCCGGGTACCCAAACCCATTTTAGGATAATAACATGCATATTAGGCGTTATAATTAGCACTTTAGATTTCGAACGTTCGCGTCCATTGTATTTAATAGGGTTCTAAAGTTTGCGCGAACTTTCGGTCCGTTCGAAGGTTCTGGTGCGAACCGAACGGGGGGGGGGGGGGGGTGTTCGGCTCATCCCTACATATACAGTTCTGTGCAAAAAAGAAAAAGTGCTGACTAAGGTGTGGTATGTTCCAGACAGAGGAAGAATTCTGAGGATGGGGATAACTCACCCCCCGCACAGGATTAAAATGACTCCTTGTTTTACAAAGTGAGTCAATATAACGCTCTTTAACATTTACTCCTGGATAGGTACAGCTCCTCCTCAGATTTCCTCCCCCTCCTGGAGCTGTACTTTATCAGCTCCTAATTTAATTACCTTTGCCTCTGCCGCTGTACAGGTATATAACTAATGGCATTTAATATTATGATAAAAGGGGGCAATCAGTAGTGTCTCACATTATAGAACTGCATTCATTTCCAAGTCCAGAGACAAACAATAAAATGGTGAAAGGTCTGAAGGAAAAAACAGATTAGGTTCCTGCAGTCTCTTTTAATTTGTACAATCTCGAGAAAAGCAGTATAGGGAGGGACATGACTAAAATGTTCAAATATATGAAAGGTGTGTATCAGGTTCAGGAGGGCAGAAGCCAAGATCAAGAAATATATAGAAGTCTAGCAAAAGTGAGATATAGGAATCACTGTCGATAAAAACATACACTATATTGCCAAAAGTATTGGGACGCCTGCCTTTACATGCACATGAACTTTAATGGCATCCTAGTCTTAGTCCGTAGGGTTCAACCAATGCATGGAACACATAAACAGGACAACATAATTCATTAGGGTAACCAATGGGAATATTATCCTCACCTACAGCCATTGACCTACACCCCAATAATTCTCCACTACACTTGTCCGCACAGTATCAGTAAGAATAGCATCAATCATGAATGGCATAAAATAAACCACACTAATTCTTAGCAATAACGACTCAATGTTCCTGAGTACACTCTATGCATACAGCCCCAATCGTTGGGTTATGTGTTACAGGCAAAGGGTTAACCCTGGTGGTGTCTAAAGCACTGGGTGCCTAATTGTCATTGTTGGCTGGCTTTTGTTGGGGCCCGTCTGTAGGTGGTGCACATGTAGCTGCCCCTTAAAGACTGCATGCAAGGGATGGCTGATGGACTACTAAGTAAGGGGCAGTCTCAACAGGCATTAACTGTGGGCACCAAGGGGTTAAGCTCACCACTCCCGGTATACAACAGATCAGACCCAGTAGGTTTGGCAATCATTTTTCCCAAAAGTCTCAGTCATCACGATCAGGTCCTCTATGATGTGGTAGCACATGAAAACAGGTCTCCCTAGCTTGGATTTCAAGGCACAGCAACTCTCTCTGTGGCCCAGTCTTTCATTCTGATACCCACAGGCTCTGTTCTAGGGAATACACAAGCGCAGCACAAGTCCACACACACTGGTTTCCCAACACTGTCTGCCCAGTGTCCAATGCAGACCCCAGCAGCAGATCTGCATCTTTTTGCTGCCTGTGCGGTTTTCTCTCTTGAGTTCTGTTAATGCTGTATTTTTCCTCCTCTGTATGCAGGGAATTGTGTGCCGATAGTTCTGCGGTCATAAGCCTCTATTTACTTGTATTGCACAGCTCCCCTTTAAGGACTACATATCCCATGATCCTCCATCGCACAACAAATACATTCTCTGATGCTCCAAGCTGTCTTGCTTTCTGATTGGCTCAAGCTCACTGCCAGGAAGAAGGGGGCAGGGACATGTGTGGGGATTTCACATAGGGCCAGCTCTGTTCACACAGCAGGGAAGCTATGGGTGAGAGGCAGCTGCTGCAGCACAGTGACAGTGTGAAGAGGGAAGTGAAGGGAGAGAGGCACATGCAGCCTGCAGCACACCCAGCTACAGTAGTAGAAGAAAAATCCACTGTTTATCAAGTATCCACAAAGTGGATTGTCAGTATTTATTGTCAGTAAATATATCTTTAAAAATATGAAACAAATTATGGAAATCTAATATTATATAATCTAAGATATCAATGAGCAATCCTTTTGAAATCTTGCAAAGGAGATACAATTACATTTTATTGAATACATGTTCCTGAATTATAGGTGTTGTTTTAATAAAGGCAATTGCATTATATAGGATTTTACCGCCAGTGGTTCTCAGATCTAACTTTTTACTTGACCTATATATTTATAATACAATTTAAAATAAAAAGTCATTCATTTACATATGTTATTAGTACTTACGGTGGGCACATACGGACAACGTAAATGAATTGGTAGTCAGTTCGGTTTGGGCAATAATGGACATCACCCCCCACCATAAAAGAACTGTACCATACAGTCTGAAATTGGAAATCAGAGTTTATTAGATTCATAATGTTAGGTGGGAAATAGACAGGTATAAGCATAAAAAAACATGTCGTTTATCTTCATCACCTCCAAAACTGCAACAACATTTAAAGTGTATCTAAACCCAAAAAACAAAAATGTCTAAATGATATACCAGTCTCTAGATGTTGTGGTTTTGTTAGTTTTCCTTTTTTCCTTTACCTGGAAATCTTGGGAATAACACACTTCCTGTCCTAAGGTGGCTACAATTTCTCCTTCACTGTATCTATGGAGGAAACCATGGCTGTCATCCAGACTGGACTTCAAACATGTCTTCCTCTCTTCATTCCCACTACATGAGGGGTGGCCATTTTACAGTAGGAATATAATATTGATTGCAGTTTCAGGTCAATTCCCAGAAAGGTCAAGGATGCTTCATCTCAGACAAGATTCTGTACTGGCTGAAAATGTTCAACTAAAAAAGGTAACTAATGCAGCCATGACATCTAAAGCCCCGTGCACACGGTCGGACCTTTTGCCAACAAACTTCAAAATGAGCAAGTTTGACAAAAAATCCGACCGTGTGTACGCTCCATCGGACAAACTTTTTTGGTTTTCATCTGACAAATGTTCGGTCTGCAAATGGACAAACTTTTTGCCAACAAAAGTCAGATGGAGCAAAGTCCGACCGTGTGTACAGAAATCCATCAGACTTTTGTCTGATGGACAAATAAGCATGCCCAGAACCAATGTTAAAATCACCAACAATAGCAGAAGTTGACCAAAGGGTGGCGGTAAAGAGCAGAAAAGAGCAGAAAAACCACGTGATGTTGGAAAAGTTTTGGGAAAGTTTGCAGAAAAGTCCTGCCGTGTGTATTCTATAGCCTCGTACACACGGTCGGACTTCCATCTGACTTTTCCGTGGATTTTTGTCCGAACGGAGTTGGGCGTGAACGCCCATAGCATACACACCACAGGACTTTTCTGCAAACTTTCTCAAAACTTTTTGAAAAATCACGTGGCTTTTCTGCTCTTTTCTGCTCGTTAATGCCCCGTACACACGGTCGGACTTTTGGCCAACAAACTTCATTTTGAGCAAGTTGGACCAACAATCCGACCGTGTGTACGCTCCATCGGACAAACTTTTTTTGCTTTTTTCTTGTTTTCATCGGACAAAAGTTGGGTCTGCAAACGGACAAACTTTTGCCCAACAAAAGTCCGATGGAGCAAAGTCTGACCGTGTGTACAGAAAATCATCGGACTTTTGTCCGATGGACAAAACAACTAATGTTAAAATCAACCAACAATAGCAGAAGTTGACCAAAGGGTGGCGGTAAAGAGCAGAAAAACCATGTTGCAAAAAGTTTTGAGAAAGTTTGCAGAAAAGTCAGAGCGTGTGTATGCTATGGGTGTTCCCGACCAACTCCGTTCGGACAAAAAACCACGGAAAAGTCAGATGGAAGTCCGACCGTGTGTACGAGGCTTTACTGCCACCCTTTGGTCAACTTCTGCTATTGTTGGTTGATTTTAACATTATTTGTTTTGTCCATCGGACAAAAGTCCGATGGTTTCCTGTACACACGGTCGGACTTTGCTCCATCAGACTTTTGTTGGGCAAAAGTTTGTCCGTTTGCAGACCCAACTTTTGTCCGATGTAAACAAGAAAAAAGCAAAAAAAGATTGTCCGATGGAGCGTACACACGGTCGGATTGTTGGTCCAACTTGCTCAAAATGAAGTTTGTTGGCCAAAAGTCCGAACGTGTGTACGGGGCTTATGGGTGTTCCCGACCAACTCCCTTCCGACAAAAATCCACGGAAAAGTCCAATGGAAGTCCGACCGTGTGTACGAGGCTTTGGGAATGGTCAGCTCAGCTGCAATATAGGTAATTATTGTATTTGGGGTTTGTTATCCTTTAAACCAGGGGTCAAGTCCTTGGAAAAAAAATGTGGGAACTCACCCAAAAATAAAAAAGTGTGTGTGTGTGTGTGTATATATATATATATATATATATATTATATACTGTGTGTGTGTGTGTATGTGTGTGTATATATATATATAAAAAAACACACTCCTTTTTTTAACAAATAAAGTGCAACATTTATTGTATAGTGCAATTTTATGAGGACACCTCCAAAATTCACATGCATTAAACAAATAAATATAGAGGAGATGTAACAACAAAATAGTATAGCATACAGGTTAAATGAAAAAAAAAAAAAAATCACCACAATGTGTGATAAGGGTTCCCTCGCAGAGCATTTCTCAAACAAGTTGCAATGACTTTTTTTTTTTTATCTCCCCAAACATGTTCCAAAGAAGCTTCAAGCAGGATTTTTTTCACCAACAAAAGCGCCCTGCCCCTGTGTGAAAACATTCATTGATTTTAAAGGGAAGCATTTTTCTTGAGCTTTTCAGGCACTTTTTTTGATACAAAAGCTCTTAAAAAATTCCTCAGTATGAAAGGGCCCTGAAAGTCAGAAAATCAGAATAATTTTACTTGTTTAGAGTCCTGTGACTTTATGGCCATGCACTTAATTAATGATAATTAGTGATGAACAGAAAACCTAAGTTTTTTAGGTTCGGAGGTATGTTTGAGAACTAGCAAAAGTTCAGGTACCTGATCCAAACCCCACTGAAGTTAATTTGCTAAAATGTTTAAGCGAAACTTCACCCAAAAGGGGAAGTTCCACGTTTCTTCCTCCTTCCTGAACTCTGCCTCACAAACTACATTTTAGGGTTTGTTCACATCAGGTGTGGTGCAGGAACGCCTGCAATTAATTCTTAATAATTTCCCACACATCTAGCAAATGCTCATGAATTTGCACCTGTGATTTTAAAATTCATGCCGGCAGTTTTTTTGCATATTTCACATGCATAGGGCACCCCATTGAAAAACGCAACACATGGGAATGAGCAAAATAAATTGTGCTCGCAAATGCACCTTCTCGAGTGAACAAGCCCTCAGACTGCTATGCCCTGAGATGTGCAATTCTAAAGGATGCCTTGATTGAAAAAAGGTTATGAAACATTGATCTAGACAACATAGAGAGTTTCCACCTAGGTCCTCCTCCTCGGCTTACAAGTTTCACCAACAAAGTTGGGCTGAATTTTGAACCTTGAGACCCCTTTCACACTGGGGCGGTTTGCAGGCGCTATTGCGCTAAAAATAGCGCCTGCAAACCGACCTGAAACAGCGGCTGCTGTTTCTCCAGTGTGAAAGCCCCGAGGGCTTTCACACTGGAGCGGTGCGCTAGCAGGACGGAAAAAAAAGTCCTGCTAGCGGCATCTTTGGAGCGGTGAAGGAGTGGTGTGTTTACTGCTCCTCCACCGCTCCTGCCCATTGAAAGCAATGGGACACCGCGGCTATACCGCCGGCAATGCGCCTCTGCAGAGGCACATTGCCGGCGGTATTAACCCTTTTTCGGACGCCAGCGGGGGGGTAAAACTGCACCGATAGCGGCCGAATACCGCCGCAAATCCGACGGTAAAGCGCCGCTAAAAATACTGGCACTTTACCGCCACCGCACCTCCCGCCCCAGTGTGAAAGGGGCCTGAGGGTGAAATGCATCAGTGGAGGAGAAAGTCCAAGGTGAAGATTCTCTCTTGATGTTGTCCGGATAAATAAAATCATCAACTTTTGAATTGAGTGCAGCTAATCTTTTTCTTTGGTTTGATAACCTGACAGAGGTTATAACTCTTTCAAAATCGAAAAAAAGTTTTGGCTTTAGTTATACTTTTACTTTGGTACCATGATAATGCTTAGTGACCTGCAGAAAGTGTGAAATAGTCTACTCATTTGCACTTCATCCTTGCACATAGGCTATGGAAGTGCTTATTTAATGCCAAACTGTTTCTTCAACCCATTCCCCACATCTAAATGTGACATATTATGGTGAACACCAAGTGGCATCGAAACAGTTTTTGGTTTACAGTCTTATGCCGCGTACACACGGCCGTTTTTAATGTCATTTAAAAAAACAACATTTTTCCCGACGTGATTTTTTGTGTTTCCTCTCAAGCCTGCCTTGCCTACACACATTCATGAAAAAAAAAAAAACGCTCCAGCAAAGCGCGGTGACGTACAACACGTACGACGGCACTATAAAGGGGAAGTTCTATTCGGATGGCGCCACCCTTTGGGCTGCTTTTGCTGATCCTCGTGTTAGTAAAGTTTGGTGAGAGACGATTCGCGCTTTTCAGCCTCATGCTCTTCGGTCCGTTACAGCGTGACGAATGTGCTATCTCCATTACGAATGCTAGTTTTACCAGAAGGAGCGCTCCCGTCTCATATTTGATTCTGAGCATGCGCATTTTTTTTCCCCTTCTAAAACCATACATATTACCGTTTTTCATGACGTTAAAAAAAACGACGTGAAAAAATAGAGCAGGTTCTAATTTTTTTTAGGCCATTTTTCACGTTGTTAAAAATGCTCTGGAGCCTACACACGATCGTTTTTAATGACCAATTTAAAAAATTGCATTTTTAACTTCATGAAAAACAGTCTTATGTTACGCGGCATTAGAAGAGACCACCTGATTATGGTATGCATTTTGGTTACTCTATATATCAGAGTAAAGAAAATGTTGTAAAGTACCATTTTCAGGACTATACTACTGAAATGCTTTAAATGAAGAATGCAGTAAAACCTTGGTTTGAGAGTAACTTGGTTTGAGAGTGTTTTGCAAGACAAGCAACATTTTTTTAATACATTTTGACTTGATAAACAAGCGATGTCTTGATATACAAGTACCGTCATGTCACAACTGAGTATAAAAGAGAAGAGAGGCGCCTGTAATGCCACGTACAGACAATCGGAAATTCCGACAACAAAACCGTGGATTTTTTTTCGACGGATGTTGGCTCAAACTTGTCTTGCATACACAAGGTCACACAAATGTTGTCCGAAATTCCGAACGCCAAGAACGCGGTGACGTACAACACGTACGACGGCACTATTAAAGGGAAGTTCAATACCAGTCGTGTTAGTAGAAGTTTGGTGAGAGACGATTCGCGCTTTTCAGCCTCGTGCTTTTCAGTCCGTTACAGCGTGACGAATGTGCTATCTCCATTACGAACGCTAGTTTTACCAGACCGAGCGCTTCCGTCTCGTACTTGATTCAGAGCATGGGTGGAATTTTGAGCGCCGGAATTGTCCACACACGATCGGAATTTAACGGATTTTGTTGTCGGAAAATTTGAGAACCAGCTCTCAAATTTTTGTTGCCGGAAATTCCGACAGCAAATGTCTGATGGAGCCTACACACGGTCGGAATTTCCGAGCGTGTGTACACGGCATTAGTGTAACAATATGGTTAAATTTAATGAAGGTACAACATTTAGCAACTCACATGGTTGATAAATAAAACAGGCGCATCTAAGTATGCAGGCATCCGGGGGAAAACTGTCCACATAGACCATTCTCTGCACCGCCATCAAAGTCAATCCCTTCCACGCTGCACTCCACAAGCGCTTCAAGCCTCGCTTTCAGATTGCTCTACTGCAGGGTAGTCTTCCCGGTCATAATTGCAGACTGACAGCGGTGAGATCCATATTGCTACACTTAGAGGAGCCTCTCTTCTGTTTTATAGTCTGTAGCTCCTGCTGGATTTTGCTTCTAATGCCCTTGTGAAGGCTGCCATTTGTGGATGGACATTTTATGGTTACACAACCTATCACATTGCTATAATCTTTTTATATGGACTATTAACTGAAGAACTTATAAATAAATGGTTGTGGAATGAATCATCTGAGTTTCCATTATTTCTTTTAAGGAAATTTGCTTTGGTATACAAGTGCTTTGGATTACAAGTATGTTTCCGGAACAAATTATGCTCGCAATCCAAGGTTTTGCTGTACTTTCAGAAATAGAAGTGTTGATAGTTTATTTTAACAAAATAGAAAGTAAATGAACTGCAGAGAAATCCAATCAAATCAATATATTTGGTTTGACCACCCTTTGCCTTTAAACCAGCATCAATTCTCCTAGGTACACATGTACACAGTTTTTGAATGAATTCAGCAGGTAGGTTGTTCCAAACATCTTGGAGGACTAACCACAGATCTTCTGTAGGTGTAGGCTGCCTTAAATCTTTCTGTCTCTTCATGTTATCCCAGACAGACTCCATGATGTTGAGTTCAGGGCTCTGTGGGGGCCAAACTATCACTTCCAGGACTCCTTGCTTTTTTTTACACTGAAGATAGGTACTAATCACCTTGTCTGTATGTTTGGGGTTGTTGTCCTGCTGCAGAATAAACGTGGGGCCAATCACATGCCTCCCTGATGGTATGGCATGATGGATAAGTATCTGCCTGTATTCCTCAACATTGAAGGCACCATTGATCCTGACCAAATCTCCAACTCTATTTACAGAAATGCAGCCCCAAACTTGCAAGGAACCTCCACCATGCCTCACTGTTGCCTGCAGACACTCATTATTGTACCGCTCTCCAGCCCTTCCCAAACAACTTGCCTCCTGTTACAGCCAAATATTTCACATTTTTGACTCAACAGTCCAGAGCACCTGTTGCCATTTTTCTGCATCCCAGTTCCTTTGTTTTCATGCAGAGTTGAGTTACTTAGCCTTATTTCCACATCAGAGGCATGGCATTTTGGCCACAATTCTTCCATGAGAACCACTTCTGGCCAGACTTCTTTGGACAGTAGATGGGTGTACCTGGGTCCCACTGGTTTCCACTAGTTCTGTGCTGATGATACAGCTGGAAGTCGTCCAATGTTGAAGAGAAGTAAGCATGATGTGTCTTTCATATGCTGCATTACGTTTCCTTGGATGACCACTGCGTCTATGGTCCTCAACATTGCTTGTTTCTATGTGCTTCTTCAAAATAGCTTGAGCAGCACATTTTGAAACCCCAGTCTGCTTTGAAATCCTTGCCTCAGAGAGACCTTGCTGATGCAGTAGAACTGCCTCGTGTCTTGTTGCTGTACTCAGTCTTATGACCTGTGACATAAAAATGTGTTGCACAACCCCACTCCAGTAGCAGAGTTTGGCTGTTCCTCACCCAGTTTTAAGCCTCCTACGCAACTGTTTCCATTTCAGTTAATGACTGTGTTTCAATCTACATATGAAATTCATGATCGTTAGCACTTGCTTGGTATAATTTGGTTAATCATACACCTGACTCTAACCCCCCAAAATCCCAGACTTTGTGCAAGTGTACAAAGTGTGCAAGTGTCAGAATTGATGCTGGTTTGAAGCCAAAGGTTAGACACACCAAATAATAATTTGATTTAGATTTTTCTTCTGTTCGCTCACTTTGCATTTTGTACATTGAAAAAATAAACAATTAAAATATATATTTTTGAAAGCATTCTTATTTTACAGCATTTCTTCACACCTCCCTAAAACGATTGCACAGTACTGTACGTCTGTCCACGAATGGTGCACATTAAGAAATCCAGTAAGAACTTTTTCAAAAAAGTCTGTTAATAACATATTAACATAAATTTTTTTTTTTAAATGCATCAAGAATCTTCACTTAAAGAGGACGTAAACCCCGACGGGTTTTACTTCCTCCTTTGCTCTGTGCAAAGCCTGCAAATGAAAAGCATAATGAGCCCATTATGTGACACTTACCTGCAAACGAAGCCCCTGCCATCCCCTGCGAACGCCGCATCCATTTTCGCCCCTCTTCCTTCTGGGCCGCGGACTACGGCTCTGTGATTGGCTGGAGCCACGTGACGTCACTCCCGCACATGCGCGTGGGAGCCGTCAGTAACGGCACATGCTAGGGAAGAAACGGCACGGAGATCCGTTTCTTCCCAGCGCATGTGCCGATTACATCATCGACGCACTACAAATGAAATATCTCCTAATTGCTGCACGTTTAGGGGATATTTCCACTACCTATAGGTAAGCCTTATTTTAGGCTTATCTATAGGTAAAAGTCAGCAGGGAGGGTGTACAACCACTTTTATAGTCAATACATTCACTTCAATTATCAGATCATGGATAGAGTGAATACCTGTTTATTTCCCTGCCCATGACTGGGTATTCAAAATGGACCGAACTACAAAGATTCTCTACTCTTTTAGAAATCGTTGAGTGGCGTACCTCGGATGTTTATAAACACATTACATAATGTGCCTGATTGTATATAAATGTATGTTAGGATAGGATGTCTTATATTGTATTTGATTTCAACAAAAGTATATACGTACACTATATTACCAAAAGTATTGGGACGCCTGCATTTACACCCATATGGACTTTAATGGCATCCCAGTCTTGGTCCGTAGTGTTCAATATTAAGTTGGCCACCCTTTGCAGCTATAACAGCTTCAACTCTTCTGGGAAGGCTGTCCACAAGGTTTAGGAGTGAGGCCTCGTACACACGACCGATTTTCTCGTCGTAAAAAACACGTCGTTTTTTTCGACGAGATTCTTGTTAAGCTTGTCGATTTTCTCGTCAAGCTTTCTATGCGTACACACTGTCATTTCCCAATTTCCTCGTGGTTCTCTGCGCTCACGTCCAGCACGTACGACGGCACTATAAAGGGGAAGTTCTTTTTTCTTGGCGCCACCCCTTGGGCTGCTTTTGCTGATCTCGTGTTACCGCGTGTGAAGTAAAAGTTTGGGAAGAGACGATTCGCGCTTTTCAGTCTTCGTACTTTTCAGATCGTTTTCTGCAGTTCAGTTTGTGCTTGTGGGTTCGTATCTTGACTTTCAGGGCGTCTAGGCAGGTCGTATCTGTTTTACAGTGCGTTCTTGCCTGTTCGTTTCTGATTTTCAGTTCGTTATTCATAGGCCTTGCTGTTCTAAAGTGCGTTCTGTTCTGTACGTTCTGATTAGACGACCGTTTCCTAGCCATGTCGCCTGGACGTTCTCGTCGTCGAGTTCGTGCTGTGCGTGCGCTTGGTCTGCTTGTTTTGGACCAAGACCAGTCCATGAATGGTGTGAGGAGGAGTTCATGGACCAAGAATTGGTTGCTCCAGCGGGACCAATTCTGCCACATGCCTCTGCTGCGGGAGATAGTCGAGAATAATCCTGAGGACTACAGGAATTTTCTCAGGATGTCTGACCCCGTTTTTCAGGAACTGTTGGCTTTGGTGTCCCCCTATATTACCAGGAAGGACACCGTTATGCGGGAAGCCATCAGTGCTGAGCAGAGGCTCATCGCCACGTTGCGTTACCTGGCGACAGGGAGAAGCCTTCAGGACTTGAAGTTCACCACAGGCATCTCCCCCCAGGCTCTGGGCCTCATAATCCCAGACACCTGTTCTGCCATCATCCAAGTCCTGCAGGAGGACTATATTAGGGTAAGTTTTCTCCCTTAACATCACATTTTAGGTATTACATGTATGCTAATGTATTGTATTTCTTTCATCCTTCCCTAATTACCATGATTGTAATATGCTGAGAATGTCCCCTTTGTCCCCATGCATGTTGGAAGCTTTAGATTGCCCCTTTTTTCTCCTCCATAAATATTTCCCCTCACTAACTTTTCCAGCAGGGGCGCCTGTTGCTCCAAATGTTGGGGGGTTCAAACCCCAGTTTAGGAAATAAACTTCCTCCTTTTTTGCTCTGTTGCCTAATAAACGCCCCCAGTTGTCCCCTCCAATGCAGCCATTTTGTTCCCTCAAATGCAGCCATTTAGTCCCCTCTAATGCAGCCAGTTTCCCCCCAGCCCTGCACTTACCTTCTTGTGGTCAGCGCCATCCTTCTTCTGTCCTTGATGTCTTCTCCTTCCCTTCATGTTGCATCAGCCAATCATGTTACCATTAAACAGACTTGGTGAACATGATTGCCAGAGCAGCCTGTCAGTGTTTACACAAGGAATGCCCCCCTCCTTGCGTCCCCGATTTTTCTTTGATGAAGCCAATTACATCCCTCATGTTGTAATTTGCAAGACTATTTTAATACCTGTTTCTGCTCTGCAATTTTAACCCCCTAAATGCCGCAATTAATCATATGTCGGTCGCTTTACAAGAGGCCATCCACCTGAATAGTGTGCGGCATAGACAATACATAGGTTCATGCAACGCATGAACCTATGTATTGTTCTGAGTGATGGGCACAGGAGAGAGGGGACAGTGCTCCAGCGCCCACTCTGGACGCACCGCCACTGCAATGCTATCCTGTGGCCAAACACATCTCCCCCCCCCCCCCAAAATAATTTAGTAATGGCCCATCAGAGGGGGTGATGAATATGATAAATGAGCCTTCCATTATACTTTTTTTACACACCTTAATAAACGTATAATTAGATTGATGTTGGTCTCTAATTTTTTGGTATAGAATTTCCTTGTAATGTATGCCTTTGGTTTTCTAATATTATTTCATCTTGTTTCACTCCACAGCTTCCTTCCACGCCACAGGAATGGCAGACTGTGGCATCGGAGTTTGCCACGCGGTGGGACTTCCCCAACTGCGGTGGTGCCATAGACGGGAAGCACGTCCGCATCGTGCCGCCACCCCGTTCTGGGTCCTACTACTACAATTACAAGGGGTTTCATAGCATTGTGCTGATGGCGGTGGTGTCAGCACGGTATGAATTCCTCTATGTTGATGTAGGGAAAAATGGCCGGATGTCCGATGGGGGATCCTTCATCCAGACAGAGTTTGCTCTCCGTCTCCAGAGTGACGACGTTGCATTACCACCGGATGCAGGGAATATTGAAGGACTCCCCTTTGTTTTTTTGGCTGATGAAGCCTTCGGACTCGGACGGCATCTTATGAGGCCATTTCCACAGAGGAACCTGACCCCAGAGAAGAGTGTGTTCAATTACCGGCTGGCCAGGGCCCGAAGAGTCGTTGAAAATGCCTTCGGCATAATGGCCAGCCGGTTCCGCCTTTTTATGACTTCCATCCACTTGGCGGACTACAAAATAAACTATGTAGTGTTATGCTGCTGTGTGCTACACAACTTTCTGAGCCAAAAATCAAATTCCTATATGGCCTCAGTTTTGCCAGAGGCTGGACTTTCCCCTGCAAATCCCCTTCCGGGCCTGGAATCTGCCTGTCTTGGCTTGCCCCCCCAAAATGCCCGTGTGGTTCGGGACAAATACATGGAGTATTTCACGGGTAGGGGGGCAATTCCTATGCCAGCCTATGTCTAAGTATCCCAATAAAAATCTTGTTTAAACCTTTAATTATTTGTTCTTTCCTGTCTCCTAGTTTGTCTTTGTACATTTGTAGTGGCAAGTGTATTTTACTTTACAACCAATTTCACTATGTTACCTTACAAAAGAACCAAATAAGCTTAGAGAGTATTATAAAAAGAAGCTACACGTTGTTTGTGGTCAAATATTTTACTCTGTGCACATTCTCTTCTTTTTTTTTTTTTTGGTTTTACTTTGGGGTTGGCCTGGCCACAACCCGGCAAATTTTGGCTTATGAAAATACAAAAATATCACTTGCATTTCTAAAATTACAACATTGGATACCTCTGAGCAATCGGAGACATTCACTTACACAAACTATGTCTCTATGTGCCCGTCCTAATATGGGGTCCTGCCACCCCTTGCCCAGCCAAAAATTCAATATGCACCCATTTTTAAGTTTTTGCATATAGGAAGTTTACAATCCTGATCCCTATTGTCAACATGTACTATCTGCCATCAGGGGTGTTCAATGGACGTGTTTTGGGGGTGCATCCCCTTCCTCAGTTCACCGACTTTTGATACGAGGAAGGGGTTGCACCCACAAAAGACGTACATGGATATCCCCTGATGGCAGATAGCACATGTTCACACACTGTGTGCATATTCAATTTTTGGCTGGTTTGTTACTCAAAAAATTAGAAAAAAATCTAAAAACAAACATGTAAAAACAAATGTGTTTGGAGGGCTTATTGAATTCTCCCCAAAACATCGAGAATGTCTTTAAATGTTTGTTCCATCACATGGATTCTTTGTTTAATTAGGTCCAGTTCCGTGCTACATTCCATCACTTGCTGGATGAGGCGGAGGGCACTGTCAGCAGAGAACCGTGTGCTATCCTTCACAACATTTACATCCCCTAAAAAAATAATAACAAAAGGTATTATAACTCTGCAGGCCTACCTCGCTTACCTTAAGCTGTGGTGTCAGATACTGACCTGTTGTGGTGACCAGATCCACAACGTCATCCACCTCTCCTTCCTGCACTTCTCCTTCCTCCACCTCAACTTCCTGCACATCTTTCGGTTGTGGATCTTTGGGAGTTTGGTGTTGTTTGGAAGTTGTGGGGTGCATGTGCTCCCTGGAGTGTCCTCCTCCCAGTCTTCTCTCCCCTATGATAATAAAACAAAAGGTCTATTTATCACACTGTAAATCTCATTGTTAAACTAAAAAAAGGATAAATTCTTTGGAAGTGGTGTACAAGTGTGTGTTTGTGCGGAATTTAAAGAAGAATGCATTATTTATGACCCCAAATATGTTTAGTATTCACATTTGGATGTAATTTTTGGGACATGGAGGCACCACAAATAAACTCTGATGCACCTGTGTGGGACACCCAAAATAGGCGGGTCTGGTGGCCCACACTATAGTGCTCCAAAGTACAGATGTGGAAGCAGCTGCTGAGTGTCCTCTCCTTTACACTGTTAAAAGTTTGCATTTCATTCTCCTTACAAACACATCATCTAGGCTAAAAAATTATCCACAATACTTGATCAAAAATGGCAGATGTCTAATTACTTTTGTGACTCTTAAATAAGCCAAAACCGCGGATAGTGGCCGAACGAAGTGTCGGTAACGTAACGAACGATTACTGTGCCCAACCTAGTTCAAAATATGACATTTTGGAAGTGAGTCCAATATGATAAAAAAAAAAAAACATGTCAGTTTATAAAAAGATTAATAGCAGAAACGTCGTCATTTTACTTACTTTTAGCGAGCATCCTCTTTATGCTCCTCAACTGGTCTGGCTCCCTCAGTTTGAGGTCTGACCACCTCTTTCTGAGCTGCTCATTTGAGCGTTTCACCCCGAACTTCGCCCTCAGACTCTTCACAACTTTAGTGAGGATTTTGGCCTTCCTTCTATTTGGTTTGCTATACGGCCCATGCTTGGCATCATAATCAGCCTTGACCAAGATGTCCACCATCTCCGCCATCTCCGCCAAAGACATATTCGATGCCTTGAATCTCCTCCTTGATCGTGACGTGTCCTCGGTCTCCGGGCTTGTCTCCTTGCTAGTTGCGGAATTATCAGACACCTGCTGTAACTCCGCCATATCTGTCTGCGCGCCGAAAGAAGGGGCGGCGTGTTCGAATTTTGACGCATGCGTGGTGTGTATATAGCAAACACACATGTGACTATAGTACGTTCGGTGTGCGGAGAGAGGAGTTCAAGTGACGGACGTGCGAACGAAGGTATGTGATTTTGTGACTTGTAAAAATTGTTGGCCTATACTGTCTTGAGATTGTTGGAGGATATATATGGTGACTAGGATGTGAAGGAGGTTAGACTGTTAGCCTCACATTATTTTAATATAATTTATTTTACTTGCAGATACAATATGAATGTCTTTATTAGCGACAAAGAGTTCCTGGCGGAATTTATTGACCGGGTAAGGGAGCTGCCGGCTCTGTGGGAGACGAAAAACCCCATCCATAAAAAAAAAGGGGTGAGAAAAGCAGCGCTGGAGAAGCTGCTCCCATTTGTGCATACCAAGGTGCCCACAGCCACAGCAAAACAAGTGGACACTAAAATTGGGAGCTTGAGAGGTACCTACAGGACTGAACGCTCTAAGGTGCTGGCTTCTCAGAGGTCAGGAGCAGCAGCAGATGATGTTTATGTCCCGATTTTGTGGTACTACAACAGGATGTCCTTCCTGGATGACCACATTGAGACAAGGCCATCACTCTCCACTCTTCCCCCCAGACTTCCCTGCAGCCAACCTGAGCCTTCTCTGGAGCAAGAGGAGGCAGCCATCCTGGATGATCCTGATTTGGCCATCTGGAGCCAGGTATAGTATTAACTGAAAATGTATTGGGATAAAATTAATGTTTCCCTAATATGTCAGGATGAGAAACATACATTATTTTGTATTACACAAGTGAAATCAGGATCTGTAGACATTCTTCTGCACTTAATTGTGTGGGAAATAGTCAAGCTGATGTTGTGGTAAATTTAAAGCAAGGATTTATGCATTTACATTCTAATTGCTTCCATCAGGATTACAAAGTTTGATGCAAAGATTAAACCAACATATTAAACTATGTCCCTTTTTCATACACAGGATGAAATCAGCCAGGAGGAGGGTCTGGAAACTGTCAGGCAGGAGGAGGAAGGGCCCAGTGGCAGCCAGGAGGTGGCAGGGCCCAGTGGCAGCCAGGAGGTGGCAGGGCCCAGTGGCAGCCAGGAGGTGGCAGGGCCCAGTGGCAGACAGGAGGTGGCAGGGCCCAGTGGCAGACAGGAGGTGGCAGGGCCCAGTAGCAGACAGGAGGTGGCAGGGCAAAGGAGAAGCACCAGATCCCAGGTGCCTCCCATCCGGTTTCACAAAAGAGGCAGGAGGGACAGGACCACCAGTGAGGCAGCAATGGCCCTTATTAAAGAGGCCCATGCCACCCTCAAGGAGCCCACATCCCCTGAAGAGGCCATTGCCGGCCTAGTGGAGGCTAAGTTCAAGGTGATGAGCATGGAGCAACGCCTCCTATGCGAGCCCCTGCTCATCACCTTGCTCAACAAGGGGGTGATGGAGCAAATTACCCCCAATACCGCCATATGTGAGGTGGCCCAACTGACCCAACCTCAACCTCCACCTCCACCTTCCTCTTCTGCCCCACCCCCTTCTGCTACACCTCCACCTTCTGCCCCACCCCCTTCTGCTACACCTCCACCTTCTGCCCCACCCCCTTCTGCTACACCTCCACCTTCTGCCCCACCCCCTTCTGCTACACCTCCACCTTCTGCCCCACCCCCTTCTGCTACACCTCCACCTTCTGCCCCACCCCCTTCTGCTACACCTCCACCTTCTGCCCCACCCCCTTCTGCTACACCTCCACCTTTTGCCCCACCCCCTTCTGCTACACCTCCACCTTTTGCCCCACCCCCTTCTGCTACACCTCCACCTTTTGCCCCACCCCCTTCTGCTACACCTCCACCTTTTGCCCCACCCCCTTCTGCTACACCTCCACCTTCTGCCCCACCCCCTTCTGCTACACCTCCACCTTCTGCCCCACCCCTTTCTGCTACACCTCCACCTTCTGCCCCACCCCCTTCTGCTACACCTCCACCTTCTTCTTCTGCCCCACCCCCTTCTGCTACACCTCCACCTTCCGCCCCACCCCCTTCTGCTACACCTCCACCTTCCGCCCCACCCCCTTCTGCTACACCTCCACCTTCTGCCCCACCCCCTTCTGCTACACCTCCACCTTCTGCCCCACCCCCTTCTGCTACACCACCTTCTGCCCCACCCCCTTCTGCTACACCTCCACCTTCTTCTTCTGCCCCACCCCCTTCTTCTACACCTCCACCTCCTCCTCCTGACAGGAGTACCCCTCCAGTGGGCCAGCCTCCAGCCAAACGAAGAAGGAAGGCTGCAGGAAAGGCTGCAGGAAAGGCTTCAGGAAAGGCTTCAGGGAAGGTTGCCAGGAAGAAGAGGAAGTGATGGCCTCGCTTCATTGTGGTCGGACAGAAGGCAGCCTGTTGTAGTACCACACACTTGGGACATATATCTCACCTGCTGCTGTTCCTGACCTCTGGGAGGCCAGCATCAGATTGTGTTCAGAAATGTGGGCCTTCTCAAGCTCCCAATTTTAGTGTCCACACAGGGTTGCTGTGTGCTCTGGGGTCCCTGGGATGCACAAATGGCAGCAGCTTCTCCAGCGCTGCCTTCTCTTTATTTAATTTATAAACATGAATAAATGTGATTTTTGTTTAAGTTCATACTTGACTATGTGTCTTTTTAAATAAAAAAAAAAACAAGCTTTGGAGTAAGCAGATACATTTGACTGACAATAAAAGGCACAGATATCACCCCCCCAAAAGAATAACTAAATCTGATTAGCACAAAAACATGGTGTGAAATTTAAATAATATAGATTCCAAAATTAAATGGGAGATCGCTATCAAAACATTGAGAAATTATAATTAACATCATTTTGAAAAATCTAACCATTTAAATTATTCCTAAAAACTTGCACGATATAATACACATAAATCTTCTAAAGAGCAGCATGAAAAAGGTTAAAAATAAGGCTCAACTCTGTGTGAATATCAGCAGCAAAAGAAGGTCACTCGTTTTGATTAATGTAACATTCTAACGAAGATTTCAATGCAGAACATTTAAACGATGAAATATTTATGAGCGTGACGAATATGCTCTCTCCATTATGAAGGCTTGTTTTACCAGAAGATGCGCTCCCGTCTCATAGTTGCATACACACGAACCATTTTCTCGTCACAAAACAGGCCGACGAGAAACACGACGAGGAAATCTGGAATCCTGACGAGAAAATAGAGAGCAGGTTCTCTATTTTCTCGTCGAGATTCTCGGCAAGTTTCTCGTCGTAAAACCATACACACGAACGTTTTTCTAGGCAAAAAAACTCTTGCGGCACTTTTCTTGACTGTTTTGGACGAGAAAATCGGTCGTGTGTACGAGGCCTGAGTCTATGGGAATGTTTGACCATTTTTCCAGAAGCACATTTGTGAGGTCAGACACTGATGTTGGATGAGGAGGCCTGGCTCTCAGTCTCCGCTCGAATTCATCCCAAAGGTGTTCTATTGGGTTGAGGTCAGGACTCTGTGCAGGCCAGTCAAGTTTATCCACCCCAAACTCACTCATCCATGTCTTTATGGACCTTGATTTGTGCACTGGTGCACAGTCGTGTTGGAACAGGAAGGGGCCATCCCCAAACTGTTCCCACAAAGTTGAGAGCATCAAATTGTCCAACATGTTTTGGTATGCTGATGCCTTAAAGTGGTTGTAAACCCTCCCCCGGAAGTTACACCTACAGGTAAGCCTAGATTAAGGCTTACTTGTAGGTGTTTGCAGGTGTTTGCAAACCTACACGGTTTAGGAGATATTTGCCGAAAGGTATACACCGTTGTGTACGGCGCATGCGTGCCATAGACAACGGCGCAGGCGCAGTGAAAATCCCATTCATAAAACCGGCAACGCCGGTTTTGACGGCTCCTGCGCGCATGCACAGAGTGAGGTCTTCGCCGCTCCAGCCAATCACATCGCTGAAGCGGCGATACCCGGAAGTAACTTTCCGTAGAGATGACTGCGGCCGGAGGGGGAGACGAGGACGGCTTCGGGGGCTTTGATCTAAGGTAAATACTGCATAATGAGCTAGTATGCTAGTCATACTAGCTCATTATGGCTTTGTCTTGCAGTTGGTTAGTTTAAAAAAAAAAAATGGGGTTTACAATTACTTTAAGAGTTCTCTTCACTGGAACTAAGGGGCCAAGCCCAACCCCTGAAAAACAACCCCACATCATAATCCCCCTTCCACCAAATGATTTGGACCAGTGCACAAAGCAAGGTCCATAAAAACATGGATGAGTGAGTTTGGGGTGGAGAAACTTGACTGGCCTGCACCCGATAGAACACCTTGGTGATGAATTAGAGTGGAGACTGCGAGCCAGGCCTTCTCATCCACATTAGTACCTGACCTCACAAATGCCCTTCTGGAAGAATGGTCAAACATTCCCATAGACACACTCCTAAACCTTGTGCACAGCCTTCCCAGAAGAGTTGAAGCTGTTATAGCTGTAACAGGTGGGCCAACTGAATATTGAACCCTACGGACTAAAACTGGGATGCCATTAAAGATCATGTGCGTGTAAAGGCAGGTGTCCCAATACTTTTGGTAATATCGTGTATATTTGACCTTTTTTCATAAGATGTGTAGCTGTTTTTCATGGAAATCCCGATGTGGTAGTATTTAACGTTTTGTTCTGTAGCAAGCATGCCATAGTGGTTTTGCATATTTTGTCAAATGTTTAAGCCCATTTCCAGCCCCTGCTTCATTAGTCCTCCTTTCCTGAACTACCCCCCTGCCCACGCAGCTACTTTTTCTCATTTTTAGTTGTGTTACACAAACATAATATATGGTTGTAATAAGGCATTGTTATAAAATTCAACAGACACATTTTAAAATAAAGCATACCTGTGTATAATGTCCTGTTACAGCTTTTGGTGGGTTGGGTCCGGTGCCAAATACAAAATTTTTGGACTCATTGCAAAAAGCATCAATAGCTTCGGTCCATGAAGCAGCATAAGTGGCAAAGAAAAGATTTTCTCCACAATCTACGCCATCTGTACACATTACAAAAAAGAGAGAGTTAATATTGGTAAACTTTATTATATATTTCCCTTTCCCTGCTTAACCACTGCAGCTCTTACACTTGTACATCCCATCCTGCACCCCCTCCATGGACCAGAGCAATTTTTCAGTTTCTTCTATGGGCCTGTTTATTTAGTCAAACATGGAGGATTTTTAGGACAAGCAAAGCTTTCTTTTGGTAATACTGTCATGCAAAGATTATTCGACTTTTTGGTATGCAATCAATAGACAAGTAACAAAAATAATAAAACCCATTTTTTTTTTTTTGTTACCTTGATAAGTGATACAGGCAGTCCCCGGGTTACAAAGGCTCTGTAGGTTTCTTCTCAAGTTGAATTTGTATGTAAGTTGCAACAGGTACATTTTTTAAGTGTAACTCCAGCCCAAAAAAAATATATATTTTTAACCACTTGACCTCCGGAAGATTTACCCCCCTTAATGACCAGGCCATCTTTTGCGATACGGCACTGCGTTACTTTAACTGACAATTGCACAATCGTGTGACGCTGTACCCAAACAAAATGTATGCCATTTTTTTTCCACAAATAGAGCTTTCCTTTGGTGGTATTTTATCACCACTGCGTTTTTTTTTTGTTTGTTTTTTTGCGCTTTAAACCAAAAAAGACCAACAATTTAAAAAAATGTATATTTTTTTACTTTCTGTTATAAAACATCAAATACATAAAAAAAAATAAAAAAAATGTCTTCATACATTTAGGCAAATATGTATTCTGCTACATGTTTTTGGTAAAAGGAATCCCAATAAGAGTATATTGATTGCTTTACGTGAACGTTATAGCATTTACAATCTATGGGATATATTTATGGATTTTTTTTTTTAATACTAGTAATGGGAGCGATCAGCAACTTATAGCGGGACTGCTATATTGCAATCGGACACTAACTGATACTTTGCGGGAACCAGTGACACCAACAATGGCCTACCAATGGGGGGGAGGTCCCCCTGGGCGCCACACATTGGGGGGTGTCAGGTCAGTGGGCAGCGGTGCTGTGAAAGGGCAGAGAGAGACGAGCTGTGATAGGGTGCAGGCCAGATGACTGACACCCAGGGCCGGCCGGCGGATTGACTCTGCCGCTCAATAGGTTTATGGCATTTTTATAAAAAATGTTACTAGTAATGGCGACGATCAGCGATTTTTAGCAGGACTGTGATATTGCAATGGACAAATAGGGCACCTAACTGACACTTTTGACACTTTTTTGGGAGCCAGTGACATTATTACAATGATCAGTGCTAAAAATATGCACTGTTAGGCCCCTTTCACACGATCAGGTCCGCCTGTCCGTTTTTCAGGCGGACCTGATCGGACGCTCCATTCACCTCTATGGAGCTATGGATGTCAGCGGAGACATGTCTGCTGACATCCACCGCTATCCGACCCGGTCTGCCAAATCCAGACGGATGGAGACCCTATTTTTAATCCATCTGGTGGATCGAATAGAATCAGATGAAAACGGACAGGTGGATCCGTTTTCATCTAATCTCCCATAGAGCACAGCGTGCCTTTGACAGGTCCATCTCCGCACAGTGAGCGGAGAAGGACCTGTCACCCCCCTGCTTAGCGGAGTTCAACGGATCGATCCCCGCTGAGCAAGCGGAGTCCGTCAAAATGGACAGCCCAATGTGAAGGGGACCTTACTGTGCTAATGACACTGGCAGGGAGGGGGTTAACATCAGGGGCAATCAAAGAGTTAAGTGTGTCCCTAGTAGGTGCTTGCTAACTGTGTGGGGGATGGTCTGACTGGATGAAGACAGAGATTGATGTTCCTGCTTAGCAGGAATACAAGATCTCTATCTTCTTCCCTGTCAGAACGGCAATCTTTTACATAGGCAGATCGCTGTTCTGCCTCTGTGGAGAGATATCGCGCATGGCTGTCGAACATCGGGTCCGCCAGACCTGCTGATTGGCTCCCCCACTGTCCAATCGGCACATGGGCTCACCCAGTGTTTATTGCACGAAATGACATACATTGTTTCACGCAATAGAGCCGCGCTGCTGCAGTACATCTGCGTTAAGCGGTCTTTAAGTGGTTAACAATCGATGACTCATTAACTGTCCGCTGAGAGCTGAAATATAAACAAAGGAATACCGGCAATAGAAAATTCAGAAAAAAAAACAAACAGCTTGGGGTCCCCCCAAAATCCATACCAGACTCTTATCCAAGCATGTAGCCCGGCATGCCAGGAAAGGGGGGGTACGAGTGAGCGCCCCTTCCTGAACCATACCAGGCCACATGCCCTCAACATAGGGGGGTTCTTTGGGGCAGCCCAAAGTACCTTGTTCCCATATAACCCTTGGTGGTGGTTGTGGGGGTCTGTGGGTAGGGGGCTTATCAGAATGTGGAAGCCCCCTTTAACAAGGGGGCCCCCAGATCCCAGCCCCCCCCCTATGTCAATGAGTATGGGGTACATATTACCCTACCCATTCAACAAAAAAGTGAAAAAACTGAATAAAGACACTACATGGGTTTGTGACAATTCCTTTATTAAAAAACAATGTCCCCCCAGTGTGGATCCATTATTAATCAAGATGCCCGCCGCACCCATGGACCAGAAAAGGAAAAAAAAAAAGCTCCCGTCATCCGATGACGCCACCAATCCTGGCCCCTTAGTTATTTAGGAAATGTCAGACATAGGAGCAGGCAGTCGGCAGGAGCATTTTTATCTTGGTCTGGCCGTTGCGACGGGCATTGTGATTGACGATGGATCCACACAGAGGGACATTTTATTAATTTTTTTTATTAAAGGAATTGACAAAAACTTGTTGTGTGTCTGTTGTGTCTTTAGTCACTTTTTACACTTTTTTGGTGAATGGGTAGGGGTACTATGTACCCCATACTCATTCACATGGGGGAGCGGGATCTGGGATCTTCCAGATTCTGATAAGCCCCCATCCGTAGACCCACAGCCACCGCCCAGGGTTGTGGGGAAGAGGCCCTTGTCTTCGTCAACATGGAGACAAGACATCTTGGGGTGGGGGGGCAGAGCTCCCCCTGCCCCAAAGTATCCCCCTATGTTGAGGACATGTGGCTGGGTATGGTTTAGGATAGGGGACTATCACTCGTCCTGGCCTGCCAGGCTGCATGATCGGGAAATAGTCTGATATGGATTTGGTGTGAGGTTCCCTTAGAATCCATATTAGACCCGAAGGGTCTGGTATGGATTGGAGGGGGCCCCACGCTGTTTTTTTCAGAATTTTCTATTGCCAGCATTCTTTTGTTTACATTACAGCTCTCAGTGGGGAAGCCTGCTGACAGCTGTTGAGTCTTCGGTGTTAAGGATATGGTAGCCGGCTTCATGGCCAGCTCCTTTCCAACCAGCTATTCTTCACACAGAATTTGAATCGGTCTGAAAATTTTGAATTCGTTAGAAAACAGATAATCAAAACAAACTTAAAGTAATTTCAACAAAAATCATTACTATTTCATCCGAATCTCCGAATAACTAAAAATGTGTCCAAATTTAAATTCAGAACGAAATGAATTGAACTTGTCTAATAGCAAGCTGCTTGCTCTGGGGGCATTCGGCAGGAAAGAGGGGCCAAAACTGCCAGCGAGGGACCCGAGAAGAGGAGGATCTGGACTACACTGTGCAAAACCACAGAGCAGGTAAGAATAAATTGAAAAGAAAAATGTACTTGACAGGTTTCTTTAAATTAGAATTTCATGTTTAATGTCACATTAAATAGTTTGCCTGGCCAAAGCTGGCCCAAACAAACCATTTTCATTACAGAACGATGTGGTCGCAGGTTGTGCTGTATGGACTGTAGTAGTATTAGCTACATACAGCAGTGTTGTGTTCCGGCAGTTGTATAGGCAACTTACCATCTACTGCCAGATATAAAAAGAGGTAAGCCGAGTGCTTCTCCGCCATTCAAAGGGCTCACATTTTTATCAAAGAATACATGTACTTCCTCTGATTGGCCCGAGGTGGAGATTGGTTTATGGAAGTCGGAGAATACAGCCATTTTGATCCAAGCCAGTGTCTGCCAGTGATCCTAATCTACAACAAAGGACCACTGCATGTTTACTTCTGTGCTGTAGTGCCCTTGGCCCTCCCAGTCCCCAACCAAATGCCATATGGGCTTCCTAAGATTACCTCCACTCACCTTTAATATTACAGATCAGAAATTGAGCCAGTTTTAATTTTGTCAGTAAATCTATGGTTAATCCTGGATAAATCAGATATTCAACCATTTATTAATAGACTTCCTGCTGGTTCTTTAACCACTTAACGACCACCTCCCCACATAGTACTGCAGACAGGCGGCCGCTGTAGGCAAAGTGACGTACTAGTACACATCGCTGCCTACTTCCAGGTTTAGGGGAAGTGCATTCTGGTACATATAAATGTAGTGGATGGTTGCTACTAGTTACTAGCATCCACCATATCACCCTGCTGCCAGACCTCCATCTATCACCCCAGAGACAATTAGGGATGAGCCGAACACCCCCCTGTTTGGTTCGCACCAGAACATGCTAACAGGCAAAGAATTTGTTCGAACACGCAAACACCGTTAAAGTCTATGGGACACGAACATGAAAAATCAAAAGTGCTAATTTTAAAGTCTAATATGCAAGTTATTGTCATAAAAAGTAAGGGCCGGTACAAGGGGTGGGCAGAAGGGACGGATGCCCTGGGCGGGACCATTTACTGGAGGAAGGGGGGCGCAGTCAGGGCCATCATGCTACTCTTAAGCCCTGCGTTGCCCGCAGTTTTCCCGGGGTAGCGAGAGCAGCCGATCCCCCCCCCCCCCCCCCCCCGCGCCGCACTCCCACATTATAACAGGAGAACGGGACAGCTGCGGGCTTCATGTGCTTGAGCCCGCCCGTCCCGCTTCTCCCTCTGTCAGAAGCTGCGGACCGGAGACAGGGAATGAAGCAGAGCAGCGCTCTGTGTTCCTCCCTCCCCACCCCCGCCTGACAGCCGAGTGAAGTGTTGTGGCTGTGTGCTGGGTCTGATAGCCGGAGACTGCACTGTGATGCACCGCTGGGTCCGCCGTGATGAATAAGTTCTGTCATCACTGGTGAGATTGAGAAAGAACCGTGGAGAGGTTCAAAGAGAAATGGTGGTACAGAGGTGAATGTGGATGGGGGTACAAAGGTGGATGGGGGGCTACAAAGGTAAATGTGGATGGGGGGGTACAGAGGTGGACGGGGGGGGTACAGAGGTGGACGGGGGTACAGAGGTGGACAGGGGGTACAGAGGTGAATGTGGATGAGGGGTACAGAGGTGGACGGAAGGATAGAGGTGAGCCGTGGGTGAGGGGTACTGAGGTAGACGCGGGATACAGAGGTGAGCTCTGGATTGGGGGGGATACAAAGGTGAGCTGCAGGGGAATGGAGTTTGCTTAATTAGCAATGGTATTGGTAATATGCAGGAGGAAGGGGGTTAATGCACTGTCACTGATGCATTAGTATAGATCCCATCGTCTGTAGGCGCTGTAGCTTTTCACAGTGGGGGGGGGGGGGGCGCAGTTTTTCTTCTTCGCCCTGGGCACCGGATGACCTTGTCCCGGCACTGTAAAAAGTGTTTGGGGACCCGGGTCCTGACCCAGGGGACATGTATCAATGCAAAAAAAAGTTTTAAAATGGGCCGTTTTTTCGAGAGAAGTGATTTTAATAATGCTTTAAGTGAAACAATAAAAGTGAAATATTCCTTTAAATTTCATACCTGGGGGGGTGTCTAAAGTATGCCTGTAAAGTCACGCATGTTTCCCGTGTTTAGAATTGTCCCTGCACAAAATGTCATTTCTGAAGGAAAAAAAGTAATTTAAAACCACTCGCGGCTATAATGAATTATTGGCTCCCCGGGCAATACAGATCAAAGTCATTGAAAAAAACCGGCAGGGGCCCGCCCCCCCACAGTCCATTACCAGGCCCTTTGGGTCTGGTATGAATATTAAGGAGAACCCCGAACCAAAAAAAGTGGGGTCCCCCCAAATTCCATATCAGGCCCTTCAGGTTTGGTATGGATATTAAGGGGAACCCCGCACCAAATTTAAAAAAAATGGCGTCGGGTCCCCCCCAAAAATCCATACCAGACCCTTCAGGTCTGGTATGGATTTTAAGGGGAACCCCGCACCAAAATAAAATAAAAATGGCGTGGGGTCCCCCCAAAAATCCATACCAGACCCTTATCCGAGCACGCAACCTGGCAGGCCGCAGGAAAAGAGGGGGGGACGAGAGAGCGCCTCCCCCCTCCTGAACCATACCAGGCCACATGCCCTCAACATGGGGAGGATGTCCCCATGTTGATGAGGACAAGGGCCTCATCCCCACAACCCTTGCCCGGTGGTTGTGGGGGTCTGCGGGCAGGGGGCATATCGAAATCTGGAAGCCCCCTTTAACAAAGGGGAACTCCAGATCCCGGCCCCCCCATGTGAATTGGTAACGGGTACATTGTACCCCTACCATTTCACAAAGAAAGTGTAAACATTTGTAAAAAACAAACAGACACAGTTGGACAAGTCCTTTATTTAAAAATAAAATAAATTCCAGCGATGTAATCCTGTCGATGTCCAACGATGATCCATTCTCCAGCGACGCTGCAGTCTCCCCTCTCCAGCAGGAACAAAGCCCCCACGACGCGTAAGAGGGGGCGGGGTCATCCGTCCTTATCATAGGGACCCCACCACTGGTTAAATTATGTGGCTGCTATCATTTATGGTTCCGGAGATATGGGGCTGCTTGCGCAGCCTGTCAGAAGCTACATACAGAGCGGCCAGTATAAATACAAGCTGACACACTCTGCAGCAGACTGAGAGGATGAGCTCACAGTGCTTATAATAATTATTTGTATAGTACTTATGGTAATTAACCCCTTGCCACCCAGGCCAATTCTGACACTTCTCTCCTACATGTAAAAATCATCATTTTTTTTTGCTAGAAAATTACTCAGAACCCTCATACATTATATATATTGTTTTAGCAGACACCCTTTGGAATAAAAGGGTGGTCTTTGCAACTTTTTATGCACGGTATTTGCGCAGCAATTTTTCAAACGTTTTTTTTTTTTTTTTTTAAAGAAACTCTTTTATTCATAAAAAAAACACCAAAGTTAGCACGTTTTTTTTGTATACTAAGCAATGCTTTAATTTTTTTTTTACAGGATACATGTTCAGAGTTACAGAGGAGGTCTAGTGCTAGAATTATTGCTCTCGCTCCAACGATCATGGCGTATGTAACCTGTGTGTATCTGGCTCGGATACTAGCCACTGCCTACCCAGTCACTGACTAGTATCTCTGCCCAGCCTGTCCACACAACCTCTCACCTGCTGACCTGTGGATGGGGGAATCACTCCTGCAGTGTTGTGTTCTGCCAGTGAATACAATGATCAGTGTTGCTAACTATAGCTGGCACAACTGATTGTTTTGTGAAAAACCTGACAGGCTGGTTGTACTCAAGTCGGTTAATAGGTTGACTTGTGTAAAACCAGCTAGCCCATACATGGATCGACTATGACTGGTCTCTGCTTAATTGGCCTAATTTTAATCCATGTATGGCCCGCTTAACCACTACGCAGTCCCTAAACATCATTCAACAAACTTTTACATTTTTCCTTCCCAGATTCCTTCATCCTCCTCACCTGTACATACTGCTCACTGTCATACCCTCCACACTTCTCTCCTGTACATACTGCTCACTGTCATATCCTCCACACTTCTCTCCTATACATAGCGCCCGCTGTCATACCCTACACACTCCTCTCCTGTACATAGTGCCCGCTGTCATACCCTCCACATTCCTCTCCTGTACAAAGTGCCCACTGTCATACCCTCCACACTCCTCTCCTGTACATAGTGCCCACTGTCATACCCTCCACACTCCTCTCCTGTACATACCGCCCACTGTCATACCCTCCACACTCCTCTCCTGTACACACTGCTTACTGTCATATCCTCCTCACTCCTCTCCTGTACATACTGCCCCCACCATACCCTCCACACTTCTCTCCTGTACATACTGCCCACTGTCATATCCTACCCACTCTTCTTCTGTACATACTGCTCACTGTCATACCCCCCACACTCCTCCCCTGTACATACTGCCCACATTCATAAACTCCTCTATTGTACATTGTCATACCCTCCACACTCCTCTCCTGTATATATTGCCCACTATCATACCGTCCACACTCCTCTCCTGTACATAGTGCCTTCTGCCATACCCTCCGAACTCCTCTCCTGTACATAGTGCCCACTGTGAAGCCTCGTACACACGGCCGAAAATCTCGTCAAGAAAAAACACGTCCTTTTTCTTGACGAGATTCTTGGACAAGAAACCTGTCCCGGCCGAGTGTACACACACTCGATTCAAAGAACCCGCGGTTCTTTGAATTGTGCGAACGCGGTGACGCCATCGACACATTCGATGCCGTCGCCGCCATCTTGCTACACCCTATCTATGCCTAGGAAGCTACCGCGCATGCGTCAAAGTCATTTCGAGCATGCGCGGGCTTCCCGGAGGACAGGTAAGTGTACACACACACAATTTTCTCGTCGAGAAACAGGCTGACGAGAATCTCGACGAGAAAATACAGAGCAGGTTCTCTATATTTCTCGTCGAGATTCTTGTCGGTTTTCTCGACGAGAAACCATACACACGAACAAATTTCTCGGCAAGAAAGCTCTCTCGGCAGTTTTTTTGTCGTTTCTTGCCGAGAAACTCGTTCGTGTGTACGAGGCTTTAGACCCTCCACATTCCTCTCCCTCACCTGCACACACTGCCCACTTTTATACCGTCCATACTCCTACCCTATGCCTCTTACCCACAAAAACAGTTCTTTAAAATTATACTGAATATCCTCAATGTTACCAGCTCTAGAATGAGCACACTTTTGTTCAACTAAAGGAAATCTCAGTCCTCATATTTGCTCTGCCCCATTATTAGTACTAATTTAATTTTGTGATTACTACTGTGATGTATAGAGGAACATAGGGGATCTCAGCTACTCTAAATATAGCACTTGTAAAAAAAAGTGTCCCTGAAAATATTTTTGAAATGTTGGCAACTATGCACTTAGGCACTGCCCAAGGGCCACCGGGTCAGTAGGGGGCCCCATGAGAGGCTCTTGGGATCCTGTGATATTAAAGCGGTAGTAAACTTCGCTAACATTACTACTTTTTAGAGGCCCTGAGGTAGGTTATGCCACAATGTACAAGTATGCACAGCATATTAGCACATTAGGGTACACCTAAATTGTCAGACTGAGCCCTCCAGTGCTGCGCTGTGATCAATCAGGCAGGGCCCGGGCGCTTCCATCTTCACCGGTCTTCCTTCTGGGTTCTGTGCCTTCGGTCACTTGCCTTGGCTGGGCTGCGTTGATGTCATTCCCACGCATGCTCATGCACATCCTCTCTCTCTCATCCCCCCTTTCTCTCTCATCCTCCCTCCCTTACCCCTCACCCCCCTCTCATCCTCTCTCTCTCTCTCCCCCTCTCCCTCTCTCTCCCCCTCTCCCTCTCTCTCCCCCTCTCCCTCTCTCTCCCCCTCTCCCTCTCTCTCTCCCTCTCCCTCTCTCCCTCTCTCCCTCTCCCTCTCTCCCTCTCTCCCTCTCCCTCTCTCTCTCCCTCTCTCTCTCTCTCTCTCTCTCATCCTCCCTCTCTCTCTCTCTCTCTCATCCTCCCTCTCTCTCTCTCTCTCTCTTTAATTTAATTTGTTATAACTGTAGCGGGGTCTTCCCCTTTAATACAGAGAGACAGGACTTTCCGGGTGAGAGGTGAGTCGGGAGGGAGTAGAGAAGAGACTTTACTGGAAGTGAAAGCAGAGGAGAGAGACTACATTACCCAGAACCCCATTCAGCAATGTTTCCACCCCAGAGACTCATGGGAGGGGTTATATAAGGAGGAGGCGCGGCTGCGCTCGGCCTCTTTGGGACGAGACTTCAGTGACTGATCCTCCTGTGTGAATGTGCTGGTGTGCAAGGCCTGAAGCCTGAGGCCTTGCACAGCTACCAAAGAGCCTTCCACCCTGCTGCGAGCCTGGGTGGCATCTGACTTCGCTTATCCACAGCCTTGGTTGGATCGGGGACCCGATCGCTGGAGACACTGTGTGTGGAGACACAGTCGGTGGAAGTCCCGGACTGGGATCGCGTCCGGAGGGGTGAGCGAGCGTATGCTCAGACCATATACTGTTTATTGCTGATGTGCCTACAGACTGCCATGGCCCACCAGTTTATATTTGATACTCTCACTGGAGATCCCTAGCAGAACTGAGTCAGAGGATCTTCGGTAAAGTGTTTGTTTCTATTACAATTTCCCCATTGGTTTAAAGGTGGTGCACATAACAGAACAACATTTGTAAAGACTTGCCGGTGAAGAAAACATCATCCCCTAGAGACTGAGTCTTAGTATCTGAGCCAGGCCTGGCCAGCTAGATAGTTCATTTAGTTGCTGCGCCACAGGGCGCCTAGTTAACGGTCGCCCACGCGGCGCGCCTTTACTGTTCCATTAATACATAGTGTGTTTATTGCTGCAGGGCTCTGCAACCAATTTCATGTAAACTGTTACCACTGTTGATCCTTTTACCACAATCTAAAGTGAATTAGATATTCCTTTATTATTACCTTGGTGTCTGAGTTTGATCATAGAGCATAAGAAATATATTGTTACCCTAGACTAACTGTGCCAGAGTGGGTCGAGTAAATTGCCGGGGGTTGGCGGAGCTGTCTTCAGGGCCCAAACTAAATCTGCGGCCCTCTTAACTGAAGGTATCACTACACGTGGGGGCTCGTCCAGGATCGTGATACAGCAGGCGAACACCAGAGGTACCGGCATGGACCTGCAAGGAGTAAGAGCGTGGTGCGAAGAGGCTAAGACAGACCCGGACACGTCGGTAGTCATCAGCTTCCCTGGGGAGGAATGGTCGACTGAGGCGGTAGAGGAGCTAATGGTGTCCGTGTCCCCAGATCACACACCGTGGGTGACGGAGATAAAGTCAGACCGAGACATCTCATATCAGTATGCATTAGTGGAGTACTGGGACGGGATGCCAGAGGCTTGTAAGCGCAAGTGTGTGCGGACGCCAGACAACAGAACCTATAGGTTGACGCACGCAGTAACTGAAAAAAAGGAACCATCACCAACGGGATCACCGCAGGCTGCAGCCTGTGCCCCACCTGAAAGAGGAGACGGGGCACTGCCTCCGGTGGCACCTGCACCTGCCACTGCTATATCACCAGAACTGATAAAGGCAATAGGGGATCTGCTAACCAAATGTCAGAAGACAAGTACGGTGCATGTGGAGACTGGCTACCGGAGACTGGGGCCATTCTCGGGGAAGCTCCCTGTCCCTGCAGGGGAAGAAGATTTTGATACCTGGGTGGAGCAGGCATTGCAAGCAGTAGAGGCATGGGAGGTGCCTGAAGCGCAGAAGAGGCAACGAGTGATAGAAAGCCTCAAAGGCGCAGCAGCAGAAGCAGTGAAAAGTTTTCGGTTTGGGAATGCAGACTGCACGGCTCAAGACTGTCTAGCCATGCTACAGGAAGAGTTTGGTCAATTGGAAAAGGTGACAGAGATGGTCTACCAATTTGAACATACTTTCCAACAGCCGAAGGAGAAACTTTCAGAGTATGTTAGAAGACTGAACGGGTTGCTGTGCAAGATTGTGTTGAAGAAGGGAATGAAGCCCCAAGATACAAATGCGGCAAGAATGAAGCAAGTCTTAAAGGGAGCGTTGCGCTCGGATCCAGTCTGGCTGCACCTGAAAACCTCGGGAGGAGGAACGTCACTGACTTACTCTGATTTGATAAAAATCATCAGAGATGAGGAGGCACTACAACAGGACCAGCAAATTATTAAGACCAATGTTGCCCCCGCACAGGTGTTAGTTAATCCAGTAATGACCCCTGAAAGAGACTCAGAAGTAGACACTTTAAAATCACAGATGTCCAAAATAATGGCGATGGTGACCGGGTCACTGGATGTCAGGTCTGAGATAGACACACTGAAGGTGCAAGTGTCCCAGCTGACGGAGATTATGAACAAATTGATGGCGGAAAGTACTGGATTGTCCGCCCAAAAACCCACGAAGCAAGACATCTGTCATAACTGTGGAGGTGTAGGCCACTACCAGCGAGAATGTCCAAGTCCACGAATGGAGACAGAAGGCTGGCGGAGGCCTCAGAGAAGTGACCCAAGAATGGAGAGAAGATCCGGGCCTTCAAAAATAACTTTCCCTGAACCTGCGAGGGAATGGTGGAGGACACCTGCAGTTTATGCCGTCTCAGTGAACAACGCCTATCAGCCTTCCAAACAACGCCAGAAACGGCATTCCCAGTGCCGGAAGCTGAAGAGAGCACAAGTTCAAGTATGCCAGCCTGCTGTTACAGGTGTTTCCAAAAGGACTGCTACCCCATTGGTAGGTCCTCTGCCTGTAGTGCCTGTTCTGATCGAAGGGATCTACACCAGAGCCATCCTTGATACAGGTGCTCAGGTTACCCTAATGACCAGAGACTTTTACAAGAAGTACCTATCATACCTGCCCCTGGAAGAGATGGGAGACTCAGGGTATCCAAGCAGAAGAGTACTCTTGTGATGGATGTGTGCGGATCAAGTTGTCGTGTGATCCATTGAGGGCTGGGGAGCCTCAGAACTTTGAGACACTGGCCATTGTCTGTCCCTGGCTGCCAGGGCCCTCAAGAAGCTCTCTCATCGTTGGGACCAATACCGATCTGGTGAAACGGCTTTTAGCCCCTGCTGTCCCCAGATGTGATCCCATACCCTTACTACCGGAAGAGGTTCCTGCTTTAGTACCAGAGGAAGAACCAAGAGTAGCTGAGACTGTGACTCCCAGGGAGAAGAGAAGGAAGAGAGTCATTCATCCTCCCCGGAAACTAACTCATGATCAGATGGGAGAAAGTTCAGAAGATACGGTCCTAACCTCAAGAAGGACCATGCCCACATCTGGTCCCTCCACTGTACATTTGGTGGAGGGCAACCCCAGCTCACTTCCTGGCACAGTTAGACAGGTCGCCCCCACTGAAGCGACCTGTGGACAGGACAGCTCCCCATCATATGATGATTGGTGGGAGGCTCCTCTGTCAATCCTATGCAACCGCATTGAAGCTAAAATGTTTTGCAGATCTAAAAATGTTAGATGTCTTTGGGGACCAAAGATTCAAAGTGGGGGGAGTGTGTAGCGGGGTTTTCCCCTTTAATACAGAGAGACAGGACTTTCCGGGTGAGAGGTGAGTCGGGAGGGAGCAGAGAAGAGACTTTACTGGAAGTGAAAGCAGAGGAGAGAGACTACATTACCCAGAACCCCATTCAGCAATGTTTCCACCCCAGAGACTCATGGGAGGGGTTATATAAGGAGGAGGCGCGGCTGCGCTCGGCCTCTTTGGGACGAGACTTCAGTGACTGATCCTCCTGTGCGGATGTGCTGGTGTGCAAGGCCTGAAGCCTGGGGCCTTGCGCAGCTACCAAAGAGCCTTCCACCCTGCTGCGAGCCTGGGTGGCATCTGACTTCGCTTATCCACAGCCTTGGTTGGATCGGGGACCCGATCGCTGGAGACACTGTGTGTGGAGACACAGTCGGTGGAAGTCCCGGACTGGGATCGTGTCCGGAGGGGTGAGCATACGTATGCTCAGACCATATACTGTTTATTGCTGATGTGCCTACAGACTGCCGTGGCCCACCAGTTTATATTTGATACTCTCACTGGAGATCCATAGCAGAACTGAGTCAGAGGATCTTCGGTAAAGTGTTTGTTTCTATTACACTTTCCCCATTGGATTACAAATGTTGTTCTGTTATGTGCACCACCTTTAAAGACTTGCCGGTGAAGAAAACATCATCCCCTAGAGACTGAGTCTTAGTATCTGAGCCATGCCTGGCCAGCTAGATAGTTCATTTAGTTGCTGCGCCACAGGGCGCCTAGTTAACGGTCGCCCACGCGGCGCGCCTTTACTGTTCCATTAATACATAGTGTGTTTATTGCTGCAGGGCTCTGCAACCAATTTCATTTAAACTGTTACCACTGTTGATCCTTTTACCACAATCTAAAGTAAATTAGATATTCCTTTATTATTGCCTTGGTGTCTGAGTTTGATCATAGCGCATAAGAAATATATTGTTACCCTAGACTAACTGTGCCAGAGTGGGTCGAGTAAATTGCCGGGGGTTGGCGGAGCTGTCTTCAGGGCCCAAACTAAATCTGCGGCCCTCTTAACTGAAGGTATCGCTACATAACATAAAATTGTTTGTAATTTAGCAGCTTGTATTGGTTGGTGGACTACTTATCCCAGCTAGCCCAACTTGCAAATCCTGCGCCCGCAGGCCGCATCGATTTGACACGAACCCCACAGTCTCTCCTCTGGCCTTGAACCCAGCTCCCCTGGCATGCCTCTTCCAGAAATCCACTGTGTCACACTCACCGACCTTCTCCTGCCCCAAGTCCATGATGGAGAACTTTAACTGGACATGCGTTCCAATAGCTTCTCCAGCCCCTCTGTTCCAGGACACCTCCTCCATGACCGTGTAAGGATGAGGCTCCCTCCCAGCTTTCCTGGGCCCCTCCGCTGGGCCACACACCCCCCAGATGGGGATGGGGCCCCTGCTGCTATCTAGCACTACATTTTCCATGTCTTCCGGCCGACAACTCCGCTCCAGTGGGCTGGACCTGAGCTTATATGGGAGGCCTGCCCCCTGCCAATTTCAGTTGGGGATTGGTCAGGGCTCCTCACATGAGCTCCCTGTCACTCCAGTCCTGTGCCCTGCCCCTCTTCTAGAACATTCTTCCTGAAAGCAGGGGAGGCGCCCCAGGATTAAAGCACAGGTGGTCACACCCACTGTTACACTAACCACTTCCTGCCCCAAGATCAAAACAAGCAGGCCTAGCCTGAAGCATAGGCCTGCCTAAATCTACCTGCGCTGGCAGCGTTACCTCACAAATCCTCACTCTAGCACCTACCTATGGTAGAGGGTGCTACATAAATATTGTTTGGGTACCGCACAATCGGCAGTTAAAAGAGCGCAGTGCTGAATAGCAAAAAATGCCCTGGTCATGAAGGGGGTAAAATGTTCCGGACCTGAAGTGGTTAAGCAACACATCAGATAGACAGCCCTGACTACAGATCAGATTTTTTTGGAGGAAGAAAAAAAAATCTATTTTTAGTAGAATTTGGAAAGGTAAGAACAATGTTTTTATTCGTCTGTACTCTCTTCTCTGGTGTCTATTGCACCCTCCGTTTCCTGTCTGGGAAATACATAGGGAGGAAGTGAGGGAAATCTCCCCAGTAATAGCACAGATGGAAATAAAATCTATCAGACATTTTAACTCCTGCGCTTGTGCACATTGCTGGATTGGATCAGGCTCAGGTAAGAAAAAGGGGGTTCTGGGGGGAGCTGCAGCACAGAAGGTTTTTCACCTTAATGCATTCGATGCATTGAGGTGAAAAACCTTGAGGCTTTACAATCACTTTAAAACTTACCATAGTCTACAGTATACAATCTGATTGTATAATTTCTATACACTAGGGGGACAAACTCAAACAATCCTTTCAAATAGTATACAGTGTGTGGTCAGCTTAAAGTGGTTGTAAACCCACTAACAAAAAAAAAAAACCTGCAAGACAAAGGCATAATGAGCTATAGCATACTAACTCATTAACAAATACTCACCTTAGATCGAAGCTCCCACAGCGGTCCTCGTACACTGGTCCAGCCGGCGACATCTCTCCCGGAGTCACTTCTGGGTATCACGGGCTCCGGCGCTGTGATTTGCCAAAGCTGCGATGACGTCACTCCCGCGCATGAGTGTGGGCACCGTCGTTAATGGCACACTAGCTGAAGCAAGGGCACGGACGTGCCCCTGCTTCAGTGCACATGTGCCAATGACGTCGGCACATGCTGATACAGGCATGGGCGTCCGCTGAACTTTTTTCAGGGGGGGCATCATTTTAAGGTCATCCATGCTTCTTTGGGGCAGTGGAGCGGCGCTGTATACACCACTCCTCCACCGCCCATTGAAATAAATGGGCGCCGCTGCCGAAGCACCTGCAAAGCGATTCGGCAGCGGCGATACACAGTTGCATTTAACCCTGTCTTTGACCGCTAGCTGGGGTTATTGCAACACAGGGGGCAAGTGTCTTCACTCTGACTTCAACACTCTTACGATTCCAGGGGGGGCAATTGACCTCCCTTGCCCTATGGAGCGGACACCCATGGATACAGGAGATATCTCCTAAACCCTGCAAATTTAGGAGATATCCAGGGTAGCTGCAGGTAGGCCTCATTATAGGCTAACCTGTAGTAAAAAGTGGTTGTAAAGGGTTTACAACCACTTTAAAGCCTATGTGACAGCAGGAAGGTAAAGTCACCTGGTTGCATCCAGGGGGGTAGATATATTTCGCCCAGATTCAGGCTTTACGCCGACTTATACAACTAGGTGGAGAGTTGTATAAGCCCAGCTGAGGCTAGTGGGCTCATGGATGACTCATACCTCTAGGGAGAGTGCTGGGCGTCGTGCAGGCAGGGAGTTGATGAGACCAGCTGAAGCTTGTCAGCTCATTTAGGCCTCTATAAGAACTCCCAGATTCATTAGGTGTTTGCTGATGCCTGGAACCAGACCTGTGTGGACTGTCTAGGGAGAGTTAACCCCTGTGCGGTGAGACAAAGCCTGTGTGGCTATTTGCTTGGACATTTAAAACCAGGGACTTAGGGACTAGGACAGCACTAGGCTGATCCCAGTTGTTAGTTAGGAAACCTGTATGTTTACTCAGAGGTCAAGTTGACCAGGATTTATTTTATTTATGTTTCTTTTGCTTTGCTGTGTTTTGTCACTGTAAATAGAAAATAAACCGCACCTTTTTGATTTTGAAAACCACAACCTCCGTTTGCTGGGCCTGTTTTTGTGTGGGGAGCCCATCCCGGGGGTCACACACACCCGCTGCCGAGCTAACCCCCTCACAGTTGGTGGAGAATGCAGGCAGTTTTTTTTAAGCCAGCATGGAGGAGATACTGAAACAGCTGGCTCTAGCAAATGCCAATCAACAGCAGACAAATGCAGGTTTACAAAGGAGCCTTGCAGCCCAGCAGCAAGCTCACCAACAGAGTCTGGAAGCTCAGCAACAAGCCCAGCAGCAATCTGAGGCCCGCTTCATAGACCTGTTACAGAAGCAAGAGCAGAGACTACAACAAATGGAAGCAGTAATGCAGCAACGTCCGCAGACCAGTGAGGAAAGCCGTCCCACTAATACCGCGTCCTTTGGGGTGAGTCGTTTATTGACAAAAATGACTGGAGAGGATGATCCAGAGGTATTTTTGACCACATTTGAAAGGACCGCTGAAAGAGAAAAGTGGCCTGAGGAGCAGTGGGCTGGACTGGTGGCTCCTCTGTTAACTGGTGAATCGCAGAAAGCTTACTATGACCTAGAGCCTAACCAAGCAAAAGACTATGTGATGCTAAAAGCTGAAATTTTGGCAAGGCTGGGTGTCACCCAGGCTGTCCGGGCTCAGCGTGTGCATAACTGGACTTTCCAGCTTGGAAAACCCCCCAGGTCTCAAATGTATGATCTCATTCACCTGAGCAGAAAGTGGCTACAGCCAGAGACTTTGTCCGCACTAAAGATTGTGGAACGTGTTGTAATGGATCGGTTTTTGAGAGCTCTTCCTACTGCCATCCAAAAGTGGGTAAGCCATGGAGACCCAGAGACGGCCGATGGTCTTGTGGATCGTGTGGAGAAATACTTGGCTACAGAGAACCTGACGGCCTCTTCCAGAGACACTCGGACTTTCCACCCTAAGACCAGACCATCCCCAGGGGCGGATAAGAGGATTCCAAGGGGTGAGGGTGGAGAGAGTGAGAGGGTGGGAGCTCTACCCCAAGTTTGGCGAGAACAGCCTGGGAAATCAGCGGCTCAAGAGGCGGCAAGAAGGATCGTTTGCTACCGCTGCCGGCAAGCGGGACATATGGCAGCCAATTGCCCGGTTGTGGAGGAACCCATGCAGTGTGACTTTCTGACGGGCAGACGTCAGTCGCTGTGTGCGACAGTCGCATGCACTGCCATTCGAGGAACTGAGAAACATTTATGCAAAATGTGTGTTAATGGTAGAAATGTTGTGGTATTGCTGGATTCAGGTAGCCTTGTGACCCTGATAAAGGCTGAGTTAGTTAAAACAGAGGTCTTTGGGAATAGCAAGGTAGCTGTTATTTGTGTGCATGGGGACACCCGAGAGTATCCAGTGACTACAGTGTGTTTCGAGACCCCCAAAGGTACCCTCTCTCATCCAGTGGGCTTAGTATCTCAGTTACCGCATGACGCCATTGTGGGAAGGGATTTTCCGAAGTTCTGGGAACTGTGGGATGATCCTGAGCCCCCCACTGGTGCCCCTATGTACCAGGAATGTGATAGCCAGAACTCCCCTGAGAGTGGTGAGGACTCTCCGGAATTTCCCTTATCAGTATTGGCAGGGGAGACTCAAGAAACTGGAGAGGAGCCCACCTCCTCAGACGAAAACCTACCGTCTGTGGAGTTTTCTGATCTTGAGGTTCACAGGGAAAACTTTGCCACAGAACAGTTGAAAGACCCCGCCCTAATAAAGGCACGGGAAAACGTAGTGAAAATAGATGGCGAGTTAGTGAACCCAGATAATACCTGCACTTACCCATACTTCAGCGTAGAGAAGGACCTACTGTATCGGGTGGCAAAAAGGGCAGAAGAAACCGTTGAGCAGCTTGTGGTGCCCAAACCTTACAGGAAGTTGGTGTTGGAGTTGGCCCATGGGCACATTCTTGGAGGTCATCTGGGGACAGAGAAAACCCGAGAGAGGGTATTACAGAGATTCTATTGGCCGGGGGTGATGAAGGACATAGAAAATTATTGTTCCTCCTGCCCTGTGTGTCAGAGGTCGGCCCCGATGCCACATTTCCGTAGCCCGCTGGTCCCTCTACCCATCATTGAGGTCCCGTTTGAGAGGATCGCCATGGATTTGGTAGGGCCTATAATCAAGTCCGCTAGGGGGCACCAGTACATATTAGTTATAATGGACTATGCCACCCGTTATCCAGAAGCGATCCCTCTCCGAAATACCTCGGCCAAAACCATAGCCAAAGAGCTATCTCTTGTGTTTAGCCGGGTGGGTATTTGTAAAGAACTGCTTACGGACCAAGGTACACCCTTTATGTCCCGGGTTATGAAGGAGTTGTGTAAATTGTTCAAAGTGACGCAATTACGTACATCTGTGTATCACCCCCAAACCGATGGGCTGGTTGAAAGATTCAACAAAACCCTAAAACAAATGTTGAAGAAAGTGGTGGATAGAGATGGAAAGGATTGGGACTGTCTACTTCCTTATCTGATGTTTGCTATTAGGGAGGTGCCCCAATCCTCTACGGGATTCTCCCCCTTTGAGTTACTGTATGGAAGACACCCAAGAGGGCTGTTGGATATTGCCAAGGAAACTTGGGAAAGTGAGAGTTCTCCCCACAGGAGTGTGATTGAGCATGTCGCCCTGATGCAAGACCGAATTGCACAGGTAATGCCCATCTTGAAGGAACATTTGGCCCAAGCGCAGTTAGCACAGCAGAGAGTGTACAACCGTGGAGCCAAGACCCGTACCTTTTCCCCGGGGGATAGGATACTGGTACTTGTCCCTACGGTTGAAAGTAAATTCCTTGCCAAATGGCAAGGCCCCTATGAGATAATGGAAAAAGTGAGCGAAGTGAATTACAAGGTCAGACAACCAGGAAGGCGAAAGCCCAAACAGATCTATCACGGTAATCTGATGAAAGCCTGGAGGGATAGAGAGTCCCTAGTCGCAGACACTTGGTCACCAGCTCAAACTGGTTGCGTGATTCCTGAGGTTGGAATAGCAGCCACCTTGTCACAACCCCAACAACAGGAGGTTAAGGAGTTTGTGCTTCGCAACAAGGAGGTATTCTCTGAGCTGCCGGGACAAACATCTGGGGTAGAGCATGACATCATTACCCCGCCCGGTGAAAGGGTGAAGTTAAAACCCTATCGGATCCCAGAGGCCCGACGGGAGGCAATACGGGAGGAAGTACAGAAAATGCTGAACTTAGGGGTGATAGAGGAGTCCCAAAGTGATTGGTCTAGTCCCATTGTGTTGGTGCCTAAACCGGATGGGAGCTGGCGATTTTGTAACGATTTTCGTCAGTTGAACAAAGTTACAAAATTTGACACCTACCCCATGCCACGTATAGATGAGTTGATCGACCGGCTGGGAACAGCCCGATACATGACGACTCTTGACCTCACAAAAGGGTATTGGCAAATCCCCCTGGCCAAGTCGGCCAAAGAGAAAACCGCATTTGTAACCCCAGACGGGGCGTTCCAATATAAAAGAATGCCGTTCGGGTTACAGAATGCGCCGGCCACATTCCAGCGGAAAATGGACCAGATGCTGAGGCCCCATCGGAAGTATGCTGCGGCTTACCTGGATGACGTAATTGTCCATAGCACAGATTGGGCCTCACATCTGCCAAAAGTGCAAGCAGTCCTGGACTCTGTTCGGGAAGCGGGGTTTACGGCTAACCCCAAGAAGTGTACCATTGGGCAGGAGGAGGCCAAATATCTTGGGTACACCATTGGGAGGGGAGTAATAAAACCCCAACTCAACAAAGTCGAGGCCATCCAGAGTTGGCCACGTCCCAACAGCAAGAAGCAGGTACGAGCCTTTCTGGGAATCGCTGGGTATTATCGGCGATTCATTCCCCACTTTGCTTCTAAGGCTGTGCCCCTAATCAACCTGACGAAGGGGAAAGGGTCGGTCATGATTAAATGGACCCCCGAGGCTGAGGCAGCATTCCAATTCTTGAAACAAGCCTTATGTAGCCAGCCAGTGTTGTACTCACCCGACTTCTCTAAAGACTTTGTCGTACAAAGTGATGCGTCAGATGTGGGGTTAGGAGCAGTATTGTCCCAGGTCTGGAACGGGGAAGAGCACCCAGTCATTTACCTCAGCAGGAAGTTGAAGTCCCATGAGGTAAATTACGCCACCGTTGAAAAGGAGTGTTTAGCGGTGAAGTGGGCTCTAGATTCCCTTCGGTACTACCTGCTAGGTAGGCACTTTGACATGGTTACGGATCACGCTCCGTTAAAGTGGATGGCTCAAAACAAGGAAACAAATAGAAGAGTGAATAGGTGGTTCCTGGCCCTCCAGGAATTCAACTTCACAGTAAAGCATCGCCCTGGCGTTCAAATGGGGAATGTGGATGCTTTGTCTCGAGTACATGAATGCCTGATTGCTGGTGTTCCAACCCCGAGGTTAAAACAAGAGGGGGGGGTATGTGACAGCAGGAAGGTAAAGTCACCTGGTTGCATCCAGGGGGGTAGATATATTTCGCCCAGATTCAGGCTTTACGCCGACTTATACAACTAGGTGGAGAGTTGTATAAGCCCAGCTGAGGCTAGTGGGCTCATGGATGACTCATACCTCTAGGGAGAGTGTGGGGCGTCGTGCAGGCAGGGAGTTGATGAGACCAGCTGAAGCTTGTCAGCTCATTTAGGCCTCTATAAGAACTCCCAGATTCATTAGGTGTTTGCTGATGCCTGGAACCAGACCTGTGTGGACTGTCTAGGGAGAGTGAACCCCTGTGCGGTGAGACAAAGCCTGTGTGGCTATTTGCTTGGACATTTAAAACCAGGGACTTAGGGACTAGGACAGCACTAGGCTGATCCCAGTTGTTAGTTAGGAAACCTGTATGTTTACTCAGAGGTCAAGTTGACCAGGATTTATTTTATTTATGTTTCTTTTGCTTTGCTGTGTTTTGTCACTGTAAATAGAAAATAAACCGCACCTTTTTGATTTTGAAAACCACAACCTCCGTTTGCTGGGCCTGTTTTTGTGTGGGGAGCCCATCCTGGGGGTCACACACACCCGCTGCCGAGCTAACCCCCTCACACCTAGTACATACTACAATTTTTTTTTTTCCGTACAATCCAGCAGGTTAAACTGAAAAAAACTGCCAGCTCCTCTCAGAGATGCTGTACTAATGATCTGACATTAGTGCAGTGATCTCCCCCGCTGAGTTGTGTTCTGCATTAGAACATTATAGTGCACCAGATTGCATGTAAGATTTGTGTCTGCCTGTGTATTGTCAGCCAGCTATATTAAAGTAGTCTCCCTCTTGTGATGGAGGTACTGCAGGCTGTGAAAAGTAAGCTTCCTCTCATTCCCTCCTACACAAAACAAAGTCCTCTCCCTGGATAGCTAGTCATCATGAGCTTGCGGCCTTGACAGCCTGGTATATAGATTTAATACTGAGATAAAAATGTAGGTGGACTCCAAAACAGACTAATTTTCTAGTGAGGATGAGGAAGAGTTTGAACATCGGTCAGGTTTCAGGCTGTCTGTGTTTCTATTGGAGAGATTTTCCCTCCCTCCCAGTCTTGGTGACCGCACAGAGTGCCCAATTGGGACAAATGCAGCTATGAAGGTATCTATGACCTTCGTGTTTCTATCTGTTCCCTACTGGAAAAAAGTTTTAAAAACTATGTAGGTGGTCAATGCTCACTGTGTATATTTAAATGGTAAACATCTGCCACCATATAAAATGTTTGGGTGGAGTTCCTCTTTAAAACCTGACTAGGGATGAGCTCGGTGTTCGAGTCGAACATAGGTTCGACTCGAACATCGGCTGTTCGCCGCGTTCGGCGAACAACGAACGATTTGGGCCGTTCGCGCCAAATTCGAGTGACGCGAACGGCCCACAATACACTGCGCCATCGCAGTGTAATCCCGGCGCTGTGATTGGCCAAGCATGCACTGTGACCCTGCATGCTTGGCCAATCACAGCGCCGGCAGCGAGGAGAGCAATGATTGGCCACAGGCAGGATGCCTGTGGCCAATTATAGCTGAGGGGGTTTAGTACACGCCCCACACTATAAAAGGCCGCCAGCGCGGCGGCCTCGTGTAGTGTGTTCCGGAGCAGGGAAAGTGAAGGATAGGCAGGGACAGTGTCAAATCTTGTCAAATCTATTCTTTGCTAAACCTTGTGTGTAGGGACAAAGAATGATAGGCAGGGAGAGTGTCAGTGTCATATTCTTTGCTAAACCTTGTGTGTAGGGAGAGAGAAGGATAGGCAGGGAGAGTGTCAGTGTCATATACTTTGATAAACCTTGTGTGCAGGGAGAGAGAAGGATAGGCAGGGGACAGTGTCAGTGTCATATTCTTTGCTAAACCTTGTGTGCAGGGAGAGAGAAGGATAGGCAGGGAGAGTGTCAGTGTCATATACTTTGATAAACCTTGTGTGCAGGGAGAGAGAAGGATAGGCAGGGGACAGTGTCAGTGTCATTATTGCTAAGCCTCCTGCACATTATACACCTGAAGTTAGCCCGTATTGCTGCTTTTTCCTGGTGTGTTACACCAACAGGATTTTGCGGCGCTTACAGCGGGCGGAGTGTGCCTCCTGACCATATTACACCTTAACTTAGCCTGTATTGCTGCTTTTTCCTGGTGTGTTACACCAACAGGATTTTGCGGCACTTACAGCGGGCGGAGTGTGCCTCCTGACCATATTACACCTTAACTTAGCCTGTATTGCTGCTTTTTCCTGGTGTGTTACACCAACAGGATTTTGCGGCACTTACAGCGGGCGGAGTGTGCCTCCTGACCATATTACACCTGAACTTGTATTGCTGCTTTTCCCATTTCCCTGCAGGCCATTAGAATGTCTGGAAGGCAAACAAGGAGAGGCAGACAGTCAGGAGCCAATAAAAGAGGGCAAGCAGGCTCTGTGTCTAGAGACAACAGTGCTGGTCGTGGACGCGGTGCATCGCCATCAGCACGTGGCCATGGGACACGCTTGTTCTTCTTTTCGGCAGCTGGACGTGTTGAGCCGCATCATGCCGAAGACTTGGTAGAGTGGATGACCAAGCCCTCCTCATCCTCCTCATCCTCTCTCACCCAGGCTCAGGGTACTGGCAAAGCAGCTGCCAAAGCGTCCTCTTCCCTGGTATCAATGTCATCATCAGTCACTCCTTCCCTAGACCAACCATGTCCTCCTGAGGAGTCCCTCGAACTGTTTGAGCACAGTGTTGGGTACATGCTCCAGGAGGATGCCCAGCGTTTCGAAGGGTCTGATGATGATACCCAACTAGAGGAAGGCAGTAGCGTGAGAGCAGAGAGAGGGGATGCTCAAGAAGGACACCAATCTGGCAGTCATGTTCCAGCAGCTGCAGCATACTGCCAGATTGGCTCCAGTGATGAGGAGGGAGGGGATGATGAGGTCACTGACTCCACGTGGGTGCCTAATAGGAGAGAGGAGGAGGAGGATGAGGAGGAGGCACATCTCCAATGAGGCAGGATGTCCTCGGGGGGCCAGCGTAAGGGCAGCACACCGACGGAATCACATCGCAGAGCTCCGCCTGTGCAGGGCGCAGCCTCTGCCCGTTATTCAAAAAGTTCCTTGGTGTGGGCCTTTTTTGAGTCGAGTGCATCAGATCGCACAGCTGCTGTTTGCAACATGTCTCAAGCGTATATCGCGTGGCCAAAACATCACCCGCTTGGGCACCACATGGTTGACCAGACATATGTTGACCTGCCATGCAGCTCGTTGGCAAGCCTACCTTAAAGACCCACATCAAAGAACAAAGCTGACCTCTTCTTGCACCGCATCAGCTGGGATCTCCAACCCCACTATACCTTCAGTCCTCTCTGAAACCTGCTCTGAGAGGAATGAAGGTGTAGAATTAGGTGTGTCACAGCCAAGTACTTGCAGGCACTCTGCTAGCAGTACACCGACGTCCGATTCTAGCAGGCAAATTTCCCTGCCCCAGCTCCTGGACCGTCAAAAGAAGTTCACTCCCAGCCATCCACATGCCCAGCGGTTGAATGCTAGCTTGGCTAAATTGCTAGCGCTTCAACTGCTGCCTTTTCAGTTGGTAGACTCGACCCCCTTCCGTGAGTTTGTGCAATGTGCGGTTCCTCAGTGGCAGGTTCCCAAACGCCACTTTTTCTCACGGAAGGCGATTCCGGCTCTCTACCGGCATGTGGAAGGCAATGTCTTGGCCTCGCTGGACAGGGCGGTCAGCGGTAAGGTGCATATTACCGCTGACTCATGGTCCAGCAGGCATGGACAGGGACGTTACCTTTCTTTCACGGCCCATTGGGTCACTCTTTTGGCAGCTGGGAAGGATGCAGGACAAGGTGCAGTAGTGTTGGAGGTTGTTCTACCGCCACGCCTCCAAAATGCTACTACTGGTTGTGACACACCTCTGTCCTCCACCCCCTCCTCTTCTTCTTCCTCCGTGGCCTCTTCCTGTGCTTTGTCCTCGGAACCAGCGATGCTCCGTAGGCGTTCAAGGGGCTACGCAAGTAAGCAGGCAAAAAGATGCCATGCCGTGCTTGCGCTGGTGTGTTTGGGGGACAGGAGCCACACTGGGGCAGAGGTTCTGTCTGCTCTGCAGGGGCAGGCCGAGAGGTGGTTGACGCCACGCCAGCTTAAGCCAGGAATGGTAGTTTGCGACAATGGCACCAACCTCCTCTCCGCTCTCCGACAGGGACAACTGACCCATGTGCCCTGTGTGGCTCACGTCCTTAACCTGGTGGTGCAGCGGTTCTTGGGCAGGTACCCGGGCTTACAGGATGTCCTGAGGCAGGCCAGGAAAGTCTGTGTGCTTTTCCGCAGATCTTATAATGCCAGTGCTCGCCTGGCTGAGCTGCAAAAGGAGTTGAACCTGCCCAAGATCCGCCTTATATGTGACATGCCCACCAGGTGGAACTCAACGTTGGCCATGCTGCAGCGGCTGCACACGCAGCAGAGGGCCATCAATGAGTACCTGTGCGACTACGGCACCAGGACAGGGTCAGGGGAGCTCGGGTTTTTTTCACCACGCCAGTGGGGCATGATCAGGGATGCATGCACTGTCCTGGCACCATTTGGGGAGGCCACGAGGATGGTGAGCAGTGACAGTGCATGCATCAGTGACACTGTACCTCTTGTCCACCTGTTGGAACATGTGCTGCGTGGAATAATGGACAGGGCACTTGAGGCAGAACAGAGGCAGGAAGAGGAGGACTTCCTTGCCTCTCAAGGCCCCCTTTACCCAGACAGTGTTCCTTCTGTCCCACCCATCGCACAGGAAGAAGAGGAGGAGGAGGAGGAGGAGGATTGTGTCAGCATGGAGGTGGAGCCTGGCACTCAGCATCATCAGCAGCAGTCTTTTAGGGATGATTTACAGTTCCAAGAAACCAGTGGACTTGTACGTGGCTGGGAGGAGGTGGCTGCGGATCATGTCGTCCTTAGTGACCCAGAGGACTCCTGACCCAATGCCTCAGCTAACCTACGCTGCATGGCCTCCCTGATCCTGCAAAGTCTGCGGAAGGATCCTCATATTCTTCGGATTAAGGAGAGGGACCATTACTGGCTGGCCACTCTCCTTGATCCACGGTACAAGGGTAAGGTTGCGGACCTTATCTTACCGTCGCAGAGGGAGCAGAGGATGAGACAACTCCGGGAGGCCTTGCAGAAAGGTCTGTGCAATGCGTTCCCAGAGACTGGGAGGTTACAAACTCCTGGTCCTGGACAACGAGTTGCTGAGGCTTCGGTCAGTCAAAGAAGGAGCGGTGGGGAAGGTGGCCGTCTGACCGATGCGTTCAGACAATTCTTTAGTCCGCAGCCCCAAGGTATGATCGGTTCCAGCAACCATCGCCAGCGTCTGATATACATGGTGCAGGAATACCTAGGGGCAAGGTCAGACTTGGACACCTTCCCCACTGAAAATCCTCTGGCTTACTGGGTCTTGAGGATGGATCACTGGCCAGAGCTTGCACAGTATGCAACTGAGCTACTGGCCTGTCCTGCATCCAGCGTTCTTTCAGAACGCACATTCAGTGCTGCTGGAGGATTTGTCACGGATCACAGGGTGCGCCTGTCCACCGACTCTGTTGATCGACTGACCTTCATAAAGATGAACCAGTCTTGGATCACCACCAGCTACCAAACACCTGAAGCTGATATAACAGACTAATTTATTTTCAAATGTCACATCCCTTCAAGACTGATGCTGATGCTGAGAGACTGTCCTGTTATGTTGACTGACTATCCTCCTCCTCCTCAATGATCCGATTGATGATGATAGCTTGGAAGAACATTTTTGTTTCTGGGTGCCGCCACCAGTGGCTAAGGCCCAATTTTTCAGCCCCTGTTTAACAGGGGCGTGTTATTACAATTTTTCATGCAATGCTTTGCAGCAGGGCTCATTCCTGCACTCCAACTAGAGTATCTGGGAGTGGTTGCAGTGTCGTGGCACCAGCACCAGTGGCTAAGGCCCAATTTTTCAGCCCCTGTTTAACAGGAGCGTGTAATTAAAATTTTTGATGCAATACTTTGCAACAGGGCTCATTGCTGTGCTCCAAGTACAGTATCTGTGAGGGGTTGCAGTGTTGTGGCACCAGTGCCTAAGGCCCAATTTTTCTGCCCCTGTTTAACAGGGGCATGTAATTACAATTCTTGATCTAATAATTCACAGCAGGGCCCATTTCTGCGCCCACCAAGACTAACTGTGAGGCCTTACAGTGTTGTGTCAACACCACCACCACCACCAAAGGCCCAATTTTTCAGCCCCTGTTCAACAGGGGCATGCAATTACAATTCTTGATCTAATAATTCACAGCAGGGCCCATTCATGCGCCCACCAAGGGTAACTGTGAGGGCTCACAGTGTTGTGGCAACACCAACATGTAAGGGGCAAATTTCAGCTGAGTATATACGGCAGGCCCCTACTTTCAAACATCCAACTTACAAACGACTCCTCCTTGCAAACGGAAGGATACAACAGGAAGTGAGAGGAAATCTACCCCTAGGAAGGCAAATTCTCTCCTGTAAGAGTTAATATGGGAAAAAAAGTGGCTCCTCTCCACTGATGCTTTATCACCAATTCTTGTTTCAATAAAAACCCCAAATTTTCAAAAAACATTTGTCATTAGGACGGAAAGAGAGGTGAACTGTTCTGAACAGGTGCACACTGCACAGACAGCAAAACAAATGTTACAGGGGTGATAACCCTTCCCTATGTTTTCCAAAAAGCTTAAAAATAGATTTTCCAAAACGTCTTTCAGGACAGCACCCGAGAGATCATGGCTCCTCCTCCTACAGGAAACACCTCATCAATTAATTCTTTAATTGGAGGCCTCCACGTTGCTTCCATCAGTTTTTTGTGTTTCCTCCAGCCGGAGGAACACCTCTGGTGAGAGCCACGATCTCTCAGGGCTTTCCTGGGAGACAAGGTTCTCAGTCAGTCCTTTTTTCTTAGGAGAGTGATCCTCCCACTTACCTCCTAGCATGGATGGTCCCGTGGGCTCCCTCTCCCTCTTCCGTGCTCGGGGAGAGCCTGTACAGCCCGGGAGTGCTGCCTCCTTTTTGTCTTCAGAGCGGTGGTTTGCTGTGTTCTCGCCGACCGCTTGCGAATAGCGGCGTGGAGCTTTACAGCGGCCGCCATTGTTCTGGTGGCCGAGGAGAGCCTCGGCTGCGTCCTGTATGGGAAGAGGCAGCACTTCCGGGTCGGCGCGCGCGTCATTTCCGGCTGCAAAGCGCAGAGGGAGAGGGCAGGGTCACCTGGTGCCTTAAAGTTCCGGTTCCAGGTCAGCGCGGCGGCGTTTTTGAATCTGGAACCGGCGTTTTTTTCTTCACCACGCATCCGCAGACAGCCATGGACAGCGATGCAGCGGATAAGGGGGCAAGCCAAGGCACCAGCAAGGCTAAGGTAAGGGACTGTGTCCTATTTTACACTGGGCCGTTTTCTCCTGTGGGGGGGGGTATTCACCATCTCCCCCACCCCCCATCTCCCTGGTGGTGCAGTGGCTGGTGATTTAGCATGTCTGCATAATACTAGGGGTCTTTTTGTAAAAGGTGGTGGTGGTGCATGGCTTGCGGGGCACAAGGAAGTGAAAGTGTTTTTTCCTATGTGCACCTGGGTGTATTGATTTGTACTGTGCAACAGTTTTTTCTTAGCGTGGTCCCTGGTTTTTTTCTTTTCTGTTTGTGCAGGCCAAAAGTTCTGCTCAACCAGTGAAGAGAAGGTGCCCTGTCTGCAAGGAAAAGTTAAGCGAGGCTTGGACCAAGTCGCTTTGTGCAGATTGCACTGCAAATGTAGTCAGGGAAGAGTCTCCATCCTTTTGTGGCGATCTAGTATCTACAATTAAGGATGAACTCCGTGCCACCTTTCAAGCTTTTAGGTCAAACCTAAGAGAAGAACCAGGCCCTTCAAGGGAACCTAGGGCTCCGCAGCCTTCTTCAGAACCCCAAGACAGCTCTCAAATATTATTGGGAGGTCCGATAGACGCTTCCCAATAATCTGCTTCCCTTGCTCCAGATGGAACAGACTCTGAGGAGGAAGAAAATGAAGCAGAGAGCGCTTCTAAGTACAAAATGTCGCTTGAAGAAGTCGCAGGACTTTTAAAAGTAATCCATGCGACTTTGGGGATTGAAGAGGAAAAGAAGGAGCTCTCCCTACATGACCGCATGTATGCAGGTTTGGGTGATCCAAAAAGCCGTGTTTTTCCAGTCCATTCAATAATCTCGGACATGATTAAAAAAGAGTGGTTGGAACCTGAGAAAAAGCCATTTTTTTTCCCGGTCTCATAAGAGAAGATTTCCATTTGAGGACAACCCGGATTCCATCTGGAACAAGGTTCCAAAACTGGACTCTGCTTTTTCACAGGTCTCAAAATCAACTGACCTTGCCTTTGAGGACATGGGCATGTTAAAGGAGCCCATGGACAAAAGAATGGATTTGCTTCTTAAAAGGGCTTGGCAGTCTGTGATGAACAATCTAAAACCAGCAATGGCAACAACCTGTGTCGCTAGGAATTTAGAACACTGGATTAACCAGATGAAGGCCCATGTTACGGCAGATTCTCCAAAACAGGAGATTCTGGACTCATTTACAACGCTTTCTGCAGCAGTATCATATATTGCGGATGCTTCGGCAGAATCCATTCGTATGTCAGCCAGGTCAGCGGCTTTGACCAATTAAAACTTGGCCAGGAGATGCTGCATCTAAAAATAGACTGTGTAGCATTCCCTTTGCAGGGGATTTGCTATTTGGTTCTGAGCTGGAGTCCATTCTTGACCGTACGGCTGACAAAAAGAAGGCGTTTCCGGTCAAAAAACAGGTACAGACCCGTAAGCGTTTTGGAAGGAAGCAGTGGTCTTCCCAGAAACCAAAAGGTAGGAGTGGAGTGCTCTTCCATCCTCCTGCGACCCCCGGAAAGCCGCAGTGACAATCCACCCCAAGTAGGGGGAAGACTCCAGGAGTTCATTCCCCAGTGGAGAGACATCACTACAAATCAGTATATTGTAAACATGCTCTCCCAAGTATATGTGGTGGAATTCATGGAAGAACCCCCAAAGAGATTCTTAGTGACAAACGTCCCGAGGGATCCGGTCAAGGCACTCGCCATGAAGTCCCTAATTCAGGAACTGATATCCCAGAGAGTCATTGTTCCGGTTCCAACAAAGGAGTTCTTCCAGGGGTTCTATTCTCACGTTTTCCTTGTACAGAAACCTTCAGGAAAGTACCGCCTCATCCTAAATCTAAAAATGCTGAATTTGTCAGTAGAATACAAAAGATTTCGGATGGATTCCATTTTCTCAGTAAGAAGCCTCCTGAGTCAAGGATGCATCATGGCGTCAATGGATTTGCAGGACGCATACCTCCACATTCCTATTGCTGCCAGATCTCAGAGATATCTGAGGTTAGCACTGAGAGAAGGGAAGAAGGTGGTACACCTGCAATTCAGAGCTCTTCCATTCGGCCTGTCATCTTCTCCAAGGGTGTTCACGAAGGTAATGGCCGAAGCTCTAGCACCCTTGCGTCTAGAGGGAATTTCAGTGATTCCTTATCTAGACGACCTGCTACTGTTTGCCTAAACAAGAGATGAACTTCAGAGAAACTTGGACAGAGCACGTGCTCACCTAGAATCCATCGGATGGATACTAAACCTCCAAAAGTCCAATCTGATTCCCTCTCAGGAGGTGTTATTCCTGGGTTTCCGTATCAACTCTGTGGAGCAAAAGATTTTTCTCCCAGAAGAAAAACGGGAAAAGCTGTTAAAGGTTGTGTCACTCTTACAAACCAGTCAGCTTCTGTCCATCAGGAGGGTCATGTCAGCATTAGGAACCCTGACCTCTTCCATACCGGCAGTACAATGGGCAAAGCTCCATTTCAGGCCACTGCAAAAGTTTCTGTTAAAAATCTGGGATCGCCAGCAGAATTCACTGGATTCACTGGTGAAGATCCCCACCAAAGTAAAGAGGAGTCTCTGGTGGTGGAAGAACCAGGCAAGACTCTCAGCAGGCCTATTATGGTCCTTTCCAACCCAGGTAAGGCTAACAACCGATGCCAGCTCCTGGGGTTGGGGGGCTCACATGAGCGGTCGTTGGGCTCAGGGATCTTGGTCCACAAGGGAAGCTGGCGCACAGTTGGAATTTTCACCTCAGCTACGCCTTCCCTCCTTTTCAGCTGATTCCGCAGGTCATAACAAAAATCCGGAAAGAGGATACGACCGTAATCCTCATCACTCCCTTCTGGCCCAAGAGGCCTTGGTTTTCGGCTCTTCTACAGATGCAGATCAAACCATACTGGCATCTTCCCTTGAGACAAGACCTTCTGTTACAAGGTCCGCTGTTTCACCAAGAAGTAGAAAAGCTAAAACTCGCAGCCTGGCTTCTGAGGAGCAGCTCTTAAGGAGAAAAGGATTCTCGGATAGGTTGGTGGCTACCCTCCTATCTAGCAGAAAGAATGTTACCAGAGCAATATATCACAAAGTCTGGAAAGTCTTTAACTCTTGGTGCACTACATCCGGCAGACCATTAAAGCAGATTTCTTCTATCTTGGAATTTCTGCAAGAAGGAGCAGACAAGGGCCTAGCGATCAGTACCCTAAAAGTTCAGGTTGCCGCACTGGGGGTATATTTTGAGATCTATTTCATCAGAACCCCTAGTAAACAGATTTTTTAAAGCCCTCACTCGGGCTAGACCGATAGTGATCAAAAACTGTCCGTCATGGGACTTATCAGTCGTTCTACAGGCCCTGACCAGGGAACCTTTCGAACCTCTCAATTTAACCTCCCTGAAGCTAATTACTTTAAAAACAATTTTTCTAGTAGCTATTACAACAGCTCGAAGGATCAGTGAGCTGCAAGCTTTATCTATCAGGGAGCCATTTTTTTCTATTTTTTCAGACAGAATTGTGCTGAAGACGGATCCTAATTTTTTACCAAAGGTTGCCTCAGTTCAAAATAGAACCCAGGAGATAATACTTCCTACGTTTTGTTCTAATCCGTTGGGTAAGAAGGAAGAAGAATTCCATACCCTGGATGTTAAAAGAGCAGTCTTAAGTTACCTGGAAGCTACTAAAGACTTTAGGCGTTCAGACGCACTATTCATTTTATTTTCCGGAAATAAAAAAGGAAGACAAGCTTCTAGAGGAACCATTGCCAGATGGTTGAGAATGGCTATCTCAGACGCCTATTCCCTTACAGGCCAGGAGAGTCCAGTAAGTATCAGGGCTCATTCTACTAGAGCTTCGGCGGTGAGTTGGGCAGAAAAAGCTGGTGCCACCCCCGAACAAATCTGTAAGGCAGCTACATGGACAAGTCTGACGACCTTTGCCCGTCATTATAGATTAGATCTCATGACGGCTGGGGACCAGGCTTTCGGAAGGAAAGTCTAACAGGCTGTTGTCCCACCCTAAATGGGGTAAGTCTCGATTATCCTCTCGGGTGCTGTCCTGAAAGACGTTTTGGAAAAATGCAAGTTAGACTTACCGATAACTTGTTTTCCAATAGGCTTTCAGGACAGCAGGATCCCGCCCTTTTTTTATGCTGTGGCTGTAATACTATGTAATAACTGTCACTTATGTGTTGCAGCTGGGGCTGGAGGTTCTCTACAAACAACTGATGGAAGCAACGTGGAGGCCTCCAATTAAAGAATTAATTGATGAGGTGTTTCCTGTAGGAGGAGGAGCCATGATCTCTCGGGTGCTGTCCTGAAAGCCTATTGGAAAACAAGTTACCGGTAAGTCTAACTTGCATTTTTTTGCCTGGAGCTACACTTAAACAATGTACCTGTTCAAAATTACAAACAGATTCTACATAAGAACAAACCTACAGTCCCTGTCTTGTATGCACCGCCTGTATACGGCTGTTCAGAGTATATAGGGCCTTTTTTATTTTGTGTGCGGGGTTCCCCTTAATATCCATACAAGACCCAAAGGGGCTGGTAATGAGCTGGGGTAGGGGGGGGGGGGTGTGATGGGGTAGCTATGCCATTTTTCTTAAAGATTTTCATCCATATTACCGGGACCAGACATTACATTAAAGCCGCAAGCAGTTTTAAATGGCTTTTTTTCCTTTAGAAATGTAATTTTTTGCAGGGACAGTTCTAAACACGGGAAACACGTGGCACTTCACAGGCATACTTTAGACACCCCCCAGGTACGATATTTAAAGGAATATTTGTTTTTTTTTTCACTTTATGCATCATTAAAATGACTGCTCCAGAAAAACGACCGTTTTTAAAACTTATTTTTGCATTGATACATGTCCCCTGGTGCAGAACCCGGGTTCCCAAACCCTTTTTAGGACAATAACATGCATAATAGTCGTTATAATTAGCACTTTAGATTTCGAACGTTCGCATCCATTGTATTTAATAGGGTTCTAAAGTTTGTGCGAACTTTCGGTCCGTTCGCGGGTTCTGGTGCGAACCGAACCCGGGGGTGTTCGGCTCATCACTAAACCTGACTTACTGGAGATGCCAACATGGTCCTGTCCAGCACAGGTCTGTTTTTTAGCATATAATTTATATACGTTCATAAGTTAATATCAGGCAACTTACTTGACAGTCTTCTTGTTGCTAGTACGCTGTGGTTTGTGAAGCAAACTTTTGCATACTTTAAAGCCAAATCTGCAGCCTCCGTATTCCATACCTAAGGGAGGACAACACACTGCTGTTATTCTAATGGAGCATGTTTTTTTTCTTTCAAGAATTAAAACTTATACCTAATGGACCACTACTAATAAAATCATTATTTGTTCTGAATAACACACGTCTTCTTGCAATCAAAGCCATCATCTTAGGCATCAACCAACAGTATTAAAAATTAGCAAATATTTAAAAGTCATTTAATTAGGGTTGTGTTTAATTGTAATTGGAGCTCCGAAACTCAATTCAGGGACTCAAGATAAGATACTAGGAGTGATACATTGGGCTTCAATGCAGCAGGAGATTAGCTTTTGCAAGTCTACAGCAAAGAATTCCCAACACCCTATGCCCCTCATATTAGTCCTACCTGTAAAGCTTACACTTACACTCAACCTAACCCACTCTGTAACCCTAACACTTACCTTCAGATGATCCCCCCTGTAACCCTAACACTAAATCTTCCTGCAACCCTGACACTTATCACTCAACCTCCAGTGGCGGCTGGTGCTCAAATGTTTTGGGGGGGCGCAAACAAACTGAAAAAAAAAAAAACATCAATTGCCGCCACTGTGCCCATTAAACACAGCCACTGTGCCCAAACGCCACTAGTTTGTCCCCATATGCAGCCAGTTTCCCCCCATATACAGCCAGTTTCCCCCCCCCCCCCCATATACAGCCAGTTCCCCCCCCCATATACAGCCAGTTTCCCCCCCCCCATATACAGCCAGTTTCCCCCCCAATAAACAGCCAGTTTCTCCCCCAATAATACAGCCAGTTTCTCCCCCAATAATACAGCCAGTTTCTCCCCCAATAATACAGCCAGTTTCTCCCCCATAATACAGCCAGTTTCTCCCCCATAATACAGCCAGTTTCTCCCCCATAATACAGCCAGTTTCTCCCCCATAATACAGCCAGTTTCTCCCCCATAATACAGCCAGTTTCTCCCCCATAATACAGCCAGTTTCTCCCCCAAATGCAGCCAGTTTCTCCCCCAAATGCAGCCAGTTTCTCCCCCATATGCAGCCAGTTTGTCCCCAATATACAGCCAGTTTGTTCCCCAAATGCAGCCAGTTTGTCCCCCAAATGCAGCCAGTTTGTCCCCCAAATGCAGCCAGTTTGTCCCCCAAATGCAGCCAGTTTGTCCCCCATATGCACAGCCAGTTTGTCCCCCATATGCACAGCCAGTTTGTCCCCCATATGCACAGCCAGTTTGTCCCCCATATGCACAGCCAGTTTGTCCCCCATATGCACAGCCAGTTTGTCCCCCATATGCACAGCCAGTTTGTCCCCCATATGCACAGCCAGTTTGTCCCCCATATGCACAGCCAGTTTGTCCCCCATATGCACAGCCAGTTTGTCCCCCATATGCACAGCCAGTTTGTCCCCCATGTGCAGCCAGTTTCTCCCCCATAATACAGCCAGTTTCTCCCCCATAATGCAGCCAGTTTGTTCCCCATAATGCAGCCAGTTTGTTCCCCATAATGCAGCCAGTTTGTTCCCCATAATGCAGCCAGTTTGTTCCCCATAATGCAGCCAGTTTGTCCCCCAAATGCAGCCAGTTTCTCCCCCATATGCAGCCAGTTTCTCCCCCATATGCAGCCAGTTTCTCCCCCATATGCAGCCAGTTTCTCCCCCATATGCAGCCAGTTTCTCCCCCAAATGCAGCCAGTTTCTCCCCCAAATGCAGCCAGTTTCTCCCCCAAATGCAGCCAGTTTCTCCCCCAAATGCAGCCAGTTTCTCCCCCAAATGCAGCCAGTTTCTCCCCCAAATGCAGCCAGTTTCTCCCCCAAATGCAGCCAGTTTCTCCCCCATGATACAGCCAGTTTCTCCCCCATGATACAGCCAGTTTCTCCCCCATGATACAGCCAGTTTCTCCCCCATGATACAGCCAGTTTCTCCCCCATAATACAGCCAGTTTGTCCCCCATATGCAGCCAGTTTGACCCCCATATGCAGCCAGTTTGTCCCCCATATGCAGCCAGTTTGTCCCCCATATGCAGCCAGTTTGTCCCCCATATGCAGCCAGTTTGTCCCCAATAATGCAGCCAGTTTCTCCCCCATATGCAGCCAGTTTCTCCCTCATATGCAGCCAGTTTGTCCCCCAAATACAGCCAGCTTGTCCCCCCCAAGCCCTGCACTTACCTTCCTCGAGTCAGCGCCGTCCTTCTTCCATCCTCGATGTCTTCTCCCGCCCTCGATGTCACTTCAGCCAATCGGGTTACCGGTAACCAGACCCGGTGAACCTGATTGGCCAGGGAACGCACCCCTGTGCGTCCTCTCATTAGGTATTTAGAAGCCGATTACAGCCCTCAGGCTGTAGTCGGGAAGCCTATCAGAGCCTGCTGGCTCTGATAGGCATTTCTAAAGGCCAATCAGATGCTGTTATTCAGATGGCCGGCGCTCAAGGGGCCGGCCATCTGAATAGTGGTCGGCAGCAATACATAGGTTCATGCAATGCATGAACCTATGTATTGTTGTGAGTGACGGCCGGGCGCAGAAGGGAGCGGTAGTGGCGCTTCTGCGCACACTATAGTCGCGCCGCCATGTGTAAAAAAAAAAAAGACATTAAAAAAAAAAAAAAAACTCTTAAAGGGCCCGTTTTTTTTTTGGTGACCACAGAGAGGGGGGGCGGCGCCCGGGCGCCCCCTATGGACGGGCCGCCACTGTCAACCTCATTGTATCCCTAACACTAACCTTCCATTCCTTTTTCTTGTAACTCTAAGCTAATCCTCAATAACCCTCCCTGTACCTTAATACTAACCCTATATCAATAGCAAACCTCTCTATAATCCTAACAGTAACTGTCTCTGTAAACATAACACCGATCCTCCCTGTAACCTCTACACAACTCTTTTGTGTTTTTGAAAATCCATTGACAATTTTTCCTCTTGGTCAACAAAACCAATTGGATTGAAGGACCTTCAGGGAAGACCCACCAGATGGGCTACGCATAACACTGTCCACTGCTCACATAAAACACTCCTAGTCCTTATAACCTTAACTATAACCTTTTGGCATGGGGCAAATGACAGGTAGAGTGGAAAGCAGACACTTAGATATGCCCACACACACCTTTTGTTGTGCTCAGGTGCATCCTGGAAAAGTCATAGAACTTCATATAAAATCTTTTTAAAGGCCACCTCACTTGCTTTGCCATGCAAGCCTCTGTTTAGGTAACTGGGACTCACAGAATTACATTGGTGGAGGTACAACAGAGCTTAGTTCGCAGAGTTGGAGGCTGCTATATCCATACTTAATGCCCTTTGCCCTCTAGTGAAAAACATATTCAAAACAATCAGATCCATAGCTTTACCGTCAGCCTCCCCATAGTGGGTCTTCCCTGAAGGTCCTTCAATCAAATTAGTTTCATTGACCAAAGGGCGGATCTCCAATGGATTTTCAAGAACACACTGCTGTGTACTATAATGCAACATTCTGATGTGAAAAGCTTCACAGATAATAACAGAAAAACTTTTTCCTTCAACCTTGGGGTATTTTAGAGCAGGAACAATGCAATGGGGTGACTGGGCTCTAATGTGAAGCACTTCATAGATTATAATGTGTAGCGCCCTCCCCAAAAGGTTGGGACGCTATTTGAAATTTAGAGGGATGTCTGAGCCAGTAGTTGGGCTCAGACGATTGAATTACATTGAAATTTACCTCCGTTCTAGCTGTGGTTTGCCCGATAGCATTTTTCCTTTTTGCCTGTAGGTGGCGGTACCACCTCAGTCACTTGTTGGAACATGGAAAAACCATGGTACATTGAGTGGCCCTTCTTGGCAGCGGTACGGTGGGAGTGGTCGCCCCGCTGTGTCTGCTGGGAGGGGATACTTAAGGGGCAGACGCCATTGATAGGGGTTTGTTTTCGCCTCGTGGCCCTCCGGGCTCCAGGTGTGTGTGTGTGTGATCCTGATCGCTATCTAGTAGGCCCAGCTAGTCTGGCTGGGGCCTACATCCAGAGAGGAGATCCCAAGCTGTCCGTCCAAATGGGAGGAAGCTGTCTTAATGAAGGAGACCAGAGGAGGACCTGCCCTGGAGGAGACCGGCAAAGTGCTGCTGTCTCGGGTGAGGCCTGGAAACCTTATTAAGGAGGGATCCACCACACTACAAGCCCTGCAGTTCGCCGGATTGGCTTAAAGGCTCTTTCACTGCACGGCTGGAAGTTTGGGACTTTGAAATCCTGTGGCAGAGGATTCCTGGACTATCCATTCGCTCAACTTTAAAAGGTCTGTGACAGAGACCCCATTCACCTAGGGCAGTCTGTGGCAGAGACTGTCCTTTTGCTGATTCGTGTGTCATCCCGGCTGCTAGGCCATGTGAGAGGGGACTATCCGGGTGACCAATACCCACTCTAACATTGAGAGTGGTGAGTGACTTTGAACTGACACCAGTGTATTTTTGTGGCGAGTGCCTGAACCTTTTCCCTACTCTTCTATACCTTCTACTTTCTTAACGTTTACTGCATACGAAAATAAAGCCTGACTGTTTAAGGTTTTACATCTGTGTGGACATTGTATTACTACAGACTTTCCTACCCGGACAACGAAGCTGAAGAGGTAACGTGCAAAAACTCAAAACTAACCAGCAGCTCCTACGGGGGTAGTGCTACAAATGGAAATTTAATTCCCTGTGTCTTTGGGGTTATGTGAACATACATTCTAGTTCAGTCAAAACACATTGGGAATAAAACTCTTTCATATTACACATAGGGGGTTATTTACTAAGGGCAAATTTACTTTGCACTACAAGTGCAAACTACAAGTGCAAAGTGCACTTGAAATTGCACTGAAAGTGCACTTGGAAGTGCAGTCACTGTAAATCTGAGGGGTAGATCTGAAATGAGGGGAAGCTCTGCTGATTTTTATCATCCAATCATGTGCAAGCTAAAATGCTGTTTTTTATTTTCCTTGCATGTCCCCCTCGGATCTACAGCAACTGCGCTTCCAAGTGCACATTGCACTTGTAATGCAAAGTGGATTTGCCTTTCGTAAATAACCCTCGTAGTTCTCATACAGCATAACACAACCGCTTAAAATGTGGGAAATACTAAGATTGCCATTGCTGATGACCTTCTGAAAATGCTAGTTGACTGTATGCTTCTGAATACAATATTTGTTGAGCCTTCCCTGGAACACGCATTCAGTCAATGAAGTCAGAGCACAGGTACAACTCCCAATCTTGTTTTGAGGCAATCACTTAATGTATTGTAACCATTAAAATGACAGCCATTCAATGAACCCTTTTTCAGAAGGAGAGGTTAGCAATGGCAGCCTTCATACTTTATTCAGTAAGGAATTTCTTTGAGCATTAAAAAACATTCTTACCGCTTCTGCCATGTTGGACGCAGTTGGATTCACATTCCTTCTACACTTATTTATTGCATTGAGAGCTTCAATTTTGTTGGCTTCTATCTTAGTTGACCGTTTAGCTGCTGGATCAGTAGTCTGAAAGAGTTTCAGTCATCACATTCAGTCATTTTCATTACACAAATAATAGAAACAGTTATAAGGACATCTTCCTGTCCCCTCCTTGTAGGCAGGTGCAATTCAACCTCCATCCAGTAAGTGGCCCTCTGCCACTATACCGAGGGGGCTGAATCTTTACAGGAAATTGTTCCTTGAGAGATTCCATAGTTGTCACAGATGTTGCAGATGTCTGTTGGCATGCCACAACTTCTGAGGACCTCTGGCAGCCATCTTGGTGTGGGACTCTATAAATTAGGGTGCCTACGCCATTTGGGTGCATGATGGCATTTGTCAGGGAGAGTTATTAGAGCAGGGTGAGGTTCCTGATCAAGTCAGAGCAGGGACACCACTTGTTCTCCATGGACATTCCGGTTTACCAGAGCAGCAAATTGAGGTTTCACTTCAGCAACATAGAGTACCACAAATGTATACTCTAAATTACCACCTCTCCTGCAAAAGCCATACTCTGGTTAACATGTTAAACCTGGAACACCACTACTCTTCAATACTGTGCATTACGGAGTGTTATACCGCAGCATTGCCAAGTAATATGCTTCTACAATAACGTGCCATTACTGAGTAATATACTGCTGGAATACTGTGCCTTACTAAGTCTACATCAAAACTGTGTGAACATCCTACCATTTGTTACTTGAATACCAGTGCCTATAGTCACTTTCTACAAATACCTCTTTTAGGTTATATAGTTATTATACAACTTCCCGGACTGTGTGTGTGTGGTCTTTCTCAGATTGGGCAAACCAACCGCACACTCCGCCTACACCCCGAACCGTGAAGAATTCATAAGCAAAAATAACTGGTAAAACCCACATGTGTTTTTTCACTAGACATGTGCAAGTCAGAAACTTTTGATTAGTTTTATTTCATTTCATATGCATCCCTTCATTGAAGAATTTAGTTTCATCATATTCGTTATGTTGAACCGATTGGTTTTCAGCATTTGTTTGGTATCTTCGACATTCGTTTCGTATATTTGTTAGTCTGGGTGGATTTGAAAAATTTGTCAGTTTTTATGGAAGATTGCTATATATTCAACATCCTATCCAATCGGACAGATTTGATTCGGAAAGATTTGATATTTTCGGACGCTAGTCCAACCCACCAAGAGAAATGCCATGAGCTGATTGGACAATATTGACTGGCGTCATGTGCATCAGAATCAGCGAATGGAACAAAATTCAAATCCATTCGTCCATCTGAATTTGAATAATCCAATGAATTTTAAAATTTCATTAATTTCCCCATGGGCCAAACTATTATCGCATCATGTGATGTCTTCCAAAAAAAAAACAAATGCATTCATTAACTTCGACATTATTTTTTACTGTGTCCATTCGGAAATTCGTATACATCCGAATCTCCGAAAATGACATTTTCATCCGAAAAACGAAACAAAACTAAACGCACATCTATTTTCCACCACTACTTATTAGACTTGTGCACAACGGAAAAATTCGTTCCGTTTCGGTTCGTTTCTTTCCGGTCCTGTTGATTCGTAATCATTTGTAATTTTGCTAGACGGGATTTTTCGTGTTCGGACTAATTCGTATTTTCGCAAGCGTCATTTTTCGTTGAATTTTTTGTTGCTTTATAATTCGTACTTTCGGTAGAGTATGTTGTTTTTCGTTGATTCTGGACACAACTCCTACTTTCGTAACTTTTTTTGGGTTCGTTGATTCGTAATTTTCCGTGTCTCTCTCACAACGACGCTGCCTATTATGCCTAATGTGCTTCGAATGGATTTGTACTTTTCTAAATACATAGCGGTTATTTGTAACGATTCGAAAACTCGTATTTTACTTTCGTTTTTTACATGCGGCTATAGACTCCGTCCCTGTACACCATTTTGAGAGGATTCAGCACGGTGAGGGAGAAGCAGAGAGCAGAGTGAGTGTTATTGTGCTTCGAATGGATTCGAAATCTCGTATTTTACTTTCGTTTTTTCATGCGGCTATAGCCTCCGCCCCCTGTACACCATTTTGAGAGGGAGTTCAGCATGGTGAGGGAGAAGCAGAGAGCAGAGTGAGTGTTATTGTGCTTCGAATGGATTTGTACATTCGTAACTTTTTTCATAACGAATTATGCCGAAGTCATTCGGGCATTCGCTATTTTGTGGTATAATTTATTTCGGATTCGGTTTTATTCGTAATTGCTTTGTTCGGAAATTCGAATGCTTCTGAATGTCCGAAAGTTGCTAAATTCGGACGAATTTCGATTCGTTACGAAACGAATTGCACAAGCCTACTACTTATCTTTAGGACACTTGCATGTGGTACTGATGTATGAACAGTATGGGGTGGATAGCACATGCACATATTTATGAGTACATGCATACATACACACGCTTAAAATTCCTTCTAGCTTTTTATCATGGAAGTGTGGCCAGCAACACAGATTTTTTCATTTTGTTTACTGATCTATACGCAGTACACATCTACACCAGCTTGGCCTAAACAAACTATGTCCCTCCCTAACATGTGAGCCCGCTGGATGTGCGGTATAAACTGTATATAGCTGTACTGATCATCAGTGACCTGATTACAGTACAGCCCCAGCAGTGCCCATCAGTGACGCCAATCTGTGCCCATTAGTGATGCCCGTCAGTGTTGCCTTTCAGTGTCCTTCAGTGCCTGATTATCAGTACCGCCTATCAGTGCCCATCAGTGCCACCTATCAGTGCCCATAAGTGCCGCCTATCAGTGCCGCGTATCAGTGCCCATCAGTACAGCATATTAGTGCCTCCTCATCAGTGCTGCCTCATCAGTGCCCATAAGTGCCACCTATCAGTGCCACCTCATCAGCACACATCAGTGAAAGAGAAAATTTACTTCTTTACAAAATGTACTGACAAAAACAAAGAAAAAAAAATCGTATTCTTTTCTTTTTTGGGGGGGGGGGGGTAAAAAATAAAAAACCGAGCAGTGATTAAATACCACCAAAAGAAAGGTCTATTTGTGTCATTCAAAGTGTGACAGCGCTGAAAGCTAAAAATTGACCTGGGCAGGAAGGGGGTGAAAGTGCCCAGTAGGCAAGTGGTTAAACTTTACTACCGCTTTAATTATGTAGTTCATATTGGTGTAAACATTTCACAAAAAGGATGTTGTGGTACTGGAGAAAGTATAAAGAGAGGCAACATAGAGGAGCTCCACTACAAGGAAAGATTAACTGAACAGAATTTACTCTCTTAGGAAAAAGCATTTAAGGGGGATATGACCACCATGTACAATTAAAAGTCTAAATAGTAAACTTGGTACAAAGTTGTTCACTTCAAAGTCATTGCAAGTGATGTGGGCGCACTCTTCTGGAGGGAAAGAAGTTAACAAGCATTTTTTTATTTTTTTTTACTTTCTTATAAATTTTTCATATTTTTATGTGCTGCCAATCATTATTTGTTTGATGGTATTTTTTCATATATATTTGTTGTCTAAATTGTGCATTTTGATAGTGGGCATATACAATCCCATGTGTGTGATAGGCGATGATTTACAGACTCAGCAGAAGAATTTTGAGTTGGTTTATCTATAGCTCCCAACTGTCCCTGATTTTGAGGGACTGTCCCTGATTTGGAGAAACGTCCCTCTGTCCCTCATTCCTCCTCATTTGTCCCTCATTTTGGTCTGATCTATATAGTTGTATATAAATTGCACTTTTTATCTTTCAAAAAGTGTTTCCCAGTGCTAAACCTTTCATCCAATTTCTAAATTGCTGCATCTGTAAATTTAAAAAGCCAATAAAAAGGAATAGTAGTGGTAAAAAAAAAAAAACCCTTGTGGGTTTACTATTCTTTTTTTTTAGGTTAATGCTCCTTTTAAGGGGGCGTGACCTATGTCTACATGCTTTTGCTAGTAGGTGTCCCTCATTCCCATCTCAAAAAGTTGGGAGGTATGGTTTATTAAAAAGACTATTCTGCGGCACTAGGACATGGGTGATCTGATGTTTCCATAGCTCCCAACTGTCCCTGATTTCGAGGGACTGTCCCTGATATGGAGCAATGTCCCTCTGTCCCTCATTCCTCCTTATTTGTCCCTCATTTTGGTCTGATCTATATAGTTGTATATAAAATGCACTTTTTATCTATCAAAAAGTGTTTTCCCAGCGCTAAACCTTTCATCTGATTTCTAAATTGCTGCATTTGTAGATACCAAAAGCCAATATAAAGGAATAGTAGTGGTAAAAAAGCACTTGTGGGTTTAACCAATCTTGTTTTTTGTACAATTCTCCTTTAAGGGGGCGTGGCACGGGGTGTGTCCAATGCCTGCATACTTTTGCTGATAGGTGTCCCTCATTCCCATCTCAAAAAACTTGGGAGGTATGTGTTTCTCCTGCAGCATATAGTTCTAATGAGGAAGGCAAGTATAGTGAATGCAAACTGGGTCTTATATGCTGGAAACAAAACATGAATGACATACCTGTGCAGCAGCTTGTGCTATCAAGGCCAGCAGGCAGAGGATGGAGATCAGCATGGTCTTCATTTGCCCTGTAACATATTTTGTGTATTTGTTGGCACTTTTTGCAATAACTTGAATGTCACATAAATTGTAAGGCCTCGTGCACACTGGACGCTTTTGCAGCTACTTGTAGGGGCATCTGCTGTTTTTTTTTAAACTCCCCTGCATGTTCACTTATGTGTCCATGCACACATTGGATTTTAGCAGCGTTTAGTGGCAGGAGAGTTTAGAGGCAGGAAAAAAAAAAAAAACACTGCCAGTGCGTCCGGGAGCAGCAGAGTTTGGGCAGAAAAAATGCTTGACGCTGCTAAACGCGGCTAAAAGCATGTAAAAGCTTTATGCCGCGTACACACGATCATTATTCACGGCGGTTTAAAAACCGCCGTGAATAATGAAATTTTAAACGAGGGAACAGCTTGTTCCCCACACACGGTCATTTTTCTCGTCATTTTTTAAAATGACGAGAAAAACTATCGTCTATGGGCTCCGCGGCAGTGTTTTCCTATGGGAAACACTGCCGCGGAAGAAATGTCAGGAAAAACGACGAGAAAAATTAGAACATGTTCTAATTTTTCTCATCGTGATTAATGCCGTTTTTCCTATCGGGAAAAACGGCAAAAAGCCCACAGACGATCGTTTTTCTCGTCCAAAGGAAAAAATTTCATTTTTCCCGACGGGAAAAATGATCGTGTGTACGCGGCATCAGACTTGTTTACAAGCTTCAGGCTCCATGCACACTAGCTTAAAAAAACGCTCCTAGCAGAAGATTTTGGAGCGGAGTTCCGGTCATTTGTTTATTAAAAGTCATCAACTACTTAGAGCCCATTCACACAGGGGCGACTTTGGATCCGACTTGAAGTCGCCTCAAGTCGCGCGGCATGAGAAAATCAATGTAAGTGAATGAGAGCCATCTTAATGTACACTACTGAAGTCGCTCAGACTTCAAAAAAGGTTCCTGTACTACTTCAATCTGACTTCTAGGCGACTTGTAGGCAACTTGTTCCCATTGATTTCAATGGAAGTTGCCTCCAAGTTGGATCCCTGTCTTAACTGAAGCAACTTTCCAGGAAGTAAAAATATTTTTCCAGTCAAACCCCTCTCTCCCCCCTCCCTCCCACAGAGCTGATTATTGTTTGATTGGCCACTGGAAAGTAGCCTGTCCTGGAGGCAACTTGAAGTTGCCTTGTAAGTTGCCTGGAGTCGCGCTGTGATTCATGCACAAGTCGTGTCCAAGTTGCCTCCCAAAGTTGCGCTGGAAGTCGTGTTGCCCCTGTGTGAATGGGCTCTAAAAGTTTAGCTGCTGACTTTTAATAAACAGCCACTTACCTGTCCCAAGGTCCAGCGGTGTACTCACCCCAGCCGTGTTCTCACCGGGTCCTCCGTCGCGTTGCTGACATCTCTACTATGGATACCCGGCTTTGACAGCTAGTAAGATGTCTTGGCTAATTAGTTGTTAAATCATAACCAGACTGTTGGCCCTGATATGCATTCATCAGTGAAGACAAAATTATCCAAGATGAGCTGGGATTTTAATGTGAGTTCATATGATAAGAGTCCAAATTAAGTTATTGGTGTCTTTTAGTGTAAATCAATAAATTAATTTGGACTCTTATTTGGTCTGGTGCTCCTTCCATTGGTGCAGACTTTTGCTGTGATATCATTCAAGGCATGAAAACATAGCCAATATACAGTGGGTACGGAAAGTATTCAGACCCCCTTACATTTTTCACTCTTTGTTATATTGCAGCCATTTGCTAAAATCATTTAAGTTCATTTTCCTCATTAATGTACACACAGCCTCCCATATTGACAGAAAAACACAGAATTGTTGACATTTTTGCAGATTTATTAAAAAAAAAAACTGAAATATCACATGGTCCTAAGTATTCAGACCCTTTGCTCAGTATTTAGTATTTGCACCCGTTTCATCTAATACAGCCATGAGTCTTTTTGGGAAAGATGCAACAAGTTTTTCACACCTGGATTTGGGAATCCTCTGCCATTCCACCTTGCAGATCCTCTCCAGTTCTGTCAGGTTGGCTGGTAAACGTTGGTGGACAGTCATTTTTAGGTCTCTCCAGAGATGCTCAATTGGGTTTAAGTCAGGGCTTTGGCTGGGCCATTCAAGAACAGTCACAGAGTTGTTGTGAAGCCACTCCTTTGTTATTTTAGCTGTGTGCTTAGGGTCATTATCTTGTTGGAAGGTAAACCTTCGGCCCAGTCTGGGGTCCTGAGCATTCTGGAGAAGGTTTTCATCCAGAATATCCCCGTACTTGGCTGCATTCATCTTTCCCTCGATTGCAACCAGTCGTCCTGTCCCTGCATCTGAAAAACACCCCCACAGCGGTCCCATGCTTCACCGTTGGGACTGTATTGGACAGGTGATGAGCAGTGCCTGGTTTTCTCCACACATACCGCTTAGAATTAAGGCCAAAAAGTTCTATCTTGGTCTCATCAAACCAGAGAATCTTATTTCTCACCATCTTGGAGTCCTTCAGGTGTTTTTTAGCAAACTCCATGCAGTCTTTCATGTGTCTTGCACTGAGAAGAGGCTTCCGTCGGGCCACTCTGCCATAAAGCCCCGACTGGTGGAGGGCTGAAGTGATGGTTGACTTTCTACAACTTTCTCCCATCTCCCGACTGCATCTCTGGAGCTCAGCCACAATGATCTTTGGGTTCTTCTTTACCTCTCTCACCAAGGCTCCTCTCCCCCGATAGCTCAGTTTGGCCGGACGGCCAGCTCTGGGAAGGGTTCTGGTCATCCCAAACGTCTTCCATTTAAGGATTATGGAGGCCACTGTTCTCTTAGGAACCTTAAGTGCAGCAGAATTTTTTTTGTAACCTTGGCCAGATCTGTGCCCTGCCACAATTCTGTCTCCGAGCTCTTCAGACAGTTCCTTTGACCTCATGATTCTCATTTGCTCTGACATGCACTATGAGCTGTAAGGTCTTATATAGACAGGTGTGTGGCTTTCCTAATCAAGTCCAATCAGTATAATTAAACACAGCTGGACTCAAATGAAGGTGTAGAACCATCTCAAGGATGATCAGAAGAAATGGACAGTACCTGAGTTAAATATATGAGTGTCACAGCAAAGGGTCTGAATACTTAGGACCATGTGATATTTCAGTTTTTCTTTTTTAATAAATCTGCAAAAATGTCAACAATTCTGTGTTTTTCTGTCAATATGGGGTGCTCTGTGTACATTAATGAGGAAAAAAATTAACTTAAATGATTTTATCAAATGGCTGCAATATAACAAAGAGTGAAAAATGTAAGGGGGTCTGAATACTTTTCGTACCCACTGTATGTATAGTATACTGGCATGGTAACCTTCTAAAAGTATAAGCCAACACTTGGATAGAGTTGGGGAGGGATAAAGTCCATTAACAAAAATGGCAACCACCCCAATTTATAACTAGCTTTTAAAGAAAGGTGCACATGGAAGGGCTTTGCACCACTGTCAGACTTTTATTGTTGTGTCTCACTGGGGAGATTTGCCTTCAGTTCCTGTAAACCCAAGATGAAATATGAGGAAATCTCTCCAAACCAAGGAGTTGTCATCTCAGAGCAGGGTTTCTCAACTAGGGTTCCACCAGAGGTTGCTGGGTCTTCCTTGAGTAATTTCTGCCTCTTAGATAAGTTCCCACTGACACCAATGATCTTTTTAGCTATCTGTAAGGGGGGAATTCTTCCCAATGACCACTAAGGTAAGGAGCATTCTTCCCACTGACCATCACACTAATGTATCATGAGTTGTAGATATACGTAGTAATTTTTAGTAGGGGATCCCTGAGCCCGGAAATTTATTTCAAGGATTCCTCTTTGGAAAATGGTTGAGAAATGCTAATTTATAGGTTTACTTCACTGACCACAAATATAAGGGGTTACTTTTTCACTGACCACCAGTGTGGTAGTAGTGGTGGTGGTGGTGGTGGTGGGTTTTTAAACTCTCCACTGACTAGCATGTAAAATAAAACTACAGTTTTCACAGTCTGCTTCCTGCTTATTTGATTGTCAACATTATTCTTTTTTTTTTTTTTTTTTTAGTTACAAATATTTTTATTGAAAGTTTTCAATGATAACAAAAGATTGTCAAACAAGTAGGTTGTACAGTACAAAAACCGAGTGTGCATCCTTAGAAACATACATTCCTGCAAGTACATAAATGAGTCTTGCGAGTTATCTCATGTAATCATGTCCTAGCATTACTGCCAGTGAGTAAGTATGCTCCACCTCAACCAACCGGATGCATACCTAAAGTTATTCAACCACAGTATCTCCAACCCACGGAACGCCCCTCCGGGATCATGCTGCATCCCAGTAGGCGGAGAGACAAGGTCCTAGTAAATGTCCATCAACAAGGTATGCTTGTCAAGTTGAATAGAGGGAGCACCTCATCAATACTATTAAACATAAGGTAGTATGTCAGAATAGAAAGCTACTGTGCTCAGTAATTAAAGAACCCTTCAATAAGAAGCGAACATAAACCAAAAAACATTATTCATTTTAAGACTACTGTTGTCTTATATAGCAGGGGAATGTTGTAAAATGATCTGCTCTATTTCTATCTACAACTTTACAATCATGGTCGTTTACCTTGAGCTGTAGATCGAATAATTTTTAGCAGGGCTTCCTTGAGACCTTGGTTCTCCAGGGTAAAAAGGTTGAGAAAGGCTATCAGTGAACAAACACATAAAGTTAGAAGGCACCTACCTGATAACTCTTCAGTTCCCCAGAGAAGTGTAAGATAAGCAGATCTCACACAGGTTTATAAGTATGTACGAAAAGTCCTGTATTTATAGCAGTCAAAACAATGCTATCATTGATTTATCCATTGATGTAAAGGGTTGTGTAACTGACCTATGTAGCTTAAATGGTTTATCTAATTAAACTCGGATCACCAATTAAAAATATTTCCACTATTGATTGTCCTCTTCTTAAGCTTTTCTCCTGAGTAATAAGGGATGCTCTATGTGGTTTCTTGGAAGTGACAACAAAAGAAGAGGGAGTAGTGAAGAATACACCTGTGAAAAGATCCACCCAACAAAGATCTTGGGCAATGGGATTAACGATGGTGACATTGCAATACCTAATTGCTGCTGTGTTTTCAGGACAGCTCCGTTGAGATTAAAATAAGTAATCAAACACAGTGAAAAGATTCTCAACACTGATAATTCAGTAGTCAGTGGACAATGGCCTATTGTCAAAATACGTGTGGGAATCCAGTGGTGGGATCTGTTGTTTGGTGCTCCCTTAACTGTAATCGGTACCATTCCATTAAAGGGTATTTTAGTTTTGGATTACAAAGAGAAGGATTAGAACCAGTGTCACATTTTTTCTACTGCCAGATAGAATCACCAGATTGATTTGTCCTGTTGACCACTGCCACTAAAACAGAAAGTGATGAAAACTCCAAAATATGAGAATTGTCTTTTAATGGGTAGACCCTATTCTGGTTAAATGCTGTCAAAGAGGACATTTCCCCTCACTTTGTAGAGATTTCTTCTTACTTGTATCAAATTTTGTATCTCTAGTACATGAAGTGAAATTAAATCGCCCCAGTAAAGATAAATCTCCCCAGGACAGCAGCAGGGGGCAAGTGGGACCTCTGCAGTAAGACCAGTGCATCCACATGGAAAGCAAAGTTCTTCTCTATAACATGCTGGCAAGGGCCATACTTTTCTACTCAGTCTGTGGATGCTTTCTAAAGAAAAAAACTATGACTTTGCACACCATTTGTTTTGAAGCAACTGGAGTGGATGTAGTTGTCATAAAGTGGAAGTTCAGCCAAAAACAAACTAACTCTAATCATAACTCTAATCGCTATACATACCTTTTCTACAGCAGATCTGGTCTAGTTTCCAGTGGCGGATGCTGTGTGGAACAGACAGCCAAAAACGGTTGGAATATGCCTGGGAAGTGACATCACCCATAGACTTACTAGGGTCTTCTGTTGTCGGTTACCTCTTCTGCACACGTAAAGTTTGAAGGCACCTACCTGATAACTCTTCAGTTCCCCAGAGAAGTGTAAGAAAAGCTGATCTCACACAGGTTTATAAGTATGTATGAAAAGTCCTGTATTTATAACAGGGGGTGATATATGCAGCGCTACATATAGGCCAGAAGAACTGAACTATATCAAAAAATGATGTGACCATGTGATATAGCACAAACAAAAAGGGGGGGAGGCTGGGCAATAAATACCCGGCAAAATAAATTGTGTGAATCAACCCACAAAGTGTCTGCTATATAAACAAAATTTCAATGTGATATAGTGTCCCAACACAAAAAGAAGGTATCATCAAGTGGATGAAGAACTCCCGAACACCAGTCTTCAAGTAAACGATGACATGCATATGCGCTTACCGGAAATGTTGGACCCGAATGTCATACGACACCGGATCAATCGAGCTTAAAGGTATCCCAAACGACTGCTACATGAAGGTGTCACCAGGAATCTGGAAGATGTTGTAGTTCCCTTCCTTGGCAGTCAGAAATCAACAGTCCTGGTAGGACGGATAGGCCCACGATTCGTCAGCCACCAATAGCATTCAACACTGAAGATCCTACTGGGAAGTTATGTGGATCATGGTAATCCACCAGACATTCAGGTGAATCAGGCTTGAGAGAATGGTGACCCTAACCAGGGTGTTGGAAGAACCAGCTGGAGAAAACTAAAAAAAGCCTTGTCTTTCGCAGATTCATGCAAAGAAAGGAAAAACATAGGGGGCTCCAATGGTGCAGGTCATAGATGGTTTTTAATCAAAAAAAGCCAGCATACAAAATAAAAGTGATCACAGTTGGAAGTATATTTAAAAGGCAATATGGGGAGCGAAATGCATAGCCCGACGCGTTTCGTTCCTCAAAGGACGTCTACAGGGGCATATATATATACTTTGTGAGTTGATTCACACAATTTATTTTGCCGGGTGTTTATTGCCTAGCCTCCCCTCCTTTTTGTTTGTGCTATATCACATGGTCACATAATTTTTTGATATAGTTCAGTTCTTCTGGCCTATATGTAGCGCTGCATATATCACCCCCTATTTTGTTTTGAATTTGTCACATTCTTGTGCAGCTGCTTCACCTCCTCCTTTTTTTGGGTCATTGTCTGTATTTTTACATGTTTTTGGGTAGCGCATTTATTTTTTCTTTCTTCTGTATTTATAACAGTCAAAACAATGCTATCATTGATTTAGATATTGATGAAAAGGGTTGTGTAACTGACCTATGTCGCTTAAATGGTTTATCTAATTAAACTCGGATCACCAATTCAAATTAAACTCGGATCACCAATTAAAAAAATGTCCACTATTGATTGTCCTCTTGTTAAGCTTTTCTTCTGAGTAATAAGGGATGCTCTATGTGGTTTCTTGGAAATGACAACAAAAATAGAGGGAGGAGTGAAGAACACACCTGTGAAAAGATCCACCCAACAAAGATCTTGGGCAACGGATTAACGATGGTGACATTGCAATACCTAATTGCTGCTGTGTTTTCAGGACAGCTCTGTTGAGATTAAAACAAGTAATCAAACACAGTGAAAAGATTCTCAACACTGATAATTCAGTAGTCAGTGAACAATGGCCTATTGACATGTCATACCTTTTCTGCAGCAGATCTGGTCTAGTTTCCAGTGGTGGATGCTGTGTGGAACAGACAGCCAAAAACGGTTGGAAAATGCCTGGGAAGTGACATCACCCATAGACTTACTATGGGGCTTCTGTTGTCGGTTACTTCTTCTGCACCCGCCTCCAGAGAAGCCACCGCTGACAGCTCAGTGCAGACCGGATCGGTTGCAGAAAATGTATGTATAGCGATTTTTCCTTTACAAGGTTTATTAAATGAGTCTTAGAATGTGGCTGCCAGTAGATTTAGAGTTAGTTTTAGGCTGAACTTCTACTTTAGACCTAACATTTTTATTGGGATTGGGACCAGATATTTTGCTGCATATATTCCTGTAATGTCAAAAATATGTGTTTTATAATTTTTATTTTCAATTAAATAATTATTGGTGATCTTACCAATACATTTTATACAGAAGCACTTCCTTACCTGGTTTAGGTGCAGTTTTGACCTTTTCCTTCAGCTCCCTAGTTGGATTATAGGCAGTCATGCCAATCAGACCCGTGCATGCTGAGTGAGCTGTGTCAATCACAGGGCTGGATTGACAGAAATACATATCTATATGTAGCGGCCTCCACTCTCCCCTCTTTCTCATCAGCTTGTCTCTCTCTTGTCTAGGGGGACCTTATGAGGAGAGAGTGCGGGGTCACCACGCCAAGACTCCACCACAGATGTCTGTGTAATGTAAGCAAAGTTCTTGTTCTACCTTCGGGTCGGTGTTCTGCACCTGGAACCTCCAAAGAGAGTTACCTTGAACAATGTCTGCCAGAAAACGAGCCCCACACCATTAAAGTCCAACACTCCGTTATTCTTCTCAATGCAAAAGTGAACACAATCAGTTGGACCCCTTAGAGAACAGAACAGACAAGGAGGTGTGGATGCGAGTAGGCCCAGACACAATGAACTCTCCACTTTCCTTCCTGAAAGTGGGTTGCGGTCTCCTAGCGAAGGGGGATTTCCTTCCAGGCGGTCTCCGATGGAAGGCTCACCTGTCACCGGCAATATGCTGCACCGTGTCTCCAAGCAAGTGTCTCCCACCGGTCCATTACGCCCTTCGGATTCGGGTACCCTCTCCCAGGGTCCCCTAGGATCTCCTTCCCTCGCGGAACTCAGTGTTGGGCACTGAGCTCCAGACCTCCATCCGAGTACCTCACTCCAGGCTAAAGGTGCCTGGGATGGAACACGACCTCCGAACGTCCTCTAGGCCTAGGCCGCCTAGAGGACCGACACGAACCACACGCCCACAGGCTGAAGGTGCCTGGGACTCGACCCTGTGACAAAGATGGCCGGCCTCCTTTATACCCTCTCCCAGCAAGCACGGTGGGTTCCCCGCCCCACCATACCGCTGTCGAGGGAGGACAAAAAGGGAGCACAGAACACAGCAATGGTTCAACCCCAGCCCAAGGCGACAGCGCCACCCATGGGGCTGCAGGGAACTGCACATCACTGGTGTCTCTGCCAGTTTTAAATACACAGAAAGTGTATACCCGCTACACTCTCCCCCTAGTAATTTGACACTGGTCCCCAGTGTCTGGAGCAAACTATGCCCTCAACGGCTGGCATAGCCCAGTCCAGAAACCAACTACAAATTGTACAAAATAAAACTTTTGAAAACTTGGTCAACTGAAGCAATTGTGTCTGAGCCTTACATGAAAGGGAAGGGAAACAACAACATTTTAACCATAACTTTAGAATCACATATTCACATTACACTTTTTCCTCACCCATCCTGACTAAGACCCACCCCATACTCAGTGGTCTTGATGATTTGCTCTCCTGCAGAGGGAAAAAAGAAAATTAGCACACATAAACCCTGACACATGTATTCATGTAAGAGGAAAGAAACTTCTTTGTGAAGAAATCCCTTTTCTCCAAAGAGTGAGTGTGTGAAAAGTGTTAACGATGCGCAACACTGCCACCTGGTGACAACGTCGCGGTAACTGCACTCGTGGAACTTTCCTTCTTCTCTTGAGCCCTATCTACCCCAGAGTCCATGATCTCTTGTTGGAAAATTGAAGAACAAAACAGGAACAGTCCTTCATTCCTCTGGGCAACAGGGACAACAAACCCCAGAAAGTTCAGCAGCATAAGAAACAAGAACGGAGTCTCTTTCCTCCTACAGATAGAAGCGGGGATGCGTCAGAACAAGTGGCTTCAAGTGCTGATCCATGGTCTCCAGATGATACTCAACATCCTCCCCTTCCTTCCGCCGGACCAGCACTTTGTCCGCATGGATGTGCCGTCCCAACATCCATTCTGCCTTGCAATCTTTAAAACGCTGAGAGGCCTTGGGGGAGCATGCCAGGTACCTGCGGGCGTGTGGAACCTGAAGATAGGTCCACACAAAGTCATTGTACCAGCGCTCCCGGCACACTTCCACCTCATACAGCAACTCCTTGGACAAGTATGGATACTCCCATCCGTACTCAGCAGCAACCTTCTGGCCAAATAGGCGTTGTAGTCTCGCCAGAGGAGGCATAGTGGCTCTGTCCCCTTCGCCAGCTAAAACTATTGAGTCCGGGTGGCGAGGGACCTTGATCACATCTGGTCTGGGCATAGGTGCCCGCAACAACAGTCTCTTCTCCCCGGCATTAGGTGCAGGTGGCACCGGGAAAGCAAGAGTAGGCTGGGGACGGGACCCCTCCTCAGGCGCTGGTGCCTCCACCCGGGGTGTACTATCCCCTGTAGACATGGGTGGGTCCCTGGTTCCACAGGACGAGGCGAGAGGTACTTTGTCCCAGCCCTTCTGAGCAAACAGTTCGTCTATGGCGACATCGTCTCCCAAATCGGAGAGCGACTCTAGGTCGGAGGTGTCACACTCCTCCGCGGGCAGGTAGCCTGTAGTGGAGACTGAATTGCTACCTCCCACGGACACCCAGGGTTGTGAATCCCTGACACCTCCGCCCACACACCAAGTCCCTCCGTCTGGCTTACCTCAGCCTTTTCTAGAGGCAGGACGTCCGGAACTCTTCTTACCGGATTCATCCGGGCCGTGCGTAGACAGGTGAGATGGTCCACTGCAACCGCTGGACGGGGCTACCATACCGGTCTTTCTCTTCAGCGGTGGACGCTGTGAGACAGTGGTGACCGAGTCAGCTTCCTCGGATTTCTCCCGTTGAGTAGTCGCGACCTCCTCTGCGGTCGCTGCAGTGCGCGCAGAGATGGCTGTCAAAGCAGTGATGCCTCCTCTCTGAGTGGTGCTGCCTGCAACACGGCCGGGGTAAATGGTTCTCGGCTTCTCAACCGCTGGATCCACGTCAAATAGAAACTCCCCACAGGCCTCGCATCGCCCGAATGGCTTCAGATGACACACCAGTCCCGAGCAGCCGGGACAAATCACACCCAAGGCCTCAACGTCCATGCATGAATACAGGGCGAATCGTCCCCTTGGCTTTGGCCGAATCCCTGTATCGGTCACCGGAGCAGCAGCAGTCAAAGACGTGGTAGAAGGATGAAGTGGAACCCACGCTGTTTGTCCGAACATGGTGACTTGCTGTTGGTCCATCGCGCACTGCAAAGTTTTGCGCCAACGTCCCACGTGTAGTCCTTCACACATATTGGACTCCTCCCCTTTGCTCCAGTTCGCAGGCTTTTCTTCTTTTTCTTTTCTGAGTCACGCCCAAGAACCAAGCGGTGGGGGTGTGCCTGGTGGCACAGTGCAAATAGAAGCCCCCACGTGTAGTCCTTCACACGGCTGAGCTCCCCCCTTTTCTCGCTCTTCTACGCGGGCCTTTCCCTTCACTGGGTCATGTCCACGACTTCGAGCAGGGATGCACTTTGGCCAATAAATTGGCCCACCTACTCGGAACTCCTCCCGGCAGACACGTTCAATTCCGTAGTAACACGAACACCATACCGGACCCGAGCCCCCACGTGTAGCGTCCTCCACTCTCCCCTCTTTCTCATCAGCTCGTCTCTCTCTTGTCTAGGGGTACCTTTATGAGGAGAGAGTGCGGGGTCACCACGCCAAGCCTCCACCACAGATGTCTGTGTAATGTAAGCAAAGTTCTTGTTCTACCTTCGGGTCGGTGTTCTGCACCTGGAACCTCCAAAGAGAGTTACCTTGAACAATGTCTGCCAGAAAACGAGCCCCACACCATTAAAGTCCAACACTCCTTTATTCTTCTCAATGCAAAAGTGAACACAATCAGTTGGACCCCTTAGAGAACAGAACAGACAAGGAGGTGTGGATGCGAGTAGGCCCAGACACAATGAACTCTCCACTTTCCTTCCTGAAAGTGGGTTGCGGTCTCCTAGCGAAGGGGGATTTCCTTCCAGGCAGTCTCCGAAGGAAGGCTCACCTGTCACCGGCAATATGCTGCACCGGGTCTTCAAGCAAGTGTCTCCCACCGGTCCATTACGCTCTCCGGAGTCGGGTACCCTCTCCCAGGGTCCCCTAGGATCTCGTTCCCTCGCAGAACTCAGTGTTGGGCACTGAGCTCCAGACCTCCATCCGAGTACCTCACCCCAGGCTAAAGGTGCCTGGGATGGAACACGACCTCCGAACGTCTTCTAGGCCTAGGCCGCCTAGAGGACCAACACGAACCACATGCCCACAGGCTGAAGGTGTCTGGGACTCGACCCCGTGACAAAGATGGCCGGCCCCCTTTATACCCTCTCCCAGCAAGCACGGCGGGTTCCCCGCCCCACCATACCGCTGCCGAGGGAGGACAAAAAGGGAGCACAGCACACAGCAATGGTTCAACCCCAGCCCAAGGCTACAGCGCCACCCGTGGGGCTGCAGGGAACTGCACATCACTGGTGTCTCTGCCAGTTTTAAATACACAGAAAGTGTATACCCGCTACATATACATATCCTTTGGCAGGTAAAACAGAGCCTGTATACAGTATGTAGTAATATACAGTTAATCTATGTATTTAGATTTCAATATTTCTTTATTGAGTTTTTATACAGAGGAAAATGTAAAAACAAACCAGATGCAACTTAACAGAGGATCCGCCTGGAGGATAGCCAACTCCAAGGTAATTATTCATATAGTATTGTAGTGATGTGATCATTTCTTTGCCCATTTACCAAGTGTATACTCTTGTTATGCAGTGTTTGCCCTTTTCTAATATAGTTGCTATGCTCTCTCTCACCAAGTATGAGGTCATCAAGAAGAGCAGAGGATGGCAAGGGGTTTTGTGGGTAAGGGGTGGAGAGAGATATACATGTGGAGAGAGAGAGAACATTGAATTCCTGCTAAGAGATCACAGACTGAGTTAGTGCTGCAGATTCACCTCACTGAGACATACATAGAGACTGTTAATGATTTCATGTTCCTGTTTGGAAAATACTTTATGTTGGATGGTTCACTGAATGTTATTTCTTCAATACATGGACTTTCAAATACAATGCTGTGTGGATTACTGTCTATGTGAAGATATATTTCTCAATTGGGATTTCACTTGCTATTCACAAACCCCAATTGAGTGGAGGCACTGTGCATGTTAAAGATCCTGTCCTGATCACACAGATTATGAAGACTCTGCTCCTAAATACTATACAGGTGACGCCATCATACCTCAGTAGCCGCAGAGAGAGAGAAAAATAGTGCTACATTTGGAGGCACTGCTGAGATAAATATCTTGGATCAGGACATTAAGGAATGACCATGTCACTGTTATCAACAGAAGCTGTGAGGCAGTGGGCCCTGGAAGAGGGACTTCCACCTAAAAGGACCTTTGCTATTTCATATGTACCTATCACTGTGAGCTCCCATAGAGTGCAGGAGGCGCTACAAGCAAATGAAACCTTGCAGTCTGCCTGTCATGGATATGCATTAATGTCTGTCTGCCATCTTACCTTCCTCCTCATGTGTTCATCTAGAGACCAGACCTCCTTCACCTGGCTTCCTTTATAATCTCCTCCCAGCCTGACTCCACCCCAGGCCCTATCACTGAACACTATATTAACCTGTGCACTGCAAGCCTGCTTTGCTGATCAACGTGTTTGTTAGGCATTGTGTGTTTGGGTTCCTGCCTGCCGTGTGCTACGTCTGTCTCTCTGTTACGTTATTGGCTTGTCCCCGACCATCCCTGTCTGCTCGTGACCCTTGACCTTCGGCTCGTTCTTCGTTATCCTTGTCTGCTTGTGGCCCCTGACCTTCGGCTTGTTATTCGGTTCTCTCTATCGTGTGCCGCTGCTTCCCCTTATCCTACGGGGCGTGAGCTAGGAAACTCCAGGGGCCGCGACCTGGTCCCAGCCTGCAGCGTAACATCCTCACCACTAGAGGCCCTGGAGAAGACCAGCTGGGTCTTAGACTCCGCGCCCTGGGGAATCTTGGCTCTCGCTTCCGTTGGGATCCCGGTTGTGCTCCTCTGGTCCCGCTTTCCACAACCACCCAGTTTCCTACCCACAGAAGCCAGCCATAGGGTTCACTACCTCGCGGTGCACTCCTGTCCCCCTACGGTGTGCATCTGTCACCTGGCCACAGGTGACCCTGACAGTTTGATCAGCCATGAACCCGGCTGACATCCCGCTTCCCGCGGATGATCCATTGCAGGGCATAGTTCGCAGACTTGAGACCCAGGAATCAAATCAGACCCAGGTGATGCGATTCCTCCAGGATCTGGCTTCTCGATTCGAGCAGCTTCAGGTCTCCTTGGGAACCCCAAATCCGCAACCCCAAGTACAACCAGCGGCTGTACCTATCGCACCAGTCGCAGCCTCACACTCACTAAGATTGCCAGCTCCGTTCCGTTTCTCTGGGGACTCCAAGGCCTGCAGGGGGTTTCTCAGCCAATGCACTATTCATTTTGAGCTTCAGCCTCAAAGCTTCCTATCTGACCGGGCTAAGGTAGCCTATATCATTTCCCTCCTCTCCGGTGAAGCTTTGGCCTGGGCTGCCCCCCTGTGGGAGAGGAACGATCCGGTGGTTTCCAGTCTGTCCGAATTCTTGAAGCTCTTTCGTAATATCTTCGAAGAGCCGGCTCGGGCTTCTTCAGCGGCTAGTGCTGTCTTACGTCTTCGCCAAGAATCTAGTTCAGTGGGGCAATATGCTCTTCAGTTCCGTATCCACACAGCTGAATTGAGCTGGAATAATGAGGCCCTGGTCGCTACCTTTTTACATGGCCTCTCTGACCGAGTGAAAGACGAATTAGCGGGAAGAGCCATTCCCGTCGGTCTGGACGATGTAATTTCATTATGCAACCAGATCGACATTCGTTTTCAAGAGAGGTCCTTAGAAAAAAGACGCCAGCACTCTCTGGGTCCTAGCCAGTCTGAGCTCCCCTCCCTTCATTCCGTGGAGCATCCTCTACCTGCTGAAGAACCTATGCAGCTGGGCCGGACCAGACTAACCCCCGAAGAACGTGCTAGGCGCAGAACTCTGGGCTTGTGCCTCTATTGTGGGGGCAAGGGTCATTTTCGTGACTCCTGCTCGCTTCGTCCGGGAAACGCTCGGGTCTAATACATTTGGAAGGTGGAGTATTGGACCCAGAAACATCACCTTCTCGCCTGCTCTTGCCGGTGTCCCTTCATGTAGGCACTTCTCCTCAGTCAACCCTTGCATACCTGGATTCCGGGGCTGCCGGCAATTTCATGGATTGGAGAACTGCTTCTTCTATGAAGCTTACCCTTTCACCTCTCACTACCCCATTGGTAGTCTCGGCAATTGATGGCACTGTTCTCCCAGGGGGCCCTATTCGCTTCCAGACGCTACCCATTAGGATGTCGGTAGGGATTCTCCACCAGGAGTGGATATCCTTTCTTATTCTACCCAAGGCCTCTACCCCAGTTGTATTGGGCCTCCCTTGGCTACAGCTCCACTCTCCACATGTGGACTGGGTCTCTGGGCAGATCCTGGCCTGGGGTTCCTCATGTTTCTCGTCGTGTCTTCTCAAGGTGACCCCCAAGGAGAGTCTTCCGGTTGCTGCCACTTCTGTTTCTTCTGATCTTCCCGCCGCATACAGCGATTACCGGGATGTGTTCTGTAAAAAATCAGCTGAGGTGCTTCCTCCCCACAGGTCTTTTGACTGTGCTATTGATCTTGTCCCCGGAGCAACTCTACCCAGGGGTCGTACCTACCCTCTGTCCATCCCAGAGACCCAGGCCATGTCGGAGTATGTAGCAGAGAATCTGGAGAGAGGGTTCATCCGGAAATCCTCATCGCCTGCAGGGGCAGGGTTCTTTTTTGTTGCCAAAAAGGATGGTACCTTAAGACCCTGCATCGATTATCGGGGTTTAAATGCGGTTACTATTAAAAATCGATACCCCTTACCCTTAATATCTGAGCTATTCGATAGGTTGAAGGGTGCCTCCATTTTCACCAAGTTGGATCTCAGAGGCGCGTACAATCTCATTCGAATACGGGAGGGTGACGAATGGAAGACTGCATTTAACACTAGAGACGGGCATTACGAATATCTGGTGATGCCTTTTGGTCTGTGTAATGCTCCAGCCGTGTTTCAAAACTTTGTCAATGAAATCTTCAGAGATCTGCTGTACCAGTTTGTTGTCATCTATCTGGATGACATTCTGATCTTTTCTGAAAATCTGCTCGTCCACAGAAACCATGTCCGCACTGTACTTCAACGTCTTAGAGAGAACAATCTCTATGCCAAGCTGGAGAAATGTTCCTTTGAATGTTCTGAGGTCCTGTTTTTGGGGTGCTTTGTCTCATGTTCGGGGCTTCGTATGGACCCTGGGAAGGTCTTGGCTATCACCAACTGGCCTCTTCCTGCTAGCCTCAAGGCCACACAGCGCTTTCTTGGCTTCACTAATTATTATAGGCAGTTCATAAGGAATTACTCTTCCATTGCCGCGCCTATTATCGCTTTGACCAAGAAGGGTGTGAATGCCAGAGACTGGCCTCCCGAAGCTGTCTCTGCATTTCACAACCTGAAACAGGCCTTTGTTTCTGGCCCCCTCTTGAGGAGACCAAATCCTGGGAATGCATTTTTTATTGAAGTGGACGCTTCCTCAATGGGGGTGGGAGCTGTGCTTCTTCAAATCTTTGAGAAGAGACGCCAACCATGTGCGTTCTTCTCCAAAAAAATTTCTCAGGCAGAGAGGAATTATGCCATCGGTGATCGGGAACTTCTCGCAATTAAATTGGCGTTAGAGGAGTGGCGTCATCTCTTGGAGGGTTCCCCTCACTCCATAACGATCTTTACCGATCACAAGAATTTACAGTATCTACAGAATGCTAAACGTCTGAATCCTAGACAGGCCAGGTGGAGTCTCTTCTTTGCCCGTTTTAATTTCACGATTACCTACAAACCTGGTTCCTGCAACGGTCGGGCTGATGCGCTCTCTAGGTCATTTGACACTTTGGACGAGGAGTCCGCCCCTGAACCTGAGCCGATCATTCCCACCTCATGCATTGTTGCCCACTCTACCACCCTGAAGTCTAAAATTCCGCCTGGTAAGACCTTTGTCCCCACTGAGCTAAGAGCTAAGATCCTTCGTTGGGGACATGATTCCAAGGTGGCAGGGCATTCTGGATTCCTCCGATCCTTCCTACTCATCAGTCGTCACTACTGGTGGCCTAATCTCCGCTCAGACGTCAAAGACTACGTTAAAGCTTGTCATGTCTGTGCTCAGTCCAAATCCTCCACACAAGCTCCTGCTGGTCTCCTCATGCCCTTGCCTATTCCTAAGGAACCCTGGGCCCATATTGCCATGGATTTTATCACCGATCTCCCACTGTCTGAGAATAATACAGTCATTTGGGTGGTAATCGATCGATTCTCCAAGATGGCTCATTTTGTTCCTCTTCCTGGTCTTCCTTCTGCCCCTGCCTTGGTTCCCATTTTCATTCGAGAAATTCTCCGCCTACATGGGGTCCCTTCTCATATTGTTTCCGACAGGGGAGTCCAATTCACGTCTCGTTTTTGGAGAGCCTTTTGCAAATCCCTCAATATTGTCTTGGATTTTTCTTCTTCTTACCATCCCCAATCCAATGGACAGACTGAGAGGGTTAATCAGGAGTTAGAGGTCTTTCTTCGCACCTTTGTGTCTTCTCACCATGACGATTGGTCCTCTCTACTCCCGTGGGCAGAATTCTCCCATAACAATCATGTGAATACCAGTTCGCAGAAGACACCCTTTTTCACAGTTTATGGAAAACACCCTCAACTTCCTCTTCCTATGATCTGTTCTCCAGACATTCCAGCTTTGGCTTCGGTTCAGGAGTCTCTCAATTCCGTTTGGGGTCACGTTCATGATTCCCTCCGGGCAGCTGCTGAAAAATTCAAAGGCTTTGCAGACCGCCGCAGGCGTAAACCGCCTTCTCTTCAGCCAGGGGACAAAGTCTGGCTCTCTACCAGGAACATCAAGCTCCGAGTTCCTTCTCTGAAGTTTGCTCCACGATTCATCGGTCCATACACGGTAACTGCTAAACTGAATCCGGTTTGTTTCAAACTCCAGATTCCTAAGAGCCTTAAAATCACTAACTCCTTTCATGTTGCTCTTCTAAAGCCTTTAGCCCTCAATAAATTCTCTCGTCCTCTTCCTACCGTGGCGCCTGTCTCGGAGGATAATCAGGAGTACGAGATCAGTCAAATTCTGGACTCCCGACTCTGTAAAGGCGTTCTTCAGTACCTCGTTCATTGGAAAGGGTTTGGTCCTGAGGAGAGGTCTTGGATCACTGCATCTGAGGTCTTTGCACCTCGTCTGTTAAAGGAGTTTCATCTGAAGTTTCCCTCTAAACCTGGGCCCAGGCGGGGAAGGGGGAGGCCTCGTAAGAGGGAGGGTACTGTCATGGATATGCATTAATGTCTGTCTGCCATCTTACCTTCCTCCTCATGTGTTCATCTAGAGACCAGACCTCCTTCACCTGGCTTCCTTTATAATCTCCTCCCAGCCTGACTCCACCCCAGGCCCTATCACTGAACACTATATTAACCTGTGCACTGCAAGCCTGCTTTGCTGATCAACGTGTTTGTTAGGCATTGTGTGTTTGGGTTCCTGCCTGCCGTGTGCTACGTCTGTCTCTCTGTTACGTTATTGGCTTGTCCCCGACCATCCCTGTCTGCTCGTGACCCTTGACCTTCGGCTCGTTCTTCGTTATCCTTGTCTGCTTGTGGCCCCTGACCTTCGGCTTGTTATTCGGTTCTCTCTATCGTGTGCCGCTGCTTCCCCTTATCCTACGGGGCGTGAGCTAGGAAACTCCAGGGGCCGCGACCTGGTCCCAGCCTGCAGCGTAACATCCTCACCACTAGAGGCCCTGGAGAAGACCAGCTGGGTCTTAGACTCCGCGCCCTGGGGAATCTTGGCTCTCGCTTCCGTTGGGATCCCGGTTGTGCTCCTCTGGTCCCGCTTTCCACAACCACCCAGTTTCCTACCCACAGAAGCCAGCCATAGGGTTCACTACCTCGCGGTGCACTCCTGTCCCCCTACGGTGTGCATCTGTCACCTGGCCACAGGTGACCCTGACACTGCCTCTCTTGTGGATAAAAGAGAGGAAGATGAGAGTTATGAACTGTATGCCCATTATCTCTGTCTCAGTGAGGTGGATTTAAATCCAGTTAAAGGGCCCTTTTGCATATATCCAAAGGGGGTGAAGTAGTTGGTTGTGCTGTAGTATTTCCAGTAAGGCGGAAGTTACCAGCCCTGCCTGTAAAGTGTGAACCATTGAATACAACTGCTTCATCAGGAGAAACTCTAATGTTGACTGCTACAGCCGCTAAGCAGGAAACAAATATTGAGCACCTGCTGCTAAAAGTCACTGAAGTCATTGCTCAGAGTTTACATGCTGATTCTTATCGCAAATTAAAGGCTTTTTCAGTGGTGCTCCCTGTCCCCGCTGGTGAAGAAAGCTTTGAGGTGTGGAAAGATTTTGCACAACAAGTGATAGAGAAATGGACCTGTAAAAGGAACAGAAAGAGACAGGGCTCTCACATAGAAACGGGATTTTAAAGGGGGGACACCGGTTCTGTTTATAGGTGAGTACACTGAGACAATAAATTAGAAAAATATCAATTTATTCATAACATCTTAAAATTAGTGTTGCGATTATACAAAAACCATAGAAACAAAGAACTAGATTGTGCAGTTAGCCAACATGTTTCGCACTGTTGTGCTTCATCAGGGCTTTGCACTTGTCTTTGATTTCATCAGGTCTGTACAAGACATAAAAATTGGTAATTAATGTCAAGCAATGATATATAATCAATAGTATCAATACATATGCATTCATTAATATAGTAATATAACACAAATTTGCTGCATATTGACAAAGACGGAGAAAACAAAGTTATATCATGCTCACCTAGTTTTGATTTAAGAGGATTGGATAAATCGCACATCGCTTAACATATACATCAATGCTGATGACCGCACCACATCCCACCGCAGCTGACCCGGTGGATGCCAGAACCAACAGGTTGATATGTCAGAATTTTGACTGTTTAGGCCGACCAAGTAATGGTAAGGAAATGAGATCTACAAAAGGGGAAAAATAATAATAAGGATAATAGTAAGGATATCTTATAGTACTTATAGGGACTATTGCAATCTAATATGTAGCAAAAATAAACTGGAATAAAGAGAAAGCATTATTCAAACGATACTAAGTATATGAAAATATATGAAAGATATATAGTAAATAATATATCTTATCTTAGCTAAGGAATGAACTACAAGGACATAAGATTAAAGGTTAAATGATAGCAGGTGGGTCGCTACATGAATAGTCAATAAAGCGGTAGTGGGAGTAAGGATAGTAAGAGAGACATTCCACATGATGTTTAAGTTTAAGCAACGTATCATATGCTAATGAAATGACACAGACGGGGGTAAAAGAAATGGTGAAATTACTACTAACAAATCCAAATTAATAGGTATCAGAGGCCGGTAGCTTATAGCATATAATATATACAGTGTAGGAACAGGGGCGGACTGGGCCGGGGGGATGGGTGGAGATTTCCCCCCAGGCCGCCTACCTGATTGATAAAACAGCCGCGGCGCTGCCTCAGCCTTTTTTTTATTTTTTTTTCAGTTGCTACTTGCGAGTATTGTAATTAATGTGTATGGGTGGCGTGCTTGGCGGGGGGACGGATGCGGGGGGGTAGTACGGTGTGGCCTCCTCCATAAGCAGCCGACATATTGGACTGGCGGAGGCGGAGCCTATAGCTCCGCCCACCCTCCTCCGTGTGGCTGTTGTTCACTGCATCCTCTCTTGGGGAGGGGTCTGTCTGCTGACAGGAGGAGGAGGAGAGAGAGAAGCATGAGGGGAACCCCCTCACAAGGACAGCAGGTAAAATTGAATAAATTACTCTTATTATAATACACAGATCATGATTTTGCAATAAAGTGATCCATGCTGCAAACTCAACAGTCTTCCTTCAGTGAAAGTTCATGTTTTGCAAATTTTGCAGTACATGAACTTTCACTGAAGGTGGACTGTTTAATGAGTTTGCAGCATGGATCACCTTATTGCAAAATCATGATCTGTATATTAATGAACTTTCAATGAATGTGGTCTGTTTAACGAGTTTGCATTGATTTCAGCATGTGCAAAGTGTTCCATGCTTGCTGAAATCAATGCAAACTCATTAAGGAGGTTAAGACTGCACTCATTGCCACTGATTAGGCGGCACTCTAATGCCGTGTACACACGACCGTTTTTCTCGTCGAGAAAAACAAAAATTTTTCCATTTGACGAGAAAAACGATTGTCTGTGGGCATTTTGTCGTTTTTCTCGACGAGAAAAACGGCATTAAAAACGACAAAAAAAAATTAGAACATGTTCTAATTTTTCTCGTCGTTTTTTCCGACATTTTTTCCGCGGCAGTTTTCCCATAGAGAAACACTGCCGCGGAGCCCACAGACGGTCGTTTTTCTCGACAAGAGATAAAATTACGTGAAAAACTACCGTGTGTGGGGAACAAGCTGTTCCCTCGTTTTTAATGTCATTATTCACGGCGGTTTTTTAACCGCCGTGAATAATGATCGTGTGTACGCGGCATTAGGCTACTTTCACACTGAGGCATCAGCAGTAAAGCGCCGCTATTTTTATCGGCACTTTACTGATGTTTTTGCTGCGCTATTCGGCTGCTAGCAGGGTGCTTTTAACCCCCGCTAGCAGCCAAAAAAGGATTAAAACCGCCCGCAAAGCGCCGCTGCAGCGGCTCTTTGCTGGCGGCTCGGCAGCACTGCCCATTGATTCCAATGGGCAGGGGTGCTGTAGGAGCGGTGTATACACCGCTCCTACAGCGCCTCAAGGATACGGCTTGCAGGACTTTTTTTACCGTCCTGCCAGCCCACCGTTCCAGTGTGAAAGCCTTCGGGCTTTCACACTGGAGTGAAAGGAGAGGCTCTCTCAGGGCACTTTGCATGCGCTATTTTTAGCGCTATAGCACCTGCAAAGCGCCTCAGTGTGAAAGTAGCCTTAAGCTGCACTGATAAGGCAGCACTGATATGCTACACTGATGGGCACTGATGAGGCCACACTGTTGGCCACTGATAAGCTGCACTGATAAGCTGCACTGGTGAGGCTGCATTGATAGGCAATGGTGAGGCTGCATTGTCGGGCACTGGTGAGGCTGTGCTGATGGGTACTGGCGAGACTGCACTGATGGGCACCGGTGAGGTTGCATTGATGGGTACCAATGAGGCTGCATTGATGGGCACCAGTGAGGCTGCTATGATGGGCACTGGTGGGGCTGCATTGATGGGCACTGGTGAGGCTGCATTGATGGGCGCTGGTGAGGCTGCATTGATGGGCACTGGTGAAGCTGCATCGATGGGCACTGTCTGCACTGATGAGGCTGCATTGATGGGCACTGATCAGCCTGCGTTGATGGGCATTGATCAGTCTGCACCGATGGGCACTGTCTGCACTGGTGAGGCTGCGTTGATGGGCTCTGATAAGGCTGCACTGATCAGGCCACACTCATGGGCACTGTCTGCACTAGTGAGGCTGCACTGATGGGCACTGATTAGGCTGCACTGATAGGCACTGTCTGCACTGGTGAGGCTGCACTGATGGGCACTGTCTGCACTGATCAGGCTGCACTGATGGGCACTGTCTGCACTGGTGAGGCTGCATTGATGGACACTGATCAGGCTGCATTGATGGACACTGATCAGGCTGCACTGATGGGAAATTGGAAAATAATTCTGGACCTCCAATAGCACCCACACACAGAGGGTGTTTAGTTGTATTGGGCTACATGGGCCAACATTTTTCATTTTCATTTTTCTCTTTAGATAATATAATTTACCCTCTTAAATGACAGAGAAGACATGTCAGAGAGCAGCACTGCCTGCTCATCTCACTACTTTGAGTGAGATGAGCAGGCAGCTGAACTTGCCTCTCTCCACTACACTCCCGGAGTCTTTGAACAAGAGACAAGCAAAGAGGCAGCTTGGAAGTTGTCATAACCTCCTCGAAGAGGGCGTGCACGGTGCAAGGACCTACCGAGGTGAGACAGACCCTGAAACCCCCAGCTGACCCCCCACATCCAATGGGCACTGATGAGGCTTCACTGATGGGTACTGTCTGCACTGGTGAGGCTACGTTAATGGGCACTGATCAGGCTTCATTGATGGTTCAATGGGCCACTTGACTGGACATGCCCCCCAGGCCTAAGGCTGCCAGGGGCAGTATAAGATAAACAGCATGATTACCTAAGTCCCAGTTAGATAATCCAGTTGCCCGCACTAATATGTAAACAGAAACTGTACCTGTATAAGGTCCGTCCCATATGTAGTAGGAAAGAATCCCAGCAAATGGCATGTAGCAGAAAGTTCCTTTTGTCAAGATCCTAGCGTCGGCAGATGCTTCAAGAAGGCGCATGTCGGCAACCGCCGGCCGCGCCATCTTAAATGTGGACAGTCAACCCGGAAGTGAAGGATCGCAAGCGACCCCTGACATCACTTCCAGTCCGGGCGCCCCAATGCCGCGCATGCGTGATGGTGACGCATAGCGCAGGCACGATCCACCGTCCACAGTACCAAGAATGAGAAGGAGAGGGAGGTTCCCAACTCTAAACATGGGACGCACGGAAATCCTCACCTTAATCAAAGCTGCAGGGGGAGGAAGGGGGACAGCCAACAGCAGATGTCTCACTGTGTAACGGATATCCAACCACTCAAAATAAAACAAATTAACAATTTAATGACGAAAATATAGCGATCTCAAATTATTGACAATTTACCAATTTAAAAACATCAGCATGATTCTGAATGGCATAAAGACCGAACAGTTCACAATTGATTTGGTCAATATCAGATAATGTATACATAGATTGACGCATGATATACCGTACGTCCTCATAGATACATTTGATATGTCCACGGTCGTAGAAAAAGGACAAAAATACAACATAACAACCATATCCAATTAGAAAGAATTGGAAGGTAGGAGGGGGAAAAATAATAAAATAGGGGGGGGGGTGTCTGGGGGGGGGGGGGAATGAGGGGAAAGACAGAGAAAACAATAGAAATTGAAAAGCTATGAAATAATGCAGAAAATAACAGCATAAATTTAAAAAAATAATTATTAGCTAATCAAAAGCTGTAATGACAAGTTGGTATAAGGTGTATAAATACCATGTTCAACACAAAAGTCATATTAATAGTACAAAGAGCATACCTGAGCATAATGGATTAGCTTGAGCAGCTTCATACATATAAGGTAAAAATAAACTTCAAACCATTCTATAAAAGTATAGTGGGGTTAGGTACGCTAGGTAAATAATAAGGTATTTAATAGCATATCAGATTTTTAATAAGATGGATTTAATCAAGTGAATATAACATATAATACTATAGCCTAGTTCTCAACCCAAATGCCACTATACACCCTTAAAGGTTTTTTTAAAGAAATGGTTTGAAGGAAATCGTAGTGTTGAGGCCTGGGGGGTAGGTGGCCCGTTTGGTTGAAGATCCATTTAGCTTCTTGCTGAAGGATATGTTTGTCAAAATCTCCTCCTCTTAGGGGTTATTGGACCATCTATGCTCGTCATGTGACCCACCACCGGCGCCGGACGATTCTTTCTCCGGGTCCCCGATGGCACGAGAAGCACCGGATGTCAACGGGAGAGCCCGGAGAAGCACCGGATGGTGGCGGGAGGGGGGATGTCCCCTCCCGCCGCCTATAAGAATGATCAAGTGGCGGAACCGCCACTATGATCATTCTTATGGTGCGCAGAATCGCCGGCAGAAGAGAAGGGTATCTGAATGATACCTCTAGCTGCAGGCATCATTCAGATATCCCCCCACAAACCCAGGACGTCATATGACGTGCACCCAGAGGGAGAGAGGGTTCCTGCCGGCGTCCTTTTACAATGGCCCGGTATGGAAGTGGTTAAAAAAACCTTTAAATGTGTATAGTGGCATTTGGGTTGAGAACTAGGCTATAGTATTATATGTTATATTCACTTGATTAAATCCATCTTATTAAAAATCTGATATGCTATTAAAGCGGAGGTTCCACGGCTTTTCGTTTTTTTTTTTTTTGGCCCATTAAATTATCATTACCATTGCAATTGCCTACTCACTGTTCCTAATGTGCAAACCGCCACCATTCCGTTTTCCGACACAAGGATGGCTTATAAAACCTCTGTGGGACATTTCCATTTTGCTTGTGGGCAATAGGAGCCCACAAGCACCTACTTCTTGATTGCGGAGAATGCTGTCTTCCCAGTGTAGCGGCCTCCTCACTCCCCTCTTTGCATCAGCTCGTCTTTCTCTTGTCTAGGGGTACCTTAGAGGGGAGAGAGCGGGGTCACCACGCCAAGCCTTCACCACATGTGTCCGTGCGGTGTAAGCAAAGTTCCTTCTCTACCTTCGGGTCAGTTTTGTGCACCTGGAGTTACCTTGAACAATGTCCACCAGAAAAAGAACCTCACACCATTAAAGTCCAACACTCCTTTATTCTTCTTGAGTGAACAGCATAATCAGTTAGACTCCCTTAAAGAACAGAACAAACAAAGAGGTGTGGATGCGAGTAGGCCCAGACATAATGAACTCTCCACTTTCCTTCCTGAAAGTGGGCTGAGGTCTCCTAGCGAGGGGGGATTTTCCTTCCAGGCGGTCTCCGATGGGAGGCTCACCTGTCACTGGCAATCTGCTGCACCCGGTCTTCAAGTGAGTAGCTCCCTCCGGTCCATTACGCCTTCCGGATTCAGGTACCCAATCCCTGGGTTCCCCGCCCCACCATACCGCTGCCGAGGGAGGACAAAAAGGAGGCACAGCACACAGCAATGGTTCAACCCCAGCCCAAGGCGACAGTGCCACCCGCTGGACCGCAAGGAACTGTACATCGCTGGTGTCTCTGCCAGTTTGGATTACACCCGGGAAAGTACATACCCGCTACACTCTCCCCCTGGTCATTTGACACTGGTCCCCAGTGTCTGGAACAAATCATACCCTCAAGGGCTGGCATAATCCAATCCAGAGAACTAACAATTGTACAAAAATATAAAACTTTTTTGAAAAGCTTGATCAACTAAAGCAATTGTGTCTGAGCCCTATATAAAAGGGAAGGGAAACAACAACATTTAACCATAACTTTTTGAATCACATATTCACATTATGTTTCTTTTGCCACCCATCCTGACTAAGACCCACCCCATACTCAGTGGCCTTGATGGGATGCTCTCCTGCAGAGGGAAAAGGAAGAAAATTATCACACATAAACCCTGACACATATATTCGTGTGAGAGAAAATAAACCTCTTCGTAAAGAAATTCCTTTTCTCCAAGGAGTGAGTGTGTGAAAAGTGTTCAACGTTGCGCAACACTGCCACCTGGTGACCTTTTTCCTCTTCTCTTGGTCCCTATCTACCCCAGAGTCTGTGATCTCTTGCTGGAAAGTGAAGAACAAAACAGGAACAGTCCTTCATTCCTCTGGGTACAAGGACAACGGGCCCCAGAAAGTTCAGCAGCATACAACAAGAACGGAGTCTTTTTCTCCTACAGGTAGAAGCGGGGATGCGGCAGAACAAGTGGCTTTAAGTGCTGGTCCATGGTCTCCAGATGATATTCTACATCTTCTCCTTCCTTGCGCCGGATCAGCACCTTGTCTCCATGGATGTGCCGTCCCAACATCCACTCTGCCTTGCAGTCCTTAAAACGTTGAGAGGCCTTGGGAGAGCATGCCAGGTACCTGCGAGCGTGTGGAATCTGAAGGTGAGTCCACACAAAGTCATTGTACCAGCGCTCCCGGCACACTTCCACCTCATAGAGCAGCTCCTTGGACAAGTATGGATACTCCCATCCGTACTCTGCAGCAACCTTCTGGCCAAATAGGCGTTGTAGTCTGGCCAGAGGAGGCATAGTGGCTCTGTCCCCTTCGCCAGGCAAAACTATTGTGTCCGGGTGGCGAGGGACCTTGATCACATCTGATCTGGGCATTGGTGCCCTCAACAGCAGTCTCTTTTCCCCGGTCTTCGGTACAGATGGTACCGGGGATGTAGAAGTAGGCCGGGGACGGGACCCCTCTTCAGGCGCTGGTGCCTCCGCCCGGGGTGTACTTTCCCCTGTAGACATAGGTGGATCCCTGGTTCTGCGGGATGAAGCGAGAGGTACTTTGTCCCAGCCCTTTTCTGCAAACAGTTCGTCTATAGCCACGTCGTCTCCCATGTCCGAGAGCGACTCCAGGTCAGAGGTGTCACACTCCTCCGCGGGTAGGTACCCTGTAGTGGAGACTGAGTTTCCACCTCTTCCCACACACTGAATCTCTCCACCTGGCTTACCTCGGCCTTTGCTTGAAACAAGACGTCCGGAACGCTTGCCGACGGATCCATCCCAGCCGGGCGTAAGCGGGCGAGGTGGTCCACCACAACCGCTGGTCGGGGCTACCATACCGGTCTTTCTCTTCGGTGGTGGACGCTGCAAGATCGTGGTGACCGAGTCAGCATCCTCGGATTTCTCCCGTTGAGTTTTCACGACCTCCTCCGCGGTCGCTGCAGTGTGCGCAGGGATGGCTGTCAAAGCAGTGATTCCTCCTCCTTGAGTGGTGTTGCCTGCAGCCCGGCCAGGGTAAATGGTTCTCGGCTTCTCAACCGCTGGATCCACTTCGAAAAGAAACTCCCCACAGGCCTCGTATTGCCCGAATGGCTTCAGTTGGTACACCAGTCCCGAACAGCCGGGACAAATCACACCCAGGGCCTCAACGTCCATGCATGAGTACAGGGCGAATCGACCCCTTGGCTTTAGCCGGATCCCCGTATCTGTTACCGAAGCAGCAGCAGTCAGTGTCATGGAAGAAGGGTGAACCGGAATTACATCTCGTAAACCTGAAGCTGGGGTGACAGATACTGACCTGTTGTAGTGACAAGTTCTACCACCTCATCCACCTCTCCTTCCTCGACTTCTCCTTCCTCCACCTCTCTTTTATCTAATTCGACATCCTCCACATCCTCAGGTTGGGCTTGTTGGGGAGGTTGGGGTTCTTTAGAAGGTGTGGGTTTCCTGGGCTCTGAGGAGTGGTGTCCTCCCAGTCTTCTCTCCCCTATGAGATTCAAACAAATGGTACACTTAACACACACATATATGAAGTCATAACTAGGAATATGAAACATTGCTTGCAGGTGGGTTACACTTGTCTGTTTAGGCCCAGTTCCAAGATGAAGACCAGATTCGAGAACTATACAAAGCTAAAAAACAGACCTTTTGGTGACAATTTTATCACATGCCCCCTCCCCCAGTACCCACTGTAGCACCTGTGGTGGACACCCTAAAAAGGTTCTTATGGTGGCCCACACTATAGTGCTCCTGTAAAAGCAGATGTGTAAACAGCTGCTGAGTGTCCTCTCCTTTACATTGATTCAAGTTTGCATTTCATTCTAGTTTCAAACACATCATCTAGACAACAATGTCATAACATTAAAGCCCTGTACACACGATCGGTTTAACCGATGAAAACCGTCCGATGGATTGTTTTCATCAGACAAACCGATCGTGTATGGGACCCATCAGTCTTTTTTCCATCGGTTTTAAAAAATAGAACATGTTTTAAATTTTTCCGATGGATAAAAAACCGATCGAAAACTCTGATCGTCTATGGGCAAGTCCATCAAATAAAAAACCCACGCATGCTCAGAATCAAGTCGACGCATGCTCAGAAGCATTGAACTTCATTTTTCTCGGCTCATCGGAGTGTTTTACGTCACCGCGTTTGGAACGGTCGGTTTTTTGACTGATGGTGTGTAGGCAAGACTGATGGAAGTCAGCTTCATCAGATTTCCGATGGACAAAACCATCGGATTAGAATCCATAGGATATCCGATCGTGTATACAGGGCTTTAGTGATTTTAAAAAAACATTTTTTTTTTTATTAAAAAAGAACGGATATTGCCAAATCATCGTATGTAGTGTACAAACAATGTGTCTATATCGACCGATTACTGTGCCCACTAAATTGTAGAAGATGTAATTTAAGAATGTTAATTAAGAAAAAAACACAACAGGGAGCAACATGCAAGTTGTGAAATACAACAATAGGGACACAGGAGAAGTACCGTATATACTCGAGTATAAGCCGACCCGAATGAAAGCCGAGGCACCTAATTTTACCACAAAAACTGGGAAAACGTATTGACTTGAGTATAAGCCTAGGGTGTACCTCACTTTGCCTCATTGTGTCCATGCCTCACTGTGTCCATGACTAGTATGACATTTAACATAGGAGTCTATGGAAACGGTGCCCGGTTTGAAAAATAGGTGCTCCCCGGCCGTAAGTCCCCCAGACAAAAAACTTTGCAAACTTGAAAAGGAAGAGTGGAGCTACATATTTGCCAAGTTTGGGGTCCAGATGACCTACGACCGTCTGGTACCGGGTCCCCAAATTCACCAGAGAAATGACCATTTAACATTGGAGTCTATGGAAGAGGTGCCCGGTTTTGAAAAATCTGTGCTCCCCGGCCGTAGGTCCCCCGGACAACAAGCTTTGCACACTTGTAGAGGAAGAGTGTGGCTATATGTGTGCCAAGTTTGGGGTCCAGGGGACCTACGGCCGGCCGGTACCGGCTCCCCAAATTCCGGGAGATCAGGCGCAAAAAGGTGACTCGAGTATAAGCCGAGGGGGGCATTTTCAGCACAAAAAATTGTGCTTAAAAACTCGGCTTATACTCGAGTATATATGGTACTTACTTTTTTTAAGCATTCTGTTAATGCTCCTTAACTGCTCCGGCTCCCTCAGTTTGAGGTCAGACCACCTCTTTCTGAGCTGCTCCTTGGATCTTTTCACCCCGAAATTTTGATTGAGACATTTCACTACTTTCTTCATAATTTTGTCCTTCCGAAGATTAGGGTGTGAATACGGCCCATGCTTTGCATCATAATCAGAATTGTTCAATATGGCCACCATTTCCGCCATCTCCTCAAAGGACATATTAGATGCCTTGTAGCGCCTCCTTGTTCGTGACGTTTCCCGCTCTGGGCTTGTCTCCTCATTGGAATTCTCTGAATTCACAGACACCTGCTGTGACTCCACCATGTCGCCTGCGCGCCGAATGAGAAGGGGCGGGGAAACATCGAGAAAAGACCGTCATGGGCGGGCGACATGTGTCACGCATGCGTAGTGTATATAAAGCTAACACACACATGTGACGTACCTACGTTCTGTGTGCGGCAGAAGGAGTTTAGAGCGCCGAACGTTAGGCCCGAGGGTATCATTTCCTAATTGGTACATCAGTGGCCTATAATGCATAGAGATTGGAGAGGCATATATGGGAATAAAGATTTCACGAGTTTAGAGTGTGATTGACATTTTTAATTATGTCTGGTGTTTTGTCTTGCAGAAACAATGAATGTGTTTGAGGAAAAATAATTTCTAGCGGAATTCATTGACAGATTAAGGGAGCTGTCCGCTCTGTCTGAGACCAAAAATCCACAGCATAAAAAAAAGGGGTTCGGAAAGCAGCGCTGAAGAGCCTGCTCCCATTTGTGCAGACCAGGGTGCCCGATGCAACCATTGAGCAGCTTGACACCAAAATTGGGACCTTGAGAGGCACATATAGGACTGCGCGCAATCGGGTCCTGGCATCTCAGAGGTCAGGAGCAGCAGCAGGGGAGGTATATGTCCCACATTTGTGGTAATACAACAGGTTGGCCTTTCTGAATGACCACATTACAGCAAGGGAATCACTGTCCAGCCTTCCCTCCAGCCTTCCCTCCAGCCAAGATGTTCCTTCACAGGAGGAGCCTTCCATCTTTGATGAGGACCCAGATCTGTCCGTCTGGAGCCAGGTATAGTATTTTTATCACATTTCTTTGTCAAAAGTGAATGATGTAAAATAGATGTTAAGATGGGTAAAAAGGTAGGCAATCAAGAAAAAGGGATTTGACATAGCAATAGACACTAGTGGGCAAAAAAGTGGGGGAGGAGATAGGAAAATGATGGGGGCATAATGAGAGTATTATACACACACATTTTTAAGGATTTGCAACAGGCAATGATCTGAACATTGTGGGGCTGCTTTAAGAATAGCTAATCCACTTTGCACTACAAGTGCAAACTACAAGTGCAAAGAGCACTTAAAATTTCACCAAAAATGAACTTGGAAGTAAAGGCGCTGTAAATCAGAGGGGGAGAGCGGAAATGAGGGGAAGCTCTGCTGATTTTAATCTCCAATCACGTTTAAGCGAAATTTATGCTTTTGCTTTGCCTTGCATGTCCTCCTCAGATCTCCAGCGACTGCACTTCCAAGTCCACTTTCCAAGCAATTACAAGTTCACTTGTAGTTTGTACTTGTATTGCAAAGTGGATTTGCCTTTACAAACTAATCCCCTGTGTGTGATTGATGAAAACAAAATCTAAAATATGTCCCTTTTTTTACACAGGATGAGGTCAGCCAAGATGAGAGGGCAGAAAATGTCAGGCAGGAGGAGGCTGGGGTTAGTGGCAGAGAGGAGGTGCCTGGTCCAAGTGGCAGAGAGGAGGTGGCTGGTCCAAGTAGTAGGACAAGGTGTCAGGTGCCACCAATCCGCATGCCACCAAGAAGGGGCAGGAGGGATAGGGCTGTGAGTGTGGCAGCACTGGCCCTCATTAAAGAGGCCCATGCCACCCTCCAGCAGCCCCCAACCCCTGATGAGGGCTATGCAGCATTGGTGGGAATGAAAATGGCCCAGATGCAAACTGAACAGAGGCTACTTTGTGAGTCCCTGCTCATGACCCTTTTAAATAAGGGGTTGAGGGGCAGACTCACAGAGAGCACTGTTATCTGTGACCACGGCCATCCTCCTGCACCTTCCTATTCTCTTCCACCTCCTTCTCCACCTCCACCTCCAATTTCACAACCTCCTCCTTCCTCTTCTCCTCCACCTCCTTCTTCTTCTCCTCCACCTCCTTCTTCTCCAGCTCCACCTCCTTCTTCTCCAGCTCCACCTCCTTCTTCTCCAGCTCCACCTCCTTTTCCACCTCCACCTCCTCCTTCTGACATGAGTACACCTCCTGAGGCACAGCCTCCAGCCAGGCGGACAAGGAAGGCTGCAGAGAAGGCTGCAGAGAAGGCTGCAGGCAAGCCTACCCAGAAGGCTGCAGGGAAGCAGAGCAAGAAGACCAGGAAGTGATTCCCTTGCTGCAATGTGGTCAGACAGAAGGCAGCCTGTTGTAGTTTCCCAGACTTGGGACATGTATCTAACCTGCTGCTGTTCCTGACCTCTGGGAGTCCAAGACCAGATTGTGCTCAGTAATGTATATGTGCTTCTCAAGGTCCCAATTTTTGTGTCCACACAGTTGCACAAATTGCAGCAGGCTCTTCAGCGCTGCCTTCTAGTTTGGTTATTATTATTTTGTATACCAGAATAAAATGTTTTTTTGTGTTCCAGTTAATACTTGCCTATGTGTTTTTGTTAAAGCTACATATTTAGCTGGTGAGTAGGCAGTTAATTTTCTAAAACTCCAAAGCTAGAGTTTAAATGCCACAGATAACACCCAAAAAACGCCTTGCAGAACAAAAAAAAGAGGATAATTTTATACTATTTATGTCAAATTTACACCGGATAAAAAAAAAAAAAAAAGGAGAACACTAGAAATTAAAGATTTTAAAATGCATATCTGAAAAAAACATACTAATTATAAAAAAAAAAAATCTGCATTCAGAAATGTTGTTAAAAATTAGTCCTAAATATGCGTGAATATCTGCAGCCAAAAAAGTTCATAATTGCACATCATTGTAGTATTCTAAAGAAGATTTAAATGTGCAGCATTTAAACGTGGCTAAAATTGCTAACGCGTGACGAATGTGCTATCTCCATTCAAAACGCTCGTTTTACAAGAAGGTGCGCTCCCGTCTCATATTGAGTCTGACCATGCGCGGTTTTTGAAGACTCGGAAAAGCATACACACGAACAATTTTCTCGTCCAAACACAGTCTGACGAGAATCACGCCGGGAAAAAATGAGACTCCGACGAGAAAAAAGACCGCAGGTCGTCTTTTTTCTCGTCGAGATTTTGGACAGTATTCTCAACGAGAAAGCATACACACAAACGGTTTTCTCAGCAAAAAAAGACAAGAAAACTGTTGGGAGAGCTTTTTTGCAGAGAAAACCGGTCGTGTGTATGCGGCCATAGAGTTATTTATTTTATTTGGATTCACAGATGTTTTCCATGCCATATATGCTCACCGATTATTAGCTACCTCATTATCTATTAGGTGTATTCACCCTCACCCATTCCCATTCTATACAGCGCAGCATTACCTCTTTTATGCTATTTACTTTGGGTTCTGATATACCTTCAGTGCTGCAGCAGTACCCCCTTTCCCTTACTTCTTTGGTAGCGTGGTAATACCTTTCCCATTTATTTCATGTTACTAACCATATTTCCTTTGCAGCTAATCTCTGTAATAGATTGCTTCTGGAGAAGTGGTCTGCAGAAGGCGACAACTATGTTAACTTTTGCTATGTTTTGAGTGTATATCCTTGCCGGGTCGGAAGGATTTTCAGCAGGGGGAGAATGTAGTGATGTGATCATTTCTTTGCCCATTTACCAAGTGTATACTCTTGTTATGCAGTGTTTGTTTGCCCTTTTCCAATATGGTTGCTATGCTCTCTCTCACCAAGGATGAGGTCATCAAGAAGAGCAGAGGATGGCAAGGGGTTTTGTGGGTAAGTGGGTGGAGAGACAGAACAATGAATTCCTGCTAAGAGATCACAGACTGAGTAAGTGCTGCATATTCACCTCACTGAGACATACATAGAGACTGTTAATGATTTCATGTTCCTGTTTGGAAAATACTTTATGTTGGATGGTTCACTGAATGTTATTTCTTCAATACATGGACTTTCAAATACAATGCTGTGTGGATTAATGTCTATGTGGAGAATGGAGATATATTTCTCAATTGGGATTTCACTTGCTATTCACAAACCCCAATTGAGTGGAGGCACTGTGCATGTTAAAGATCCTGTCCTGATCACACAGATTATAAAGACTCTGCTCCTAAATACTATACAGGTGACACCATCATACCTCAGTAGCCGCGGAGAGAGAGAAAAATAGTGCTAAAGCTGTATTTTTACTGGATCTGTGTAAGTTTTTAGCAATGCTTGTTCTTAATAAATCATCATACGGTTTTACACTATGTGGCTACTATTCTCTTCTTTATGGGACATCCATGAGAGTAATTAGGAACCAGCAAGGTCCGCCATGACATTGTCTTCACTTTTTTCAAATGGATGCATTTGCCATGATTTGTGATTCCATGCTTATCTAGACTCTTATAACGTGGAGTCTAGAGATCTGGTAAGCGAACATCTTACACTACCATGGTGAAGGTGCACTCGGGTGAATGTTCATTCATTTTCACTTGGACACATTCTTAAAGGCTTTGTTTCCATACATTGCATTTACTATTTATCCTTGCATAGAAACACGCGCCAGTGGACTGCGATGTACCGGTACATTGTGATGCCTGCTGCCCGCTCACAGTAGATCTGCTGTAAGTGGTTTGGCAAGTGGTTAACTGAAATAACAATTGACTGTGTTCGGCCGGCTTTGGGCAACATCATGCTTCTGTTGACTTTGGATACAAACGTTCCATTATACAGGTTAAACACACAGTCTGATTCAATGAAAGCCCACTTCATGTCCGCCTCGAGAATTAACACACCTTCTAGAAAGTAGGTGAAGTACCTCTGTTGATGGCCTTTCTTTTACAGAACTGCTTTTCCCCCTATACAAATCAATAGGAACTTAAACATCAGACAGGTGCATCCCCCACTCCCTATATGCATTGTTGCCTTTGTGAAAGCCAGTGTCAAAGAAGGCTAATAGACCAGACTGTGTGACAGCATAGAGTCACACAGTCTTTTGGTGACTACACCAAACGGGTGTAGGTGAAAGTATAACAATTTATTGTAGTGGATAAACTACATACAACCACCTACAATAGAACACGGTGTAATAAATCAAACAATAAACAGTGACTATAAACAATGTATATACAAATATGGGAGATACCGGAATTGTAGTAAAAAGCCAGGCCGAGGTCATACACGAGGGGATCAAGCAGATGGGTAAGGATGGGAATAAAGCAGGTACAGGGAGAGGACGGATGGGTTGGCTGCAGAACAGGGATCTAGGTAACCGGGGAGACAAATGCAGGATAAGCTCAAGGTAGGGATCGGGTCGGATCGGGTCAAGCAGGATGCGGGTTCAACGTAGGGATCAGGTCGGATCGGGTCAAGCAGGATGCAGGTTCAAGGTAGGGATCACAGGTCCTAGGTCAGGGAGAGAGATACCAGGGCAAGGAATGCTTGTACTTGCCGGGTATTTATGGAAAGGCTGATTAGCTTCAGGTCACAGCTGAGTGGAGGAAGGGCAGTTTGCTCCACACTGCCAGGATCCATCCGCTTGTGGAAACCAGTCCTGCGTCCAAAGGATAATACAACACCAGCAGGGAAAGATTCTCCTGAGGAGACACCTGCTGGTGGACCACAGTACTGCAAGACAAATAATAAATATCACCAGCGGATGGAACCTTTCCTGACAGCCAGGCAATGTAGCATTTCAGAAGTAGGTTAACAGTGACATCTATTTTTGTCATGACAGGTGTACTATAACTGTAGCTTGTGAGCCGTGACATCATTGTTGCGTTCAGACTTTTGGAGCTAAGTAGACTTCAAATATTATACACAACTACTGATAGGATTACTGTTCAGATGGGACTAGTTTTTTTTAGAGTACTATGGTGTAGGCAGGTACAGTTCACTTTCTCCACTGCAAGAGGCACTCAACCGCATTGGCATTGCAGAGGGAGAGGAAGTCAAGAGGAATATGGTTCCTCTATGGTTTCCTGGGTCACCGGAGCCGCAATCCAGTTGGATGCTGGCCACCCATGTGACTCTGGTAGCCATCATCAGGTCACCCGTCTGTCAGAGACAGAATAAGCTGTAGGGTTCCTGACTAGGAAGGAAAGCATAGAGAGTCACCACTCTCCTGGAAACCTCCCCACTTTGACCCGGACCGGCCAGGCCGCATTCCGCCCCTCGAGACAAATGCTGTCATCTCGGCTAAGACCTGCACCACTACATACCGTTTCTTAGTTTCTGTTATAAAATTTTGCAAAAAAGGACATTTTCTTCTTCATTGATGTCTGCTAATGAGGCTGCACAGATGGGAACTGATGAGGCAGCACTAATGAGACTGCACCGATGAGGCTGCACTGATAGGTGGCACTGATGGGGCTGCACTGATGATCATTTTATCTGCAGTTTGCCATGTCTTTGGAAACACACAGATGTGAATGGAGCCTCATTGTTCTTGTGCAAACACACCAATTTTACTTTCAGGCTCCATTCACACCTAGAGTTGTGGAAGTGCGTTTTTTTGGCTCGTTTTTCCAGTGACACACATATGGCAGCCTGTTGATTTTAATGAGCTGCACTACACGTTGCGAAGTAGCTCGTGGGACATATTTGCATGTTTCTTACTGCATTTATCAACTGTTATTTCATGTGGCAAAATGTGTGTCTGCTTTAATGTTTGGTGTGCCATTAACAATTAATGAATTAATGAAAGTGCAGCTAGGTAATTTTAAGTGTATAAATTTTTCCATACACTATACAAATTGATTGTACAATCTCCTTTTAGATTTATCAAAACTATATACCATATATACTCGAGTATAAGCCGACCCGAGTATAAGCCGAGGCCCTAATTTTACCACAAAAAAATGGGAAAACGTATTGACTCGAGTATAAGCCTAGGGTGAGAATGCAGTAGCTACTGTAAGCGGAAAAGAGGGTCAACAATGCCCATTTGCAGCTTCATTGTGCCCATTCTCACTGTGCCCATATCCACACTGTGCCCATATCCACACTGTGCCCATCTCCTCACGGTGCCCATTTGCACGCCTCACTGTGCCCTTTACCTCACTGTGCCCATTACCTCACTGTGCCCATTACCATGGAGATAAACAGCACATTATTACCCTCCACACTCACCTTCTGCTTGCTACAGCGAAGATTTATTTTTGTAAGAGGCAGCCAGGCTTCTAAGGAAAGATCACCTCCCATGTCCATCGCGCTGCGGGCGTCTATTTTTAAAAATTTGCGGCTTCCTCCTGGTCCCGTGCGGTTCCATGATAGGCGATTGACACTGTGTTCAGTGTTCCGCCTATCACGGCCATCTTCTTATCCTCTGACTTTCCCAGCAGACACTGTGTTTAGTGATCCGCCAATCACGGTTGTTCTTTCATCCTCGAACAAGAGGAGAAGGTCCGTGATTGGCGGATCACTAAACACAGTGTCAATCGCATATCACGGAACCGCACGGGACCAGGAGGGAGCGTGAATTTTAAAAAATGGATGCCCAAGGTACACTGACTCGAGTATAAGCTGAGGGGGGGACTTTCAGCCCCAAAAAAAGGGCTGAAAATCTTGGCTTATACTCGAGTATATACGGTAATAGGAGGACACACCATCTGTCCAATCACTCTGTATCCAATCAGGCAGGCTCTTGCACTACATCAGGTGTGTCTCTTGGGCTGCATGAGGCCCCATTGAATTTAGCATGCACCCTGAGCCCATCTGAAGGGAAGCCTCGGGAAGCCAGGCAAATGCACACATGGATGAATACTGTGAAAACATAGTTGATGGGTGAAGATGTGCTTATGAGGTCAGCTAGTAAACTCCTTCCTGTGTCTTCCTGGCTGATCTGTCCTGTCTGTATACCAGGAAGTCTGTGAAGTGATCTGAGAAATACAGCCATGGATGAGGTAAGGCCTTGTTTTAAAATTCAAAGAAAACTCGTATTTTTGTGCAACAGAGGTACATTAATGGTATATTGGTACATAGGGGAGCTGGATATTAGAAGAAACAAAAGGTGAACTTAGCCTTTAATGTTCAGCTCAGGAAGATCATATCTTAAAATAGATCTGATTGTGTCCAGCTTTAAAGGGGTTGTAAAGGTTTGTTTTTTATTTTCTAAATAGGTTCCTTTAAGCTAGTGCATTGTTGCTTCACTTACCTTTTCCTTAGATTTCCCTTCTAAATATTTTTTTTCTTTTTTTTCTCTGTCTGAATTTCTCACTTCCTGTTTCTCCTCAGTGAACTCCACACCATCATCCGAGTGGTGTGGAGTCATCCAGAACAGCTTACTGAACAGCTTACTGAGGATAAACAGGAAGTGAGAAATTCAGACAAAGAAAAAAAAATAAAAAAAATATTTAGAAGGGAAATGGAAGGAAAAGGTAAGTGAACCAACAATGCACTAGCTTAAAGGAACCTATTTAGAAAATAAAAAACAAAGCTTTACAACCCCTTTAATCTTTCTTCCCTGTTACAGACTACAGAAATTGTTCCCCTCCAAACAGTACACTAAAGAAGAACACACAGACAAAGGTAAATAGCCATATTGTAAATTTATTACAGAATTTTACATTCTATTTGCAGTCTATTATATCAATGATTGGTCAAAAAGTTTCAATCAAGCAAGCAGATATCTTCTGGGGATCAGTGAATGGATATCAAATGAGTTTTATTTAGATGCCTTTACCAGCTCACTTCTGTGTTAGGAAAGCCCACATTCCATTCAATGCAAAAGCTGAATCCAGAAGGGAAAAACACGATTTACCTCTAGTTCAAGGCAGGCAGCTTCCTGTTATGCGGGGTATCCCTGGGGTTCCTGGGAAAGTCCAAGCGAAGTTTAAAAAGATGAGAGCACCACAGGTTAGTTAGTAAAAATGTATTGATCTTGGTAAAGAGTCAGAAGCCAAAATTAACGCTTTTCAGGAGCTTAAAGGGGTTGGTTCATTTTTTATTTTCTAAATACGTACCTTTAAGCTAGTGCATTGTTGGTTCACTTACCTTTTCCTCAGATTTTCCTTCTAAATGTTTTCTTTCTTTGTTTTCTTTGTCTGAATTTCTCACTTCCTGTTCCTCCTCAGTAATCTGTTCAGTAAGCTGTTCTGGGTGACTCCACACCACTCGGATGATGGTGTGAAGTTCAGTGAGGAGAAACAGGAAGTGAGAAATTCAGACAAAGAAAAAAAAACATTTAGAAGGTAAATCAAAGGAAAAGGTAAGTGAACCAACAATGCACTAGCTTAAAGGAACCTATTTAGAAGATAAAAAACAAACCTTTACAACCCCTTTAAGTGGAGAGTCAGCCAGTCAGTCAGAGATTACACTGCTGTCATAACTTGCATTGCCTTACAATTATGTGTCCTGTGTAAGCCTCTATTACAGCCAGCTTCCAAGCCCTGATGAAGGGAGAGCTTTGAGCCCTTGAAATGCATTGACTTGATCTTTTAACTTTTTACCAAGATTGCAATTACTAGACTTGAACCATGCGGCACTCATCTTATTACACTTTGCTTACACATTCCATTCCAGGCCTACTAAGGAATTAGCGGAGTCAAAGGTACATCATGATGACACACTAGTATGGGTATGGGTCAATGGCGGCTGGTGGTATTTTTTTTGAGGGATGGGGGTGCCCCTGCCTCCTGTCACTCCCCCCATCCCCCTGATCAGCCAGTCGGCCCTACACTTACCCCATCTAGGTCGTGGGCAGCGATCCTCTGTAAGGCGTGCGGCAGCTTCCCCTGCGTCTCCTCATCCCCTGCATCACACCTTGCATCTCCTCCCTCCTCTCCTCCGTGCGCTGTGCATCTTCTTCCTCCTCCTCCTAGGCAGCCGATCAGATCGCCTCTGCGTTCGGTCAATCGGGTAATGGGTCCCAGGACCCACTTTCTGATTGGCCGAGAGGAGATTAAGTGTGACAATAGTGAATATTCATTCACTATTGTCACACAAGTGGGTGTGCTTGGGGCGCAGTGCTTTGCGTCCCGGGCCCACCTTTTTTTGAAGCCTAGTAGAGCCTCTGGCTCCAATCGTGCTTAAAAAAAACAAACTTTGGAATCCATGCGTCCGGCACCCCACATGTAGATTTGGGGGCTGGACGCTTGGATGGGGGGGCGGTGCCCCTGCGCCACTAATGGATGGGCCGCCACTGGACTATGAGTGTATAGCCTCTATTGCAGTCAGCTTCCAAGCCCTGATGAAGGGGGAGCCTTGGGACCCTGAAATGTGTTGGCTTTGTCTTCTGACTTTTTACCATGAATAATGAACTTTTACTGGACTTTTTTTTTTTTTTTTTTTGGTTACACATTCACTTCCAGTCCTACTTAGCAATTAGTGGAGACAAAATAGGGACAAATACATGTTGATGTCATGACACAGAATTATGAGTAAAGCCTGGTACACACTATGAGGTTTTTTTCTGGGGGACGGGGTGCCCGTGCCTCCTTTACCTCTCCCCCCCACCCCCCTGGTCAGTCGGTCAGCGCTGATCAGGAGCCGGTTGGCTGCTAGTTTTCCAGCATGCACATCTGACAGAAGCTGGCCGGCTCCTGTGGGACCGGCTGGCATACACACGGGCCAAATGTCGGATGGTTTTTATTGAACCGCCCGATGTCTCCCAACATTCGGCCCTGTGTACGGGGTTTAAGGGTGTGTGCAGTACAATCTCTTTTTGACAAGATCAGGCAAACTCTTACTTGTATCTTTACGCGCTGTGTAAAATGTTGTATAATAATAATAACTGGTCCATTGACTGGAAGGCAAAAATGGTAAACTGGCTAACCTTGGAAAATGGATCGCACAGCCAGATTTGGCAGATCGCCAATACAGTGACTGGTCAGAATTGCTAGAGGTTACAGAATCAGAAATGTGTGCATACAGCGGTACACAACATAGTTCAGAATTGCATATATTTTTTAAAGTTGTGTTAGTTGGTAATAGCGAGGAATTAAATATACTGTGCATTGTAAGCATTCAGAAGAAAACATTCATTAAAATCTTGTACAGAGCGTTGATGAACATGAATATCCTTTTGGATTTTGATGCAATCAGACATAACATAGAAGTTACACAATTTCACCATTGACGCACTTGCATGTTCTTGGGCATTGATTTTTTACCATATCATATGAGCACATTGATTTGTAGTTACTGCACTCTTTGGGCTCGAAGTTATAGGGACATGGATTGGCTGCAGTGAAAAAGATGACATGAATGAATTAATGGATGAATAAATGATGAATTAAAGAATAAATACTTCTACTGTATGCCTATCCACTCATAACCCCATGGCAACTTTGTCTGCTCTGATAATTCCTAATAATAATCTCTGTATTTAAAGTGTTACTAAACCCAGGACCCCTACATTCACTATATCTGGTCTCCCACAGTAAACAGAACATGGAAATGCAATAGTTTTAGTAAATATAAACTGCTAAATACCTTTTCTCATCAGCAGTATATAGCAGTCTTGTGACTTCTATCAGTACCTGGGAGGGGTGGGGGCAAGGGGAGTAGTTCCTGAGACTAGCCCTATAGCATTCCCACCCAGGAAATTAATGGACTATCTCGGTACCGATGAAAACAAAATACAATATAATCTAAAAAACTTTATTGTGGATAAAAAACAAATATACAGATGTCTCTTGGGGGAACCCTGAGCATCTTTTTTTTTCTTTTTTAATCAAATGTCAACTGTATATTTGTTTTTTATCCACAATAAAGTTTTTTATATTATATTGTATTTTGTTTTCATCGGTACCGAGATAGTCCATTAATTTCCTGGGTGGGAACGCTATAGGGCTAGTCTCAGCAACTACTCCCCTTGCCCCCACCCCTCCCTGTTTCGCTTTAGTAATCCGGATGATGGTACGTTATTTATTATGTTTTTTATATGAAGCCATACACCAAATTTCTTCTATCAGTACCTGGTTAAAGCTTGTGGGAGGAGTTTTCATTCTCCTCTGATAGTCCTATGAGTATGCAAGACCTCTGACCCTCTGTCTGGATAGCGCTGATTGGCCCTGCGCTGATCACATGCACCCTCCCGAATAAAAACAAAATAAAAAACTCTCTAACAATACACACCAAAGTGAGCATGTGCAGAGTGCCCCCTAGGGCTCTGTACTATCAGCAGATGAATTGGAGACAGTGGACGTAGAGGAGGATCAGAAAAGACAGGATCAAACAGCCTTTTTACACAATGCAGAAGGTTAACCTCTTAGGTTCGACCATGAATATAACAAGCATGCATTACTGCATACACAGACTGATTTTACTGGTGTGGGTTTAGTAACACTTTAATGCGGTGTACACACGATAGGAATTTCCGATGAAAAAAATCAGACAGAGTCCGTCTTAGTTTTTTCATCGGAAATTCCGACCGTGTGTGGGCCCCATCGGAGAAATTCCGATGAATTCCATTGTAATTTTCAAATAGAACATGTTCTGTTTTTTTCTGATTAAATTCCGTCGGAATTCCGATGGAAGTTTGATCGGGAAAAGGTCCGATCGTGTGTACGGGACATAACTCTAAAGCTGGGTATACAATAGTAGAATTTCGAATGAAAATTTGAAAGTTTCCTATTGCCTCCAACATTTGATTTTGGAATGAATGGACTTTTCCTGAACAAAACTACACACACTGTTAGAAATTTGTACATTTCCAAAAAAATTCTATTCTGCTCCTTCGAAGTTTCTGGTCACTGTGGTTGGAAAAGAACATCGATTTGACCCCACTAATGATTTTAAAAATGAACAGCGAAAAATGCCAGAGGAAATTCTTCTAGTGTATTTATGAGCTTTATACTCATCTCTCTAGGGGCCCATGTCTCCTATAGAGATGAGCCGAACACCCCCCAGTTCGGTTCGCACCAGAACTTGCGAACAGGCAATAAATTAGTTCGAACATCCGAACACCGTTAAAGTCTATGGGACTCGAACATGAAAAATCGAAAGTGCTAATTTTAAAGGCTTATATGCAAGTTATTGTCATAAAGTGTTTGGGGACCCAGGTCCTGCCCCAGGGGACATGTATCAATGCAAAAAAACGTTTTAAAAACTTAGGGGGTGTGTATAGTATGCCTGTAAAGTAGCGCTTGTTTCCTGTGCTTAGAACTGTCCCTGCACAAAGTGTCATTTCTGAAGGAAAAAAAGTAATTTAAAAGCACTCGCGGCTATAATGAATTGTCGGCTCCCGGCAATACAGAGAAAAGTGAATTCATTGATTAAAAAATAAAAATAAAATGCGTGGGGGTCCCCCCAAATTCAATTACCAGGCCCTTCAGGTCTGGTATGGAAATTAAGGGGAACCCTGCGTCAATTTTTTTTTTTAAATCCTTGCACGGTAGTTGTGGGGGTCTGCGGGCAGGGGGCTTATCGGAATCTGGAAGACCCCTTTAACAAAGGGGACCCCCAGATCCCGCCCCCCCTCTGTGAATTGGTAAGGGCTACATTTTACCCCTACCATTTTACAAAGAAAGTGTAAAAAAAAAATAAAAAAAAACACACAGACACCGTTGGGAAAAGTCCTTTATTAAAAATAAAAAAAAGATTCCAGCGGTCGTAATCCACTCTCCGTATCCTGCGATGGGTGATCTTCTCCCTGGGGTCCTCCTCCAGCAGGTTTCCGTTGCATCAGAGCGGGGCGGGGTCACCCGCAGTCACTGGGGAAGCCCGGGTTTCCCCTTGCGTCAGAGGGGGACGGGGTCACGTGACGTGTGGCCCCGTCCTCAGCTACATATAAGAGACCTGTCAGGCTGCCGGAATTCCCGGGGTGTCTCCAGTGGAGACAGGATGCTTGCTGTTCCTCGCTGCGCTGGACATCATCGTTGGAGCCTGGACCTGGAGAGGAGAGATCATCTAACGCTGGACCCCGAAGAGGAGAGATCATCCATTGCTGGACCCCAGAGAGGAGATTACCCATCGCAGGATACCGAGAGTGGATTACCACCCGCTGGAATCTTTTTTTTTTTTATATTTTTTTTAATAAAGGATTTTTTCCAACGGTGTCTGTGTGTTTTTTTTTACAATTTTTTACACTTTCTTTGTGAAATGGTAGGTTACCAATTCACATGGGGGTCTTCCAGATTCCGATAAGCCCCCCGCCCGCAGACCCCCACAACCACCGGGAAAGGGTTGTGGGGATGAGGCCCTTGTCCCCATCAACATGGGGACATGGTGCTTTGAGGGGTCGCAGACCCCCAAAGCATCCTCCCCATGTTGAGGACATGTGGCCTGGTATGGTTCAGGAGGGGGGGCGCTTTCTCGTCCCCCCTCTTTTCCTGCGGCCTGCCAGGTTGCGTGCTCGGATAAAGGGTCTGGTATAGATTTTTGGGGGGAACTTCATGCCATTTTTTTTTCAAATGTGGCGTGGAGTTCCCCTTAAAATCCATACCAGACCTGAAGGGTCTGGTATGGATATTTGGGGGGAACCCCACTTAATTTTTTTTATTTGATGCAGGGTTCCCCTTAATATCCATACCAGACCTGAAGGGCCTGGTAATTGAAATTGGGGGGACCCCCACGCATTTTTTTTATTTTTATCAATGGCTTCTCTGTATTGCCGGGAGCCGACAATTCATTATAGCCACGAGTGCTTTTAAATGACTTTTTTTCCTTCAGAAATGACACTTTGTGCAGGGACATTTCTAAGCACAGGAAACAAGCGCTACTTTACAGGCATACTATACACACCCCCTAGGTACGAAATTTAAAGGAATATTTCACTTTTATTGTTTCACTTTAAGCATTATTAAAATCACTGCTCCCGAAAAAACGGCCTTTTTTAAAACTTTTTTTGCATTGATACATGTCCCCTGGGGCAGGACCCGGGTCCCCAAACACTTTTTATGACAATAACTTGCATATAAGCCTTTAAAATGAGCACTTTAGATTTCTCCCATAGACTTTTACAGGGTGTTCCGCAGCTTTTCGAATTTGCCGTGAACACCCCAAATTGTTCGCTGTTCAGCGAACAGGCAATGTTCGATTTGAACATGAGTTCGACTCGAACTCGAAGCTCATTCCTAGTCTCCTATCTTCCCTCCATGCAAAAGCTTCAGCTTTGGGATTTGATACTTCCAGGATTGCCAGATGTCATTGTTCCCTGATGTCCTTAAACCCCTACCTCACTGCTATATTCTGTAGTGATGTCAGGGGTTGGATCCCCAAACATTTACCAGCTGTCCTTGTCACTATGGTAATCTTGGGGAATGGGGATCGATTTTTCCCCAAACTTTTTTGTTCTTGTGGATACACTGAAGGCATTGAAGGCATTGAAGCAACAGGCTCCTGCTGCCATCAGTCAACCTGCTGGGAGGAGGATGGAGCATTGGTGTGGTGTCCCAATTGCTGTTCTTGTCTATGATTGCGCACAGCTCAGATTAGGCAGCCCATAGAGGAGTCTTTTTTTTTCGATTAACCAGCGGGTTTAACAAAACAGAAAAAAAGAGACTTGATTCTCTCATCTACATACTCAATGTGGATGGTGGAACACTCCCCATGGAGCTATTGTATCCTGACAGTGGGGCAGTGGCACTGATAAAGTGGGGGAAATCTGATAGGGCGGTTTGTAAAACATCCCTGCCCATTCCCCCTGTGGATCGAAATTCGTCTGGTTCCTGCTGAACTGGATACATTTTGATCCATGCCTTTGGGAACCTGACATGATTGCTCATACACGAGTGTCTGCTTAGCACCTGACCTGATAAAAGAGACCCCCTTAAAGAGGAAAGGACTGCACAATGGCAATAGGATCCGCCAGCATAGGAGGAAAGGAACATTTTTAAAGGAAAACAAGTATACAAAATAGATGAGACTGGACCTCTGCTGCCATAGTTATATATCATTATATATATTCAGAATATAAAAAAAAGGAAGGTTTAATATTTTAAGGTAAACTGAATAGTCTTACACACAGTTGTAATGCTTGGATAGTGTTTAGGCTGGGTCTGGAGTGTCCCTGTTCACCATTTCAGGTCCGATTTCGGTCAAAAATTTTGGGCGAAATTCGAACCTGAAATGGACCAGAAGACGCACAGGACTCCTGTGCAATTCGCTCCGGAGATATGTGAACCGGCTCCATTGAGAGCCGGTCACAATCTCCTGACATGCGAATTAGATACGGGGAAACCCACATCGAATTCGCAATAGTGTGAACCCAGCCTAAAAGTTCACTAGTTTGTTCTTGCTTGTTGTCTGAAATTGCTCTTTCCTTTCATTGTACATAAAAACCACAACATACATTTACCGGCAACTTTATTAGGTACACCTTGGATCCCCTTTTGGCTTCAGAACTGCCTTGATTGTTCGCGGCATAGATTCAACAAGGTGTTGGAAACATTCTTTTTGGTCCATATTAACATGATAGCATCACGCAGTTGCTGCAGATTTGTCGTCCGCACATCCATGATGCGAATCTCCCAACCACATCCCAAAGGTGCTCTTTTGGATTGAGATCTGGTGACTGTGGAGGCCATTGGAGGACAGTGATCTCATTGTCATGTTCAAGAAACCAGTGGTGAGATGATTGGAGCTTTGTGACATGGTGCATTATCCTGCTACAAAGAGCCATCATAAGATGGGTAACACTGTAGTCATAAAGGGATGGACATGGTCAGCAACACGGTAGGCCGTGGCATTTAATGGATGCTCACTTGGCACTAAGGGGCTCAAAGTGTGCCATGAAAATATCCCCTACACCATTACACCACCAGCCTGAGCCATGGATACAAGGCAGGATGGATCCATGCTTTCATGTTTACGCCAAATTCTGACCCTACCATCTGAATGTCGCAGCTGAAATCGAGACTCATCAGACCAGCCAACGTTTTCTCATTCTTCTATTGTCCAATTTTGGTGAGCCTGTGCAAATTGTAGCCTCAGTTTCCTTTTCTTAGATGACAGGAGTGGCACCTGGTGTGGTCTTCTGCTGCTGTAGCCCATCTGGTTCAATGTGTTCTGCGTTCAGAGATGGTATTCTGTATATCTTTGTTGTAAGTGGTTATTTGAGTTACTATTGCCTTTCTATTATCTCTAACCAGTCTGCCCATTCTCCTCTGACATCTGACATCAACAAAGCACTTTTGTCCACACAATATCCGCTCACTGGATATTTTCTCTTTTTCGGACCATTCTCTGTAAACCCTAGAGATGGTTGTGTGTGAAAATCCCAGTAGATCAGCAGTTTATGAAATGCTCAGACCAGCCTATCTGACACCAACAACCATGCCACGTTCAAAGTCACTTAAATCAGCTTTCTTCCCCATTCTGATTCTTGGTTTGAACTTTAAAAAGTCGTCTTCAACACGTCTAGATGCCTAAATGCATTGAGTTGTGATAGGCTGATTAGCAATTTATGTTACCAAGCAATTGAACAGGTGTAGCTAATAAAGTGGCCGGTGAGTGTATATTGTAATTGACATTAACCCAAACACTGTCTTTCCTCTACTTTCAAGAGTTTTTGTTATGTGATGTGAAGTGATGTTTTGAAATAAATTTGAAATACTTACTGCATAATCCATTATTGCAATTTTTCGGGCACATGCCACAAGGTTTTCCTAGAGTATATGGTGTATAGAGGGAGCCATCGATATTTCCTCTGAAATAGTTACCAAACAAGTCACATATAAGATGATTATAGGCGTATTAATGAACTTCCGACAACACAGTGTAGAACTGTATGTGATATTTTTTTTTTTTTTTATTAATTTGTTGCCATTTTGTGTTGTTATTTGAACAAATTAAACGACTGCCTTGTTTTGAATGGTGGAGAACTTTCCCTACAAGAACAGTCAACTAACTTTCAATCTTTCACGGCAAGCTTTCAGCGGTCTACCATATTTTTCTGTTTCGCTATTACTTGGACCTAGAAGAAGGAAATTGTAAAAAAAAAAAAAAAAAAAAGAAAATGAACTGTTGGTGCAAATTAAAAAAAAATAAATAAACTGTATCAGGGGTAATTCTCAATTGTTCAAAAAAAAAGCAGTGATTAAATCAGTTCAAATAGCAACACAAAATGCCAACAAATTATAAGGTCGGATACATAAAGTGGTATTAAGCAGAAAAATAAATATATTGCCACTTATAAAGGTGGTGGCTGCATTAATTTTTATTTTCTTAAAGTAGAACTATAGGCAAAAACCCCTGTCGGGTTTTGTTTTTTTTTGCAATCTGTGTCCCATTGGGGAGATTTATCTTCACTTCCTGTCCCATAGCAAACTAAGAGGAAATCCCTGCAAATTAAGGGAATTTCTTGGGGCTCTCCAGGTCCCCACTGGAAGATTTCCCCTCTATTACTTTTCTGGGGACAACCCAAAATGTGGGATTTCATTTTACTTTTACTTTTACTTTCAATGATAATGGTAAACAGGACAAATAGAGAGGATGAATCTCCCTAACAGGGGTACAGTAATAAAACAATAAAAACAATAATAATAAAAAACTATAATTTAAATCATATCTGTGCTTATGTTATACAATCAAAAACATACATAGTGAAGTGTCAATAGCAGCTGCTGCCTAAAGGTGATAAATCGCCCCACAAAACTAGGGATGAGCCGAACACCCCCGGGTTCGGTTCGCACCAGAACCTTCGAACGGACCGAAAGTTCGCGCAAATTTTCGAACCCTATTCGTTATAATGGACGCGAACGTTCGAAATCAAAATTGCTAATTACAACGGCCAATATGCATGTTAATGTTATAAAACAGGTTTGGGGACCCGGGTCCTGCCCCAGGGGACATATATCAATGCAAAAAGAAATTTTAAAAACTAAAGTTTTTTCGGGAGCAGTCATTTTAATGATGCATAAAGTGAAAAAAAAAAAGTGAAATTTTCCTTTAAATATGGTACCTGGGGGGTGTCTAAAGTATGCCTGTGAAGTGGCATGTGTTTCCCGTGTTTAGAACTGTCCTTGCACAAAATGACATTTGTAAAGGAAAAAAAGAAGCCATTTAAAACCACTTGCGGCTTTAATGTCATGTCTTGTCCTGGCCGCCATATGGCTGAAAATCCTTGAGAAAAATGGCATGGCTACCCCATCACCCCCCCCCCCCACCCCAGCCCCTTTGGGTCTTGTATGGATACTAAGGGGGACCCCGCACCCAAAATAAAACCCTATACCTACAACCCTATATACTCTGAACAGCAGTATATAGGTGGTGCAAACAAGACATGGACTGTAGGTTTGTTCTTAAGTAGAATCTGAACAGGTACATTATGAAGTGTAGCTACATCCCAAAAAAATCAATTTTTAAGCTTTTTGGAGAACATAGGGAGGGGTTATCACCCCTGTAACATTTGCTGTCTTTGCACATCTGTTCAGAACATGTCACCTCACTTTCCGTCCCAATGACAAATGTTTTTGGAAAAGTGGGGTTTTAATTGAAACAAGGATTGGTGATAAAGCATCAGTAGAGAGGAGATACCTTTTTCCCAAATTAAATCTAACAGGATAGAATTTTCCTTCCTAGGGGTAGATTTCCTCTCACTTCCTGTTTTCTCTTGCCGTTTGCAAGTAGGAGTCGTTTGTAAGTTGGATGTTTGAAAGTAGGGGCCTGCCGTATATACTCTGCAGAAATTTGCCCTATTAGATGTTGGTGTAGCCACAAGACTGGTGGGCACAGGAATGGGCCCTGCTGTGAGTTAATAGATCAAGATTTGTACTTGCATGCACCTGTTGAACCGGGCAGAAAAATTGGGCCTTTGGTGGTGGTGGTGGTGGTGGTGGACGGTGTTGCCACAAGACTGTAAGCCCTCACAGTTACTCTTGGTGGGTGCAGGAATGGGCCCTGCTGTGAGTTATTAGATCAAGATTTGTAATTGCATGCACCTGTTGAACAGGGCAGAAAAATTGGGCCTTTGGTGGTGGTGGTGGTGGTGGACGGTGTTGCCACAAGACTGTAGGCCCTCATAGTTACTCTTGGTGGGCGCAGGAATGGGCCCTGCTGTGAACTATTAGATCAAGATTTGTAATTACACGCCCCTGTTAAACAGGGGCTGAAAAATTGTGCCTTAGGCATTGGTGCTGGTGCCACAACACTGCAACCCCTCACAGATACTGTACTTGGAGCACAGCAGTCACACCTGTTGCGAAGCATCTTTTTAAAAAATTGTAATTACACGCCCCTGTTATACAGGGGCTGAAAAATTGTGCCTTAGGCACTGGTGCTGGTGCCACAACACTGCAACCCCTCACAGATACTGTACTCTGAGCACAGCAATGAGACCTGTTGCAAAGCATTGCCTAAAAATTGTAATTACACGCCCCAACAGGGGCTGAAAAATTGTGCCTTAGGCACTGGTGCTGGTGCCACAACACTGCAACCCCTCACAGATACTGTACTCTGAGCACAGCAGTCACACCTGTTGCGAAGCATCTTTTTAAAAAAATTTAATTACACGCCCCTGTTATACAGGGGCTGAAAAATTGTGCCTTAGGCACTGGTGCTGGTGCCACAACACTGCAACCCCTCACAGATACTGTACTCTGAGCACAGCAATGAGACCTGTTGCAAAGCATTGCCTAAAAATTGTAATTACACGCCCCAACAGGGGCTGAAAAATTGTGCCTTAGGCACTGGTGCTGGTGCCACAACACTGCAACCCCTCACAGATACTGTACTCTGAGCACAGCAGTCACACCTGTTGCGAAGCATCTTTTTAAAAAATTGTAATTACACGCCCCTGTTATACAGGGGCTGAAAAATTGTGCCTTAGGCACTGGTGTGGTGGCATGGATCATTGAGGAGGAGGAAGAGGATAGTCAGTGAACATAACAGGACAGTCACTCAGCATCAGCATAGGCAGTCTTGAAGGGATGTGACATTATAAATTATTCCGTTATATCCGCTTCAGGTGTCTGGTAGCTGGTGGTGATCCAAGACTGATTCATTTTTATGAAGGTCAGTCGATCAACCGAGTCGGTGGACAGGCGCACCCTATGATCGGTGACAAATCCTCCAGCAGCACTGAATGTGCGTTCGGAAAGAACGCTGGATGCAGGACAGGCCAGTAGCTCAATTGCATACTGTGCAAGCTCTGGCCAGTGATCCATCCTCAGGACCCAGTAAGCCAGAGGATTTTCGGTGGGAAAGGTGTCCAAGTCTGACCTTGCCCCTAGGTATTCCTGCACCATGTATATCAGACGCTGGCGATGGTTGCTGGAACCGATCATACCTTGGGGCTGCGGACTAAAAAATTGTCTGAACGCATCGGTCAGACGTCCACCTTCCCCACCGCTCCTTCTGCTACTGACCGAAGCCTCAGCAACTTGTCGTCCAGGACCAGGAGTTTGTAACCTCCCAGTTTCTGGGAACGCGTTGCACAGACCTTTCTGCAAGGCCTCCCTGAGATGTCTCATCCTCTGCTCCCTCTGCGACGGCAAGATAAGGTCCGCAACCTTACCCTTGTACCGTGGATCAAGGAGAGTGGCCAGCCAGTAATGGTCACTCTCCTTGATCCGAAGAACACGAGGATCCTTCCGCAGGCTTTGCAGGATCAGGGAGGCCATGCAGCGTAGGTTAGCTGAGGCATTCGGTCCGGAGTCTTCTGGGTCACTGAGGATGACATGATCGCCAGCCACCTCCTCCCAGCCACGTACAAGTCCACTGGTTTGTTGGGACTGTACATCATCCCTAAAAGACTGCTGCTGCTGATGCTGAGTGCCAGGCTCCACCTCCATGCTCACACAATCCTCCTCCTCCTCCTCCTCCTCTTCCTGTGTGATGGGTGGGACAGAAGGAACATTGTCTGGATAAAGGGGGCCTTGAGAGACAAGGAAGTCCTCCTCTTCCTGCCTCTGTTCTGCCTCAAGTGCCCTGTCCATTATCCCACGCAGCGTATGCTCCAACAGGTGGACAAGAGGTACAGTGTCACTGATGCATGCACTGTCACTGCTCACCATCCTCGTGGCCTCCTCAAATGGTGAGAGGACAGTGCATGCATCCCTGATCATGCTCCACTGGCGTGGGGAAAAAAAGCCAAGCTCCCCTGACCCTGTCCTGGTGCCGTAGTCGCAAAGGTACTCATTGATGGCCCTCTGCTGCGTGTGCAGTTGCTGCAGCATGGCCAACGTTGAGTTCCACCTGGTGGGCATGTCACATATTAGGCGGTTCTTGGGCAGGTTCAGCTCCTTTTGCAGCTCAGTCAGCCGAGCACTGGCATTATAAGATCGGCGGAAATGCACACAGACTTTCCTGGCCTGCCTCAGGACATCCTGTAAGCCTGGGAACCTGCCCAAGAACCGCTGCACCACCAGGTTGAGGACGTGAGCCATACAGGGCACATGGGTGAGCTGCCCCTGTCGCAGGGCGGAGAGGAGGTTGGTGCCATTATCAGAAACGACCATTCCTGGCTTAAGCTGGCGTGGCGTCAACCACCTCTCGGCCTGCCCCTGCAGAGCTGCCAGAACCTCTGGCCCAGTGTGGCTCCTGTCCCCCAAACACACCAGCGCAAGCACGGCATGGCATCTTTTTGCCTGCGTACTCGCGTAGCCCCTTGTACGCCTACGGAGCACCGCTGGTTCCGAGGACAGAGCACTCGAAGAGGACATGGAGGAAGAAGAAGAGGAGGGGGTGGAGGAGAGAGGTGTGTCACAACCAGTAGTAGAATTTTGGAGGCGTGGTGGCGGAACAACCACCAACACTACTGCACCTTGTCCTGCATCCCTCCCAGCTACCAATAGAGTGACCCAATGGGCCGTGAAAGAAAGATAACGTCCCTGTCCATGCCTGCTGGACCATGAGTCAGCGGTAATATGCACCTTACCGCTGACCGCCCTGTCCAGCGAGGCATGGACATTGCCTTCCACATGCCAGTAGAGAGACGGAATCGCCTTCCGTGAGAAAAAGTGGCGTTTGGGAACCTGCCACTGAGGAACCGCACATTGAACAAACTCACGGAAGGGGGCCGAGTCTATCAACTGAAAAGGCAGCAGTTGAAGTGCTAGCAATTTAGCCAAGCTAGCATTCAACCGCTGGGCATGTGGATGGCTGGGAGTATACTTCTTTCGACGGTCCAGCAGCTGGGGCAGGGAAATTTGCCTGCTACAATCGGACGTCGGTGTACTGCAAGTACTTGGTTGTGACACACCTAATTCTACACCTTCAGTCCTCTCAGAGCAGCTTTCAGAGAGGACTGAAGATATAGTGGGGATGGAGATCCCAGCTGATGAGGAGCAAGGAGAGGTCCGCTTTGTTCTTTGGTGTGGGTCTTTTATGTGTGCTTGCCAACGAGCTGCATGGCAGGTCGACATATGTCTGCTCATGCTTGTGGTGCCCAAGCGGCTGATGTTTTGGCCACGCGAGATACGCTTGAGACAAATATTGCAAATAGCAGTGGTGCGATCTGATGCACTCGTCTCAAAAAAGGCCCACACCAAAGAACTTTTGTGATAACGTGCAGAGGCAGCGCCCTGCACAGGCGGAGCTCTGCGGTGTGGTACAGTTGCTGTGCTGGCCTCTAGCTGGCCTCCAGGGGGCATCCTGCCTCGTTGGACATGTGACGCTGCATCCTCCTCCTCCTCCTCCTCTCTCCCTTCAGGCACCCACGTGGAGTCAGTGACCTCATCATCCCCTCCCTCTTCACCACTAGAGCAAACCTGGCAGTAAGCTGCAGCTGGTGGAACACTACTGCCAGATTGCTGTCCTTCAGCATCCCCTCTCTCTGCGCGCACACTACTGACTTCCTCAAGCTGGGTATCATCATCCGAGCCTTCGAATCGTTGGGCATCCTCCTGGAGCATGTACCCAACACTGTGCTCAAACAGTTCGGGGGACTCCTCAGGAGGACATGGTGGGTCTAGGGAAGGGGTGGCTGATGATGCCATTGAGTACGCGTTGGCAGCTGCTCTGCCAGTACCCTGAGCCTGGGTGAGAGAGGATGAGGAGGATGAGGAGGGCTTGGTCATCCATTCTACCAAGCCTTCGGCATGATGCGGCTCCACATGTCCAGCTGCCGAAAACAAAGACAAGCGTGTCCCATGGCCACGTGCTGATGACGATGCACGACCACGTCCACGGCCAGCACTGTTGTCTCTAGAAACAGAGCCTGCCTGCCCTGTGTTCTTGCCTCGGCACGCTCTGCCTCTCCTTGGCGGTCTTCCAGCCATTGTAGTCGGTAGTGTATATAGTATAAAAAATAGAACTCCTATGTGTGCTCACAACACACTGTAGGTCCTATGGGTGCTGACACTAACACACTATAGGTACTATGTGTGCTGCTGAGAAGAAAATATAGGAGCTCTGTTTGCTGCCACTAACACACTAGAAGTCCTATGGGTGCTGCTGAGAAGAAAATATAGGAGCTCTGTTTGCTGCCACTAACACACTAGAAGTCCTATGGGTGCTGCTGAGAAGAAAATATAGGAGCTCTGTGTGATGCCACTAACACACTAGAAGTCCTATGGGTGCTGCTGAGAAGAAAATATAGGAGCTCTGTTTGCTGCCACTAACACACTAGAAGTCCTATGGGTGCTGCTGAGAAGAAAATATAGGAGCTCTGTTTGCTGCCACTAACACACTAGAAGTCCTATGGGTGCTGCTGAGAAGAAAATATAGGAGCTCTGTTTGCTGCCACTAACACACTAGAAGTCCTATGGGTGCTGCTGAGAAGAAAATATAGGAGCTCTGTGTGATGCCACTAACACACTAGAAGTCCTATGGGTGCTGCTGAGAAGAAAATATAGGAGCTCTGTTTGCTGCCACTAACACACTAGAAGTCCTATGGGTGCTGCTGAGAAGAAAATATAGGAGCTCTGTTTGCTGCCACTAACACACTAGAAGTCCTATGGGTGCTGCTGAGAAGAAAATATAGGAGCTCTGTTTGCTGCCACTAACACACTAGAAGTCCTATGGGTGCTGCTGAGAAGAAAATATAGGAGCTCTGTGTGATGCCACTAACACACTAGAAGTCCTATGGGTGCTGCTGAGAAGAAAATATAGGAGCTCTGTTTGCTGCCACTAACACACTAGAAGTCCTATGGGTGCTGCTGAGAAGAAAATATAGGAGCTCTGTGTGATGCCACTAACACACTAGAAGTCCTATGGGTGCTGCTGAGAAGAAAATATAGGAGCTCTGTTTGCTGCCACTAACACACTAGAAGTCCTATGGGTGCTGCTGAGAAGAAAATATAGGAGCTCTGTTTGCTGCCACTAACACACTAGAAGTCCTATGGGTGCTGCTGAGAAGAAAATATAGGAGCTCTGTTTGCTGCCACTAACACACTAGAAGTCCTATGGGTGCTGCTGAGAAGAAAATATAGGAGCTCTGTGTGATGCCACTAACACACTAGAAGTCCTATGGGTGCTGCTGAGAAGAAAATATAGGAGCTCTGTTTGCTGCCACTAACACACTAGAAGTCCTATGGGTGCTGCTGAGAAGAAAATATAGGAGCTCTGTTTGCTGCCACTAACACACTAGAAGTCCTATGGGTGCTGCTGAGAAGAAAATATAGGAGCTCTGTTTGCTGCCACTAACACACTAGAAGTCCTATGGGTGCTGCTGAGAAGAAAATATAGGAGCTCTGTTTGCTGCCACTAACACACTAGAAGTCCTATGGGTGCTGCTGAGAAGAAAATATAGGAGCTCTGTTTGCTGCCACTAACACACTAGAAGTCCTATGGGTGCTGCTGAGAAGAAAATATAGGAGCTCTGTGTGATGCCACTAACACACTAGAAGTCCTATGGGTGCTGCTGAGAAGAAAATATAGGAGCTCTGTTTGCTACCACTAACACACTAGAAGTCCTATGGGTGCTGCTGAGAAGAAAATATAGGAGCTCTGTGTGATGCCACTAACACACTAGAAGTCCTATGGGTGCTGCTGAGAAGAAAATATAGGAGCTCTGTTTGCTGCCACTAACACACTAGAAGTCCTATGGGTGCTGCTGAGAAGAAAATATAGGAGCTCTGTTTGCTGCCACTAACACACTAGAAGTCCTATGGGTGCTGCTGAGAAGAAAATATAGGAGCTCTGTGTGATGCCACTAACACACTAGAAGTCCTATGGGTGCTGCTGAGATGAAAATATAGGAACTCTGTGTGATGCCACTAACACATTAGAAGTCCTATGGGTGCTGCTGAGAAGAAAATATAGGAGCTCTGTTTGCTGCCACTAACACACTAGAAGTCCTATGGGTGCTGCTGAGAAGAAAATATAGGAGCTCTGTGTGATGCCACTAACACACTAGAAGTCCTATGGGTGCTGCTGAGAAGAAAATATAGGAGCTCTGTTTGCTGCCACTAACACACTAGAAGTCCTATGGGTGCTGCTGAGAAGAAAATATAGGAGCTCTGTTTGCTGCCACTAACACACTAGAAGTCCTATGGGTGCTGCTGAGAAGAAAATATAGGAGCTCTGTTTGCTGCCACTAACACACTAGAAGTCCTATGGGTGCTGCTGAGAAGAAAATATAGGAGCTCTGTTTGCTGCCACTAACACACTAGAAGTCCTATGGGTGCTGCTGAGAAGAAAATATAGGAGCTCTGTTTGCTGCCACTAACACACTAGAAGTCCTATGGGTGCTGCTGAGAAGAAAATGTAGGAGCTCTGTTTGCTGCCACTAACACACTAGAAGTCCTATGGGTGCTGCTGAGAAGAAAATATAGGAGCTCTGTTTGCTGCCACTAACACACTAGAAGTCCTATGGGTGCTGCTGAGAAGAAAATATAGGAGCTCTGTTTGCTGCCACTAACACACTAGAAGTCCTATGGGTGCTGCTGAGAAGAAAATATAGGAGCTCTGTGTGATGCCACTAACACACTAGAAGTCCTATGGGTGCTGCTGAGAAGAAAATATAGGAGCTCTGTTTGCTGCCACTAACACACTAGAAGTCCTATGGGTGCTGCTGAGAAGAAAATATAGGAGCTCTGTTTGCTGCCACTAACACACTAGAAGTCCTATGGGTGCTGCTGAGAAGAAAATATAGGAGCTCTGTTTGCTGCCACTAACACACTAGAAGTCCTATGGGTGCTGCTGAGAAGAAAATATAGGAGCTCTGTGTGATGCCACTAACACACTAGAAGTCCTATGGGTGCTGCTGAGAAGAAAATATAGGAGCTCTGTTTGCTGCCACTAACACACTAGAAGTCCTATGGGTGCTGCTGAGAAGAAAATATAGGAGCTCTGTGTGATGCCACTAACACACTAGAAGTCCTATGGGTGCTGCTGAGAAGAAAATATAGGAGCTCTGTTTGCTGCCACTAACACACTAGAAGTCCTATGGGTGCTGCTGAGAAGAAAATATAGGAGCTCTGTTTGCTGCCACTAACACACTAGAAGTCCTATGGGTGCTGCTGAGAAGAAAATATAGGAGCTCTGTGTGATGCCACTAACACACTAGAAGTCCTATGGGTGCTGCTGAGAAGAAAATATAGGAGCTCTGTTTGCTGCCACTAACACACTAGAAGTCCTATGGGTGCTGCTGAGAAGAAAATATAGGAGCTCTGTGTGATGCCACTAACACACTAGAAGTCCTATGGGTGCTGCTGAGAAGAAAATATAGGAGCTCTGTTTGCTGCCACTAACACACTAGAAGTCCTATGGGTGCTGCTGAGAAGAAAATATAGGAGCTCTGTTTGCTGCCACTAACACACTAGAAGTCCTATGGGTGCTGCTGAGAAGAAAATATAGGAGCTCTGTTTGCTGCCACTAACACACTAGAAGTCCTATGGGTGCTGCTGAGAAGAAAATATAGGAGCTCTGTTTGCTGCCACTAACACACTAGAAGTCCTATGGGTGCTGCTAAGAAGAAAATATAGGAGCTCTGTTTGCTGCCACTAACACACTAGAAGTCCTATGGGTGCTGCTGAGAAGAAAATATAGGAGCTCTGTTTGCTGCCACTAACACACTAGAAGTCCTATGGGTGCTGCTGAGAAGAAAATATAGGAGCTCTGTGTGATGCCACTAACACACTAGAAGTCCTATGGGTGCTGCTGAGAAGAAAATATAGGAGCTCTGTTTGCTGCCACTAACACACTAGAAGTCCTATGGGTGCTGCTGAGAAGAAAATATAGGAGCTCTGTTTGCTGCCACTAACACACTAGAAGTCCTATGGGTGCTGCTGAGAAGAAAATATAGGAGCTCTGTTTGCTGCCACTAACACACTAGAAGTCCTATGGGTGCTGCTGAGAAGAAAATATAGGAGCTCTGTTTGCTGCCACTAACACACTAGAAGTCCTATGGGTGCTGCTGAGAAGAAAATATAGGAGCTCTGTTTGCTGCCACTAACACACTAGAAGTCCTATGGGTGCTGCTGAGAAGAAAATATAGGAGCTCTGTTTGCTGCCACTAACACACTAGAAGTCCTATGGGTGCTGCTGAGAAGAAAATATAGGAGCTCTGTGTGATGCCACTAACACACTAGAAGTCCTATGGGTGCTGCTGAGAAGAAAATATAGGAGCTCTGTTTGCTGCCACTAACACACTAGAAGTCCTATGGGTGCTGTTGGGGTGCAATGCTGTGCTAACAGCACTGCGGTTGGTACTACTGCAATACTGTACTAACAGTAAGCACGCACCAGACTAATCCCCAGCAGCAGCTAATAACACACTAACTGTGCAATCAGCAGCAATGAACGATCAATGACTTAGGTAGCAATGGTTTAGCAAAGAAATAGCCAATGGTTTAGCAAAGAAGAGCAAATCTTTCAGTATCAAGCAAAGACAGAATCAGCAGACTAATCTCTCCTAAAGCCGGAACTCATGTGACCGGGGCCGATGGCGTGGCGGCCTTTTAAATGGTGGGGCGTGTACTAAAGCCCCTGAGCTGTAATTGGCTACAGCCGTCCTGCCTGTAGCCAATTATTGCTCTCCGAGTTTCGGGCGCTGTGATTGGCCAAGCATGCGGGGTCACAGTGCATGCTTGGCCAATCATCAGCCAGCAATGCACTGCGCCGGCCGCGCCGGCCGCAATGCATTGCGGGGCCGCTCGCATCACACGAATGTGATGCGAACGGCCCAAATAGTTCTGGGCTCGACGAGCGAGCGAACGCCCGATGCTCGATTCGAACATGGGTTCGAATCGAGCACCGGGCCCATCCCTACACAAAACGTGTATCATATGCAGTACTGTAAAACAGTGGGGAAAATAATTATTTGATCCCCTGCTGATTTTGTAAGTTTGCCCACTTGAAGAAATATAGGGTCCATCATTTTTATTATATGTGCATAGAGACAGAATATCAACCAAAAATCCAGAACAAACACATGATACAGATATTATAAATTGAGTTGCAGTTCAGTGAGTAAAATAAGTATTTGATCCCCAAGCAAAATATGACTTAGCACTTGGTGGAGCAACCCTTGTTGGCAATCACAGACGTAAGATGTTTCTTGTAGTTAGTGACCAGGTTTGCACACATCTCAGAAGGGATTTTGATCCACTCTTTTTTTATAGATCTTCTCTAAATTCTAAAGGTTTCTGCTTTACACACTGCCAAACAGACCTACTTTATCACACTCATTAACACCTTCTCATCCAGTCCACGTCAACTCTTCTCTACTAGGGATGAGCTCGGTGTTCGAGTCGAACATACGTTCGACTCGAACATCGGCTGTTCGATCGTTCGACGAAGATCGAACGATTTGGGCCGTTCGCGCCTAATTCGAGTGACGCGAACGGCCCACAATGCACTACGCCATCGCAGTGTCATCCAGGCGCTGTGATTGGCCAAGCATGCACTGTGACCCCGCATGCTTGGCCAATCACAGCGCCGGCAGCGAGGAGAGCAATGATTGGCCACAGGCAGGATGCCTGTGGCCAATTATTGCTGAGGGTGTTTAGTACACGCCCCACACTATAAAAGGCCGCCAGCACGGCGGCCTAGTGTAGTGTGTTCCGGAGCAGGGAAAGAGAAGCATAGGCAGGGACAGTGACATTTTTTTTTCTTGCTTAACCTGGATTCCTTTAGTTTAGGGAAAGAGAAGGATAGGTAGGGAGAGTGTCAGTGTGTTTTACTGTGCTAATCCTTGTTTGTAGGGACAGGGAAGGACAGTGAGGGAAATTCTCCTTGTGCTATACTGTGCTAAAGCATTGATCATCAACCATCTTTAAAAAAAAATTTTTTATAGGGACAGAAAACTATAGGTAGGGAGAGTGTCAGTGTGTTTTACTGTGCTAATCCTTGTTTGTAGGGACAGGGAAGGACAGTGAGGGAAATTCTCCTTGTGCTATACTGTGCTAAAGCATTGATCATCAACCATCTTTAAAAAAAAAATTTTTATAGGGACAGAAAACTATAGGTAGGGAGAGTGTCAGTGTGTTTTACTGTGCTAATCCTTGTTTGTAGGGACAGGGAAGGACAGTGAGGGAAATTCTCCTTGTGCTATAGTGTGCTAAAGCATTGATCATCAACCATCTTTAAAAAAACATTTTTTATAGGGACAGAAAACTATAGGTAGGGAGAGTGTCAGTGTGTTTTACTGTGCTAATCCTTGTTTGTAGGGACAGGGAAGGACAGTGAGGGAAATTCTCCTTGTGCTATAGTGTGCTAAAGCATTGATCATCAACCATCTTTAAAAAAACATTTTTTATAGGGACAGAAAACTATAGGTAGGGAGAGTGTCAGTGTGTTTTACTGTGCTAATCCTTGTTTGTAGGGACAGGGAAGGACAGTGAGGGAAATTCTCCTTGTGCTATACTGTGCTAAAGCATTCCTCATCAACCATCTTTGAAATCCTTGTTTTTTGGACAGTCAGGGAAATTGTCGTTGTGCTATTCTGTGCAAAAGCAATCATCCTCAACCATATTTAGAAATCCTTAAGTAAAGGGACAGAGAAGGACACCGGAAGGTAGCCCTTATTGCTTTTTTCCCATCTCCCTGCAGGCCATCCATTAGAATGTCTGGAAGGCAAACAAGGAGAGGCAGACAGTCAGGAGGCAATAAAAGAGGGCAAGCAGGCTCTGTGTCTGGGGGCAACAGTGCTGGTCGTGGACGCGGTGCATTGTCATCAGCACATGGCCATGGGACACGCTTGTCCTTCTTTTCGGCAGCTGGACATGTTGAGCCACATCATGCCGAAGACTTGGTAGAGTGGATGACCAAGCCCTCCTCCTCCTCCTCATCCTCTCTCACCCAGGCTCAGGGTACTGGCAAAGCAGCTGCCAAAGCGTCCTCTTCCCTGGTATCAATGTCAGACTCATCATCAGTCACTCCTTCCCTAGACCCACCATGTCCTCCTCCTGAGGAGTCCCCCGAACTGTTTGAGCACAGTGTTGGGTACATGCTCCAGGAGGATGCCCAGCGTTTCGAAGGGTCTGATGATGAAACCCAGCTACAGGAAGGCAGTAGCGTGAGAGCAGACAGAGGGGATGCTCAAGAAGGACACCAATCTGGCAGTCATGTTCCAGCAGCTGCAGCATACTGCCAGATTGGCTCCAGTGATGAGGAGGGAGGGGATGATGAGGTCACTGACTCCACGTGGGTGCCTAATAGGAGAGAGGAGGAGGAGGAGGCACATCTCCAATGAGGCAGGATGCCCTTTGGTGGCCAGCGTAAGGGCAGTACACCGACGGAATCACACCGCAGAGCTCCGCCTGTGCAGGGCGCTGCCTCTGCCCGTCATTCAAAAAGTTCTTTGGTGTGGGCCTTTTTTGAGGCTAGTGCATCAGATCGCACAGCTGCTGTTTGCAACATATGTCTCAAGCGTATATCGCGTGGCCAAAACATCAGCCGCTTGGGTACCACATGCCTGACCAGACATATGTTGACCTGCCATGCAGCTCGTTGGCAAGCCTACCTCAAAGACCCACACCAAAGAACAAAGCGGACCTCTCCTTGCACCGCATCAGCTGGGATCTCCAACCCCACTATAACTTCAGTCCTCTCTGAAACATGCACTGAGAGGAATGAAGGTGTAGAATTAGGTGTGTCACAGCCAAGTACTTGCGGCCACTCTGCTAGCAGTACACCGACGTCCGATTCTAGCAGGCAAATTTCCCTGCCCCAGCTGCTGGACCGTCGAAAGAAGTTCACTCCCAGCCATCCACATGCCCAGCGGTTGAATGCTAGCTTGGCTAAATTGCTAGCGCTTCAACTGCTGCCTTTTCAGTTGGTAGACTCGGCCCCCTTCCGTGAGTTTGTGCAATGTGCGGTTCCTCAGTGGCAGGTTCCCAAACGCCACTTTTTCTCACGGAAGGCTATTCCGGCTCTCTACCGGCATGTGGAAGGCAATGTCTTGGCCTCGCTGGACAGGGCGGTCAGCGGTAAGGTGCATATTACCGCTGACTCATGGTCCAGCAGGCATGGACAGGGACGTTACCTTTCTTTCACGGCCCATTGGGTCACTCTTTTGGCAGCTGGGAAGGATGCAGGACAAGGTGCAGTAGTGTTGGAGGTTGTTCCACCGCCACGCCTCCAAAATGCTACTACTGGTTGTGACACACCTCTCTCCTCCACCCCCTCCTCTTCTTCTTCCTCCATGGCCTCTTCCTGTGCTTTGTCCTCTGAACCAGCGGTGCTCCGTAGCCGTTCAAGGGGCTACGCAAGTACGCAGGCAAAAAGATGCCATGCCGTGCTTGCGCTGGTGTGTTTGGGGGACAGAAGCCACACTGGGGCAGAGGTCCTGTCTGCTCTGCAGGGCCAGGCCGAGAGGTGGTTGACGCCACGCCAGCTTAAGCCAGGAATGGTGGTTTGCGACAATGGCACCAACCTCCTCTCTGCCCTCCGACAGGGACAACTGACCCATGTGCCCTGTGTGGCTCACGTCCTTAACCTGGTGGTGCAGCGGTTCTTGGGCAGGTACCCGGGCTTACAGGATGTCCTGAGGCAGGCCAGGAAAGTCTGTGTGCATTTCCGCAGATCTTATAATGCCAGTGCTCGCCTGGCTGAGCTGCAAAAGGAGTTGAACCTGCCCAAGAACCGCCTTATATGTGACATGCCCACCAGGTGGAACTCAACGTTGGCCATGCTGCAGCGGCTGCACACGCAGCAGAGGGCCATCAATGAGTACCTGTGCGACTACGGCACCAGGACAGGGTCAGGGGAGCTTGGTTTTTTTTCTCCACGCCAGTGGGGCATGATCAGGGATGCATGCACTGTCCTGGCACCATTTGAGGAGGCCACGAGGATGGTGAGCAGTGACAGTGCATGCATCAGTGACACTGTACCTCTTGTCCACCTGTTGGAGCACACGCTGCGTGGAATAATGGACAGGGCACTTGAGGCAGAACAGAGGCAGGAAGAGGAGGACTTCCTTGCCTCTCAAGGCCCCCTTTACCCAGACAGTGTTCCTTCTGTCCCACCCATCGCACAGGAAGAGGAGGAGGAGGAGGAGGATTGTGTCAGCATGGAGGTGGAGGCTGGCACTCAGCATCATGAGCAGCAGTCTTTTAGGGATGATTTACAGTCCCATGAAACCAGTGGACTTGTACGTGGCTGGGAGGAGGTGGCTGCGGATCATGTCGTCCTTAGTGACCCAGAGGACTCCGGACCGAATGCCTCAGCTAACCTACGCTGCATGGCCTCCCTGATCCTGCAAAGTCTGCGGAAGGATCCTCGTATTCTTCGGATCAAGGAGAGGGACCATTACTGGCTGGCCACTCTCCTTGATCCACGGTACAAGGGTAAGGTTGCGGACCTTATGTTACCGTCGCAGAGGGAGCAGAGGATGAGACAACTCCGGGAGGCCTTGCAGAAAGGTCTGTGCAACGCGTTCCCAGAGACTGGGAGGTTTCAAACTCCTGGTCCTGGACAACGAGTTGCTGAGGTTTCGGCCAGTCAAAGAAGGAGCGGTGGGGAAGGTGGCCGTCTGACCGATGCGTTCAGACAATTCTTTAGTCCGCAGCCCCAAAGTATGATCGGTTCCAGCAACCATCGCCAGCGTCTGATAAACATGGTGCAGGAATATCTAGGGGCAAGGTCAGACTTGGACACCTTCCCCACCGAAAATCCTCTGGCTTACTGGGTCTTGAGGATGGATCACTGGCCAGAGCTTGCACAGTATGCAATTGAGCTACTGGCCTGTCCTGCATCCAGCGTTCTTTCGGAACGCACATTCAGTGCTGCTGGAGGATTTGTCACGGATCACAGGGTGCGCCTGTCCACCGACTCGGTTGATCAACTGACTTTCATCAAGATGAACCAGTCTTGGATCACCACCAGCTACCACACACCTGATGCTGATATAACAGACTGATTTTAAAATGTCACATCCCTTCAAGACTGATGCTGATGCTGAGTGCCTGTGCTGTTATGTTGACTGGCTATCCTCCTCCTCCGAGTCCTCAATGATACGATTGATGATGATAGCTTGGAAGATCATTTTTGTTTATGGGTGCCGCCACCAGTGGCTAAGGCCCAATTTTTCAGCCCCTGTTTAACAGGGGCGTGTAATTAAAATTTTTGAAGCAATACTTTGCAACAGGGCTCATTGCTGTGCTCCAAGTACAGTATCTGTGAGGGGTTGCAGTGTTGTGCCACCAGTGCCTAAGGCCCAATTTTTCAGCCCCTGTTCAACAGGGGCGTGTCATTACAATTTTTGAAGCAATACTTTGCAACAGGGCTCATTGCTGTGCTCCAAGTACAGTATCTGTGAGGGGTTGCAGTGTTGTGCCACCAGTGCCTAAGGCCCAATTTTTCAGCCCCTGTTCAACAGGGGCATGTAATTACAATTCTTGATCTAATAATTCACAGCAGGGCCCATTGCTGCACCCACCAAGAGTAACTCTGAGGGCTTACAGTGTTGTGGCAACGCCACCACCACCACCACCACCACGAAAGGCCCAATTTTTCAGCCCCTGTTCAAAAGGGGCATGTAATTACAATTCTTGATCTAATAATTCACAGCAGGGCCCATTCCTGCACCCACCAAGAGTAACTCTGAGGGCTTACAGTGTTGTGGCAACACCACCACCACCACGAAAGGCCCAATTTTTCAGCCCCTGTTCAACAGGGGCATGCAATTACAATTCTTGATCTAATAATTCACAGCAGGGCCCATTGCTGCACCCACCAAGAGTAACTGTCAGGGCTTACAGTGTTGTGGCACCAGCACCACCATCAAAGGCCCAATTTTTACTACCACTGTTCAACAATTATATGTAATTACAATTCCTGATATAATAGTTGACAGCAGGGCGTTCCAGCACCAACCAAGAGTAACTGTGAGTGCTTACAGTGTTGTGCCAACACCAACAACTAAGGGGCCTATTTCTGCAGAGTATATACGGCAGGTCCCTACTTTCAAACATCCAACTTACAAATGACTCCTACTTGCAAACGCAAGAAGACAACAGGAAGTGAGAGGAAATCTACGCCTAGGAAGGAAAATTCTCTCCTGTAAGAATTAATATGGGAGAAAGGTGTCTCCTCTGTACTGATGCTTTATCACCAATCCTTGTTTCAAGAAAAACACCACATTTCAAAAACAGTTGTCATTGGGACGGAAAGTGAGGTGAAATGTTCTGAACAGGGGCACAGACAGCAAAACAAATGTTACAGGGGTGATAACCCTTACCTATGTTTTCCAAAAAGTTTAAAAATAGATTTTTGGGCTGGAGCTACACTTAAACAATGTACCTGTTCAAAATTACAAACACGTTCTACATAAGAACAAACCTACAGTCCCTGTCTTGTATGCACCGCCTGTATACGGCTGTTCAGAGTATATAGGGCCTTTTTTATTTTGTGTGCGGTGTTCCCCTTAATATCCATACAAGACCCAAAGGGGCTGGTAATGGGCTGGGGTAGGGGGGGGGGGAGTCATGGGGTAGCTATGCCATTTTTCTTAAAGATTTTCATCCATATTACCGGGACCAGACATTACATTAAAGCCGCAAGCAGTTTTAAATGTTTTTTTTTTCCTTTAGAAGTGTCATTTTGTGCAGGGACAGTTCTAAACACGGGAAACACGTGGCACTTCACAGGCATACTTTAGACACCCCCCAGGTACGATATTTAAAGGAATATTTGACTTTTTTTTTTTCACTTTATGCATCATTAAAATGACTGCTCCTGAAAAACGACCGTTTTTAAAACTTCTTTTTGCATTGATACATGTCCCCTGGTGCAGAACCCGGGTTCCCAAACCCTTTTTAGGACAATAACATGCATAATAGTCTTTATAATTAGCACTTTAGAATTCGAACGTTCGCATCCATTGTATTTAATAGGGTTCTAATGTTCGTACGAACGTTCGGTCCGTTCGCGGGTTCTGGTGCGAACCGAACCCGGGGGTGTTCGGCTCATCACTATTCTCTACCTTCAACACTCTACGCTGTCCTCCACTGCCTCCAACATCTAATTCCCTCACTGTGAATTCTAAAGGTTTCTTGGCTGTCACTTGGCAACTCAAAGTTTCAGCTATCTCCATAAATTTTCTGTAGGATTAAGGTCTGGAGACTGGCTACACCCACGCAACACCCCATGTCCACAGATACAATATTTACTTTCCTCATTCAACCCTGCTAGTATTAATGAGGTTTCGAAACTTTTATCTAACACTCATCTAACCACTTGCCCCCTGGATCCTGCTCCCTCGCAAATGCTACGCTCACCCTCTGACTCAATTCTACACTCTCTAATTCACATATTCAATCTCTCCCTCTCTTGTGGCATCTTCCCAAACTCTCTAAAACATGCACTAGTCACCCCCATACTTAAAAAACCCTCACTGGACCCCACCAATCTTAACAACCTACGTCCCATCTCCTTACTCGCCTTCTCCTCCAAACTTCTTGAAAGACTGGTCTACAACCGACTGAGCGACCATCTGACCATGAACAAACTTCTTGATCCCCTTCAGTCTGGATTTCACCCTCAACACTCCACGGAAACTGCTCTCCTTAAACTCTCAAATGACCTACTAACGGCTAAAACCAACGGACACTATTCTGGACTACTTCTCCTGGATCTCTCTGCTGCCTTTGACACAGAAAACCACCCCCTCCTCCTCAATAAACTCCACTCCTTTGGTTCTCATCCTACCTATCCCACGGCTCCTTCAGTGTCTCTTACAACTCTACTTCCTCCTCTCCTCTTCCTTTCTCCATTGGTGTCCCCCAAAGTTCTGTTCTTGGACCTATGCTTTTCTCAATCTACACCACCTCCCTGGGTCAGTTGATTGCCTCCCATGGCTTTCAATATCATCTCTACGCTGATGACACCCAAATCTCTCTACCCCCCAGCTCTCTCCATCTGTCTCCTCGCGCATCACCAACTTACTAGCAGACATATCAGCCTGGATGTCACATCACTTCCTCAAACTCAACCTATCCAAAACCGAGCTCATGATATTTCCTCCCCCAGGTGCCTCTTCCCCTGATTTCTCTGTCAATATCAACAGCTCAACTATCAACTTGTCCCCCCACACCAAGAAGGTCCTAGGTGTAATCCTGGACTCTGAACTAACCTTTCGGCCCCACATCCTATCGCTATCCAAAATTTTCCACCTCAACCTCCGTGATATCTTCAAGATACGCGCCTTCCTAACCAATGTCACCACAAAGGTTCTCAGCCACTCCCTGGTCATCTCCCGCCTTCGACTACTGAAACTCCCTCCTCATTGGCTTACCTCTAAATAGGCTATCCCCACTTCAGTCCATCATGAACGCTGCTGCCAGGCTCATCCACCTCACAAACCGCTCAGAGTCTGCTATACCCCTCTGCCAATCCCTCTATTGGCTGCCACTCAGCCAACAAATTAAGTTCAAGATACTAACTATAACTTACAAAGCCATCCACAACCTGGCCCCCAGCTATATCACTAACCTAGTCTCAAAATACCAACCTAATCGTTCTCTTCGCTCCTCCCAAGACCTCCTGCTCTCAAACTCCCTTGTCACCTCCTCCCATGCTCGCCTTCAGGACTTCTCCAGAGCCTCTCCCTTCCTCTGGAATGCTCTACCCCAATCTGTCCGACTTTCTCCTACTTTATCCACTTTCAGACGATCCCTGAAAACTCATCTCTTTAGAGAAGCCTATCTGGCCCCCACCTAACAACTGTTCATTTATTTTCTCAATCAGCACATCCCCCACAATTATTACCTCTTGTATCTCTTGACCCTCCCTCTTAAATTGTAAGCTCTAAGGAGCAGGGCCCTCTAATTCCTACTGTATTAAAGTATACTGTATTTGTTCTATCTACCCTCAAGTTGTAAAGCGCTGCGTAAACTGTTGGCGCTATATAAATCCTGTATAATAATAATAAAAATAATGTAAACAACACAAAGCTCTCTTCTGACAGCGGTGATATGTCATTTTTTTTTGTTTCCCTGCAAAGAAATAAACTTCACATGCATTGGTAAAATCAGCAAACATTACACATAGTAAACATTATTATGCATCAATTTAACTCTTTGATTGCCCCAGATGTTAACCTCTTCATAGCCAGTGATATTAATACAGTGACGTGTATATTATTAGCACTGATCACTGTCACTGGAGATGTCAGTGGCAGTTAGCCAGTTCCCACAAAATGTCAGATTGCCAACCGTCCCACTGTAAGTCGCTGATCATGCCATTACAAGTAGAAAAAAAAATTGTGAGTAAAATGGTGAAAGGTCTGAAGGAAAAAAATGATTAGGTTCCTGCAGTCTCTTTTGATTTGTACATTCTTGAGAAAAGCAGTATAGGGAGGGACATGACTAAAATTTTCAAATATATGAAATGTGTGTATCAGGTTCAGGAGGGAAGAAGCCAAGATCAATAAATATATATAAGTCTAGCAAAGGGTGAGCTCTGGGAACCACTGTCGATAAAAAAACATACACTATATTGCCAAAAGTATTGGGATGCCTGCCTTTACATGCACATGAACTTTAATGGCATCCCAGTCTTAGGCCGTAGGGTTCAACCAATGCATAGAACACATAAACAGGACAACAGAATTCATTAGGGTAACCAATGGGAATATTAGCCTCACCTACAGCCATTGACCTACACCCCATAAGGCTCCACTACACTTGTCCACACAGTATCAGTAAAAATAGCATCAATCATGAATGGTATAAAAGAAACCTCACTAACTCTTAGCAATAACTACTCAATGTTCGTGAGTGCACTATATGCATACAGCCCCAATAGTGGGTGTATGTGCTGCTGGCAAAGGGTTAACCCTGGTGGTGTCTAAAGCACTGGGCACCTAATTGTCAGTGTTGGCTGGCTTTTGTTGGGGCCCGTCTGTGGGTGGTGCACATGTAGCTGTCCCTTAAAGACTGCATGGAAGGGATGGCTGATGGGCTACTAAGTAAGGGGCAGTCTCAACAGGCATTAACTGTGGGCAGCAAGGGGTTAAGCTAAATAATTCACTGTTCATCAAGTATCCACAAAGTGGATTGTCAGTATTTATTGTCAGTACATATATCTTTAAAAATATGAAACAAATTATGGAAATCTAATTGCAAGATATCAATGGTGCAATCCTTTTGAAATCTTGCAAAGGAGATACAATTACATTTTAATTGAATACATGTTCCTGAATTCTAGGTGTCGTTTTAATAAAGGCAATTATCCCCAGTGGTTCTCAGATCTCACTTTTTACTTGACCTATATATATATAATACAATTTAAAATAAAAAGTCACACAAATATTTAGAGATGGTAAATTGCGCTCCTTTTCTGCGCTACAGGCGGAATTATATCTGCCTGCCTCCATGCAGTTTTACTATTTCCAGCTTCAACATGCGGTGAGAGCCCAATCGAATGGGGATGCCTGGATTCAGAATCCCACTCCCATCTTTAACTACATGCAGGAAGTAACCACATATAAAGGGTTCATATCGTGCAGCTATTCCATGCTCCTCACCAAGTTCCTTCCTGATAACACTGCAGGGATTATATCCAAGTGGGAGAGAGACATAGGTTCCTTTGAGGAAGACCAATGGGAGGAGGCGCTCTCAGCAGTCCCCTTAAGTTCCCTAAACGTGGCCCATAGATTGTCCCAGCTGTATATTCTTCTACGTGTACAGCTAGGCTGGTGAGAATGGGGGTGCGAGAGGATCCCTCCTGTACCAGATGCAAGAGGGACCATGGTGACCTGATCCACATGCTGTGGAGATGTCCCAAATTGCATCTGTACTGGACGGAGGTGTTGGATACACTTAACCGCGTATTTCAAGTTCAGCTGAAGGCACGCCCCAAACTGTGCTTACTGGGTATTATTGAAAATGTCCCGGAGGAGGAGCCTGCTAGGATAGCGATATCTAGGGCTCTCTTCCAGGCTCAAAAGCTTATTTTGAGACACTGGAAGTCGGAAGAACCCCCTGCGGTGAGGGAATGATAAAACCAAATGTGTGATACTATCAGATTGGAGGAATACATCAATCAGCATAGGGGGAGTATGAAGAAATTTGAAAAGATTTTGGCGAGCTGGTTGAATGTCCCTGGGTAAGCTCCGGTTCATCTAATCATGGACCGTTTTGCTACTATAAAGGGCGGGAGGAGAAAAGCGGGTGGAGTGGGACACTGGTGACGCCAATCTCTTGTAACAGTCTGTTGGTGGAGCGGATGTTGTACTTTCCGTGGTGTTTGCTAGGTTTACTCACCTGATATGGGTTGCCCACCTGGGCCTATCGCTTAGAGTACAACAGTGTGTGGTGCAAAGTGACTGTATCTGCTATGCTTCAATGGTTTGATGATGTAAGACCAATTTGTAAAAATTAAATGGGTGTACTGTACTGCATTTATTCATGTTGTGTTTTTTGTTTTTCAATCAAATCCTATTTGATTTAAAAAAATAAAATAAAGTCATTAATTTACATATGTTATTAGTACTTACGGTGGGCACATACGGACAACGTAAATGAATTGGTAGTCAGTTCGGCTTGGGCAATATTGGACATCACCCCCCACCATAAAAGAACTGTACCCCGCAGTCTGAAATTGGAAATCAGAGTTTATTAGATTCATAATGTTAGGTGGGAAATAGACAGGTATAAGCATAAAAAAACATGTCGTTTATCTTCATCACCTCCAAAACTGCAACAACATTTAAAGTGTATCTAAACCCAAAAACAAAAATGTCTAAATGATATACCAGTCTCTAGATGTTGTGGTTTTGTTTGTTTTCTTTTTTTCCTTTACCTGGAAATCTTGGGAATAACACACTTCCTGTCCTAAGGTGGCTACAATTTCTCCTTCACTGTATCTATGGAGGAAACCATTGCTGTCATCCAGACTGGACTTCAAACATGTCTTCCTCTCTTCATTCCCACTACATGAGGGGTGGCCATTTTACAGTAGGAATATAATATTGATTGCAGTTTCAGGTCAATTCCCAGAAAGGTGAAGGATGCTTCATCTCAGACAAGATTCTGTACTGGCTGAAAATGTTCAACTAAAAAAGGTAACTAATGCAGCGACGACATCGAAGGAATGGTCAGCTGCAATATAGTTAATTAATGTATTTGGGGTTTGTTATCCTTTAAACCAGGGGTCAAGTCCTGGGAAAAAAAAGTGCGGGAACTCACCCAAGATCCCCCCACCTCAAAAATAAATAAATGTGTGTATATATATGTGATTCAAAAACTGCATCAAAAATGCTTAGTGGGGAAATTTTTGAGGCCATTTTGAGGCTGTTCCCATTCATTTCAAATAGAGAGGAGGGTTTTTGGTGAGCTTTTTTTAGCTCCCCAAACATGCTCCAAAGATGCTTCAAGCAGGATTTTTTTCAAAGCTCCCTGCCCCTGTGTGAAAACATTCATTGATTTTAAAAGGAAGCATTTTTCCTGAGCTTTTTTTGATACAGAAGCTCTTGAAAAATTCCTCAGTATGAAAAGGCCCAGAAAGTCAGAATGTCAGAATAAACGTACTTGCCTTGTTTAGAGTCATGTAATTTTTTGGCCATGCACTGATTTAATGATAATTAGCGATGAGCAGAAAAAACTAAGTTTTAGGTTCGGGGTATGTTTGAGAACTAGCAAAAGTTCAGGTACCTGATCCAAACCCCACTGAAGCTAATTTGCTAAATGTTAAAGCGAAACTTCACCCAAAAGGGGTTTCCCCCTTCTCTGCCATATTTGGAATATATATATTTTTTTCTGCTCCAACTACCTAGGGAATCAGAGTGGAAGTTTGATACCACCATCTCTGCCTGCAGTCTTCTGGGACTCATCACAGGAGGCCATAGGTCCAACAACAAGGTGCAGCGTGGCTCACACATGTGCAGTGGAGAGCCGGCTGTGACGCTGCAAGGAGTCACAGCTGTCTTCCAACAGTGCCGGTGACAGAGACCCAAAGACCAGTGAAGAACCGGCCTGGGTGAGGACGGTGTTTGTTTATTAAAAGTCAGCATTTGCAGCTTTTTCAGCTGCTGACTTTAAATTTTTGGAAACCTGGCTGAAGCCCCTCTTCTAAAGAACAGTAATGTTTTTTTTCCAAGCTTTTTCAGCCATGTGGCCATATTTGGGCAATGATGTCAACCACTGCCCCTGCCCCTTTGTTTACATTGCTGGGGATTCCCAGACAACAAACAAATGGTGCTGGGGGACAATACTAGTTGCTAAGGACATGTCAAGTGCCATATCTTATTGCTTCCTTAACAACCATTAGAAGGGGAAGAAGAAAGCTGTCATATATAATATTGGTAGAAGAAACGCTATTATATATGACGTTCAGCTCCCATCGAATGGGCTAAAGGTTCCGTGTTCAGATGAATTCCTGAACAAGCAAACCAGGAGCTTATCCCTAGTGTTGAGAGTAGAGTCTTCAGTTAAAGCCGAGTTCCACCCAAAAGTGAAACTTCCACTTATCTGCTTCCTCCCCCCCTCCGATACCACATTAGGCCCCTTTCAGGGAGGAGGGGGGAATGGGTACCTGTTTATTTTGGCCCCCCTCCTCCTTCCCCTACCGCCGGGCAAGTTAGAAAGCGCAGCGCGCTTCGCACATGCGCAATAGGGAACCGGCTGTGAAGCCGGAAGGCTTCACTGCCAGTTTACATTACCAGGAATGGCGACGGCAGCACCCGGGAGCAGATCCAAAGATCCGCTGGGCTGCTGACATTGCGGGCTCCCTGGACAGGTAAGTGTCCATATATGAAAAGTCAGCAGCTACAGTATTTGTAGCTGCTGACTTTTAATTTTTTTTCCCCCAGGCTGGAACTCTTCTTTACATGATGACAAAATGGCCTCATGCCAAGTTTAGATCACTTGCTGTAACCTGGAGCAGAGCACCATCTTGTTAAGACAGATAACTGACTTTAATACTCTTCCCTACCACATGCCTCTATAAAATTATACATGCAGATCTAAAGTTTTGTTTTAAAGGGTTCATTGTCTATTAAATGGAATGGGAAGGGCAAGCAAGTTCCCATAAACATTCCCCTTCCCTCTGCAGCTATGGTTGCCACTTGTCCGGGTTTCATAAGCACTGACTGTTTCTATAATTGTTATGCTATGGTTTGGACACTCTGCGTGGCAAACCGGACTTTAGAATCCTCCTGCACCACTGTGTCCATTCTTATTTTTACACAGAGCCACAGGATGAAAATATAAGCCCTGACCCTGTTCTGGGCTGCCTTCCCATGTCATACCAACCAATAATGTTATTGGCTGCTAAGAAGGATGTTGGGAGCCCACACAGTGACCTTGGTTGCCATCACTTGCCTCCTCAGGCATTATGGAGGTACAGGTTAGTGGGGGCCGAGGCTGTCTGTGACACTCTCCACTCCTCTCCCCGGAGTTCATAATGGATTTCTCCTCTCCCAACTTCTACCCAGGCAACTGGAGGTGGTGGGTGGGATTAGGGGTGTGGCCACCTTCTTTCTTCCTCACACAGGTGGCTGCTATGGCTTATCTAGCACCTGAAGATGGAAGAGGACCAGAGATAGCAGCCCTGCAAGTCTCCCTTCATCCCCAATGGTACGGTAAGTGGCTGATGAAGAAAGGCTTCTCCAGTAGGAATTTGATGTGTCCACTGGCTAACACTAGATATTGCTGACTGAGAGGCACTGCATACTGCTCACTGACCTCCCTACCACTGCATACTTCCCTATCCTGCCATTACATACAGCTCACTGACCACCCTACCATTGCATACTTCCCTATCCTGCCATTACATACAGCTCACTGACCTCCCTACCACTGCATACTTCCCTATCCTGCCATTACATACAGCTCACTGACCTCCCTACCACTGCATACTTCCCTATCCTGCCATTACATACAGCTCACTGACCTCCCTACCACTGCATACTTCCCTATCCTGCCATTATATACAGCTCAATGACTTCTACAGATACAAGACAACTCTGCATCACAACATACTCACCACTGAACTCTGCCTCACAAGCTACATTTTAGGGTTTGTTCACATCAGGTGTGGTGCAGGAACGCCTGCAATTAATTCTTAATAATTTCCGACACATCTAGCAAATGCACATGCATTTGCGCCTGTGATTTTAAAATGCATGCCTTTTTTGCATATTTCACATGCATAGGGAAACCCATTGAAAAACGCAACACATGGGAATGAGCAAAATAAATTGTGCTCGCAAATGCACCTTCTCGAGTGAACAAGCCCTCAGACTGCTATGCCCTGAGATGTGCAATTCTAAAGGATGCCTTGATTGAAAAAAGGTTATGAAACATTGATCTACACAACATAAACAGAGCGTTTCCTTTCCACCTAGGTCCTCATCCTCTGCTTACAAGTTTCACCAACAAGGTTGGGCTGAATTTTAGAGATTAAGCCAAATCTTGAGGGTAAAATCCATCAGTGGAGGAGAAAGTCCATGGTGAAGACTCTCTGTTGTCTGGATAAATAAAATGATCAACTTTTTAATTTTCTTCTGAGTGCAGCTAATCCCTTTCTTCTGTTTTGATAATCTGACAGAGGTTATAACTCTATCAATATTTAAAAAAAGTTTGGGCTTTAGTTATACTTTTAATTTGGCACCATGATAATGCTCAGTGACCTGCAGAAAATGTGAAATAGTCTACTCATTTGCACTTCATCCTTGCACATAGGCTATGGAAGTGCTTATTTAATGCCAAACTGTTTCTTCAACCCATTCCCCACATCTAATGTCTTGTACACACAATAGGAATTTCCGATGAAAAAAGTCAGACGGACTTTTTCCATCAGAAATTCCTACCGTGTGTGTGCCCCATCGGAGGAATTCCGATGAATTCCATCGGAGTTTTAATATAGAACATGTTCTATTTTTCTCCGATGGTCGGACAAAGGTCCGATCGTGTGTACAGGGCATTAATGTGACATATTATGGTGAACACCAAGTGGCATCGAAACAGTTTTGTTTACAGTCTTAGAAGAGACCACCTGATTATGGTATGCATTTTGGTTACTCTATATGTCAGCGTCTTTTCAAAGTAAAGAAAACATTGTAAAGTACCATTTTCAGGACTATAGTACTGAAATAATTTAAATTAAGAATGCAGTAAAACCTTGGTTTGAGAGTGACTTGGTTTGAGAGTGTTTAGCAAGACAAACAAACTTTTTTAATACATTTTGACTTGATAAACAAGCGATGTCTTGATATACAAGTAGCGTCATGTCACAACTGAGTATAAAAGAGAAGAGAGGCGCCTCTAAGTGTAACAATATGGTTACATTTAATGAAGGTACAACATTTAGCAACTCACATGGTTGATAAATAAAAAAGGCGCATCTAAGTATGCAGGCATCCGGGGTAAAGCTGTTCACATAGACCAACCTCCTCACCGCCATCGAAGTCAATTCCTTCCACGCTGTACTCCACAAGCGCTTCAAGCCTCACTTTCAGATTGCTTTACTGCAGGGTAGTCTTCCCGGTCATTATTGCAGACTGAAAGCGGTGAGATCCATATTGCTACACTTAGAGGCGCCTCTCTTCTCTTTTATAGTCTGTAGCTCCTGCTGGATTTTGCTTCTAATGCCCTTGTGAAGGCTGCCATTTGTGGATGGACATTTTATGGTTACACAACCAATCAAATTGCTATAATCTTTTTATATGGACTAATAACTGAAGAACTTATGAATAAATGGTTGAGGAACAAATCATCTGAGTTTCCATTATTTCTTATGGGGAAATTTGCTTTGGTATACAAGTGCTTTGGATTACAAGCATGTTTCCAGAAAGAACTATGCTCGCAATCCAAGGTTTTGCTGTACTTTCAGAAACAGAAGTGTTGATAGTTTATTATTATCCATTAACAAAATAGAAAGTAAATGAACAGCAGAGAAATCCAAATCAAATCAATATATTTGGTTAGACCACCCTTTGCCTTCTAAACAGCATAAATTCTCCTAGGTACACATGTACACAGTTTTTGAAGGAATTCAGCAGGTAGGTTGTTCCAAACATCTTGGAGAACTAACCACAGATCTTCTGTAGATGTTGGCTGCCTTAAATCTTTCTGTCTCTTCATGTTATCCCAGACAGACTCCATGATGTTGAGTTCAAGGCTCTGTGGGGGCCAAACCATCACTTCCAGGACTCCTTGCTTTTTTTTACACTGAAGATAGGTACTAATCACATTGTCTGTATGTTTGGGGTTGTTGTCCTGCTGCAGAATAAACGTGGGGCCAATCACATGCCTCCCTGATGGTATGGCATGATGGATAAGTATCTGCCTGTATTCCTCAACATTGAAGGCACCATTGATCCTGACCAAATCTCCAACTCTATTTACAGAAATGCAGCCCCAAACTTGCAAGGAACCTCCACCATGCCTCACTGTTGCCTGCAGACACTCATTATTGTACCGCTCTCCAGCCCTTCGCAAACAACTTGCCTCCTGATTATGCATGAGCCGAATACCCCCCGGTTCGGTTCGCACCAGAACCTTTGAACGGACCGAAAGTTCGCGCGAACGTTAGAACCCTATTAAATACAATGGACGCGAACGTTTGAAAACTAAAGTGCTAATTATAACAACTAATATGAATGTTATTGTCCTAAAAAGGGTTTGGGGACCCGGGTTCTGCCCCAGGGGACATGTATCAATGCAAAACGAAGTTTTAAAAACGGCCGTTTTTCAGGAGCAGTCATTTTAATGATGCATAAAGTGAAAAAAAAAATCAAATATTAATTTAAATATTGTACCTGGGGGGTGTCTAAAGTATGCCTGTGAAGTGGCATGTGTTTCCCGTGTTTAGAACTGTCCCTGCACAAAATGACATTTCTAAAGGAAAAAAAGCCATTTAAGCTTGTGGCTTTAATGTAATGTCTGGACCCGGTAATATGGATGAAAATCTTTGAGAAAAATGGCATGGCTACCCCATCACCCCCCCTACCCCAGCCCATTACCAGCCCCTTTGGGTCTTGTATGGATATTAAGGGGAACCCCGCACCCAAAATAAAAAAAGGCCCTATATACTCTGAACAGCAGTATACAGGCGGTGCAAACAAGACAGGGACTGTAGGTTTGTTCTTAAGTAGATTCTGTTTGTAATTTTGAATAGGTACATTGTTTAAGTGTAGCTGCAGCCAAAAAAATCTATTTTTAAGCTTTTTGGAAAACATAGGGAAGGGTTATCACCCCTGTAACATTTGTTTTGCTGTCTGTGCACCTGTTCAGAACATTTCACCTCACTTTCCGTCCCAATGACAAATGTTTTTGAAAAGTGGGGTTTTTATTGAAACAAGGATTGGTGATAAAGCATCAGTAGAGAGGAGACACCTTTTTCCCATATTAACTCTTACAGGAGAGAAGTTCCCTTCCTAGGGGTAGATTTTCTCTCACTTCCTGTTGTCTCCTTCCGTTTGCAAGTAGGAGTCGTTTATAAGTTGGATGTTTGAAAGTAGGGGCCTGCCATATATACTTTGCTGAAATTTGCCCCTTACATGTTGGTGTTGCCACAACACTGTGAGCCCTCAGAGTTACTCTTGGTGGGCGCTGGAACGCCCTGCTGTGAACTATTATATCAGGAATTGTAATTACATGCCATTGTTGAACAATGATAGGAAAAATTGGGCCTTTGGTGGTGGTGCTGGTGCCACAACACTGTAAGCCCTCACAGTTACTCTTGGTGGGCGCATGAATGGGCCCTGCTGTGAATTATTAGATCAAGAATTGTAATTGCATGCCCCTGTTGAACAGGAGCTGAAAAATTGGGCCTTTGGTGGTGGTGGTGGTGGTGTTGCCACAACACTGTAAGGCCTCACAGTTACTCTTGGTGGGCGCAGGAATGGGCCCTGCTGTGAATTATTAGATCAAGAATTGTAATTACATGCCCCTGTTGAACAGGGGCAGAAAAATTGGGCCATAGGCACTGGTGCCACAACACTGCAACCCCTCACAGATACTGTACTTGGAGCACAGCAATGAGCCCTGTTGCAAAGTATTGCATCAAAAATTGTAATTACACGCCCCTGTTAAACAGGGGCAGAAAAATTGGGCCTTAGTCACTGGTGGCACAACACTGCAACCTCTCCCAGATACTCTAGTTGGAGTGCAGGAATGAGCCCTGCTGCAAAGCATTGCATCAAAAATTTTAATTACATGCCCCTGTTAAACAGGGGCTGAAAAATTGGGCCTTAGTCACTGGTGGCGGCACTCAGAAACAAAAAAGTTCTTCCAAGCTATCATCAAGAATCGGATCATTGAGGAGGAGGAGGACATTCATTCAGCATCAGCATCAGTCTTGAAGGGATGTGACATTTGAAAATAAATTATTCTGTTATATCATCTTCAGGTGCTTGGTAGCTGGTGGTGATCCAAGACTGGTTCATCTTTATGAAGGTCAGTCGCTCAACCGAATCGGTGGACAGGCGCACCCTGTGATCCGTGACAAAGCCTCCAGCAGCACTGAATGTGCGTTCCGAAAGAACGCTGGATGCAGGACAGGCCAGTAGCTCAATTGCATACTGTGCAAGCTCTGGCCAGTGATCCATCCTCAAGACCCAGTAAGCCAGAGGATTTTCGGTGGGAAAGGTGTCCAAGTCTGACCTTGCCCCTAGGTACTCCTGCACCATGTATATCAGAGGCTGGCAATGGTTGCTGGAACCGATCATACCTTGGGGCTGCGGACTAAAAAATTGTCTGAACGCATCGGTCAGACGGCCACCTTCTCCACCGCTCCTTCTGCTACTGACCGAAGCCTCAGCAACTCGTTGTCCAGGACCAGGAGTTTGTAACCTCCCAGTCTCTGGGAACGCGTTGCACAGACCTTTCTGCAAGGCCTCCCGGAGTTGTCTCATTCTCTGCTCCCTCTGCGACGGCAAGATAAGGTCCGCAACCTTACCCTTGTACTGTGGATCAAGGAGAGTGGCCAGCCAGTAATGGTCCCTCTCCTTGATCCGAAGAATACGAGGATCCTTCCGCAGACTTTGCAGGATCAGGGAGGCCATGCAGCGTAGGTTAGCTGAGGCATTCGGTCCAGAGTCCTCTGGGTCACTAAGGACGACATGATCCGCAGCCACCTCCTCCCAGCCACGTACAAGTCCACGGGTTTGTTAGGACTGTAAATCATCCCTAAAAGACTGCTGCTGTTGATACTGAGTGCCATGCTCCACCTCCATGCTGACACAATCCTCCTCCTCCTCTTCCTGTGTGATGGGTGGGACAGAAGGAACACTGTCTTTGTAAAGGGGGCCTTAAGAGGCAAGGAAGTCCTCCTCTTCCTGCCTCTGTTCTGCCTCAAGTGCCCTGTCCATTATTCCACACAGCGTATGCTCCAACAGGTGGACAAGAGGTACAGTGTCACTGATGCATGCACTGTCACTGCTCACCATCCTCATGGCCTCCTCAAATGGTGCCAGGACAGTACATGCATCCCTGATCATGCCCCACTGGCGTGGTGAAAAAAACCTGAGCTCCCCTGACCCTGTCCTGGTGCTGTAGTTGCACAGGTACTCATTTATGGCCCTCTGCTGCGTGTGCAGCCGCTGCAGCATGGCCAACGTTGAGTTCCACCTGGTGGGCATGTCACATATAAGGCGGTTCTTGGGCAGATGCAACTCCTTTTGCAGCTCAGCCAGCCGAGCACTGGCATTATATGATCTGCGGAAATGCACACAGACTTTCCTGGCCTGCCTCAGGACATCCTGTAAGCCCTGGTACCTGCCCAAGAACCGCTGCACCACCAGGTTAAGGACGTGGGCCACACAGGGCACATGGGTCAGTTGTCCCTGTCAGAGGGCGGAGAGGAGGTTGGTGCCATTGTCGCAAACCACCATTCCTGGCTTAAGCTGGCGTGGTGTCAACCACCTCTCGGCCTGCCCCTGCAGAGCAGACAGAACCTCTTCCCCAGTGTGGCTCCTGTCCCCCAAACACATCAGCGCAAGCACGGCATGGCATCTTTTTGCCTGCGTACTTGCGTAGCCCCTTGAACGCCTACGGAACACCGCAGGTTCCGAGGACAAAGCACAGGAAGAGGCCATGGAGGAAGAAGAAGAGGAGGAGGTGGAGGAGAGAGGTGTGTCAAAACCAGTAGTAGCATTTTGGAGACGTGGCGGCGGAACAACCTCCAACACTACTGCACCTTGTCCTGCATCCTTCCCAGCTGCCAAAAGAGTGACCCAATGGGCCGTGAAAGAAAGGTTACGTCCCTGTCCATGCCTGCTGGACCATGAGTCAGCAGTAATATGCACCTTACCGCTGACCGCCCTGTCCAGCGAGGCATGGACATTGCCTTCCACATGCCGGTAGAGAGCCGGAATCGCCTTCCGTGAGAAAAAGTGGCGTTTGGGAATCTGCCACTGAGGAACCGCACATTGCACAAACTCACGGAAGGGGGCCGAGTCTACAAACTGAAGAGGCAGCAGTTAAAGTGCTAGCAATTTAGCCAAGCTAGCATTCAACTGCTGGGCATGTGGATGGCTGGGAGTGAACTTCTTTCGACGGTCCAGCAGCTGGGGCAGGGAAATTTGCCTGCTTAAATCGGACGTCGGTGTACTGCTTGCAGAGTGCCCGCAAGTACTTGGCTGTGACACACCTAATTCCACACCTTCATTCCTCTCAGTGCAGGTTTCAGAGAGAACTGAAGGTACAGTGGGGTTGGAGATCCCAGCTGATGAGGAGCAAGGAGAGGTCCGCTTTGTTCTTTGGTGTGGGTCTTTAAGGTACGCTTGCCAACGAGCTGCATGGCAGGTCAACATATGTCTGGTCAAGCATGTGGTGCCCAAGCGGCTGATGTTTTGGCCACGCGAGATACGCTTGAGACATATGTTGCAAACAGCAACAGTGCGATCTGATGCACTCGACTCAAAAAAGGCCCACACCAAAGAACTTTTGGAATAACGGGCAGAAGCAGCGCCTTGCACAGGCGGAGCTCTGCGGTGTGATTCAGTCGGTGTGCTGCCCTTACGCTGGCCCCCGGAGGGCATCCTGCCTCTTTGGAGATGTGCCTCCTCCTCATCCTCCTCCTCTCTCCTATCAGGCACCCACGTGGAGTCAGTGACCTCATCATCCCCTCCCTCCTCATCACTGGAGCCAATCTGGCAGTATGCTACAGCTGCTGGAACATGACTGCCAGATTGGTGTCCTTCTTGTCATCCCCTCTCTCTGCTCTCACGCTACTGCCTTCCTCTAGCTGGGTATCATCTTCAGACCCTTTGAAACACTGGGCATCCTCCTGGAGCATGTACCCAACACTGTGCTCAAACAGTTCGGGGGACTCCTCAGGAGGACACGGTGGGAGGGAAGAGGACGCTTTGGCAGCTGCTTTTGCCACTACCCTGAGCCTGGGTGAGAAAGGATGAGGAGGATGAGGAGGGCTTGGTCATCCACTCTACCAAGTCTTCGGCATGATGCGGCTCAACACGTCCAGCTGCCGAAAATAAGGACAAGCGTGTCCCATGGCCACGTGCTGATGACGATGCACCGCGTCCACGACCAGCACTGTTGTCTCTAGACACAGAGCCTGCTTGCCCTCTTTTATTGGCTCGTGACTGTCTGCCTCTCCTTGTTAGCCTTTCAGACATAGTAATGGCCTGCAGGGAGATGGGAAAACCAGCAATTAGGTAGTGTATATTGTGCTGGAGGCACACAACACCCACTAACTCCAGCAGATGGCTTTATTAGAGAACAGCAATGACGGGTATATACAGGTGTATACTGTACTAGGGCACACAACACCCACTAACTCCTGCAGATGCCTGTATTAGAGAACAGCAATGACAGTATATACAGGTGTATACTGTGCCAGTAACTACTGCAGATGCCTGTATTAGAGAACAGCAATGACAGGTATATACAGGTGTATACTGTGCCACTAACTCCTGCAGATGCCTGTATTAGAGAACAGCAATGATGGGTATATACAGGTGTATACTGTGCCACTAACTCCTGCAGATGCCTGTATTAGAGAACAGCAATGACGGGTATTTACAGGTGTATACTGTACTAGGGCACACAACACCCACTAACTCCTGCAGATGCCTGTATTAGAGAACAACAATGATGGGTATATACAGGTGGATACTGTGCCACTAACTCCTGCAGATGCCTGTATTAGAGAACAGCAATGACGGGTATATACAGGTGTATACTGTGCCACTAACTCCTGCATATGCCTGTATTAGAGAACAGCAATGATGGGTATATACAGCATAGTTGCCAACATTGCAAAAAAAAAAATCAGGGACACTTTTTTTGCATGGAGGCGGAGCCTTGCCATAATTATGGGGCGGGGTATTCATTTGTAGGCGTGCCATAACGTATCATAAATGGGCGTGGTTTACACGTGATAGTGGGCGTGGCTTAAATGGGAGTGGCTCAGAAGGGGTGTAGTTTGAGTCCGAGAGGAAGAAAGAAAGGAAGGAAGAAAGGAAGGAAGAAAGGAAGAAGCCAGATCCTACACCACAATAGAAATGTGTGTATTCCAGAAAGTTTAACAAAATCGGCAGATAAAGATACACCAAAACACCTGATGTTGACGCTTCAATCATCCCAGCACCATGGTTGTTATGGTGTCAGGATGATTGAAGCGCATTATTCCTATTATTACATTGTAATATAAAATGAAATCATTCAACTCACCATAATGCTGAATCAGTGGAAGCGTGTCACCTGCCACCAGATGGCCTCCCCAGCAGAGTCCCTCCTTACATCAGGTGCCCCCAGCAGAGCCCCCTCCACACTTCTGTGACCCCATCAGAGCCCCCACCACACTTCTGTGACCCCATCAGAGCCCCCACCACACTTCTGTGACCCCATCAGAGCCCCCACCACACTTCTGTGACCCCATCAGAGCCCCCACCACACTTCTGTGTCCCCATAATTAGCCCCCACCACACTTCTGACAGAAGATGGACGATCGCCGAGGATGGGGAGGGTTGGCCCCATAGGGCACTGCTAAAAAAAAGTCTGGAAGAGGGAGGTGGGGGGGACATTGCGAAATCTACCTGATCTGGGTCCCAGGGCCAGCAGGAGCGAAGGACCCCCTCCATGTGAAGGGACTTCCATGGGTTACACCCCCTCCCTACCTGGAGATCAGAGGAGAGAAAACCACCCCACAGCCTTCCAGCATGATGAGCCTGCCATAGGATTGAGTGCAAAGTAAAGCCTCCCAGCACCCACCCCCTTTCAGATGAGCCTAGGCAGCATACATTGCAGGATTATGGAGTGAGCGATCTGCAGCCATTGCCCCCCGCATGTTGTGTGTGTGCGGAGGACACAGAAGCACTTAGTTGGTGTGCGATGAGCTGCTGCTGGACTTACTTTGTGGACGAGGCTGGTGGTGCTGTGCATGTAGTGGGATCCTCCTCTCCTAACCTGAGCTCATTCCACTCTGAGGACATCCGACACTGCAGGCGGCAAGGTAAAGGCAGCCCCGGCTCATAGTAAGAGGGAGGGGAAGAGCGGCGTCGGCGGCAGCTGAGCGGCCGGATGAGGATCACAGTCTAGTCTCTGTGTGAAGGAAGGGAGGGGCCGCCGAAAGAGAGAGAGCCGCGTTTGGCTGCCCCTCTCCTCACACTAGAGGTCAGAGAAAATAGCACTTACGGCGGCCATTTTGGTGTAGCCGCCGCCGTTTTAAGCCCTAAACATTCCCGAATTTACCGGGACAAAACGGGACAAAAAGAATTGGGCTTGTCCCGAATCGGGACAAGCCCAATTCGGGACAAGGGTCCAAAAATCGTGCTTGTCCCGGGAAATTCGGGACTGTTGGCAACTATGATACAGGTGTATACTGTGCCACTAACTTCTGCAGATGCCTGTATTATAGAACAGCAATGACGGGTATATACAGGTGTATACTGTGCCACTAACTCCTGCAGATGCCTGTATTAGAGAACAGCAATGACGGGTATATACAGGTGTATACTGTGCTGGGGCACACAACACCCACTAACTGCTGCAGATGCCTGAGAAAAGCACACACTGTCCCTGCCTGCCTATCTAGCTTAGAGAACAGCAATAAAGTGTAGATCCAGGTGTATACTGCGCTGGAGGCACACAACACCCACTAACTCCTGCAGATGCCTGAGAAAAGAACAGAACATAGAACACACTGTCCCTGCCTATGTATCTCTTTCCCTGCGCGCCGGAACACACTGCACAAGGCCACCGCGCTGGCGGCCTTTTATAGTGTGGGGAGTGTACTAAACCCCCCTGAGCTATGATTGGCCACAGGCATCCTGCCTGTGGCCAATTAAGGCTCTCCTCGCTGCCGGCGCTGTGATTGGCTAAGCATGCGGGGTCACAGTGCATGCTTGGCCAATCACAGCGCCGGGACTGCACTGTGATGCCGCAGTGTATTGTGGGCCGTTCGTGTCACTCGAATTTGGCGCGAACGGCGCATAACGTTCGATCTTCGTCGAACGATCGAACAGCCGATGTTAGAGTCGAACGTATGTTCGACTCGAACACGAAGCTCATCCCTACTCCTGATACAGCCAATAATTTCAAATTTTTGACTCATCAGTCCAGAGCACCTGCTGCCATTTTTCTGCACCCCAGTTCCTTTGTTTTCATGCAGAGTTGAGTTACTTAGGCTTATTTCCACATCAGAGGCATGGCATTTTGGCCACAATTCTTCCATGAGAACTACTTCTGGCCAGACTTCTTTGGACAGTAGATGGGTGTACCTGGGTCCCACTGGTTTCCACTAGTTCTGTGCTGATGATACAGCTGGAAGTCGTCCAATGTTGAAGAGAAGTAAGCATGATGTGTCTTTCATATGCTGCATTACGTTTCCTTGGACGACCACTGCGTCTATGGTCCTCAACATTGCTTGTTTCTATGTGCTTCTTCAAAATAGCTTGAGCAGCACATTTTGAAACCCCAGTCTGCTTTGAAATCCTTGCCTCAGAGAGACCTTGCTGATGCAGTAGAACTGCCTCGTGTCTTGTTGCTGTACTCAGTCTTATGACCTGTGACATAAAAATGTGTTGCACAACCTCACTCCAGTAGCAGAGTTTGGCTGTTCCTCACCCAGTTTTAAGCCTCCTACACAATTTTTTCCATTTCAGTTAATGACTGTGTTTCAATCTACTTATGAAATTCATGATCGTTAGCACTTGCTTGGTATAATTTGGTTAATCATGCACCTGACTCTAACCCCCCAAAATCCCAGACTTTGTGCAAGTGTACAAAGTGTGCAAGTGTAAGAATTGATGCTGGTTTGAAACCAAAGGTTAGTCACACCAAATATTAATTTGATTTAGATTTTTCTTCTGTTCGCTCACTTTGCATTTTGTACTTTGAAAAAAGAAACAATTAAAAAATATATTTTTGAAAGCATTCTTTTTTTACAGCATTTCTTCACACCTCCCTAAAACGTTTGCACAGTACTGTACGTCTGTCCACGAATGGTGCACATTAAGAAATCCAGTAAGAACTTTTTCAAAAAAGACTTATGATAACATGAACATTATTTTTTTAATGCGTCGAGAATCTTTACTCAATAGTCAATACATTCACTTCAATTATCAAATCACGGATAGAGTAAATTCCTGTTTATTTCCCTGCCCATGACTGGGTATTCAAAATGGACCGAACTACAAAGATTCTCTACTCTTTTAGAAATCGTTGAGTGGCGTACCTCGGATGTTTATAAACACATTACATAATGTACCTAATTATATATAAATGTATGTTAGGATAGGATGTTTTATATTGTATTTTATTTTGACAAAAGTATATATGTAACACTATATTAGCAAAAGTATTGGGACGCCTGCCTTTACACCCACATGAACTATAATGGCATCCCAGTCTTAGTTCAATATTGAGTTGGCCCACCCTTTGCAGCTATAACCGCTTCAACTCTTCTGGGAAGGTTGTCCACAAGGTTAAGGAGTGTGTCTATGGGAATGTTTGACCATTCTTCCAGAAGTGCATTTATGAGATCAAGCACTGATGTTGGACGAGAAGGCCTGACTCGCAGTCTCCGCTCTAATTCATCTCAAAAGTGTTCTATTGGGTTGAGGTCAGGACTTTGTGCAGGTCAGTCAAGTTCCTCCACCCCAAACTCACTCATCCATGTCTTTATGGACCTTGCTTTGTGCACTGGTGCGCAGTCATGTTTGAACAGGAAGGGGCCATCCCCAAACTATTCCCACAAAGTTGGGAGCATCAAATTGTCCAAAATGTCTTGGTATGCTGACACCTTAAGGGTTTTCTTCACTGGAGCTAAGGGGCCAAGCCCAACCTCTGAAAAACAACCCCACACCATAATCCCCTATTCACTAAATGATTTGGACCAGTGCACAAAGCAAAGTTCATAAAGACATGGATGAGCGAGTTTGGGGTAGAGGAAGTTGACTGGCCTGCACAGAGTCCTGACCCCAAACCGATAGAACACGTTTGGGATAAATTAGAGCAGAGACTGCGAGCCAGGCCTTCTCGTCCAACATCAGTGCCTGACCTCACAATTGCACTTTTGGAAGAATGGTCAAACATTCCCATAGACACACTCCTAAACCGAGTTGAAGCTCTTATAGTTGCAAAGGGGGGGCCAACTCAATATTGAACCCTACAGACTAAAGCCCCGTACACACGGTCGGACTTTTGGCCAACAAACTTCATTTTGAGCAATTGGACCAACAATCCGACCGTGTGTACACTCCATTGGACAAACTTTTTTTTTTTTTTTTTCATCGGACAAAAGTTGGGTCTGCAAACGGACAAACTTTTGGCCAACAAAAGTCCGATGGAGCGAAGTCTGACCAGGTGTACAGAAAACCATCGGACTTTTGTCCGATGGACAAAACAAATAATGTTAAAATCAACCAATAATAGCAGAAGTTGACCAAAGGGTGGCGGTAAAGAGCAGAAAAGAGCATAAAAACCACGTGATGTTGCAAAAAGTTTTGGGAAAGTTTGTAGAAAAGTCCTGTGGTGTGTATGCTATGGGTGTGCCCGGCCAACTCCGTTTGGACAAAAATCCAGGGAAAAGTCCGATGGAAGTCCGACCGTGTGTATGGGGCTTTAGACTGGGATGCCATTAAAGTTCATGTGCATGTAAAGGCAGGTGTCCCAATACTTCTGGTAATATAGTTTATATTTGACCTTTTTTCATAAGATGTGCAGCTGTTTTTCATGGAAATCCCGATGTGGTAATATTTAACGTTTGGTTCTGTAGCAAGCATGCCATAGTGGTTTTGCATATTTTGTCAAATGTTTAAAGCGGAGCTCCACCCTAAAGTACGTCACTTCCCGCAGATTCCCTATTGTGTTCTGGGAGACACTCGGTTCCCAGAACACTCGGGGACCATTCAGAACGGCGCAGTGCGACTTGCGCATGCGCCTTAGGGATACGGGCATGAAGCTGCAAGGCTTCACTTCCTGGTCTCCTCACCGAGGATGGCGGTGGGGGCAGCAGAGTGACGAGCGATTGCTTGTCTTCTGCTGCGGACGTCGCTGGACTCCAGGACAGGTAAGTGTCCATATATTAAAAGCCAGCAGCTGCTGGCTTTTAATTTTTTTTTTTTTTCTGCGCCTCCGCTTTAAGCCCATTTCCAGCCCCTGCCCCATTAGTCATCCTTTCCTGAACTACCCCCCTCCCCACGCAGCAAATTTTTCAAATTTTTAGTTGCGTTACACAAACATAATATATGGTTGTAATAAGGCATTGTTATAAAATTCAACAGATACATTTTAAAATAAAGCATACCTGTGTATAATGTCCTGTTACAGCATTTGGTGGGTTGGGTCCGGTGCCAAATACAAAATTTTTGGACTCATTGCAAAAAACATCAATAGCTTCGGTCCATGAGGCAGCATAAGTGACAAAGAGAAGATTTTCTCCACAATCTACGCCATCTGTACACATTACAAAAAAGAGATAGTTAATATTGGTAAACTTTATTATATATTTCCCTTTCCCTGCTTAACCACTGCAGCTCTTAGGCCCCTTTCACACGTGTGGATCCCCGGGCGGATCCGTTTTTGGACATCCGCTTGCTCAGCGGGGATCGCTTCGTTGATCCCCGCTGAGCCGGCGGATGACTAGTCCATCTCTGCACACTGTGCAGAAACGGACTGGTCCGATCTCCGCTTTCCTCTATGGGGGGATCGGATAAAAACGGACCGTCTGTCCGTTTTCATCCAATCCGATGACAGAGGGAAAATAGGGTTTTCCTCCGTCATCAGTTTCGGAGCATAGTGGAGACTGATGTCATCAGATGTCAGCAAATGTTCATCCGCTATCCCATAGGGATACACGTATGTCCGTTTTTTCATCTGAAAACGGATGGATGAAAAACGGACATACGGTCCGTCCTTGTGAAAGAGCCCTGAGGCTCCATGCACACTGGGGCTCATAAACGGACGTTTTGTGGAGTTTGGGCCTTTTTTTTAACCACTTGCCACCCAGGCCAATTCTGGCACTTCTCTCCTACATGTAAAAATCATCATTTTTTTGCTAGAAAATTACATAGAACCCCCAAACATTATATATGTTTTTTTTAGCAAAGACCCTAGAGAATACAATGGCGGTCCTTGCAAACTTTTTATCTCGCACGGTATTTGCGCAGCAATTTTTCGAATGCATCTTTTTTGTAGAGCTTTCTTTTGGTGGTATTTGATCACCACTGCTGTTTTTATGTTTTGCGCTATAAACAAAAAAAGACCGACAATTAAAAAAAAAATTTTTTTTAATTTCTGCTATAAAACATATAGAATCATTTTTTTTTTTCAAAATCGAATTTCTTCATAAATTTAGGCAAATATGTATTCTGCTACATGTGTTTGGTAAAAAGAATCATAATAAGTGTATATTGATTGCTTTACGTGAACGTTATAGCATTTACAATCTATAGGATATATTTATGGATTTTTTTTTTTAATACTAGTAATGGCAGCGATCAGCAACTTATAGCGGGACTGCTATATTGCAATCGGACACTAACTGATACTTTGCAGGAACCAGTGACACTAACAGTGGCCTACCAATGGGGGGAGGTCCCCCTGGGTGCTACACATTGGGGGGTGTCAGGCCGGTGTAGGGTTGCCACCTTTTCTTCAAGTTAAACTCGAACACTTTAGCGCTGCACTGCAATTTTTTTTTTTTTATAGTATAAACTATACACATATGTTGCTATTAACCACTTAAGCCCCGGACCATTTGGTAGCTAGAGGACCAGAGGTGAATTCAGAATTTTGCACTGCGCTGCTTTAACTGTAAATTGTGCGGACATGCAATGTTGTACCCAAACGAAATTTGCGTCCTTTTCTTCCCACAAATAGAGCTTTCTTTTAATGGTATTTGATTGCCTCTGCGATTTTTATTTTTTGCGATATAAACGGAAAAATACCGAAAATTTTGAAAAAAAATGATATTTTCTACTTTTTGTTATAAGAAAAATCGAATAAACTCAATTGTAGTCATACATTTAGGCCAAAATGTATTCAGCCACATGTTTTTAGTAAAAAAAATGTCAATAAGCGTATATTTATTGGTTTGCGCAAAAGTTATAGAGTTTACAAACTAGGGTACATTTTCTGAAATTTACACAGCTTTAAATTTATGACTGCCTATCTCATTTCTTGAGGTGCTAAAATGACAGGGTAGTACAAACCCCCCCCCCCAAATGACCCCATTTTGGAAAGTAGACACCCCAAGGAAATTGCTGAGAGGCATGTTGAGCCCATTGAATTTTTTATTTTTTTGTCCCAAGTGATTGAATAATGACAAAAAAAAAAAAATTACAAAAAGTTGTCACTAAATGATATATTGCTCACACATGCCATGGTTATATGTGGAATTTCACCCCAAAATACATTTTGCTGCTTCTCCTGAGTACGGGGATACCACATGTGTGGGACTTTTTGGGAGCCTAGCCGCGTACGGGACCCCGGAAACCAAGCACCGCCTTCAGGATTTCTAAGGGCGCAAATTTTTGATTTCACTCCTCACTACCTATCACAGTTTCGAAGGCCATAAAATGCCAAAATAGCACAAAACCCCCCCAAATGACCCAATTTTAGAAAGTAGACACCCCAAGAAAATTGCTGAGAGGCCTGTTGAGCCCATTGAATATATTTTTTTTTGTCCCAAGTGATTGAATAATGACAAAAAAAAAAAAAAAATTACAAAAAGTTGTCACTAAATGATATATTGCTCACACATGCCATGGTTATATGTGGAATTGCACCCCAAAATACATTTTTCTGCTTCTCCTGAGTACGGGGATACCACATGTGTGGGACTTTTTAGGAGCCTAGCCGCGTACGGGACCCCGAAAACCAAGCACCGCCTTCAGGATTTCTAGGCACAAATTTTTGATTTCACTCCTCACTACCTATCACAGTTTCGAAGGCCATAAAATGCCAAAATCGCACAAAACCCCCCCAAATGACCCCATTTTGGAATATAGACACCCCAAGCTATTTGCTGAGAGGAATGGCGAGTATTTTACAGCTCTCATTTGTTTTTGAAAATGAAGAAAGAAAATATATATATATATATTTTTATTTTCAATTTTCAAAACTTTGTGACAAAAAGCGAGATCTGCAAAATACTCACAATACCTCTCAGCAAATAGCTTGGGGTGTCTACTTTCCAAAATGGGGTCATTTGGGGGGGTTTTGTGCTATCTGGGCATTCCATGGCCTCCGAAACTGTGATAGGCAGTGAGAAGTGAAATCAAAAATTTACACCCTTAGAAAGCCTGAAGGCGGTGCTTGGTTTTTGGGGTCCCGTACGCGGCTAGGCTCCTAAAAAGTCCCACACATGTGGTATCCCCGTACTCAGGAGAAGCAGCAGAATGTATTTTGGGGTGCAATTCCACATATGCCCATGGCATGTTTGAGCAATATGTCATTTAGTGACAACTTTGTGCAAAAAAAAAAAAAAAAATTGTCGTTTTTCCGCAACTTGTGTCAACATATAAAATATTCCATGGACTCGACATGCCTCTCAGTATATAGCTTGGGGTGTCTACTTTCCAAAATGGGGTCATTTGGGGGGGTTTTGAACTGTTCTGGCATTTTATACACAACATTAGGAAGCTTACATCCACTCTTCTAACCACTTGAAGACAAAGCCCTTTTTGACACTTTTTGTTTACATGAAAAATTTTTTTTTTTGCAAGAAAATTATGTTGAACCCCCAAACATTATATATATATTTTTAAAGCAAAGGCCCTACAGATTAAAATGGTGGGTGTTGCATTTTTTTTTTCTACACAGTATTTGCGCAGCGATTTTTCAAACGCATTTTTTGGGTTAAAAAATACACTTTTTTTAATTTTAATGCACTAAAACACACTATATTGCCCAAATGTTTGATGAAATAAAAAAGATGATCTTAGGCCGAGTACATAGATACCAAACACGACATGCTTTAAAATTTCGCACAAACGCGCATTGGCGACAAACTACATACATTTTTAAAAGCCTTTAAAAGCCTTTACAGGTTACCCCAGTAGATTTACAGAGGAGGTCTACTGCTAAAATGATTGCCCTCGATCTGACCTTCGCGGTGATACCTCACATGCATGGTGCAATTGCTGTTTACATATGACGCCAGACCGACGCTTGCGTTCGCCATTGGGCAAGAGCAGGGCAGGACAGGGGTGCTTTTTTTTTTTTTTTTTTTTTATTAATTTTGCTTTTTTATTTTATTTTTAAATTGTTCCTTCCAAGTATTTTTTTTTTTTTATCATTTTTATTGTTATCTCAGGGAATGTAAATATCCCCTATGATAGCAATAGGTAGTGACAGGTACTCTTTTTTTGAAAAAAACTGGGGTCTTCTAGACCCTAGATTTTTCCTCTGCCCTCAAAGCATCTGACCACACCAAGATCGGTGTGATAAAATGCTTTCCCAATTTCCCAATGGCGCTTTTTATATCCGGGGGGGGGCATTCCCTCCCACTGCTTGTAAAAGCAGTCCAGAGGCTAATTAGCCGCTAGGATTGCTTTTACATGAAAGCCGGCCGCAGGCTGAAAAGAATGATACCAAGATGATACCTAAACCTGCAGGCATCATTCTGGTATAAACATTCAAAGTCCAGCAACATACCAGTACGTTGCTGGTCCTTGTTGGACATGTATTGTAATCTTTTTATTTCATGCAGCCAGTTGGCTGAACGAAAAAAGAGATTGATCGGTGGGTATGCCCACCATTAGAATACCGCCCTTCATCCACCCACTTCTAATGATGGGCATACATGCACCATTTATATATGCCGAAGCATGGGGGCATCCTCCCGCAAAAAAGTTATGCCGCGTACACACGGTCTGACTTTTCCACGTGCAAACCTCTGTCGGAATTTCGACCGTATGTACGCGGCATTAGGAGCAAAACCGCTCCTCCGCTCCTGCTGCCCCAATGCTTCGGCATATTTGCTTTTTTTTTTTAACTGTGGTGGTGAAATCACCTCCTACAGCACTGGAGTCGCAGGGATCAGGCCTGTCTCTGCGAACGCTGCAGTTATGTGTGTTTTTGTTTTGTAAGTGACCGTGATCGATCAATACTGCACTTGGGTGGCCTGGGCTGGACGGAGGGGCAAAACGCAGGTGCCAGCAGGTATCTGGGCTGATCCCGCTAACACTGCGTTTTTGGGAACCCTAAACTGCTGGGGACGCTAGTATAGATCTGATCAGATATTGATCTGTTCAGATACTATACCACTAAGGGGGGTGTATGCTTAACGCGTGGGTGTTAGCGCTACTGGCACTAACCTGACGCTGCCTGGGGTGTGACGCAGACCCTCTCTGACGCTAAAACCTAATTGATATCACCCGCCGGGCGATCAGGGGGTTAAACCTTTATTGGGTTATATACACGGCGGGTGCCCTGACACTATAAAAAGCAAACTAACTAACCAGCGTCACCCGTAACACTTATATGGTGATCACTGGTGAAAGGGTTAACTAGGGGCAATCAGGGGGTTAAAACCTTTCTTAGATAATATATGGGGGTACCTGACGCTATAAAAACCTGCGGCGAACCTAAAAAAAATTACCAGCTACCGATCTGCATCACCGACACTAAGACAGCGTTTAGAAAAACGATTGCTTAGCGACAGTGGTGATAGGGGGTGAAAGGGTTACCTGGGGGGCGATCAAGGGGGTTAAACCTTTATTAGATAATATATTGGGGTACCTGACGCTATAAAAACATGCGGCGAACCTAAAAAAAATTACTGGCTACGATCTGCATCACCGACACTAAGACAGCGTTTAGAAAAACAATTGCTTAGCGACAGTGGTGATAGGGGGTGAAAGGGTTACCTGGGGGGCAATCAAGGGGGTTAAACCTTTATTAGATAATATATTGGGGTACCTGACGCTATAAAAACCTGCGGCGAACCTAAAAAAAATTACCGGCTACCGATCTGCATCACAGACACTAAGACAGCGTTTAGAAAAACGATTGCTTAGTGACAGTGGTGATAGGGGGTGAAAGGGTTACCTGGGGGGCGATCAAGGGGGTTAAACCTTTATTAGATAATATATTGGGGTACCTGACGCTATAAAAACATGCGGCGAACCTAAAAAAAATTACTGGCTACGATCTGCATCACCGACACTAAGACAGCGTTTAGAAAAACAATTGCTTAGCGACAGTGGTGATAGGGGGTGAAAGGGTTACCTGGGGGGCGATCAAGGGGGTTAAACCTTTATTAGATAATATATTGGGGTACCTGACGCTATAAAAACCTGCGGCGAACCTAAAAAAAAATTACCGGCTACCGATCTGCATCATAGACACTAAGACAGCGTTTAGAAAAACGATCGCTTAGTGATAGTGGTGATAGGGGGTGAAAGGGTTACCTGGAGGGCGATCAAGGGGGTTAAACCTTTATTAGATAATATATTGGGGTACCTGACGCTATAAAAACCTGCGGCGAACCTAAAAAAAATTACCGGCTACCGATCTGCATCATAGACACTAAGACAGCGTTTAGAAAAACGATCGCTTAGTGATAGTGGTGATAGGGGGTGAAAGGGTTACCTGGAGGGCGATCAAGGGGGTTAAACCTTTATTAGATAATATATTGGGGTACCTGACGCTATAAAAACCTGCGGCGAACCTAAAAAAAAATACTGGCTGCCGATCGGCATCACTGACGCTAAGACAGCGATCAGAAAAATGATCGCTAAGCGACAGTGGTGATAGGGGGTGAAAGGGTTATCTGGGGGGTGATCAGGGGGTTAAACCTTTATTAGGGGGGGGTTAGGGGGCTACACTGGACCTAAGACTAAACTTTGGTGACACTTTTACAGTCACAAATGTCACTGATTGCAGTGATCACTAAATAAATGGTCACTGCAATCAGTGACACTGTGACTGGGGGCTGGGGGGGTGGTCTGAGGGGGCCTGGGGGGGGCGATTTATGTCCCTATGTGTCCTGGTGTCAGTGTAGTGTTGTGTGCACTGACCTGATATCTTCTCTTGTACGGCGCTCGGTATATGTGAGCGCCGCACCAGAGATGACATCACTTCCTCCTGCTCCCTCTGTCTGACACAGACAGAGGGGGCATTTCCATTCGCCGGGAGCGATCGCGAGGGGGTGGCCAGAAACGAATGGCTGCCCCCTCATCCCGGAACGCTCCCGGACACTTAGCCACCGCTCACTGTACAGAAGGGGGGTCCGATTGGACCCCCCAACTGTACAAAGGCAATCACGTACACTCTACGTGATTGTGCCTGTCGGTGCCATTCTGCCGACGTATATATACAGTGAGCGGTCGTTAAGTGGTTAAATAACATTTCTAATCATATGAAGCTAATAACAAGAGTCCCCTTTTACATCTGAATCCGCAGAGTTCCCCTTTTACATCTGAATCCGCAGAGTTCCCCTTTTACATCTGAATCCGCAGAGTTCCCCTTTTACATCTGAATCCGCAGAGTTCCCCTTTTACATCTGAATCCACAGAGTTCCCCTTTTACATCTGAATCCACAGAGTTCCCCTTTACATCAGAGTCCCCCTTTTACATCTGAATCCACAGAGTTTCCCTTTTACATCTGAATCCACAGAGTTCCCCTTTTACATCTAAATCTGCAGAGTTCCCCTTTTACATCTAAATCCGCAGAGTTCCCTTACACTGTAAGGGGGGGACTCTGCAGACTCTGATGCAAGGGTGAACTCTGGGGCCTCTAACATAAGGGATTCTCTGGGAACCCTGATCTAAGGGAGAACATTGAGAACTATGATGTATGGAGAAGACTCTGATGTAAGGGGAAACATTGTGGCCTTTGGTGTAAAGGGAACTCTGATGTAAGGGGTGCTCTGAGAACCCTGATTTACCTTAGTGTACTCACTCAGAGGCAGGAGAGAGACGGGGGAGACTTCAGTCATAGACAGGAATGGATGGTGAGCTCACTCACCCCTTGGCAGTCAGCACCTCTCATCCAGATGTATCTGAGGCTGCTGGACTTCAAATTTACGGCTCCAACTTTCCTTTTCTGAGGCACAGAGCCTGGGATTGGAGTGTGGACAGACACAGAGGGGTAGGGGTGTTTGGGAGGGGGGGGGTGATTGATAGTGCTGGCTTTGGGCACTGTGAAAGAGTGTAACAGACACTCTCAGCTTAGACAACTGCAGCCAGCAACCCTGCTGGGAAGCCATAGTCCAGTCTAAATAATGTGTCCGGGTTTCAGGCAGTCTGAAACCCGGACGCATGATTCCAAACCCGAACTGTCCGGGTGAATCCTGGACAGGTGGCAACCCTAGGCCGGTGGGCAGCGGTGCTGTGAAAGGGCAGAGAGAGGCGAGCTGTGATAGGGTGCAGGGGGTGCCCGGGTAAGGCCGGCTGTCGGATTGACTCTGCCGCATAAATAGATTTATGTTTTTTTTTATAAAAATATTTACTAGTAATGGCGGCGATCAGCGATTTTTAGCAGGACTGTGATATTGCGATGGACAAATCGGACACCTAACTGACACTTTTGACACTTTTTGGGTGCCAGTGACATTATTACAATGATCAGTGCTAAAAATATGCACTGTTATGCCCTGTACACACGATCAGTTTCCGACAGGAAAACCGTGTTTTTTTTCCTACAGAAAACGGCTCAAACTTGTGTTGCATACACACGGTCACACAAATCTTGTCTGAAATTCCCAACGTCAAGAACGCGGTGACGTAAAACACGTACGACGAGCCGAGATCAATGAAGTTCAATAGGCAGTTCGGCTCTTCTGCTTGATTCTGAGTAGGGATGAGCCGAACACCCCCCGGTTCAGTTCGCACCAGAACCTGCGAACGGACCGAAAGTTTGCACGAACTTTAGAACCCTATTAAAGTATATGGGATTCGAATGTTCGAAATCAAAAGTGCTAATTATGAAGGTTAATATGTAAGTTATTGTCCTAAAAAGGGTTTGGGGACCCGGGTCCTGCCCCAGGGGACATGTATCAATGCAAAAAGAAGTTTTAAAAACTGCTGTTTTTTCGGGAGCAGTGATTTTAATGATGCTTAAAGTGAAAAAATAAACGTGAAATATTCCTTTAAATATCGTACCTGGGGGGTGTCTAAAGAATGCCTGTAAAGTGGCGCGTTTGTCCCGTGTTTAGAACAGTCCCTGCACAAAATGACATTTCTAAAGAAATAAAAGTAATTTAAAACTGTGGTTCCCCCCCCCCATCCCATTACTAGGCCTTTTGGGTCTTGTATGGATATTAAGGGGAACCGCGCAACCAAATTAAAAAAAGAAAAGGCGTGGGGCCCCCAGGCCCTATATACTCTAAACAGCAATATACAGGCGTTCCAAACAAGACAGGGACTGTAGGTTTATTCATAAGTTGAATCTGTTTGTAATTTGGAGCAGTGATTTTAATGATGCATAAAGTGAATAAAAAAAAAAGTGAAATATTCCTTTAAATATCGTACCTGGGGGGTGTCTAAAGTATGCCTGTGAAGTGCCACGTGTTTCCTGTGTTTAGAACTGTCTCTGCACAAAATAACATTTCTAAAGGGAAAAAAAGTCATTTGAGCGATATGCTCGACTGGACAGGCCCCCTGATGTGTTGTTAGTACATGCTGGGGGGAATGATTTGGGGTTACGGTCCATGAGGGAGTTAGTCCGGGACATAAAGTTTGACCTTTTGCGGCTGCGGATGGATTACCCGGACTTGCTCATAGTCTGGTCTGACATAGTGGCCCGCACGCAATGGAGGTGGGCCAGGTCGGTGGTGGGCATTAACAGGGCCAGAACAAAAATTAATTGGGAGGTGGCCAAGTTTTTGATGCGGAATGGGGGTTTGGCGGTGCGGACACCAGGAGCTGGAAGGGGAACCCTGGAGGTACTTGAGGGGGGATTGTGTGCACCTGAACGATGTCGGGATCGACATGTGGTGTCTTGGATTGGAGGAAGGTTTGTGGAGGGCCCTGAGGATGTGGAGGGCCACTCAAACCTAAGGTGTCGGGTTCGAGTGGTGATGGCGGGGTACAAGGTCCTTGCTAGGTCAGATGGGCACCTAGAAGGCATGGTTAGGGACCCATCTGAGGTACGGCTCCCAGTTGGTATATGGGTACCTGCTAGTTGTCTCTGAGTCAGATGTTTTAGCGGCTGGAGGCCATGAAGTGACTAGCAGGTACAGTGAGGTGTTATGCCGATTGGACCTTGTGCCCCAGGGTGGTATAAAATACTAGAAGTAATAAATAAATGGTTAATGTGTTTTTATGTTAATTATTAAGAGTTTTATATATATATATATATATATATATATATATATATATATATATATATTGGGTTATATATATATATTGGTTAATAAAAATGGCCGTTTTGGCCAATTTACCCCATTCAAGTCTTGTGTGGTTATTAGGGGAAGGGATGGGGTCATTGTTTAATAGCAGTAGCCGTAGTTAATACCATAGTCAAGAGAGGCACGGAGCAGCGCCGAAGGTGTAGGTGGAGGGCCGGGATGACATGGGTTAACGGGGCGGAGCCTCTAGGACGTAGGGGGCAGTGTGGGGTGTCAGAGCAGAGGGGAGGAGGAAGTTCAGCCCAGGGAAAGGAAAAGGAAGGGGAGGGGGCCAGTCACCACGAGAAGCGCAGGGGGTAAGAAGCTTCCCACCCTCCCGCCCTGTTTTTGAGGGATCATTGTTTTACAGGTATGGGGGTTTTTGATGGCCCAAGTGGCGGACGTGGTGGCGGGGTGCAAAGTCCTTGATAGGTCAGATGGGCACCTAGAAGGCATGGTTAGGGACCCCTCTGAGGTACGGCTCCCAGTTGGTATATGGGTACCTGCTAGTTGTCTCAGAATCAGAGGTTTTAGCGGCTGGAGGCCTAGAAGTGACTAGCAGGTACATTGAGGGGTTATGCCGATTGGACCTTGTGCCCCAGGGTGGTATAAAATACTGGAAGTTATAAATAAAAGATTAATGTGTTTTTATGTTAATTATTGAGAGTTTTATATATATATATATATATATATATATATATATATGTAGCGGGTGTCCCAAATCTAGGGGGTCCCAAATTTAGGGGCTGGTCTGAGCAGTAGTTAGGCTCAGACCATTCTCATTTATAAGCTGTGCTATTTTATTGCGCAGGTGGTATACTGGTGTGCAGTTCCCTGTGGCCTGTAGGTGGCACTGTCACAGCGGGCCAGGGTTGAACCACCAGTAATAGTGCTGTGCCTTGGGTGTCCTCTCTCGGCAGCGGTACAGTGGGCGTGGTTGGCCTGCTGTGCATGCTGTAAGAAGATACATAAGTGGCAGACGCCGTCTGTGTGAAGTCGTCGTCGTCGAGGTTTGAGGAGTCCAAGTTCAAGTGCATGGCCCTCCAGGCCATAGGGCCACGTGCGCCTCAGTCCCAGGCACCTTTAGACCTGGGGCTGCAACTTCAGCTCTGGGCCCAGCACCTTTAGCTGAAGCCCACTTCGGGGAAGAGGAATCCCAGGGTGCTCCTTGCGAGGGGACCCGCTCTAAGAAGAGGAGGCCGGTGAGAGTTCACGGTGAAGGAAGGGGCCCCATAACTTTCTGGAGGGATTCATCTATCCGCCAAGGGCCTAGTAACGCAACAGTTGAGAGGTTCGGGACAAGATAGATTCTGTGGTAGGGGATCTCCCGATCGCATCTAAGAAGGAACCTAATTAATCATCCGAGCATCACTCCGGCTGCTAGGATCCACTTTTGCTGAAGACTATCCAGGTGAGCTGAACCCACTTAGGTCCAGGCACAAGCAAATATCACAATCACCGCTCTGTTCCTATCTCCTAAAACCTTGCTGTCATGTCTCCTATCCACCCTTTCCTATCTGCTGACTATTGAAGAAAAATAAACTCAACGTTGGAGTTTAGAGTGGTGTGGACATTGGAATTACTTGGGGAATACAGAGACTTATGCCGTGTACACACGATTGATTTTTTCGACGGTGAAAACAGCGTCGAGAAAATCGACGTGAAAAATGAGGAACAGCTTGTTCCCCTACACACGGCCGTTTTTAAATGACATTTTTTCCTTATGGGAAAACTGCCGCGGAAAAAAATGACGGGAATCACGACGAGAAAAATTAGAGCATCTTCTAATTTTTCTCGTCATGATTAATGCCGTTTTTCCCGTTGGGAAAAATGACAAAAAGCCCACACACGGTCGTTTTTCTCATCCAAAAGAAAAAATTTAATTTTTCCCGATGGGAAAAATGATCGTGTGTACACGGCATCATCCCTATATCCTAGGAGATGAGAACCAACTGATGGACCTAGCTGTAGGACCTGTATAACTGACACCGCTCAACCTCTTCAAACAGAAGGGTACGGGCATATGGTACGGTGTGCCCTTTTCCTACAAGTGAGCCAAAGGTAGGGAAAAAGGGTCTGTGTGCTACATATATATATATATATATATATATTGGGTTATATATATTTTGGTTAATAAAAATGGCTGTTTTGGCCAATTTACCCCATTCAAGTCTTGTGTGGTTATTAGGGGAAGGGATGGGGTCATTGTTTAATAGCAGTAGCCGTAGTTAATACCATAGTCAAGACTTCCTGCTGGTTCTTTAACCACTTAACGACCACATGCCCACATAGTACTGCAGATGGGTGGCCGCTGTAGGCAAAGCGACGTACTAGTACACATCACTGCCTACTTCCAGGTTTAGGGGACGTGCATTCTGGTACATATAAATATTGTTTGGGTACCACACAATCCACAGTTAAAAGAGCGCAGTGCTGAATAGCAAAAAAATGCCCTGGTCATGAAGGGGGTAAAATGTTCCTGAGCTGAAGTGGTTGAGCAACACATCAGATAGACAGCCCTGACTACAGATCAGTTTTTATTTGTCTGTACTCTCCTCTCTGGTCTGTCACTGGCTTTGATTGACAGCAGCGGAAGCCAATGGCTCTTGCTGCTATTAATCTGTCCAATGAAGAGAGAGACAGCGGTTGGAGCCCCTGCGCTCGTGCACATTGCTGGATCGGATCAGGCTCAGGAAAGAAAAAGGGGGGTCTGGGGGCAGCTGCAGCACAGAAGGTTTTTCACCTTAATGCATTCTATGCATTAAGGTGAAAAACCTTGAGGCTTTACAACCATTTTAAATTTTTTACCATAGTCTACAGCAGGGGTCTCAAACTGGCGGCCCTCTAGCTGTTGCAAAACTACAAGTCCCATCATGCCTGTGGGAGTCATGCTTGTTTCTGTCAGCCTTGCAATGCCTCATGGGACTTGTAGTTTCGCAACAGCTGGAGGGCCACCAGTTTGAGACCCCTTGTCTACAGTATACAATCTGATTGTATAATTTCCATACACTAGGGGGACAAACTCAAACAATCCTTTTAACTACAGTAGTATACAGTGTGTGGTCAGCTTAAAGCCTACAAGTTTTTTTTCGTACAACCCAGCGGGCTGAATGAAAAAAAAAAAACTGTCAGCTCCGGTTGGAGATGCTGTACTAATGATCCGATATTAGTGCAGTGATCTCCCCGCTTAGTTGTTGTGTTCTGATAGGGAGACGCCCCCCCCCCCACCAGAACACTCCGATCAACGCTTTCTGCCATTGGCTGATCGGGAGTCGGTCAGCTGCTGGTTTTCCAACTTGCACGCCCGACAGAAGCTTGTATGTCGGACAGACCGACATACACACGGGCCAAATGTCAAGTGTTTTTTTTTTTTTACCCGACCCGTGTGTACCTGGCTTTAGAGTGTGCCATTTATGGGGACCAGATTAGAGGCATGCATATGGATATGTGAAGTATGGTAGCCTGCGTAACATAAATGTAAAAGTTGTATGATTGTCGATATTTTAATTCAGTGGTTTTAAAGATACAGTATTCTCTTAATTCAGTAATCAGTCTTAGACAGATGGGCCTAAATTACAAGTTGAAAGGAAAGAGCACGGCTGTTGACCAGAACTGACACTAATGCCGTGTACACACGATCTGAATTTCCGACAACAAATGTTTGATTGTTTTAGTCGGATATTCCGACCGTGTGTAGGCTCCATCGGACATTTGCTGTCGGAATTTCTGACAACAAATGTTTGAGAGCTGATTCTCAATTTTTCCGACAACAAAAGTTGTCGGAAATTCCGATCATGTGTATCCAATTCCACATGCTCGGAATCATTGAACTTCATTTTTCTCGGCTCGACGTAGTGTTGTATGTCCCCGCGTTCTTGACGTTCTGAATTTCCGAGCAACATTTGTGTGACCGTGTGCATGCAAGACAAGTTTGAGCCAACATCCGTCGGAAAAAAATCCACGGTTTTGTTGACGGAAAATCTGATCGTGTGTATGCGGCATTACTGTGTATGCCAATAACATTTTCACATCTCTGAATCGGTCAAGAGCCTCCCAGAGCCTCAAAGGGAAGTCCTAGCCATTTTGTCTACAAGCCCCGCAGGGGATGAGGCCTATACACCCAGAAGGCCCTGAACTGTCTACCCACAACTGATTTATGTCAGAGATCAGAGGAACAGAGGAATCTACTTGATCTCTCATAAAAACGAAAACATTAGTTAAGAAGGGAGGAAAGTAATTTCTTCCGATCATACACATTTTTGGGGTATGTGTACATATAAAAATGGTATGCGTACTGTGCATAGAACTTATGGGAGATCCACAAAATGGTTGTATGGTGCCTGACTGCAACAGTCAAGTGGTGATTAGTCTTGCTGTGATCAGACTGACGCAAAATCCTATCCCTGACCCAGCCATCAGAAACATTTATGGCTTATTTAATCCTGGTCACTTCAAAATGCAGAACCATCCTCTGGGCTGAGGAGGGGACACAAATCCAGTCCACATCCATATCTCAATAAATCGAGGAGCATGAGAAATGGACAGGGTGACTGACATGGAGCTGGCCTAAACTGGTGGATTGCAAATGATTCTGACATGCTTTGTTGACATTTTCATAGCTAATGGCCAAACTTTGTATGTCCTTTTGTCTTTTTTGTATTTTTTTGTAGCGGGGTGGTCAATTTAAGGGAAGTGTCTGAGTGGTAATTAGGCTCAGATACCCTAATTTGTTAGGGTTCATGGACCATTCTGTCCGCAGGAAGACTGTTGGTGTGCAGTTCCCTGTGGCCTACAGGTGGCGCTGCCACTGTAAGCCAGGGTTGAACCACCAATTCAGTGCTGTGCCTTTTATGACCCCTCTCAGCAGCCGTGCAGCGGGGCGGGGAACCTGCTGTGCATGCTGGGAGAGGATATAAAATGGGCAGACGTCTCCTGTTTGGGGTTCGTCCACGCCCAGGCACCTTCAGCCTGGGGGTGAGTGAGGGTCGTCTCTGGGTGCACTAGACCCGGAGTCTGTGTTCCTGTTCCATCCCAGGCACCTTCGGCCTGGGGTGAGGTACTGTCCTGCCATCCTGTTCGCCTGGGTATGGAGACCCAGGGGTTGCAGCGGAGGCCTGGAGCTCAGCAACCTTAGGCTGGGACCCACTAGGGATCGGGGGGTCCAGGGTGCCGCCTTGCGAGGGGACCCGCACCCTAAGAGAAGGGAGGATCTGTTCCGAGGGACCGATGCGGTAGTCACAGTGAAGGAAGGGGTCTGTTGACTTTCTGGACATCTTCTCCTTAAGGGCTATGTTCTAAGAAGAAACTAAAGTGCAACAGGCCAGTGGCAGTGGCTATATTCATCAGGTCAGTGGCAGTGACCCTGTTCTTCAGGTCAGTGGCAGTGACCGTATCCACCAGGTCTGTGGCAGAGACCAACCTCACGGTCTTTGGCAGAGACCGTGCGCCAAAGCTGTTTGAGAAACCTGAACAGTCTAAAGAGTTTGAGCTACGTTTGTGCCTGGACCTCCTCCACACCTAAGCTGTCCTGTATCTTTGCTCCAACCTTTCTTCTATCAAAGAGACTGTTTATTGTCAAATGAGAAATAAATATTGAGTTGGACTTTCAGCTGGTGTGGACATTCACGTTCCTGGGGAAGTCAAGGACTTGCATCTATCCAAGGTAGAGGTGAGATCATTCTCAGGGGGACTTTGACTCTGGCCGCAGACAAGGCCCAAAAATAACACCACTCGGCCTCCTTACACAGGAGGGTACGGGCTTGTGGTGCGGTGTGCCTCTCCCTTCCTGCGAGGAGCCAAAGTTAAAAGGCTGGTAGGGGAGAGGTGGGTGCGCTACACGTTGGGGCTTGAGTCCAGGATTTGTCTGCGGTTGGAAAGTGTGAAAACCCCCCCAGAGTTTAACTTTATTCCCCAGTGAAGTTCTGTGGAGGTCGGCCATATTGGGAGCTGCGCCACGAGGAGAACCCTGACTGTGTAGTTCGTGGGCGTGCCTATATAGAAAGCACGCGAACAGTGCAGGAGATGGGAGGAGTCTGGCCATGTGTGGAGTTGCACGTGGGGACTTTGGCGTGAAAAGGACAGTGCGCAATGGAACAGCAAGCTGGTAGCATGGCGTCTCAAGCCTCATGGATTCCGGCCACTACCACCATGAATGTGACCTCGTTTGCTGCTTCCATGACGGATACGGGGATTCAGCTGAAGACCCGGGAATGTTTTGCCCTCTACGTATGCAGAGACGCAGAGGCCCTCGGAGTGTTTTTTCCTGGTTGCTCGGGACTGGTGGTGCACCTCAAGCCATTCGGGTGGTGCGAGCATTGTACGGAGTTCCTCTTTGAGGTGGAACAACCCACAGAGAAGCCTAGAGCTTTCCGCCTCAACTGCCTTACAGGCGCCACCACTTTGGAAGAAGGAGCCAGAGCTTTTGCGGCCACCCCTGCACGCAGTGTTGAGATTTCGGAGGAAGTCGCGAGAAAGGTTGTTCCGGAGATAGAGGAACCGGAGTCAGAGAGACCGGGGGATGCTGCCTCGGTCACCACAGAGTCCTTTCTCCCACCGCCCAAGAGGAAGATTGGTTTCGTGAAGGCTTCCCACGGCCGTGGTGGAGCTACGCCCCAGGGCTTACTCGGAATGGATGCATCCGAAAAGAAAAGTCCCACACATCCTGGCTCAGCTACAAGCCAAGGTAAGTCGGGGGAAGAGACTCTGTCTAAGGTCCCAAGTGTTGGGGATTCACAAACCCTTGAACTTGTCAGAGGCGGTGACTCATCCTCTACTAGGAGTTACCTGCCTGCGGAGGAATATGACACCTCCGACCTGGAGTCGGTCTCCGATGCCGGAGATGACGCCGCTATTGACGAGGTGTTTGAAAGGAAGGGTTGGGATAAGATGCCCCTGTCCTTGTCCCGTAGAAATATGGATCCATCCATGTCTACTGGGAAGAGCACACCCCGGGTGGAGGCCCCGGAGCCTGAGGAGGGATCTGTCCCCTTGTCTGCCCTTCTGCCGCTGGAGACACCTGGATCAGTTGTTCGGATGGAACGGGTGTCATTGCGGGCCCCTGTGTCTGGTCCTGAGGTAGTCTTGCCTGGTTCAGGAGATCGCCTGACCATGCCTGACCATGCCGCCTTTGTCCCGTCTGCAGCGATTATTCAATCAGAAGATTTCCAGTGATTACGGATGGGAGTACCCGTATCTGTCAAGGGAACTTTTGTTTGAGGTAGAGGCCTACAGACACCGCTGGTACTCGGACTTTGGTCACACATTAAGGTACCTCAGGCCCGTAGGTACTACTCATGCTCTGCTGCTGCTACCAAGCGGTATAAGGACTGTAGGGAAGCCTGGATGCTTGGTTGGCATATTCATACGGACAAGGTGGTAAATTGCAGAAGGGACAAAGACAATGTTGAGTACCACATCCACACCTTCGATAAACACTGGAAGCCGCTGGTGTTGCCAGACCCTCAGTATTATCTGTGAAGAGACTAGACTCTTGTTGTTTGCTTTTTGTTTCCGGAGTATACTTTCTGGAGCCCAAGAACTTTTACCCTGACAATAGGGGTATTCTACTTCTTGGAAGAGTGGGAGCAGTTATGTTTTTTTCCTCCACTCTCTCCACACCGCAAAGACACAAGGACTTTGGGGTAGAATAGTGCAGTTTCCTGGAACAGGTGCCTTAACAGTGGCACTCCCACTAGGTGGCGGTGTTGCACCGTCTAACAGAAGAGACTCAAAAAAAAGAAAAAAAGTGTGGTTTTATTTTATTTTTTGAAGGAAGGGATTGTTCCTCCGGGGAGAATCTTTTCACTTCAGTTGTAAATGTGTTGGTTTTGTGTGTGTTTTCTCCCTCTGCAGGTGGACGTTGAGCAAATCAAAGAGAAGAGGGTGATTTAGTCAGTGCAGACAGGGAGGGAAAAGTGAATATTGAGAGATGTGTTTATGTGACATTTGAGATTGTAATGTGCACATGTGTTTTATTTATTCTTCTTTCATTTCTGCTTTTAACCCCCTTTTCCCCATGTTAGGTTCCGGCACAAACAAGCAGTTCTTAAATTGTTTTTTTTTTGGGTAGTCTCTGGGATAGGCCTATGCTGACTCCAGTTTTCGAGAGGCATGGGTTTGCACCAGACAATGGGGACCAGTGTCCATTAGTAGGGGGAATGTGTAGCGAGCTGGTCAATTTAAGGGAAGTGTCTGAGGGGTAATTAGGCTCAGATACCCTAATTTGTTAGGGTTCATGGACCATTCTGTCCGCAGGAAGACTGTTGGTGTGCAGTTCCCTGTGGCCTACAGGTGGCGCTGCCACCATAGGCCAGGGTTGAGCCACCAATACAGTGCTGTGCCTTTGATGACCCCTCTCAGCAGCCGTGCAGCGGGGCGTGGAACCTGCTGTGCATGCTGGGAGAGGATATAAAAGGGGCAGACGCCTCCTGTTTGGGGTTCGTCCACGCCCAGGCACCTTAAGCTTGGGGGTAAGTGAGGGTCGTCTCCGGGTGCCCTAGGCCCGGAGGCTGTGTTCCTGTTCCATCCCAGGCACCTTCGGCCTGAGGTGAGGTACTGTCCTGCCGTCCTGTTTGCCTGGGTATGGAGACCCAGAGGTTGCAGCGGAGGCCCGGGGCTCAGCAACCTTCGGCTGGGACCCACTAGGGATCAGGGGGTCCAGGGTGCCGCCTTGCGAGGGGTCCCGCACCCTAAGAGAAGGGAGGATCTGTTCCGAGGGACCGATGCGGTACTCACGGTGAAGGAAGGGGTCTGTTGACTCACTGGGGGGGGACATCTTCTCCTTAAGGGCTATGTTCTAAGAAGAAACTAAAGTGCAACAGGGCAGTGGCAGTGTCTATATTCATCAGGTCAGTGGCAGTGACCCTGTTCTTCAGGTCAGTGGCAGTGACCTTATCCTCCAGGTCTGTGGCAGAGACCAACCTCATGGTCTGTGGCAGAGACTGTGTGCCAAAGCTGTTTGAGAAACCTGAACAGTCTAAAGAGTTTAAGCTACGTTTGTGCCTGGACCTCCTCCACACCTAAGCTGTCCTGTATCTTTGCTCCAACCTTTCTTCTATCAAAGAGACTGTTTATTGTCAAGTGAGAAATAAATATTGAGTTGGACTTTCAGCTGGTGTGGACATTCACGTTCCTGGGGAAGTCAAGGACTTGCATCTATCCAAGGTAGAGGTGAGATCATTCTCGGGAGGACTTTGACTCTGGCCGCAGACAAGGCCCAAAAATAACACCACTCAGCCTCCTTACACAGGAGGGTATGGGCTTGTGGTGCGGTGTGCCTCTCCCTTCCTGCGAGGAGCCAAAGTTAAAAGGCAGGTAGGGGAGAGGTGGGTGCGCTACATTTTTTACCACCATCGTGGGTCTGGTGTGGGGGTGTGTGTGGACAGTGGGAAGAGTGATTAACACAAGGGTTCTAGTTTGTAGGATAGCTTGAGGAATCCTAGAAGTGTGTACTAATTGCTAGACTGCTCCCCAACCCTTAGAGTGCACCAGATTGCATGTAAGATTTGTGTCTGCCTATGTGTGGTCAGCCAGATATATTAAAGTAGTCTCCCTGTGATGGAGGTACTGCGGGGTGTGAAAGGTAAGCTTCCCCTCATTCCCTCCTACACAAAACAAAGTCCTCTCCCCGGATAGCTAGTCATCATGAGCTTGCCTCCTTCACAGCCTGGCATATAGATTTAATTCTGAGATAAAAAAAAAATATTTACATTTTTAAAAACAGACTAATTTTCTAGTGAGGATGAGGAAGAGTTTGAACATCAGTCAGGTTTTTAGGCTGTCTGTGTTTCTATTGGAGAGATTTTCCCTCCCTCCCAGTCTTGGTGACCGCACAGAAAATGCCAAATTGGGACAAATGCAGCTATGAAGGTATCTATGACCTTCGTGTTTCTATTTGTTCCCTACTGGAAAAAAGTTTTAAAAACTATGCAGGTGGTCAATGCTCACTGTGTATATTTAAATGGTAAACATCTGCCCCCATATAAAATGTTTGGGTGGAGTTCCTCTTTAAAACCTGACTTACTGGAGATCCCAACATGGTCCTGTCCAGCACAGGTCTGTTTTTTAGCATATAATTTATATACGTTCATAAGTTAATATCAGGCAACTTACTTGACAGTCTTCTTGTTGCAAATACGCTGTGCTCTTTTGAGCAAACTTTTGCATACTTTAAAGCCAAATCTGCAGCCTCCGTATTCCATACCTAAGGGAGGACAACACACTGCTGTTATTCTAATGGAGCATGTTTTTTTCTTTCAAGAATTAAAACTTATACCTAATGGACCACTACTAATAAAATCATTATTTGTTCTGAATAACACACGTCTTCTTGCAATCAAAGCCATCATCTTAGGCACCAACCAACAGTATTAAAAATTAGCAAATATTTAAAAGTCATTTATTTAGGGTTGTGTTTAATTGTAATTGGAGCTCCGAAACTCAATTCAGGGACTCAAGATAAGATACCAGCAGTGATACATTGGGCTTCAATGCAGCAGGAGATTAGCTTTTGCAGTCTACACAACAAAGAGCTCCCAACACCCTATGCCCCTCATATTAGTCCTACCTGTAAAGCTTACACTTACACTCAACCTAACCCAGTCTGTAACCCTAACACTTACCTTCAGATGATCCCCCCTGTAACCCTAACACTAAAGCTTCCTGCAACCCTGACACTAATCACTCAACCTCATTGTATCCCTAACACTAACCTTCCATTCCCTTTCCTTGTAATTCTAAGCTAATCCTCAATAACCCTCCCTGTACCTTAATACTAACCCTATATCAATAGCAAACCTCTCTATAATCCTAACAGTAACTGTCTCTGTAAACATAACACCGATCCTCCCTGTAACCTCTACACAACTCTTTTGTGTTTTTGAAAATCCATTGATGATTTTTCCTCTTGGTCAACAAAACCAATTGGATTGAAGGACCTTCAGTGAATACCCACCAGATGGGCTACGCCTAACACTGTCCACTGCTCACATAAAACACTCCTAGTCCCTATAACCTTAACTATAACCTTTTGGCATGGGGCAAATGACAGGTAGAGTGGAAAGCAGACACTTAGATATGCCCACACACACCTTTTGTAGTGCTCAGGTGCATTCTGGAAAAGTCATAGAACTTCATATAAAATCTTTTTACAGAAAGTCAGATTTTTGCTTAGGCCACCTCACTTGCTTTGCCATGCAAGCCTCTGTTTAGGTAACTGGGATTTACAGAATTACATTGGTGGAGGTACAACAGAGCTTAGTTCGCAGAGTTGGAGGCTGCTATATCCATACTTAATGCCCTTTGCCCTCTAGTGAAAAACATATTCAAAACAATCAGTAGATCCATAGCTAAGGATAAATGACGTTATATGCATACATTGATTTTTGTAGTAAAAGCTAAGCTTTACCATCATCCTCCCCATAGTGGGTCTTCCCTGAAGGTCCTTCAATCCAATTAGTTTAATTGACCAAAAGGGCGGATCTCCAATGGATTTTCAAGAACCTGTTGTGTACTATAATGCAATATACTGATGTGAAAAGCTTCACAGGTAATAACAGAAATACATTTTCCTTCAACTTTGGGGTATTTTAGAGCAGGAACAATGCAATGGTGTGACTGGGCTCTAATGTGAAGCACTTCATAGATTATAATGGAAATTAAATTCCCTGTGTCTTTGAGGTTATGTGAACATACATTCTAGTTCAGTCGAAACACATTGGGAATAAAACGCTTTCATATTACACATAGTTCTCATACAGCATAACACAACCGCTAAATACTAAGATTGCCATTGCTGATGACCTTCTGAAAATGCTAGTTGACTGTATGCTTCTGAATACAATATTTGTTGAGCCTTCCATGGAACACGCATTCAGTCAATGAAGTCAGAGCACAGGTACAACTCCCAATCTTCAAACTTGTTTTGAGGGAATCACTCAATGTATTGGAACCATTAAAATGACAGCCATTCAATTAACCTTTTTCAGAAGGAGAGGTTAGCAGTGGCAGCCTTCATACTTTATTTAGTAAGGAATTTCTTTGAGCATTAAAAAACATTCTTACCGCTTCTGCCATGTTGGACGCAGTTGGATTCACATTCCTTCTACACTTATTTATTGCATTGAGAGCTTCAATTTTGTTGGCTTCTATCTTAGTTGACCGTTTAGCTGCTAGATCAGTAGTCTGAAAGAGTTTCAGTCATCACATTCAGTCATTTTCATTACACAAATAATAGAAACAGTTATAAGGACACCTTCCTGTCCCCTCCTTGTAGGCAGGTGCAATTCAACCTCCATCCAGTAAGTGGCCCTGTGCCACTATACAGAGGGGGGTTGAATCTTTTTGGGAAATTGTTCCTTGAGAGATTCTATAGTTGTCACAGATGTTGCAGCTGTCTGTTGGTACGCCACAACTTCTGAGGACCTCTGGCAGCCATCTTGGTGTGGGACTCTCTAAATTAGGGTGCCAACGCCATGTGGGTGCATGTGGAAAATAGGTAAGGAACAGAGACGCCATTTGTCAGGGAGAGTTATTAGAGCAGGGTGAGGTTTCTGATCAAATAGAGTCAGAGCAGGGACACCACTTGTACTCCATGGACATTCCGGTTTACCGGAGCAGCAAATTGAGGCGTCTCTGCAGCAACAGAGAGTACCACAAATGTATACTCTAAATTACCACCTCTCCTGCAAAAGCCATACTCTGGTTAACACGTTAAACCTTGAACACCACTACTCTGCAATACTGTGCATTACGAAGTGTTATACCGCAGCATTGCCAAGTAATATGCTTCTACAATAACGTGCCATTACTTAGTAATATACTGCTGGAATACTGTGCCTTACTAAGGCTACATCAAAACTGTGTGAACATCCTACATTTTTTTACTTGAATACCAGTGCCTATAGTCACTTTCTACAAATACCTCTTTTAAGCTTATATAGATATTATACAACTTCCCGGACTGTGTGTGTGGTCTTTCTCAGATTGGACAAACCAACCGCACACTCCGCCTACACCCCGAACCGTGAAGAATTCATAAGCAAAAATAACTGGTTAAACCCACATGTGTTTTTTCACTAGACATGTGCAAGTCAGAAACTTTTGATTAGTTTTGTTTCATTTCATATGCATCCCTTCATTGAAGAATTTACAGTCAGGTCCATAAATATTGGGACATCGACACAATTCTAATCTTTTTGGCTCTATACACCACCACAATGGATTTGAAATGAAACTAACAAAATATGCTTCAACTGCAGAATTTTAGCTTTAATTTGAGGGTATTTTTTTTTCTTTTTTTATAAATCTTTTTATTTAATTTCTTAAACAAACAAAACATAACATAACACATCATACACAATAAATTTCAAATATATTAGTAAAATAACACGATCATCACCTTGCATAGCAAAAACAAGAAATAAAGCAAAATTATGATTATCACTATTATTTCCAATCATATTCTAAACACAAATATCCCATATAGGGAACATCCCTTCTATAAATTGTTACCTCCCTCTATGTTAGATGCCGTATATGGCTTATCCAGCTACTTTGCCCAAACCTTATCATACTTACTAGGGAAACCCCTATTCCTATAAGTATCTTTATACAATAGAAGATTATTATTAATCAATTGTTTCCAGTATATCAGCGAAGGAGGATAATGTTTCTTCCAATATAATGCAATAGATTTTCTTGCGTAGAATAATGTTGTATTAATAAATATTTGTTCGGTCTCTATAGGGGTAATATCCTCTACTAATCCCAGCAAACAGACTGATATTGAAAACGGTAAAGGAACAGAGGTGATAGAATTTAATAGATCCACTACCTCCATCCAAAATGTAACTATATATGGACAGGTCCAGAAGATGTGTGTGAAATCCTGTCAGAGAATGTTAGTAAACCAGACTGTGTGACAGCACAGAGGAGACCAAGCAGGTGTAGGTAAAAGTGTAATAATTTATTAAGTGAAGTAAACAGACAAATAAACACCTCAAACAGAACACAGTGCAAATAACCAAACCAAATCACAGTGACAAAAGGAGATATATACAGTAAAGGGGGAATACCGGAATCGTAGTAAAAGCCAGGCCAAGGTCATACACAAGGGGATCCAGCAGGTGGATAGGAAGGGAATAAAACAGGAACAGGGAGGGGATGGATGGGTTGGCTGCAGAGCAGGGACCAAGGTAACCGAGGGACAGATGCAGGAAGGGCTAAAGGTAGGGATCAGGTCGGATCGGGTAAAGCAGGATACAGGTAGGGATCGGGATCGGGTAGGATGCAGGCTCGAGTCAGGGTCACAGGTCCTAGGTCGGGGAGAGAGCGATACCAGGGCCAGGAGTGCTTGCACTTGCCGGGTATTTAAGGAAGTCTAGTAATTAAGCTTCAGGTCACAGCTGACCACAGGAAGTGCTGCCTGTCCCATACTGCCAGAATACACCCGCTGGTGGATGCCGGTACTGCAGTCCATGTATCATGCATTACCACCAGCAGGTGAGAGCCTCCAACAAGGATATTGGCTGCAAGAGGACACCTGCTGGCGGACACTAGTACTGCAGTCCAAAGGACCAACAGCACCACCAGCGGGTGAAGCCTTTCCTGACAAATCCCCTCAAGCTGCTCCGCACCTCCAGCACTTTGAGGAACAAGCAGGATTTATCTTTTGAAGTCTATATGGCGTGATATATGCTCTGTGTATGAGTTTAAATTGGATAACACGATCCCTCAAAGAGAACAGAGATCTCAAAGGGAAATCCCACACACAGCTCCAATCCTCCATACTCAAATCTGGTATATCTCGAATCCACCTAGCTCGAAGACTCTCTAATGGCAGGATAGAAGTTAAATTAAGATGATAATAGAGTCTTGAGGTAGGCTTATCCAGACACTCAGACCTAAGTACTAACTCCAAAGTAGATTGTATCATCGTTAAGCTATCCTGTGGAAACTGTGCATGAAAAATATGTGAAAGCTGGTATTATCTAAATAGATAAGAGCTAGGAAGAGTAAAAATTGAGGTTAATGTAGAGAAGGTAGATAGCCTCTGATCAGTAACCACTTGAGCAAGTAATTTAATATTGTATTTGGTCCATGCTATAGGGTCTGGTGTTTTAAAGAATTGAGAGAGGGCAGGGTTTAGCCATAGAGGGGCATTTGGAGAGATCGCTCCCTTTGGATAACCCTCACATCTTAGGCTGGCCTCCCAAGCTCGAATAGTATTAAGCATAGGAATAGGCACCTGATGAAGTGCCCTATGGCCCCTAAATAACGGTACCTTGAGAGCTTCTATGGAACCTACTACTGCTGCTTCCAGCCGGGTACAAGGGTTGTATAAATCTGGATTTAACCACCATGCGGCTGTAACCAACTGAGTGGCTAAAAAATATTTGTATAAGTCTGGAAAATCTAATCCTCCCTCTTCACAAGGGCGCATCAAGGTACTTAATTTATACCTAGGGTTATTTTTCCCCCATAGAAAAGATGAAAACAACTGATTTAGTCTTTTGAAAAAAGATGCAGGGAGCCATTGAGCAGAATGTCTAAATAAGTACTGTATATACTCGAGTATAAGCCGACCCGAACATAAGCCGAGGCACCTAATTTTACCACAAAAACTGGGAAAACTTATTGACTCGAGTATAAGCCTAGGGTGTGCCTCACTTTGCCTCACTGTGTCCATGCCTCACTGTGTCCATGACTAGACTGACGTTTAACATGGGAGTCTATGGAAGGGCTGCCCGGTTTTGAAAAATCGGTGCTCCCCGACCGTAGGTCCCCCGGACAAGAAACTTTGCACACTTATAGAGGAAGAGTGGGGCTACATGTGTGCCAAGTTTGGGGTCCAGGAGACCTACGGTCGGCCAGTACCGGCTCCCCAATTTCCGGGAGATCAGGCGCAAAAAGGTGACTCGAGTATAAGCCGAGGGGGGCACTTTCTGCACAAAAAATTGAGCTCAAAAACTCGGCTTATACTCGAGTATATACGGTACATGAATTTAGGTATACCGGTAATTTTCATTTTTAAAAGATTAATGCGTCCCAATAGAGACAATGGTAGAGACTTCCATACTTTTAATTTAGACTCAGTATCTCCCAAAATTGGAATCAAATTCAGAGACATAAATTCAGAAGACCGATGTGAAATTACCACTCCTAAATACCTAAAATTATCTACCCACTGTAGTGGAGTTTCCTTCATAGCCGTACTACGAGCCTCCATATCTATTGGGAACAACAATGACTTAGTCCAGTTTACCTTCAGCCCTGTAACCGTTGAAAAAGAATCCAATATATCTAAAGCTCCTTGTAACGAGGGGCCAGCATCATTTAAGAATAATAAGAGGTCGTCTGCATACAGAGCTACCCTCTCCTCCAGCCAACCGATCCGCAATCCCCTAATATTGGGGGAAGTACGTAGAGCCTCTGCCACCGGCTCCATAGCAATTGCAAAAAGGGCTGGGGAGAGAGGGCAGCCCTGGCGAGTTCCCCTTAATAGTCAAAAGGAAGCCGACAAACCGCGGTACCTGTGTTAAACCACTAGAGGCCGCTGTGGAACGTCGTTTTTTTCTGTGGACTGTTTCCTTCTGAGGTCAAGTCCAGGCAGATGGTGAGTTCTCTTTAGGGAAACTGCTTCCTCTGTCATGTTGCAATGCTCGTCCATCCCCGGGCCCTGCTGCAAACAGGGACCCTGGCTCCTCTCCCTAGTCTTTTTCAAAAGAAGCGCCGAAGGCGCACGTGCCCGCGCGCGAGCACGCGCCTCTATATATAGAGGTGAGCTTGAAAAGGGGGCGGAGCTTGGCGGATGACGCTCTGTGCGCGCCGCAGCGCTTCTGCGCATGTGCGGGCGTCCCAGCATGTCAAAAGGCACAATTATTTGTTGTGAGCTGGCTATGGAGTGCAGAGACGGAGCTGGTAACATTTAAAAAAAAAAAAGGCATACAGCAGGCGGTTGATGCAGGCATCCCCATAGAAAGGCACATTAGTAGACACCAACTGTTTATATAGCAGCAATTGTGCTAGACTATTTTTAGTAAGTGGTGTATTACGGCTGGAATACCTCAGCTTTGGGCTTAGGAATATGCCGTCCAAAGTCTCCGGGACTAAGACTCCCAGGAAGCAAAGGGGGTCTCCGTCGGGCTCTGAGGATCTTGGGCATGCTTTGGCTGCACCAGTCTCCCCTGGAAAAATCAGAGGTTAGTGCCCGTAGAGAACCCTCAGGAGTACCTGGTACTGTGGCTGTCCTCAGTTCACCTGCTCCTGTGTATGTAACAGAGGAGGTTTTTTCCTCAGCTCTGGGAGGACTGGAAGAGAGATTGACAACATTGATCGCTGCTTCCCTGTCAGAGGGAAAGCGCGCCCGATCTCCGTCTCCCCACTCAGAGTACCTGTTAGCGGAGCAACAGTCCCATACAGGGATTGACCTACCTGAAGGGGATCAGGATGAGGTTGATTCTGTTCTAGAGGAATCAACAGTGGAAGAGCCATTTTCAGCATCACATGCTGAAAGATTATGGGTTCAGTCCCTGACTGATATGGTCCGATCAGCATTTAAAATGCCCCTTGCGGAACCATCAACCACTTCTGTCTCCTCGTTGGGGTCGCTAAAAGCTCCCCAGACTGTTTGTTCCTTTCCAATCCATCCTTTACTGGAAGGACTCATTTACCAGGATTGGGAACATCCTGATAAATATTTAAAATATTTACTCCCCCTAAGAGATTTCCGGTGGTCTATCCCATGGAGGATAAGTTCATCCGAAAATGGAGAGTGCCTACAGTGGACGCAGCCATCTCTTGTGTGAACAAATCACTGACATGTCCAGTAGATAATGTTCAAATGTTCAAGGACCCAATAGATAAAAAATTGGAGTCCTTATTAAAATCTGCTTTTTCTACAGCAAGCTGGGTGACACAACCAGCAGTAGCAGCTATTGGGGTCTGCCAAGCGGTGAAGGATCAGTTAAAACAGGTCTTAAGGGACTTGCCGGATCAGCAGGCCTTTGCCCTAGCTGATCTGCCTAGAGCCTTATGCTTTGCGGTTGATGCCATCAAGGATTCAATCCATCAGGCCTCCCGGCTTACGCTGTCTGTAGTACATATGCGTAGGCTTCTATGGCTCAAAAACTGGTCTGCTGAAGCTCCCTGTAAAAAATTGCTGGTTAGCTTCCCATTTCATGGTGAACGCTTATTCGGGGAAGACCTGGACAAATATATCCAGAAAATTTCCAGCGGTAAAAGTACACTCTTGCCGGTTAAGAAGAGATTTAGAGGTCCCTCTTTTAAGAGGCCTGCCTCTCCATTCCCTGGGACATCTGCTGTGAAGCAGTTCCGACGGTCTCCTCGCTCAAATGCCGGGGGTAAGAATCAGGGACAATCACAGGGTAACAAAAAACCCTGGGTCAGGAGAGGTACAAAACCTCCCCCCAAGTCAAATTTATGAAGGGTTGCCCCCACTCAATCGGGTGGGGGGAAGACTTCAGTTGTTCACAGAGACCTGGCGGGACACGATCAGAGACAGACGGGTGCTCTCCGCAGTAAGTCTGGGATACAAGCTGGAGTTAAAAGACTCTCCTCCTTCCCATTTTATGTGGTCAAACGTGCCAAGAGATCCCCGGAAGAGAGGATCCCTCCTGTCGGCACTAGAACAACTATTGCTCCAAGGAGTAATTATGCAGGTTCCCCTGGAAAAATGCGGGTTCGGGTTTTACTCAAACCTCTTTACAGTCCCGAAGCCAAACGGGGACGTAAGGCCCATATTAAATCTAAAAGGGCTAAACAAATTCCTACATATCAGGACTTTCCGGATGGATTCGATCTGATCGGTGGCAACTGCCCTACAAGGGGTGGAATGGTTAGCCTCGATCGACATCAAAGATGCTTATTTGCACATTCCCATCTTTCCAGTCCACCAAAAATTTCTACGCTTTGCAGTAGAAGGGCGCCATTTTCAGTTCAGAGCCTTACCCTTCGGTCTGGCCACAGCACCACGAGTGTTCACAAAAATTCTGGCCCCACTATTGGCCAATCTAAGAACACGAGGTGTGACGATAATGGCATATCTAGACGACTTGTTGCTGATGGACCACTCAGTGGAAAAACTAGAAGTGGTTGTTCACGAGACAATCAAGTATCTGGAATCTCACGGTTGGATTATCAACCGAGACAAGTCAGCCCTAAAACCAGTCAAAAGTCTGGAATACTTGGGGCTAAGGCTGGATTCAGACCAGAGGAAGATTTTCTTGCCTCAAGAAAAGGTGTCGTCTTTGAGAGATTTGATCCACCTGGTGGGTACAAAAAGACAGCCGTCCATACGCCTGTGCATGAGGCTGCTGGGAAAAATGGTGGCATCATTCGAAGCAGTACCCTACGGGCAATTCCATTCAAGGAATTTGCAAAGGGCCATACTGTCAGCCTGGAACAAAAAAGTTCAGGCCCTAGACTTACCAATGTCCTTGCCCCCTTCCATTCGCAAGAGCCTCCGTTGGTGGTTGGTTCCCCAGAATCTGAAAAAAGGGAAATCCTTCAGTCCGATTTCTTGGAAGGTGGTCACTACAGATGCCAGCCTTATAGGCTGGGGAGCAGTACTGGAGCAATGGTCTCTCCAGGGCAGATGGTCGGATGCAGAGAAGGCCCTGCCCATCAATCTCTTAGAGATACGAGCAGCCCGGTATGCCCTAGTAGCATGGATATCCAAACTCCAAGGGTCCCCTGTCAGAATTCAATCAGACAATGCCACGCCAGTGGCATATATCAATCATCAGGGGGGCACCAGGAGTCGTGCAGCCCAGAGGGAAGTAAATTGCATCCTGAAATGGGCAGAAAGATATGTCCCAGCCATATCCGCGGTCTTCATTCCAGGAGTGGAGAATTGGAAGGCGGACTTTCTAAGTCGCCAACAATTATGCCCAGGGGAATGGTCCCTTCACCCCAAGGTTTTCCGGGCAATATGTCAGCGGTGGGGAGCACCGGATGTAGATCTGCTAGCATCCAGATTCAACGCAAAGGTGGACAGATTTGTCTCTCGGACAAGGGATCCCCTAGCTTGCGGCTCGGATGCTCTAGTGTTCCCTTGGGATCAGTTCAAGCTGATATATGCATTTCCACCGCCACAATTGTTGCCTCGATTACTCCACAGAATCAGGGTAGAAAAGAAACCAGTGATTCTGGTGGCTCCAGCATGGCCCCGAAGAGCATGGTACGCGGAGATTGTAAAAATGTCTGTGGGGAGTCCTTGGACCCTCCCACATCGTCCGGACCTGCTTTCGCAAGGACCGATATACCACCCTTCCTTACTAGCCTTAGGTTTGACGGCCTGGCTATTGAAGCCCACATTCTAAAAAAGAGAGGTCTCTCTAATCCTGTGGTATCTACCATGATCAATGCCAGGAAGCCAGTATCCAGGCAGATTTACTATAGAATCTGGAAGGCGTACATAGCGTGGTGTGAGGCCAAGAAATGGCATCCACGTAAGTACGTAATAGGTAGGATTCTGGACTTCCTACAGTGGGCTGTAGATAGGAAGTTTGCCTTGAGTACTATCAAGGGTCAGATTTCGGCCTTGTCAATATTTTTTCAAAGGCCCTTGGCTTCGCATTCACTAGTCAAAACTTTTATACAAGGAGTGATGCGTATTAGCCCTAAGGTTAAAATTCCCATATGTCCATGGGACCTAAACCTGGTTCTATCGGTTCTACAGAAACAACCATTTGAACCATTACAGCACATTTCCTTGGTTCTTCTCACCAGGAAATTGATTTTTTTAGTAGCCATGTGTTCGGCTAAAAGAGTGTCGGAATTGGCCGCTATGTCCTGTAAGGAGCCATATCTGGTTATCCATAAGGACAGAGTAGTGTTACGTCCTCATCCAGCCTTTCTTCCTAAGGTGGTATCGAAATTTCATTTGAACCAAGATGTGGTTCTTCCTTCCTTTTTCCCCAAACCGAGCTCGGTAGAGGAAAAGTTATTACATTCTTTGGATGTAGTAAGAGCAGTTAAAGCTTATCTAAAAGCCACTGCTCAGATTCGTAGAACGGATACTTTGTTTATTCTGCCGGAAGGCCCCAGAAAGGGTCAGGCAGCGTCGTCAAAATCTACTTTAGCCAAGTGGATTCGACAGGTCATAATGCAAGCCTATGGCTTGAGAAGGAGACCGCCTCCGTTCAAAGTTAGGGCGCACTCCATGAGAGCAGTTGGAACTTCATGGGCAGTGCATCACCAGGCCTCCCTGGCTCAAATCTGTAAGGCCGCAACATGGTCTTCAGTACACACGTTTACTAGGTTCTACCAGGTGGACGTTAGAAGTCAGGAGGATGTCGCCTTTGGGCGCAGTGTGTTGCAGGCCGCAAAAGATCCTCATGTCTGATAGCGCCCAGCTTATGTATGGTGTATCCCCCCCTCATTTGGCATTGCTTTGGGACGTCTCACATAGTAATGACTATGTCGCTCTGTGTCCCGTGATGTACGAGAAAGAGAAAATAGGATTTTTATAACAGCTTACCTGTAAAATCCTTTTCTTGGAGTACATCACGGGACACAGAGCTCCCACCCCTCTTTTGGGGACACTTATTGCTTTGCTACAAAACTGAGGTACTCCCGGATGGGAGGAGCTTATATAGGGGAGGGTACTTCCGGTTTTGGAAGTTGCCAGTGCCAGCACCTGAAGGTAATCTATATAACCCACATAGTAATGACTATGTCGCTCTGTGTCCCGTGATGTACTCCAAGAAAAGGATTTTACAGGTAAGCTGTTATAAAAATCCTATTATTGTCCTCTTGCATATGCTTTAAAAGCATCCCATAATATTGCAGAGGTGGATGATCCTGCATTAAACTCCCAATACTCTACTAGAAGGGGTGGGATTTTATCAACTATGTGTGAGTGTGAAATCCAATGCGTGCCCAGTCTCCACTGCGCTGCATCTCAAAGGTGATGCATGCAGAGTGTAAGCGTGAGCGGAGCATGATCGGACAACCCACTTGGCAAATATTTAGCATCTAATATATCTGCTAATATTGCTGAATTGGCAAAGGCTAAGTCTATGCGTGAGGCAGTCTTATAAGAGGTTGAGAAACATGAGTATGATCTAGTTAGTGGATTTTTCCATCGCCAAACTTCTACCAAATCTACCATCTGGGCCCAATTAAGGAGCCCTGCAGAGAAATCTTTCGAAGGAGTTGGTCTATCCAAAACAGGATCAAGTATAGCATTAAAGTCACCCATTATCAGTAACTTAGCTGGACCATACAAAGAATTTTTTTCCGCAAGACTATATAAGTGGGTCACCAAAAAAGGAGGCGGTATATGCACACTAACAATTATATATCTCTGACCCCATAGCAGAAACACAGCCAAAACATATTTACCCTGTGGGTCAGAGAATACATCTTCCACCGTACAGGATAAAGATCTGCTAATAAGTATTGAAACCCCTCTAGAAAAAGTGGAGTATGTAGCGTGGTAAGCCTTCTGTACCCAGGGCCGCTTCAGGGTCAGAAGCTTACTCCCCATAAGGTGAGCTTCTTGAAGTAACACTATATGTGGAAGGTAACTTTTCAAATACTTAAATAACAAGGCTCTCTTAAATTTGGAATTTAGGCCACGAACATTCCATGACAAAATAGAAAAGGCCTCCTGGTTACATGATACCATCTAAACAGAGAAAAAAATAATACTTAACTAATAATTTATATTTCAAGATGCCTTGCAAGGTGATGGACCTCAAAAACAAACATCGAAATAAATATATTTCAGACAAAATACAATGATAGAAATTAGATAATGTGTATAAACATTTAACAAAAACCCCGCCCACCCTACCTTTTTCCAACGCCATCCCCAAAAAAAGAAAAGACAGGGAGGCGTGGAGAGGGCCTTATCCCAAAATCTATCAAAAATTAGGCAACTATACCCTAATTGTCCTATAAAAGGCGGGAAAAAAAGAGAAAAAAACAAAACAAAAAAAAAACAACAGGGAAAAAAAAAAAAATACAGGGAAAGAAAAAAAAAGGGGGGGGAGAAAGGCAGGAAGCGGAGGGGCAGGTAGAGGTACCCCCCCAAAAAAAACAGTCCACTCCCACCGCCCCAGATCTATATTCTGAGACAGGAGGGTCAGACTGTAATATATTCTGGGGGGATGTTAGGAGTCGTCCATGAGGCGCTGATTGGAGCTCCTAATTAAGGATTATATCTGATTCGATTATTTGCCATCTAACCAAGCGGAAGCAGCAGCCGAGGTATCAAAAAAAAGTGTATGTCCATCATCTATAATGCGTAATCTACTTGGGAACAATAGGCTGAACTGTATACTCTTTTCTCGTAATCTCTTACAAATCTTTGTATAGGACTTTCGGCGTTGCTGAACTTCTTGAGAATAATCTGGAAAAAATAATAATTTGGTATTTTCATAGGGTATATCTTGTTTGGCTCTGGCAGCTGCCAGAACCTTATCCCTATCTCTTGAATTCAATAATCGTAGCAAAAATGTCCTAGGAGGAGCACCAGGTTTAGATGGTATTGCTAGAACCCTATGTGCCCGCTCGACCACAAAAGTGGGCGGCTCACTACCTAGGCCCAGAACAGACATAAGTAATTGCTCAGCAAACTCAATTGGTTTAGTCCCTTCTGCCCTTTCAGGTAGTCCAATCATACGAATATTATTTCGTCTGAGACGGTTTTCAGTATCAATAGCCTTTTGCTGCAACCGTCTGACCTGTAGCTGTAAAGCCCGTAATTCTTTGGAATCCGATTGAATAGAGTCTTCCAATGTAGAGACCCTATTTTCCACTTCAGAGACCCTGGTTTTGAACCCATCTAAGTCATGACGGATCTGAGAAACATCTGAATCTATAAGATCCATTTGTGCTTTAAGAGTCTCTTTACATTCTATAATAGCTGCTAAAATAGCTGCGGCAGAGGAGGAATCACCCAAGGAAGCAGCTGATGCATCGCTAGGTAGTTGAGAAACAGCAGTCATTCTTGCTTTTGCTGTTTTTGCTTTCTTTGTGGGGATAGTTACAGCTGCAGAGATTGTATCTGGCTTATTTAATATCACTACCTTGCCTGATGTTGCTGAACGTGTCTGCGGCTGAGACATCTATCTCCAGCCACAGAAGGCCACAAAAAGCCCTATTTAATATATACGGTATATAGCTGCAGTGAACAGTAATGATATAGGGGATACAAATATCAGCCTTTATTTATTTATTTTTTTCCTTCCCCTTAAATTTCCAGCCAAATACGCATAAATGTGCAGATGGGGAATTTTTTTTTCTTTAGCCACTCCACCACACCAAACAGCAAGCCGCACTCAATGATGGCAATCAATGGTGATATAGCAGAGGCCTATCCACAGCTAACAATTAAATTGCAGCCTACAGATTGGATTTAGATTTAGATTTCTGTCAGATTTGAGGGTATTTACATCCAAATCAGGTGAACGGTGTAGGAATTACAACAGTTTGTATATGTGCCTCCCACTTTTTAAGGGACCAAAAGTAATGGGACAATTCGCTGCTCAGCTGTTCCATGGCCAGTTGTGTGTCATTTCCTCATTATCCCATTTACAAGGAGCAGATAAAAGGTCCAGAGTTAATTTCAAGTGTGCTTTCTTTCTCGTACATCACGGGACACAGAGCGACATAGTCATTACTAATGGGTTATATAGATACCGTCAGGTGCTGGCACTGGCAACTTCCAAAACCGGAAGTACCCTCCCCTATATAAGCCCCTCCCATCCGGGAGCACCTCAGTTTTTTGCCAGTGTCTAAGGTGTTGGCCAAGAAGAAACATGTGTTTTTCACTGAGCTTGCGTACAGGTTCTTTTGGGCCTCAGTAAGCTATTCCGGATCCGACCAAAAAAGCTTCATAGCTAAACGGTCGGTACCCGGGCCTTGCAGAGAAGAGCAAGGTTTTGCCTGTAATGCTTCTCTTAGGAGAGCTGGACCCTGGGATCCAGAGCTCTGGTCATACCCACGACCAAGATGTTTTCTGTGCAGGGTGCTATACAGGTCCAGGGGAGTGGAATCCTTGGGAACCCGGTCCCTGAAGGTTTGATTACAATGCCTGCCGTGATAGGTGAAGTTTGGGCTTTTGTGGACCAAACAAAGTCCTGCGGCGGGGAACAGGTAAGTGGGGGCCCCCAGGAACTTGGTTCTATTGGGGGACCCCCAAGCCTAATTTGTCTTTCTGTCTGTTACCTAATGGTATTCCCGCAAAATTCTGTGCATGCCTGTAACTACTAAAAAAATGTAATAATTTTTAATGGTGGTCAAGAAAAAGAAAAAAAAAAATTTTTTTTTTATATATATATTTAATATATTAGACTGCGGTACCTGTGTTTGTCCACTAGAGGCCGCTGTGGAATGTTTTCTTGTCATGTGGACTAGTTTCTTCTCAGCAGAGCAAAGTCCAGGCAGATGGTGAGTTCTCTTATAGGAAACTGCTTCCTCTGCCATGTTGCAGTTTTCGTCCATCCCCCGGCCTGCGGCAAAGAGGGGCCCTGGCTCCTGTCCCTTGTTTCCATTTTTTGAAATTAGCGCCGAAGGCGCACGTGGCCGCGCGCGTGCACGCGCCTCTATATATAGAGGTGAGCCGGGAAAGGAGGCGGAGCCTGGGGGATGACGCTCTGTGCGCGCCGCAGCGCTTCTGCGCATGTGCGGGCGTCCCAGCAGTTTAAAAAAACCACAATATTGTAGTAAGCTGGCTATGAAGTACAGAGACAGAGCTGGCAACATTTAAAGGCATACAGCAAGCGGTTGATACAGGCATCCCCTAGAAAGGCACATTAGTAGACACCAACTGTTTCTTATAGCAGCATTTATGCTAGACTATTATCAGTAACTGGTGTATTTCGGCTGGAATACCTCAGCTTTGTGGCTTAGGAATATGCAGTCTAAAAACTCCGGGACTAGAAATTCCAGGAGGAATAGGGGGTCTCCATCGGGCTCTGAGGATCTTGGGCATGCTTTGGCTGCACCAGTCTCCCCTGAAGAATCAGAGGTTAGTGACCGTAGAGCACCCTCAGGAGTACCTGGTACTGTGGCTGTCCTCAGTTCACCTGCTCCTGTGTATGTAACAGAGGAGGTTTTTTCCTCAGCTCTGGGAGGGCTGGAAGAGAGATTGTCAGCATTGATCGCTGCTTCCCTGTCACAGGAGAAAAGCGCTCGATCTCCGTCTCCCCACTCAGAGTGCCTGTTAACAGAGCAACAGTCCCATACAGAGGTCGACCTACCTGAGGGGGATCAGGATGAGGTCGATTCGGTTGCAGAGGAATCAACAGTGGAAGAGCCGTTCTCAGCATCACATGCTGAAAGGTTATGGGTTCAGTCCCTGACTAATATGGTCCGATCAGCATTTAAAATGCCACTTGCGGAGCCATCCTCCACTTCTGTCTCCTCGTTGGGGTCGCTAAAAGCTCCCCAGACTGTTTGTTCCTTTCCGATCCATCCTTTACTGGAGGGGCTCATTTACCAGGATTGGGAGCATCCTGACAAAATATTTACTCCCCCCAAGAGATTTCCGGTGGTCTATCCCATGGAGGATAAGTTCATCAGAAAATGGAGGGTCCCTACAGTGGACGCAGCCATCTCTTGTGTGAATAAATCACTGACATGTCCGGTGGAAAATGTCCAAATGTTCAAGGACCCAATAGATAAAAAATTGGAGTCCTTATTAAAATCTGCTTTTTCTACAGCAGGATTGGTGACACAACCAGCAGTGGCAGCTATTGGGGTCTGCCAAGCAGTGAAGGATCAGTTGAAACAGGTCTTAAGGGACTTGCCGGATCAGCAGGCTCTTGCCCTAGCTGATCTACCTAGAGCCTTATGCTTTGCGGTGGACGCTATAAAGGATTCAATCCATCAGGCCTCCCGCCTTACGCTGTCTGTAGTACATATGCGCAGGCTTCTATGGCTCAAGAACTGGTCTGCTGAAGCTCCCTGTAAAAAATTGCTGGTCAGCTTCCCATTTCATGGTGAACGCTTATTCGGGGAAGACCTGGACAAGTATATCCAGAGAATTTCCAGCGGTAAAAGTACACTTTTGCCGGTTAAAAATAGAGTTAGAGGTCCCTCTTTTAAAAGGCCGGCCTCTCCAGTCCCTAGGACATCGGCTGTGAAACAGTTCCGACGGCCTCCTCGGTCAAATCCCGGAGGTAGAAATCAGGGACAGTTGCAGGGTAACAAAAAGCCCTGGAGCAGGAGAGGTACAAAACCTCCCCCAAAGTCAAATGCATGAAGGGTTGCCCCCACCCAATCGGGTGGGGGGAAGACTTCAGTTGTTCACAGAGACCTGGCGGGACACGATCCGAGACAGATGGGTGCTCTCCGCAGTAAATCTGGGATACAAATTGGAGTTAAAAAACTCCCCTTCTTCCCGCTTTATAAGGTCAAACGTGCCAAGGGATCCCCAGAAGAGAGGATCCCTCCTGTTGGCACTAGAACAATTATTGCTTCAAGCAGTAATTATAGAGGTTCCCCTGGAAGAGTGGGGGTTCGGGTTTTACTCAAACCTCTTTACAGTTCCGAAGCCAAACGGGGACGTGAGGCCCATACTAAATCTAAAAGGGCTAAACAAATTCCTGCATATCAGGACTTTCCGGATGGAGTCGATCCGATCGGTAGCCACTGCCCTACAAGGGGAGGAATGGTTAGCCTCGATCGACATCAAGGATGCTTATTTGCACATTCCCATCTTTCCAGCCCACCAAAAATTTCTACGCTTTGCGGTAGAAGGCCGCCATTTTCAGTTCAGAGCCTTACCCTTCGGTCTGGCCACAGCACCAAGAGTGTTCACAAAAATTTTGGCCCCATTATTGGCCAATCTAAGAACACGAGGTGTAACGATAATGGCATATCTAGACGACTTGTTGCTGATAGACCACTCAGTGGAAAAACTAGAAGTGGTTGTTCACGAGACAATCAAGTATCTGGAATCTCACGGTTGGATTATCAACCGAGACAAGTCAGCCCTAAAACCAGTCAAAAGTCTGGAATACTTGGGGCTAAGGCTGGATTCAGACCAGAGAAAATTTTTCTTGCCTCAAGAAAAGGGGTCGTCTTTGAGAGATTTGATCCACTTAGTGGGCTCAAAAAGACAGCCATCCATACGCCTGTGCATGAGGCTGCTGGGAAAAATGGTGGCATCATTCGAAGCAGTACCCTACGGTCAATTCCATTCAAGGAAATTGCAAAGGGCCATACTGTCAGCCTGGAACAAAAAAGTTCAGGCTCTGGACTTACCAATGTCCTTGTCCCCTTCCGTTCGCAAGAGCCTCCGCTGGTGGTTGGTTCCCCAGAATCTGGAAAGAGGGAAATCCTTCAGTCCGATTTCCTGGAAGGTGGTCACTACAGATGCCAGCCTTATAGGCTGGGGAGCAGTACTGGAGCAATGGTCTCTCCAGGGCAAGTGGTCAGAAGCAGAAAAGGCCCTGCCCATCAATCTCTTAGAGATACGAGCAGCCCGGTATGCCCTAGTAGCATGGACATCCAAGCTCCAAGGGTCCCCTGTCAGAGTTCAATCAGACAATGCCACAGCAGTGGCATATATCAATCGTCAGGGGGGCACCAGGAGTCGTGCAGCCCAAAGGGAAGTAAATTACATCCTGAGATGGGCAGAAAGATATGTCCCAGCCATATCTGCGGTATTCATTCCAGGGGTGGAGAATTGGAAGGCGGACTTTCTAAGTCGCCAACAATTATGCCCAGGGGAATGGTCCCTTCATCCCGAGGTTTTCCGGACAATATGTCAGCGGTGGGGAACACCGGATGTAGATCTGCTAGCATCCAGATTCAACGCAAAGGTGGACAGGTTTGTCTCTTGGACAAGGGATCCCCTAGCTTGCGGCTCGGATGCCCTAGTGTTCCCTTGGGATCAGTTCAAGCTGATATATGCATTCCCACCGCCACAATTGTTACCTCGATTACTCCGCAGAATCAGGGTAGAAAAGAAACCAGTGATTCTGGTGGCTCCAGCATGGCCCCGAAGAGCATGGTACGCGGAGATTGTAAAAATGTCTGTGGGGAGTCCTTGGACCCTCCCACATCGTCCGGACCTGCTTTCGCAGGGACCGATATACCACCCTTCCTTACCAGCCCTAGGTTTGACGGCCTGGCTATTGAAGCCCACATTCTAAAAAAGAGAGGGCTCTCTAATGCTGTGGTGTCTACCATGATCAATGCCAGGAAACCGGTATCCAGGCAGATCTACTATAGAATCTGGAAGGCGTACATCGCCTGGTGTGAGGCCAGGAAATGGCATCCACGTAAATACGTAATAGGTAGGATTCTGGACTTCCTACAATGGGCTGTAGATAGGAAGCTTGCCTTGAGTACTATCAAGGGTCAGATTTCGGCCTTGTCAATATTTTTTCAAAGGCCCTTGGCTTCGCATTCACTAGTCAAAGCCTTTATACAAGGAGTGATGCGTATTAGTCCTCCGGTTAATATTCCCATATGTCCATGGGATCTAAACTTGGTTCTGTCGGTTCTACAGAAACAACCATTTGAACCATTACAGCATATTTCCTTGGTGCTTCTCACCAGGAAATTGATTTTTCTAGTAGCCATTTGTTCGGCTAAAAGAGTATCGGAATTAGCAGCTATGTCCTGTAAGGAGCCATATCTGGTTATCCATAAGGACAGAGTAGTGTTACGTCCTCATCCAGCCTTTCTTCCTAAGGTGGTATCGAGGTTTCATTTGAACCAAGATGTGGTTCTTCCTTCTTTTTTCCCCAAACCTACTTCGGTAGAGGAAAAGTTATTGCATTCTTTGGATGTAGTAAGAGCAGTTAAAGCTTATCTAAAAGCCACTGCTCAGATTCGCAGAACGGATACTTTGTTTATTCTGCCGGAAGGCCCCAGAAAGGGTCAGGCAGCGTCAAAATCTACTTTAGCCAAGTGGATTCGACAGGTCATTATGCAAGCTTATGGCTTGAGAAGGAGACCGCCTCCGTTCAAAGTTAGAGCGCACTCCACGAGAGCAGTTGGAACTTCATGGGCAGTGCATCACCAGGCCTCCCTGGCTCAAATCTGTAAGGCCGCAACATGGTCTTCAGTTCACACGTTTACTAGGTTCTACCAGGTGGACGTTAGAAGTCAGGAGGATGTCGCCTTTGGGCGCAGTGTGTTGCAGGCCGCAAAAGATCCTCATGTCTGATAGTGCTCAGCTTATATATGGTGTATCCCCCCCCTCAATTGGCATTGCTTTAGGACATCCCATTAGTAATGACTATGTCGCTCTGTGTCCCGTGATGTACGAGAAAGAAAATAGGATTTTTATAACAGCTTACCTGTAAAATCCTTTTCTTGGAGTACATCACGGGACACAGAGCTCCCGCCCCTCTTTAGGGACACTTATTGCTTTGCTACAAAACTGAGGTGCTCCCGGATGGGAGGGGCTTATATAGGGGAGGGTACTTCCGGTTTTGGAAGTTGCCAGTGCCAGCACCTGACGGTATCTATATAACCCATTAGTAATGACTATGTCGCTCTGTGTCCCGTGATGTACTCCAAGAAAAGGATTTTACAGGTAAGCTGTTATAAAAATCCTATTATTTGCATTTGGAATCTGTTGCTGTCAACTCTCAATATGAGATCCAAAGAGCTGTCACTATCAGTGAAGCAAGCCATCATTAGGCTGAAAAAAAGAAAACATCAGAGAGATAGCAAAAACATTAGGTGTGGCCAAATCAACTGTTTGGAACATCCTTAAAAAGAAAAAACGCACCGGTGAGCTCAGCAACACCAAAAGACCCGGAAGAGCATGGAAAACAACTGTGGTGGATGACCGAAGAATTCTTTCCCTGGTGAAGAAAACACCCTTCACAACAGTTGGCCAGATGAAGAACACTCTCCAGGAGGTAGGTGTATGTGTGTCAAAGTCAACAATCAAGAGAAGACTTCACCAGAGTGAATACAGAGGGTTCACCACAAGATGTAAACCATTGGTGAGCCTCATAAACAGGAAGGCCAGATTAGAGTTTGCCAAACAACATCTAAAAAAGCCTTCATAGTTCTGGAACAACATCCTATGGACAGATGAGACCAAGATCAATGTGTACCAGAGTGATGGGAAGAGAAGTGTATGGAGAAGGAAAGAAACTGCCCATGATCCAAAGCATACCACCTCATCAGTGAAGCATGGTGGTGATAGTGTCATGGCGTGGGCATGTATGGCTGCCAATGGAACTGGTTCTCTTGTATTTATTGATGATGTGACTGCTGACAAAAGCAGCAGGATGAATTCTGAAGTGTTTCAGGCAATATTATCTGCTCATATTCAGCCAAATGCTTCAGAACTCATTGGACGGCGCTTCACAGTGCAGATGGACAATGACCCGAAACATACTGCGAAAGCAACCAAAGAGTTTTTTTAAGGGAAAGAAGTGGAATGTTATGCAATGGCCAAGTCAATCACCTGACCTGAATCCGATTGAGCATGCATTTCACTTGCTAAAGACAAAACTGAAGGGAAAATGCCCCAAGAACAAGCAGGAACTGAAGACAGTTGCAGTAGAGGCCTGGCAGAGCATCACCAGGGATGAAACCCAGCGTCTGGTGATGTCTATGCATTCCAGACTTCAGGCTGTAAGTGACTGCAAAGGATTTGCAACCAAGCAACCAGCTTGATGGGGCAAAGTCTTCCTCTGGATGCATCGGGCACATGAGTGGCAGTACTCTTCTACCTCTGCCCTCATGCAGGGCCAATAGAACCGACTTCTGACAAGTTGGAAGGTCCTTTCAGCTCCTAGGTGGCCATGATTGTCATGCATGGCGACTAGAACAGTCTCTCTGTGCTTTTCTGGCAGAAACAGCTGCCATTTATCTTCTGAGTCATCAGATGGGCCCCTTCGGTAGACCACTCCCTGATGTAACTGCAACCTGTCCCACTCTTTCCTCAGCAGGCGAGCTTCTTTTGAAGGTTGACGCATGAGTCTGTTTGGATCCTGATTCTCCAGGGCCTCCAGGACCAATCTCCCCATGGGGTCTTCCAATTGGTCACACCTCAACTCCTTCTTGGACAGTCTTGGAAGGTTGTCCTCTCCCAGTTGAGCTACTCCACAGTAGTGTTTGGGAACTCCCACCATGGTAACTCCTATTTCCTCTGCTCTGGAACCTCCTCGAGCTTGGAATTCAGCTCCTTGACAAAGGGCCCGCACCCCGTCCGGTGCCACTTGGGTCCAATCTTCTACGTCACTGGTGAGAGAATGAGATCTCCTGGACAGAGCGTCTGCATCTCGATTCCCAGTCCCTGGCCTATACTTTAGGCTGAAGTTGAATCCAGAAAGTGTGGCCAGCCACCTGTGTCCAGTGGCGTCCAGCTTGGCCGTGGTGAAAAGGTAGGTAAGGGGGTTGTTGTCGGTCTTTACAGTGAACTCCGCCCCATATAGGTAGTCTTCGAGTTTGTCTACTACCGCCCACTTAAGGGCCAGGAACTCCAGCTTGTGGGTGGGGTAGTTCTTCTCCGAGGGGTTCAGGCTCCTACTCACGTAGGCAACAGTCCGCAGTTGCCCTTCGTGTTCTTGGTAAAGTACTCCTCCCAGATCGTCATGACTAGCATCCACGTGCAGTTCATAGGGTTTGGTTGGGTCTGCGTAGGCCAAGACCGGGGCAGTGGTTAGGCTCTCCTTTAATGCCTGGAAGGCCTCTTCACACTTCTGGTTCCACTGATCTCTGACTGACTCTCCCGGCTTCCTGGGCCCTGAGTCGTCCTCTTCCCCCTCGGTCTTGAGTAGTTCATTCAATGGTCTAGCAATTCGGGCGAATCCTTCCACAAACCTCCTGTAATAGGAGCAGAACCCCAAGAAGGATCTGAGTTCTGTTACTGTGGTGGGTCGTGGCCAGGAGGTAACTGCCTCCAATTTCTCAGGGTCTGTGGCCACCCCCTCTTCAGACACTATGTGCCCCAGATAGTTCACAGAAGACTGGTAGAACCGACACTTCTCAGGCGAAAGCTTGAGTCCTTCCTCACTTAGTCTTCTCAACACTTTTTCCAGCCTCTCTTCGTGTTCTTCAAGGTTCTCCCAAAGACAATGACATCGTCCAGGTATACAAGGACTTCAATAAGGTTCATGTCTCCTACAGTCTTCTCCATAAGACGTTGGAAAGTAGCTGGGGCTCCAGACAGACCTTGGGGCATCCGATTGAATTCAAAGAACCCCACTGGGGTTATGAAAGCTGTCTTCTCCTTGTCTTCTGGATGCATAGGGATCTGATAGTACCCGCTCTTGAGGTCCATAACGCTGAACCATTTGGCTCCAGAGAGGCTCTGTAGGGCATCCTCTATCCTCGGAGTGGTGTGTTGGTCGGGGATGGTTTTTCTGTTGAGAGTCCTGTAGTCTATACAGAGCCTCAATGACCCATTCTTCTTTCTGACCACCACTATGGGAGAGGCATAGGGGCTCCTGGACTCCCGTATCACACCAGTCCTCTTGAGTTCTGCAAGTTGTTCCCTTAGATCCTCCAGATCTGCTAGGGGGACCCGCCTGACTCTCTCTCAGAAGGGCTTGTCTTCCTGGAGGCGGATCCGATGGGTGGCACTCCTTGCACACCCCACATCGAACTCATCTCTGGAGAATATCTTCTCCCATCTAGTCAACTGGGCCTTGGCTCTCTCTTTCCAAACCCTGGATAGATTCAAGTTCTCCATGGACAGCTTCTCCCAAAGATCTCCTCTTTCACCCGTCCCCTTTACTTCTGACAGGGTAACCGGGGCAGCAGGGCTCACCTGGCCCAGCAGCATTCTGGCAGGGATTTCCATAGGGCCTCTGGTAGTGTTTCTAACACTCACTGGAACTCTACAATGGGCCTTCTTCAGAACCTTCAGCGGAATCACTTCTGGTATCACTTCCAGACCTGAGGACTCTCCTTGTGGGTCGGACTCCAGCACGACAAAGGGTCCAGGCTGCTCCCAAGTAAGCTTCACAGTGGCTCTGAGACAGGTTACTTCGCCAGGCTGCAACACTACCCCTCCTCTTCCAAGTCTCCACACCTACCCTATCCCCTCTCCAGGGGTCTTCTGCTCTAGGACCAGCCTTTGGTAAGCCGTCCTCAGCATGGGATGGATCTTGGTGGCTGCTTGCCCCTTCTCTTCCACTAAAGGGGTCAGGAGTCTTCAGACCAGGTCCGTGTTCGTCCCTATTATAAGGGAGCTCTTGTTGGCTCCTGGCGGCCGAGGGCACACAACTGCCAGGGTGTCAAACAATTCGGCCTTACCCAGCCACAGATGGGTCAAAGGTCATCCGGATGGGCAGATAGCCATCATAGGGGAAGTTCTGGGTTCCAATTCCCCATATTTCCAGCTCCTCTATGTTCTGGATGGGCAGATGACTCAAGTGCTTATCGTAGAAATCCCGGTATAGTAGGGTCACTTGTGCCCCAGTATCCAAGATGGCTCTGGTGTAAACTCCCTCCACTTGAATGGGCACTACAGGAGATGGGCCTACCAGCTTCTCCGGATATGGCCTGGCAGGAGTCACCTCCTTCTGGTCCTTTCCCTTCGGACTCTCTCTCGTCCATCTCCCTTTTGACTTTAGTCTTTCTTGGGCCTGGTATGCATCGATTTCCCTCCTTTTAATGGGCGTACAGACCTGCTGAGGGATATTATAGTTTTTCTTAGGTGTGCATTCCCTTTGGAGAATGCTGTGCCTCTTCTGAGGGGTCTGGCCCTCTCTCTTTGGGGTGTACCCCTGCTGAGGGATACTATAGTTTCTCTGAGGAGTTTTGTCTTTTCTCTTCCTTAGCTTCTCATTCAGTTTGGAACTCACTGAAAATGATGGGCACCCGGTCGGCTCCTTCACCGGGGCCCGCTGAAGTTTCCCGCCAGCTGTTTGGACTTTTCCTCAACTACCAGGCTTGGGCATACTCGCCTGAGATGTCCTTTTCCTCCACATTTGAAACAGGCTCTCTGTATTGGTTTCATAGAGCGGTTAGTGGTAGGGGTCTTTGGTGCCATGAGTGGTGAGACCTCTTCTGTCTGGGGTTTCACCAGACGAGTCATCAACATCGTCATCATCTCTAGTATTTCTTTCTGGGTCTGGAACAGCTCCTCCAATCCAGTCTGACTTGTGGGGAAGTGGTGAATAGGTGAAGACCATGATCCCTGTTCAGTGCTTGCTGCCAGTACACTAAGCTCCCGAGTGTCTGAAGGGACATCTATCTGTTGTACTTTGGCACTTGTGGTGCTAGGAGATTGAAATTTCCTCTGTTTTTGGTCCTTCTCAATCTCCATCTTATCTGCTTCATTCATTTTCTCAATGAGGACCTCATCCGGAGTTGAGGGATCTTCCAAATGCTGCTTCAGCTGTAGCTTGATATAGTCACTCCTCAATCCCGTAGTCACAGATCTCCGGAATTTCTTTTGGACTAGCTCGACTCCAAAATGCTCCCCATTTCCTTCATCCTTGGATGTGGACAACAGGCGGTCCTTGAGCTCAATAGCCCGGAATAGGAAGTTCTGAGGAGTCTCTCCACTCTCCTGGGTCATATTTATCAGTCGATGAAATAGCTCGGCGGCATCTTCCTCCTCATAATAGCTTTTCAGTATCCTCTTTAGCTGGTTCAGGGTCAATCCACCCTTCCTCTCTAACATGCCCCTGACACTTGAACCTGGGCTGATGGCATGGATTACAGCCTCTCTAATTTCAGATTCCTGATATCCTTTCTGTAACCCCAACTCTATTTGGTGTAGGAGGTTGGTGTAGGACAGTTTGTCCTTCTGCCCTCTTTCTCCTATCTGGCCATCAATGCGGAAATCCTTCCGGATGGTTACTTCCTGCAGGCGACCCTGAGCTCGTTTCTTCGGTACCTTCCCAGGTTTGGGCTTTATCTGACCATCTTTCTGATCCTCAGGAGCGACACAACTCCTTAATGCGTTCAGCTATCATACTGGAAGTCTCCTGAAACCTCTCTTGTATGTCACGGTACTGTCGTTTCAGATCAATCAGCTGTTGCTCTGCCTGCGATTTAACAGCAGCCCCTGCTTTCCTGTCCAGGGGTTCTAACTGCTTCTGACTGGGATGTGTCAGGTGGAACTCAGTCTTTTCGGACAATTTTATACTGGCACCGTGGAAGTTTTCAGGGACATCCTGTCCCCACTCTATCAGTGCAGCATAGGTGCAGTTGGTCCTTGAGTCTGGTCTCACTGCGACCACGTAAGCCTTTCTATCCGGGGACAATATTTGTACCACCTCTTTAATTAGTTTCTCTCTCCAGTCACTCCCTGGAAGTTCAATGGCCACGCTCGCTTCTGAGCGTGTCCCTTCTGCTTCGCACCATTGGACTACTTTGATGGGGTCCATGCCGGCACTTCTGGCGTTCACCTGCTGTATCAGGATCCCGGACGAGCCCCCACGTGTAGCGATACCTCCAACTAAGAAGGCCGCAGATTTAGTTGGGCCCTGAAGACAGCTCCGCCAACCCCCTGCAATATGCTCAACCCCCTACTGGCACAGCTAGTAAGGGGAGATAGGACCGCGTGACCACAACTCTAGGTGACGCAGTCCTATGGCAAACACACACAGTGATATACTTTAAAACTTCTATTAAAGTAAGTGAAACTGACACCAATGTACTTGACCCAGATATTTTACTGAGGCTAATGGGCAAGTAATAAACAACAGTATAACAAGTTGCAGATCCCTGCAATAAACAGTAATAAAGATAAACAGAGTAATCAGAATAATTAAGTATTGCTATGCAACTCTAGCGCTGCCCTTTTACAGCTACTTCCCCTCATGGGTAGACTAACACCCAGCAATGTCTACCTATGCAGTCAGGCCTGACTGATCTAAATGGAAGTTCAGTGAAACAATATTCGCTAGCAATCTTTCGGTGGTGCACTTGAAGAACAACTTTGTAATCCCAACGAATAGTAAAGATAAAGTATCTGTCTTTAAACAGCTCTCACCACCCGGACAAGTCCAAGTCAGTTTCCTCCATCGATTCGTCTAGGAACAGGAATCCACCGACATCCAAGTCTTCAATCCTTCTGGTGTACTGCAGCAAGGATGAGAAGATGTCTCTAAGGTTCTGCTAGGCTGGCAGAGGGGCTCTTTGGAAAGGAGCACAAGGCCCAGGCTTCAGGCCTTGTGCACACAGCAATTCAGCACAGAGATCCTCTTGCTAGGAGAGGGGGTGTCCAAAGAGACCGAACAAACTCCACCTCCCCTTTATAAAGTCTGCCCCAGCAGTCTCTGTTCCAGAGCAATGTACCCTGGGTGCTGCAAGATGTACTGGGAGATGTAGTCTCTCTCTCTCCTCTGCTTTCACTTCCAGTAATGTCTCTTTACTTCCTACCGACTCACCTCTCACCTGGAACTTCTTGTCTCTCTGTCTTAAAGGGGAATACCCCGCTACATATGCATCCTAGGTGTTGTATATATATTTATACACTGTATTCAGTTTAGCTAGATCCATTCCTGTTATTCTCTATACTGTGACAGGCAGGCAGGTGATTGTGCTAGCTGCAGTGTTTCACTTAGTGTGCTGTGTGCTTTGCATAGCGTTCACCTAAAGCTTACCTGAATACAGTTAGTGAACCACAGGCAGAGAGCGGCAAGTATTTTCAGTTAGTGTACTGTGGCCTCTGCACAGTTTTCACCTAAAACCAACTGAAGACCATTGCTGCTTTTCCCATACTAATACCACAGCAGGCAGTTGATTCTGATAGCTGCATTATCAGTACAGATATATATATATATATATATATATATATATATATATATATATATATATATATATATATATATATATATATGTGTGTGTAGCGGGATGTTCCCCTTTAATGCAGACAGACAAGAAGTTCCAGGTGAGAGGTGAGTCAGGAGGAAGTAGAGAAAAGACATTGCTGAAGTGAGAGCAGAGAGAGACTACATTACCCAGAACCCCATTCGGAAATGTTTCCATCACAGAGACTCATGGGAGGAGTTAAAAAAGGAGCAGGCGAGGCTGGGCTCGGGCTCTTTGGGACACGAGAATTCAGAGACTGGTCCTCCTGTGCGGATGTGTCGGAGTGCAAGGCCTGAAGCCTGAGGCCTTGCGCAGCACCAAAGAGCCTTCCACCCCTCTGCGAGCCTGGGTGGCATCTGACTTCGCTTAGCTACAGCATTCGTTGGATCGGGGGCCCGATCGCCAGGGACACTGTGTGTGTGTGTGACACAGTCGGTGGAAGTTCCCAGACTGGGACCGCAGTCTGGGCGGGTGAGAGGGCATACGCCCAAACCATATACTGTTATTGTTAATAGGCCTATAGACTGCCAAGGCCCACAAGTTGTTCCTGATACTCTCACTGAAGAACCCTAACAGAGCTGAACTCAGAGTCCGCATAGCAAAGTGTTTACCCCATCTTTACCTTTCCCATTGGATTACAAATCACACCCTGTTAATGTGCACCACCGTTAAAGACCTGCCGGTGAAGAAAAGAACATCATCCCTTATAGACTAAGTTGTAGATATCATAACCAGGCCTGGTCAGCTTTCTAATTTGTTGGGTTACTTCGCCACAGGGCGCCTAGCTAACGGTCGCCCACGTGGCGCACTTGTTGCTGTTAACTCCATGTTCATATTGTGTTAGTGTTGCAGGGCTCTGCATAATATGTATATATTGTGAACTGTGATAAATGTTAACCCCTTTCTTCTCAAAAGAATAAGTAAATAATATACCCAGTTTATACTATTATTGTCTTGAAGTCTAATTACTCATACAGTATAAGATATACATATTGCTGTCAGAACTAGCTGTGCCAGTAGGGGGTCGAGTATATTGCCGGGGGTTGGCGGAGCTGTCTTCAGGGCCCAAACTAAATCTGAGGCCTTCTTAGTTGGAGGTATCGCTACACGTGGGGGTTCTCGTCCGGGATCCTGATACAGCAAGCGAACACGCCAAAAGACCGGCATGGACCCGCTAGAAGTAGGACAGTGGTACACAGTGGCTGGCGCAGATACGGCCGCGGCGGCAGTTATTGAACTCCCGGGGATCTGGCAAAGAGATGCGATAAAGCAGCTAATAACGTCCCTATCACCATGCCAGAAATCATGGGTGATGGATGTGAGACCACATGCTTCGCGTACATACGCATTAATAGAGTGGAAAGACGAAATTCCAGAGCATTTTAAAAGCCCGAGCATACAAGCTATGGATGGTCAGACCTACTATCTGACACATGCGCTGCCACATAAGGGAGATCGGTTCCAAATAAGAAAACCATCATCTCCACAGACACCTCCCCCGCCATCCCCTAAGGCGGAAAAGCAGAAGGATACAGAGAGTCCCAGATCATCACCGGCCACCCTTAGCACAGAACTATGCGCTGTACTGGGAGAGATTGTGGCCCAGTGCAAAAAGAATCCCACAGATTACCCGATGTCGGGGTACAGAAAGCTCCGGATATTCTCAGGGAGGAAACCTGTACCCTCAGGGGAAGAGGGATTTGAGGAGTGGCTAGATGGCACCACTCAGGCCTTAGAGGAATGGGAAGTTCCAGAACGCAGCAAGAAACAGAGAATTGCTGAAAGTTTGAAGGGGCCTGCTCTGGATGCCATACGCAACCTGAAGATGAGCAGGAAAGACTGTACTGCACAGGACTACTTGGACATCTTGCAGAATGTGTTCGGTGGGACAGAAAAAGTTACCGAGCTCACCTATCAGCTGGAGCACTGCTACCAGAAAACAGGAGAGAAACTATCAGAATATATGGGACGTCTAGACAAGATCCTGCATAGAATTATTCTGAAGAAGGGGATCGACCCAGGGAAGGTAGACGAGGCCCGGGCACAGCAGGTATTGAGGGGAGCTCAGCCTCTGGATCCTATTGCATTGGCGCTGCGCACCCGACAGGACGGGAAGAACCTGGAATACCCCAAACTCATTTGAATGGTCAGAGAGGAAGAGGCCATGTTGGAGGAGAAAAAGAGGGAACAGCCAGTCGAGCCAACCAAACCTCCGGTGGTGATGGTCAGCCCGGCCATGACCCCCGAAAGAGATGCAGAAGTGGACACCCTGAAATCGCAGATGTCCCAAGTGTTGGGGATACTGACCTCTTTGATGGAGAAAGATCAAAGGAAACCAGAAAAGGAAAGTCCAAGAAAGGAGTTGTTCCCGAATACCTCAGCGCCAGCTTCTCTACAGGATCGGGAAGAAGAGGTGATTTGTTACAACTGCGGAGGGATTGGTCATTTTGCAAACATATGTTCCAGTCCCAGGAAGAAAAAGACAAATAACCGCCAGCCGGTGGAAAACTCCAGAGGGCCCCGGTGAAGGAGTCAACCGGGTGCCCATCATCTTCAGTGAGCTCCAAACTGAATGAAAAACAGAAGAAGAGAGGAAATAAAACACCTCGGAGGAAACACAACATTCCTCAACAGAGATACACCCCAGAGAAAGGGGGCAAGACCCCTCAGAAGAGACACAGCACTCCCCAGAGGGGATGCACACCTAAGAAAAACAATAAAATCCCTCAGCGGGTCTGTACACCCATTGAAAGGAGGGAAATCAATGCATACCAGGCTCAGGAAAGACTAAAGTCCAAAAGGAGCTGGACGAAAGAGAGTCGGAAGGGAAAGGACCAGAAGAAGGTGACCCCTACCAGGCCATATCCGGAGAAGCTGGTAGGCCCATCTCCGATAGACTCCCTCCACTTGAATGGGCACTACACCAGGGCCCTCTTGGATACCGGGCACAAGTGACCCTACTATACCGGGACTTCTACGATAGGCACTTGAGTCATCTGCCTATCCAGAAGATAGAAGAGCTGGAAATATGGGGAATTGGAACCCAGAGTTTCCCTTACGACGGCTACCTTCCCATCAAGATGACCTTTGACCCATCCGTGGCTGGGAAGGCCGAAGTGTTTGACACCCTGGCAGTTGTGTGCCCTAGGCCGCCTGGAGCCAACAAGAATTCCCTTATAATAGGGACGAACACGGACCTGGTCCGAAGACTCCTGACCCCTCTAGTGAAAGAGGAGGGGCAAGCAGCCACCAAGATCCATCCCATGCTGAAGACGGCCTACCAACGGCTGGTCCAAGAGCAGGAGACCCCTGGAGAGGGGATAGGGAAGGTGTGGAGACTTGGAAGAGAAGGGGTAGTGTTGCAGCCCGGCGTAGTAACCTGTCTCAGACCAACTGTGAAGCTTACTTGGGAGCAGCCTGGCCCCTTTGTCGTGCTGGAGTCAGACCCAAGAGGCGAGTCCTCAGGTCTGGAAGTGATACCGGAAGTGATTCTGCTGAAGGTCCTGAAGAAGACCCATTGTAGAGTTCCAGTGAGTGTTAGAAACACTACCAGAGACCCCATGGAAATCCCAGCCAGAATGCTGCTGGGCCAGGTGAGCCCTGCGGCCCCTGTTACCCTGTCAGAAGTGAAGAGGACGGGTGAAGGAGGATATGCTTGGGAGAAGCTGTCCATGGAAAACCCGAATCTGCCAGGAGCTTGGAAAGAGAGAGCCAAGGCCCAGTTGACCAGATGGGAGAAGATCTTCTCTAAAGATGAGTTCGATGTGGGGTGTGCAAGGAGTGTCACCCATCGGATCCGCCTCCAGGAAGATAAGCCCTTCAGAGAGAGTGTCAGGCGGGTCCCACTAGCAGATCTGGAGGATCTAAGGGAACAACTGGCCGAACTCAAGAAGACTGGTGTGATACGGGAGTCTAGAAGCCCCTATGCCTCCCCGATAGTGGTGGTCAGGAAGAAGAATGGGTCATTGAGGCTCTGTATAGACTACAGGACTCTCAACAGGAGAACCATACCCGACCAATACACCACTCCGAGGATAGAGGATGCCCTACAGAGCTTGTCTGGAGCCAAATGGTTCAGCGTTATGGATCTCAAGAGCGGGTACTATCAGATCCCTATGCATCCAGAAGACAAGGAGAAGACAGCTTTCATAACCCCAGTGGGGTTCTTTGAATTCGACCGGATGCCCCAAGGTCTGTCTGGAGCCCCAGCTACTTTCCAGCGTCTCATGGAGAAGACTGTAGGAGACATGAACCTTATTGAAGTCCTTGTATACCTGGACAATGTCATTGTCTTTGGGAGAACCTTGGAAGAACACGAAGAGAGGCTGGAAAAAGTGTTGAGAAGACTCAGTGAGGAAGGACTCAAGCTTTCGCCTGAGAAGTGTCGGTTCTACCAGTCTTCTGTGAACTATCTGGGGCACATAGTGTCTGAAGAAGGGGTGGCCACAGACCCTGAGAAATTGGAGGCAGTTACTTCCTGGCCACGACACACCACAGTAACAGAACTCAGATCCTTCTTGGGGTTCTGCTCCTATTACAGGAGGTTTGTGGAAGGATTCGCCCGAATTGCCAGACCATTGAATGAACTACTCAAGACCGAGGGGGAAGAGGACGACTCAGGGCCCAGGAAGCCGGGAGAGTCAGTCAGAGATCAGTGGAACCAGAAGTGTGAAGAGGCCTTCCAGGCATTAAAGGAGAGCCTAACCACTGCCCCGGTCTTGGCCTACGCAGACCCAACCAAGCCCTATGAACTACACGTAGATGCTAGTCATAACTGTCTGGGAGGAGTACTTTACCAAGAACACGAGGAACAACTGCGGCCTGTTGCCTACGTGAGCAGGAGCCTGACCCCCTCTGAGAAGAACTACCCCACTCACAAGCTGGAGTTCCTGGCCCTTAAGTGGGCGGTAGTAGACAAGCTCAAAGACTACCTGTATGGGGCGGAGTTCACTGTGAAGACCGACAACAACCCTCTTACCTACCTTTTCACCACGGCCAAGCTGGACGCCACTGGACACAGGTGGCTGGCCGCACTGTCTGGATTCAACTTCAGCCTAAAGTATAGGCCAGGGGCTGAGAATCGAGACGCAGACGCTCTGTCCAGGAGATCTCATGCCCCCACCAGTGACATGGAAGATTGGACCCAAGTGGCACCGGACGGGGTGCGGGCCCTTTGTCAAGGAGCTGAATTCCAAGCCAGAGGAGGCTCCAGAGCAGAAGAAATAGGAGTTACCATGGTGGGAGTCCCCAAACACTATTGTGGAGTAACTCAACTGGAAGAAGACAACCTGCCGAGACTGTCCAAGAAGGAGTTGAGGTGTGACCAATTGGAAGACCCCATGGGGAGATTGGTCCTGGAGGCCCTGGAGAATCAGGATCCAAACAGACTCCTGCGTCATCCCTCAAAGGAAGCTCGCCTGTTGAGGAAAGAATGGGACAGGTTGCAGGTACATCAGGGAGTGGTCTACCGAAGGGGCCCCTCTGATGATTCAGAAGATAAGTGGCAACTGTTCCTCCCAGAGAAACATCGAGAGACTGTTCTGATTGCCCTGCATGACAATCATGGCCACCTAGGGGCTGAAAGGACCTTTCAACTTGTCAGAAGTCGGTTCTATTGGCCCTGCATGAGGGCAGAGGTAGAAGAGTACTGCCACTCATGTGCACGATGCATCCAGAGGAAGACTTTACCCCATCAAGCTGCCCCAATGGGCCATCTACCAAGTCAAGGCCCAATGGATCTGGTATGCATTGATTTTCTCTGCCTCGAACCCGACCTGAGTGGACTAGGAAATGTTCTGGTGATAACCGACCATTTCACCCGGTATGCCCAAGCTTTCCCAACCAAAGACCAGAAGGCCTCCACCGTAGCCAAGGTACTTATGGAGAAGTACTTTGTCCATTATGGACTGCCACAGCGACTTCATTCAGATCAAGGAAGGGACTTTGAGAGTAAACTGATCCGGAAACTTCTGGATTCGTTGGGAATCCAAAAGACTCGAACTACACCTTACCACCCACAAGGAGATGCTCAGCCGGAAAGGTTTAACCGAACCTTGCTCAACATGTTGGGGACTCTGGAAAGTGAGAAAAAGCAACATTGGAGCAAACACATAGCAGCCCTAGTACATGCTTACAACTGCACCATTAGTGATGCGACAGGCTACTCCCCATATCGACTCATGTTTGGGAGAGAGGCGAGACTACCTGTAGATTTGGCCTTTGGCACCTCTCTGGACCATTCCTCAGCAACATCCCACAAAGGATATGTGGACAGGCTCAGACACAGCCTGAAAGTCGCCTAAGAACAAGCTCAAGCGGCCTCAGATCAGAGGGGAGCTCGAAACAAAAGAAACTTCGACTTGAAGGTCCGGGTGCAAGACCTACAGCCCGGGGATCGAGTACTGTTACACAATCTGGGGGTCCCTGGGAAGCACAAACTTGCAGACAGATGGAGATCTGAACCTTATGTCATCTGTAGGAAGTTGCCGGGCCTACCTGTCTACAAGTTGAAGCCAGAAGGAAAGGTAGGCCCACTGAAGACGTGGCATCGAAACCACCTGCTCCCACTAGCTGAGGCAGTCAGGATACCTCCTGTGAGAGACTCCCCTGAACCGGTCTCTATCCTGGATACTCCTAGGCCGAACACTCGGTCGCAGACCTCCCGAGCCGAAGATGGAGAGGCCTCTCAACTTAGCGAGAGTGAAGAAGGAGAACTTGATTGGCTGTGGCCTTCCCCAACTCCAGGAACTTCTGCTATAGATCTTCCAACCACTGAAGACACTCCAGATGGAACACTGAACCCAGAAGCCACAGAGTTCATCCCATCCAGTCCTTCAACAGATTACTGGGAAGATGCCCATGATAGTTGCTCAGAGGAAGAGGAGCCTGTGGCGCCAGAGCCAGAAATCCCAAGAGAGCAAAGGGCTCGAAGAGTCATCCGGCCTCCTAAGAAGCTGACCTACCCACAGATGGGAAATAGCTCAGAGGACTCTGTAGTTACCGCTAGGAGGAATGCTGAAAATCCGGATCCCTCCACTGTCCATTTGGTGGAGGGCAACCCCAACTCACTCTCTGGCACAGTTAGGCAGGCCACCCATGATAATGTGACCTGTAGGCAAGGGAATTCTACCCCTCAGTTTTGGTGGGAATTCCCTATGCCAACATCGTTTGCAGAATTGTCTAGAGTTGTACATAGTCTTTGTTAAGGTTTATCTTTGGGGACCAAAGAGTTCAAGTGGGGGGAGTGTGTAGCAGGGTGTTCCCCTTTAATGCAGACAGACAAGAAGTTCCAGGTGAGATGTGAGTCGGGAGGAAGTAGAGAAAAGACATTGCTGAAGTGAGAGCAGAGAGAGAGACTACATTACCCAGAGCCCCATTCGGAAATGTTTCCATCACAGAGACTCATGGGAGGGGTTATAAAAGGAGCAGGCGAGGCTGGGCTCGGGCTCTTTGGGACACAAGACTTCAGAGACTGGTCCTCCTGTGCGGATGTGTCGGAGTGCAAGGCCTGAAGCCTGAGGCCTTGCGCAGCACCAAAGAGCCTTCCACCCCTCTGCGAGCCTGGGTGGCATCTGACTTCGCTTAGCTACAGCATTCGTTGGATCGGGGGCCCGATCGCCAGGGACACTGTGTGTGTGTGTGTGTGTGACACAGTCGGTGGAAGTTCCCAGACTGGGACCGCAGTCTGGGCGGGTGAGAGGGCATACGCCCAAACCATATACTGTTATTGTTAATAGGCCTATAGACTGCCAAGGCCCACAAGTTGTTCCTGATACTCTCACTGAAGAACCCTAACAGAGCTGAACTCAGAGTCCGCATAGCAAAGTGTTTACCCCATCTTTACCTTTCCCATTGGATTACAAATCACACCCTGTTAATGTGCACCACCGTTAAAGAACTGCCGGTGAAGAAAAGAACATCATCCCTTATAGACTAATTTGTAGATATCATAACCAGGCCTGGTCAGCTTTCTAATTTGTTGGGTTACTGCGCCACAGAGCGCCTAGCTAACAGTCGCCCACGTGGCGCACTTGTTGCTGTTAACTCCATGTTCATATTGTGTTAGTGTTGCAGGGCTCTGCATAATATGTATATATTGTGAACTGTGATAAATGTTAACCCCTTTCTTCTCAAAAGAATAAGTAAATAATATACCCAGTTTATACTATTATTGTCTTGAAGTCTAATTACTCATACAGTATAAGATATACATATTGCTGTCAGAACTAGCTGTGCCAGTAGGGGGTCGAGTATATTGCCGGGGGTTGGCGGAGCTGTCTTCAGGGCCCAAACTAAATCTGCGGCCTTCTTAGTTGGAGGTATCGCTACACATACATCCCACCTTTGTGCAGCTACATCTCACTGCCATTAGTATGTCTGGAAGGCAAACAAGGAGAGGCAGACAGTCACGAGGCAATAAAAGAGGGCAAGCAGGCTCTGTGTCTAGAGGCAACAGTGCTGGTCGTGGGACACACTTGTCCTTCTTTTCGGCAGCTAGCCATGTTGAGACGCAACATGCCCAAGACTTGGTAGAGTGGATGACCAAGCCGCCCTCCTCCTCCTCATCCTCTCTCACCCAGGCTCAGGGTACTTTGTCTGGCAAAGCAGCTGCCAAAGTGGCCTCTTCCCTCGGCTCAATGGCATCAGTCACTCCTTCCCTAGCCCCACCATGTCCTCCTGAGGAGTCCCCCAAACTGTTTGAGCACAGTGTTGGGTACATGCTCCAGGAGTATTCCCAGGGTTTTGAAGGCTCCGATGATGAAACCCAGCTAGAGGAAGGCAGTAACGTGAGCCCAGAGAGAGGGGGTAGTAATGTGAGCCCCGAGAGAGGGGGTGCCCAAAAAGAACAGCTATCTGGTAGTCATGTTCCCTCAGCTGCAGCATACTGCCAGATTTGCTCCAGTGATGAGGAGGGAGGGGATGATGAGGTCACTGACTCCACGTGGGTGCCTGATAGGAGAGAGGAGGTGGAGGAGGAGAGGCACATCTCCAACGAGGCAGGATGCCCTCCAGGGGCCAGCTTAAGGGCATCACACCGACTGCATCACACCACAGAGCTCCGTATGTGCAGGGCGCTGCAGACTCTGCGGGTTATTCCAAAAGTTCTTTGGTGTGGGCCTTTTTTCAGATGTGTGCAGCAGATTGCACCATTGCCATTTGCAACATATGTCTCAGGTGTATCTCCCGTGGCCAAAACATCAGCCACTTGGGCACCACCTGCTTGACCAGACATATGTCGACCTGCCATGCAGTTCGTTGGCAAGCCTACCTAAAAGACCCACACCAAAGAACAAAGCGGACCTCTCCTTGCTCCTCATCAGCTGGGATCTCCAACCCCACTATACCTTCAGTCCTCTCTGAAACCTGCACTGAGAGGAATGAAGGTGAAGAATTAGGTGTGTCACAGCCAAGTACTTGTGGGCAATCTGCTATTGGTACACCAACGTCAGATTGTACCAGGCAAATTTCCCTGCCCCAGCAGTTGCACCGCCGAGAAGTTTGCTCCCAGCCATACACATGCCCAGCGGTTGAATGCTAGCTTGGCTAAATTGCTAGCACTTCAACTGCTGCCTTTTCAGTTGGTAGACTCTGCCCCCTTCCGTGAGTTTGTGGAATGTGCGGTTCCTCAGTGGCAGGTTCCCAAACGCCACTTTTTCTCACGGAAGGCGATGTCTTGGCCTCGCGGGACAGGGCGGTCAGCGGTAAGGTGCATATTACCGCTGACTCATGGTCCAGCAGGCATGGACAGGGACGTTACCTATCTTTCACGGCGCATTGGGTGACTTTGCTGGCAGCTGGGAAGGATGCAGGAGAATGTGCAGTAGTGTTGGAGGTTGTTCCGCCACCATGCCTCCAAAATGTTACTACTGGTGATTCTGACACACCTCTCTCCTCCACCCCCTCCTCTTCTTCTTCCTCCATGGCCTCTACCTGTGCTTTGTCCTCGGAACCAGCGGTGCTCCGTAGGCATTCAATGAGCTACGCAAGTACGCAGGCAAAAAGATGCCATGCGGTGCTTGAACTGGTGTGCTTGGGGGACAGGAGCCACACTGGGGCAGAGATTCTGTCAGCTCTGCAGGGGCAGGCTCAGAGGTGGTTGACGCCACGCCAGCTTAAGCCAGGAAAGGTGGTTTCCGACAATGGCACCAACCTCCTCTCTGCCCTCCGACAGAGACAACTGTCCCATGTGCCCTGTTTGGCTCACGTCCTTATCTTGGTGGTGCAGCAGTTCTTGGGCAGGTACCCGGGCTTACAGGAGATCCTGAAGCAGGCCAGGAAACTCTGTGGGCATTTCCGCCAGTCATATAATGCCAGTGCTCGGCTGTCTGACCTGCAAAAGGATTACAACCTGCTCAAGAACCGCTTAATCTGTCACATGCCCACCAGGTGGAACTCTATGTTGGCCATGCTGCAGCAGCTGCACACGCAGCAGAGGGCCATCAATGAGTATCTGTTGCAATATGGCACTAGGACAGTGTCAGGGGAGCTTGGAATTTTTTCCCCACAGCAGTGCGCCATGATCAGGGATGCATGCACTGTCCTGGCACCATTTGAGAAGGCCACGAGGATGGTGAGCAGTGATAGTGCATGCATCAGTGACACTGTCCCTCTTGTCCACCTGTTGGAGCACACACTGCATGGAATAATGGACAGGGCACTTGAGGCAGAACAGAGGCAGGAAGAGGAGGACTTCCTTACCTCTCAAGGCCCCCTTTATCCAGACAGTGTTCCTGCTGGCCCAGCTATCACACAGAAAGAGGACGAGGAGGAGGAGGAGGATTGTGTCAGCATGGAGGTGGAGACTAGCACTGAGCATCAGCAGCAGTCTTCAAGGGATCAATTACAGTCCCAAGACTTGTACTTGGCTGGGAGGAGGTGGCTGTGGATCATGTCGTCCTGAGTGACCCAGAGGACTCCGGACCAAATGACTCAGCAAACCTACGCTGCATGGCCTCCCTGATCCTGCAAAGCCTGCGGAGGGATCCTCGCATTCGTGCGATCAAGGAGAGTGAACATTACTGGCTGGCAACCCTCCTTGATCCACGTTACAAGAGTAAGGTTGCGGACCTTATCTTGCCGTCGCAGAGGGAGCAGAGGATGAAGCATCTTTGGGAGGCCTTGCAGAAAGGTCTGTGCAACGTGTTCCCAGAGACTGGGAGGTTACAAATTCCTGGTCCTGGACAACGTGTTGCTGAGGCTTCGATCAGTCAAAGAAAGACATAGTTGCCAACAGTCACGGATTGGCCGGGACATTCCCGGGATTCAAACCCTTTTCCCGGATTTATTTTGTCCCGGCCAATGTCCCGGCCAATCCGATTTTTCCCGTTTTCCCCGAATTTGGACGCCGCAGGCCGCCGCCGCTAGAGGTCCACGGCTGGCGGAGACAATGTCTCGGCCGGCCGCCATGTTCAAGAAGACCAAAACACGGATGTAGTACAATAGAAAATAAAGCCGCTGCGGCGCCGCCCACACCCCGCACCTCCCCGGGGTGGGCGGCGCCGCAGCAGCTTTATCTTCTATTGTACTACATCTGTGTTTTGGCTGGCCGGCAGGCCACCCCCCCTCCCCGCCCCACTGCAGGTCTGTCTGTAATGGAAAGGGGCAGGGGTCGGCAGCACCACAGCTTAATTTTTTTTTTTTCAGCCACACTGTCGGCTCCGCCTCTATTTTGTTCCCCTTCGGGGAAGGGGAAACAATAATGGCGGCCGAGACAGGAGACGCCTGTGGTTAAGGGGGGACTCCGCTGGGGATGCCTGTGGTAAGGGGGGACTCCGCAGGGAATGCCTGTGGTAAGGGAGGACTCCGCTGGGGACGGCTGAGGTAAGGGGGGACTCCGCTGGGGACGCCTGATGTAAGGGGGGACTCCGCTGGGGACGCCTGATGTAAGGGGGGACTCCGATGGGGACGCCTGATGTAAGGGGGGACTCCGATGGGGACGCCTGATGTAAGGGGGGACTCCGCTGGGGACGCCTGAGGTAAGGGGGGACTCCGCTGGGGACGCCTGATGTAAGGGGGGACTCCGCTGGGGACGCCTGAGGTAAGGGGGGACTTCGCTGGGGACGCCTGAGGTAAGGGGGGACTCTGTTGGGGACGCCTGAGGTAAGGGGGGACTCCGCTGGGGACGCCTGAGGTAAGGGGGGACTCCGCTGGGGACACTTGATGTAAGGGGGGACTCCGCTGGGGACGCCTGATGTAAGGGGGGACTCCGCTGGGGACGCCTGATGTAAGGGGGGACTCTGCTGGGGACGCCTGATGTAAGGGGGACTCCTCTGGGTACACCTGATGTAAGGAAGGACTCCGCTGGGTACGCCTGAGGTAAGGAGGGACTCCTCTGGGGACGCCTGATGTAAGGAGGGACTCCGCTGGGGACGCCTGATGTAAGGAGGGACTCCGCTGGGGACACCTGATGTAAGGAGGGACTCCTCTGGGGACACTTGATGTAAGGGGGACTCCACTGGGGACGCCTGATGTAAGGGGGGACTCCACTGGGGATGCCTGCATAGTTACCAACAGTCCCAAATTTCCCGGGACAATCATGATTTTTGGACCCTTGTCCACAAGTGTGGAGGGGGCTCTGCTGGGGAGGCACCTGATGCAAGGACGGACTGCTGGGGAGGCACCTGATGCAAGGACGGACTGCTGGGGAGGCACCTGATGCAAGGACGGACTGCTGGGGAGGCACCTGATGCAAGGACGGACTGCTGGGGAGGCCATCTGGTGGCAGGCGACGTGGCAGGTAACACGCTCAGGGCTTCCACTGATTCGGCATTATGGTGAGTTGAATGATTTCATTTTATATTACAATGTAAAATTAGAAATAATGCACTTCAATCATCCTGACACCGTAACAACCATGGTGCCGGGATGACTGAAGCGCCAACAGGTGTTTTGGAGTATCCTTATCTGCCAATTTTGTTACACATTACTATTGTGGTGTAGGATCTGGCTTCTTTCTTTCTATTTCTTTCTCTCTCTTTCTCTCACCTCGGACTCTAGCCACACCCCTTTGAACCACGCCCATTTAAACCACACCCACTATCGTGCGTAAACCACGCCCATTTTTCGCTTGGCGCCCCGCATTTTTCACTCCAGCATGACACGCCTACAAACGAATGCCCCGTCCCCTGATTATAGCAAGGCTCCGCCTCAATACAAAAAAAGTGTCCCAGATGTTTTTTTTGCAATGTTGGCAACTATGGAAAGAGCGGTGGAGAAGGTGGCCGTCTGACTGATGCGTTCAGACAATTTTTTAGTACGCAGCCCCAAGGTATGATTGGTTCCAGCAACCATCGCCAGTGTCTGGTTTACATGGTGCAGGAATACCTAGGGGAAAGATCAGACTTGGACACCTTTCCCACCGAAAATCCTCTGGCTTACTGGGTCTTGAGGATGGGTCACTGGCCAGAGCTTGCACAGTATGCAATTGAGCTACTGGCCTGTCCTGCATCCAGCATTCTCTCGGAACGCATATTCAGTGCTGCTGGAGGCTTTGTAACCGATCACAGGGTGCGCCTGTCCACCGGCTTGGCCGATCGACTGACCTTCATAGAAATGAATCAGTCTTGGATCACCACCAGCTACCAAGCACCTGATGCTGATGTAACCGAATATTTTGTTATGCTGAGTGACTATCCTCTTTCTCCTCAATGATCATGTTGATAGCTTGTAAGAACATTTTTGGTTCTGGGCACCGCCACCAGTGGCTAAGGCCCAATTTTTAAGCCCCTGTTTAACAGAGGCGTGTAATTACAATTTTTGATGCAATACTTTGCAGCAGGGCTCATTGCTGCGCTTCAACTACAGTATCTGTAAGGAGTTGCAGTGTTGTGGCACCAGCACCAGTGCCTAAGGCCCAATTTGTAAGCCCCTGTTTAACAGGGACGTGTAATTACAATTTTTGATGCAATACTTTGCAGCAGGTCTCATTGCTGCGCTCCAAGTACAGTATCTGTGAGGGGTTGCAGTGTTGTGGCACCAGTGCCTAAGGCCCAATTTTTCTACCCCTGTTCAACAGGGGCATGTAATTACAATTCTTGATCTAATATTTCACAGCAGGGCCCATTCCTGTGCCCACCAAGAGTAACTGTGAGGACTTACAGTGTTGTGGCACCAGCATCACCACCAAAGGCCCATATTTTCCTACCACTGTTCAACAATGGCATGTAATTACAATTCTTGATATTATAGTTCACAGCAGGGCGTTCCACCGCCCACCAAGAGTAACTGTGAGGGCTTACAGTGTTGTTGCAACACCAACACCTAAGGGCCAAATTTCTGCAGAGTATATACGGCAGGCCCCTACTTTCAAACATCCAACTTACAAACGACTCATTTTTGCAAACGGAAGGAGACAACAGGAAGTGAGAGGAAATCTACCCCTAGGAAGGGAAATTCTCTCCTGTAAGAGTTAATATGGGAAAAAAGTGTCTCCTCTCCACTGATGCTTTATCACCAGTCCTTGTTTCAATAATAAAAAAAAAAATTCAAAAAACATTTGTCATTGGGACGGAAAGTGAGGTGAAATGTTCTGAACAGGTGCACACTGCACAGACAGCAAAACAAATGTTACAGGGGTGATAACCCTTCCCTACGTTTTTCAAAAGCTTAAAAATAGATTTTTGGGCTGGAGCTACACTTAAAAAATGTACCTGTTCCAAATTACAAACAGATTCTACTTAAGAACAAACCTACAGTCCCTGTCTTGTTTGCACCACCTGTATACTGCTGTTTAGAGTACCGTATATACTCGAGTATAAGCCAAGCTTTTCAGCACATTTTTTTGTGCTGAAAATGCCCCCCTCGGCTTATACTCGTGTAACCTTTTTGTGCCTGGTCTCCCAGATTTTGGGGACCCGATACTGGCCGGCCGTAGGTCCCCTGGACCCCATGCTTGACACACATATAGCCCCACTCTTCCTCTACAAGTGTGCAAAGCTTGTTGTCCGGGGGACCTACGGCCTGGAAACACAGATTTTTCAAAGCCGGACACCCCTTCTATAGACTCCCATGTTAAATGGTAATTTCTCCGGTGACTTTGGGGAGCCAGTACTGGCCGGTCGTAGGTCCAATTTCTCCTCTAAAAGTGTTTAAAGTTTTGTGTCTGGGGGACTTACGGACTTACGGCCGGGGAGCACCGATTTTTCAAAGCCGGGTACCTCTTCCATAGACTCCCATGTTAAACGTCAGTCTAGTCATGGACACAGTGAGGCATGGGCACAGTGAGGCATGGACACAGTAAGGCATGGACACAGTGAGGCATGGACACAGTGAGGTATGCACATGGACACAGTGAGGCACAGTGAGGCATGTAGATGGACATCCTAGGCTTATACTCGAGTCAATACGTTTTCCCAGATTTTTGTGGTAAAATTAGGTGCCTCGGCTTATATTCGGGTCGGCTTATACACTAGTATATACGGTATATTGGGCCTTTTTTAAATTTGGGTGCGGGGTTCCCCTTAATATCCATAAAACACCCAAAGGGGCTGGTAGTGGGCTGGGGGGGGTGATGGGGTAGCCATGCCATTTTTCTCAATGATTTTCATCCATATTGCCGGGACCAGACATTACATTAAAGCCGCAAGCAGTTTTAAATTACTTTTTCTTTCCTTTAGAAATGTCATTTTGTGCAGGGACAGTTCTAAACACGGGAAACTTGTGCCACTTCACAGGCATACTTTAGACACCCCCCATGTACGATATTTAAAGGAATATTTCACTTTTTTTTTCACTTTAAGCATCATTAAAATCACTGCTCCCGAAAAAACTGCCATTTTTAAAACTTTTTTTGCATTGATACATGTCCCCTGGGGCAGGTCGGGGGTCCCCAAACACTTTTTAGGACAATAACTTGCATATTAGCCTTGATAATTAGCACTTAGCGTCCATTGTATTTAATAAGGTTCTAAACCGAACCGGGGGGGGGGGGGGGGTGTTCGGCTCATCCGGTAGGGTAACCAAAGCACATAAAATTAAGGTAAGTATAGTAGCAAGTCCTAGTTGCAATCTCGGAACACTCAAGAGTATAGTATGTGACCGGTCAAAATATATTAATGCATTAAAGTGTTTGTTCACCAATGCAAAAAGTCTACCAAGCAAAATAGGTGAGTTGGAACCTCTGGTGCATCAGGAGACCTATGATGTAATCGGTATTACTGAAACTTGGCTTCATTCCTCACATGACTGGGCTATTAATATTTCTGGCTATGCACTCTTTCGGAAAGACAGGGTAAAAAGGAAAGGTGGAGGGGTTTGTCTCTATGTGAGAAGTGATCTCAAAGCAAGTGTGAAAGAGGACCTGGTGGATGGAGAGTGTGATGAGTCTGAAGCATTATGGGTGGAACTGCATACAGATGTGCGTAGTTCAAAGTTAATCATTGGAGTTTGTTATAGACCACCCAATGTTAATGAGGAGGTGGAGACTCAGCTCCTTGCACAGATGGAAAGAGCTGCAAGGGCTGGAACGGTGATAATAATGGGGGATTTTAACTACCCAGAAATTGACTGGAGTAATGGCACTGCTGGGACAGTTAAAGGGCAAAATTTTATAAACCTATTACAGGAAAATTTTATGGTCCAGTTTATTGAGGCCCCAACTAGGAATGATGCTCTGTTGGACCTGGTAATCTCAAACCATGCAGAGCGTATTACTAATGTTCAGATAAAGGAACACCTGGGTAGCAGTGACCATAACATGATTTCATTTGATGTTAGCTGTAAGCAAAAATCACATATGGGAAAGATAAAAACACTTAATTTCAAGAGAGCAAATTTTCCAAGGATGAGGGCTGCTCTCCAGGACTTAGAGAATATTGGCATCAATGGGCACGGAACAGAAATGGGAATTCTTCAAAAAGACTGTTTTTGAACTTACTGCAAAGTATATTCCCATGGGCAATAAGTTTAAAAGGTTAAAAATAAAACCTATCTGGCTCATGACCAAAGTTAAAAAAGCTATAAACTATATGAAAAGAGCTTTTAAAAAATATAAAAATGAAGGAACACTGTCATTTAAATGATACAAAGACTATAACAGAATATGTATAAAGGAAATCAAGGATGCAAAAATTCAAAACGAACGACAGATTGCAAAAGATAGTAGGACAAACACCAAAAAATTATTCAAATATATTAACCACTTAACGACCGCCCACCGCCGATTTACGTCGGCAGAATGGCACCGACAGGCAGAATCACGTAGATCTACGTGATCGCCTTTGTGCAGACCCCCCTTCACTGCAGTGAGCGGCCGTTAAGTGTTCGGGAGTGATCAGGCATGAGGGGGCGGCCGCTCGATTCCGCCCCCCCCCCTCGCGATCGCTCCCGGCCAATGAAAATGCTTCCTCCGCCATGTGATGTAAACACAGGCAGGAGGAAGTGATGTCATCTCCCTCGCCGCGGTCTTTTCGTTCCCGGAGCCGAGGAGAGAAGACAGAGGTTAGTGCTCCAACAGTCCACTGACACGTAGGTACACATAGGCACACAAATCACCCCCCAGTCACCCCCAGATCACCCCCCAGGTCACCCCAAAGCCCCCAATCACAGTGTCACTGATTGCAGTGATCATTTATTTTACTGATCACTGCATTTAGTGTCATCTGTGATTGTAAAAAGTTGCAGGGCAGTTAGGATTAGGCCCCTTTAGGTCCAGGGTAGCCCCCTAACCCCCCCTAATAAAGGTTTAACCCCTTGATCACCCCCCAGGGTAACCCTTTCACCCCCTAACTTCAGCGTCACTAAGCGATTGTTTTTCCGATCGCTGTATTCGTGTCGCTGGTGTTTTAGATAGGCAGTTATTTTTTTTTAGGTTCGCCGCAGGTTTTTATTAGTGTCAGGTACCCCCATATATTATTTTAACCCCCTGATTGCCCCTAGAGTTAACCCTTTCACCAGTGATCGCCGTATAAGCGTCACTGGTGTCACTGGTTAGCCAGTAAGTTATTTAGTTATTTAGGTTACCCGTCAGGTTTTTATATAGTGTCAGGTACCCCCATATTTAACCTAATAAAGGTTTTAACCCCCTGATTGCCCCTAGTTAACCCTTTCACCAGTGATCACCATATAAAGGTTACGGGTGACGCTGGTTGATTAGTTTGCTTTTTATAGCATCAGGGCACCCGCCGTATATAACCCAATAAAGGTTTAACCCCCCTGATCGCCTGGCGGGTGAGATCAATTAAGTTTTACCGCCAGAGAGGGTCTGCGTCGCCCCAGGCAGTGTTAGGTTAGTGACAGTAACGCTAACACCCACGCGCAAAGCATACACCCCCCTTAGTGGTATAGTATCTGATCAGATCTGATCAGATCTATACTAGCATCCCCAGCGGTTTAGGGTTCCCAAAAACGCAGTGTTAGCGGGATCAGCCCAGATACCTGCTAGCGCCTGCGTTTAGCCCCTCCGCCCAGCCCAGCCCAGCCCAGCCCACCCAAGTGCAGTATCGATCGATCACTGTCACTTACCAAACACAACACACATAACTGCAGCGTTCGCAGTGCTTGGTTTTTGGGGCCCTGTACGCGGCTAGGCTCCCAAAAAGTCCCACACATGTGGTATCCCCGTACTCAGGAAAAGCAGCAGAATGTATTTTGGGGTGCAATTCCACATATAACCATGGCATGTGTGAGCAATATATCATTTAGTGACAACTTTTTGTACATTTTTTTTTTTCTTTTTGTCATTATTCAATCATTTGGGACAAAAAAAAAATATTCAATGGGGTCAACATGCCTCTCAGCAAATAGCTTAGGGTGTCTACTTTCCAAAATGGGGTCATTTGGGGGGGTTTGTGCCATCTTGGCATTTTATGGCCTTCAAAACTGTGATAGGTAGTGAGGAGTGAAATCAAAAATTTATGCCCTTAGAAACCTTGAAGGCGGTGCTTGGTTTTTGGGGTCCCGTACGCGGCTAGGCTCCCAAAAAGTCCCACACATGTGGTATCCCCGTACTCAGGAGAAGCAGCAGAATGTATTTTGGGGTGTAATTTCACATATGCCCATGGCATGTGTGAGCAATATATCATTTAGTGACAACTTTGTGCAAAAAAAAAAAAAAATTTGTCATATTCCCGCAACTTGTGGCAAAATATTAAATATTCCATGGACTGAACATGCCTCTCAGTAAATAGCTTGGGGTGTCTACTTTCCAAAATGGGGTCATTTGGGGGGGTTTTGTGCTATTTTGGCATTTTATGGCCTTCGAAACTGTGATAGGTAGTGAGGAGTGAAATCAAAAATTTGCGCCCTTAGAAATCCTGAAGGCGGTGCTTGGTTTCCGGGGTCCCGTACGTGGCTAGGCTCCTAAAAAGTCCCACACATGTGGTATCCCCGTACTCAGGAGAAGCAGCAGAATGTATTTTGGGGTGCAATTCCACATATAACCATGGCATGTGTGAGCAATATATCATTTAGTGACAACTTTTTGTAATTTTTTTTTTTTTTTTTGTCATTATTCAATCACTTGGGACAAAAAAAAAATATTCAATGGGCTCAACATGCCTCTCAGCAATTTCCTTGGGGTGTCTACTTTCCAAAATGGGGTCATTTGGGGGGGTTTTGTACTGCCCTGCCATTTTAGCACCTCAAGAAATGAGATAGGCAGTCATAAATTTAAAGCTGTGTAAATTTCAGAAAATGTACCCTAGTTTGTAAACGCTATAACTTTTGCGCAAACCAATAAATATACGCTTATTGACATTTTTTTTACTAAAGACGTGTGGCTGAATACATTTTGGCCTAAATGTATGACTAAAATTGAGTTTATTCGATTTTTCTTATAACAAAAAGTAGAAAATATCATTTTTTTTCAAAATTTTCGGTCTTTTTCTGTTTATATCGCAAAAAATAAAAATCGCAGAGGCAATCAAATACCATTAAAAGAAAGCTCTATTTGTGGGAAGAAAAGGACGCAAATTTCATTTGGGTACAACATTGCATGTCCGCACAATTTACAGTTAAAGCAGCGCAGTGCCGAATCCCAAAAACAGGCCTGGTCCTAATGGCCCGAAATGGTCCGGGGCTTAAGTGGTTAATAGTAAAAAGGTCAAGTCTGAGCATGTAGGCCCTTTACAAAATAATCTAGAGTGGGTGACTGGGGACAAAGAGAAGGCTAATTTATTAAACACTTTCTTCAACTCTGTGTATACAAAGGAGCATGGGGGAGCTCATGTCCATAATGGGGGTGGTAGTGACACAGCCCCAAATCCACAATGACACAAAAGTGATATGGTCCAGAAAGATTTAGACAGAATAAAGGTGGATAAAGCACCTGGACCAGATGGCATACACCCACGGATCCTAAAAGAATTGAGCTCTGTAATTTCAAAGCCATTGTATCTAATTTTTAGGGACTCATTAATGACAGGAATAGTACCACTGGATTGGCGTAGGGCCAATGTGGTGCCTATATTTAAAAAGGGAACAAAGTCTTTACCAAGTAATTATAGACCTGTTAGTTTAACGTCTATAGTTGGGAAGATACCGGAGAGATTAATAAAAGACCACATAGACGAGTTCTTGCTGGAACAAAAAAACATTTTAAGCAGCAGACAGCATGGATTCATGAAAGACAGATGTTGTCAGACAAACCTGATTTATTTTTATGAAGAGGTAAGTAAAACCTTAGACAGAGGGGTGGCGGTGGACGTGATATACTTGGATTTTGCAAAAGCGTTCGATACAGTTCCCCACACACGGCTCATGTGTAAGGTAAAGTCTACAGGATTGGAAATATCAGTTTGTAAATGGATAGAAAACTGGCTAAAAGACAGAATTCAGAGAGTAGTGGTTAATGATTCTTACTCTGAATGGTCTAAGGTTCTCAGTGATGTACCCCAAGGTTCAGTGTTGGGACCCTTACTTTTTAATATCTTTATAAATGATTTTGGATCAAAAGTAACATTTCTGTCTTTGCAGATGACACTAAACTATGCAGTGGAATAACGTCCTTTCAGGATGTCGCCAATTTACAAGCCGACCTCAATACACTGTCTAATTGGGCGACTATGTGGCAGGTGAGGTTTAATGTTGATAAATGTAAAGTTATGCACTTAGGGGCTAAGAATAGGCATGCATCATACATACTAGGGGAGTACAACTGGGGGGATCCGTAGTGGAGAAGGATCTGGGGGTTTTGGTAGATCATAAGCTCAATAATGGCATGCAATGCCAAGCTGCGATTTCCAAAGCGAGCAAAGTCCTTTCTTGTATTAAGAGAGGTATGGACTCCATAGAGAGAGATATAATTTTGCCCCTGTACAAATCATTAGTAAGACCTCATCTGGAATATGCAGTTCAGTTTTGGGCCCCAGTTCTCAAAAAGGATATCGGGGAACTGGAGAAAGTGCAGAGAAGGGCAACCAAACTGATAAGAGGCATGGAGGAGCTCAGCTATGAGGAAAGATTAGAGCAACTGAATTGATTCACTCTTGAGAAGAGGAGATTAAGGGGGGATATGATCAACATGTACAAATATATAAGGGGTCCATATAGTGAACATAGTAACATAGTTACATAGTTAGTCAGGTTGAAAAAAGACACAAGTCCATCCAGTTCAACCATTAAAAAAAAAAATATATATTGTACAATCCCATATACCCAATCTATACCCACAGTTGATCCAGAGGAAGGTGAAAACCCAGATTTTCCCTGGATCAACTTTACCTATAAGTGTTAGTACCCAGTTATATTATGTACATTTAGGAAAGAATCCAGGGATTTCTTAAAGCAATCTACCGAGCCGGCCAGAACCACCTCTGCAGGGAGTCTATTCCACATTTTCACAGCTCTTACTGTGAAGAAACTTTTCCGTATTTGGAGATGAAATCTCTTTTCCTCTAAACGTAAAGAGTGCCCCCTTGTCCTCTGTGATAACCTTAAAGTGAATAACTCAACACCAAGTTTACTATGTGGACACCTTATGTATTTATACATGTTGATCATATCCCCCCTTAATCTCCTCTTCTCATGCCTCTTATGAGTTTGGTTGCCCTTCTGTGCACTTTCTCCAGTTCCCCGATATCCTTTTTGAGAACTGGTGCCCAAAACTGAACTGCATATTCCAGATGAGGTCTATCTGAGTCTATCTGATCATTGCTCAGTCATTCACATAAAGAGTTGTTTTCAAGCAATGAATACAAAGCTTCCTCTGATTGGCAGAGTCAGAGGTTGTGACATCATCAGCCCGCCTCTTTGGCTCAGCTATTAAGAGGAAGCTTTGTATTCATTGCTGGAGTACATCGCTTTCTCTGAATGGCTGAGCACCAATCAGATAGACTCTACTGTCTTCCAGGTATGAGACAAGACTTCTCCCCATACTGCTGCCACAGGGAGGGGGGGAGGGAGGCCAGCAGGTGGGAATATGTTACATGTTTCACCCTAAAAACAGCTGGAACATGTAGCATGTTCCCAAAGGTGAACTTATCCTTTAAAGCAATAATAAACTACTACTTTAATTTTGTACCTACAGGTATGATTATAATAAGGTATACCTGTAGGTACAATGAACGTCTCCTAAACATGCACAATTTAGGCAATATTTACAATGGCAATAGCCAATGACGTCACAGGCGTGTGCGCAAAGATGCTCTGCATTTAGGGCACTGAGCATGCCACAGAATGCAGAACACCGTGCCGCAGCCTGGCCATTCAAACAGCCAGAGCGCGCCAACCCAGAAGGAAAACCGGGTGAAGATGGAAGCACCAGCAACAGTGAAATCTCGCACTGGAGGGCTTCATTTAAGGCTTGATTCACACATGCTGCAGGTCACAGCAGGGGGTCCGATGCATCCCTGTTCACCGATTCAGGTGCGAATCATGTCAGAATTTCTGCCTGAATTTGCACCTGATTCGGAGCCAAAGACGCACAGGGCCCTTTCCAAATGCGAACTGCGGCTGCCCCAGAGGTGTATGAACTGTATCCATTGAAAGCCAGGCACAGTCTCCTGTCATGCGAATTGGATGCGGCAAAATCCTCATCCAATTCGCATAAGTGTGAACCCAGCCTGAAAGATAAGTCTACCATAAGATGCTAGTATGCAGTACATTAACCTGCTGGGGGGGGGGCAGGTTTTTTTATTTTTTTAACCACTTCCCACCTTGCCGTATAATAAAATGATGGTGGGCGGAATGCCCTCTCATTCTAGGACAATGTTATATGATGAGTAGGGATGAGCTTCGAGTTCGAGTCAAACTCATGTTCGACTCGAACATTGCCCGTTCGCCCGTTCCCCGAACAGCGAACAAATTGGGGTGTTCGCGGCAAATTCAAAAAGTCTATGGGAGAAATCTAAAGTGCTAATTATAAAGGCTTATATGCAAGTTATTGTCATAAAAAGTGTTTGGGGACCGGGTCCTGCCCCAGGGGACATGTATCAATGCAAAAAAAAGTTTTAAAAACGGATGTTTTTTTGGGAGCAGTGATTTTAATAATGCTTAAAGTGAAACAATAAAAGTGAAATATTCCTTTAAATTTCGTACCTGGGGGGTGTGTATGATATGCATGTAAAGTGGCACTTTAAATGTCATTTCTGAAGGAAAAAAAGTAATTTAAACCTCACTCGCGGCTATTAATGAATTGTCGGCTCCCGGAAATACATAGAAAAGTCATTGATAAAAAAAAAAAAAATGTGTTCCGGTTCCCCCCAAATATCCATACCAGGCCCTTCAGATCTGGCATGGATTTTAAGGGGAACTCCACCCCAAATTTTTAAAAGAATGGCGTGGAGTCCCCCCCAAAATCCATACCAGACCCCTTATCCGAGCACGCAACATGGCAGGCCGCAGGAAAAGAGGGGGGACGCGAGAGCGCCCCCCCCTCCTGAACCGTACCAGGCCACATGCCCTCAACATGGGGAGGATATCCCCATGTTGATGGGGACAAGGGCCTCATCCCCACAACCCTTGCCCGGTGGTTGTGGGGGTCTGCGGGCAGGGGGCTTATCCGAATCTGGAAGACCCCTTTAACAAAGGGGACCCCCAGTTCCCGCCCCCCCCATGTGAATTGGTAAGGGGTACATTGTACCCCTACCATTTCACGAAGAAAGTGTAAAAAAAAACAAAAAAAACCACACAAACACCTTGGAAAAGTCCTTTATTTAAAAAAATAAATAAAAAAAAACAAAACATTCCAGCGATGAAATCCAGTGTCCCGCAGCGATCCGATGTCCAGCGCTGTCCGTCATTGGCTGAGCCTGAGCGGACCTGATGGGGAACTTCCTCCGCAGTCTATTAAATGTATAGACCCGCCCCTTCTAAAGTTCCCCATCAGGTCCGCTCAGCCAATGACGTAGTGTAAGGCTAAGCGGACCAGATGCAGAACGTGAGAAGGGGCGGGTCTATTCATGTATTACACAGTGAAGGAAGTTCCCAGCTCAGGCCAATGACGTAGGCGGGGTCTGACATACCGAGGGGGCAGACCTGATGGGGAACTTCCTTCACTGTGTAAATCATGAATAGACCCGCCCCTTCTCATGTTCCACATCTGGTCTGCTTAGCCTTACGCCTAAGTCATTGGCTGAGCGGACCTGATGGGGAACTTTAGAAGGGGCGGGTCTATTCATGAATTACACAGTGAAGGAAGTTCCTCATCAGGTCCGCCCCCTCGGTATGTCAGATCCCGCCTACGTCATTGGCCTGAGCGGACCTGATGGGGAAAATTTCACTTTTATTTTTTCACTTTAAGCATTATTAAAATCACTGCTCCCGTAAAAACGTCAAATTTTAAAACTTTTTTTTGCATTGATACATGTTCGCTGGGGCAGAACCCGGGTCCCCAAACACTTTTTAGGACAATAACTTGCATATTAGCTTTTATAATTAGCACTTTATATTTCGAACGTTCAAGTCCATTCTACAGGTACGTTGCTTTAAATCTGCACTGTCGTGTCACTTGTCGTGTCACTTGTACCCCAGCCCCCACACAGTTAGAATCACTCCCTAGGACACACTTAACCCCTTCCTCGCCCCCTAGTGGTTAACCCCTTCCCTGCCAGTGTCATTTACACAGTAATCAGTGCATTTTTATAGTGCATTGCGCCGCAATATCGCGGTCACGATAAAAATTGCAGATCGCTGCCATTACTAGTAAAAAAAAAAAAATTATAGTAAAAATGCCATAAAACTATCTCCTATTTGTAGACACTATAACTTTTGTGCAAACCAATCAATATATGCTTATTACATTTTTTTTTTTACCAAAAATATGTAGAAGAATACATATCGGCCTAAACTGAGGAAAAAATATGCTTTTTAATATATTTTTGGGGGATATTTATTATAGTAAAAAATATTGCTTTTTTTTCAAAATTTTTGCTCTTTTTTTTGTTTATAGCGCAAAAAATTAAAACCGCAGAGGTGATCAAATTACCACCAAAAGAAAGCTCTATTTGTGGGAAAAAAAGGACATAAATTTTGTTTGAGTGCAATGTTGCACGACTGCGCAATTGTCAGTTAAAGCAACGCAGTGCCGAATCGCAAAAAATGGCCCGGTTATTGGGCAGCCAATTCTTCGGGGCTGAAGGGGTTAAATAAAAAATAAAAAACCCAGCAGTGATTAAATACCACCAAAAGAAAGGTCTATTTGTGTGAAAATGAATCATAAAAATGTCATTTAAGTACAGTGTTGCATGACCGCGCAATTGTCATTCAAAGTGCGAAAGCGGTGAAAGCTTAAAATTGGCCTGGGCAGGAAGGGAGTAAAAGTGGCCAGTAGGCAAGTGGTTAAACTTTACTACCACTTTAAATGTGTAGTTCAATTTGGTGCCCCATTTCACAAAAAGGACGATGCGGTACTGGAGAAAGTACAAAGTAAGGCAACATGGAGGAGCTCAACTACAAGGAAAGATTGACTGAACAGAATTTACTCTCTTGAGAAGAAGAATTTAAGGGGGATATGACCACCTTGTACAATTTAAAAGTCTAAATAGTAAACTTGATACAATTTTTTTCACTTCAAGGTCATTGCAAATGATGTGGGCGCACTCTTCTGGAGGGAAAGAAGTTAACAAGCATTTTTCTTTTTCTACTTTCTTATACATTTTTCATATATTTATGTGCTGTAAATCGTTATTTGTTTGCTGGTATTTTTTCATATATATATATATATATATATATAGCCCCCCCCCCAATATTTGGGGGCGCTATGTGGAAATTTAGGGGTAGTCTGAGTCGGTAGTTGGGCTCAGACCAATCAATGGTTCAATATTGCTTCTGCTCTGGGTGTGATACTGCCTGGCAGTAGTGTTCTCTGTTGCCGGTAGGTGGCACTGTCACCGCCGGCATAGGTTGAACTACGAGGGGTATCACAACACCTTGGGTGTCCTCTTTCGGCAGCCGTACAGTGGGCGTGGTCTACCCACTGTGCATGCTGGGAGAGGGTACATAAGGGACAGACGCCATTAGGTGTGAGGAGTTCCAGGGGACCCATAGGTCCTGGGTGTGTGCCTCGTGGCCCGTATGGCACGAGGTGTGCAGGTGTGTTCGGGTCTCTGGCACCTTCAGCCCGAGGTTGCTTCATTTCAAGGTAGGCCCAGCTCCACTGACAAGGGCCTACACCTCAGAGGATCCCAGGCTTCCTACTTCTAGGGGGCCCAACTTTGGGAAAGGAGACCAGGGGAGGATCAGTCCCGGAGGAGACTAGCGACGGTACTGCTTCCCTGATTTGAGGGACTGTCCTTGATTTGGAGCAACTTCCCTCTGTGGCCTCGTACACACGACCGAGTTTCTCGGCAAGAACCAGCAAGAAACTTGCTGGCAGAGATGTCTTGCGGAGAAATTCGTTCGTGTGTATGGTTTCTCGTCAAGAAAACCGACAAGTAATCTCGACGAGAAAATAGAGAACCTGCTCTCTATTTTCTCGTCGAGATTCTCGTCAGCCTGTTTCTCGACGAGAAAAGTGAGTGTTTGTACACTTACCTGTCCTCCGGGAAGCCCGCGCATGTTCGAAATGAATTCGATGCATGCGCGGTAGCTTCCTAGGCATAGGTAGGGTATACCAAGATGGCGGCGACTGCATCGAATGTGACGAGCGCATGCTCGTCGTAGTCGATGACGTCACCGCGTACGCTCCATTCAAAGAACTGCAGGTTCTTAGAATCGAGCGTCTGTACACTCGGCCGGGACAAGTTTCTTGTCCAAGGATCTCGTCAAAAAAAACGACGTGTTTTTTTCAACGAGAAACTCGGCCGTGTGTACGAGGCTTGTCCCTCATTCCTCCTCATTTGTCCCTCCTTTTTGGTCTGATCTATATAGTTGTATATAAATTGCACTTTTTATCTTTCAAAAAGTGTTTCCCAGTGCAAAACCTTTCATCCAATTTCTAAATTGCTGCATTTGTAAATTTCAAAATCCAGTAAAACTGAATAGTAGTGGTAAAAAAAACAAAAAACCCTTGTAGGTTTACTAATCTTTTTTTTAGGTTAATGCTCCTTTTAAGGGGGCGTGTCCTATGCCTGCATACTTTTGCTAGTAGGTGTCCCTCATTCCCATTTTAAAAAGTTGGGAGGTATGGTTTATCAAAAAGACTATTCTGCGGCACTTAGAGATTTATGTTTCTCTTCAACATACAGCATAGCTCCCTGATTTTGAGGGACTGTTCCTGATTTGGAGCAATGTCCTTCTGTCCCTCTTTCCTCCTCATGCAACCCTTATTTTGGTCTGGTTTATACAGTTGTATATAAAATGCACTTTTTATCTATCAAAAAGTGTTTTCCAGTGCTAAACCTTTCATCTGATTTCTAAATGGTTGCATTTGTAGATTCCAAGAGCCAACATAAAGAAATAGTAGTGATAAAAAAAAGCACTTGTGGGTTGAACCAATCTTTTATTTTTTGGACAATTCTCCTTTAAGGGGGCGTGACAAGGGGTGTGTCCAATGCCTGCATACTTTTGCTGATAGGTGTCCCTCATTCCCATTGCTGAAAGTTGGGAGGTATGATACAGTTCTAATGAGGAAGGTAAGTATAGTGAAGGCAAACAAAACATGAATGACATACCTGTGCAGCAGCTTGTGCTATCAAGGCCAGCAGGCAGAGGGTGGAGATCAGCATGGTCTTCATTTGCCCTGTAACATATTTTGTGTATTTGTTGTCAGTTTTTGCAATAGTTTGAATGTCACATAAATTGTAAGGCCTCGTGCACACTGGACGCTTTTTCAGCTACTTCTAGGGGCATCTGGTGTTTTGGTTTTTTTCCTGCCTCTAAACTGCATGTTCACTTATGTGTCCATGCTCACATTGGATTTTAGCAGCGTTTAGTGGCAGGAGAGTTTAGAGGCAGGAAAAAAAAACACTGCCAGTGCGTCCGGGAGCAGCAGAGTTTGGGCAGAAGAAATGCTTGGCGCTGCTAAATGCGGCTATAAGCATGTAAAAGCTTTAGACACGTTTACAAGCTTCAGGCTCCATGCACACTAGCTTAACCACTTAAGCCCCGGACCATTTTATTGCTAAAGGACCAGGCCCCTTTTTGTGATTCGGCACTGCGTCGCTTTAACTGACAATTGCGCAGTCGTGTGGCGTGGCTCCCAAACAAAATTGACGTCCTTTTTTCCCCACAAATAGAGCTTTCTTTTGGTGGTATTTGATCACCTCTGCGTTTTTTTTTTGCGCTATAAACAAAAATAGAGTGACAATTTTGAAAAAAATTCAATATTTTTTACATTTTGCTATAATAAATATCCCCAAAAAATATTGGGCCCATTGTCGTTTTTACAGCGATCGGTGCTATAAAAATGCACTGATTACTGTAAAAATTACACTGGCAGTGAAGGGGTTAACCTTGAAGGGGTTAACCTGTAGGGGGCGCTGAAGGGGTTAAGTGTGACCTACGGGAGTGATTCTTAAGCCGTGTACACACGATCGAAACAGCGATGGACTGTTTTCATCGGACAAACCGATCTGTGTATGGGCCCCATCGGTCTTTTTTCCATCGGTGTGAAAAAATAGAACATGTTTTAAAATTTTTCTGATGGAAAAAAAAAACGATAGCAAAATCCGATCGTCTGTGTGGAACTCCATCGGATAAAAAACCCACGCATGCTCAGACTGAATTATGAGACGGGAGCACTCGTTCTGGTAAAACTAGCGTTCAAAATGGAGATAGCACATTCGTCATGCTGTAACGGACTGAAAACACGGAGACTGAAAAGCGCGAATCGGCTCTCACCAAACTTTTACTAACACGCGGTAACACGAAATCAGCAAAAGCAGCCCAAAGGGTGGCGCCATTGGATTTGAACTTCCCCTTTACGTCACGGCGTTTGGGACGATCGGTTTTTTGACTGATGGTGTGTAGGCAAGACTGATGGAAGTCAGCTTTATCGGAAATCCGATCGTGTGTACAGGGCTTTACTGTGTGGGGGCGTGGCTTGGTGTGTGAGGCCACTGATCGTCGTTCCCTATGACAGGGAACAGACGATCAGTGACACTCTCACTAGGAAGAACGGGGAAAGATTTGTTTACACTTACCTCTCCCCATTCTTCAGCTCTGTGACCCGATTGCGGGACACCGGCGGCGATCGGGTCCGCGGGTCCCGCGCGCGAGGTCACCGAGTACCCGACAAGGTCGCGAGCGTGCCGGCGGCGGCGCGCTCGCGACCCACGGCTGTGCACATTAAAGGGGACATACCTGTACGCCAATGTGCCTGCCCGTGCCATTCTGCCGACGTACATCGGCGTGCGGCGGTCGGCAAGTGGTTAAAGGGGTTGTAAACCCTGACAATTTTTCACCCTAAAGCCTCATACACACGATCAGATTTTCATCGGACAAAGCATAGGACTTTTGTCCTAAGTGCGTTGACCATGAACTTGTCTTACATACAGACGGCAAATTATTGACGGCCAACAAACACAAAAAACTACGTGGTTTTTCAGCTCTTTAGCGCCACCCTTTGGGCAACTTCTGCTAATACTGTGTTATGGTGAGCATTTCTTCTGAGCATGCGTGTTTGTACTTTGTAGTTTTGTCCGATGGACTTCTGTAGACACGATCGGATAATCCGACAGCACACATCTGTTGTTGGAAAATTTGAAAGCATGCTATCCAACATTTGTTGGCGGAAAATCCGACAATTGTCCGATGCAGCGTACAAACGGTCGGATTTTCTGACAACAGACTGTCATCACACAATTCCCGTCTGAAAATCTGATCGTGTGTACGAGGCTTAAGGCTTCATGTACATGGGACGTTGTTTAACCTCTCCTGAACGCTTTAACTTGACAGCTAAAAACCGGAATCTAAAAACGTCTGTTTAGCCGCGTTTGCACCTAGAAGCGTTTGTAAAAATAAATATATATATATATTATATATATTTTTTGTTAAAATGAAAAAATGTCTGTAAATCAAACGCTGCTAAACGAGAGTTACCGCGTTTAGCTGCGTTTACAGGCTGTTACAGGCATTTGGCATTTCAAATGGCTCTGAACATCCGTCTGAACCCATTTTTTTGCGTTCCAAAAAATTATTCTAAACTCAACTGCCTAGAAACGACTATAAACGACCTTGTGTACATGGACTGATAAGATAACTGAACAGAGTTCAGGGGCAGCTGAAAAAATGCCCAACTGCTCCTAAACGTCTGTTTACCAGCAGCAGTGTACATGAGGCCTAATGCAATGCATTAAGGTGAAAAAACTTTTTGTGATGCAGCAGCCCCCCTTTTTCTTACCTGAACCCGACAAGCACAGCAGCTCCAGCTGGTCATTGGATAGATTGATAGCAGCAGGAGCCATTGGCTCTTGCTGCTGTCAATCAAATCCAGTGACACAGCAGCCGGGAGCTGAGTCTTTGTCAATGGACGCAGCATCTGGACTCGGGAGCGCGCCCACTAGGGATGAGCTTCGTGTTCGAGTCGAACATACGTTCGACTCGAACATCGGCTGTTCGATCGTTCGACGAAGATCGAACGATTTGGGCCGTTCGCGCCAAATTCGAGTGACGCAAACGCCCCACAATGCACTACGCCATCGCAGTGTCATCCAGGCGCTGTGATTGGCCAAGCATGCACTGTGACCCAGCATGCTTGGCCAATCACAGCGCCGGCAGCGAGGAGAGCAATGATTGGCCACAGGCAGGATGCCTGTGGCCAATTATTGCTGAGGGGGTTTAGTACACGCCCCACACTATAAAAGGCCGCCAGCGCGGCGGCCTTGTGTAGTGTGTTCCGGAGCAGGGAAAGAGAAGCATAGGCAGGGACAGTGTCATTATTTTTCCTTTACTAATCCTGGATTCCTTGTGTTTAGGGACAAATAAGGATAGGTAGGGAGAGTGTCAGTGTGTTAGTCTGTGCTAAACCTTGTTTGTAGGGACAGAGAGGTACAGTGAGGGAAAGTGTCAGTGTGCTATTCTGTTCTAAACCAATTTTGCTGTTCCATATTTGAAATCCTTGAGTTTAGGGACAGAGAAGGACACTCGTGGAAATTATCAGTGTGCTATTCTGTGCTAAATCTTGTTTGTAGGGAGGGACAGAGTAGGACAGTGAGGGAAAGTGTCAGTGTGCTATTCTGTTCTAAACCAATTTTGCTGTTCCATATTTGAAATCCTTGAGTTTAGGGACAGAGAAGGACACTCGTGGAAATTATCAGTGTGCTATTCTGTGCTAAATCTTGTTTGTAGGGAGGGACAGAGTAGGACAGTGAGGGAAAGTGTCAGTGTGCTATTCTGTTCTAAACCAATTTTGCTGTTCCATATTTTCAATCCTTGAGTTTAGGGACAGAGAAGGACACACGTGGAAATTATCAGTGTGCTATTCTGTGCTAAATCTTGTTTGTAGGGAGGGACAGAGTAGGACAGTGAGGGAAAGTGTCAGTGTGCTATTCTGTTCTAAACCAATTTTGCTGAACCATATTTTCAATCCTTGAGTTTAGGGACAGAGAGGTACAGTGAGTGAAACTGACAGTGTGCTATTCTGTTCTAAACCAATTTTGCTGTTCCATATTTGAAATCCTTGAGTTTAGGGACAGAGAAGGACACTCGTGGAAATTATCAGTGTGCTAATCTGTGCTAAATCTTGTTTGTAGGGAGGGACAGAGTAGGACAGTGCGGGAAAGTGCCAGTGTGCTATTCTGTTCTAAACCAATTTTGCTGAACCATATTTTCAATCCTTAAGTTTAGGGACAGAGAGGTACAGTGAGTGAAACTGACAGTGTGCTATTCTGTTCTAAACCAATTTTGCTGTTCCATATTTGAAATCCTTGAGTTTAGGGACAGAGAAGGACACTCGTGGAAATTATCAGTGTGCTATTCTGTGCTAAATCTTGTTTGTAGGGAGGGACAGAGTAGGACAGTGCGGGAAAGTGCCAGTGTGCTATTCTGTTCTAAACCAATTTTGCTGAACCATATTTTCAATCCTTGAGTTTAGGGACAGAGAGGTACAGTGAGTGAAACTGACAGTGTGCTATTCTGTTCTAAACCAATTTTGCTGTTCCATATTTGAAATCCTTGAGTTTAGGGACAGAGAAGGACACTCGTGGAAATTATCAGTGTGCTATTCTGTGCTAAATCTTGTTTGTAGGGAGGGACAGAGTAGGACAGTGAGGGAAAGTGTCAGTGTGCTATTCTGTTCTAAACCAATTTTGCTGTTCCATATTTGAAATCCTTGAGTTTAGGGACAGAGAAGGACACTCGTGGAAATTATCAGTGTGCTATTCTGTGCTAAATCTTGTTTGTAGGGAGGGACAGAGTAGGACAGTGAGGGAAAGTGTCAGTGTGCTATTCTGTTCTAAACCAATTTTGTTGAACCATATTTTCAATCCTTGAGTTTAGGGACAGAGAGGTACAGTGAGTGAAACTGACAGTGTGCTATTCTGTTCTAAACCAATTTTGCTGTTCCATATTTGAAATCCTTGAGTTTAGGGACAGAGAAGGACACTCGTGGAAATTATCAGTGTGCTATTCTGTGCTAAATCTTGTTTGTAGGGAGGGACAGAGTAGGACAGTGAGGGAAAGTGTCAGTGTGCTATTCTGTTCTAAACCAATTTTGCTGAACCATATTTTCAATCCTTGAGTTTAGGGACAGAGAGGTACAGTGAGTGAAACTGACAGTGTGCTATTCTGTTCTAAACCAATTTTGCTGTTCCATATTTGAAATCCTTGTGTTTAGGGACAGAGAAGGATAGGCAGGGGACAGTGTCAGTGTCATTGTTGCTAAGCCTCCTGCACAGTATACACCTGAAGGTAGCCCTTATTGCTCTTTTTCCCATCTCCCTGCAGGCCATCCATTAAAATGTCTGGAAGGCAAACAAGGAGAGGCAGACAGTCAGGAGGCAAAAAAAGAGGGCAAGCAGGCTCTGTGTCTGGGGGCAACAGTGCTGGTCGTGGACGCGGTGCATTGTCATCAGCACATGGCCATGGGACACGCTTGTCCTTCTTTTCGGCAGCTGGACATGTTGAGCCACATCATGCCGAAGACTTGGTAGAGTGGATGACCAAGCCCACCTCATCCTCCTCATCCTCTCTCACCCAGGCTCAGGGTACTGGCAAAGCAGCTGCCAAAGCGTCCTCTTCTCTGGTATCATTATCTTCATTAGTCAATCCTTCCCTAGACCCACCATGTCCTCTTCCTGAGGAGTCCCCCGAACTGTTTGAGCACAGTGTTGGGTACGTGCTCCAGGAGGATGCCCAGCGTTTGGAAGGATCTGATGATGATACCCAGCTAGAGGAAGGCAGCAGCGTGAGAGCAGAGAGAGGGGATGCTCAAGAAGGACACCAATCTGGCAGTCATGCTCCAGCAGCTGCAGCATACTGCCAGATTGGCTCCAGTGATGAGGAGGGAGGGGATGATGAGGTCACTGACTCCACGTGGGTGCCTAATAGGAGAGAGGAGGAGGAGGATGAGGAGGAGGCACATCTCCAACGAGGCAGGATGCCCTTGAGTGGCCAGCGTATGGGCAGCACACCGACAGAATCACACCGCAGAGCTCCGCCTGTGCAGGGCGCTGCCTCTGCCCGTCATTCAAAAAGTTCTTTGGTGTGGGCCTTTTTTGAGGCGAGTGCATCAGATCGCACAGCTGCTGTTAGCAACATATGTCTCAAGCGTATATCGCGTGGCCAAAACATCAGCCGCTTGGGCACCACATGCTTGATCAGACATATGTTGACCTGCCATGCAGCTCGTTGGCAAGCCTACCTTAAAGACCCACACCAAAGAACAAAGCTGACCTCTTCTTGCACCGCATCAGCTGGGATCTCCAACCCCACTATACCTTCACTCCTCTCTGAAACCTGCTCTGAGAGGAATGAAGGTGTAGAATTAGGTGTGTCACAGGCAAGTACTTGCGGGCACTCTGCTAGCAGTACACCAACGTCCGATTCTAGCAGGCAAATTTCCCTGCCCCAGCTGCTGGACCGTTGAAAGAAGTTCACTCCCAGCCATCCACATGCCCAGCGGTTGAATGCTAGCTTGGCTAAATTGCTAGCGCTTTAACTGCTGCCTTTTCAGTTGGTAGACTCTGCCCCCTTCCGTGAGTTTGTGCAATGTGCGGTTCCTCAGTGGCAGGTTCCCAAACGCCACTTTTTCGCACGGAAGGCGATTCCGGCTCTCTACAGGCATGTGGAAGGCAATGTCTTGGCCTCGCTGGACAGGGCGGTCAGCGGTAAGGTGCATATTACCGCTGACTCATGGTCCAGCAGGCATGGACAGGGACGTTACCTTTCTTTCACGGCCCATTGGGTCACTCTTTTGGCAGCTGGGAAGGATGCAGGACAAGGTGCAGTAGTGTTGGAGGTTGTTCCACCACCACGCCTCCAAAATGCTACGTGGTTTGTCCTCGGAACCAGCGGTGCTCCGTAGGCGTTCAAGGGGCTACGCAAGTACGCAGGCAAAAAGATGCCATGCCGTGCTTGCGCTGGTGTGTTTGGGGGACAGGAGCCACACTGGGGCAGAGGTCCTGTCTGCTCTGCAGGGGCAGGCCGAGAGGTGGTTGACGCCACGCCAGCTTAAGCCAGGAATGGTGGTTTGCGACAATGGCACCAACCTCCTCTCCGCCCTCCGACAGGGACAACTGACCCATGTGCCCTGTATGGCTCATGTCCTTAACCTGGTGGTGCAGCGGTTCTTGGGCAGGTACCCGGGCTTACAGGATGTCCTGAGGCAGGCCAGGAAAGTCTGTGTGCATTTCCGCAGATCTTATAATGCCAGTGCTCGCCTGGCTGAGCTGCAAAAGGAGTTGAACCTGCCCAAGAACCGCCTTATATGTGACATGCCCACCAGGTGGAACTCAACGTTTGCCATGCTGCAGCGGCTGCACACGCAGCAGAGGGCCATCAATGAGTACCTGTGTGACTACGGCACCAGGACAGGGTCAGGGGAGCTCGGGTTTTTTCACCACGCCAGTGGGGCATGATCAGGGATGCATGCACTGTCCTGGCACCATTTGAGGAGGCCACGAGGATGGTGAGCAGTGACAGTGCATGCATCAGTGACACTGTACCTCTTGTCCACCTGTTGGAGCACACGCTGCGTGGAATAATGGACAGGGAACTTGAGGCAGAACAGAGGCAGGAAGAGGAGGACTTCCTTGCCTCTCAAGGCCCCCTTTACCCAGACAGTGTTCCTTCTGTCCCACCCATCGCACAGGAAGAGGAGGAGGAGGAGGAGGAGGATTGTGTCAGCATTGAGGTGGAGGCTGGCACTCAGCATCATCAGCAGAAGTCTTTTAGGGATGATTTACAGTCCCAAGAAACCAGTGGACTTGTACGTGGCTGGGAGGAGGTGGCTGCGGATCATGTCGTCCTTAGTGACCCAGAGGACTCCGGACTGAATGCCTCAGCTAACCTACGCTGCATGGCCTCCCTGATCCTGCAAAGTCTGCGGAAGGATCCTCGTATTCTTCGGATCAAGGAGAGGGACCATTACTGGCTGGCCACTCTCCTTGATCCACGGTACAAGGGTAAGGTTGCGGACCTTATCGTACCGTCGCAGAGGGAGCAGAGGATGAGACAACTCCGGGAGGCCTTGCAGAAAGGTCTGTGCAACGCGTTCCCAGAGACTGGGAGGTTACAAACTCCTGGTCCTGGACAACGAGTTGCTGAGGCTTCGGGCAGTCAAAGAAGGAGCGGTGGGGAAGGTGGCCGTCTGACCGATGCGTTCAGACAATTCTTTAGTCCGCAGTCCCAAAGTATGATCGGTTCCAGCAACCATCGCCAGCGTCTGATATACATGGTCCAGGAATACCTAGGGGCAAGGTCAGACTTGGACACCTTTCCCACCGAAAATCCTCTGGCTTACTGGGTCTTGAGTAGTGATGAGCCGAACACCCCCGGGTTCGGTTCGCACCAGAACCCGCGAACGGACCGAAAGTTCGAACGAACATTAGAACCCTATTAAATACAATGGATGCGAACGTTCGAATTCTAAAGTGCTAATTATAACAACTATTATGCATGTTATTGTCCTAAAAAGGGTTTGGGAACCCGGGTTCTGCACCAGGGGACATGTATCAATGCAAAAAGAAGTTTTAAAAACGGTCGTTTTTCGGGAGCAGTCATTTTAATGATGCATAAAGTGAAAAAAAAAAAGTCAAATATTCCTTTAAATATCGTACCTGGGGGGTGTCTAAAGTATGCCTGTGAAGTGCCACGTGTTTCCCGTGTTTAGAACTGTCCCTGCACAAAATGACACTTCTAAAGGAAAAAAAAGCCATTTAAAACTGCTTGCGGCTTTAATGTAATGTCTGGTCCCGGTAATATGGATGAAATTCTTTAAGAAAAATGGCATAGCTACCCCATGACCCCCCCCCTACCCCAGCCCATTACCAGCCCCTTTGGGTCTTGTATGGATATTAAGGGGAACCCCGCACATAAAATAAAAAAGGCCCTATATACTCTGAACAGCCCTATACAGGCGGTGCATACAAGACAGGGACTGTAGGTTTGTTCTTATGTAGAGTCTGTTTGTAATTTTGAACAGGTACATTGTTGAACTGTAGCTCCAGACCAAAAATCTATTTTTAAACTTTTTGGAAAACATAGGTAAGGGTTATCACCCCTGTAACATTTGTTTTGCTGTCTGTGCCCCTGTTCAGAACATTTCACCTCACTTTCCGTCCCAATGACAACTGTTTTTGAAATGTGGTGTTTTTCTTGAAACAAGGATTGCTGATAAAGCATCAGTACAGAGGAGACACCTTTCTCCCATATTTATTCTTACAGGAGAGAATTTTCCTTCCTAGTGGTAGATTTCCTCTCACTTCCTGTTGTCTTCTTGCGTTTGCAAGTAGGAGTCGTTTGTAAGTTGGATGTTTGAAAGTAGGGACCTGCCGTATATACTCTGCAGAAATAGGCCCCTTAGTTGTTGGTGTTGGCACAACACTGTAAGCACTCACAGTTACTCTTGGTTGGTGCTGGAACGCCCTGCTGTCAACTATTATATCAGGAATTTTAATTACATATAATTGTTGAACAGTGGTAGTAAAAATTGGGCCTTTGATGGTGGTGCTGGTGCCACAACACTGTAAGCCCTGACAGTTACTCTTGGTGGGTGCAGCAATGGGCCCTGCTGTGAATTATTAGATCAAGAATTGTAATTACATGCCCCTGTTGAACAGGGGCTGAAAAATTGGGCCTTAGGCACTGGTGGCACAACACTGCAACCCCTCACAGCAACTGTACTTGGAGCACAGCAATGAGCCCTGTTGCAAAGTATTGCTTCAAAAATTGTAATGACACGCCCCTGTTAAACAGGGGCTGAAAAATTGGGCCTTAGGCACTGGTGGCACAACACTGCAACTCCTCACAGATACTGTACTTGGAGCACACCAATGAGCCCTGTTGCAAAGTATTGCTTCAAAAATTGTAATGACACGCCCCTGTTAAACAGGGGCTGAAAAATTGGGCCTTAGGCACTGGTGGCACAACACTGCAACTCCTCACAGATACTGTACTTGGAGCACAGCAATGAGCCCTGTTGCAAAGTATTGCTTCAAAAATTGTAATTACACGCCCCTGTTAAACAGGGGCTGAAAAATTGGGCGTTAGGCACTGGTGGCACAACACTGCAACTCCTCACAGATACTGTACTTGGAGCACAGCAATGAGCCCTGTTGCAAAGTATTGCTTCAAAAATTGTAATTACACGCCCCTGTTAGACAGGGGCTGAAAAATTGGGCGTTAGGCACTGGTGGCGGCACCCATAAACAAAAATGATCTTACAAGCTATCATCATCAATCGTATCATTGAGGACTCGGAGGAGGAGGATAGCCAGTCAACATAACAGCACAGGCACTCAGCATCAGCATCAGTCTTGAAGGGATGTGACATGTTAAAATCAATTAGTCTGTTATATCAGCATCAGGTGTGTGGTAGCTGGTGGTGATCCAAGACTGGTTCATCTTGATGAAAGTCAGTCGATCAACCGAGTCGGTGGACAGGCGCACCCTGTGATCCGTGACAAATCCTCCAGCAGCACTGAATGTGCGTTCCGAAAGAACGCTGGATGCAGGACAGGCCAGTAGCTCAATTGCATACTGTGCAAGCTCTGGCCAGTGATCCATCCTCAAGACCCAGTAAGCCAGAGGATTTTCGGTGGGGAAGGTGTCCAAGTCTGACCTTGCCCCTAGATATTCCTGCACCATGTTTATCAGACGCTGGCGATGGTTGCTGGAACCGATCATACTTTGGGGCTGCGGACTAAAGAATTGTCTGAACGCATCGGTCAGACGGCCACCTTCCCCACCGCTCCTTCTTTGACTGGCCGAAGCCTCAGCAACTCGTTGTCCAGGACCAGGAGTTTGCAACCTCCCAGTCTCTGGGAACGCGTTGCACAGACCTTTCTGCAAGGCCTCCCGGAGTTGTCTCATCCTCTGCTCCCTCTGCGACGGTAACATAAGGTCCGCAACCTTACCCTTGTACCGTGGATCAAGGAGAGTGGCCAGCCAGTAATGGTCCCTCTCCTTGATCCGAAGAATACGAGGATCCTTCCGCAGACTTTGCAGGATCAGGGAGGCCATGCAGCGTAGGTTTGCTGAGGCATTCGCTCCGGAGTCCTCTGGGTCACTAAGGACGACATGATCCGCAGCCACCTCCTCCCAGCCACGTACAAGTCCACTGGTTTCTTGGGACTGTAAATCATCCCTAAAAGACTGCTGCTGATGATGCTGAGTGCCAGCCTCCACCTCCATGCTGACACAATCCTCCTCCTCCTCCTCCTCCTCCTCCTCCTCCTCCTCTTCCTGTGCGATGGGTGGGACAGAAGGAACACTGTCTGGGTAAAGGGGGCCTTGAGAGGCAAGGAAGTCCTCCTCTTCCTGCCTCTGTTCTGCCTCAAGTGCCCTGTCCATTATTCCACGCAGCGTGTGCTCCAACAGGTGGACAAGAGGTACAGTGTCACTGATGCATGCACTGTCACTGCTCACCATCCTCGTGGCCTCCTCAAATGGTGCCAGGACAGTGCATGCATCCCTGATCATGCCCCACTGGCGTGGAGAAAAAAAACCAAGCTCCCCTGACCCTGTCCTGGTGCCGTAGTCGCACAGGTACTCATTGATGGCCCTCTGCTGCGTGTGCAGCCGCTGCAGCATGGCCAACGTTGAGTTCCACCTGGTGGGCATGTCACATATAAGGCGGTTCTTGGGCAGGTTCAACTCCTTTTGCAGCTCAGCCAGGCGAGCACTGGCATTATAAGATCTGCGGAAATGCACACAGACTTTCCTGGCCTGCCTCAGGACATCCTGTAAGCCCGGGTACCTGCCCAAGAAGCGCTGCACCACCAGGTTAAGGACGTGAGCCACACAGGGCACATGGGTCAGTTGTCCCTGTCGGAGGGCGGAGAGGAGGTTGGTGCCATTGTCGCAAACCACCATTCCTGGCTTAAGCTGGCGTGGCGTCAACCACCTCTCGGCCTGGCCCTGCAGAGCAGACAGGACCTCTGCCCCAGTGTGGCTTCTGTCCCCCAAACACACCAGCGCAAGCACGGCATGGCATCTTTTTGCCTGCGTACTTGCGTAGCCCCGTGAACGGCTACGGAGCACCGCTGGTTCATAGGACAAACCACAGGAAGAGGCCATGGAGGAAGAAGAAGAGGAGGGGGTGGAGGAGAGAGGTGTGTCACAACCAGTAGTAGCATTTTGGAGGCGTGGCGGTGGGACAACCTCCAACACTACTGCACCTTGTCCTGAATCCTTCCCAGCTGCCAAAAGAGTGACCCAATGGGCCGTGAAAGAAAGGTAACGTCCCTGTCCATGCCTGCTGGACCATGAGTCAGCGGTAATATGCACCTTACCGCTGACCGCCCTGTCCAGCGAGGCCAAGACATTGCCTTCCACATGCCGGTAGAGAGCCGGAATAGCCTTCCGTGAGAAAAAGTGGCGTTTGGGAACCTGCCACTGAGGAACTGCACATTGCACAAACTCACGGAAGGGGGCCGAGTCTACCAACTGAAAAGGCAGCAGTTGAAGCGCTAGCAATTTAGCCAAGCTAGCATTCAACCGCTGGGCATGTGGATGGCTGGGAGTGAACTTCTTTCGACGGTCCAGCAGCTGGGGCAGGGAAATTTGCCTGCTAGAATCGGACGTCGGTGTACTGCTAGCAGAGTGGGCGCAAGTACTTGGCTGTGACACACCTAATTCTACACCTTCATTCCTCTCAGTGCATGTTTCAGAGAGGACTGAAGTTATAGTGGGGTTGGAGATCCCAGCTGATGCGGTGCAAGGAGAGGTCCGCTTTGTTCTTTGGTGTGGGTCTTTGAGGTAGGCTTGCCAACGAGCTGCATGGCAGGTCAACATATGTCTGGTCAGGCATGTGGTACCCAAGCGGCTGATGTTTTGGCCACGCGATATACGCTTGAGACATATGTTGCAAACAGCAGCTGTGCGATCTGATGCACTAGCCTCAAAAAAGGCCCACACCAAAGAACTTTTTGAATGACGGGCAGAGGCAGCGCCCTGCACAGGCGGAGCTCTGCGGTGTGATTCCGTCGGTGTACTGCCCTTACGCTGGCCACCAAAGGGCATCCTGCCTCGTTGGAGATGTGCCTCCTCCTCATCCTCCTCCTCCTCCTCTCTCCTATTAGGCACCCACGTGGAGTCAGTGACCTCATCATCCCCTCCCTCCTCATCACTGGAGCCAATCTGGCAGTATGCTGCAGCTGCTGGAACATGACTGCCAGATTGGTGTCCTTCTTGAGCATCCCCTCTGTCTGCTCTCACGCTACTGCCTTCCTCTAGCTGGGTTTCATCATCAGACCCTTCGAAACGCTGGGCATCCTCCTGGAGCATGTACCCAACACTGTGCTGAAACAGTTCGGGGGACTCCTCAGGAGGAGGACATGGTGGGTCTAGGGAAGGAGTGACTGATGATTTGTCTGACATTGATACCAGGGAAGACGACGCTTTGGCAGCTGCTTTTCCAGTACCCTGAGCCTGGGTGAGAGAGGATGAGGAGGAGGAGGAGGGCTTGGTCATCCACTCTACCAAGTCTTCGGCATGATGTGGCTCAACATGTCCAGCTGCCGAAAAGAAGGACAAGCGTGTCCCATGGCCATGTGCTGATGACAATGCACCGCGTCCACGACCAGCACTGTTGCCCCCAGACACAGAGCCTGCTTGCCCTCTTTTATTGCCTCCTGACTGTCTGCCTCTCCTTGTTTGCCTTCCAGACATTCTAATAGATGGCCTGCAGGGAGATGGGAAAAAAGCAATAAGGGCTACCTTCAGGTGTCCTTCTCTGTCCCTTGAAACAAGGACTTGCAGAGTGAAATAAACTGACACTCTCCCTACCTACAGTTTTCTGTCCCTAGAATAAATGTTTTTTTTAAGCACAATATAGCACAAGGACAATTCACTCACTGTCCTTACAGGTCCCTGGAAACAAGGACTTGCAGAGTGAAAGAAAAAAAACACTCTCCCTACCTACAGTTTTCTGTCCCTAGAAAAAATGTTTTTTTTAATCACAATATAACACAAGGACAATTCACTCACTGTCCTTCCAGGTCCCTGGAAACAAGGACTTGCAGAGTGAAATAAACTGACACTCTCCCTACCTACAGTTTTCTGTCCCTAGAATAAATGTTTTTTTTAAGCACAATATAGCACAAGGACAATTCACTCACTGTCCTTACAGGTCCCTGGAAACAAGGACTTGCAGAGTGAAAGAAAAAAAACACTCTCCCTACCTACAGTTTTCTGTCCCTAGAAAAAATGTTTTTTTTAATCACAATATAACACAAGGACAATTCACTCACTGTCCTTCCAGGTCCCTGGAAACAAGGACTTGCAGAGTGAAATAAACTGACACTCTCCCTACCTACAGTTTTCTGTCCCTAGAATAAATGTTTTTTTTAATCACAATATAGCACAAGGACAATTCAGTCACTGTCCTTCCAGGTCCCTGGAAACAAGGACTTGCAGAGTGAAATAAACTGACACTCTCCCTACCTACAGTTTTCTGTCCCTAGAATAAATGTTTTTTTTAATCACAATATAGCACAAGGACAATTCAGTCACTGTCCTTCCAGGTCCCTGGAAACAAGGACTTGCAGAGTGAAATAAACTGACACTCTCCCTACCTACAGTTTTCTGTCCCTAGAATAAATGTTTTTTTTAAGCACAATATAGCACAAGGACAATTCACTCACTGTCCTTACAGGTCCCTGGAAACAAGGACTTGCAGAGTGAAAGAAAAAAAACACTCTCCCTACCTACAGTTTTCTGTCCCTAGAAAAAATGTTTTTTTTAATCACAATATAACACAAGGACAATTCACTCACTGTCCTTCCAGGTCCCTGGAAACAAGGACTTGCAGAGTGAAATAAACTGACACTCTCCCTACCTACAGTTTTCTGTCCCTAGAATAAATGTTTTTTTTAAGCACAATATAGCACAAGGACAATTCACTCACTGTCCTTACAGGTCCCTGGAAACAAGGACTTGCAGAGTGAAAGAAAAAAAACACTCTCCCTACCTACAGTTTTCTGTCCCTAGAAAAAATGTTTTTTTTAATCACAATATAACACAAGGACAATTCACTCACTGTCCTTCCAGGTCCCTGGAAACAAGGACTTGCAGAGTGAAATAAACTGACACTCTCCCTACCTACAGTTTTCTGTCCCTAGAATAAATGTTTTTTTTAATCACAATATAGCACAAGGACAATTCAGTCACTGTCCTTCCAGGTCCCTGGAAACAAGGACTTGCAGAGTGAAATAAACTGACACTCTCCCTACCTACAGTTTTCTGTCCCTAGAATAAATGTTTTTTTTAATCACAATATAGCACAAGGACAATTCAGTCACTGTCCTTCCAGGTCCCTGGAAACAAGGACTTGCAGAGTGAAATAAACTGACACTCTCCCTACCTACAGTTTTCTGTCCCTAGAATAAATGTTTTTTTTAAGCACAATATAGCACAAGGACAATTCACTCACTGTCCTTCCAGGTCCCTGGAAACAAGGACTTGCAGAGTGAAAGAAACTGACACTCTCCCTACTTACAGTTTTCTGTCCCTAGAATAAATGTTTTTTTAAGCACAATATAGCACAAGGACAATTCACTCACTGTCCTTCCAGGTCCCTGGAAACAAGGACTTGCAGAGTGAAAGAAACTGACACTGTCCCTACCTACAGTTTTCTGTCCCTAGAATAAATGTTTTTTTTAAGCACACTATAGCACAAGCACAAAACACACTGACACTCTCCCTACCTATCCTTCTCTTTCCCTAAACTAAAGGAATCCAGGTTAAGCAAGAAAGAAATAACAGTCACTGTCCCTGCCTATGCTGCTCTATCCCTGCTCCGGAACACACTACACTAGGCCGCCGTGCTGGCGGCCTTTTATAGTGTGGGGCGTGTACTAAACACCCTCAGCAATAATTGGCCACAGGCATCCTGCCTGTGGCCAATCATTGCTCTCCTCGCTGCCGGCGCTGTGATTGGCCAAGCATGCGGGGTCACAGTGCATGCTTGGCCAATCACAGCGCCTGGATGACACTGCGATGGCGTAGTGCATTGTGGGGCGTTCGCGTCACTCGAATTTGGCGCGAACGGCCCAAATCGTTCGATCTTCGTCGAACGATCGAACAGCCGATGTTCGAGTCGAACGTATGTTCGACTCGAACACGAAGCTCATCCCTAGTCTTGAGGATGGATCACTGGCCAGAGCTTGCACAGTATGCAATTGAGCTACTGGCCTGTCCTGCATCCAGCGTTCTTTCAGAACGCACATTCAGTGCTGCTGGAGGATTTGTCACGGATCACAGGGTGCGCCTGTCCACCGACTCGGTTGATCGACTGACTTTCATCAAGATGAACCAGTCTTGGATCACCACCAGCTACCACACACCAGATGCTGATATAACAGACTAATTGATTTTAAAATGTCACATCCCTTCAAGACTGATGCTGATGCTGAGTGCCTGTGCTGTTATGTTGACTGGCTATCCTCCTCCTCCTCCTCAATGATACGATTAATGATGATAGCTTGGAAGATCATTTTGGTTTATGGGTGACGCCACCAGTGGCTAAGGCCCAATTTTTCAGCCCCTGTTTAACAGGGGCGTGTAATTAAAATTTTTGATGCAATACTTTGCAACAGGCCTCATTGCTGTGCTCCAAGTACAGTATCTGTGAGGGGTTGCAGTGTTGTGCCACCAGTGCCTACAGCCCAATTTTTCAGCCCCTGTTCAACAGGGGCATGCAATTATAATTATTGATCTAATAATTCACAGCAGGGCCCATTGCTGCGCCCACCAAGAGTAACTGTCAGGCCTTACAGTGTTGTGGCACCAGCACCACCATCACCACCACCACCACCACCAAAGGCCCAATTTTTCAGCCCCTGTTCAACAGGGGCATGCAATTATAATTATTGATCGAATAATTCACAGCAGGACCCATTGCTGCGCCCACCAAGAGTAACTGTCAGGCCTTACAGTGTTGTGGCACCAGCACCACCATCACCACCACCACCACCACCAAAGGCCCAATTTTTCAGCCCCTGTTCAACAGGGGCATGCAATTATAATTATTGTTCGAATAATTCACAGCAGGGCCCATTGCTGCGCCCACCAAGAGTAACTGTCAGGCCTTACAGTGTTGTGGCACCAGCACCACCATCAAAGGCCCAATTTTTACTACCACTGATCAACAATTATATGTTATTACAATTCCTGATATAATAGTTGACAGCAGGGCGTTCCAGCACCCACCAAGAATAACTGTTAGTGCTTTCAGTGTTGTGCCAACACCAACACCTAAGGGGCCAATTTCTGCTGAGTATATACGGCAGGTCCCTACTTTCAAACATCCAACTTACAAACTACTACTACTTGCAAACGGAAGAAGACAACAGGAAGTGAGAGGAAATCTACCCCTTGGAAGGAAAATTCTCTCCTGTAAGAATTAATATGGGAGAAAGGTGTCTCCTCTCTACTGATGCTTTATCACCAATCCTTGTTTCAATAAAAACACCACATTTCAAAAACAGTTGTCATTGGGACGCAAAGTGAGGTGAAATGTTCTGAACAGGGGCACAGACAGCAAAAAAAATGTGACAGGGGTGATAACCGTTCCCTATGTTTTACAAAAAGCTAAAAAAAAGGAATTTGGCCTGGAGCTACACTTAAACAATGCAGCTGTTCAAAATTACAAACAGATTCTACATAAGAACAAACCTACAGTCCCTGTCTTGTATGCACCGCCTGTATACGGCTGTTCAGAGTATATAGGTCCTTTTTTATTTTGTGTGCGGGGTTCCCCTTAATATCCATACAAGACCCAAAGGGGCTGGTAATGGGCTGGGGTAGGGGGGGGGGGGGGTTGATGGGGTAGCTATGCCATTTTTCCTAAAGATTTTCATCCATATTACCGGGACCAGACATTGCATTAAAGCCGCAAGCAGTTTTAAATGGCTTTTTTTCCTTTAGAAATGTTATTTTGTGCAAGGACAGTTCTAAACACAGGAAACACGTGGCACTTCACAGGCATACTTTAGACACCCCCCAGGTACAATATTTAAAGGAATATTTGACTTTTTTTTTTTCACTTTATGCATCATTAAAATGACTGCTCTCGGAAAACGTCCGTTTTTAAAACTTCTTTTTGCATTGATACATGTCCCCTGGTGCAGAACCCGGGTTCCCAAACTCTGTTTCGGACAATAACATGGATAATAGTCGTTATAATTAGCACTTTAGAATCCGAACGTTCGCATCCATTGTATTTAATAGGGTTCTAATGTTCGTGCGAACTTTCGGTCCGTTCGCGGGTTCTGGTGCGAACCGAACCCGGGGGTGTTCGGCTCATCACTAGCGCCCACACGAGAGCCTCCTTGAGGGCACTCGAGAAGATAGGGAGCCAGGAGTGGGACCCCAGAAGAGGAGGATTGGGGCCGCTCTGTGCACAGAAGAGGTAAGTATACACATGTTTGTTATTTTTTTTTAAAAAGCTTTACAAACACTTTAAAAAAAAAACGCTCCTAGCAGCAGCTTTTAAGCATTTTTTTTTCTGCTTTCTAGAATCAAATAATGTTATCTTATGTGTCCATGCACACTATTTTAATCTAGAAGCGTTTTTGAAGCTTCAGCTTCTAGGAGCAGAAAAAAAAAAAACATCTATTGTGATTTGGGTGTAGTTTGCTGCTAAAAGCTTGCAAAAAAACACTTTTTTTTTATTTTTTTGCCAAAACCCTGCTGCCAGGAAGAAAGGCTTCTAGGAGAGTTTGCAAAACGTCCTGTGTGTATGAGGCCTAAACATATTTGTTCTTTATTAGTTCTGGTTCTAGACGAAATCAAATCAAGCCTCCAACTCCAACTAAAAAAAAAATGTAAAAATATTGCCTAATACCTTAAAAAAAAAAAACATTCTCAACTGCAATACTTACCTCCACTTTTTGCGTTGTCCTCTGCAAATTTAACTGTTCTCAATGGACAGCACACATTTTTGGTGAAAGGGGTCTATTTATAAGCTTTGCTGTCTAAATATCTCAATGTTTGCACAGCCGTCTAATATGGTTATTTCCTATGCTCATCAACTCCATGTAGTAGCTATAATGGGGTATTTTCTTGAAACACTCCATCATTTCTAAGGGCTGGTAAGCCGTAACAAAACTTTTACTTTTGGCTTTAGATATTTTTTTAACTGGAATGGCTAGTAAGTTGTCTTGGCTAATTACCGGTTGGTAAATCATAACCAGACTGTTGGCCCTGATATGCATTCATCAGTGAAGAAAAAATCATCCAAGATGAGCTGGGATTTTAATGTGAGTTCATATGATAAAAGAGTCCAAATTAAGTTATTGGTGTGCATTGTCTTTTAGTGCAAATTAATAAATTAATTTGGACTCTTATTTGGTCTGGTGCTCCTTCCATTGGTGCCGATTTTTGCTGGTGATTCAAGGCATGGAAAAATAGCCAATATATGTATAGTATACTGGCATGGTAACATTCTGGTATAGTATAAGACAACACTTTTTTTTAAAATATAAACAAGGAGTTGGATGATTTCCAGAAAACAGATTAGCGGGTCTCCCAATCCCGGTTAATGATAAAAGAGAAGAGGAATGAAAAGAGCGCAGGCTCTCCAAACAAAATGGGATTTTTAGGGGAGACACCAGTACTGTTTTAAGGCGAGCACAAACGACAAGATAGTATAGAAAAATATAAATTTTAATACATCATAAAATACAAATTCAATAATTTTACATAGACCGTGAAGAAATGAGCATCATTACTATTAATTTACTCAAATTTTAATTGAAATTATTTTATTATTATTCTTATTCTTATTATGTAATCTTTTAAATTAATCTTTAGAATATTATAATCCTTTGACTGCCTGGCTGAAGACGGTCTAACATCCCCACGTGCCTACCTGGTGGTTCTAAATCCCATCAGGCTAATCAGGGTGGTTGTCCCACTGGCATAGGCGCATGTGCTAAGCGGTGTGTGACGCATTCAATTCCTTTTGATTAGGTGAGCACTTAGCAGTTTTCACTGCTAAATATGTACGCAATATTACATTATGTAATGAAGAATTTTTGTAACTACGGTATGTTGTATCTTAATTATTTTTACTGTTTGATACTAATGGCATATTTGTATGTCCTGTACAGACCAGAGGAAACAAAAAGATGAGTGCAAGGCCCTGATGAAGCACAACTGTGTGAAACATGTTGGCTATATGCACAATCAAGTATATTGTTTCCCAAATCTCTTGTAAAATTATGGAATTTGTATTTTATGATGTATTAAAATTTTTATTTTTCTATACTATCTTGTCGTTTGTGCTCGCCTTAAAACAGTACTGGTGTCTCCCCTAAAAATCCCATTTTTTTTGGAGAGCCTGCGCTCTTTTCATTCCTCTTCTCTTTTAACACTTTTTTTTAATTTTGGATAGAGTTGGGGAGGGATAAAGTCCATTAACAAAAATGGCAACCGCCCCAATTTATAACTAGCTTTTAAAGTAAGGTGCACATGGAAGGGCTTTGCACCACTGTCAGACTTTTATTGTTGTGTCTCACTGGGGAGATTTGCCTTCAGTTCATGTAAACCCAAGAAGAAATATGAGGAAATCTCTCCAAACCAAGGAGTTGTCATCTCAGAGCAGGGTTTCTCAACTAGGGTTCCACCAGAGGTTGCTGGGTCTTCCTTGAGCAATGAGCAATTTCTGCCTCTTAGATAAGTTCCCACTGACACTAAGGTAAGGAGCATTCTTCCCACTGACCATCACACTAATGTATCATGAGTTGTAGATATACGTAGTAATTTTTAGTAGGGGATCCCTGAGCCCGGAAAGTTATTTCAAGGATTCCTCTTTGGGAAATGGTTGAGAAAGGCTGATTTAAAGGTTTACTTCACTGGCCACAAATATAAGGGGTTACTTTTTCACTGACCACCAGTGTGGTGGTGGATGTGGGGGGTGGTTAAACTATCCACTGACTAGCATGTAAAATAAAACTACAGTTTTCACAGTCTGCTTGTCAGGGACCTGCCAGAAACAGAAGACAATTCTTGCTTCCCTCGGTACCTGTGCGTCGGCGCGCGCCAATTGCGCACGCGCATGCGCACGTGCGCGATGTGTGCGCGCGCGTGCACGCTAACGATATGGCGCCATTAGGCCTTTAAAAGGCCAGCAGTTACAACAGTGCATTGCTGTCTGATCTGCAGCTTTGTAACCCGAATACCTGCATACCTGCTACCTGTTACCAGTACCGACCCGGCTTGCTCGACCACCCGATACATCTCCAACCCTGACCTCGGCTCGCCTTGACCCTGCTCTGTCTCTCACCTGCCTACCTGCTGCCAAACCTTGCCTGTGTTCCCGACTACGTCTAAGCCTGCTGATCCATACATCTGACTACCTGTTCTGACCCGGCTTGTCTGACCATCCTGTTAATCGCACCTTGCTCCAGCTTCCGCTGCTCCGGTATCCGCTAGCTTCCGGGTCGCTGACCTGCAACCACCTGCTCTGCTGCCTACAGATCCAGCCATCCCTGGAGGACCACCACCTTTCTACGGTGCCTACCACTCCACCTACCACAGGCACTCCTACCTCACTGCACTCTCGAGTTCACTGTTCCCACTCCAGTGGCTCCTGGCCCAGGGCTGTAAGAGAGGTCTCCTCCTACAAAGTCGGCTCTACGATCAGGTACGTTCTGTACATAACACTGCTTCTTTGATGGTCAACATTATTCATTTTAAGATTACTGTTGTCTTATATAGCAGGGGAATGTTGTAAAATGATCTGCTCTATTTCTTTCTACAACTTTACAATCATGGTCGTTTACCTTGAGCTGTAAATCGAATAATTTTTAGCAGGGCTTCCTTGAAACCTTGAAATAAAGGTTCCTCCAGGGTAAAAAGGTTGAGAAAGGCTGAGATATACTATCAGTAACAAACACTCAAAGTTTGAAGGCACCTACCTGATAACTCTTCAGTTCCCCAGAGAAGTGTAAGATAAGCAGATCTCACACAGGTTTATAAGTATGTACGAAAAGTCCTGTATTTATAACAGTCAAAACAATGCTATCATTGATTTAGCCATTGATGTAAAGGGTTGTGTAACTGACCTATGTGGCTTAAATGGTTTATCTAATTAATCTCGGTTTACCAATTAAAAAAAATTCCACTATTAATTGTCCTCTTGTTAAGCTTTTCTTCTAATAAGGGATGCTCTATGTGGTTTCTTGGAAATGACAACAAAAATAGAGGGAGTAGTGAAGAACACACCTGTGAAAAGATCCACCCAACAAAGATCTTGGGCAATGGGATTAACGATGGTGACATTGCAATACCTAATTGCTGCTGTGTTTTCAGGACAGCTCCGTTGAGATTAAAATAAGTAATCAAACACAGTGAAAAGATTCTCAACACTGATAATTCAGTAGTCAGTGAACAATGGCCTATTGACATGTCAAAATACGGGAATTCAGCGGTGGGATCTGTTGGTTGTTGCTCCCTTAACTGTAATCAGTACCATTCCATTAAAGGGTATTTTAGTTTTGGATTACAAAGAGAAGGATTAGAACCAGTGTCACATTTTTACTACTGCCAGATAGAATCACCAGATTGATTTGTCCTGTTGACCACTGCCACCAAAACAGAAAGTGATGAGAACTCCAAAATATGAGAATTGTCTTTTAATGGGTAGACCCTATTCTGCTTAAATGCTGTCAAAAAGGAAATTTCTCCTCACTTTGTAGAGATTTCCTCTTACTTGTATCAAATTTTGTACATGAAGTGAAAATAAATCTCCCCAGTAAAGATAAATTTCCCCAGGACAGCAGCAGGGGGCAAGTGGGACCTCTGCAGTAAGACCAATGCATCCACACACATGGAAAGCAAAGTTCTTCTCTATAACATGCTGGCAGGGGCCATACTTTTCTACTCAGTCTGTGGATGCTTTCTAAAGAAAAAAACTATGACTTTGCACACTGTTTCTTTTGAAACAACTGGAGTGGACACATGTGACACTCAGCATTCAGTGCTTAAGCAGCCAATCCCTAGGCTTGTGTCACATGGGGGTGGGGGAAGAGTGTATATTTTGAAATTCTTAGCAGATGTAGCACCCTGGAGTTTAGGCAGGGTTGCTCCTTACAAATTTACATGCCTGGAATAATTATCCTGGTTGATTGTTAGAGATCCATTGATTTCTCCCTAAGTTTGGCCTGGTTGCACTTTTCTCTTCTATCACTAGTTGGCCCGGTACTTGGTGGTACTAGATATCTGAAGGGCAACGTAATGTCAGATTATGGGTACATGGGGCATCTCAGCCAATGGGCAGAGGTTTTCTTGAATCCCTTGGCCTGCTGGGAGAACCTATATATTCAGGTGGAGTCAGGTGATTTGTGTTCTGTGCCACCTGGACGGCTGTCTGGGTGGATGTGTGTTGTAATGCCCGGGCTGCTAGGCAGGAGATTGGGCCTATCCATGGGACATCTGGCTGCTAGACTGTCTGAGGGCCTATCCAGAAGCAAGTAAGCAGCACAGGGATGGCACTGCGGCTTGCAGTCCAACCAAGGGTGACGGTTCTGCGGCCGGAGAACCTTGTGGTCAGAGGTAGAGGGGAAGCTGTCACCAGTAAGGGACTATCCGTCTAATTACCAGGGACCACAGTGTGTAACTGAAGCAAGTACCAGAGCAGCAGAGTGGGTATCAAGCCAGGGACCCAGCCAGCGGAGGTGAAGCTCGCAGAGAAGCCTTGTGTGTCAAGCCAGGGACCGAGCAGGCCAGTGGGGTGAAGCTTGAGCAGTATCTAGAGTGCCAAGCTAGGGATCCAGCAGAGAAGCCAGGCTGATGCTTGAGGAAGATACCACCGTGAAGATTGGAGGAGTGCAAGGGATTCAGTGGCAGTGAATCAGTGGGTCTAATGAGAGACCTGGAGCTCAGTGGGCTGAAGAACTACAAGGAGCGATTGTAGTGAAAGTGAAAGAACTGTTATGCTTTGTGTTAGGAACTGTTAAAGACTGTTGCCATAGGAGACAGTACACATGCAGATCTGGCGTCTTGCTGGATGCCTTTCCCTGCATGGCTGTGCTCCTCTTGAAGTATCTGAGTCTGCCAATTAATCCTGCAACTACCTAAGGGTGACCTGGCCCTAACCCTCTCTCCCCCAAAAAGTTTGTTACGAGAAATAAACTTTCTTTTGCATTCAAGAAGTGTCTGGCACCCAATAACTTTAACTACTCTGCACCCACCATGCCTCACAACCCACTACATACAGAAGGATGTCAGCTATCCCTGGCCCTGGAGGTTCTCATGAGGTCAAACGAGGCCTGGGACTTTGCTACATAAGGATTGTCAGGAAGGGATAGATTAAGACAGTGGAAAACGATGGTTTACATAAGCTCAGCATTCTCTTCCAAAGTGAAAATGTTACTTTGACCTGCATGAATAAGGTCAGGCTAGCTTTAACCACTTGACGTCTGCGCTATAGCTGAATGACGACCACAGCGCGGACCCCAATTGCCGGGAGATCGTCAATAGACGTCCTCCCCTTCGCACGCTCCTCGCGCGCGCTTCGATCACCGAGTCACTGAGACTCGGGTGATCAAAGATCCGTGTAAGGGCCCGGTACCGGTCCCTTATCACGTGATCAGCTGTCAGCCAATGACAGCTGATCACGTGATGTAAACAAAGGCTCAGTAATCTTTTTTTTTTTTTCTCCTCACGCTGACAGCGTGAGGAGAAAAAAAAGCCGATCACCGACTCGTGTGCAAGGGACATCGGTCCCAAAGAGCAAGGGCAATTCTGCCTCATCTGTGTAATACGTACCCCCTGCCAGTGCCCACAGTGCCCACCAGTGCCACCTATCAATGCCCACGAGTGCCACCTATCAATACCCACAAGTGCCACCTATCAATGCCCACCAGTGGTGCCAATCAGTGCCTCATCAGTGCCACCTAGCAATGCTGCCTATCAGTGTAACCTACCAGTGCCAATCAGTGCCCATTATTGCCACCCATCAGTCTCCATCACTGCCACTCATCAGTGCCCATCACTGCCACCTATCAGTGCCCATCACTGCCAGCTATCAGTGCCACCTATCAATGCCACCTATTAGTGCCACTTCTCATGCTATGGCATTTTTCGCAAAGATTTTCATCCATATTACCGGGACCAGGCATTACATTAAAGCCGCAAGCAGTTTTAAATGGCTTTTTTTCCTTTAGAAATGTCATTTTGTGCAGGGACAGTTCTAAACACAGGAAACACGTGCCACTTCACAGGCATACTTTAGACACCCCCCAGGTACGATATTTAAAGGAATATTTGACTTTTTTTTTTTTCACTTTATGCATCATTAAAATGACTGCTCCAGAAAAAACGTCAGTTTTTAAAACTTCTTTTTGCATTGATACATGTCCCCTGCTGCAGAACCCGGGTTCCCAAACCCTTTTTCGGACAATAACATGCATATTAGTCGTTATAATTAGCACTTTAGATTTCGAACGTTCGCATCCATTGTATTTAATAGGGTTCTAACGTTCGTGCGAACTTTCGGTCCGTTCGTGGGTTCTGGTGCGAACCGAACACGGGGGTGTTCGGCTCATCCCTACTGACCACCAGTGTAAAGAAGCCTTTTCTTATGGACCATAAATGTAAAGGGGCCTTTCTCTGCTGACCACTAGGGATGAGCCGAACACCCCCCTGTTCGGTTCGCACCAGAACCTGCGAACGGACCGAAAGTTTGGGCGAACTTTAGAACCCTATTAAATACAATGGACGCGAACGTTCGAAATCAGAAGTGCTAATTATAACAGCTAATATGCAAGTTATTGTCCTAAAAAGGGTTTGGTGACCCGAGTCCTGCCCCAGGGGACATGTATCAATGCAAAAATAAGTTTTAAAAACTGCCGTTTTTTCGGGAGCAGTGATTTTAATGATGCTTAAAGTGAAAAAAAAAAAGTGAAATATTTCTTTAAATATCGTACCTGGGGGGTGTCTATAGTATGCCTGTAAAGTGGCACGTGTTTCCCGTGTTTATAACTGTCCCTGCACAAAATTACATTTCTAAAGGAAAAAAAGTCATTTAAAACTGCTTGCGGCTTTAATGTAGTGTTTAGTCCCGGCAATATGGATGAAGATCATTGAGAAAAAAGGCATGGGTACCCCCCAGCCCACTACCAGCCCACTACCAGCCCCTTTGGATCTTGTATGGATATTAAGGGGAACCCCGCACCCAAAATAAAAAAAGGCCCTATATAGTCTGAACAGCAGTATACAGGCGGTGTAAACAAGACAGGGACTGTAGGTTTGCTCTTAAGTAGAATCTGTTTGTAATTTGGAACAGGTACATTTTTTAAAGTGTAGCTCCAGCCAAAATCTATTTTTAAGCTTTTTGGAGAACATAGGGAAGGGTTATCACCCCTGTAACATTTGTTTTGCTGTCTGTGCACCTGTTCAGAACATTTCACCTCACTTTCTGTCCCAAGTTTTTGGAAAATTTGGGGTTTTTATTGAAACAAGTGTAGCGGGGTCTCCGTTGAGGCCCCATGGACTACGTTACCCAGAACCCCGTTTGGCACCCAGGGTGCATTGGGCTGCCGCAGAGACTCATGGGTGGGGTATAAAAGGGGAGGGCGAGGCTAAGCCCGGCCTCTTTGGACACTGCACGGCTGGCAAAAGGACTTCCTCTGTGGACCTGCTGCGAGTGCAAGGCCCGAGGCCTGGGCCTTGCGCACTTCCAGAGAGCCTTCCACCTCGCTGCGGAGCCTGTGCGGCTGCAGACATCTACCTGCTTAGCGGACGTCAGTGGACCGGAGATCAGGCAGAGGCAGATCCTGTGTGTGTGGACACAGCGGTGGGAGTCCCGGACTGGGATCGGGTTCGGAGGGGTGAGAGAGCACCTGCTCACAACTACAACCGAGTACTTTATTAGGCCTATTGACTGCCTTGGCCCATCGGGTTATACTTTCCCTTTTCCTGTCAGGAGACTAGTTGCAGAACTGAGTTACATAGTCTCCGGGGAGTTGCTTCCATTGTCTTAGACCATTATTGGATTACAAATATTGTTCCTGTATGTGCACCACCGCTCATCTTGCATGAGAAGATTCCTCCTTTAAAGACTGAGCTTTAACTGAGTCAGGCCTGACTGGGAGTTTATAGCATTGCTGGGTGCCATATTGCTAACGAGGACTCTAGTTATATGTCAGTGTGTGATAGAACTATTTGTGCATTATAATTGACTAGTGTTAGTATTACTGCAGGGCTCTGCATGCATGTGTTATATGTGATATTGATCGTAAACCAATATATACAAGTAAACCTTTTACAGTTTAATCATTCTGGTATTGGAGTCTATTACTACATTCTACCACTGTATAAATGTATTGAGGGATTGTACATGAGCTGGTATAAAGTTATACAAATACACAACCCCATAGACTAGCTGTGCCAGAGAAGGGTTGAGTAGATTGCCGGGGGTTGGCTGTGCTGTGTACAGGGCCCGAAAACAAAATCAGTGGCTCTCTTAGTTTGGGGGTATCGCTACACGTGGGGGCTCGTCCGGGATCCTGTATATGGCAAGCAGACATGCCAAAAGTACCGGCATGGACCCGCTAGAAGTGAAAGCGTGGTGCGCAGCAGCAAGAACAAACCCAGACACGTCAGTGGTCATTAGTCTCCTGGGAGAAGAATGGTCAGTAAGCGCGGCGGAGCAACTCGCAGTGTCACTATCCCCAAATAATACACCATGGGTGATAGACCTGAAATCAGCCCCAGACACCTCGTTTCAGTATGCACTGATAGAGTGGATGGATGGAGTACCGGGGAACTTTAAAGGGCAAAGTGTGCAGACGCTGGATAACAAAACTTATGGTCTGGTGCACGCAATAACTGTGAAGACGGAGTCACCTCCGCCATTCCCAACGGGATCCCCGCCAGGAATAACCCATGCAGCAGAGAGGCAGAGAAGGATGACACCTCTGGTGACACCCATTACAGCCATAGGGCCAGAGCTTTTAAATGCCTTGGGGGATCTGCTCACAAAGTGTCAGAAAACAAACACGGTACACATCGAGGCCAGCTACCGGAAGCTGAGAACATTTTCAGGGAGGCTGACCGTCCCTGTAGGGGAAGAAGACTTCGATACCTGGATCGAACAGGCCTCGTCAGCAGTAGAGGCATGGGAGGTGCCTGAAGCGCAGAAGAAGCAGCGCGTGATGGAAAGTCTGAAAGGCGCGGCTGCGGAAGCTGTAAAAAGTCTCCGGTTTGGAAATGCTGCCTGCACGGCCTAGCCATGCTACAAGAAGAGTTCGGTCAGTTAGAAAAAGTAACGGAACTGGTGTATCAGTTCGAACACACCTTTCAGCAGCCAGGAGAAAAGCTGTCGGAGTATGTCAGAAGACTGAACAAGATGCTTTGCCAAATCGTGCTAAAAAAAGGGATGGTACCCCAAGTCATAGATGCGTCAAGGATGAAGCAGATCTTAAAGGGAGCGTTACGCTCGGATCCAGTCTGGCTTCACCTGAAAACCTCTGGAGGAGGCATGTTACTGAATTACCCTGATCTGGTAAGGATCATTAGAGATGAAGAGGCCCTGCAGAAAGATCAGCAAGCGATCAAGGCGCATACCTCTTCTATACCAGTAATGGTCAGGTCAGCCATGACCCCTGAAAGAGACTCGGAAGTAGATACCCTGAAGTCACAGATGTCTCAGGTGTTGGAGATGCTGACCTCTTTGATGGCAAAGGATCCAAGGGTCACAGAAAATGAGGGACCAAAGAAGGAGTTGTTCCCACATATCTCAGCACCCACTTCCTTACAAGATTGCGGGAATGTGGTCTGCTTTAACTGTGGAGGAGTTGGCCATATAGCAAAAGTATGTTCCAGTTCCAAGAAAAAAATAATAATAATCGCAAGCCGGTGGAAAACTCCAGAGGGCCCCGGTGAAGGAGTCAACCGGGTGCCCATCATCTCCAGTGAGCTCCATTGGACCTAAACTGAATGAGAAGTCCAGAAGAAAAGGGGACAAACCCCCTCAGAAGAAGAACGGTGTTCCTCAAAGAGAATACACACCTAAAAAGAGAAATAGTGTCCCTCAGCGAGAATATACATCTAAACAGAGGAGGGAGATCAATGCATACTGAGCCCAAGAGGGACAAAAGCCAACAACCAAACACAAGAAGGAAAACTTCAAGGGAAAATGTAGGGATCAACATAAAAAGACCCCTTTGAAGTCTTATCCGGAAGAACTGGAAGGCCCCACCCCCGTGGTACCTATTCAAGTGGAGGGAGTCTACACGAGAGCCATCTTAGATACTGGGGCGCAGGTGACCTTGTTATACCGGGACTTCTATGATAAACACCTGAGTCACCTACCCATCCAGAGAATTGAAGATTTGGAAATATGGGGAATCGGAACACAGAGTTTCCCCTACGATGGTTACTTGCCCATAAAACTGACCTTTGACCCTGCAGTGGCCGGGAAGGCTGAAGTGTTCAATACCCTGGCAGTGGTGTGCCCCCGACTGCCTGGAGCCAACAAGAACTCCTTAATAATAGGGACAAACACGGACCTGGTCTGGAGGCTTTTGGCCCCCCTAGCAGGAGGAAAGAATCCGACAGTCACTAGGATCCACCTAATGTTAAAGACGGCCTATCAGCGACTAGTCTTAGAACAGAAGGCCCCAGAAGAGGGGGTGGGTAAAGTCTGGAGACTGGCAAAGAAAGGAATAGTATTGCAGCCCGGTGAAGTAACCTGTCTCAGAGCCACTGTGAAGCTTACTTGGGAGCAACCTGGCCCCTTTGTCATGTTGGAACCAGACCCCCGGGAAGGATACTCAGGCTTAGAAGTAATCCCAGAAATGGTTCCGGTGAGAGCTTTGAAGAAGGCACACTGTAAGGTGCCAGTGAGCGTCAGGAATACCACAGGTGTCCCCATGGAGATCCCCACCAGGATGCTGCTGGGCCAGGTGAGCCCTGCTGCCCCAATTGTCTTATCAGATGTGGAGAGGACAGAGGGCGACAGGACTGTTTGGGAGAAGCTTTGCATGGAGAACCCGAACCTGCCAAGGGCCTGGAAAGAGAGGGCAAAGGCCCAGCTGACCAGATGGAGGAAGATTTTTTCTAAGGATGAGTTCGATGTGGGGTGTGCGAAGAGTGCCACCCATCGAATCCGCCTCAAGGAAGACAAGCCTTTCAGGGAAAGGGTCCGGCGAGTTCCTCTAGCCAACCTTGAAGACCTGAGAGAACAGCTCGCCGAGCTCAAGCGAACCGGTGTTATCCGGGAATCTAGGAGCCCCTATGCCTCCCCTATAGTGGTGGTGTCATGGAAACCCTGTCAGGAACAGACGCCCTGGACTTCCTGGTTCCCCCGCAGGTGACGCCCGAAGGGCTATTTAAACTCCTCACTTGCAGACAGTCCCTGCTGTCTGCTCTACAGCGTTTATCCCAAGTGACCTGATCTGCCTTGTTTACCTGTATCTGACTCGGCTTCCTGTGACCCTCCTGCTATCTGCCTGTACCTGACCATCGGCCTGTTTTCTGACTTCGGTATTGCCTGATCCTTTTGTGCCTCGCTGCCTGCCAGTTTACCCGACCCCGGCTTGTCTGACGATCCTGCCTGACCTTGGCTCTTGTTCACCTGCTGCTGCCTAGTGGTTCCAGTTTACCTGCTGTGCCTCCCGGTCCGGGTCATCTGCTGAGTTCCTGGTTCCTGTCTGCTCATCTGCTGGTTCCTGTCTGCTCATCTGCTGGTTCCTGTCTGCTCATCTGCTGGTTCCTGTTCACCTGCTGCTGCCTAGTGGTTCCAGTTTACCTGCTGTGCCTCCCGGTCCGGGTCATCTGCTGAGTTCCTGGTTCCTGTCTGCTCATCTGCTGGTTCCTGTCTGCTCATCTGCTGGTTCCTGTGTGCTCATCTGCTGGTTCCTGTTCACCTGCTGCTGCCCAGTGGTTCCAGTCTACCTGCTGTGCCTCCCGGTCCGGGTCATCTGCTGAGTTCCTGGTTCCTGTCTACTCACCTGCTGCAGTTCCTGGTTCCTGTCTGCTCATCTGCTGGTTCCTGTCTGCTCATCTGCTGGTTCCTGTTCACCTGCTGCTGCCCAGTGGTTCCAGTCTACCTGCTGTGCCTCCCGGTCCGGGTCATCTTCTGAGTTCCTGGTTCCTGTCTACTCACCTGCTGTAGTTCCTGGTTCCTGTCCACTCACCTGCTGTAGTTCCTGGTTCCTGCCTCCTCACCTGCTGGTTCCTGATCACCTGCGGTAGTTCTTGATCCTGCCAGGCACTCGTACCCCTTCCACCTCCGTGCTTCCTGTTATACCACCAGGGGCCGCCGGTGGGAGCTGAAAGGGAGGCCTCCCTCTGCTAACCGGGCTCGTCACCATCAGGTACGTGACAGGTGGTCAGGAAGAAGAATGGGTCGTTGAGGTTGTGTATAGACTACAGAACTCTCAATAGGAGGACGATACCCGATCGGTATACCACCCCGAGGATAGAGGATGCCCTACAGAGTTTGTTTGGAGCCAGGTGGTTCAGTGTCATGGACCTAAAGAGTGGATACTACCAGATCCCTATGCATCCAGAAGACAAGGAGAAGACAGCTTTTATAACCCCTGTGTTATTCTTTGAATTTGACCGGATGCCCCAAGGTCTGTCTGGAGCCCCTGCCACCTTTCAACGCCTCATGGAGAAAACCTTAGGAGACATGAACCTCATCGAAGTTCTCGTGTACTTGGATGACATCATCGTCTTTCGGAAGACTCTAGAAGAACATGAGGAAAAACTGGAGAAAGTCCTAAGAAGGCTCAGCGAAGAGGGTCTCAAGCTTTCGCCAGAAAAATGCCAGTTTTACCAGTCATCAGTAAATTATCTAGGGCACATAGTGTCTGAAGAAGGGGTAGCCACAGACCCCGGGAAGCTGGAGGCAGTCACCTCCTGGCCCCGGCCCACCACTGTGACAGAACTCAGGTCCTTTTTGGGGTTCTGTTCCTATTATAGGAGGTTCGTAGAGGGGTTCGCATGGATTGCCAGACCCCTGAATGAACTCTTAAGGATAGAAGGGGAAGAGGATGACTCGGGCCCCAGGAAGCCAGGAGAGTCAGTCGAAGGCCAGTGGAATGGGAAATGCGAAGAGGCCTTCCACATGCTGAAGAAGAGCTTAACCACTGCCCCTGTCTTGGCCTATGCAGACCCAAAGAAACCCTATGAACTCCATGTAGATGCCAGTCATGACGGTCTAGGGGGAGTGCTCTATCAGGAGCATGAAGGGCAACTGCGACCCATAGCATATGTGAGCAAAAGTTTGACACCCTCTGAAAAAAACGACCCCACTCACAAGTTGGAGTTCCTGGCTCTCAAGTGGGCTGTAGTTGATAAACTTAAAGACTATCTGTATGGGGCAGAATTCACTGTGAAAACTGACAACAATCCTCTTACTTATCTTTTCACCACAGCAAAACTGGATGCCACAGGCCATCGATGGCTGGCTGCACTGCCTGGATTCAACATCAGCCTGAAATACCGACCTGGGGCTGGAAATCGAGATGCGGATGCCCTGTCCAGAAGGTCTCATGCTCCCACTAGCCGCACGGAAGACTGGACCTGGGTGGCACCGGATGGGGTGCGGGCCCTCTGTCAAGGGGCTGAACTCCAAGCCAGTGGTGGGTCCAGAGCGGAAGAAATAGGGGTCACAGTAGTGGGGGTCCCCAAGCAATACTGTGGAGTAACTCAGATAGAGGAAGATGATTTACCCAAGATGTCAAAAAAATAATTGAGGTGTGTTCTGGAGGCCCTGGAAAATCAGGATCCAGATAGGCTCTTGCATCACCCTTCAAAGGAAGCTCGTCTGCTGCGGAAGGAGTGGGACAGGTTACAGGTGCATCAAGGGGTGGTCTACCGAAGGGGCCCCTCTGATGACCTGGAAGACAAATGGCAATTGTTCCTACCCGAGAAGCACAGAGAGACTGTCTTGGTCGCCTTACACGACCATCATGGTCATTTAGGAGCTGAAAGGACCTTCCAACTTGTCAGAAGCCGGTTCTATTGGCCCTGCATGAGGGCTGAAGTGGAGGAATACTGCCATTCATGCGCACGCTGCATTCAGCTGAAAACCCTACCCCATCAAGCTGCCCCAATGGGCCACCTGCCAAGTCAAGGCCCAATGGATTTGGTGTGCGTTGATTTCCTCTGCCTCAAACCCGACCTGAGTGGACTAGGAAATGTTCTGGTAGTAACCGACCATTTCACCCAGTATGCACAGGCTTTCCCAACCAAAGACCAGAAGGCTTCCACAGTGGCCAAGGTACTCATGGAAAAATACTTTGTGCACTATGGGCTATCACAGCGACTCCACTCAGATCAAGGGAAGGACTTTGAAAGTCGGCTGATCCGGAAGCTCTTGGACTCCTTTGGGATCAAGAAGACCCGAACCACCCCTTACCATCCACAAGGGGATGCCCAGCCAGAGAGGTTCAACCGAACCCTACTCAACATGCTGGGAACTCTAGAAAGTGAAAAAAATCAGCACTGGAGCAGGCACATAGCAGCAATTGTGCATGCTTACAACAGTACAACAAGTGATGCTACGGGGTACTCTCCCTATCGACTCATGTTTGGGAGAGAAGCAAGACTACCCGTAGATCTAGCCTTTGGCACCTCCATAGACCATTCATCCGCCACTTTTCACAAGGGCTATGTGGACTGGCTGAGGCACAGTTTACAGTTGGCCTACGAGCAGGCCCAAGCAGCTTCCGATCAGAGGGGAACCCGTAACAAGAGAAAAAAGGGAAACTTTGACCTGAACGTCCGGATTCAGGATCTGCAACCTGGGGACAGAGTGTTGTTACGAAACTTGGGAGTCCCTGGGAAGCACAAGCTTGCAGACAGGTGGAGACCTGAGCCATATGTTATTTGCAAGAAGTTGCCCGGCCTACCAGTCTACCAGCTGAAGCCAGAGGGAAAGGTGGGGCCTTTGAAGACTTGGCACCAGAACCACATACTTCCACTTGCCGAAGCAGTCCGGATACCCCCTGTGAAGGATTCCTCTGGGTCAACGTCCATCCTGGATACCCCTAGGCCAAATACCCGGTCGATGACCTACCTGTAAACTTTCCACCACTGAATGTCATTGGAAATCCAGACGCACCTCCAGCAAAGTCACTCATCATTACAGCAACATCTGTGGGGAGCTTTGCACCATTAGGTCGAGTGCAGTCCACCGTATTAAGAATTTTATGACCTATTGTTACAAAATTCATATACTGGATGAACTCCATCCATCAGTATCATAAATCTGAGATCTGCATCCACCTTAAAAAACAAATCAGTTGGAAGCCCATAGAATTTATAAAACGGGAACACATATAAGACTGGTAGCTTCCCCCACCAATTAGATCTGAAGAAAATGTGGAAGCATTGAAACGCGTCATCCATCTGAGCCCGCTCTGACGTCACTTCCTGACGCCGTAGCTGTTTGCGCTCTGGCTTGACCCGCACGCTGCGGCGCAGTGATTTCCTGACTGCCGGACACCTACACCTGCTCCCTCCGGATCAACAATACCAGGACCGATTACCAGAGCTACACCGTGCCACGGGACCTCCGCAGACCAAGGAGATATCCCCTGCAAACCACCATCACCACTTTCATGCAATGTTTTTAACTACCATCTTGTGAGTAGCCATTTGGCTGATTTTTATGTACCATTAAAACTGAGTTTTACATACTGCACTTAGTAGGCGCACTTTTTCTTTTCATTTCTTATCCACAGAGCCTACTTCACTCTTAAAGATGCTGCCAACAGTGCTTATGTAATAGAATACATTCTTAACCAGCTCCAGTACCATTACTATTATATGGACTTATATTATTGGGACCTCATTACCTATATTTACTTGTGTTTATCATTCATCATTTGTATTTTGCCCTTTTCTATAAGGTTTACTACAGTGATATATTATTGTATCATCTCTTACCCTTTACATTTTGGTATTTCTGTATCCACTCCTTGCGCCGTCATTTTTGTTTGTTCAAATATCCGGTCTCAGGCACTTCGGTCCAAAGAAACAGATGTCTCTGAACCTAGTGAGGATGAAAGGGAAGAGCTGGAATGGCTATAGCCCTCCCAGGGCCCAGTGACTTCTGCTATAGATCTCCCACCTTTGGAGGACACCATAGACAGTACACTGAATGCAGAAGCTACTGAATTTGTCGCGTCCAGCCCTCTGTCAGACTCATGGGAAGATGCTCTTGACTCACTTCCAGATGAGGATCCAGGATGTTCCGTTTATTCTCCTGCTCCTGAGTTAAATGTTTCAGAGACAGTAGAAGCTGCCATGTCTGTTCCAGAAGAGGAACCTACAGTTTCCAAACCAGAAATCCCAAGGGAGCGGAGGGCGAAGAGGGCCATAAGGCCTCCACGAAAATCGACTTACCCACAAATGGGGAAGAGTTCGGAGGACACTGTGGCAACTGCCAGGAGGAGTGCAGAAAGCCCTGATCCCTCCACTGTTCATTTGGTGGAGGGCAACCCCAACTCACCCCCTGGCACAGATAGGCAGGCCACTTATGACAGTGTGACCTGTGGGCAAGGAAGTTCAGCCTCTCATTTTTGGTGGGAACTTCCTCTGCCGACATCATACGCAGCTTTGTCTAATGTTGTGCGTAGTGTATGTTGACAATTATCTTTGGGGACCAAAGAGTTTAAGTGGGGGGAGTGTGTAGCGGGGTATCCGTTGAGGCCCCATGGACTACATTACCCAGAACCCCGTTTGGCACCCAGGGTGCATTGGGCTGCCGCAGAGACTCATGGGTGGGGTATAAAAGGGGAGGGCGAGGCTAAGCCCGGCCTCTTTGGACACCGCGCAGCTGGCAAAAGGACTTCCTGTGCAGACCTGATGCGAGTGCAAGGCCCGAGGCCTGGGCCTTGCGCACTTCCAGAGAGCCTTCCACCTCGCTGCGGAGCCTGTGCGGCTGCAGACATCTACCTGCTTAGCGGACGTCAGTGGACCGGAGATCAGGCAGAGGCAGATCCTGTGTGTGTGGACACAGCGGTGGGAGTCCCGGACTGGGATCGAGTTCGGAAGGGTGAGAGAGCACCTGCTCACAACTACAACCGAGTACTTTATTAGGCCTATTGACTGCCTTGGCCCATCGGGTTATACTTTCCCTTTTCCTGTCAGGAGACTAGTTGCAGAACTGAGTTACATAGTCTCCGGGGAGTTGCTTCCATTGTCTTAGACCATTATTGGATTACAAATATTGTTCCAGTATGTGCACCACCGATCATCTTGCATGCGAAGATTACTCCTTTAAAGACTGAACTTTAACTGAGTCAGGCCTGACTGGGAGTTTATAGTATTGCTGGGTGCCATATTGCTAACGAGGACTCTAGTTATATGTCAGTGTGTGATAGAACTATTTGTGCATTATAATTGACTAGTGTTAGTATTACTGCAGGGCTCTGCATGCATGTGTTATATGTGATATTGATCGTTAACCAATATATACAAGTAAACCTTTTACAGTTTACTCATTCTGGTATTGGAGTCTATTACTACATTCTATAACTGTATAAATGTATTGAGGGATTGTACATGAGCTGGTATAAAGTTATACAAATGTAGCGGCCTCACTCCTCTCTCCCCTTCTCATTCTCGGCTTGTCTTTCTTCGTCTAGGGGTGTTAGTGCTGGGGGAGGGATGAGAAACACCACGGCCCATGTTCTCCATAGTGAAGAGGTGAAGGCCAGAAAGATTGGGCCTTGTGTAGGTGTCCTAGAGTCAAGTCCTGTCCTTCGTCCTTGACTCCTTTGCTCCTAGTAACCAGAGTTCCACACAGTGAATAGGTCCAACACAGTTTTATTATTTTCAGTGAATAAACATGCCGCAAGGTTAAGTTGGATTATTTTGCAACAACTTAGTAGTAATGGGAATAGGTCGAGGCACAATCCTTTCCCTTCTTTTGCTAACCACTGTGGTATCACCAGTGGCGAATAGTCACTGCCACTGACTATGTGAAGTAGAACGTGAATTACCTTCGCTAGCACGGCCCCTTTCAGGGGAAGGATATCCGTCCAAGGGAGAAATGGAGTCCTCTCTGTCACCAGCAATGCTGCGCCGGACTCTCCAGAGAAGTTCAGCTCACCAGACCTCACAAACTCAGACACGGGCACCCAAGGAGTTAGGGCCCCCTCGGATTCCTCCACCCTCGCGGAACTCAGTCGAAGGTACTGAGCCCCAGGCATCCGCCATAGTACCTCACCCCAGGCTAAAGGTGCCTGAGATGGACTCCATCTCCGCTCCGGCCAGGTCAAAGGCATCTGAGCCCGGAACACCGGAACGCCAGCACCCAAGCTGTAGGTGCCTGGGTGCGGCCGCGTCCTCCCGACTCTGAACCTCCACATCAACCAACCCCGTGGTAAAGGCGTCCGCCCCTTTTATCCCCTCTCCCTTTGCATCACAGCGGGTTCCCCGCCCCGCTGTACCAGCTCCAGGGGAGGACAAAAAGGCACAGTCTTGCGGTGTGAGTTCACCCCCGGCCCCCGGCAACAACGCCACCTGTAGGCCGCAGGGAACCTCACACCACCAGAGTCCTCCAAGAACCATGAAAGGGTCTCAGATTCCCTAGCAATCAATGCATCTGGGTTACACTACCACCCAGATGCTTCCCCTAAATTCAAATACCCGCTACACAAACATACAACCCCCTAGACTAGCTGTGCCAGAGAAGGGTTGAGTAGATTGCCGGGGGTTGGCTGTGCTGTGTACAGGGCCCGAAAACAAAATCAGCGGCTCTCTTAGTTTGGGGGTATCGCTACACAAGGATTGGTGATAAAGCATCAGTAGAGAGGAGACACCTTTTTCCCATATTAACTCTTACAGGAGAGAATTTCCCTTCCTAGGGGTAGATTTCCTCTCACTTCCTGTTGTCTCCTTCCATTTGCAAGTAGGAGTCGTTTGTAAGTTGGATGTTTGAAAGTAGGGGCCTGCCGTATATACTCTGCAGAAATTTGGCCCTTAGGTGTTGGTGTTGCCACAACACTGTAAGCTCTCACAGTTACTCTTGGTGGGCGCTGGAATGCCCTGCTGTGAACTATTATATCAGGAATTGTAATTACATGCCATTGTTAAACAGTGGTAGGAAAAATTGGGCCTTTGGTGGTGGTGCTGGTGCCACAACACTATAAGGCCTCACAGTTACTCTTAGTGGGCGCATGAATGAACCCTGCTGTGAATTATTAGATAAGAATTGTAATTGCATGCCCCTGTTGAACAGGGCCTGAAAAATTGGGCTTTTTGTGGTGGCGGTGGTGCTGGTGCCACAACACTGTAAGTCGTCACAGTTACTCTTGGTAGGCGCAGGAATGGGCCCAGCTGTGAAATATTAGATCAAGAATTGTAATTACATGCCCCTGTTAAACAGGGGCTGAAAAATTGGGCCTTAGGCACTGGTGCCACAACACTGCAACCCCTCACAGATACTGTAGTTGGAGCGCAGCAAAGAGCCCTGTTGCAAAGTATTAGATCAAGAATTGTAATTACATGCCCCTGTTAAACAGGGGCAGAAAAATTGGGCCTTAGGCACTGGTGCTGGTGCCACAACACTGCAACCCCTCACAGATACTGTACTTGGAGCATAGCAATGATCCCTGCTGCAAAACATTGCATCAAAAATTGTAAATACACGCCCCTGTTAAACAGGGGCTGAAAAATTGGGCCTTAGCCACTGGTGGCGGTGCCCAGAACCAAAATGTTCTTTCAAGCTATCAGCATGATTTTTGAGGAGGAAGAGGATAGTCACTCTGCATCAGCATAGGCAGTCTTGAAGGGATCTGACACTTAAAAGAAAATTATTCTGTTACATCAGCATCAGGTGCTTGGTAGCTGGTGGTGATCCAAGACTGATTCATTTTTATGAAGGTCAGTCGATTGACCGAGTTGGTTGACAGGCGCACCCTGTGATCGGTTACAAAGCCTCCAGCAGCACTGAATGTGCGTTCTGAAAGAACGCTGGATGCAGGACAGGCCAGTATCTCAATTGCATACTGTGCAAGCTCTGGTCAGTGATCCATCCTCAAGACCCAGTAACCCAAAGGATTTTCGGTGGGAAAGGTGTCCAAGTCTGATCTTGCCCCTAGGTATTCCTGCACCATGTAAACCAGACGCTGGCGATGGTTGCTGGAACCGATCATACCTTGAGACTGCGGACTAAAAAATTGTCTGAACGCATCGGTCAGATGGCCACCTTCTCCACCGCTCTTTCTTTGACTGATCGAAGCCTCAGCAACACGTTGTCCAGGACCAGGAATTTGTAACCTCCCAGTCTCTGGGAACACGTTGCACAGACCTTTCTGCAAGGCCTCCCGGAGTCTCATCCTCTGCTCCCTCTGCGACAGCAAGATAAGGTCCGCAACCTTACCCTTGGATCAAGGAGAGTGGCCAGCCAGTAATGGTCCCTCTCCTTGATCCGAAGAATACGAGGATCCTTCCGCAGCAGTGCTGTGCCTTTTGTGTCCCCTCTTGGCAGTAGTACAGCGGGGCGGGGAACCTGCTGTGCATGCCGGGAGAGCATATAAAAGGGCAGACCTTTGGCCTGGGGGCTGATGTCCAGTGGGGTCCACGCCCAGGTGCCTTCGGCCTGGGTGCATGTGTTCCTGTTCCATCTCGGGTACCTTTAGCCCGGGGTGAGGCACTATCCTGGAGTTCCTGCTGCCCTGGTTATGGAGGCCTAGGTGCGGGAGTAAAGCCTGGAGTCCAGAGCCTTCGTCTGGAGTCCGCTAAGGGTCGAGTAGTCTTAGGGTGCCGCCTCGTGTAGGGGACCATGTTCCAGGGAAGGGAGGATCATTCTGATGGACCGATGCGGGAGTCACAGTGAAGGAAGGGTCTGTTGACTCCCTGGAGAGATGTCTTCCCCTTGATATGGGCTAGGTTCGTAGAAGGAGAAGCTCAAGGTCATCTTGACTGTATCAGAGGCCTTATTCACCCGGCCCGTGGCAGGGGCCTTATACACCCTGGTCTGTGGCAGAGACCAAAGTTCTCCAGGTCCGTGGCAGGGGCCTTGTACACCCGGTCTGTGGCAGAGACCAACCTCAAGGTCTGTGGCAGAGACCGTGCACCTAAAACTGTTTGAGAAACCTAAGCAGTGAAGTGAATGTGCTACGTTTGTGCCTGGACCTCCTCCACACCTTAAGCTGTCCTGTTTCTTTGCTCTAACCTTTTCTATCCGAGTAGAGTTTATTTTGCCATGAGAGAATAAGAGTTGTAATTTCAGCTGGTGTGGACATTGACTTTACTGGGAATTAAAGGACTTGCCTCTACCTACAGTAGAGGTGAGAATCATCCTCTGGAGGAGTTTTGACTCCGGCTGTGGACACGGCCCGCCAAGTACACCGCTCAACCTCTTTATATAGGAGGATACGGGCTGGTAGTGCGGTGTGCCTTTCTCCCTCCTGCGAGGAGCTAACAACATAAAGGCAGGTAAGGGGGAAAGGATCTGTGCGCTACAAAAAAATAAAATAAAAATTATAATCTTGACCTAGGAGGACGAGGTCCATATGGAGTAGGAGGTTGAGGTGGCGGTGGATGTGGCTGTGTAGGTGGAAGCAGGACGAGGTAGCCAACACTGGTTCAAAAATACAACAATGGCTGGGTAAAGCCAGTGATGTGTCGAATTCTGTCCCCCGTCGAATAGTGTCCACCCTGTACTGCACTTGCTCAGTATGTAGGACAAGAGGATTTCGAAAATCTCCCAAGATGAACGGCACCTGCGTGGTGAGTTCAGGTGAAGGCCACACCATCCGTGGTTCAAGCCGAGCCAAGTGAGGCCGTGCCCAAAGCGTGGCGATCGAAGCGAGCCCGTGAGGGGCCCTGTTACTATGTGCTACCGTATGTCCACTTGGATGTTGGGGCTTGAACCTGCACTCACGGCGCAGGCGCCGTTCATCTTCGGAGATTTTGTGAATCTCCTTGTCCTCTGTACTGCGCAAGCGCTGCGCCTTCGCAGTACGGGCCGGACACAATCCGATGGCCGGACAGTTTTTGTCACAACACCGGTATACATGTCTATTCTGCACAAGGTACGGACAAGTCCTGTGGGATCCATGCCTGGTTCATTTTAATGAACGCGAGCTTGTCCACATTGGCTCTGGACAGGCGGCTGCGCTTGTCTGTGATAACGCCCCCTGCCGTGCTAAATACACGTTCAGATAATACACTGGCTGCAGGGCAGGCCAGCACCTCCAAGGCATAAAGGGCAAGCTCAGGCCATGTGCCCAATTTGGAGACCCAGAAGTTAAAGGGGGCAGACCCGTCATCCAGTACGTGTAGGCCTGTGGACACATACTGCTCAACCATGTTGGTGAAATGCTGCCTCCTGCTAAGACGTTCCATCTCAGCTGGTGGTGCTGGTTGTTGTGGCGTGCTGACAAAGCTTTTCCACATTTCAGCCATGCTAACCCTGCCTTCTGAGGTGCTGCCGGTGCCCCGGCTGCGTTGGCGACCTCTTCCTCCTCCTCTGCCTTCGCCTTGTGCTTCCACCGTACGCCCGCTGTCAGGTGGGAATGCCACCAGCAGCGAGTCTACCAGCGTGCGCTTGTACTCGCGCATCTTACGATCCCGCTCCAGTGAGGGAATTAAGGACGGTACGTTGTCCTTGTAACGGGGATCCAGCAGGGTGGCCACCCAGTATTCAGCACCAGTTAAAATGTGGGCAACTCGGCGGTCATTGCGGAAACACTGCAGCATGTAATCGCTTATGTGTGCCAGGCTGCCCAGAGGCAAAGAAAAGCTGTCCTCTGTGGGAGGTGTATCGTCTGTGTCCTCTGTATCCCCCCAGCCACGCACCAGTGATGGCCACGAGCTGGTCTGGGTGCCACCCTGCTGTGAAAATGTCTCCTCCTCCTCCTCCTCCTCCTCCTCCATCTCCTCCTCCACCTCGTCATCCTCCAGAACTGTGCCCTTTCTGCCGGACAATTGTGTACCTGGCGTTTGTTGGTGCAGGAACCCACCCTCGTAGCCACTTGTGAAAGACTGCCCTGAACGCCTTTGAAATGATCCCGCTTCCTCCTCCTCATCCTCATCCTCCTGTGCCACATCCTCTTCCATCATCGCCCGAAGCGTTTTTTCAAGGAGGCATAGAACTGGGATAGTAACGCTGAGAACGGCGTCATTGGCACTGGACGTGTTGGTGGAGTACTCGAAACAGCGCAACAAGGCACACAGGTCTTGCATGGAGGCCCAGTTATTGGTGGTGAAGTGGTACTGTTCCGCAGAGCGACTCACGCGTGATTGCTGCAGCTGAAACTCCACTATCGCCTGCTGCTGCTCGCACAGTCTGGCCAGCATGTGCAAGGTGGAGTTCCACCTTGTGGGCACGTCACATATGAGGCGGTGAGCGGGAAGGCCGAAGTTACGCTGCAGTGCTGACAGGCGAGCAGCATCAGGGTGAGAATGCCGAAAGTGCGCACACACAGCCCGCACTTTCTGCAGCAGCTCTGGCATATTGGGGTAATTTTTAAGGAACCTCTGGACCACCAAGTTCAGCACATGCGCCAGGCAAGGGATGTGCGTCAAACCGGCTAGGCCCAGAGCTGCTACGAGATTTCGCCCATTATCGCACACCACCAGGCCGGGCTTGAGGCTCAATGACAGCAACCACTCATTGGTCTGTTGTTCCATGTCCCTCCACAACTCCTGCGCAGTGTGTGGTTTTTCCCCCAAACAGGAAAGTTTTAAAACTGCCTGCTGTCGTTTACCCCTGGCTGTGCTGAAGGTGGTGGTGAAGGTGTTACGCTGACCAGATGAGGAGGCAGTAGAGGATGAGGAAGCGGAGTAGGAGGAGTTAGCAACAGGAGGCAAACTGAAGCGCCCTGCAATCCTCGGTGGTGGAAGGACATGCGCCAAACTGCTATCTGCCTCAGGCCCAGCCGCCACTGCATTTACCCAGTGTGCTGTTAGGGAGATATAACGTCCCTGACCGTGCTTACTGGTCCACGCATCCGTAGTTAGGTGGACCTTGCCACAGATGGCGTTGCGCAGTGCACACCTGATTTTGTCCCCCACTTGGTAGTGCAGGGAAGGGATGGCTCGCCTGGAAAAGTAGTGGCGGCTGGGCACAACGTACTGTGGGACAGCCAATGCCATCAGGCTTTTAAAACTCTGCGTCTCCACCAGACGGAATGACAGCATTTCAAAGGCCAGGAGTTTTGAAATGCTGGTATTCAGGGCCAGGGATCGCGGGTGGCTAGGGGGGTACTTCCTCTTCCGCTCCAATGTTTGGGAGATAGAGAGCTGAACGCTTCCATGGGACATTGTGGAGATGGTTGGTGACCCAGGTGGTAGTGTTGCTGGCAGATCCTCTGTTTGCGGGGTGGCAGGTGCCACTGTCACTACAGAGGTGGATGAAGAGGCCGAGACTGCAGCAGAAGAGGAAGCAGGAGGAGCCAGAGACCTTTCTTGGTTTTTGAGGTGTCTACTCCACTGCAGCTCGTGCTTTGCACTTAGATGCCTGGTCATGCAGGTTGTGCTCAGGTTGAGAACGTTTATGCCTCGCTTCAGGCTCTGATTGCACAGCGTGAAAACCACTTGTGTCTTGTCATCAGCACATTGTGTGAAGAACTGCCACGCTAGGGAACTCCTTGGACCTGGCTTTGGTGTGCTCGGTCCCTTGCTGCGTTGGGCAGTAGCAGACATACTGTCTAGGGGACGGACGCTCCGCTTTTGCACCCTGCTCCCTCTTCTGCTGTGCTGGTGGCTCTGTGCGACCACCGCCTCTTCCTCCAAACTACACTGGTCACCTGCATAATGTTGATTCCATGTGGGGTCGAGGACCTCATCGTCCTCCACATCATCTTCCACCCAGTCTTCACCCCTGCCCTCCTTGTCTGTCTGCACAATTGCGAAAGCAGCAGCAGTTGGCACCTGTGTTTCGTCATCATCTGAGACGTGCTGCGATGGTCCTCCCATGTGCTCATCATGAAACATAAGTGGTTGGGCATCGGTGCACTCAATCTCTTCCACTTCTAGGGCAGGGCTAGGTGGATGGCCCTGGGAAACCCTGCTAACAGAGTCATCGAAAAGCAGAAGAGACTGCTGCATGATTTGGGGCTCAGACTGCTTGGCTGATTTGCAAGGGGGTGAGGTGAAAGACTGATGGACATGGGTTTCAGGTGCCAACTCTGATCTTTCATCATAAGAGTGGGTGGGAGACAATGTGAAGGAACCCGAGGCACTGTCAGCAACCCAATCTACTATCGCCTGTACTTGTCCTGGCCTAAACATTCGTACAGCCTCATTAGGCGCAACAAAATACCGCCGCAGGCTCGGTCGCCTACTCGCACCTGAGGAAGGTGTTTCACTTGTGCGTGTATCTGGCACAGATCCACCACGTCCTCTCCCTGCAACAGGAGCTCCACCAGCAGCACCACGACCGGGGCCACCATGTCCCTTTGACCTTCTCCTCATATTTTCCAAATATAGGATGTTGCCCTAAATGGGTGTTTTTGGAAGAGCAGAACACACCCACAGTACGTAACCGCTGAATCGCACAGCTACAGAACTGCAGAAAATGCTATTCAAAAAAAAAAATGTTTTTTTAGTATAGCACAGTAGAAGAAAACTATTTAGAAATTGTTTATTTCACACACCTCCACATATGTATAACACACTGCAAAATATTTTTTGTGGCCCTAAATGGCGTTTTTTGGAAGACCACAATACACCCACAGTACGTAACCGCTGAATTGCACAGCTACAGAACTGCAGAAAATGCTATTCAAAAAAAATGGTTTTTTTTAAGTATAGCACAGTAGAAGAAAACTATTTAGAAATTGTTTATTTCACACACCTCCACATATGTATAACACACTGCAAAATATTTTTTGTGGCTCTAAATGGCGTTTTTTGGAAGACCACAATACACCCACAGTACGTAACCGCTGAATCGCACAGCTACAGAACTGCAGAAAATGCTATTCAAAATTTTTTTTTTTTTTAGTATAGCACAGTAGAAGAAAACTATATATAAATTGTTTATTTCACACACCTCCACATATGTATAACACACTGCAAAATATTTTTTGTGGCCCTAAATGGCGTTTTTTGGAAGACCACAACACACCCACAGTACGTAACCGCTGAATCGCACAGCTACAGAACTGCAGAAAATGCTATTTATTCCAAAAAAATGTTTTTTTTTTTAGTATAGCACAGCAGAAGAAAACTATATATAAATTGTTTATTTCACACACCTCCACATATGTATAACACACTGCAAAATATTTTTTGTGGCCCTAAATGGCGTTTTTTGGAAGACCACAACACACCCACAGTACGTAACCGCTGAATCGCACAGCTACAGAACTGAAGAAAATGCTATTAAAAAAAATGGTTTTTTAGTATAGCACAGTAGAAGAAAACTATATATAAATTGTTTATTTCACACACCTCCACATATGTATAACACACTGCAAAATATTTTTTGTGGCCCTAAATGGCGTTTTTTAGAAGACCACAACACACCCACAGTACGTAACCGCTGAATCGCACAGCTACAGAACTGCAGAAAATGCTATTCAAAAAAAATTTTGTTTTTTTAGTATAGCACAGTAGAAGACAAATATATAGAAATGGTTTATTTCACACGCCTCCACATATGTATAACACACTGCAAAATATTTTTTGTGGCCCTAAATGGGTCTTTTTGCAAGCGTACATTAAAGTGCAATTTTTTATTTTTTTATTTTTTGCCCTAAACGGGTCTTTTTTTGCACGAGCAAAATAAAATGGATTTTTTTTTATTTTTTTTGCCCTTAATGGGTCTTTTGGAAAAGAGCACAATAAAGTGCCTTCTTTTTTTGTCCTAAATGGATCTTTTTCCAAGAGCAGAATACACCCACAGTATGGAAACGGTGTATCTCTCAACGTAATATATGCAGTGCTGGTGCACTGAGCTTGCAGATAAAAGGTAGATTTTCTCTGACACTGGGCTCATGGCAGTGTAAAAAGACTGCACTGCAACACAAACAGGTAAACCTATGCAGATCGCTGAGTTATATCTCTGAATCTGGACTCCTATTCCTATATAATATATCTCTCTCCCTAAAAGCAAAAAACAGGAACCTGGCCCTACACTACACTGTCTATCTTTTCCCTCAGATTCCAGAATCAGGACTAACTCATGTATTTTTCTATCTCTCCCTAAAAGTAGCAGCAGCAGACAAGATCCTCTCCCTATCTATTCTGAAGCAGAGTGACGTGTGTGCTGTGTGCCTCTAGCTTATATAGAAGCTGGGTCACATGTTGCACTGACCAATCACAGCCATGCCATTAGTAGGCATGGCTATGATGGCTTCTAAGGGCACACCAGCTAATCAAAAGGTGATTGGCTGGCCCCTGAAGCATTTCTAACTGCGTAATTAGATTCCCGAACCCGAACTCGAACCCGGACTTTTGCGCAAAGTCCGGGTTCGGGTTCGGGAAAAAGCTAAAGTTCGGTACGGACCCGAACTTTACAGTTCTAGTTCGCTCAACACTACTTACCACCAATGTAAGAGGGACATTTTCTACTCATCACTGATGTCATTACTGATGTCATGGAGCCCGTCTTCATGGACCAACAAAAGTAAGGTATTCCTTTTCTACCTAACCTTAATGTATGGACGCCCTTCTTTACTCATCATTAATAAAAGGGGACTCTTCTTCACTGATTATAAATGTAATGGGGACCTTCTCTACCTAACCACTAATGTATGGGACCCTTAACAATTGACCACCACTGTAATAGAGTCCTTCCTCAATGACCATCAATGTCAGGAGTACCTTCTCTATTGACCACTAATGTAAAGGGGACCTTCTTCACTGACTATCAAGGCAATGGGGCCCTTCTTCACTGATCACCAATGTAAGGGTGCCCTAAACTGACCAGCAATACAGGAGGTTCCTACTCCACTGACCACCAACGTTTGACTAAACAGTCAAAGTACACCACATTCTACCGTGGAAACAGGGTCCTTGAACAGTTCTAAAACTGGTTGGAGAAAGGTGGGTGTTGACCATAAAAGAGTATTCTCTAGGCAGTCTTTGCTCCTTTATTCTGTAACAACAGCCTAAAGCCTGACATGTGGGGAGCACAGGTCCAGGCCTGTTTAATCTGCTCAAACAGGCCACAGCACCAGATTTATATCTGGGAGTTGGAGATTGTGAATGGACAGAGATAGTTTACATCATAAAGCTAAAGCTAGGTATACATGGTTCATTTTTTTTTTGTTCAGCCCAAAAAACAAGCAGATTCCCCCATCCACACAAGCAAGGTGGATGGAGGAGTCATTCCCTCTGAAGCATGGTATTTAGACAGCAGGAACTCCCCTGCTATCAGAATATACTGATTACCGGCTGCAACCAATTGGCTGCAGGTGCTGATTGACGAAATGTTTCCAGTGTGGCATCTAAAGATCAACTTCTGCCAAACAAAGAGGGCCACATACAGATAGAAATTCATCTGGTTCCTGCTGAACTGGCTTAATTTTGATCTGTCTGTACCCACCTTAAAATGATTCTAAAAGCTCAAGGTTTTTTACCCTAATGCATTGTAAGCATGAAGGTAAAATAACCTTCTGGGTGCAGCTCCCTCCTTATACATACCTGAGCCCCATCTCAATCCAGTGATGTGCATGATAGCAGTGGCTCTCCTTGGTCTTTTTCTCCTAATTGGCTCACACAGCAGTCAATCACAGCTATTGACAAACAAAACCAAAGAAAATTTCCAGCTCAACTCACCAGCCAGCCTGCTAGGAACCAAATTCTCCTGTCTAACAATTTGCATTAAAAGCAGGGGTTTAGTTAGCACACATTTGCAAATACATGCATAAGATGCAGATCCACTCCACAGCACCCCAGTATTATCTGCAGTCCTAACTCTAAATTTATGAGAGCCTCCATAGTAGAAGCACATGCATTCTAATGGATAAATAGAGGGCAGGTGAGCCTGAAGGAAGGCACAGGGGGACACTGGAGACCCAGCACATAGCACAATGGCAGTAAAGGTATCCAGTGTGCCCCCCCCCCCCCACCAATAATGCATCAGTAACAAACAACTGGTCACTTTCCCCACTTATAACTGGCCTTCGCAGTAAGGTCTGCTACCAATCTTTGGTTCTGTCTGACATGTGTTGCCCTTCCATGTGCTCCTTGCTGCAAAGACCAGTTATAGGTGGGGGCAGCAGCCAGTTGTTTGTTACTAATTTAATCACAGCTAGTGAGCGAACCTTGATTTGTGAAACGTGTTAATCTTGCCATGCCTGCATAGATGTCTCATGATGTCTTATGCCGCGTACACACGATCGATTTTTTTGACGGTGAAAACACCGTCGAGAAAATCGACGTGAAAAACGAGGAACAGCTTGTTCCCCCCACACACGGCCGTTTTAAATGACAAAACGACCGTGTGTGGGCTTCCCGGCAGTGTTTCCCTATGGGAAAACTGCCGCAGAAAAAAACGACGGGAATCACAACGAGAAAAATTAGAGCATGTTCTAATTTTTCTCGTCGTGATTAATGCCGTTTTTCCCGTCGAGAAAAACGACAAAAAGCCCACAGACGATCGTTTTTCTCGTCCAAAGGAAAAAATTTCAATTTTCTCGACGGGAAAAATGATTGTATGTACGCGGCATAATGGTGTATCTTGATAGATTTTCATTCTCAATAAAGTAATCATCACTGCTTCATACCTGAGAGTGCGGTCAACCTTTCTTGAACTATTGACTCTTATTCGAGCTGTCGACTGGACCTGCACCACAAGGTTGAAGGGAGCAATCATTCCCACCTGGAGCGGCTCAGCTCTGTCTATGTATCGGTGTGAATGGGCAATGTCCATTCACAGGAGCGTGGCTCAAGAGCATAGCAAGAGGCTTGCTATTGGGGGGGGGGGGGACACTCAGCAGAAGAGTGGAGCCAGGACCACCAGCGGGGGACCCAAAAAGAAGAGGATCAGGGCTGTTCTGTGCAGAACCATTGTCCTAGTTCAATCTGGCAGTTTAAGGATCCATTTATACAAAGAGGATGAGACTGAAGCAGATCTGTCTTAAGGAGGAAATAGACAGAGCTGTATGTCAAAATAGCCAGGAGGCTGAAAGACGTCTATGTTCATTGTTGTGGTAAACACCCTGTGTGAGTAGAACACCATGTTACGATGACATTCAAATGAATAATTGTGGTAGTGGCCCTGTCTGCATGGATGGAGCTCACGTAATGCTACATAATGATTCCTACATGTTTGTATTTCCCACCTGGGGTTCAGACACAACTGCACCCGGGGATCTGGAATGTCAGTACTGTGGAGAGGTGATTCACTCACGTATTAACTTGCAGATGTTTGAATTGGTTAGGTGTCTATGAAGTGTAGGGTATTTTGCTACATGTCTGTTTGAGGCTGTATGGAGAAAGTATGATTGGTAAGTCCAGCAGCCTCTCTTGCTCTCCTCCTCTGCTTCTACCTGTCTCCACTTCTCCCTTCCTAGATCTCAGTGCCAGATGTGATCTGCCCATGATAAAGGAAGGAATGTGGTCTGTCCATGATAAAGCTGGCCATGGGCGTCCGCTGAACTTTTTTCAGGGGGGGCATCATTTTAAGGTCATCAATGCTCGGTCCCTTTTTGACAATGTATGTGGAGTTCCTGACTGACCACTTCCTTTCCTGGTACAGAAGGAAGAATTATGCTTTCCGTAATAAAATCATCTTCATGCATGACAATGCACCATCTCATGCTGCAAAGAATACCTCTGCATCAATGGCTGCTATGGGGAATAAAAGGAGAGAAAGTCGTGGTGTGGCCTCCATCCTCCCCTGACCTCAATCCTATTGAGAACCTTTGAAACATCCTCAAGCAAAAGATCTATGAGGGTGGGAGGCAGTTTACATCCAAACAACAGCTCTGGGAGGCTATTCTGACATCTTGCAAACAAATTCAAGCAGAAACTGTCCAAAAACTCACAAGTTCAATGGATGCAAGACTTGTGAAGCTGCTATCAAATAAGGGGTCCTATGTTAAAATGTAACGTGACCTGTTAAAATGTTTAAAAAGGTAAAATGTTGTTCAAAGTTTGATTGAAATCGCTTTTGATTTCAGTAAATATGCTGCAAACACAACAAATGACAATTTCCAGTTCTTTACAACCTATAAAGTGTTTTGAAACTTACTGTGCGTAATAATTTGGAACAGTGCATTGTAAGTTTTTTATTTTGAAAAAAAAAAGCTGTTATCATTAGGAGGTATGTTCAATAAAATTTGAATTGTACTCTTAATAGTTGATAACATGAGAATTATGCTGACTGTTGTTTACATCAATTATTTAGGTAAATGAGAAAAATATAATTGGCATAATAATTTGGAACAGGGTGTAATTTATGGACCGTACCACTACAGGCAGCTGGGAGATGTCATTTAGTGGATTTTTTCTGTCACTTTTGCTCTACATACAAACAAGTTCCGTTCTGAAAGCATGTTCGTAAATCCAATTTGTCTGTAAGTCCAACAAAGTTAGCCTACTGCAAATTCGAAAGTTTGTATTTTTGTTGCCTTTTAAGCCGCATAAAAAGTTCCACTCTGTGCAGACGGGCTTTTTTTTTTTTTTTTTTTTGCTTGGGTGCATTTCCTCCTTGGCAGTGCCCAGCTACCCATGCTTTTTTTTTTCACTGAAAGGTTGGCCTTGAAAATGGCCGGAAAAAAAAAAAAATATTCAGCCCCCTTGGACCTCAATGGGGTTTGGGGGCTTTAATGTTTGCAGATTTTATCCTTTGCACAGAATTCAGTGAACCAAACTTTACTTGGTTGCCGCATCACTAATTTTGGCTGGAAATACACTTTAATGCCGCGTACACACGACCGTTTTTCATGACAAGAAAAATGCAATTTTTTAAATTGGTCATTAAAAACTATCGTGTGTGGGCTCCAGAGCATTTTTCTCAACGTGAAAAATGGGCATTAAAAATTTAGAACATGCTCTATTTTTTCTCGTCGTTTTCCACATCATAGTTTTTCTCGTCGTGAAAAATGTCCGTGTGTATGCTTTAATGACGGGAAAAAAACATGCATGCTCAGAAGCAAGTTATGAGACAGGAGCGCTCGTTCTGGTAAAACTAGCGTTCAGAATGGAGATAGCACATTCGTCACGCTGTAACGGACTGAAGAGCACGAGGCTAAAAAGCGCGAATCATCTCTCACCAAACTTTACTAACACGAGGGTGGCGCCATCTGAATGGAACTTCCCCTTTAGAGTGCCGTCATACGTGTTGTCGAATGTGTTGTACGTCACTGCGCTTTGCTCAAGCATTTTTTTTTTTCATAATAGTGTGTAGGCAAGGCAGGCTAGAGAAGAATCACGTCGAGAAAAACTTTGTTTTTTTCAATGACATTAAAAACGGCCGTGTGTATGCGGCATTAGAGCCAGGTTTATACCAGTGGGTTGCTGTACACTGTAACAATGCAAAGGTGTGCTTTGAAAAACATTGTTTCGCAGTGTGTTGAGAAAAAATGCAGGCATGCTGCATTTTTATGCAACATGATACACAGACACATTTGTATGGTGAAAACATGGCACATAGAAGACCAGGGCATTTTTTCTGCCTGAACCTGGTGGATAGTGATGAGCCGAACACCCCCGGGTTCGGTTCGCACCAGAACCCGCGAACGGACCGAAAGTTCGAACGAACATTAGAACCCTATTAAATACAATGGATGCGAACGTTCGAATTCTAAAGTGCTAATTATAACAACTATTATGCATGTTATTGTCATAAATAAGGTTTGGGAACCCGGGTTCTGCACCAGGGGACATGTATCAATGCAAAAAGAAGTTTTAAAAACAGTGGTTTTTCGGGAGCAGTCATTTTAATGATGCATAAAGTGAAAAAAAAAAAGTCAAATATTCCTTTAAATATCGTACCTGGGGGGTGTCTAAAGTATGCCTGTGAAGTGCCACGTGTTTCCCGTGTTTAGAACTGTCCCTGCACAAAATGACACTTCTAAAGGAAAAAAAAGCCATTTAAAACTGCTTGCGGCTTTAATGTAATGTCTGGTCCCGGTAATATGGATGAAATTCTTTAAGAAAAATGGCATAGCTACCCCATGACCCCCCCCCTACCCCAGCCCATTACCAGCCCCTTTGGGTCTTGTATGGATATTAAGGGGAACCCCGCACATAAAATAAAAAAGGCCCTATATACTCTGAACAGCCGTATACAGGCGGTGCATACAAGACAGGGACTGTAGGTTTGTTCTTATGTAGAATCTGTTTGTAATTTTGAACAGGTACATTGTTGAAGTGTAGCTCCAGCCCAAAAATCTATTTTTAAACTTTTTGGGAAACATAGGTAAGGGTTATCACCCCTGTAACATTTGTTTTGCTGTCTGTGCCCCTGTTCAGAACATTTCACCTCACTTTCCGTCCCAATGACAACTGTTTTTGAAATGTGGTGTTTTTCTTGAAACAAGGATTGCTGATAAAGCATCAGTACAGATGAGACCCCTTTCTCCCATATTTATTCTTACAGGAGAGAATTTTCCTTTCTAGGGGTAGATTTCCTCTCACTTCCTGTTGTCTTCTTTCGTTTGCAAGTAGGAGTCGTTTGTAAGTTGGATGTTTGAAAGTAGGGACCTGCCGTATATACTCTGCAGAAATAGGCCCCTTAGTTGTTGGTGTTGGCACAACACTGTAAGCACTCAGTTACTCTTGGTTGGTGCTGGAACGCCCTGCTGTCAACTATTATATCAGGAATTTTAATTACATATAATTGTTGAACAGTGGTAGTAAAAATTGGGGCTTTGATGGTGGTGCTGGTGCCACAACACTGTAAGCCCTGACAGTTACTCTTGGTGGGTGCAGCAATGGGCCCTGCTGTGAATTATTAGATCAAGAATTGTAATTACATGCCCCTTTTGAACAGGGGCTGAAAAATTGGGCCTTTCGTGGTGGTGGTGGTGGTGGCGTTGCCACAAGACTGTAAGCCCTCAGAGTTACTCTTGGTGGGTGCAGCAATGGACCCTGCTGTGAATTATTAGATCAAGAATTGTAATTGCATGCCCCTGTTGAACAGGGGCTGAAAAATTGGGCCTTAGGCACTGGTGGCACAACACTACAACCCCTCACAGATACTGTACTTGGAGCACAGCAATGAGCCCTGTTGCAAAGTATTGCTTCAAAAATTGTAATGACACGCCCCTGTTAAACAGGGGCTGAAAAATTGGGCCTTAGCCACTGGTGGCGGCACCCATAAACAAAAATGATCTTCCAAGCTATCATCATCAATCGTATCATTGAGGACTCGGAGGAGGAGGATAGCCAGTCAACATAACAGCACAGGCACTCAGCATCAGCATCAGTCTTGAAGGGATGTGACATGTTAAAATCAATTAGTATGTTATATCAGCATCAGGTGTGTGGTAGCTGGTGGTGATCCAAGACTGGTTCATCTTGATGAAAGTCAGTCGATCAACCGAGTCGGTGGACAGGCGCACCCTGTGATCCGTGACAAATCCTCCAGCAGCACTGAATGTGCGTTCCGAAAGAACGCTGGATGCAGGACAGGCCAGTAGCTCAATTGCATACTGTGCAAGCTCTGGCCAGTGATCCATCCTCAAGACCCAGTAAGCCAGAGGATTTTCGGTGGGGAAGGTGTCCAAGTCTGACCTTGCCCCTAGATATTCCTGCACCATGTTTATCAGACGCTGGCGATGGTTGCTGGAACCGATCATACTTTGGGGCTGCGGACTAAAGAATTGTCTGAACGCATCGGTCAGACGGCCACCTTCCCCACCGCTCCTTCTTTGACTGGCCGAAGCCTCAGCAACTCGTTGTCCAGGACCAGGAGTTTGTAACCTCCCAGTCTCTGGGAACGCGTTGCACAGACCTTTCTGCAAGGCCTCCCGGAGTTGTCTCATCCTCTGCTCCCTCTGCGACGGTAACATAAGGTCCGCAACCTTACCCTTGTACCGTGGATCAAGGAGAGTGGCCAGCCAGTAATGGTCCCTCTCCTTGATCCGAAGAATACGAGGATCCTTCCGCAGACTTTGCAGGATCAGGGAGGCCATGCAGCGTAGGTTTGCTGAGGCATTCGCTCCGGAGTCCTCTGGGTCACTAAGGACGACATGATCCGCAGCCACCTCCTCCCAGCCACGTACAAGTCCACTGGTTTCTTGGGACTGTAAATCATCCCTAAAAGACTGCTGCTGATGATGCTGAGTGCCAGCCTCCACCTCCATGCTGACACAATCCTCCTCCTCCTCCTCCTCCTCCTCCTCCTCCTCTTCCTGTGCGATGGGTGGGACAGAAGGAACACTGTCTGGGTAAAGGGGGCCTTGAGAGGCAAGGAAGTCCTCCTCTTCCTGCCTCTGTTCTGCCTCAAGTGCCCTGTCCATTATTCCACGCAGCGTGTGCTCCAACAGGTGGACAAGAGGTACAGTGTCACTGATGCATGCACTGTCACTGCTCACCATCCTCGTGGCCTCCTCAAATGGTGCCAGGACAGTGCATGCATCCCTGATCATGCCCCACTGGCGTGGAGAAAAAAACCAAGCTCCCCTGACCCTGTCCTGGTGCCGTAGTCGCACAGGTACTCATTGATGGCCCTCTGCTGCGTGTGCAGCCGCTGCAGCATGGCCAACGTTGAGTTCCACCTGGTGGGCATGTCACATATAAGGCGGTTCTTGGGCAGGTTCAACTCCTTTTGCAGCTCAGCCAGGCGAGCACTGGCATTATAAGATCTGCGGAAATGCACACAGACTTTCCTGGCCTGCCTCAGGACATCCTGTAAGCCCGGGTACCTGCCCAAGAACCGCTGCACCACCAGGTTAAGGACGTGAGCCACACAGGGCACATGGGTCAGTTGTCCCTGTCGGAGGGCGGAGAGGAGGTTGGTGCCATTGTCGCAAACCACCATTCCTGGCTTAAGCTGGCGTGGCGTCAACCACCTCTCGGCCTGGCCCTGCAGAGCAGACAGGACCTCTGCCCCAGTGTGGCTTCTGTCCCCCAAACACACCAGCGCAAGCACGGCATGGCATCTTTTTGCCTGCGTACTTGCGTAGCCCCGTGAACGGCTACGGAGCACCGCTGGTTCATAGGACAAACCACAGGAAGAGGCCATGGAGGAAGAAGAAGAGGAGGGGGTGGAGGAGAGAGGTGTGTCACAACCAGTAGTAGCATTTTGGAGGCGTGGCGGTGGGACAACCTCCAACACTACTGCACCTTGTCCTGCATCCTTCCCAGCTGCCAAAAGAGTGACCCAATGGGCCGTGAAAGAAAGGTAACGTCCCTGTCCATGCCTGCTGGACCATGAGTCAGCGGTAATATGCACCTTACCGCTGACCGCCCTGTCCAGCGAGGCCAAGACATTGCCTTCCACATGCCGGTAGAGAGCCGGAATAGCCTTCCGTGAGAAAAAGTGGCGTTTGGGAACCTGCCACTGAGGAACCGCACATTGCACAAACTCACGGAAGGGGGCCGAGTCTACCAACTGAAAAGGCAGCAGTTGAAGCGCTAGCAATTTAGCCAAGCTAGCATTCAACCGCTGGGCATGTGGATGGCTGGGAGTGAACTTCTTTCGACGGTCCAGCAGCTGGGGCAGGGAAATTTGCCTGCTAGAATCGGACGTCGGTGTACTGCTAGCAGAGTGGCCGCAAGTACTTGGCTGTGACACACCTAATTCTACACCTTCATTCCTCTCAGTGCATGTTTCAGAGAGGACTGAAGTTATAGTGGGGTTGGAGATCCCAGCTGATGCGGTGCAAGGAGAGGTCCGCTTTGTTCTTTGGTGTGGGTCTTTGAGGTAGGCTTGCCAACGAGCTGCATGGCAGGTCAACATATGTCTGGTCAGGCATGTGGTACCCAAGCGGCTGATGTTTTGGCCACGCGATATACGCTTGAGACATATGTTGCAAACAGCAGCTGTGCGATCTGATGCACTAGCCTCAAAAAAGGCCCACACCAAAGAACTTTTTGAATGACGGGCAGAGGCAGCGCCCTGCACAGGCGGAGCTCTGCGGTGTGATTCCGTCGGTGTACTGCCCTTACGCTGGCCACCAAAGGGCATCCTGCCTCGTTGGAGATGTGCCTCCTCCTCATCCTCCTCCTCCTCCTCTCTCCTATTAGGCACCCACGTGGAGTCAGTGACCTCATCATCACCTCCCTCCTCATCACTGGAGCCAATCTGGCAGTATGCTGCAGCTGCTGGAACATGACTGCCAGATTGGTGTCCTTCTTGAGCATCCCCTCTGTCTGCTCTCACGCTACTGCCTTCCTCTAGCTGGGTTTCATCATCAGACCCTTCGAAACGCTGGGCATCCTCCTGGAGCATGTACCCAACACTGTGCTGAAACAGTTCGGGGGACTCCTCAGGAGGAGGACATGGTGGGTCTAGGGAAGGAGTGACTGATGATGAGTCTGACATTGATACCAGGGAAGAGGACGCTTTGGCAGCTGCTTTTCCAGTACCCTGAGCCTGGGTGAGAGAGGATGAGGAGGAGGAGGAGGGCTTGGTCATCCACTCTACCAAGTCTTCGGCATGATGTGGCTCAACATGTCCAGCTGCCGAAAAGAAGGACAAGCGTGTCCCATGGCCATGTGCTGATGACAATGCACCGCGTCCACGACCAGCACTGTTGCCCCCAGACACAGAGCCTGCTTGCCCTCTTTTATTGCCTCCTGACTGTCTGCCTCTCCTTGTTTGCCTTCCAGACATTCTAATAGATGGCCTGCAGGGAGATGGGAAAAAAGCAATAAGGGCTACCTTCAGGTGTCCTTCTCTGTCCCTTGAAACAAGGACTTTGACAGTGAAAGAAACTGACACACTCTCCCTACCTACAGTTTTCTGTCCCTAGAAAAAATGTTTTTTTTAAGCACAATTTAGCACAAGGAGAATTCACTCACTGTCCTTCCAGGTCCCTGGAAACAAGGACTTTGACAGTGAAAGAAACTGACACACTCTCCCTACCTACAGTTTTCTGTCCCTAGAAAAAATGTTTTTTTTAAGCACAATTTAGCACAAGGAGAATTCACTCACTGTCCTTCCAGGTCCCTGGAAACAAGGACTTTGACAGTGAAAGAAACTGACACACTCTCCCTACCTACAGTTTTCTGTCCCTAGAAAAAATGTTTTTTTTAAGCACAATTTAGCACAAGGAGAATTCACTCACTGTCCTTCCAGGTCCCTGGAAACAAGGACTTTGACAGTGAAAGAAACTGACACACTCTCCCTACCTACAGTTTTCTGTCCCTAGAAAAAATGTTTTTTTTAAGCACAATTTAGCACAAGGAGAATTCACTCACTGTCCTTCCAGGTCCCTGGAAACAAGAACTTTGACAGTGAAAGAAACTGACACACTCTCCCTACCTACAGTTTTCTGTCCCTAGAAAAAATGTTTTTTTTAAGCACAATTTAGCACAAGGAGAATTCACTCACTGTCCTTCCAGGTCCCTGGAAACAAGGACTTTGACAGTGAAAGAAACTGACACACTCTCCCTACCTACAGTTTTCTGTCCCTAGAAAAAATGTTTTTTTTAAGCACAATTTAGCACAAGGAGAATTCACTCACTGTCCTTCCAGGTCCCTGGAAACAAGGACTTTGACAGTGAAAGAAACTGACACACTCTCCCTACCTACAGTTTTCTGTCCCTAGAAAAAATGTTTTTTTTAAGCACAATTTAGCACAAGGAGAATTCACTCACTGTCCTTCCAGGTCCCTGGAAACAAGGACTTTGACAGTGAAAGAAACTGACACACTCTCCCTACCTACAGTTTTCTGTCCCTAGAAAAAATGTTTTTTTTAAGCACAATTTAGCACAAGGAGAATTCACTCACTGTCCTTCCAGGTCCCTGGAAACAAGGACTTTGACAGTGAAAGAAACTGACACACTCTCCCTACCTACAGTTTTCTGTCCCTAGAAAAAATGTTTTTTTTAAGCACAATTTAGCACAAGGAGAATTCACTCACTGTCCTTCCAGGTCCCTGGAAACAAGGACTTTGACAGTGAAAGAAACTGACACACTCTCCCTACCTACAGTTTTCTGTCCCTAGAAAAAATGTTTTTTTTAAGCACAATTTAGCACAAGGAGAATTCACTCACTGTCCTTCCAGGTCCCTGGAAACAAGGACTTTGACAGTGAAAGAAACTGACACACTCTCCCTACCTACAGTTTTCTGTCCCTAGAAAAAATGTTTTTTTTAAGCACAATTTAGCACAAGGAGAATTCACTCACTGTCCTTCCAGGTCCCTGGAAACAAGGACTTTGACAGTGAAAGAAACTGACACACTCTCCCTACCTACAGTTTTCTGTCCCTAGAAAAAATGTTTTTTTTAAGCACAATTTAGCACAAGGAGAATTCACTCACTGTCCTTCCAGGTCCCTGGAAACAAGGACTTTGACAGTGAAAGAAACTGACACACTCTCCCTACCTACAGTTTTCTGTCCCTAAAAAAAATGTTTTTTTTAAGCACAATTTAGCACAAGGAGAATTCACTCACTGTCCTTCCAGGTCCCTGGAAACAAGGACTTTGACAGTGAAAGAAACTGACACACTCTCCCTACCTACAGTTTTCTGTCCCTAGAAAAAATGTTTTTTTTAAGCACAATTTAGCACAAGGAGAATTCACTCACTGTCCTTCCAGGTCCCTGGAAACAAGGACTTTGACAGTGAAAGAAACTGACACACTCTCCCTACCTACAGTTTTCTGTCCCTAGAAAAAATGTTTTTTTTAAGCACAATTTAGCACAAGGAGAATTCACTCACTGTCCTTCCAGGTCCCTGGAAACAAGGACTTTGACAGTGAAAGAAACTGACACACTCTCCCTACCTACAGTTTTCTGTCCCTAGAAAAAATGTTTTTTTAAGCACAATTTAGCACAAGGAGAATTCACTCACTGTCCTTCCAGGTCCCTGGAAACAAGGACTTTGACAGTGAAAGAAACTGACACACTCTCCCTACCTACAGTTTTCTGTCCCTAGAAAAAATGTTTTTTTTAAGCACAATTTAGCACAAGGAGAATTCACTCACTGTCCTTCCAGGTCCCTGGAAACAAGGACTTTGACAGTGAAAGAAACTGACACACTCTCCCTACCTACAGTTTTCTGTCCCTAGAAAAAATGTTTTTTTTAAGCACAATTTAGCACAAGGAGAATTCACTCACTGTCCTTCCAGGTCCCTGGAAACAAGGACTTTGACAGTGAAAGAAACTGACACACTCTCCCTACCTACAGTTTTCTGTCCCTAGAAAAAATGTTTTTTTTAAGCACAATTTAGCACAAGGAGAATTCACTCACTGTCCTTCCAGGTCCCTGGAAACAAGGACTTTGACAGTGAAAGAAACTGACACACTCTCCCTACCTACAGTTTTCTGTCCCTAGAAAAAATGTTTTTTTTAAGCACAATTTAGCACAAGGAGAATTCACTCACTGTCCTTCCAGGTCCCTGGAAACAAGGACTTTGACAGTGAAAGAAACTGACACACTCTCCCTACCTACAGTTTTCTGTCCCTAGAAAAAATGTTTTTTTTAAGCACAATTTAGCACAAGGAGAATTCACTCACTGTCCTTCCAGGTCCCTGGAAACAAGGACTTTGACAGTGAAAGAAACTGACACACTCTCCCTACCTACAGTTTTCTGTCCCTAGAAAAAATGTTTTTTTTAAGCACAATATAGCACAAGCACAAAACACACTGACACTCTCCCTACCTATCCTTCTCTTTCCCTAAACTAAAGGAATCCAGGTTAAGCAAGAAAGAAATAAAAGTCACTGTCCCTGCCTATGCTGCTCTATCCCTGCTCCGGAACACACTACACTAGGCCGCCGTGCTGGCGGCCTTTTATAGTGTGGGGCGTGTACTAAACACCCTCAGCAATAATTGGCCACAGGCATCCTGCCTGTGGCCAATCATTGCTCTCCTCGCTCCCGGCGCTGTGATTGGCCAAGCATGCGGGGTCACAGTGCATGCTTGGCCAATCACAGCGCCTGGATGACACTGCGATGGCGTAGTGCATTGTGGGCCGTTCGCGTCACTCGAATTTGGCGCGAACGGCCCAAATCGTTCGATCTTCGTCGAACGATCGAACAGCCGATGTTCGAGTCGAACGTATGTTCGACTCGAACACGGAGCTCATCCCTACTGGTGGAATGGAGTTCTCTCAGCTGCAGCTCTGGCCCTGTGTTTTCTCCTTACTGTCACTCCTAAACACAGAAGCCAGGCTTCTGTGTTTAGAATTGACAGAGCTCTTCTCCCAGTGGCTCCACTAGTCCCACCCTGCAGTGCACATCTTTTGAGAACAGAGGAGGGGATGGGGAATGCACACAGCAGCAATGTCTGGTGTCAGCAACTCCTGAAGTCTGTGCCTGCCCCGCAGCATGCACTCTTCAGTCTCCTACTGAAGTGGTAAAGTGATCACTAAAATATGCACACCTGAGCCCTGCGCTTTGTGCAGGTAGCACCACCCCGGAGGCGTGTGCAAAACGCACTCCTGAGCCCGGCGCTCTATACACAGGGCACTCCTGATCCCTGCGCTCTGTACACAGGGCACTCCTGAGTCCCGCACTCTGTACACAGGGCACTCCTGAGCCCGGCACTCTGTACACAGGAAACTCCTGAACTCTGCGCTCTGTACACAGGGCACTCCTGAGTCCCGCACTCTGTACACAGGGCACTCCTGAGCCCGGAGCTCTGTACACAGGGCACTCCTGAACTCTGCGCTCTGTACACAGGGCACTCCTGAGTTCCGCACTCTGTACACAGGGCACTCCTGAGCCCGGCGCTCTGTACACAGGGCACTCCTGAACTCTGCGCTCTGTACACAGGGAACTCCTGAACCCTGCATTCTGTACACAGGGTACTCCTGAGCCCCGCACTCTGTACACAGGGCACTCCTGAGCCCGGCGCTCTGTACACAGGGCACTCCTGAACTCTGCGCTCTGTACACAGGGCACTCCTGAGCCCCGCGCTCTTTACACAGGGCACTCCTTAACCCTGTGCTCTGTACACGGGGCCCTCCTGAACCCTGCACTCTGTACACAGGGCACTCCTGAGCCCCGCGCTTTGTACACAGGGCACTCCTGAGCCCCCCGCTCTCTGTACACAGGTCACTTCTGGTATTTTTACAATGTCCATTTAAGACCCTCCCACTGTGAAGTTTGACCGCACCCACCATTTGATGCGGCACACTCTCCTCCTCACAAGAGGGAGTTCCTGCACCTATTCTCTGAGAAAAAAAAGCTCTGTAGAGAACAATTGTTCTCTTGGTATCCTTGAATGGATCTGATCAACGCAGTTTTTTATAGAAAATAGGTAAACCTTGACCTCTGCTTTTATAATTGTTTTGTTTTTTTAAACTAACAAAAAAGGGAGTTTAATATCACTTTAAGGTTAACCAAATATAATTTTTACTTTACCAGTTGCAACACTTAGCATTAGAAGTTCACTGATTTGTTCTTGCTTGTTGTCTGCCATTACATTTTCATAGTTACATAGTTAGTCTGGTTGAAAAAAGACAGGTCCATACAATTCAACCAATAAAAGGGGAAAAAATAAAATAAAATTATACAATCCTATAAACACAGTCCTATACCCACAGTTGAAGAAGAGGAAGGTGAACCCCCCCCAGAAAAGCATGATCCAATTTGCTCCAACTTCACCTATAAATGTTAGTATCCAGTTATATTATGTACATTTAAAACAATCTACTGCGCTGGCCAGAACTCTGCAGGGAGTCTATTGCACATTTTCACAGCACTTACTGTGAAGAAACTTCTAGACGTAAAGAGTGCCCCTTGTCCTCTGTGATGATCTTAAAGTGAATAATTCAACACCAAGTTCACAATATGGACCCCTTATATATTTGTACATGTTGATCATATCCCCCCTTAATCTCCTCTTCTCAAAAGTGAATAAATTCATTTCTCTAAACTTTCATCATAGCTGAGCTTCTCCATGCCTCTTATCAGTTTGGTTGCCCTTCTCTGCACTTTTTCCAATTCCCTGATATCCTTTTTGTGAACTGGCGCCCAAAACTGAACTACATAATCCAGATGAGGTCTTACTAGTTAATTGGTCAGGGGGAAAATGTTATCTCTCTCTCTGGAGTCCATACCTCTCTTAATACAAGAAAGGATTGTGCTTGCTTTGGAAACCGCAGCGAGGCATTGCATGCAATTCTTAAGCTTATGATCTACCAAAACCCCCAGATCCTTCTCCACTATGGATTCCCCCATTTTTACTCCCCCTAGTATGTATGATGCATTCATATTCTTAGCCCCCAAGTGCATAACTTTACATTTATCAACATTAATGCTCATTTGCCACATAGTTGCCCAATTACACAGTGCATTGACTTTGCCCTAGACTCCTCAGGCTGATGTTCTGTAAGGAACCCATAGTGCCCCAACCTCACAGATTCAATGGCTCAACCACTGGTATATCTGACAGAACTACAGGAAGACTGCTCTACCTCTGCCAATCACAGCTCCACGCGAATGGCAGGCCCATCATCTTGCAACAAACAGTTTACCGTAAGCACAAGAGAGCACCAGGCAACATCTCCCCCTTCCTACCTACGTGTTCCTGTGTCCCACCTCCTTGCTGGGTTGGACTAGTCTACAATTGCCTCACACAATCCAGCTGCACGTGAACGTTTCAAACAATGTCTGTGATAAGAAGGGAGGCTTCAGAGAAGACAGACAATAGGCGGCAGTAAGGAGTCATTTGCAATGTTATATGATATAGAGAATTTCCATCAAATATACCAGAAATAATTCTGCACAATTAATATAAATTGTCATCCATGTAAAGGAGAACTTCCTTTGAAAAAAAAAAAAAAGATTTAAAGTGTGTGAGGGGGTTAGCTCGGCAGCGGGTGTGTGTGACCCCCGGGATGGGCTCCCCACACAAAACAGGCCCAGCAAACGGAGGTTGTGGTTTTCAAAATCAAAAAAGGTGCGGTTTATTTTCTATTTACAGTGACAAAACACAGCAAAGCAAAAGAAACATAACCAAAATAAATCCTGGTCAAGTTGACCTCTGACTAAACATACAGGTTTCCTAACTAACAACTGGGATCAGCCTAGTGCTGTCCTAGTCCCTAAGTCCCTGGTTTTAAATGTCCAAGCAAATAGCCACACAGGCTTTTTCTCACCGCACAGGGGTTCACTCTCCCTAGACAGTCCACACAGGTCTGGTTCCAGGTATGAGCTAACATCTAATGAAGCTGGGAGTTCTTATAGAGGCCTAAATGAGCTGACAAGCTTCAGCTGGTCTCATCAACTCCCTGTCTGCACGACGCCCAGCCCTCTCCCTAGAGGTATGAGTCATCCATGAGCCCACTAGCCTTATACAACTCTCCACCTAGTTGTATAAGTCGGCGTAAAGCCTGAATCTGGGCGAAATATATCTACCCCCCTGGATGCAACCAGGTGACTTTACCTTCCTGCTGTCACATACCCCCCCTCTTGTTTTAACCTCGGGGTTGGAACACCAGCAATCAGGCATTCATGTACTCGAGACAAAGCATCCACATTCCCCATTTGAACGCCAGGGCGATGCTTTACTGTGAAGTTGAATTCCTGGAGGGCCAGGAACCACCTATTCACTCTTCTATTTGTTTCCTTGTTTTGAGCCATCCACTTTAACGGAGCGTGATCCGTAACCATGTCAAAGTGCCTACCTAGCAGGTAGTACCGAAGGGAATCTAGAGCCCACTTCACCGCTAAACACTCCTTTTCAACGGTGGCGTAATTTACCTCATGGGACTTCAACTTCCTGCTGAGGTAAATGACTGGGTGCTCTTCCCCGTTCCAGACCTGGGACAATACTGCTCCTAACCCCACATCTGACGCATCACTTTGTACGACAAAGTCTTTAGAGAAGTCGGGTGAGTACAACACTGGCTGGCTACATAAGGCTTGTTTCAAGAATTGGAATGCTGCCTCAGCCTCGGGGGTCCATTTAATCATGACCGACCCTTTCCCCTTCGTCAGGTTGGTTAGGGGCACAGCCTTAGAAGCAAAGTGGGGAATGAATCGCCGATAATACCCAGCGATTCCCAGAAAGGCTCGTACCTGCTTCTTGCTGTTGGGACGTGGCCAACTCTGGATGGCCTCGACTTTGTTGAGTTGGGGTTTTATTACTCCCCTCCCAATGGTGTACCCAAGATATTTGGCCTCCTCCTGCCCAATGGTACACTTCTTGGGGTTAGCCGTAAACCCCGCTTCCCGAACAGAGTCCAGGACTGCTTGCACTTTTGGCAGATGTGAGGCCCAATCTGTGCTATGGACAATTACGTTATCCAGGTAAGCCGCAGCATACTTCCGATGGGGCCTCAGCATCTGGTCCATTTTCCGCTGGAATGTGGCCGGCGCATTCTGTAACCCGAACGGCATTCTTTTATATTGGAACGCCCCGTCTGGGGTTACAAATGCGGTTTTCTCTTTGGCCGACTTGGCCAGGGGGATTTGCCAATACCCTTTTGTGAGGTCAAGAGTCGTCATGTATCGGGCTGTTCCCAGCCGGTCGATCAACTCATCTATACGTGGCATGGGGTAGGTGTCAAATTTTGTAACTTTGTTCAACTGACGAAAATCGTTACAAAATCGCCAGCTCCCATCCGGTTTAGGCACCAACACGATGGGACTAGACCAATCACTTTGGGACTCCTCTATCACCCCTAAGTTCAGCATTTTCTGTACTTCCTCCCGTATTGCCTCCCGTCGAGCCTCTGGGATCCGATAGGGTTTTAACTTCACCCTTTCACCGGGCGGGGTAATGATGTCATGCTCTACCCCAGATGTTTGTCCCGGCAGCTCAGAGAATACCTCCTTGTTGCGAAGCACAAACTCCTTAACCTCCTGTTGTTGGGGTTGTGACAAGGTGGCTGCTATTCCAACCTCAGGAATCACGCAACCAGTTTGAGCTGGTGACCAAGTGTCTGCGACTAGGGACTCTCTATCCCTCCAGGCTTTCAACAGATTAACGTGATAGATCTGTTCGGGCTTTCGCCTTCCTGGTTGTCTGACCTTGTAATTCACTTCGCTCACTTTTTCCATTATCTCGTAGGGGCCTTGCCATTTGGCAAGGAATTTACTTTCAACCGTAGGGACAAGTACCAATATCCTATCCCCCGGGGAAAAGGTACAGGTCTTGGCTCCACGGTTGTACACTCTCTGCTGTGCCAACTGCGCTTGGGCCAAATGTTCCTTCACGATGGGCATTACCTGTGCAATTCGATCTTGCATCAGGGCGACATGCTCAATCACACTCCTGTGGGGAGAACTCTCACTTTCCCAAGTTTCCTTGGCAATATCCAACAGCCCTCTTGGGTGTCTCCCATACAGTAACTCAAAGGGGGAGAATCCCGTAGAGGATTGGGGCACCTCCCTAATAGCAAACATCAAATAAGGAAGTAAACAGTCCCAATCCTTTCCATCTCTATCCACCACTTTCTTCAACATTTGTTTTAGGGTTTTGTTGAATCTTTCAACCAGCCCATCGGTTTGGGGGTGATACACAGACGTACGCAATTGCGTCACTTTGAACAATTTACACAGCTCTTTCATAACCCGGGACATAAAGGGTGTACCTTGGTCCGTAAGCAGTTCTTTACAAATACCCACCCGGCTAAAAACAAGAGATAGCTCTTTGGCTATGGTTTTGGCCGAGGTATTTCGGAGAGGGATCGCTTCTGGATAACGGGTGGCATAGTCCATTATAACTAATATGTACTGGTGCCCCCTAGCGGACTTGATTATAGGACCTACCAAATCCATGGCGATCCTCTCAAACGGGACCTCAATGATGGGTAGAGGGACCAGCGGGCTACGGAAATGTGGCATCGGGGCCAACCTCTGACACACAGGGCAGGAGGAACAATAATTTTCTACGTCCTTCATCACCCCCGGCCAATAGAATCTCTGTAATACCCTCTCTCGGGTTTTCTCTGTCCCCAGATGACCTCCAAGAATGTGCCCATGGGCCAACTCCAACACCAACTTCCTGTAAGGTTTGGGCACCACAAGCTGCTCAACGGTTTCTTCTGCCCTTTTTGCCACCCGATACAGTAGGTCCTTCTCTACGCTGAAGTATGGGTAAGTGCAGGTATTATCTGGGTTCACTAACTCGCCATCTATTTTCACTACGTTTTCCCGTGCCTTTATTAGGGCGGGGTCTTTCAACTGTTCTGTGGCAAAGTTTTCCCTGTGAACCTCAAGATCAGAAAACTCCACAGACGGTAGGTTTTCGTCTGAGGAGGTGGGCTCCTCTCCAGTTTCTTGAGTCTCCCCTGCCAATACTGATAAGGGAAATTCCGGAGAGTCCTCACCACTCTCAGGGGAGTTCCGGCTATCACATTCCTGGTACATAGGGGCATCAGTGAGGGGCTCAGGATCATCCCACAGTTCCCAGAACTTCGGAAAATCCCTTCCCACAATGGCGTCATACGGTAACTGAGATACTAAGCCCACTGGATGAGAGAGGGTACCTTTGGGGGTCTCGAAACACACTGTAGTCACTGGATACTCTCGGGTGTCCCCATGCACACAAATAACAGCTACCTTGCTATTCCCAGAGACCTCTGTTTTAACTAACTCAGCCTTTATCAGGGTCACAAGGCTACCTGAATCCAGCAATACCACAACATTTCTACCATTAACACACATTTTGCATAAATGTTTCTCAGTTCCTCGAATGGCAGTGCATGCGACTGTCGCACACAGCGACTGACGTCTGTCCGTCAGAAAGTCACATTGCATGGGTTCCTCCACAACCGGGCAATTGGCTGCAATATGTCCCGCTTGCCGGCAGCGGTAGCAAACGATCCTTCTTGCCGCCTCTTGAGCCGCTGATTTCCCAGGCTGTTCTCGCCAAACTTGGGGTAGAGCTCCCACCCTCTCACTCTCTCCACCCTTACCCCTTGGAATCCTCTTATCCGCCCCTGGGGATGGTCTGGTCTTAGGGTGGAAAGTCCGAGTGTCTCTGGAAGAGGCCGTCAGGTTCTCTGTAGCCAAGTATTTCTCCACACGATCCACAAGACCATCGGCCGTCTCTGGGTCTCCATGGCTTACCCACTTTTGGATGGCAGTAGGAAGAGCTCTCAAAAACCGATCCATTACAACACGTTCCACAATCTTTGGTGCGGACAAAGTCTCTGGCTGTAGCCACTTTCTGCTCAGGTGAATGAGATCATACATTTGAGACCTGGGGGGTTTTCCAAGCTGGAAAGTCCAGTTATGCACACGCTGAGCCCGGACAGCCTGGGTGACACCCAGCCTTGCCAATATTTCAGCTTTTAGCATCACATAGTCTTTTGCTTGGTCAGGCTCTAGGTCATAGTAAGCCTTCTGCGATTCACCAGTTAACAGAGGAGCCACCAGTCCAGCCCACTGCTCCTCAGGCCACTTTTCTCTTTCAGCAGTCCTTTCAAATGTGGTCAAAAATACCTCTGGATCATCCTCTCCAGTCATTTTTGTCAATAAACGACTCACCCCAAAGGACGCGGTATTAGTGGGACGGCTTTCCTCACTGGTCTGCGGACGTTGCTGCATTACTGCTTCCATTTGTTGTAGTCTCTGCTCTTGCTTCTGTAACAGGTCTATGAAGCGGGCCTCAGATTGCTGCTGGGCTTGTTGATGAGCTTGCTGCTGGGCTGCAAGGCTCCTTTGCAAACCTGCATTTGTCTGCTGTTGATTGGCATTTGCTAGAGCCAGCTGTTTCAGTATCTCCTCCATGCTGGCTTAAAAAAACTGCCACTGGTTCTCCACCAACTGTGAGGGGGTTAGCTCGGCAGCGGGTGTGTGTGACCCCGGGATGGGCTCCCCACACAAAACAGGCCCAGCAAACGGAGGTTGTGGTTTTCAAAATCAAAAAAGGTGCGGTTTATTTTCTATTTACAGTGACAAAACACAGCAAAGCAAAAGAAACATAACCAAAATAAATCCTGGTCAAGTTGACCTCTGACTAAACATACAGGTTTCCTAACTAACAACTGGGATCAGCCTAGTGCTGTCCTAGTCCCTAAGTCCCTGGTTTTAAATGTCCAAGCAAATAGCCACACAGGCTTTTTCTCACCGCACAGGGGTTCACTCTCCCTAGACAGTCCACACAGGTCTGGTTCCAGGCATGAGCTAACATCTAATGAAGCTGGGAGTTCTTATAGAGGCCTAAATGAGCTGACAAGCTTCAGCTGGTCTCATCAACTCCCTGTCTGCACGACGCCCAGCCCTCTCCCTAGAGGTATGAGTCATCCATGAGCCCACTAGCCTTATACAACTCTCCACCTAGTTGTATAAGTCGGCGTAAAGCCTGAATCTGGGCGAAATATATCTACCCCCCTGGATGCAACCAGGTGACTTTACCTTCCTGCTGTCACAAGTGCTATACAGCCACGCCCGGATCAAGAAGAGAGGAGGCTCGAATGGGCTGTGCCCCCTCCCAGATTTTAGGTGTGCCCCTCCCCCAGGTCTCTGAGAATGCACCCATTGATCTCTGAGCCAGGCTGATGGGGACACCTGATGTAAGAGGGCACTATGATAGGGACAGACCATGTAAAGGGACATGCCATGTAAGGGGGCACTCTGATGGAGACAGTCCATGTAAGGCACTCTAATGAGGACACCTAGTGTAAGAGGCATTATGATGAGGACATCTGATGTAAGAGAGCACTATGATGTGGACATCCCATGTAAAGGGACATGCTATGTAAGGGGGCACTCTAATGGAGACAGTCCACATAAGGAGGCACTCTGATGGAGACAGTCCATGTTAGGCACTTTAATGAGGACACCTAGTGCAAAAGGCATTATGATGAGGACATCTGATGTAAGGGGGCACTGTTATGAGGGGATGGATAAGTTTTAGTGTTGGTGAGGAGGGTCAGTGCTGTGGTTGCAGAGATGAGTCAGTGTTGATGTTGGGAGTGGTGAGGAGGGCCAGTGTTGGGTTGCAGGGATGGGTTGTGTTGGTGCTGGGAGTGGTGAGGAGGTTTGGTGCTGGGGTTGCAGGGATGGGTCACTGTTGGTGCTTGGAGTGGTGAGGAGGTTCAGTGATGGGGGTGCAGACATGGGTCAATGTTGGTGTTGGGAATGGTGATGAGGGTCAGTGTTTGGGGGTGGTGAGGAGGGTTGGTGTTGGTGTTGAGAGTGGTGAGGAGATTTGGTTCTGGAGTTGCAGGGATGGGTCAGTGTTGGTGCTGGGAGTGGTGAGGAGGTTTGGTGCTGGGTTGCAGGGATGGGTCATTGTTTGTGTTGGGGGTGGTGAGGAGAGTCGGTGTTGGGGGGGTGGTGAGGAGGGTTGGTGTTGGGGTTGGTGAGAAGAGTCAGTTTTGGAGGTAGTGAGCACAGTTGGTTCTGGGTTTCGGAGATAGGTGAAATGTTTGTGTTTGAAATGAGGAGGAGCATCACTATAGAGGTGACAGGAGGGACCCATGTTGGATGGTGATGGGTGGGAGGTATTAACTGATGGCAGGGGTTAGTGCTGTGGCAGTGGTGTGTGATGGGTCAGTATATGGTGAGCTGATCTCCTACCACTCACAGCCCATGTATGGTATTGGGGATTGGGAGCCCTGTCTGTACATAGGTGAATCACCATTCCTCCCCTATGGTCCCGGCATCACCCACCCACCTGTCTTCAGGATGTAGTACTGACAACGCCTTCTGTCCATTGCAGCCTCCATCTGGCTCTTCATGTCCGCCCCCTCGCTCTTCACGTGCTGATGTCACCATACCATCACCTTTACGCCTTTGGCAGCCATGTTAGTGGGGGAAGGTGGCTCATGGCTCTTTCTATATACAGCTGTCAGTACTTCATAGCCAATCAGGCCCCCAGTATTGGGGAGGGGCTCTGTAAGAAACAGGGATGAGCCGAACACCCCCCTGTTCGGTTCGCACCAGAACCTGCGAACAGACAAAATGTTCGTGTAAACTTTAGAACCCTATTAAATACAATGGACTCGAACGTTCGAAATCTAAAGTGTTAATTATAAAGGCTAATATGCAAGTTATTGTCCTAAAAAGTGTTTGGGGACCTGGGTCCTGCCCCAGGGGACATGTATCAATGCAAAAAGAAGTTTTAAAAACGGCCGTTTTTTCGGGAGCAGTGATTTTAATAATGCTTAAAATGAAAAAATAAAAGTGAAATATTCCTTTAAATTTCGTACCTGGGGGGTGTGTATGATATGCATGTGAAGTGGCGCATGTTTCCCGTGCTTAGAACTGTCCCTGCAAAAAATGTCATTTTTGAAAGAAAAAAAATGCATTTAAAACTGACTCGCGGCTATTAATGAATTGTCGGCTCCCGGCAATACATACAAAAGTCATTGAGAAAAAAAAAAAAAAAAGCGTGGGGGTTCCCCAGAATTCAATTACCAGGCCCTTCAGATCTGGCATGGATTTTAAGGGGAACTCCACCCCAAGTTTAAAAAAAAAATGGCGTGGAGTCCCCCTAAAAATCCATACCAGACCCCTTATCCGAGCACGCAACCTGGCCGGAAGCAGGGGAAAAGGGGGGGACGAGAGAGCGGCCCCCCCTCCCTCCTGAACCGTACCAAGCCACATGCCCTCAACATGGGGAGGATGTCCCCATGTTGATGGGGACAAGGGCCTCATCCCCACAACCCTTGCCCGGTGGTTGTGGGGGTCTGCGGGCGGGGGGCTTATCGGAATCTGGAAGACCCCTTTAACAAAGGGGACCCCCAGATCCCGCCCCCCCCTATGTGAATTGGTAAGGGGTACACTGTACCCCTACCATTTCACGAAGAAAGCGTAAAAAAAATGTTTAAAAAAACACACAAACACCTTGAAAAAGTCCTTTATTTAAAAAAATAAATACATAAACATTCCAGCGGTGAAATCCAGTGTCCCGCGGCGATCCCGATGTCCAGCGCTGTCCTTCATTGGTTGTGCCTGAGCGGACCTGATGGGGAACTCCCTCTCAGTATTTTAAATGTATAGACCCGCCCCTTCTAAAGTTCCCCATCAGGTCCGCTCAGCGGACGAGATGCGGAACATGAGAAGGGGCGGGTCTATACATGTATTACCAAAGTGAGAGCAGTTCCCCATCAGGTCCGCCCCCTCGGTATGTCAGACCCGCCTACGTCATTGGCTTGAGCGGGGAACTTCCTTCACTATGTAAATTTAAATTTACATAGTGAAGGAAGTTCCCCGCTCAAGCCAATGACGTAGGCGGGTCTGACATACCGAGGAGGCGGACCTGATGGGGAACTGCTCTCACTTTGGTAATACATGTATAGACCCGCCCCTTCTCATGTTCCGCATCTGGTCCGGCGAGCGGACCTGATGGGGAACTTTAGTAGGGGCGGGTCTATACATTTAAAATACTGAGAGGGAGTTCCCCATCAGGTCCGCTCAGGCACAACCAATGACGGACAGCGCTGGACATCGGGATCGCCGCGGGACACTGGATTTCAGCGCTGGAATGTTTTTTTTTTTTTTTTTTTAAATAAAGGACTTTTTCAAGGTGTTTGTGTGTTTTTTTAAACATTTTTTTACGCTTTCTTCGTGAAATGGTAGGGGTACAATGTACCCCTTACCAATTCACATAGGGGGGGGCCGGGATCTGGGGGTCCTCTTTGTTAAAGGGGTCTTCCAGATTCCGATAAGCCCCCCGCCCGCAGACCCCCACAACCACCGGGCAAGGGTTGTGGGGATGAGGCCCTTGTCCCCATCAACATGGGGACATCCTCCCCATGTTGAGGGCATGTGGCTTGGTACGGTTCAGGAGGGAGGGGGGGCCTCTCTCTCGTCCCCCCCTTTTCCCCTGCGGCCGGCCAGGTTGCGTGCTCGGATAAGGGGTCTGGTATGGATTTTTAGGGGGACTCCACGCCATTTTTTTTTTAATTTGGGGTGGAGTTCCCCTTAAAATCCATGCCAGATCTGAAGGGCCTGGAATGGATATTTGGGGGAACCCCACGTCAATTTTTTTTTTATTTGCGGCGGGGTTCCCCTTAATATCCATTCCAGACCTGAAGGGCCTGGTAATTGAATTCTGGGGAACCCCCACGCTTTTTTTTTTTTTTTTTATCAATGACTTTTGTATGTATTGCCGGGAGCCGACAATTCATTAATAGCCGCGAGTCAGTTTTAAATGCATTTTTTTCTTTCAAAAATGACACTTTTTGCAGGGACAGTTCTAAGCACGGGAAACATGCGCGACTTTACATGCATATCATACACACCCCCCAGGTACGAAATTTAAAGGAATATTTCACTTTTATTTTTTCATTTTAAGCATTATTAAAATCACTGCTCCCGAAAAAACGGCCGTTTTTAAAACTTCTTTTTGCATTGATACATGTCCCCTGGGGCAGGACCCGGGTCCCCAAACACTTTTTAGGACAATAACTTGCATATAAGCCTTTATAATTAGCACTTTAGATTTCTCCCATAGATTTTTCGAATTTGCCGCGAACACCCCAATTTGTTCGCTGTTCGGCGAACAGGCAATGTTCGAGTCGAACATGAGTTCGACTCGAACTCGAAGCTCATCCCTAGTAAGAAACAAACAGTAGTTGTATGAGGGAGCCGCCATCATTGGTGCCCAGACATACATTCATGTGACCAATACACCATGGGGGGAAGGGGGGTCAGATTTGATTGAATGACAATCTCCACCAATCTGATCTGGCAATGTGTGCTGTGCTCATACAATCCTCCACAATCTGTTTATTGACATACTGGGCCACCTAGAGATTCCAATGACAAATTCTGGGCAGGTTCAATGTGATGGCATCCTCAGTGGGAGTCAAAGGTCACTGACAATCTGCACAGGCTCCCTGCTCCGGAGTGTACGGCATGGAGGTGACCTCTGACCCCTAAAGCTCAGGGCAGGTGCAAGAATCTTTGTCTACACAGGTGAAGGTGCATTCCTCCTCCTCGTCTTGTTGCTGACCTGGAAGCGATGTGTATAATGTCACTTCCAAGAAAAAAAAAACGGTAAGTAGAAAAAAAAATTTACACTGTCAAAAATTTAACTGCTTCTACATCTAACTACATCTACTGCGGCAGGGTGGCCCAGCTGCACGGAGCAACGTACCTGTACGTTTTTTCCTCTTCAGGGTCTGAGGCGCGCGATTGGACACAGCAGGAGCCAATCAGGTGGCTGCGATGGCTGCCGAGACCCGCCGATCAGTCACTGGAGAGGCAGAACGGTGGTCTGCATATGTAAACAAGGCAGATCGCCGTTCTGTCAAAGAGGAAGAGAGAGATCTTGTGTTCCTGCTAATCAGGAACACAGCTGTCTCTCCTCCTCCAGTTAAACCATCCCCCACACAGTTAGAATTCACTTCCTAGGAGCACACTTAACTTTTTGATTGCCCCTGATGTTAACCCCTTCCCTGCCAGTGTCATTTATACAGTGACAGTGCATTTTTTTTAGCACTGATCGCTGTACTGGTGTCACTGATCCCCAAAGAGTGTCACTTAGTGTCCAATGTGTCTGCCGCAATGTTGCTGTCCCGCTAAAAATCGCTGATCGCCATCATTACTAGTAAAAATAAAAATAAAAATGCCATAAAAATATCCCATAATGTGTACACATTATAACTTTTCCACAAACCAATCAATATACGCTTATTGGGATTTTTTTTACCAAAAACATGTAGCAGAATACATATTGCCCTAAATTGATGAAGAAATTTGATGTTTTTTACATTTTTTTATTGGATGTGTTTTATAGCAGAAAGTAAAAAAAATATATTTATTTTTTTCAAAATTGTCGGTCTTTTTTTGTTGACAGCGCAAAAAATAAAAACCACAGAGGAGATCAAATACCACCAAAAGAAATCTCTATTTGTAGGACATACATTTTGTTTATGTACAGCGTTGCATGACCACGCAATTGTCAGTTAAAGCAACGCAGTGCCGTATTGAAAAAAATGAATCCTTCTGGGGTGGTTAAGTTACACCCAAGCACATAAACCCCCCCCCCTAAAATATTTTCAGGACCGCCCACGTCAAGGGTTTAAGGGTGCATGAAAGCGTAGATTGAAATAAACATATTACATATCACGCCGGAGTGTGTGCTGATATTTGTTGTATTTTTTTTCCTTATATATAATTTTTTTAGTTTATTAATATTTGTGTGCATTTATTTTATTTTGACATTATATATATTTTTTAATTATTTATAATTTTTCATTCTCCTATTCATCTATTATTTGTTTATTATTATTCTTGTCACACACTTAATTCTCATATATTCTTCTTTTGCTCTTTCTAATTTTTCTGGAGTTCCTTCTCTTATGGCTGCTTTCTCGTCTGTGTAGTTTGTCTCCTATACTTTCCACACACAGCACTTGCACTTTCTTTTCTCATACACTAGATGGCTCCAACCTACCCTCAGTACGGTCATGTCATCTATCCATTCTGGCAATGTTCCGTCAAAATAGCCAGTTCGTCGAGATCTCCAACCACGTCATTGGAGTAATTGGAGATGTAGACACATTGCTTTTTTGACATAACACCGGGAAGAAAATGTTGAGAAAATTTCTCTAAATTAGCTTGCCTGCATATACATCTTGGTGAGTGAAGGAAGGTACGCTGCCTTTTAATAGGTCGGCTAGTAAGGGACAAATGTATGTGCATCCATCTGCACTGGAGGATCAGTAAATGGTATTGAGTCATCTTGAATTGTATCGTACATGTACTGTCGCGTTTGAAAGTGTTGCACAAACTGTTGTTGCTTTAAAAATCCATAATAATAGTACTGTAAGGCTGCTTTCACACTGGGACGGCGGGTCCGTTAGCGAAAAAGCACCGCTAGTTTTAGCGGCTCTTTACCGTCGTTTTAGCAGCGCTTTTCTGCCACTAGTGGCTGAAGAAAGGGTTTAGACCGCCCATGTTGCGGCACTTCCGAAAGCACTTTACAGGCGCTTCGGAAGCGATGCCCATTCATTCCAATGGGCAGGGGCGGTGTAGGAGCACTGTATACAGCGCTCCTACACTAGGGTGACCAGATATCCCCGGTTTCAGGGGACAGTCCCCGGATTGAGGACACTGTCCCCGGTTTTGTCCCCAGATTGGATTTGAACAGGGGCTGGGGTAATTTCAAAGAGCAGAATAAAAAATAAAAATTCTGAATTACACACCCCCGCTGCGCCGCTCCTACTAGCTTAGGGGGATGTATTTTTTTCCATTATCTGTGCCCCTTTCTGATGATCATGTGCTGGTCAGGGCGGAGGAAATATTTCTTCAGTTTCGGGTGCATGCCCATCCAGCTCCGCTTCCATGTATCTTCTGACTTGGCTCAAGTCCCGGCCAGCCGACTGCCTGCTTATCTCCTTGCCTTCCCCGGCGGAGTGATCTTCCTCTGTTCCCCACCCAGTAGTAGCCGGGGCCCGGAGAGACTTGAAAGGCTGTGAGGCGGGTGACAGGCAGAGAGTCGCTGATTGCCGCCATTACTAGTAAAAAAAAATGTCCCCTGTTTTCATTTTAAAAATCTGGTCACCTTATCCAACACCGCCCCAAAGATGCTGCTTGCATGACTTTTTTTCCCGTCCTTCAAGCGCACCGCCCCAGTGTGAAAGCACTCGGGCTTTCACACTAGGGAGGCATGAGAGGCAGTTTTCAGGCACTTTACAGGCGCTATTTTTAGCGCTAAAACGCCTGAAAACTGCCTCAGTTTGAAAGGGGTCTAAAGCTTGGTGAAGAAATCTGGAAAGTAAAAAGGCTGTGTGATGTCTAGGGTAGGGTGACCAGACATCCCCAGTTTCCGGGGACAGTCCCCAGATTGAGAACACTGTCCCCGGACCAAGTTTGTCCCTGGTTTTGTCCCCAGATTTGAACAGGGGCTGGGGCAATTTCAAAAACAGAAAAAAATAAATTCTGAATTACACCCCCCCTCTCCGCCGCTCATACTAGCTTAGGGGGGTGTATTTTTTTTCCATTATCTGTGCCCCTTTCTGTTGATCATGTGCTGGTCGGAGCGGAGGGAATATTTTTTCAGTTTCGGGTGAACCCCCATTCAGCTCCGCTCGCATGTTCTTTTGCCTTGGCTCAAGTCCCAGCCAACCGCCTGCCTGCTTATGGTATCTCCTTGCCTTCCCTGGTTGAGTGATCTTCCTCCACTCCCCACCCAGTAGTAGCCGGGGCCCGGAGAGTGAGACTTGACAGGCTGTGAGGCGGGCGGCGGCAATGACAGGCAGAGAGTTGCTGATTGCCGCCATTACTAGTAAAAAAAAAAATGTCCCCGTATTTTATTTTAAATATCTGGTCACCTTAGTCTAGGGTGATGTTGGAAAGATGTTATTCAGTGTGTGAAGGGGGCAACTTGATTGGCCACGCCATGAGTCTGGAGATTTCTTTGCTGACCCATAGCTGTGGATGAGGTCTCCGGGTACGGTACCGCCCTTATCTTTGGGTCCTTATGTTGTTCCGGCTGGGGGGTGCTTGGGGATCGGCCTCCCGCTACTTGAAGGAGGGACCTTCAGGAGGAATGAGAACTTAACCCGCTCAAATCTCAGTGTCAGGTTAGTGAAAAAAAACTGGAGTTTTGCAGCTGGATGTTGGTTTGCACCTGGAACCCACCCAGGGCTGGATGCCACCAGTTGGGCCAGAATAAAGAGCACTGAATTTGTCTTATTTCAGATTTACCGTATATACTCGAGTATAAGCCGAGTTTTTCAGCCCTTTTTTAGGGCTGAAAATACACCCCTCGGCTTATACTCGAGTCAGTGTACCTGAAAATCCTCTTAGACTGTGGGCGACGTCCATTGTTTAAATATCGCGGCTTACTCCTGATCCCGTTTCGTGATAGCAAACACTGTGTTGAGTGTTCCGCCTATCACGGAGGTCCTCTCATTCTCAGACTCCGTTTCCCAGCAGACACTGTGTTCAGTGTTCTGCCTATCATGGACGTTCTCTTGTCCGAGGATGAAAAGACGTCCGTGATTGGCGGAATACTGAACACAGTGTCTGCTGGAAAACTGAGTCAGAGAATGAGAGGACCACCGTGATAGGCGGAACACTCAACACAGTGTTTGCTGGAAACGCCTATAACGGAAGGAACCAGGAGAAAGAAGCGATATTTAAACAATGGATGCTCACAATCTAAGAAGAATTTCAGGTACACTGACTCGGGCACAGGGAGGCTGCAATGGACACAGTGAGGTTGGGCACAGTGAGGTGGCAATGGGCACAGTAAGCTGGCAATGGGCACAGTAAGGTTGGGCACAGTGAGGTGGCAATGGGCACAGTAAGCTGGCAATTGGCACAGTAAGGTTGGGCACAGTGAGGTGGCAATAGGCACAGTAAGCTGGCAATGGGCACAGTAAGGTTGGGCACAGCGAGGTGGCAATGGGCAAAGTAAGCTGGCAATGGGCACAGTAAGGTTGGGCACAGTGAGGTGGCAATGGGTACAGTAAGCTGGCAATGGGCACAGTAAGGTTAGGCAATAGTGAGGTGGCAATGGGCACAGTGAGGTGGCAATGGGCACAGTAAGCTGGCAACGGGCACAGTGAGGTTGCAATGGGCAAAGTGAGGTTGGGCACAGTGAGGCGTGCAAATGGGCACAGTGAGGTGTGCAAATGGGCATTGTTGACCGTCTTTTCCGCTTACAGTAGCTGCTGCATTTCCCCCCCCCCCCCCCCTAGGCTTATGCTCGAGTCAATACGTTTTCCCAGTTTATTGGGGTAATATTAGGTACCTCGGCTTATACTCGGGTAGGCTTATACTCGAGTATATACGGTAGTTTGAGTGAGAGCTTTTGGTAAAGCTGGATGATTGTTTAAAGACTTTGTACTATTTTTAGACATGGGCGCCGTCAAAAAGTTTTGTTCCGTTCCGTTCCGTTTCGTATAAAAAAAAATCGTATTTCGTAATTCGTGGACGAAATGTAGTTCGGATTCGTACGAAATACGAATTTCGTACGAATCGTAAATTTTTCCCGTGCTTAGAACTGTCTCTGCACTAAACGTCATTTTTGACGGAAAAAAAGTCATTTAAAACTCACTCGCGGCTATTAATGAATTGTCGGTTTTTATCAATACATAGAAAAGTCATTGATGAAAAAAAATAAAAAAGCATGGGGGTTCCCCCAAATTCAATTACCAGGCCCTTCAGGTCTGGAATGGATATTAAGGGGAACCCCACTGCAAATAAAAAAAAAAATGACGTGGGGTTCCCCCAAATATCCATTCCAGGCCCTTCAGATCTGGCATGGATTTTAAGGGGAACTCCACCCTAAATTTAAAAAAAAATGGCGTGGAGTCCCCCCAAAAATCCATACCAGACCCTTATCCAAACACGCAACCTGGCCGGCCACAGGAAAAGGGGGGGGACGAGGAGAGCGCAACCCCCCTCCTGAACCGTACCAGGCCACATGTCCTCAACATAGGGAGGATGTCCGCATGTTGATGGGGACAAGGGACTCATCCCCACAACCCTTGCCCGGTGGTTGTGGGGGTCTGCAGGCAGGGGGCTTATCGGAATCTGGAAGACCCCTTTAACAAAGGGGACCCCCAGATTCCGCCCCCCCCCTATGTGAATTGGTAAGGGGTACATTGTACCCCTACCATTTCACGAAGAAAGTGTAAAAAAATGTAAATAAAAACACACAAACACCTTGGAAAAGTCCTTTATTAAAAAAAAAAAAAAAATTTTTAAAAACATTCCAGCGATGAAATCCAGTGTCCCGCGGCGATCCCGATGCCCAGCGCTGTCCGTCATTGGTTGAGCCTGAGCGGACCTGATGGGGAACTTCCTCCGCCGTGTTTTAAATGTATAGACCCGCCCCTTCTAAAGTTCCCCATCAGGTCTGCTAAGCGGACCAGATGCGGAGCGTGAGAAGGGGCGGGTCTATTCATGTATTACACAGTGAAGGATCCACATCTGGTCCGCTTAGCGGACCTGATGGGGAACTTTAGAAGGGGCGGGTCTATACATTTAAAACACTGCGGAAGAAGTTCCCCATCAGGTCCGCTCAGGCTCAACCAATGACGGACAGCGCTGGGCATCGGGATCGCCGCGGGACACTGGATTTCACAGCTGGAATGTTTTGTTTTTTTTTTTTTTTTTTTTTGTAATAAAGGACATTTCCAATGTGTTTGTGTGTTTTTATTTACATTTTTTACAGCGGACCAGATGCAAAACGTGAGAAGGGGCGGGTCTATTCATGTATTACACAGTGAAGGAAGTTCCCTATCAGGTCCGCACAGGCCAATGACGTAGGCGGGGTCTGACATATGAGGGGGCGGACCTGATGGGGAACTTCCTTCACTGTGTAATACATGAATAGACCCGCCTCTTCTCACGTTCCGCATCTGGTCCACTTAGCGGACCTGATGGGGAACTTTAGAAGGGGTGGGTCTATACATTTAAAACACTGCGGAGGAAGTTCCCCATCAAGTCCGCTCAGGCTCAACCAAATGCAGCCTCACCAGCACCCATCAATGCAGCCTACCAGTGCCCATCAATTAATGTTTGCTTGCTTCCATTCATTCGGAAGTTGGGACACAGACACAGTCCTCCGCCACCGCTGCCATTTTGACACTATGTGCGAACGTAGCGGCGGCTGCCTGCTGTTGCTGAGACATAGTTGCTTGCTGCAGAGAGAAGGGAGTAGAAACACCAGTGGCCGGGAGCCCTAGGTGGCTGCCTAGAATGCCTAGTGGTAGCACCGGCCCTGCCAACACTAAGAAAGATGTCTAGCATTGAGTAGGTTAGCGTAGTGTAGTTTAGTGTAGATGCATTAGAGGATCAGTAGGTAAGAATATGTGTGGAAGATCGGTGGCAATACCCCTAATGTCTTTAAAGATCTATTTAGGTAATAGACACATTAAAACGTTAAATTCTGAACAAAGAGGAAGAAGTACCTTATGTTAACTGTGAGCTTTTGATTAAGACCTTATCAGACAATACATGTTGACAATTTGCAAGTGGCAAGTCTAACTAGAGTTATGGCTACATTATACAGAGCGGTCATGGCAAGGCTTTCATGTAGATGCTGTGAAGCAAAAACATTTGATTGGACTGTTTGAGTTAATTTGTTGCTGGATTGTTGCAGAGGAACAGAGACCGAGGGTCTCTTAAAGTGGTGCCAACTACATATCACCACCAGGGAAGGTATTACAAATTTGAAGATACTGGTAGAAAGATACACCAGCATATCCATACCCCAGGGGAGGACTAAGCACATTTGACCTAATAACGTGAGTTTTAGGTCCACATCCTGAGGTGAGCGCATTGTAGTGAAGGTGGTGGGATCACACTTGCATGACGGTGATAAGATATTGCAAGGATTATGTACACAGTGAAGGAAGAGTCAATGTGGATTCTCCATTTTGGGACTTGTCTTAAATAGGATTGCTGTCATTATCCCTACGGACTTTCTTTTCCCACACCATGATTCTGTTATAACACTCAATTTTTTATACACTATATTACCAAAAGTATTGGGACACCTGCCTTTAAACACAGATGAACTTTAATGGCATCCCAGTCTTAGTCTGTAGGGTTCTATATTGAGTTGGTCCACCCTTTGCAACTATAACAGCTCCAACTCTTCTGGGAAGGCTGTCCACAAGGTTTAGGAGTGTCTATGGGAATGTTTAACCATTATTCCAGAAGTGCATTTTTGAGGTCAGGCACTGATGTGGACGAGAAGGCCTGGCTCGCAGTCTCCACTCTAATTTATCCCAAAGGTGTTCTATCTGGTTGAGGTCAGTCAAGTTCCTCCACCCTAAACTTGCATATTTATGTCTTTATGGACCTTGCTTTGTGCACTGGTCCAAATCATTTGGTGGAGGGGAGATTATGGTGTGGGGTTGTTTTTCAAGGAGTTGGGTTTGGCCACCTAGTTCCAGTGAAGGCAATGTCAATATACCAAGTCATTTTGGACAATTTCATGCTCCCAATTTTGTGTGAACAGTTCGGGGATGGACCCTTCCTGTTTCAAAATGACTGCTCACCAGGGCACAAACAAGATCCTTAAAGACATGCATGAACGAGCTTGGGGTAGAGGAACTTGACTGGCCTGCACAGAGGCCTGACCTCAACCTGATAGAACACCTTTGGGATGAATTAGAGCAGAATAGAAGAAAGGAAACAAGTCATATCATATCCTCCACAAAGTCCAGCTCTGATCTGCCCTAGGGCTCTACAGCCATGCTCCAGTACTGAGCTTCACCTTTGCATTCCACACCCCTCTGTTCTCATTGGCTGAGGAGAAGCTGGGAACCATTTCCTGAATGGAGAGGAGCATGGAATGAAAACAGCCCAGGATGGGGAAGTGCCTGTGCTGTGTGCTGGCAACATGGAATGGTAACCAAGCTCAGCGAGTTAAGAGGAGGAGAGTGCCGTCCTGTAGCCATGATGGGACCGATGTCACTGGTGAGGTAAGACACCGCTCAGTGTCTCCTAGTTACCAGCTGGGATTCTCTGTACTCCCCCACCCGGGGATGTCCGCTTACCCCACTTCCCTGCCAACTGTGGAAAAGGTGACTTTCCCCCAACACCTGCCAACACTGACAGAGAAACCTTCAGAAATTGCTAAAGCAAATCCCTCAACACCTCCTGAGAGGCCCCTGAGGGGCTGCATGCTCCATATTTTGTGTCAGATGGCTTTGCCCCGCCCGGATCTAAGTTGCAACCACCCCCCCAAAGCCCCCTGACCACCCCCTCCGCCCTGGATGCTATGCCCGGCTGTTGAGCTCTGTTCCAATTGCACTCTATACCGCTCCTCCTCCGCAGGGCTGAAATCACATTCCTTTACAACATAGCCAGCCACGATCTGCACAGGGTGTACAGTATCTGCCTACTGCAATGACACTGCCGTTCCGCATAGAGAATTTCACAGGCCATGATGGCAATATAAAAGCCAGATACAACCTGTGAATTCTGACAGACTGTGTTTAACCACTTAAGCCCCGGACCATTTTGGCTGGTTAAAGACCAGGCCCCTTTTTGCGATTCGGCACTGCGTCGCTTTAACTGACAAATGCGCGGTCGTGCGACGTGGCTCCCAAACAAAATTGACGTCCTTTTTTTCCCCACAAATAGAGCTTTCTTTTGGTGGTATTTGATCACCTCGGCAGTTTTTATTTTTTGCTCTATAAACAAAATTAAAGCGACAATTTTGAAAAAAATTACATATTTTTTACTTTTTGCTATAATAAATATCCCCAAAAAATATATAAAATTTTTTTTTTTTCCTCAGTTTAGGCCGATACGTATTCTTCTACATATTTTTATTTTAAAAAATCGCAATAAGCGTTTATTGATTGGTTTGCGCAAAAGTTATAGTATCTACAAAATAGGGGGTAGTTTTATGGCATTGTTATTAATATTTTTTTTTTCCTAGTAATGGCGGCGATCAACAATTTTTATCATGACTGCGACATTATGGCGGACACATCGTATACTTTTGACACATTTTTGGGACCATTGTCATTTTTACAGCGATCAGTGCTATAAAAATGCATGGATTACTGTGAAAATTACACTGGCAGGGAAAGGTTTAACCTCTAGGTGGCGCTGTAGGGGTTAAGTGTGACCTAATGAGTGATTCTAACTGAAGGGGGGCGTGGCTTGGCGTGTGACGTCACTGATCGTCGTTCCCTATGACAGGGAACAGACGATCAGTGACACTGCCACTAGGAAGAACGGGGAAAGGTTTGTTTACACTTACCTCTCCCCGTTCTTCAGCTCTGTGACCCGATCGCGGGACACCGTCGGCGATCGGGTCCGCGGGTCCCGCGGGCGCGGTCATGGAGCTTCGGACCGGGTTGCGAGCGCGCGTCGTGCGGCGGTCCTTAAGTGGTTAAAGGAATGCAAATTCAGCCCTGTGTAGTGCGGGGGGGGAGGGGGGGGGAGCTGTATAAAGTGCTGGGATGGGAAAGGAGCTCTCCTAAGTGACCTGCCAGGGGTCCCTGTCCTCTTATCCTCCAGCAGTGATCCCTGTCCTTTGATGGAAGGAGGAACTCTGGCAACTCAAAACTCTAAAGCCACTTTGAGTATCTTGGCGTGCGGTGGGTGTATCTGCACACATGGTGGAAATGGTAGGTGTTAGTGGGGGGGCCCAGGTCAACTTTTGCATCGGGGCCCACAAGCTTCAAGCTACGCCTCTGCTTTTGGTAATATAGTGTATGTTTACTTTATACATTTGCACTATTTACAATCACGCAGTCACTTTTATAGGGAGCGCCACATAATTACTACTTCAATAGGGACAAAGCAGCTGACCATATGTCCTGGTAAATAGAAATAAATACAAACAATCAATATAAAGGTAGTGCTGAATCCCCAAACCAACAGTGGTTAAATATATACAATTTGTTAAAACACAATAACAAACCTGCACAGATGTATGTGACAGTGATCAAATCAAAACATTATTATAGATCGAAGGATATCAAAAATTCTAAATTAAATTTGGTAATCAAAATGAGAAAATCAAAGTCCATATAAAGTGAAAGTCCAACCCTATGTAAAAAAAAAAATACGTAAATTGACTTGATCCAATGTGCTCAAACACTAGCACACGTGAATCCACTGTGCCTTTAAGGAAGAACGCCATGACCCAAAGACCCCTTTCACACTGGGGCGCTTTAAAGGCGCTATAACGCTAAAAATAGCGCCTGCAAAACGCCCTGAAAAAGCCGCTGCCTTCTCTCCAATGTGAAAGCCCCGAGGGCTTTCACACTGGAGCGGTGTGCTAGCAGGACGGTAAAAAAAAAGTCCTGCTAGCAGCATCTTTGTTGCGGTGAAGGAGCGGTGTGTATACCGCTCCTCCACCACTCCTGCCCATTGAAATCAATGGGCACCGCGGCTATACCACTGGCAAAGCGCCTCTGCGGAGGCTCTTTGCGGTGATTTTATCCCTTTCTCGGCCACTAGCGGGGGGGGGGGGGTAAAAGCACCCTGCTATCGGCCGAATAGCGACGCAAAATTGACGGTAAAGGGCCGCTAAAAATATTGGCGCTTTACCGCCGATGCACCTCCCGCCCCAGTGTGAAAGGGGCCTAAGAGTGGTCATGGTAAGCATGTATATATAAACCACCCAGGATCAGGTCTCCTCTGGCATCTTCAACTAAAACCAGAATTTACATATTATTTTTCATGTGGAATTGGCTTTCACTTTATATGGACTTTATTTTGATTTTCCTACTTTGGTTAGTACATTTAATTTTGAATATTTGACATCCTTTGATGTATATTAATACAGTGGAACCTTGGTTTATGAGTAACGCGGTTAACGAGCGGTTTGAAAGACGAGCAACTTTTTTATTTAAATCCTGACTCGGTTTGCGAGTGTTGTCTCGCGAAACTAGCAGAATTCAAGCTAATGGGGTGTGCAGTACCGCATTTGGCCAGAGGTCCGGGGGCGCCAGTGACACTCGGAACGGTTCGGAGCCGTTTGGAGCTGTTCGGAAATACTCAGTTCCCGAGTGTTTCCGAGCCTCTCCTTGGGTTTCCGAGATCAGCCGAGCTGTCCCTGAGTATTTCTGAGGCTCTCCGGCGCCCCCCCCCCCACCTCTGGCCACATGCGGTATTGCATGCCATAAAAGATTATCTTCGTTTCCATTGACTTCTATGGGGAAACTCACTTTGATATGCGAGTGCTTTGGATTACAAGCATTCTCCTGGAATGGATTATGCTCGTAATCAAAAGTTCCCCTGTATTTTGATTTGATCACTGTCACACACATCTTAGCAAATTTGTTATTGATTTAACAATTTTTTTGAATGGTATAACATGCATTAATACAACGCCATAATTGTAACACTAAGCTATTGTGCAGCCCTCTGGACATGTTGGGGGCTTCACTTGTGACTCCCCACTAAGTTGACCAGTAGACAGAATTCTTTGCTGCTTTGTAGTTACAGAATACAATACTTCAGGGAAAAACAGCCACAGCTCTGGCTGCTCGATGAGAAAAATAACTTTTAAAATAATTCATCTTCTTAGAAACTTTAAATTTCTATTTAATTTTTAAAATACTGTATGTTCAGTATGGTGACAATAAAGGCAACTCTCTTGCCAGGACACACGCTTTTATAATTAGATGAATTAGTGAAGTATGTTGCAGCCGAGTCCTGTCCTCCGGGAGATATTCGGTGTCCGCGTCTCTCTTCGGATTACACGGGAAGAAAAGCCATTGCCCTTTTCAGATATTCCATCCCACTTTTATCAGTCGCCTTGCACATCATCTCCTGGAAGTTGTTGCGAGCCTGGCTCTGGTGTGAAATAAACTCAGATAATCTCGGTTTTCAGTTTCACAGCTCCGAACAAAAATTGTCCGGTTGTCGGAAATAAGATCTCGGAAATTTCCATGTGAGGACTGGGAGATGGAATTGTAAATTCTGCTGCTTTTGTGTGAAGGAAACCTGAACTGTTTGTGTTTGTTATGTATCCAAATTTTACTTTCTCCCTGAGACACAACTCTAGATAGGAAAAGGTCTTCTTAAAGTAAACCAGTGTCATGAAATAAATCCCAACTATCCCCCCACCACTCAACAGCATAGCAGGCTACCTAATGCTGTGTACACATGATCGGTTTTTCAGATGAAAAAAGATCGACGGACTTTTTTCATCGGAAAAAACGATCGTGTGTGGGCCCCATCGGTCTTTTTTCCATCGGTGTAAAAAAATACAACATGTTTTAAATTTTACCGAAAACGATAGCAAATTCCGATCGTCTGTGGGGAACTCAATCGGAGAAAAATCCATGCATGCTCAGACTAAATTACAAGATGGGAGCGCTCGTTCTGGTAAAACTAGCGTTCGTAAGGGAGATAGCACATTCGTCATGCTGTAATGGACTGAAAAGCACAGAGAATGAAAAGCGCGAAATGGCGAACACCAAACTTTTACTAACACGCGGTAACACAAAATCAGCAAAAGCAGCCCAAAGGGTGGCGCCATTGGACAGGTAGACAAAGCTCTTCAGAACACTAGCCAGTGATCTCTTTAGTTGGACCCTTGGCTGACTGTACTGGCACAAAGGGGTAGCCAAAAGAACAGCCCCCTAGATCTTCGGTCTGTACTCACAGGAGTCACCAACAGATCCTCTCAGTCATGGCTCCCCCTTCAGTCAGCTCTTCTCCTCCATTTTAGATTAAGGCCCTCCGGACGCCCACCAAATGCCACATGGTAGCAGGTGCTGGGGGGGGGGGGGCAAGCCTGGCTCACTCCTGGCTGGTGCAATCCACTATCTGGGAAGGACCTAGAGCTCAGGTGTTCCCTAAATATATTATTATTATTATACAGGATTTATATAGCGCCAACAGTTTGTGCAGCGCTTAAATATATAGACCTATCCCAGCATGCTCAGGGGCACCTTCCCTGTAATTGGCTGAGACTGCACATATATGCACGCTGCCTATTTGCCTAGCTCCTAGCCATGTTCCAGAAAGCTCTACTAGTCTTTAGAAGGCGGGAGGAGCCCAGGCAAACTCAACAGCACCAGAACACCAGGAGCAGTCCTAACTAATGATTTGCAGCATTCTGTTAAGCAGTAGGGCTGAGCCAAACACCCCACCCCCCCCCCCCGTTCGGGGTTCGCACCAGAACCTGCGAACAGACCTAAAGTTTGCGCAAACTTTAGAACCCTATTAAATACAATGGACTCGAACGTTCGAATTTAAAAGTGCTAATTATCAAGGCTAATATGCAAGTTATTGTCCTAAAAAGGGTTTGGGGACCCGGGTCCTGCCCCAGGGGACATGTATCAATGCAAAGAAAAGTTTTAAAAACTGCAGTTTTTTCAGGAGCTGTGATTTTAATAATGCTTAAAGTGAAACAATCAAAGTGAAATATTCCTTTAAATTTCATACCTGGGGGGTGTGTATAGTATGCCTGTAAAGCAGCGCTTGTTTCCTGTGCTTAGAACTGTCCCTGCACAAAGTGTAATTTCTGAAGGAAAAAAAGTCATTTAAAAGCACTCGCAGCTATAATGAATTGTCGGCTCCCGGCAATACAGAGAAAAGTCATTGATAAAAAAAAAAAAAAAAAATGCGTGGGGGTCCCCCCAAATTCCATTACCAGGCCCTTCAGGTCTGGTATGGATATTAATAGGAACCCTGCGTCTAATTTAAAAAAATAAATGACGTGGGGTTCCCCCAAATATCCATACCAGACCCTTCAGGTCTGGTATGGATTTTAAGGGGAACTCCACCCCAAATTTTTCAAAAAAATGGCGTGGAGTTCCCCACAAAAATCCATACCAGACCCTTTATCCGAGCACGCAACCTGGCAGGCCGCAGGAAAAGAGGGGAGACGAGAGAGCGCCCCCCCCTCCTGAACCGTACCAGGCCACATGCCCTCAACATGGGGAGGATGCTTTGGGGGTCTGTGACCCCTCCAAGCACCATGTCCCCATGTTGATGGGGACAAGGGCCTCATCCCCACAACCCTTGCCCGATGGTTGTGGGGGTCTGCAGGCGGGGGGCTTATCGAAATCTGGAAGACCCCTTTAACAAAGGGGACCCCCAGATCCCACCCCCCCTATGTGAATTGGTAAGGGGTACATTGTACCCCTACCATTTCACAAAGAAAGTGTAAAAAATTGTAAAAAAAAAAAAACACACAGACACAGTTGGGAAAGTCCTTTATTAAAAATAAAAAAATAAAAAATGTAATAAATGAATAGACCCGCCCCTTCTCACATTCCCATCAGGTCCGCTCAGCCAGTGACGTAGGTCACCTTCACTGGGTGTAAGGCTGATGGGGAACGTGAGAAGGGGCGGGTCTATTCATTTATTACACTGCGGAGGAAGTTCCCCATCAGGTCCGCTCAGCCAATGACGTAGGCGGGGTCTGACGTACGAGGGGGCGGGGGTCACCAGTCAGATCATAGGGGTAACCCCCGGCTTTCCCCGCTTGCGGGGAATAGCCAATGACGTTGGCGGGATCCCGCCTACGTCATTGGCTATTCCCCGGCAAGCGGGGAAAGCTGGGGCTTACCCTATGATGTGACCCCGCCCCCTTGTACGTCATGGGGGTTTCGTGATGTCGGCTACGCAACCCCTGTTCAACACAGCCGTGGAGCCTGAGAGCGGCGTTTTCAGCGTGGATGTTACCGCTGACGCCGACATTGAAACAGACGAACCATCCCAGTGGAGCTGAAGAGGACACCTGCAGTAAGGATCATACTGCCGACGTGGGTAATGTTATCAATAATCTCCCGCCGTGGAGTACAGCGCTCATAGCTTACAGCGGACTGAGCAGATTTAAACTACCCTGTCGGAAAGATCTGCCCCAGCACAGCAATCAGCACAGTTGTCCTTTGCAATATAAAGTCAGATCCCGGGATGGTAACGTATTGAACAGTCTCCACTGACTACCATTGCATATTCTTAGGCTAAATCAGCCTGAATCCCTTTGAGTTACACTATATGGATAGCGTTCTCCTAACATCTATGTGGAAATTAACTTTGTCCACCCCTTCTGAATGAATATTGATTCTATATGACCTTTAGACATAGCGGCTGATGGTAAAATCTACATGAACTCTAATCAGTAACTCCAGCCACTGCTGTTTAACGGATAACCAAGTTCAATAATTATTTAAACCTACACAACGATTAGGAAGGCCTATGGTATTCCTACCATTATTCATAAATTTATATAGTTGGGATCACCACTAAGATTTGGCAAGTAGCAATGGTTTGTTGTTAGACCCGGGGTGATTCGCAGTGAAGCTGGATATTTGTTACCTCCCATATGATTTAATTTTTCTTTATTTCCACTTTATATTATAAACAATATGTAACACTTTAACAGCTTCACTCCGAATTTTGTGCCGACGTCCGGACCTTTTGTGTTGTGTGTCCCCCTCTATTTGTAAATGGTTATGTATGTTAGTCCTGTCCTGTCTGGTTGATCACCTTGCCATACTGAGATCACCAATCTTGGTGGTTGTCAGTAATATATGTATGCAGTAACCTATGTAAATTTAAATGCACTAGTGAATTTTTCTGTGCATTCTTTTGATACTATTAAACTATTTAACCACACCCCAGTCTCAGTCTATACCCATGGTTGTATAAAGTAGCAACTTTTTACACCCCACTAACCAACTTTGGGGGTGTTTTCTTTTCTTTTTTGCCCATTAATCTTTTGCTACAACAACAGTGCCATTATTGGCCGATGGTATAATGACTTGTACAAGATAAACTTAATCTGGTGGAAATGTGCTCTAGGGATTCGTTTTCTTTTTCTCTTTTTTGTTGTTTAGACTGGAGGAGACTGCAGCGCTGGACATCGGATCACCGCGGGACACTGGATTACATCGCTGGAATGGGTTTTTTTATTTTTTATTTTTTTATTTTTAATAAAGGACTTTCCCAACTGTGTCTGTGTGTTCTTTTACAATTTTTTACACTTTCTTTGTGAAATAGTAGGGGTACAATGTACCCCTTACCAATTCACATAGGGGGGACGGGATCTGGGGGTCCCCTTTGTTAAAGGGGTCTTCCAAATTCCGATAAGCCCCCCACCCGCAGACCCCCACAACCACCGGGCAAGGGTTGTGGGGATGAGGCCCTTGTCCCCATCAACATGGGGACATGGTGCTTTGAGGGGGTCACAGACCCCCAAAGCATCCTCCCCATGTTGAGGGCATGTGGCCTGGTACGGTTCAGGAGGGAGGGCGCTCTCTCGACCCCCCCCTCTTTTCCTGCGGCCTGCCAGGTTGCGTGCTCGGATAAAGGGTCTGGTATGGATTTTTGGGGGGAACTCCACGCCATTTTTTTTTTTTATTTTACGCAGGGTTACCCTTAATATCCATACCAGACCTGAAGGGCCTGGTAATTGAATTTGGGGGGCCACCACGCATTTTTTTTTTTTTATCAATGACTTCTCTCTGTATTGCCGGGAGCTGACAATTCATTATAGCCGCGGGTGCTTTTAAATGACTTTTTTTCCTTCAGAAATGACACTTTGTGCAGGGACAGTTCTAAGCACGGGAAACAAGCACTGCTTTACAGGCATACTATACACACCCCCTAGGTACGAAATTTAAAGGAATATTTCACTTTTATTGTTTCACTTTAAGCATTATTAAAATCACTGCTCCCGAAAAAAAGGGAGTTTTTAAAACTTTTTTTTGCATTGATACATGTCCCCTGGGGCAGGACCCGGGTCCCCAAACACTTTATATGACAATAACTTGCATATAAGCCTTTAAAATTAGCACTTTCGATTTCTCCTATAGACTTTTACAGGGTGTTCCGTGGCTTTTCGAATTTGCCGCAAACACCCCAAATCAGTGTTGCCAACCGTCCGTAGATTTACGGACAGTTCGTAAAAACAGGGAAATTTCCCGGCGTCCGTAGGAAGGGCAAGCCATTCGTAAAAATGGCTGCGATTGTCGCGGGTGTGAACTGCGCATGCGCAGCTCCGGAATTCTCAGAGAATATCCGATCCTGAGACTCGAGTCGAGTCTGTGCCGCCCGGCCCGCCCCCGCCTGCGCTGATGATGTCATGCGCAAGCCGCATTTCCTGCCGGCCAGAAAATTTCAAATGCCAGGAGCCGAGCGGAGCGGACTAATGGTAGAGCAGCCTACTGAGTACAGTGAGTGAGTGGAGCCAGAGGACTGGCGGCACCAATGCACTGTCACGGTCTGTGACACCGTGACCACGAGAGAGATGGATGCAGAGCTGACCCTCCCCCTGCCCCAGACGGACACACAAGGCCTCCTGACCAGTGCCCTGGCTGCCGCCCCCTGCCTGGTGAGTGAGTGCATTAACACACACACACACTAACTTGACCCCTGGCCTGGCTGTAACATCCATCCATCCATCACTTGGGATGGATGCTATTTATGTGATGTCTACAGGCAGCAGTTATCAGACAAGAATGGTAGTGGTGTGATTGTACAGAATTACAGATGTTCACAATCTCTGTCTTGCCATCCTCTGACTGCCTCCTGTACCCTGTCCGCCATCCTCTGACCACCTCCTGTACCCTGTCCGCCATCCTCTGACCACCTCCTGTATCCTGTCCGCCATCCTCTGCTCTGACCGCCTCCTATCCTCTGACCACCTGTGCCCTGTCCATATCTTCTGACCACCTGTGCCCTGTCCATATCCTCTGACCACCTGTCCCTATCCTCTGACCACCTGTGCCCTGTCCCTATCCTCTGACCACCTGTGCCCTGTCTCTATCCTCTGACCACCTGTGCCCTGTCCCTATCCTCTGACCACCTGTGCCCTGTCCCTATCCTCTGACCACCTGTGCCCGGTCCATATCCTCTGACCACCTGTGCCATGTCTGCAATCTCTGACCATCTCTTGTACCATGTCTGCAGTATCTCACCATCTCCTGTACCATGTCTGCAATCTCTGACCATCTCCTGTACCATGTCTGCAATCTCTGACCATCTCATCTTTTTTCATGTCTGCAGTCTCTGAGGGGGAGCCTTGGAGAGGAGTCAAGAGTGGGAGCGCCGCCAGATTGGGGATCACGAGAGAAGTCAGATGTGTGTGGACTGTGTAGTGGAGACTATAGAATAAAACCAGAGCGGCCAAGCTGGCGTTGCCTGACTGAGCCCTGCATGGTGCACCTGAGAGGAGGTCAGTCTGAGGGGTGGGTCACTGATGTAAGGGGGGCGTGAACACAATAATGTAAGGGGGCACTGAAATAAAGGTTAACCTTATATCAGTAACCCCCCCTTACCGTAGTGTATTCACTCTGCGGAAGGTAATCTGTGTTCACCAGAGTCCTCCCCACTCATTAGAGCTCCCAATGTTCCCCTTTACATCAGAGTCTGCAGGATTTCCTCTTATAGTGCAAGGGAGAACTCTGTGGTCCCTGATGTAAGTGGAAACTCTGATGTAAATGGGAGCGCAGAGCCCCCCCTTACATCAGAGTTCCTCCTTAGATCATGATCTGTGGCATTGTCCTTTACATCAAGGTTCGCGGAGTTCTACCTTGCACTGTAAGGGGGAACTCTGTGCTGGCTGTGTTATATTAACCTGACCTTCATGTAAATAGAGAACTTTGTTTTTTGACTTTTGTTTAACTAAAACACATTGCTAATAGCACTAACTACATGTTTATAGTTTAAATACTAATAGTTGCACAGTTTAGCACAGAAAACAGCAATTAAAGGTAATTTTTTGAAGCGCCATTAAAAGAATTGGTGTCGTTAGTAATTTTTTGGCGTCTTGCCAGTAAATTTCACTTGGGGGGTTTGGCAACACTGCCCCATTTGTTCGCTGTTCGGCGAACAGGCAATGTTCGAGTCGAACATGAGTTCGACTCGAACTCGAAGCTCATCCCTGTTAAGCAGACATGCTAAAGTGATTTGCCTCTAGCCCCACCATTAGGCGGGGTGCAAACTACACTAATCTAACTATTTAAATCTAGCACCAATGCTAGGAGAGTGCTACACTCAAGGTGCAAGATATACAGCTAGTGGAGGAATGGAGGTATCAATGTACCGATAGGAATTCACAATTTTATAGGATTTGGGCATTGTGAATAAACTTTACCACCTCTGACACCTACACTCAATTAATTACATAATCCTTTTAAATATATATTAATATTGTGCTTGGCAACGGATGGAAAGTTAGGTCATTCAAAGATCTCACAGCTGTTGGGCTCTCCTCTCCCTTTGGGGAGACTAGAGTTCCTCTCCAATCCCTTCCCTTTAATTTTTATTTTTGTTTTCTGTTCTTTACTTTCATTATCTTTTTCCCTCTCTCCCTACATCCTACCTAGTCTTTTCCACAATTTAGTGTCTCTATGTTTGTTATGCGGCTAGACATGGAATCCTGTTATTGACCTGTTTTTGGCCCACACAAAATATTTTCTTTGTTGCCTTCTATATCTTTTGTATTGAGGATGTATTTAATGTGTAACCTGAAGGGGTGCTTTTTCACATGTTTGTATGCTTGAAGGGGCGGGAAGGACCAGACAATCACATGACCATTATGATTGCTTGTCAGGGTGGTCACATGATCCGGAGCCGCATATGTTCAGCATGTGGGTGTTAAAGAGAAATTAAACCCGAAATTTTCACGAAAAAAAAAACCCTGCAAGAAAAAGGCATAATGAGCTAGTATGCTATGCATACTAGCTCATTATGTGGCACTTACCTGAAATCTAAGCCCCCAAAGTCCTCCTCGTTCCCCTCCGCCGCCATGTCCCCTCTGAGCTTCTTCCTGGTATCGCCTCTCCGGCGCTGTGATTGGCCGGAGTGGCGATGACGTCACACGCATGCGCGCGGGGCCGGCATTCGCCCATTGAGAAAACTGGCATGTCCCATTCAGTGCCCCTGTGCCATTGTCTACGGCCGTAGACATCGGTGCAGTGTTATCTGCAAATATCTCCTTAACCGTGTAGGTTAAGGAGATATTTCTTGCACCTACAGGTAAGCCTTAATCTAGGCTTACCTGTAGGTGCATGTTGTCAAAGTGGGTTTACAACCACTTTAATGCCCACCCTCTTTGCCGCCACACATATTTGTTACATATTGGCAAGAGGTTAAAAACAAAATTGAAATTTTACTTTTGAAAATACTCAAAATCTCAACGACACGGTCCTTCTGGCTGGTGGCTGCTGTACGTGGTGATGTCACGTTAGGCACCGCCCAACGAGTTTCGTCATACGTTTGCTGTTGTCAGGGGTGTGGCTAGTTTTTATTTTCAGAAATGTGAATGCAATGTGTTTTGTTTTTAAATAATCTCTCATCATTATATACTACACTATCAGTTTTTATGTCATATATGCCCCCCTATATTGAGAGTGGGGTAGAGGAGCCGGGGATGTCTGAGGCTGTTCCAATCAGTGTGGATTTGTTTGTCGTTTATCCCCTAAATAGTTTTCTGGCTTTTCATTCATTTGAAAGCGAACAACTTTTGGTAAGCAGCCACTTTTACCTTCACTTCCACTGGACGTTTGGGGAGCCTTTGTCTGCCTGGCTTTTTTCTTGGAGACATTCCGAGAAGCATCACCTTCTTTTGCACATCTGTGGACTTTTGATCCATTTGTTAATTCTTATAAGCACATCATCACTTATGTATGTGTTGTTTTTAGGACTGTTTATTGTCATTTGTAATCACTTATTTTTTGGACTATTTGTATCTATTTTTCACTTGATTTTGATAAGCGCTGCACTGAATTATATTTATTAGGTTGGTATCTGTTGACCTGTGACAGCAACTGTCTCTAAATTTTTATTTCATTTGTCTAGGGCGGATTTCCACTGGGTTACAGTCAGGTCCATAAATATTGGGACATCGACACAATTCTAATCTTTTTGGCTCTATACACCACCACAATGTATTTGAAATGAAACAAACAAGATGTGCTTTAACTGCAGACTTTCTGCTTTAATTTGAGGGTATTTACATCCAAATCAGGTGAACAGTGTAGGAATTACAACAGTTTGTATATGTGCCTCCCACTTTTTAAAGGGACCAAAAGTAATGGGACAGATTAACAATCATAAATCAAACTTTCACTTTTTAATACTTGGTTGCAAATCCTTTGCAGTCAATTACATCACCAGACGCTGGGTTTCATCCCTGGTGATGCTCTGCCAGGCCTCTACTGCAACTGTCTTCAGTTCCTGCTTGTTCTTGGGGCATTTTCCCTTCAGTTTTGTCTTCAGCAAGTGAAATGCATGCTCAATCGGATTCAGATCAGGTGATTGACTTGGCCATTGCATAACATTCCACTTCTTTCCCTTAAAAAACTCTTTGGTTGCTTTCGCAGTATGCTTCGGGTCATTGTCCATCTGCACTGTGAGGCGCCGTCCAATGAGTTTTGAAGCATTTGGCTGAATATGAGAAGATAATATTGCCCGAAACACTTTAGAATTCATCCTGCTGCTTTTGTCAGCATTCATATCATCAATAAATACAAGAGAACCAGTTCCATTGGCAGCCATACATGCTCACGCCATGACACTACCACCACCATGCTTCACTGATGAGGTGGTATGCTTTGGATCATGAGCAGTTCCTTTCCTTCTCCATACTCTTCTCTTCCCATCACTCTGGTACAAGTTGATCTTGGTCTCATCTGTCCATAGGATGTTGTTCCAGAACTGTGAAGGCTTTTTTAGATGTTGTTTGGCAAACTCTAATCTGGCCTTCCTGTTTTTGAGTCTCACCAATGGTTTACATCTTGTGGTGAACCCTCTGTATTCACTCTGGTGAAGTCTTCTCTTGATTGTTGACTTTGACACACATACACCTACCTCCTGGAGAGTGTTCTTGATCTGGCCAACTGTTGCAAATGGTGTTTTCTTCACCAGGGAAAGAATTCTTTGGTCATCCACCACAGTTGTTTTCCATGGTCTTCCAGGTCTTTTGGTGTTGCTGAGCTCACTGGTGCGTTCTTTCTTTTTAAGTAGGTTCCAAACTGTTGATTTGGCCACACCTAATGTTTTTTCTATCTCTCTGATGGGTTTGTTTTGTTTTTTCAGCCTAATGATGGCTTGCTTCACTGATAGTGACAGCTCTTTGGATCTCATATTGAGAGTTGACAGCAACAGATTCCAAATGCAAATAGCACACTTGAAATTAACTCTGGACCTTTTATCTGCTCCTTGTAAATGGGATAATGAGGGAATAACACACACCTGGCCATGGAACAGCTGAGCAACCATTTGTCCCATTACTTTTGGTCCCTTAAAAAGTGGAAGGCACAGATACAAACTGTTGTAATTCCTACACCGTTCTCCTGATTTGGATGTAAATACCCTCAAATTAAAGCTGAAAGTCTGCAGTTAAAGCACATCTTGTCCGTTTCATTTCAAATGGTGGTGTATAGAGCCAAAAAGATTAGAATTGTGTCGATGTCCCAATATTTATGGACCTGACTGTATATAATTAACAGTAAGGGCTCATTTACACTTGCTTCGGGTTCAACACACATTTACGGCTAGTTTACACTTGCTTCAAACAAGACGGCTTTGTTAAAGCTCTCTAAACACCAGCCAAAGCTCCTGTCACTAAATAAAATGGTTAGCTTACAGTCCTGTTTACACCTTGCTTTTGCTTTGGCTTTGCTTCAAAAAATTATACCCCATGTAGCTTAAGTGGTGCTTCAAAGCCTCCATAGAAGTCGATGGCAAAGCTCACTTGAAGCCCCACCGAAGCCTCATTGAAGCCCCACCAAAGGCTCATCGAAGCCCCACCGAAGCACCAAGCAAAAGCAAGGTGTAAACAGGACTGTAAGCTAACCATTTTATTTAGTGACAGAAGCTTTAACTGGCATTCAGAGAGCTTTAACAAAGCCCGTCCAAAGCCAGGTTTTGATGCAAGTGTAGCGGGTATGTACTTTCCCGGGTGTAAATTTGAACTTGGCAGAGACATCAGTGATGTGTAGTTCCCTGCAGCCCAGCAGGTGGCGCTGTCGCCCTGGGCTGGGGTTGAATCATTGCTGTGTGCCGGGCTTCCTTTTTGTCCTCCCTCGGCAGCGGTATGGTGGGGCGGGGAACCTGCCGTGCTTGCTGGGAGAGGGTATAAAGGGGCCGGCCATCTTTGTCACGGGGTTGAGTCCCAGGCACCTTCAGCCTGTGGGCGGTGGTTCGTGTCGGTTCTCTAGGCGGGCCTAGGCCTAGAGGACAGCCGGAGGTCGTGTTCCATCCCAGGCACCTTTAGCCTGGGGTGAGGTACTCGGATGGAGGTCCAGAGCTCAGTGCCCAACACTGAGTTCCGCGAGGGAAGGAGATCCTAGGGTACCCAGGGATTGGGTACCCGAATCCGGAAGGCGTAATGGACCGGGGGGAGCTCCTTACTCGAAGACCTGGTGCAGCATATTGCCAGTGACGGGTGAGTCTCTCATCGGAGACCGCCTGGAGGGAAATCCCCCCTCGCTCGGGGACCGCAACTCACTTTCAGGGAGGAAAGTGGAGAACACATTGTGTCTGGGCCTATTCGCATCCACACCTCCTTTTCTGTTCTATTTCTACAAGGGAGTTCAACTGATTGTGTTCATTTGAGAAGAATAAAGGAGTGTTGAACTTTAATGGTGTGGGGCTCATTTCCTGACAGACATTGTTCAAGGCAACTCTCGGTGGAGGCTCCAGGTGCACAGAACTGACCCGAAGGTAAAAGCACTTTGCTTGTATCACACTGACACCTGTGATAAAGGTCAGGCGTAGTGTCCCCGCTCCCTTCCCCTCTGGAGGTACCCCTAGACAAGAGACAGACGAGCTGAGAGAAAAAGAGGGGAGTGAGGGGGCCGCTACACAAGTGTAAACTAGCCCTAACTGTAAGACTTTGCACACATTTTGTTTTGATGCACCTATAATGAATATAGCTGATGTAAAAGTTTAAGTTCAACAACTGGACAGGAATACAATTGAAATGGAAGCAAAAGGACTAGGCATTTTCAGCAAGGGTAACATTAAAGGTCTTTTAATAGTTTTTGTACATTTTTTGGTCCCTACAAAAAAATAAAGAAGCAGCAAACATTAGTACCAGTAGTAGCAGTACAACAGTAGTAAGAGGAGGTGTGCGCTGGACATGGAGAACGGCTGGATGCTTGTCTAGGCCTGGCTGGCTATTGGGAGAGGAACAGCACAATAAACGTCTAACTGGATTGGAAACGGCTGTGGATTAAGGTGTGCCAGATTCCACTCTGTACAATCAGGCAGCCTCACTGCGGAAGGAAGAACAGAACAACATGGTGAGTAATCTACAGACCCAAAAGGGTTCATGCAATGTTGTACCCAAATGAAATTTGTGTCTTTTTTTCCCCCCACAAATAGAGCTTTCTTTTGGTGCTATTTGGTCACCTCTGCGGTTTTTATTTTTTGCACTATACACAAAAAAAGACTGACAATTTTGAAAAAAAACAATATTTTTTACTTTTTGCTATAATAAATATCCCCAAAAATGTTTTTAAAAACAAATTTCTTCATCAGTTTTGGACGATATATATTCTTCTACATATTTTTGGTAAAACAAAAATCCCAATAAGCGTACAGTGGTACCTTCGACTACACAAGTATAATTCATTCCAGAAGAATGCTTGTAAACCAAAGCACTCGTATATCAAAGCAAGGTACCCCATAGAAGTCAATGGAAACTCAGATAATTTGTTCCATAGTGACTGCTATTGTATGCAGTACCGCATGTGGTCAGAGGTGGGGGGGCGCCGGAAACACTCAGAGACCGCTCCGATGCACTCGGAGAGGCTCTGAGACACTCGGGAACAGAGACTCCGAGCGGCTCCGAATGCATCCGAGAACTCGGGCACCCGCACCTCTGGCCAAATGCGGTACTGCACACCTCATTGGCTTGAATCCTGCTGGACTTGCGAGACAACGCTTGCAAACCGAGTCAGGATTTAAAAACAGTAATAGCTGGTATTGCGAAACGCTCGTAAACCACGTTACTCGCAAGCCAAGGTATTACTGTATATTGATTGGTTTTTTACAAAAGTTATAGCATCTACAAACTATGGAATTTTTAATTTTCACTAGTAATGGTCGCGATCAGTGACTTATAGCGGAACTGCGATATTGTGGCAGACAAATTAGACACCTAACTTACACTTTTGACACTTTTTTTGGGTACATTATTACAGTAATGAGTGCTAAAAATATGCACTGTCACTGTACCAATGACACTGGCAGGAAAGGGGTTACCATGAGGTGTGATAAAGGGGTTAACTGTGTGCCTAGGTAATGTTTCAGTGTAGTGGGGGAGCTGCTTTTACTAGTGGAAAGCATGGATTGGTGTTTCTGCTTTACAGGAACACAGGATCCATGGCTTCTGTACAAACAGAACGGCAATTAGCCTTGTTTACATAGGCAGACTGCCATTCTGTCAGTGTACCAAGCGATCAGCGGGTGCCAGCGGACATCGGGTTGGACGGGACCCGCTGTGTGAAATCACAGCGGAAGTGACCAGCCGGCAGCGCGCACTCGTGCCCGATACCCGGATGAGCATCCTGCGCAGTGTAACCACCCTGTAGCAGTAAATCTGCTAGGGGGCAGTCGGCAAGTGGTTAGAGGAGCTGAATGTATTCTCTATGGAAAAGAGGAGATTAAGGGGGATATGATCACCATTTATAAATACATAAGGGGGGATATGATCACCATGTATAAATACATAAGGGGGGATATGATCACCGTGTATAAATTCATAAGGGGGATATGATCACCATGTATAAATACATAATAATAAAAGGGACAGGAAAGGCGGGACTTTGGGTGAAGCATATGCGGGAAAAGGTTTGGGTAAATAGAAGGTAATAACACATCTGGAATACATTGTATCTTTAAAATGTATTTTATACTTTCACATAATGCACCGTCCATGACTAAATTGCATTACTAAAGAAATCAAAATACATATACACTTCACAGATTTAGATAAAAGAGAAAATGTTGCAACTAAGGACCCAAATACATAAGAATTATAATGTAGTATACTGCAATGATGCATTTTTGAAGCATGAGGTAGATAGCTCTACGCGTTTCGCGACTTTAGTCGCTCATCAGGATCGGGCATGCATTTGTTTCTGTAACAACATAAATATATTTTGGGTTGTTCCAGGGCATCAGACATACATGAGACCATGAACAAGTCAAGGTCCTAGATGGTACTCACCAGGTAACCATATGTTGCCGGAATGGAAGTCAGGCCCAAGCAGGCCCCAATGGGCTAATTTTTATGTTTTTCTTTATTATTGTGTTAGCAATCTGTTTTTGATACCATCTAACACGGCCTTCGATTTTGGGCTTTTCCGGGTAATTTTTCATCCCTGCACAGGCTCCACCATTGTTGTAATTGGCTGTGGTTTTTGGGCTCTCTTGGTCCCCTTGCGGGCTTGGCTCCAATCCGGGGGCTGCGACATGCCTTGACCACGCCCCCCATCCCACGCTACTCTGATGCAGGGATGTGTGGGCAGGCATTGCGTGTCGACGTCACGCCGCCCCTTTAACGCGCACAGAGTCCATTTCTCTGTGCGGCCATGGCTTGACAGCTATGAGGGGTGTTGGGAAGAACATTCGGCGCCCAACTACCAGGCGGCTCTTCCGCATTGGTGTAGGCGCCTCCTCTTCCCACCCCCTCACGTGCGTGACATTGGCGGGAATCCTTGATGCCGACGCCTATATTAGGGTGCCACCCATGGTTGTTGAAGGCATTTGGCTTTCAGCACCTCACAGATCATCACGCAATACACTCTGACTCCACAGGTATCGTTTAGCTTTGCATACAGCACACTCCTAATTTTTAACCCCCATTCCTTCCCTTTGGTTTTCACACATCTCACCCTTCCTTACCATTCTCCATCCAGCACCTTCTTCAATTCAACTCTTCTTATTTTTCACAGTCACTTTCATCATTCACTTATCATCCATACACCATTCACTGCCTGATGCCTGACCGACCTGGGTGCGTCCTGTGTGGGGGCCGCGTGTCCTGCATTACCTTGCCACAGACCCGTTAGGGGCTGAATTAGCCCATTGGGGCCTGCTTGGGCCTGACTTCCATGCCGGCAACATATGGTTACCTGGTGAGTACCATCTAGGACCCTGACTTGTTCATGGTCTCATGTATGTCTGATGCCCTGGAACAACCCAAAATATGTTTATGTCTTTACAGAAACAAATGTATGCCTGCTCCTGATGAGCGACTAAAGTCGCGAAATGCATAGAGCTATCTACCCCATGCTTCAAAAATGCATCATTGCAGTATACTACATTGTAATTCTTATGTATTCGGGTCCTTAGTTGCAACATTTTCTCTTGTAACTAAATCTGTGAAGTGTATATGTATTTTGATTTCTTTAGTAACGCAATTTAGTCATGGACGGTGCATTATGTGAAAGTATAAAATAAATTTTAAAGATACAATGTATTCCAGATGTGTTATTACCTTCTATTTACTTGAACCTTTTCCTGCACATGCTTCACTCAAAGTCCCGCCTTTCTTGTCCCCTTTATTATTACAAATTAAGGGATGGAGGTATCTGACCCATTGCCTCTTTAAAGTCCCACCATACCCATTTTTCCCCCCTTTCCCCTTCTATATAAATACATAAGGGGGGATATGATCACCATGTATAAATATATAAGGGGGGATATGATCACCGTGTATAAATACATAAGGGGGGATTTGATCACCATGTATAAATACATAAGGGGGGATATGATCACCATGTATAAATACATAAGGGGGGATATGATCACCATGTATAAATACATAAGGGGGGATATGATCACCATGTATAAATACATAAGGGGGGATATGATCACTGTGTATAAATACATAAGGGGGGATATGATCACTGTGTATAAATACATAAGGGGGATATGATCACCATGTATAAATACATAAGGGGGGATATGATCACCATGTATAAATACATAAGGGGGGATATGATCACCATTTATAAATACATAAGGGGGGATATGATCACCATGTATAAATATATAAGGGGGATATGATCACTGTGTATAAATACATAAGGGGATATGATCACAATTAGGCATGAGCTTCGAGTTCGAGTCGAACTCATGTTCGACTCGAACATTGCCTGTTCGCCCGTTCGCCGAACAGCGAACAAATTGGGGTGTTCGCGGCAAATTCGAAAAATCTATGGGAGAAATCTAAAGTGTTAATTATAAAGGCTAATATGCAAGTTATTGTCCTAAAAAGTGTTTGGGGACCGGGGTCCTGCCCCAGGGGACATGTATCAATGCAAAAAGAAGTTTTAAAAACGGCCGTTTTTTCGGGAGCAGTTATTTTAATAATGCTTAAAATGAAAAAATAAAAGTGAAATATTCCTTTAAATTTCGTACCTGGGGGGTGTGTATGATATGCATGTGAAGTGGCGCATGTTTCCCGTGCTTAGAACTGTCCCTGCAAAAAATGTCATTTTTGAAAGAAAAAAAGTCTTTTAAAACTGACTCGCGGCTATTAATGAATTGTCGGCTCCCGGCAATACAAACAAAAGTCATTGATAAAAAAAAAAAAAAAAAAAAAAGCGTGGGTGTTCCCCAGAATTCAATTACCAGGCCCTTCAGGTCTGGAATGGATATTAAGGGGAACCCCGCCGCAAATTAAAAAAAAAAATTGACGTGGGGTTCCCCCAAATATCCATTCCAGGCCCTTCAGATCTGGCATGGATTTTAAGGGGAACTCCACCCCAAATTTTAAAAAAAATGGCGTGGAGTCCCCCTAAAAATCCATACCAGACCCCTTATCCGAGCACGCAACCTGGCCGGCCGCAGGGGAAAAGGGGGGGACGAGAGAGCGGCCCCCCCTCCCTCCTGAACCGTACCAAGCCACATGCCCTCAACATGGGGAGGATGTCCCCATGTTGATGGGGACAAGGGCCTCATCCCCACAACCCTTGCCCGGTGGTTGTGGGGGGTCTGCGGGCGGGGGGGCTTATCGGAATCTGGAAGACCCCTTTAACAAAGGGGACCCCCAGATCCCGCCCCCCCCCTATGTGAATTGGTAAGGGGTACATTGTACCCCTACCATTTCACGAAGAAAGCGTAAAAAAATGTTTAAAAAACCACACAAACACCTTGAAAAAGTCCTTTATTAAAAAAAAAAAAAAAAACATTCCAGCGGTGAAATCCAGTGTCCCGCGGCGATCCCGATGTCCAGCGCTGTCCTTCATTGGTTGTGCCTGAGCGGACCTGATGGGGAACTCCCTCTCAGTATTTTAAATGTATAGACCCGCCCCTTCTAAAGTTCACCATCAGGTCTGCTCCCTCGGTATGTCGGACCCGCCTACGTCATTGGCCTGAGCGGGAAACTTCCTTCACTGTGTAAATTTAAATTTACATAGTGAAGGAAGTTCCCCACTCAAGCCAATGACGTAGGCGGGTCCGACATACCGAGGGGGCGGACCTGATGGGGAACTGCTCTCACTTTGGTAATACATGTATAGACCCGCCCCTTCTCATGTTCCGCATCTGGTCCGCTGAGCGGACCTGATGGGGAACTTTAGAAGGGGCGGGTCTATACATTTAAAATACTGAGAGGGAGTTCCCCATCAGGTCCGCTCAGGCACAACCAATGAAGGACAGCGCTGGACATCGGGATCGCCGCGGGACACTGGATTTCACCGCTGGAATGTTTTTGTGTTTTTTTTAAATAAAGGACTTTTTCAAGGTGTTTGTGTGTTTTTTTAAACATTTTTTTACGCTTTCTTCGTGAAATGGTAGGGGTACAATGTACCCCTTACCAATTCACATAGGGGGGGGCCGGGATCTGGGGGTCCCCTTTGTTAAAGGGGTCTTCCAGATTCCGATAAGCCCCCCGCCCGCAGACCCCCACAACCACCGGGCAAGGGTTGTGGGGATGAGGCCCTTGTCCCCATCAACATGGGGACATCCTCCCCATGTTGAGGGCATGTGGCCTGGTACGGTTCAGGAGGGAGGGGGGGGCCGCTCTCTCGTCCCCCCCTTTTCCCCTGCGGCCGGCCAGGTTGCGTGCTCGGATAAGGGGTCTGGTATGGATTTTTAGGGGGACTCCACGCCTTTTTTTTAAAAAATTTGGGGTGGAGTTCCCCTTAAAATCCATGCCAGATCTGAAGGGCCTGGAATGGATATTTGGGGGAACCCCACGTCAATTTTTTTTTTAATTTGCGGCAGGGTTCCCCTTAATATCCATTCCAGACCTGAAGGGCCTGGTAATTGAATTCTGGGGAACACCCACGCTTTTTTTTTTTTTTTTATCAATGACTTTTGTATGTATTGCCGGGAGCCGACAATTCATTAATAGCCGCGAGTCAGTTTTAAATGCATTTTTTTCTTTCAAAAATGACATTTTTTGCAGGGACAGTTCTAAGCACGGGAAACATGTGCCACTTTACATGCATATCATACACACCCCCCAGGTATGAAATTTAAAGGAATATTTCACTTTTATTTTTTCATTTTAAGCATTATTAAAATCACTGCTCCCAAAAAACGGCCGTTTTTAAAACTTCTTTTTGCATTGATACATGTCCCCTGGGGCAGGACCCGGGTCCCCAAACACTTTTTAGGACAATAACTTGCATATTAGCCTTTATAATTAACACTTTAGATTTCGAACGTTCGAGTCCATTGTATTTAGTAGGGTTCTAAAGTTTACACAAACATTTTGTCTGTTCGCAGGTTCTGGTGCGAACCGAACAGGGGGGTGTTCGGCTCATCCCTGATAACAATGTATAAATACATAAGGGGGGATATGATCACCATGTATAAATACATAAGGGAGGATATGATCACCATGTATAAATACATAAGGGGGATATGATCACCATGTATAAATACATAAGGGGGAATATGATCACCATGTATAAATACATAAGGGGGAATATGATCACCATGTATAAATACATAAGGGGGGATATGATCACCATGTATAAATATATAAGGGGGATATGATCACTGTGTATAAATACATAAGGAGGATATGATCACCATGTATAAATACATAAGGGGGGATATGATCACCATGTATAAATACATAAGGGGGGATATGATCACCATGTATAAATACATAAGGGGGGATATGATCACCATGTATAAATACATAAGGGGGGATATGATCACCATGTATAAATACATAAGGGGGGATATGATCACCATGTATAAATACATAAGGGGGATATGATCACCATGTATAAATACATAAGGGGGAATATGATCACCATGTATAAATACATAAGGGGGGATATGATCACCATGTATAAATACATAAGGGGGGATATGATCACCATGTATAAATACATAAGGGGGGATATGATCACCATGTATAAATACATAAGGGGGGATATGATCACCATGTATAAATACATAAGGGGGGATATGATCACCATGTATAAATACATAAGGGGGGATATGATCACTGTGTATAAATACATAAGGAGGATATGATCACAATGTATAAATACATAAGGGGGGATTTGATCACCATGTATAAATACATAAGGGAGGATATGATCACCATGTATAAATACATAAGGGAGGATATGATCACCATGTATAAATACATAAGGGAGGATATGATCACCATGTATAAATACATAAGGGAGGATATGATCACCATGTATAAATACATAAGGGGTGATATGATCTCCATGTATAAATACACAAGGGGGATATGATCTCCATGTATACATACATAGGGTGGACATAAGTGTTCCAATAAGTGAACTTGGTGTTGAGTTATTCACTTTTTGGTCACTACAGAGGACAAGGGGGCACTCTTTACATCTGGAGAAAAAAAGAGATTTAACCTCCACATACAGTATGGAAAGGCTTTTTCACAGTAAGAGCTATGAAAATGTGGAAAAGACTTCCTGGAGAACTAGTTCTGCCCAGCTCAGTAGATAAAAAAAAAAAAGAAAGACCTGGAAGCATTTTCTAAATGCACAAAATATAACAGAATACTAATATTTATTGGTAATAACGCTAGGGGTAGTTGCTCCAGGGAATAGCCAATTACATCTTGGGGATCAGGAAGGCATTTATTTTTCCCCCACTGAAGCAAATTGGATCATGCTTTATTGTTTTGCATTATTCTGGAACAACTATGAGTTTAGGATAGACATATGCAGTTAGTTTTGTTTCAAATTGAAATTCGGAAAAAAAAATGTTTTTCGGAAATTCGGATATATACAAATTTACAAATTACAATAGTACCGAATATATACGAATCCGAAATAACTTTTTTTTCGTTCTGCACATGTCTAGTTTAGAATTGTGTATATGGAGATTTTATTTTTTCTATTGTTCAACTAGATGGACTTGGGTCTTTTTAAACCCGACTAACTATATAACATTTAACTATGTACTGAAGTTTTGACTGTTACAGTTGGATCAGGGATTGAAATGATAACCCTGCTAACGATACCAACAGTAAGAGCAGAAGACTAATAGAAGAAGTATTCTGCACGTTACAGAAAACTACATTTTTAGGTTGGAGATTTGTTCATATGGAAAAACATTTTATAGCACAATTAACTTTATCTTGTATGCATTTTCTTCTTGTGACATAGTACATACGGTTATATCCAATTAATGTATATACGCGCGTATAAGCGGACCCGAATATAAGCCGAGGCACCCATTTTTACCACAAAAAAAACTGGGAAAACTTATTGACTCGAGTACAAGCCTAGGGTGTCCATCTGCATGCCTCACTGTGTCCATGCCTCACTGTGCCCATGCCTCACTGTGCCTCACTGTGTCCATGATTAGACTGACGTTTAACATGGGAGTCTATGGAAGGGGTGCCCGGGTTTAAAAAAAATCGGTGCTCCCCGGCCGTAGGTTCCCCAGACAACAAACTTTGCACACTTATAGAGGAGAAATGGGGCTACATGTGTGCAAGGTTACATGTGTGTCACTACAGAGGACAAGGGGGCTCTCTTTACATCTGGAGAAAAAGAGATTTAACCTCCACATACAGTATGGAAAGGCTTTTTCACAGTAAGAGCTATGAAAATGTGGAAAAGTCTTCCTGGAGAACTAGTTCTGCCCAACTCAGTAGATAAAAAAAAGAAAGACCTGGATGTGTGCAAAGTTCCGGGTCCAGGGGACCTTTGGCCGGTCGGTACCGGGTCCTCAAAATCACCAGAGAAATGGCCGTTTAACATGGGAGTCTATGGAAGGGGTGCCCGACTTTGAAAAATCGGTGCTCCCTGGCCATTGATCCCACGGACAACAACCTTTTCCACACTTGTAGAGGAAGAGTGGGGCTACATGTGTGCCAAGTTTGGGGTCCAGGGGACCTATGGCCGGCCGGTACCGGTCCCCAAAATCCGGGAGATCAGGTGCAATAAGGTGACTCGAGTATAAGCCGAGGGGGGCATTTTCAGCACAAAAAAATGTGCTGAAAAACTCGGCTTATACTCGAGTATATATGGTACTTTCTTTTTCCCTGTTTTATTATTACGCACTTTTCGGGTTTTTTTTTTCTGCAACTGAACTTTTTTTTTAGATTTTTGCCATTTGCCTCAGATATAGGAGATCCTTCAATACTCTACACTGCTGGAGTACTCTGGTCTTCCAGGTTTGTTACATTGAATAAAACTTACATGACTTCTTTCTTAAATCTCTTCAAAGCTTCCTCAGCCACCAGTTCGCCAAACTTTGGATCCTCCATGGTGATGTGTCCAGGCACTGTGAAGGTGAAAGACTCAGAGTCGAAAAGTTTGACTGTGACAGTGGTGTCAGATGGAGCCCCTCCGCTGGAGGAATAGGCCTGTGAAAAGAACATAGAACCATGATTTATTACAAATAAAGTATCTGATCACGTGGAGGGTCACACCAATAATACTTACCGTATTTATCGGCGTATAACACGCACCCCAAGTTTAGGAGGGAAGTTTAAGGAAAAAAAAAAAACTTACATTTAAATGCAGCCTTACCAGTGTCCGTTGCAGCCTTGTCAGTGCAGCCTTGCCAGCAGTGTCCATTGCAGCCTTGCCCCAGTGTCCAGTGCAGCCTTTGCCCAGTGTCCAGTGCAGCCTTTGCCCAGTGTCCAGTGCAGCCTTTGCCCAGTGTCCAGTGCAGCCTTTGCCCAGTGCAGCTTTGCCCAGTGTCCAGTGCAGCTTTACCCAGTGTCCAGTGCAGCCTTTGCCCAGTGCAGCCTTTGCCCAGTGTAGCTTTGCCCAGTGCAGCTTTACCAAGTGTCCAGTGCAGCCTTTGCCCAGTGCAGCCTTTGCCCAGTGTCCAGTGCAGCTTTACCCAGTGTCCAGTGCAGCCTTTGCCCAGTGCAGCCTTTGCCCAGTGTAGCTTTGCCCAGTGTCCAGTGCAGCTTTACCCAGTGTCCAGTGCAGCTTTGTCCAGTGCAGCCTTTGCCCAGTGCAGCCTTTGCCCAGTGTCCAGTGCAGCCTTGCCCCAGTTTTCAAAATTGGCGCCGCCGAGATCGCCGCAGAGACTGGGCGGAGCGGGGCGAACGCCGCCGAGAACGCAGGGACTGGGCGGAGCCGAGATACACATAGCCGAGTGTGCTCGGCTCTAGTCGGCTCTTCTCGGCTCCGCTCACAGTCACGCCGAGTCCCGCCCTATGATGGACATAACACAGGTCCAATGGCGGGACTGGGCGTGACTGTGAGCAGAGCCGAGAAAAGCCGAGTATAGCCGAGTACACTCGGCTATGTGTATCTCGGCGGCGATCGCTGCGCTCCGCTCAGTCAGCGGAGATCGCCGGGATCAGTGGGTATCGGCGTATAACACGCACCCACGATTTTCCCCTGATTTTAAGGGGAAAAAAGTGCGTGTTATACGCCGATAAATACGGTATACAACTGCAGTACAAGGATAGACAGACTGACAGACTGATTAAAGATAGAAAAAGATAGAAAGAATGTCTGCCGCATACATGTGAGGTACAGCGGGTAAAATAAATATTCAACACGTCACCATTTTTCTAGGTAAAATTATTTACATGAAATTTCCAAATTTTCAAATTTTCGAAATTCCGAAATTCGGAAATGGAAAATTCTTTGAATTTCCGAAATTTGCTTTATTTTTTTTGCTTTTTTCGGAAATTCGAAAAATTCTTTTTTTTCGTTTTATTCGTTTTTTTTGCTTTTCCAAGAAAAAAAAAACGAAAACGAAATGAAAAAAACGAAAAAAAAAAATCAGAAATTCGAAAATCCGAATTTACGAAATTCCGAAAATCCGAAAATTCTGAAATTGAAAAATTCTGAAATCAGAAAATTCTGAAATTGAAAAATTCGAAATTTCGGAAATTCGAAATTTCGGAAATACAAAAATTAAAAAATTCGTAAATTCGTAAATTTCGGAATTAAGAATTTTTCTAAATTCGTTAAAAATGAATTAGAAACTAAACAAATTGCACATGTCTAGGGATCATTGTCTTGCTGAAATGCCCCCCCCTCATTTCATCTTCATCATCCTGGTAGATGGCAGCAGATTTTTATCAAGAATGTCTTAGTACGATTTCTCATTCATCCTTCCTTCAACAACATGAAGTTTGCCAGTACCATGTGCTGAAAAACAGCCCTACACCATGATGTTCCCACCTCCAAACTTCACTGTTGGTATGGGGGTGTTTTTGGGGTGATGTGCAGTGCCATTTCACCTCCAAACATGGTGTGTATTATGGCATCCAAAGAGGTCAATATTGGTCTCATCTGCCTAGACTATATTCTCCCAGTATTTCACAGGCTTCTCTTATGCCCTGTACACACGATCGGTTTTACAGATGAAAACAGTCCGATGGACTTTTCTCATCGGACAAACCGATCGTGTATGGGCCCCATTGGTCTTTTTTCCATCAGTGAGAAAAAATAGAACATGTTTTAAATTTATCCGATGGGAAAAAAACGATAGCAAATTCCGATTGTCTGTGTGGAACTCCATCGGACAAAAAACCCACGCATGCTCAGAGTCAAGTCGACGCATGTTCAGAAGTATTGAACTTAATTTTTCTCGGCTTGTCGGAATGTTTTACGTCACGGCGTTTGGGACGGTCGGATTTTTGACTGATGGTGTGTAGGCAAGACTGATGGAAGTCAGCTTCATCGGATTTCCGATGGAAAAATCCATCAGTTTAGAATCTATAGGAAATCCGATCGTGTGTACAGGGCTTAAATGTTGTGCAGCAAACTTTAAACAAGCTTCAACATGCTTTTTCTTCAGCAATGAAGAGAGTCTTGTATGGTGAGCGTGCGTACAGGCCATGGCGGTTGAGTGCATTACTTATTGTTTTCTTTGAAAAAATTTTACCTGCTAATTCCAGGTCTTTCTGAAGCTCTCCACAAGTGGTCCTTGGCTCTTGGACAACTCTTCTGATAGTTCCTTTCACTCCTCTGTCAGAAATATTGTGAGGAGCACCTGGTCATGGATGGTTTATGGTGAATGTTCTTTCCACTTCCAGATTATGGCCCCAACAGTGCTCAATGGAACATTCATCAGTTTAGAAATCCTTCTGTAACCAATGCCATCAGTATGTTTTGCAACAATAAGGTTGCAAAGGTCCTGAGAGAGCTCTTTGCTTTTACCTGTAGCGGGCTCACCCCTCTCACCCTTTCTTCTTCTCGGTTTGCTGTCTTGTCTAGTGGAAACCTGGGGGGAGGGATGAGATCCACCACGGCCCATGTCCTCTTCTGGCTAGAGGTGAAGGCCCGAACGTATTTTACCATCGGGTCGTGTGTATAACCCGGGGTCAAGTCTTTCCTCTAACTGACCCCCCTTTTCTCCCAGTAACCGGAGTTCCCCACCACTGAAAAGGTCCAACTCTTATTTATTCTTTAGCAGCAATAAATCGTCACTTAGCACAGACAGGTTGTGACCAACGAACAGTTCAGTACAGGTGGGGAGTAGGTCAAGGCACAATCCTTGATCAAACTAAACCATTGAGATATCACCAACGGTTATGGCGTACAGTGACTGTGAATGTACTTCTTTCCTTCTCTGAGTCTCTACCAGCAACTCTGACGAACATTATAGGAGTTACCTTCTTTAAGCTGTGGCCCCAGTCAGAGGGAAGACATCCTTCCGAGAGAGTTACCGGAGGCCCCACCGTCACCAGCAAATGCTGCACCGGGCTGTTCGGAAGGGTTACACTCCCCGGCCTCCTCGTCTCAGATTCGGGCACCCAACACCTTAGGGCCCCTCGGACTCCTCCACCCCCGCGGAACCCAGTCAAAGGTACTGGGTCCCAGGCCTCCTCAACAGCACCTCACCCCAGGGCTAAAGGTGCCTGGGATGGACTCCATCTCCCGCTCTGGCCAGGTCAAGGGCCCCTGTGCCCGGAACTCTGGAATGCCCGCACCCAGGCTGAAGGTGCCTGGGCGCGGCGGTGTCCTCCGACTCTGAACCCTGAACTCAGGGCGTCCGCCCCCTTTATCTCCTCTCCCCAGCGTCACAGCAGGTTCCCCGCCCCGCTGTACAACCGCCGGAAAGGGACAAAAAGAGTACAGTCTTGCAGTGAGGGTTCAACCCCCGGCCCAGGGCAACAGCGCCACCCTCGGACCCCAGTGAACCTCACACCACCAGAGTCCTCCATAAACAATAATCAGTGCATCTGGGTTACACTACCACCCAGATGCTTCCCTTAAATTTAAATACCCGCTACATACCCATCATGAGATGTTTTTTGTGTGACACCTTGGTAATGAGACACCTTTTTATAGGCCATCAGTTGAGACTTGACAACTAGGGGGCTGGCAGCAGGTGGATTGTTTGCCCCCCCCCAAAGAAAATATACCACCAGCCGCTACTGCTTTGTATGTATGGACTGCATGGCTTGTTACCGACATGTGGTGAAAATTTCATGTCAATAGCACCTTTAGAAAATGGTGACATACAGTACATAAATAAGGGAAAGGAAAAGGAAAGAGAAGGGAAAGAATCGAGAAATGAAAGAGAAGGAGAGAAAAGGAAAGGAAAAAGGAGAAAAAAAGAGATGAGAGGAGAGGAGAGGGAAGGAGAGGGAAAATGAAAAGGAAAATTAATAAAGGAAAGGGATGGCATAAGGGAAAATTAAAGGGGGATTCCACTCGCGATTTTTTTTTTTTTTAAAGTCAGCAGCTACTAACACTGTAGCTGCTGACTTTTAATAAGGACACTTACCTGTCCTACTCTCCCGCACTGATGCCCCCCCCCCCGATGCCGATCCCTCGATTGGTGCAGGTCCTGCGCCGCCATCCACACTATGGGAAACAGGCAGTGAATTACGGCTTCACTGCCCATTTCCTACTGCGAATGCGCGAGTCTCGTGAATGGGCGGCTGCTCTCTGGGATTACACACAGTTCCCAGAAAGCAGCGCGCCCCATTCACTAGAAGAGGATGGGGAAGAAGACAGACCGTGGTTACGGAAGAGGCAGATTACGGACTTCCGCATAGCAACAGGTATTTCGGGTGAGTATAAAAAAATAAAAATAAAAATCTATTTTTTTTTTTCTATTTTTTTTAGGATTTTTTGTGAAGTAAAAAATTCTGGGTGGAACTCCACTTTAAGATGAGAAAGAAGTGGAATGGGAAGGGAGGGAGAGAGAAAGAAAGGCAAAAAGGAAAGGAGGGGTAAAGAAAGAAAGAAAGAAAGACAGGATATGAAAAGTTCCCTAGTACTCACTGTAGACATTTGGAAGATTCCTTTCATGTCATTGTCGGTGAGGTTGGCCAGCTTGGACACCCAGCTGTACTGGTGACTCAGGTCCTCCAGGAGTCCAGTGGTATTCAGCATCTTCTCTCGGAATCTCTGTAGCAGATCATCATACAGCGTGGTATACTTCTCTGCTAAGCGAACAGAGTCTTCAAATTTCTCTCGCAGTTTTTCTTGCATCGTATTCTTCCCCGAGCAATCTGATATGGGCAAGAAAATAAGACAAATTGTCAAATATATCATCATTAAACTTTAGAAAGTAATCCCATCTTCTATAAGATCCCCTTTTAGGTGGCATGGGACATCAGGCTGGAGAGGCTGTGTAAAGGTCCATACACACGATCGGATATTCCGACGCACGTGTTTTGTCGGATAATCCGACCGTCTGTATGCTCCATCGGACAACTGTTGTCGGAATTTCCGACAACAAATGTTGGCTGTGCATGCTCTCAAATTGTCCGACAACAAATGTGTTCCGTCGGATTATCCGATCGCGTGTACACAAGTCCGTCGGACTAAAATCCAAAGTACAAACACGCATGCTCCAAACCAATGCTAAACATCAGACAACAATAGCAGAAGTTGCCCAAAGGGTGGCAATAAAGAGCTGAAAAACCCGTTCGGTGTATGTTGGCGGAAAATGTTCTGCCGTGTGTATGCAGAACAAGTTCTCGGACAATGCCCTTCGGACAAAAATCCACGGATTTGTCCGATGGTAATCCAATTGTGTGTACGAGGCTTTACAAGTCCTTCAATGTGGTGGCTGCATTAGTTTTCTTTTTTCCATTTTGTTAATCTATGGGGGAGCAGTGCTGTCACACTAAAGCCTCGTACACACGATCGGACTTCCATTGGACAAAAACGTGGTTTTTCTGCTCTTTAGCACCACCCTTTGGGCAACTTCTGCTATTGTTGTCTGATATTTAGCATTGGTTCGGAGCATGCGTGTTTGTACTTTGGATTTTAGTCCGACGGACTTGTGTACAAGCGATCGGATAATCCGACGGAACACATTTGTTGTCGGATAATTTGAGAGCATGAACATCCAACATTTGTTGTCAGAAATTCCGACAACAATTGTTCGATGGAACATACAGACGGTCGGATTATCCGACAAAACACGTCCATCGGACAATTGTTGCCGGAATATGCGATCGTGTGTACGGGCCTTAAAGCGGTGGTGCAGGAAAAAAAAAAAAGTCAGCAGCTACTAACATTGTAGCTGCTGACTTTTAATAAGGACACTTACCTGTCCTACTCTCCCACGATGTCGGTCCTGCCGCGGCGATCGATCGCTGCTGGCAGGCTCCTGGCTCCTCCATTCTGAGTAGGGGAAACAGGCTGTGAAGCCGTAAGGCTTCACTGCCCGTTTCCTACTGCGCATGCGCCACTCGCACGGCGCTTTGTGAATGGGCGGCTTGCCTCCTGGGAAACACACAGTTCCCAGAAGGCAGCGCGGCCCATTCACAAGAAGAGGAAGGAGAGCCACCGCGGACGGAGAAGAGAAACATTAGCGGCAGATTAGGGGACTTCCGCATAGCAACAGGCATTTAGGGTGAGTATAAAAATTTTTTTTTTTTTTTTTTTTAGAATTTTTTTTTATTCTTTTTATTTTTAGTGTGAAGATTTTTTCAGGGTGGACCTCCACTTTAAGCTGCCCTCCTGATTTGGACAGTAAATATGCCCAACGCTCTTCATCTTCATTACAAAGGAAGAGGTGTTTTCCATCTTACAGAAGACCGCTAGAAAGACTGATAACATTGTTTGAGATGTCAGTTCAGTGCACAGGATGCTACCAGGACACTGCAGGTCAACAAGTATTTTTCTGTACTTGCAGAGAATTTTCTTAGCTTGTGTAATGTTCGGGGAACCAGCTAGATCGCAGGACACAGGCTTTTCAAACAAAAGGACGTTTATTTAAACTTAAATGGCTTCACAGCAGCAAAACAAAAGAAATGACAGTCTCACCGACTTGTAGAGTTTATAACTGCTGTCGCAGTTAAACAGTCCTTCCTTGGTGTTGCAGGTAAGTTTCCCAGATAGCAGGCTTCCATGCAGGCCACTGCCATGTACATTCACAGCTTCCCAGAGCTTTTCACAGCCTCCACAGCTTTTGCAGTGTCCACCATTCACCATGCAGACTTCACTACACTCCTTCTCTCTCTAACCTACAACTTCCTGTCTCTCTTAAACCACTTCCTTGGACAGGTGTGTTAACCATTGCTGTTCCCTTAAAGGAACCACAGCCCAAACAGAGGGGAAATATAGCGTCCTTCCAGGACCCAGCCACGGCGTCCTGTACACTTGAAAAAAGAAAACAAATGCAGCCACATCTCAGGACTGCTAAGCTGCAATAAACTCTTTTTTTGTTCTTGAGTTTTGATCTACTTTAATGCTGATCACACAGATTGCTGTTAGGATGTCCTATCTATTTTCAGTTTGTTGCTCCAGTCTTTTGTATACACATATATGACTTGTTTTGAGGTAAGTTGATCACCCGGAGATAATTTTATACTGAGACAGCTGGTACCGCACTCACTAAACACTAGCAGGCATGGTCGCCTAATATAATCTTGTATGTTTGTAGAAAAATCTTTCGTTAGATGTCTTCTGGATGAACCTAATGTTTATAGGCAGCTTTAGATGAGTCATGGTTAAAGCTTCAGAAACTGGTACAGGATGATCTTTCTGGCAGATATAACACCCTCCAGCATGTCCTGGGTCTTCTCCTTCAAACTGGTCATAATTGTGTAGCGCCCACCCCAAAATGTTGGGACGCTATTTAAATTTAGAGGGATGTCTGAGCCAGTAGTTGGGCTCAGACGGTTGAATTGCATTTACTTTTATCTCTGCTCCAGCTGTGGTTTGCCCGATAGTATTTTCCCTTATTGCCTGTAGGTGGCGTTACCACCTCAGGCACCTGTGTCTCCATCCCGCCTGCCAAACGGAAGGTGGGCTATGTTAAGGCCTCCCGCGGCCGCGGTCGAAGCCTTCCCCAAGCGCCTGCCGGAACTGGACCTCGAGAGCGGTGAAGTCCCCGGGAAGTTCACGACAGGAACCGGTAAGGAAGCTGGGGATAAAGTGACTGTTATGGCCCGTAATTACCTACCCGCCGAGGAGTTGGATTCCTCGGAACTGGAATCCTCCTCAGATGTTGGGGGTGACGAGCTGATTGAGGCTGTATTTTTGGAAAAAGGATGGGACAATCGAAAACGTATTACCCCGCTCCGCAGCCTCCGAGAGGGTTCACCCATGAGTTCTGGGGACACTACACCCCGGGTGGAAACCCCTGCCCCTGTTGTAAAGAGGGAGGCTGTACCCCATGACGGGCCCTGGCCTCAATTTGCCAAGTCTTTGGTCCGGAGGTCGCCGGACTCGTATTTGCTGCCCGGGACGGGAAACCCTGGGTCTCTACCTAACCTCACCTGCCTACAGCGGATCTTAATGAAGCGGGTAGCTACCGAGTACGGCTTGGAGTTCCCCTATGTGCCCAAGGAACTGATGCTAGAGATTGAAGCTCGCCGTGAGCAATGGTACGAGGACGCCATCTGGGACTACCTTAAAGTACCCAAGCCGTTCAGAAACTTTGAACACTCAGTTACCATGGCTGATCGGTTCAGGGGGTGCCGTTTGGACTGGAGCTATGGCCGGCACATTCACGCTGATCGGGTTGTTCTCGGCTGTCCAGGAAAGGAGGATGCAGTGTACTTTATAATCACCCTGGACAAACAGTGGAAATCCGTGACCCTACCTGATCCAAGTTTCTACCTCTGACATTTTAAAATGGAAACTTGACTTTGTTTTTCTGGCTCCTGTTTCCTATAAGGGAAAAATGCTTTGAAAAAAAGAAAAGGACAGAGAACGTGTTTGATATCTCTGAAGAACAGTCTTTTCCTTCCTCTAACTGAACTTTGGGGGTTTAGCCAGATAGAGTAGGGCTGCTGAAGGGCGCCATGTTCAACATTGATTCTTGTGTGTTTATAATTCAACCCCTGCTTAAAAAGGACATTGATGCCTCTAACACTAGGTGGCAGTGGTTTGCTGAATTAGAAAAATACTTTTATTGCTAGTCCAGCAACTAAAACTTAAAGAGGGAAAGCTACATTCTAACGGGGATACAGTTTGACTTCTGTGGACAGATAACTGATAGTTTAGGATTATGTGTTTGCTTGGTATGTTTTTTTGTCATCTCTTAGGTACCGGACCTGCTGTCAAGACCATCAGAGAATGGGGTGGGATTAGACAGATAGTGATGGGTGGTAGTGTACATATATAATGTGTAATATATCTAGATGTCATATATGGAGAGTTATACCATTCCTTGATTGTATACTATGTATTTTTCCTCTTCTTTTTTCCCTTCCCAGTTTTTTTGGTTCAGGAACCAAAACCTCAGGCTTGAGGTTTTTTTTTTTTTTTTCTCCAGCTACTGGGGACAGTGTCTTTTTGAGAGGGGGGTGTTTGTAGCGCCCACCCCAAAAGGTTGGGACGCTATTTAAATTTAGAGGGATGTCTGAGCCAGTAGTTGGGCTCAGACGGTTGAATTGCATTTAATTTTACCTCTGCTCCAGCTGTGGTTTGCCCGATAGTATTTTCCCTTATCACCTGTAGGTGGCGTTACCACCTCAGGCACCTGTTGGAACACAGGCAAACCATGGTGCATTGAGTGGCCCTTCTCAGCATCGGTACAATGGGAGTGGTCGGCCCGCTGGGCCTACTGGGAGGGGTAACTTAAGGGGCAGACGCCATTGATTGGGGTCTGTTCTCGCCCCGCAGCCCTCCGGGTGCGAGGCATGTGTGTGTGGTCCTGGTCTCTGGGCCACATTGGCCCGAGGCTGCATCGCTACTTAGTAGGCCCAGCTAGTCTGGCTGGGGCCTACATTTGGAGAAGGAATCCCAAGCTGTCTGTCCAAATGGGGAGGAAGCTATCTTGGTGAAGGAGACCAGGTGAGGACCTACCCTGGAGGAGACCGGCAAAGTGCTGCTGTCTCGGGTGAGGCCTGGTGACTTTGTCAAGGAGGGACCCGCTATATTACAAGCCCTGCAGTTCGCCGGATTGGCTTAAAGGCCCTTTCACTGTACGGCTGGAAGTTTGGGACTTTGAAATCCTGTGGCAGAGGATTCCTGGACTATCCATTTGCTCAACTTCAAAAGGTCTGTGCCAGAGACTTTGTACACTTCAAAAGGTCTGTGGCAGAGACCTGCTTCATCTTGGGCAGTCTGTGGCAGAGATTGCCCCGTTGCTGGTTCGTGTGTCACTCCGGCTGCTAGGCCATGTGAGAGGGGACTATCCGGGTGACCAATACCCACTCTAACATTGAGAGTGGTGAGTGACTTTGAACTTGTACCTTTTTCAAATTTAGTGGCGAGTGCCTGAACCTTCCCCTACTCTTCTATACCTTCTACTTCCGAAAGTTTACTGCATAAGAAAAATAAAGCCTAATGCCGCGTACACACGATCGATTTTCTCGACGGTGAAAACACCGTCGAGAAAATCGACGGGGGAAAAATGAGGAACGGCTTGTTCCCCTACACACGGCCGGTTTTCATGACATTTTTTCTCTTGGTCGAGAAAAACATCCGTGTGTAAGCTCCCTGGCAGTGTTTCCCTATGGGAAAACTGCTGCGGAAAAAAATGCCGTGAATCACGACGAGAAAAATTAGAGCATGTTTTAATTTTTCTCGTCGTGATTCATGCCGTTTTTCTCGTCGAGAAAAATGATGAAAAGCCCACACACGGTCGTTTTTCTCGTCAAAGAGAAAAAATTTAATTTTTCCCGACGAGAAAAATGCTCGTGTGTATGCGGCATAACTGTTTGAGGTTTTACATCGGTGTGGACATTGCATTACAACTAGGGATGAGCTTCGTGTTCGAGTCGAACATACGTTCGACTCGAACATTGGCTGTTCGATCGTTCGACGAAGATCGAACGATTTGGGCCGTTCGCGCCAAATTCGAGTGACGCGAACGGCCCACAATGCACTACGCCATCGCAGTGTCATCCAGGCGCTGTGATTGGCCAAGCATGCACTGTGACCCCGCATGCTTGGCCAATCACAGCGCCGGCAGCGAGGAGAGCAATGATTGGCCACAGGCAGGATGCCTGTGGCCAATTATTGCTGAGGGTGTTTAGTACACGCCCCACACTATAAAAGGCCGCCAGCACGGCGGCCTAGTGTAGTGTGTTCCGGAGCAGGGATAGAGTAGCATAGGCAGGGACAGTGACTGTTATTTCTTTCTTGCTTAACCTGGATTCCTTTAGTTTAGGGAAAGAGAAGGATAGGTAGGGAGAGTGTCAGTGTGTTTTGTGCTTCTGCTATAGTGTGCTTAAAAAAAACATTTATTCTAGGGACAGAAAACTCTAGGTAGGGACAGTGTCAGTTTCTTTCACTCTGCAAGTCCTTGTTTCCAGGGACCTGTAAGGACAGTGAGTTAATTGTCCTTGTGCTATATTGTGCTTAAAAAAAACATTTATTCTAGGGACAGAAAACTCTAGGTAGGGACAGTGTCAGTTTCTTTCACTCTGCAAGTCCTTGTTTCCAGGGACCTGTAAGGACAGTGAGTTAATTGTCCTTGTGCTATATTGTGATTAAAAAAAACATTTATTCTAGGGACAGAAAACTCTAGGTAGGGACAGTGTTAGTTTCTTTCACTCTGCAAGTCCTTGTTTCCAGGGACCTGTAAGGACAGTGAGTTAATTTTCCTTGTGCTATATTGTGATTAAAAAAAACATTTATTCTAGGGACAGAAAACTCTAGGTAGGGACAGTGTCAGTTTCTTTCACTCTGCAAGTCCTTGTTTCCAGGGACCTGTAAGGACAGTGAGTTAATTGTCCTTGTGCTATATTGTGCTTAAAAAAAACATTTATTCTAGGGACAGAAAACTCTAGGTAGGGACAGTGTCAGTTTCTTTCACTCTGCAAGTCCTTGTTTCCAGGGACCTGTAAGGACAGTGAGTTAATTGTCCTTGTGCTATATTGTGATTAAAAAAAACATTTATTCTAGGGACAGAAAACTCTAGGTAGGGACAGTGTCAGTTTCTTTCACTCTGCAAGTCCTTGTTTCCAGGGACCTGTAAGGACAGTGAGTTAATTTTCCTTGTGCTATATTGTGATTAAAAAAAACATTTATTCTAGGGACAGAAAACTCTAGGTAGGGACAGTGTCAGTTTCTTTCACTCTGCAAGTCCTTGTTTCCAGGGACCTGTAAGGACAGTGAGTTAATTGTCCTTGTGCTATATTGTGCTTAAAAAAAACATTTATTCTAGGGACAGAAAACTCTAGGTAGGGACAGTGTCAGTTTCTTTCACTCTGCAAGTCCTTGTTTCCAGGGACCTGTAAGGACAGTGAGTTAATTTTCCTTGTGCTATATTGTGATTAAAAAAAACATTTATTCTAGGGACAGAAAACTCTAGGTAGGGACAGTGTCAGTTTCTTTCACTCTGCAAGTCCTTGTTTCCAGGGACCTGTAAGGACAGTGAGTTAATTTTCCTTGTGCTATATTGTGATTAAAAAAAACATTTTTTCTAGGGACAGAAAACTGTAGGTAGGGAGAGTGTTTTTTTTCTTTCACTCTGCAAGTCCTTGTTTCCAGGGACCTGTAAGGACAGTGAGTTAATTGTCCTTGTGCTATATTGTGCTTAAAAAAAACATTTATTCTAGGGACAGAAAACTCTAGGTAGGGACAGTGTCAGTTTCTTTCACTCTGCAAGTCCTTGTTTCCAGGGACCTGTAAGGACAGTGAGTTAATTTTCCTTGTGCTATATTGTGATTAAAAAAAACATTTATTCTAGGGACAGAAAACTCTAGGTAGGGACAGTGTCAGTTTCTTTCACTCTGCAAGTCCTTGTTTCCAGGGACCTGTAAGGACAGTGAGTTAATTTTCCTTGTGCTATATTGTGATTAAAAAAAACATTTTTTCTAGGGACAGAAAACTGTAGGTAGGGAGAGTGTTTTTTTTCTTTCACTCTGCAAGTCCTTGTTTCCAGGGACCTGTAAGGACAGTGAGTTAATTTTCCTTGTGCTATATTGTGATTAAAAAAAACATTTTTTCTAGGGACAGAAAACTGTAGGTAGGGAGAGTGTTTTTTTTCTTTCACTCTGCAAGTCCTTGTTTCCAGGGACCTGTAAGGACAGTGAGTTAATTGTCCTTGTGCTATATTGTGCTTAAAAAAAACATTTATTCTAGGGACAGAAAACTCTAGGTAGGGACAGTGTCAGTTTCTTTCACTCTGCAAGTCCTTGTTTCCAGGGACCTGGAGAGACATTGAGTGAATTGTCCTTGTGCTATATTGTGATTAAAAAAAACATTTATTCTAGGGACAGAAAACTCTAGGTAGGGACAGTGTCAGTTTCTTTCACTCTGCAAGTCCTTGTTTCCAGGGACCTGTAAGGACAGTGAGTTAATTTTCCTTGTGCTATATTGTGATTAAAAAAAACATTTTTTCTAGGGACAGAAAACTGTAGGTAGGGAGAGTGTTTTTTTTCTTTCACTCTGCAAGTCCTTGTTTCCAGGGACCTGTAAGGACAGTGAGTTAATTTTCCTTGTGCTATATTGTGATTAAAAAAAACATTTATTCTAGGGACAGAAAACTCTAGGTAGGGACAGTGTCAGTTTCTTTCACTCTGCAAGTCCTTGTTTCCAGGGACCTGTAAGGACAGTGAGTTAATTTTCCTTGTGCTATATTGTGATTAAAAAAAACATTTTTTCTAGGGACAGAAAACTGTAGGTAGGGAGAGTGTTTTTTTTCTTTCACTCTGCAAGTCCTTGTTTCCAGGGACCTGTAAGGACAGTGAGTTAATTGTCCTTGTGCTATATTGTGATTAAAAAAAACATTTTTTCTAGGGACAGAAAACTCTAGGTAGGGAGAGTTTTTTTTTTTTTTCACTCTGCAAGTCCTTGTTTCCAGGGACCTGTAAGGACAGTGAGTTAATTGTCCTTGTGCTATATTGTGCTTAAAAAAAACATTTATTCTAGGGACAGAAAACTCTAGGTAGGGACAGTGTCAGTTTCTTTCACTCTGCAAGTCCTTGTTTCCAGGGACCTGGAGAGACATTGAGTGAATTGTCCTTGTGCTATATTGTGATTAAAAAAAACATTTATTCTAGGGACAGAAAACTCTAGGTAGGGACAGTGTCAGTTTCTTTCACTCTGCAAGTCCTTGTTTCCAGGGACCTGTAAGGACAGTGAGTTAATTTTCCTTGTGCTATATTGTGATTAAAAAAAACATTTTTTCTAGGGACAGAAAACTGTAGGTAGGGAGAGTGTTTTTTTTCTTTCACTCTGCAAGTCCTTGTTTCCAGGGACCTGTAAGGACAGTGAGTTAATTGTCCTTGTGCTATATTGTGCTTAAAAAAAACATTTATTCTAGGGACAGAAAACTCTAGGTAGGGACAGTGTCAGTTTCTTTCACTCTGCAAGTCCTTGTTTCCAGGGACCTGTAAGGACAGTGAGTTAATTTTCCTTGTGCTATATTGTGATTAAAAAAAACATTTATTCTAGGGACAGAAAACTCTAGGTAGGGACAGTGTCAGTTTCTTTCACTCTGCAAGTCCTTGTTTCCAGGGACCTGTAAGGACAGTGAGTTAATTTTCCTTGTGCTATATTGTGATTAAAAAAAACATTTTTTCTAGGGACAGAAAACTGTAGGTAGGGAGAGTGTTTTTTTTCTTTCACTCTGCAAGTCCTTGTTTCCAGGGACCTGTAAGGACAGTGAGTTAATTGTCCTTGTGCTATATTGTGCTTAAAAAAAACATTTATTCTAGGGACAGAAAACTCTAGGTAGGGACAGTGTCAGTTTCTTTCACTCTGCAAGTCCTTGTTTCCAGGGACCTGGAGAGACATTGAGTGAATTGTCCTTGTGCTATATTGTGATTAAAAAAAACATTTATTCTAGGGACAGAAAACTCTAGGTAGGGACAGTGTCAGTTTCTTTCACTCTGCAAGTCCTTGTTTCCAGGGACCTGTAAGGACAGTGAGTTAATTTTCCTTGTGCTATATTGTGATTAAAAAAAACATTTTTTCTAGGGACAGAAAACTGTAGGTAGGGAGAGTGTTTTTTTTCTTTCACTCTGCAAGTCCTTGTTTCCAGGGACCTGTAAGGACAGTGAGTTAATTTTCCTTGTGCTATATTGTGATTAAAAAAAACATTTTTTCTAGGGACAGAAAACTGTAGGTAGGGAGAGTGTTTTTTTTCTTTCACTCTGCAAGTCCTTGTTTCCAGGGACCTGTAAGGACAGTGAGTTAATTGTCCTTGTGCTATATTGTGCTTAAAAAAAACATTTTTTCTAGGGACAGAAAACTCTAGGTAGGGAGAGTGTTTTTTTTTTTTCACTCTGCAAGTCCTTGTTTCCAGGGACCTGTAAGGACAGTGAGTTAATTGTCCTTGTGCTATATTGTGCTTAAAAAAAACATTTATTCTAGGGACAGAAAACTCTAGGTAGGGACAGTGTCAGTTTCTTTCACTCTGCAAGTCCTTGTTTCCAGGGACCTGTAAGGACAGTGAGTTAATTTTCCTTGTGCTATATTGTGCTTAAAAAAAACATTTATTCTAGGGACAGAAAACTCTAGGTAGGGACAGTGTCAGTTTCTTTCACTCTGCAAGTCCTTGTTTCCAGGGACCTGGAGAGACATTGAGTGAATTGTCCTTGTGCTATATTGTGATTAAAAAAAACATTTATTCTAGGGATAGAAAACTCTAGGTAGGGACAGTGTCAGTTTCTTTCACTGTGAAAGTCCTTGTTTCAAGGGACAGAGAAGGACACCTGAAGGTAGCCCTTATTGCTTTTTTCCCATCTCCCTGCAGGCCATCTATTAGAATGTCTGGAAGGCAAACAAGGAGAGGCAGACAGTCAGGAGGCAATAAAAGAGGGCAAGCAGGCTCTGTGTCTGGGGGCAACAGTGCTGGTCGTGGACGCGGTGCATTGTCATCAGCACATGGCCATGGGACACGCTTGTCCTTCTTTTCGGCAGCTGGACATGTTGAGCCACATCATGCCGAAGACTTGGTAGAGTGGATGACCAAGCCCTCCTCCTCCTCCTCATCCTCTCTCACCCAGGCTCAGGGTACTGGAAAAGCAGCTGCCAAAGCGTCGTCTTCCCTGGTATCAATGTCAGACAAATCATCAGTCACTCCTTCCCTAGACCCACCATGTCCTCCTCCTGAGGAGTCCCCCGAACTGTTTCAGCACAGTGTTGGGTACATGCTCCAGGAGGATGCCCAGCGTTTCGAAGGGTCTGATGATGAAACCCAGCTAGAGGAAGGCAGTAGCGTGAGAGCAGACAGAGGGGATGCTCAAGAAGGACACCAATCTGGCAGTCATGTTCCAGCAGCTGCAGCATACTGCCAGATTGGCTCCAGTGATGAGGAGGGAGGGGATGATGAGGTCAATGACTCCACGTGGGTGCCTAATAGGAGAGAGGAGGAGGAGGAGGATGAGGAGGAGGCACATCTCCAACGAGGCAGGATGCCCTTTGGTGGCCAGCGTAAGGGCAGTACACCGACGGAATCACACCGCAGAGCTCCGCCTGTGCAGGGCGCTGCCTCTGCCCGTCATTCAAAAAGTTCTTTGGTGTGGGCCTTTTTTGAGGCTAGTGCATCAGATCGCACAGCTGCTGTTTGCAACATATGTCTCAAGCGTATATCGCGTGGCCAAAACATCAGCCGCTTGGGTACCACATGCCTGACCAGACATATGTTGACCTGCCATGCAGCTCGTTGGCAAGCCTACCTCAAAGACCCACACCAAAGAACAAAGCGGACCTCTCCTTGCACCGCATCAGCTGGGATCTCCAACCCCACTATAACTTCAGTCCTCTCTGAAACATGCACTGAGAGGAATGAAGGTGTAGAATTAGGTGTGTCACAGCCAAGTACTTGCGCCCACTCTGCTAGCAGTACACCGACGTCCGATTCTAGCAGGCAAATTTCCCTGCCCCAGCTGCTGGACCGTCGAAAGAAGTTCACTCCCAGCCATCCACATGCCCAGCGGTTGAATGCTAGCTTGGCTAAATTGCTAGCGCTTCAACTGCTGCCTTTTCAGTTGGTAGACTCGGCCCCCTTCCGTGAGTTTGTGCAATGTGCGGTTCCTCAGTGGCAGGTTCCCAAACGCCACTTTTTCTCACGGAAGGCTATTCCGGCTCTCTACCGGCATGTGGAAGGCAATGTCTTGGCCTCGCTGGACAGGGCGGTCAGCGGTAAGGTGCATATTACCGCTGACTCATGGTCCAGCAGGCATGGACAGGGACGTTACCTTTCTTTCACGGCCCATTGGGTCACTCTTTTGGCAGCTGGGAAGGATTCAGGACAAGGTGCAGTAGTGTTGGAGGTTGTCCCACCGCCACGCCTCCAAAATGCTACTACTGGTTGTGACACACCTCTCTCCTCCACCCCCTCCTCTTCTTCTTCCTCCATGGCCTCTTCCTGTGGTTTGTCCTATGAACCAGCGGTGCTCCGTAGCCGTTCACGGGGCTACGCAAGTACGCAGGCAAAAAGATGCCATGCCGTGCTTGCGCTGGTGTGTTTGGGGGACAGAAGCCACACTGGGGCAGAGGTCCTGTCTGCTCTGCAGGGCCAGGCCGAGAGGTGGTTGACGCCACGCCAGCTTAAGCCAGGAATGGTGGTTTGCGACAATGGCACCAACCTCCTCTCCGCCCTCCGACAGGGACAACTGACCCATGTGCCCTGTGTGGCTCACGTCCTTAACCTGGTGGTGCAGCGGTTCTTGGGCAGGTACCCGGGCTTACAGGATGTCCTGAGGCAGGCCAGGAAAGTCTGTGTGCATTTCCGCAGATCTTATAATGCCAGTGCTCGCCTGGCTGAGCTGCAAAAGGAGTTGAACCTGCCCAAGAACCGCCTTATATGTGACATGCCCACCAGGTGGAACTCAACGTTGGCCATGCTGCAGCGGCTGCACACGCAGCAGAGGGCCATCAATGAGTACCTGTGCGACTACGGCACCAGGACAGGGTCAGGGGAGCTTGGTTTTTTTTCTCCACGCCAGTGGGGCATGATCAGGGATGCATGCACTGTCCTGGCACCATTTGAGGAGGCCACGAGGATGGTGAGCAGTGACAGTGCATGCATCAGTGACACTGTACCTCTTGTCCACCTGTTGGAGCACACGCTGCGTGGAATAATGGACAGGGCACTTGAGGCAGAACAGAGGCAGGAAGAGGAGGACTTCCTTGCCTCTCAAGGCCCCCTTTACCCAGACAGTGTTCCTTCTGTCCCACCCATCGCACAGGAAGAGGAGGAGGAGGAGGAGGAGGAGGAGGAGGAGGATTGTGTCAGCATGGAGGTGGAGGCTGGCACTCAGCATCATCAGCAGCAGTCTTTTAGGGATGATTTACAGTCCCAAGAAACCAGTGGACTTGTACGTGGCTGGGAGGAGGTGGCTGCGGATCATGTCGTCCTTAGTGACCCAGAGGACTCCGGAGCGAATGCCTCAGCAAACCTACGCTGCATGGCCTCCCTGATCCTGCAAAGTCTGCGGAAGGATCCTCGTATTCTTCGGATCAAGGAGAGGGACCATTACTGGCTGGCCACTCTCCTTGATCCACGGTACAAGGGTAAGGTTGCGGACCTTATGTTACCGTCGCAGAGGGAGCAGAGGATGAGACAACTCCGGGAGGCCTTGCAGAAAGGTCTGTGCAACGCGTTCCCAGAGACTGGGAGGTTGCAAACTCCTGGTCCTGGACAACGAGTTGCTGAGGCTTCGGCCAGTCAAAGAAGGAGCGGTGGGGAAGGTGGCCGTCTGACCGATGCGTTCAGACAATTCTTTAGTCCGCAGCCCCAAAGTATGATCGGTTCCAGCAACCATCGCCAGCGTCTGATAAACATGGTGCAGGAATATCTAGGGGCAAGGTCAGACTTGGACACCTTCCCCACCGAAAATCCTCTGGCTTACTGGGTCTTGAGGATGGATCACTGGCCAGAGCTTGCACAGTATGCAATTGAGCTACTGGCCTGTCCTGCATCCAGCGTTCTTTCGGAACGCACATTCAGTGCTGCTGGAGGATTTGTCACGGATCACAGGGTGCGCCTGTCCACCGACTCGGTTGATCGACTGACTTTCATCAAGATGAACCAGTCTTGGATCACCACCAGCTACCACACACCTGATGCTGATATAACAGACTAATTGATTTTAAAATGTCACATCCCTTCAAGACTGATGCTGATGCTGAGTGCCTGTGCTGTTATGTTGACTGGCTATCCTCCTCCTCCGAGTCCTCAATGATACGATTGATGATGATAGCTTGGAAGATCATTTTTGTTTATGGGTGCCGCCACCAGTGCCTAACGCCCAATTTTTCAGCCCCTGTTTAACAGTGGCGTGTAATTACAATTTTTGAAGCAATACTTTGCAACAGGGCTCATTGCTGTGCTCCAAGTACAGTATCTGTGAGGAGTTGCAGTGTTGTGCCACCAGTGCCTAAGGCCCAATTTTTCAGCCCCTGTTTAACAGGGGCGTGTCATTACAATTTTTGAAGCAATACTTTGCAACAGGGCTCATTGCTGTGCTCCAAGTACAGTATCTGTGAAGGGTTGCAGTGTTGTGCCACCAGTGCCTAAGGCCCAATTTTTCAGCCCCTGTTCAACAGGGGCATGTAATTACAATTCTTGATCTAATAATTCACAGCAGGGCCCATTGCTGCACCCACCAAGAGTAACTGTCAGGGCTTACAGTGTTGTGGCACCAGCACCACCATCAAAGGCCCAATTTTTACTACCACTGTTCAACAATTATATGTAATTAAAATTCCTGATATAATAGTTGACAGCAGGGCGTTCCAGCACCAACCAAGAGTAACTGTGAGTGCTTACAGTGTTGTGCCAACACCAACAACTAAGGGGCCTATTTCTGCAGAGTATATACGGCAGGTCCCTACTTTCAAACATCCAACTTACAAACGACTCCTACTTGCAAACGCAAGAAGACAACAGGAAGTGAGAGGAAATCTACCACTAGGAAGGAAAATTCTCTCCTGTAAGAATAAATATGGGAGAAAGGTGTCTCCTCTGTACTGATGCTTTATCAGCAATCCTTGTTTCAAGAAAAACACCACATTTCAAAAACAGTTGTCATTAGGACGGAAAGTGAGGTGAAATGTTCTGAACAGGGGCACAGACAGCAAAACAAATGTTACAGGGGTGATAACCCTTACCTATGTTTTCCAAAAAGTTTAAAAATAGATTTTTGGTCTGGAGCTACACTTCAACAATGTACCTGTTCAAAATTACAAACAGATTCTACATAAGAACAAACCTACAGTCCCTGTCTTGTATGCACCGCCTGTATACGGCTGTTCAGAGTATATAGGGCCTTTTTTATTTTATGTGCGGGGTTCCCCTTAATATCCATACAAGACCCAAAGGGGCTGGTAATGGGCTGGGGTAGGGGGGGGGGTCATGGGGTAGCTATGCCATTTTTCTTAAAGATTTTCATCCATATTACCGGGACCAGACATTACATTAAAGCCGCAAGCAGTTTTAAATGGCTTTTTTTTCCTTTAGAAGTGTCATTTTGTGCAGGGACAGTTCTAAACACGGGAAACACGTGGCACTTCACAGGCATACTTTAGACACCCCCCAGGTACGATATTTAAAGGAATATTTGACTTTTTTTTTTTCACTTTATGCATCATTAAAATGACTGCTCCCGGAAAACGACCGTTTTTAAAACTTATTTTTGCATTGATACATGTCCCCTGGTGCAGAACCCGGGTTCCCAAACCCTTTTTAGGACAATAACATGCATAATAGTTGTTATAATTAGCACTTTAGAATTCGAACGTTCGCATCCATTGTATTTAATAGGGTTCTAATGTTCGTTCGAACTTTCGGTCCGTTCGCGGGTTCTGGTGCGAACCGAACCCGGGGGTGTTCGGCTCATCACTAATTACAACAGACTTTCCTACCCGGACAACGCAGCTGAAGAGGTAACGTGCAAAACCCAAAACTAACCAGCGGCCCTGAAGAGGGTATTGCTACAATTGGAACACATGGGGAACTTGGATCTTGGCAGTGGTGGACCTGCCAAACTCTCTGCTGCTGATCTGAATGAACAAAATTTCTCCTGGTAGGGTACACGTCATTACCATTATACAGTCCTACTCTACCTGTAGGACCCCAGCACATTTACTGGTCCCATTGTGGTGTGTTACCACACACACATGTTAACATAAGGTATTCTGCACGTAGTTGAAAATAGGCTGCCAATATATAATAATAATACACTGTATCGAGGCAAAAAAAAACAGATGTCACTGTAGTGCAGGACCACTGGCACCTACTGTTCTGTGTGCATTGGAGTGTCATTCCTAAAAGAATGGCACTGCAACACACCAAAGTGTCATGTGTTACCCAGAATTGTGGTAAAGCATACTAAATTGTGCAATTTACCGCATGTTTCCAAAACACATGGTTTCCAAAAACACAAGTGGTTGCAAACCTCAGACATAAAATATGAACAAAGCATATCCCTCTATAGTGTGTACGTGTCTCAATCCAGAGCACTAAGGGGTTGATTTACTAAGGACAAATAGACTGCAAAATGAAAAAAAAAGAAGCTCTGGAGCAATTGCACTTGCAGAATGCAACTGCGCTTGCAAAGTGCACAGTCTATTTGCCTTTAGTAAATCCAACCCTAAGTGTCATTTTTGTGACGTGACTTCGAAACTCCTGCGTTTTTGCTGCGTTTCGCACCTGTGAAAAAAGGAGACGTGACTTCGAAACTGCATGAAAAACGTACCGCAGGTGCGTTTTTGATACTTTTGTCATTCATTTCAATGGGGAGGTGCACTTATGGTGCATTTTTTTCCCCACACTAAACATGCAACAAAAATGCAGCATGCAGAATTTTTAAAAACGCAACTGACTAGTCTGTATTGTTCTATAGGATTTAATGGTCATGTATTTTTCTTCTGCTTTTCTTGATGCAAAAGCAGAAGAAAAACTGATCAGTGTGAAAGCAGCCTAAAGCCTCGTACACACGATCGGATTTTCTGATGGGAATTGTTTGATGACAGGCTGTTTTTGGAAAATTCGACCGTTTGTACGCTGCATCGGACAATCGTCGGATTTTCCGCCAACAAATGTTGGATAGCATGCTTCAAAATTTTTCCGCCAACAAAAATATGTTTTCGGATTTTCCGAGCGTGTGAACACAAGTCCATCGTACAAAACTCCAAAGTACAAACACGCATGCTTGGAAGCAATTCTCACCATAACACAACATTAGCAGAAGGTGCCCAAAGGGTGGCGCTAAAGAGCTGGAAAACCACGTGGTTTTGTGTTTGTTGGCTGACAATTCTTTGTCTTCGGACAAATGTCCTACGCTTTGTCTGATGGAAATCCGATAGTGTGTACGAGGCTTAAGATATAATTTTGGGTGGACTCAACCCTTAACTACCCTCAACCCTTAACATAGCAACCAACCAGAGTTCATCTGTCACTATAACAGTGGCATTCATCATATATAGATCCTTACCAACTGCCAGGATTTCCTTGCATTTCTCACACTTGTCCTTCATCCTTAAGCAGCCGGCAGTATTCCGCCTGAGTTCCCGACATACTGTTTTGTCATCAGTAGAATTAGTCATCCCTAAGAAGAAGACATTTAAAAAAAATACATAGTGATTATTGAGAAAACAAACCAAAAAAGCGCACTCCTGTGAAATATGAAAATGTTGCATTTGGAAATTGCCTACCTACAGTTTTTTTCTATTTTGCATAACTCCTAGGCCACCCTATTTGCTGAATAGTAGCTAGCGTGTTTATATTAAAAATGGCCCTGAATTTGAGCTTTTATGTCATTCAACCGCTTGCCGACCGCCGCACGAACATTTACGTCGGCAGAATGGCACAGCTGCGCAAAGGGACGTACCTATACATCCCTTTGAATTTGCCGCTGTGCGGGTGCATGCGCCTGCCGCCAGGTGTCCCGCGATCGTGTCACAGAGCTGCAGAACAGGGGGATGCCTGTGTAAACAAGGCATTTCCCTGTTCTGCCTTGTGACAGGACACTGATCTACTGCTCTCTGTGATCGGGAGCAGTGATCAATGTCGTGTCACATGTAGCCCATCCCCCCCACAGTTAGAATCACTCCCTAGGACACACTTAACCCCCTTCTTCGCCCCCTAGTGGTTGACCCCTTCCCTGCCAGTGTCATTTAAACAGTAATCAGTGCATTTTTATAGCACTGATCGCTGTATAAATGACACTGGTCCCAAAATAGCATCAAAAGTGTCCGATGTGTCTGCCATAATGTCGCAGTCATGATAAAAATCGCTGATCGCCGCTATTTCTAATAAAAAAAAAATTATTAATAAAATTGCCATAAAAATATCCCCTATTTTGTAGATGCTATAACTTTTGCTCAAACCAATCAATAAACGCTTTTTTTTTTACCAAAAATATGTAGAAGAATACGTATCGGCCTAAACTGAGGAAAAAAAATATTTTTTTTATATATTTTTTGGTGGATATTTATTATAGCAAAAAGTAAAAAAATAGGATTTTTTGTACTCACCGTAAAATCCTTTTCTCTGACATCCATGGACTGACACGGTGTCTCTTTACACTTTACACGTGGGTTATGTCCCTGCTTGCAGGAGAAGACCTAGGCAGAATGTGAGATGTTATACATACATTCTAAAAGCCAGAGCTGAACAGCCCCACCCAGGGGGCGGTCCCTCCAGACATAACCCTCCCACTACAGTCAGCAGACTTCAGTTCGTAACAAAGCAGTACAAACTTAAAAAGGAAGGGTGGGTGCCGTGTCAGTCCATGGATGTCAGAGAAAAGGATTTTACGGTGAGTACAAAAAATCCTATTTTCTCTTATCATCCATGGACTGACACGGTGTCTCTTTACACTTTACACGTGGGATGTCCCAAAGCAGTGTCAAGAGGGATGGGAGCAGTATAAATGGAAAAACCAAAAACTTCACTCCAAGAAGGCAGAGCTCCTCAACGGAGGAGTCGCAACTTTAAACATCGGCCTGCAGCACCCTGCGGCCGAAGGAAGCATCCGGAGATGCAGCCACATTAACCTTATAAAACTTAAAAGGCATGAACAGACGACCAGGTCGCCGCCTTGCACACCTGTGCAACCGACGCTTGATGTCGGAAAACCCAGGAAGCACCAATTGCCCTGGTGGAATGCGCCGTAACCGGAAAGGGAGGCGCCCGCCCTTTGAGAGCATAGGCTTGAATGACGGTTTGTCTGATTCCCTAGAAATGATGGCAGACGAAACCGCTTGGCCCTGTTATGGACCAGAGACAGTCACAAACAGTGAGTCGGACTTTCGAATAGAAGCAGTAGCAGACAGGTACACCCGTAAGGCTTGTACCACATCCAATATGTGCAGTGCAAACTCTCTGGGATGCGATGGGTGAGGACACAAGGAAGGGAGGACAATGTCCTCATGTAGGTGAAAGGTCGACACCACCTTTGGCAAAAAGGAAGGTCACGGATGCAACACCGCCTTATCCTTATGGATGACTAAATATGGCGACTTGCAGGACAAAGCCGCCAACTCAGACACCCGTCAAACAGAAGTGATTGCCACTAAAAGGCCACCTTCTGAGACAAGGCAAGAGGGGAATATCCCGGATATTCCCAAAAGGAGGTTCCTGGAGGACCGAGAGCACCAACTTCAGATCCCACGGTGGGAGAGGAGGCTTGACAGGAGGGAGCACATGGCGAACCCCCAACACAAGGTGCTAACCAAGAAATGACCCGCTAAAGGTCGCTGAAAGAAGACGGTCAAGGCCGAAATCTGATCCTTGATGGTACTCAAAGCAAGCTTTTGGGTCACTCCACACTGCAGAGGACGCAGGATTCTGGGGACGGAATACGTCCGAGGACGCCAGTCCAGCGCTTCGCATATGGCGATATAAGCTTTCCAGGCACGGTGATAGATCTGCTTGGAGGAAGACTTCCGTGTCCTTAACATGGTCAAAATGACCGAGTCTGAGAGACCTCGGTCCCTCAACACCTGGCTTTCAACAGCCCTGCCGTTAAAGCCAGAGACTGTAAGCCGGATGAAACATAGGACCTTGAGACTGAAGGTCCTCCCTCATCGGCAACCGCCAGGGAACGTCCGCGACGAGACGTACCAGATCAGCGTACCAGTGATGCTGAGGCCAATCCGGAACAATTAGGATCACCAGAGTTTATATCAGGCGATAAGGACCCTATGGGGCCACCAACGCATCCGAGGCATCGCCCAAGGATCCCTGGATCTGGCCACAACCTCGACCCTTGCGATTGAGTCGAGAGGCCATCAGGTCCACATCCGGCGTGCCCCACCGTCGGCAAAGGAGTTGAAATATGCAAGGACCACTCTTCTTTGTCCGGCGATTGGCGAATCAGATAGTCCGCCTGCCCATTGTCTATGCCCAGAATGTACATGGCCTACAGAGCCGACACGTTTCTTCCGGCCCACTTCAGGATACGGACTACCTCGGAAGCCGCAGCTGAGCTCCGAGTCCCCCCTTGATGGTTTACATACGCCACCGCCGTGGCGTTGTCCGACTGGCTCCTGATGAAGCGACCCCGTACTCTCTCCGACCTGAGGAGAGACACAGTCCGATGGCCCGTATTTCCAGAACAGTGATTGGTAAACGGGCTCGTCCGGAGTCCAAGGCCTTGAGCCGACAGGACTCCCCAGACTCCACCCCAGCCCGTCAGGCTGGTGTCCGTCGTGAGTACCGTCCATTGGATGGGAGGGGAACGACTTTCCGGACCGAAGAGCCGAGGATCTCAACCACCATGTCACGGGCACCCTGACCAGGTGAATCACCTGGATCTGAAGATCCAAGGACAACGGGGATTTGTCCCAGGTGGACAAGATCTCCTTCTGCAATGCCCTGGTGTGTGATTGGGCATACGGAACGGCCGCGAAGGAGGCCACCACGAGTCCCGGGACTCTCATGCAAAAAAACGGATTGACAACCATTTTCGGGATGTCAGCACCCGCACCGCAGACTGAAGTGTCAGCAACTTCTCCAGAGGTAGGATACCTTTGCCTCCAAGGAGTCCAGAATCAGAACTAGATACTCCAGACACTGAGTCGGGACCAGGACTGACTCCTGAATCTTCAGGAACCACCCGAAGTCCCTGAGGGTCTAATTGACGATAGTCACCTTTCCTCTAAGTCTGAGCCACTTTCTGCTCTTAGCAGAAGATCGTCCAGATAGCCCACGACAGCAATACCTCACTGTAACAGAAGGCTAGAACCGGAACAAGCACCTTGGTGAACACCCTTGGTGCTGAGGCTAGGCCGAAAGGAAGAGCCACAATCGATAGTGGACTTCGCTGATCGCAAGCGCAGAAACTTCTGGTGACTTGCGCAGATCGGAACATGCAAGTAGGCGTCCTTGAAGTCCAAGGACGCCAGAAGAAAATCCCTTTGGTGGAGTGTAGCGATCACCGTGCGAATGGATTCCATGCGGAATTTCTGCACCTTCTCGAAGGCATTCAGGGCCTTGAGGTCCAGGATAGGTCAAACCACGTCCTATTTTTGGGACGACAAACAGATTCGAGTAGAATCCCTGAAAACTCTCCTGTGACGGAACCGGCACAATCACTCCGGACCTGATCAAATCCTGTACAGCCCCCAAGAGGGCTGCCCGACAGGTAGGAAGGAGAGGAAGATTCGAGGGAAAGAATCTGTCTGGGGGCCAGGATCGGAATACTATCCTGTATCCTGAGTAGGGATGAGCTTCGTGTTCGAGTCGAACATACGTTCGACTCGAACATCGGCTGTTCGATCGTTCGACGAAGATCAAACGATTTGGGCCGTTCGCGCCAAATTCGAGTGACGCGAACGGCCCACAATGCACTACGCCATCGCAGTGTCATCCAGGCGCTGTGATTGGCCAAGCATGCACTGTGACCCCGCATGCTTGGCCAATCACAGCGCCGGCAGCGAGGAGAGCAATGATTGGCCACAGGCAGGATGCCTGTGGCCAATTATTGCTGAGGGTGTTTAGTACACGCCCCACACTATAAAAGGCCGCCAGCACGGCGGCCTAGTGTAGTGTGTTCCGGAGCAGGGAAAGAGCAGCATAGGCAGGGACAGTGACTTTTATTTCTTTCTTGCTTAACCTGGATTCCTTTAGTTTAGGGAAAGAGAAGGATAGGTAGGGAGAGTGTCAGTGTGTTTTGTGCTTGTGCTATAGTGTGCTTAAAAAAAACATTTTTTCTAGGGACAGAAAACTGTAGGTAGGGAGAGTGTCAGTTTCTTTCACTGTGCAAGTCCTTGTTTCTAGGGACTGGGAAGGACAGTGAGTGAATTCTCCTTGTGCTATAGTGTGCTTAAAAAAAACATTTTTTCTAGGGACAGAAAACTGTAGGTAGGGAGAGTGTCAGTTTCTTTCACTGTGCAAGTCCTTGTTTCTAGGGACTGGGAAGGACAGTGAGTGAATTCTCCTTGTGCTATAGTGTGCTTAAAAAAAACTTTTTTTCTAGGGACAGAAAACTGTAGGTAGGGAGAGTGTCAGTTTCTTTCACTGTGCAAGTCCTTGTTTCTAGGGACTGGGAAGGACAGTGAGTGAATTCTCCTTGTGCTATAGTATGCTTAAAAAAAACTTTTTTTCTAGGGACAGAAAACTGTAGGTAGGGAGAGTGTCAGTTTCTTTCACTGTGCAAGTCCTTGTTTCTAGGGACTGGGAAGGACAGTGAGTGAATTCTCCTTGTGCTATAGTGTGCTTAAAAAAAACATTTTTTCTAGGGACAGAAAACTGTAGGTAGGGAGAGTGTCAGTTTCTTTCACTGTGCAAGTCCTTGTTTCTAGGGACTGGGAAGGACAGTGAGTGAATTCTCCTTGTGCTATAGTGTGCTTAAAAAAAACATTTTTTCTAGGGACAGAAAACTGTAGGTAGGGAGAGTGTCAGTTTCTTTCACTGTGCAAGTCCTTGTTTCTAGGGACTGGGAAGGACAGTGAGTGAATTCTCCTTGTGCTATAGTGTGCTTAAAAAAAACATTTTTTCTAGGGACAGAAAACTGTAGGTAGGGAGAGTGTCAGTTTCTTTCACTGTGCAAGTCCTTGTTTCTAGGGACTGGGAAGGACAGTGAGTGAATTCTCCTTGTGCTATAGTGTGCTTAAAAAAAACATTTTTTCTAGGGACAGAAAACTGTAGGTAGGGAGAGTGTCAGTTTATTTCACTGTGCAAGTCCTTGTTTCTAGGGACTGGGAAGGACAGTGAGTGAATTCTCCTTGTGCTATAGTGTGCTTAAAAAAAACATTTTTTCTAGGGACAGAAAACTGTAGGTAGGGAGAGTGTCAGTTTCTTTCACTGTGCAAGTCCTTGTTTCTAGGGACTGGGAAGGACAGTGAGTGAATTCTCCTTGTGCTATAGTGTGCTTAAAAAAAACATTTTTTCTAGGGACAGAAAACTGTAGGTAGGGAGAGTGTCAGTTTCTTTCACTGTGCAAGTCCTTGTTTCTAGGGACTGGGAAGGACAGTGAGTGAATTCTCCTTGTGCTATAGTGTGCTTAAAAAAAACATTTTTTCTAGGGACAGAAAACTGTAGGTAGGGAGAGTGTCAGTTTCTTTCACTGTGCAAGTCCTTGTTTCTAGGGACTGGGAAGGACAGTGAGTGAATTCTCCTTGTGCTATAGTGTGCTTAAAAAAAACATTTTTTCTAGGGACAGAAAACTGTAGGTAGGGAGAGTGTCAGTTTCTTTCATTGTGCAAGTCCTTGTTTCTAGGGACTGGGAAGGACAGTGAGTGAATTCTCCTTGTGCTATAGTGTGCTTAAAAAAACATTTTTTCTAGGGACAGAAAACTGTAGGTAGGGAGAGTGTCAGTTTCTTTCACTGTGCAAGTCCTTGTTTCTAGGGACTGGGAAGGACAGTGAGTGAATTCTCCTTGTGCTATAGTGTGCTTAAAAAAAACATTTTTTCTAGGGACAGAAAACTGTAGGTAGGGAGAGTGTCAGTTTCTTTCACTGTGCAAGTCCTTGTTTCTAGGGACTGGGAAGGACAGTGAGTGAATTCTCCTTGTGCTATAGTGTGCTTAAAAAAAACATTTTTTCTAGGGACAGAAAACTGTAGGTAGGGAGAGTGTCAGTTTCTTTCACTGTGCAAGTCCTTGTTTCTAGGGACTGGGAAGGACAGTGAGTGAATTCTCCTTGTGCTATAGTGTGCTTAAAAAAAACTTTTTTTCTAGGGACAGAAAACTGTAGGTAGGGAGAGTGTCAGTTTCTTTCACTGTGCAAGTCCTTGTTTCTAGGGACTGGGAAGGACAGTGAGTGAATTCTCCTTGTGCTATAGTGTGCTTAAAAAAAACATTTTTTCTAGGGACAGAAAACTGTAGGTAGGGAGAGTGTCAGTTTCTTTCACTGTGCAAGTCCTTGTTTCTAGGGACTGGGAAGGACAGTGAGTGAATTCTCCTTGTGCTATAGTGTGCTTAAAAAAAACTTTTTTTCTAGGGACAGAAAACTGTAGGTAGGGAGAGTGTCAGTTTCTTTCACTGTGCAAGTCCTTGTTTCTAGGGACTGGGAAGGACAGTGAGTGAATTCTCCTTGTGCTATAGTGTGCTTAAAAAAAACATTTTTTCTAGGGACAGAAAACTGTAGGTAGGGAGAGTGTCAGTTTCTTTCACTGTGCAAGTCCTTGTTTCTAGGGACTGGGAAGGACAGTGAGTGAATTCTCCTTGTGCTATAGTGTGCTTAAAAAAAACATTTTTTCTAGGGACAGAAAACTGTAGTTAGGGAGAGTGTCAGTTTCTTTCACTGTGCAAGTCCTTGTTTCCAGGGACAGGGAAGGACAGTGAGTGAATTCTCCTTGCGCTATAGTGTGCTTAAAAAAAACATTTTTTCTAGGGACAGAAAACTGTAGGTAGGGAGAGTGTCAGTTTCTTTCACTGTGCAAGTCCTTGTTTCTAGGGACTGGGAAGGACAGTGAGTGAATTCTCCTTGTGCTATAGTGTGCTTAAAAAAAACATTTTTTCTAGGGACAGAAAACTGTAGGTAGGGAGAGTGTCAGTTTCTTTCACTGTGCAAGTCCTTGTTTCTAGGGACTGGGAAGGACAGTGAGTGAATTCTCCTTGTGCTATAGTGTGCTTAAAAAAAACATTTTTTCTAGGGACAGAAAACTGTAGGTAGGGAGAGTGTCAGTTTCTTTCACTGTGCAAGTCCTTGTTTCTAGGGACTGGGAAGGACAGTGAGTGAATTCTCCTTGTGCTATAGTGTGCTTAAAAAAAACATTTTCTTTCTCGTACATCACGGGACACAGAGCGACATAGTCATTACTAATGGGTTATATAGATACCGTCAGGTGCTGGCACTGGCAACTTCCAAAACCGGAAGTACCCTCCCCTATATAAGCCCCTCCCATCCGGGAGCACCTCAGTTTTTTGCCAGTGTCTAAGGTGTTGGCCAAGAAGAAACATGTGTTTTTCACTGAGCTTGCGTACAGGTTCTTTTGGGCCTCAGTAAGCTATTCCGGATCCGACCAAAAAAGCTTCATAGCTAAACGGTCGGTACCCGGGCCTTGCAGAGAAGAGCAAGGTTTTGCCTGTAATGCTTCTCTTAGGAGAGCTGGACCCTGGGATCCAGAGCTCTGGTCATACCCACGACCAAGATGTTTTCTGTGCAGGGTGCTATACAGGTCCAGGGGAGTGGAATCCTTGGGAACCCGGTCCCTGAAGGTTTGATTACAATGCCTGCCGTGATAGGTGAAGTTTGGGCTTTTGTGGACCAAACAAAGTCCTGCGGCGGGGAACAGGTAAGTGGGGGCCCCCAGGAACTTGGTTCTATTGGGGGACCCCCAAGCCTAATTTGTCTTTCTGTCTGTTACCTAATGGTATTCCCGCAAAATTCTGTGCATGCCTGTAACTACTAAAAAAATGTAATAATTTTTAATGGTGGTCAAGAAAAAAAAAAATATATATATTTTTTTATATATATTTAAGATATTAGACTGCGGTACCTGTGTTTGTCCACTAGAGGCCGCTGTGGAATGTTTCTTGTCATGTGGACTAGTTTCTTCTCAGCAGAGCAAGTCCAGGCAGATGGTGAGTTCTCTTATGGGAAACTGCTTCCTCTGCCATGTTGCAATGCTCGTCCATCCCCCGGCCTGCGGCAAAGAGGGGCCCTGGCTCTTGTCCCTAGTCTCCATTTTTCAAAATTAGCACCGAAGGCGCACGTGGCCGCGCGCGTGCGCGCGCCTCTATATATAGAGGTGAGCCAGGAAAGGGGGCGGAGCCTGGGGGATGACGCTCTGTGTGCGCCGCAGCGCTTCTGCGCATGTGCGGGCGTCCCAGCATGTAAAAACCACAGTTTTGTGTGGTGAGCTGGCTATGAAGTACAGAGACAGAGCTGGCAACATTTAAAAAAAGGACATACAGCAAGCGGTTGATACAGGCATCCCCTAGAAAGGCACATTAGTAGACACCAACTGTGATATAGCAGCAATTGTGCTAGACTATTCTCAGTAAAAGTGGTGTATTACGGCTGGAATACCTCAGCTTTAGGCTTAGGAATATGCCGTCCAGAAGCTCCGGAACTGAATCTTCCAGGAAGCGAAGGGGGTCTCATCGGGCTCGGAGGATCTTGGGCATACTTCTGCTGCACCAGTCTCCCCTGAAGTTCAGAGGTAAGTGACCGTAGAGACCCCGCAGGGGTACTTGGTACTGTGGCTGTCCTCAGTTCACCTGCTCCTGTGTATGTAACAGAGGAGGTTTTTTCCTCAGCTCTGGGAGGATTAGAGAGAGATTGTCAACATTTATCGCTGCCTCCCTGTCAGGGAAAGCACGCCCGATCTCCGTCTCCTCCTTCAGAGTGCCTGTTAGCAGAGCAACAGTCCCATACAGGGATCGACCTGCCTGAAGGGGATCAGGATGAGGTTGATTCTGTTATAGAGGAATCAACAGTGGGGGAACCTTTTCTCAGCATCTCAGGCTGAAAGATTATGGGTTCAGTCTCTGACTAACATGGTCCGATCAGCATTTAAAAATGCACCTTGCGGAACCATCAACCACTACTGTATCCTCGTTGGGGTCGCTAGAAGCCCCCAGACTGTTTGTTCTTTTCCACTTCACCCTTTACTGAAAGGGCTCATTTACCAGGATTGGGAACGTCCTGAGAAAATATTTATTCCCCCAAGAGATTTCCGGTGGTCTATCCCATGGAGGATAAGTTCATCAAAAAAAAAAAAAATGGAAGGTCCCTACAGTGGACGCAGCCATCTCTTGTATGTATAAATCACTGACATGTCCAGTGGATAATGTCCAAATGTTCAAGAACCCAATAGATAAAAGATTGGAGTCCTTATGAAAATCTGCTTGGTGATACAACCAGCAGTAGCAGCTATTGGGGTCTGCTAAGCAGTGAAGGATCAGTTGAAACAGGTCTTGAGGGACTTGACAGATCAGCAGGCTTTGCCCTAGCTGATCTACCTAGAGCCTTAGGCTTTGCGGTTGACGCCATAAAGGATTCAGTCCATCAGGCCTCCCGCCTTACGCTGTCTATAGTACATATGCGTAGGCTCCTATGGCTCAAAAACTGGTCTGCTGAAGCTCCCTGTAAAGAATGGCTGGTTAGCGTCCCATTTCATGGTGAACGCTTATTCAGGGAAAACCTGGACAAATATATCCAGAAAATTTCCAGCGGTAAAAATACGCTCTTGCCGGTTAAAAACAGAGTTAGAGGTCCCTCTTTAAGAGGCCTGCTTCTCCAGTCCCTGGGGCATCGGCTGTGTAACAGTTCCGACGGCCTCCTCGGTCAAATCCCGGGGGTAAAAAACAGGGACAGTAGCAGGGTAATGAGAAACCCTGGGTCAGGGGAGGTACAAAACCTCCCCCAAAGTTAAATTCATTGAAGCCCCCACTCAGTCGGGTGGGGGGAGGACTCCAGTTGTTCGCAAGAGACCTGGCGGGACACGATCAAGACAGATAGGTGCTCTCCGCAGTAGGTTTGGGATACAGTTTGGAGTTAAAAGACTCTCCTCCTTCCCATTTTTAAGGTCAAACGTGCCAAGGGATCCCCGGAAGAGAGAGTCCCTCCTGTTGGCACTAGAACAACTATTGCTCCAAGGAGTAATTATGGAGGTTCCCCTGGAAGAATGAGGGTTCGGGTTTTACTCAAACCTCTTTACAGTCCCGAAGCAAACGCGGACGGGAGGCCCATATTAATTCTAAAAGGGCTATACAAATTCCTGTATATCAGGACTTTCCGATGGAGTCGATCCGATCGGTGGCCACTGCCCTACAAGGGGAGGATTGGTTAGCCGCGATCGACATCAAAGATGCTTATTTGCACATTCCCATCTTTCCAGTCCACCAAAAATTTCTACGCTTTGCAGTAGAAGGGCGCCATTTTCAGTTCAGAGCCTTACCCTTCGGTTTGGCCACAGCACCACGAGTGTTTACAAAAATTCTGGCCCTTTATTGGCCAATCTAAGAACACAAGGTGTAATGATAATGGCATATCTGGATGACTTGTTGCTGATAGACCACTCAGTGAAAAAACTAGACGTGGTCGTTCACAAGACAATCAAGTATCTGGAATCTCACGGTTGGATTATCAACCGAGACAAGTCAGCCCTAAAAACCAGTCAAAAGTCTGGAATACTTGGGGCTAGGGTTGGATTCAGGCCAGAGAAAAATATTCTTGCCTCGAGGAAAGGTGTTGTCTTTGAAAGATTTGATCCACTTAGTGGGTACAAAAAAGACAGCCGTCCATACGCCTGTATATGAGGCTGCTGGGAAAAATGGTGGCATCATTCGAAGCAGTACCCTACGGTCAATTCCATTCAAGGAATTTGCAAGGGGCCATACTGTCAGCCTGGAACAAAAAAGTTCAGGCCCTAGACTTACAATGTCCTTGTCCCCTTCCGTTCGCAAGAGCCTCCGTTGGTGGTTGGTTCCCCAGAATCTGGAAAAAAGGAAATCCTTCAGTCCGATTTCTTGGAAGGTGGTCACTACAGATGCCAGCCTTATAGGCTGGGGAGCAGTACTGGAGCAATAGTCTCTCCAGGGCAGATGGTCGGATGCAGAAAAGGCCCTGCCCATCAATCTCTTAGAGATACGAGCAGCCCGGTATGCCCTAGTAGCATGGACATCCAAACTCCAAGGGTCCCCTGTCAGAATTCAATCAGACAATGCCACAGCAGTGGCATATATCAATCATCAGGGGGGCACCAGGAGTCGTGCAGCCCAGAGGGAAGTAAATTACATCCTGAAATGGGCAGAAAAATATGTCCCAGCCATATCTGCGGTATTCATTCCAGGAGTGGAGAATTGGAAGGCGGACTTTCTAAGTCGCCAGCAATTAGGCCCAGAGGAAGGGTCCCTTCACCCCGAGGTTTTCTGGACAATATGTCAGCGGTGGGGAACATCGGATGTAGATCTTCTAGCATCCAGATTCAACGCAAAGGGGGACAGGTTTGTCTCTCGGACAAGGGATCCCCTAGCTTGCGGCTCGGATGCCCTAGTGTTCCCTTGGGATCAGTTCAAGCTGATATATGCATTCACACCGCCACAATGGTTACCTCGATTACTCCGCAGAATCAGGGTAGAAAAGAAACCAGTGATTCCGGTGGCTCCAGCGTGGCCCCGAAGAGCGTGGTACGCGGAGATTGTAAAATTTCAGTGGGGAGTCCTTGGACTCTCCCACGTCGTCCGGACCTGCTTTCGCAAGGACCGATATACCACCCTTCCTTACCAGCCCTAGGTTTGACGGCCTGGCTATTGAAGCCCACATTCTAAAAAAGAGAGGGCTCTCTAATGCTGTGGTATCTACCATGATCAATGCCAGGAAGCCGGTATCCAGGCAGATCTACTATAGAATCTGGAAGGCGTACATCGCGTGGTGTGAGGCCAAGAAATGGCATCCACATAAGTACGTAATAGGTAGGATTCTGGACTTCCTACAATGGGCTGTAGATAGGAAGCTTGCCTTGAGTACTATCAAGGGTCAGATTTCGGCCTTGTCAATATTTTTTCAAAGGCCCTTGGCTTCGCATTCACTAGTCAAAGCCTTTATACAAGGAGTGATGCGTATTAGTCCTCCGGTTAATATTCCCATATGTCCATGGGATCTAAACTTGGTTCTGTCGGTTCTACAGAAACAACCATTTGAACCATTACAGCATATTTCCTTGGTGCTTCTCACCAGGAAATTGATTTTTCTAGTAGCCATTTGTTCGGCTAAAAGAGTATCGGAATTAGCAGCTATGTCCTGTAAGGAGCCATATCTGGTTATCCATAAGGACAGAGTAGTGTTACGTCCTCATCCAGCCTTTCTTCCTAAGGTGGTATCGAGGTTTCATTTGAACCAAGATGTGGTTCTTCCTTCTTTTTTCCCCAAACCTACTTCGGTAGAGGAAAAGTTATTGCATTCTTTGGATGTAGTAAGAGCAGTTAAAGCTTATCTAAAAGCCACTGCTCAGATTCGCAGAACGGATACTTTGTTTATTCTGCCGGAAGGCCCCAGAAAGGGTCAGGCAGCGTCAAAATCTACTTTAGCCAAGTGGATTCGACAGGTCATTATGCAAGCTTATGGCTTGAGAAGGAGACCGCCTCCGTTCAAAGTTAGAGCGCACTCCACGAGAGCAGTTGGAACTTCATGGGCAGTGCATCACCAGGCCTCCCTGGCTCAAATCTGTAAGGCCGCAACATGGTCTTCAGTTCACACGTTTACTAGGTTCTACCAGGTGGACGTTAGAAGTCAGGAGGATGTCGCCTTTGGGCGCAGTGTGTTGCAGGCCGCAAAAGATCCTCATGTCTGATAGCGCTCAGCTTATATATGGTGTATCCCCCCCCCTCATTTGGCATTGCTTTAGGACATCCCATTAGTAATGACTATGTCGCTCTGTGTCCCGTGATGTACGAGAAAGAAAATAGGATTTTTATAACAGCTTACCTGTAAAATCCTTTTCTTGGAGTACATCACGGGACACAGAGCTCCCGCCCCTCTTTGGGGACACTTATTGCTTTGCTACAAAACTGAGGTGCTCCCGGATGGGAGGGGCTTATATAGGGGAGGGTACTTCCGGTTTTGGAAGTTGCCAGTGCCAGCACCTGACGGTATCTATATAACCCATTAGTAATGACTATGTCGCTCTGTGTCCCGTGATGTACTCCAAGAAAAGGATTTTACAGGTAAGCTGTTATAAAAATCCTATTTTTTCTAGGGACAGAAAACTGTAGGTAGGGAGAGTGTCAGTTTCTTTCACTGTGCAAGTCCTTGTTTCTAGGGACTGGGAAGGACAGTGAGTGAATTCTCCTTGTGCTATAGTGTGCTTAAAAAAAACATTTTTTCTAGGGACAGAAAACTGTAGGTAGGGAGAGTGTCAGTTTCTTTCACTGTGCAAGTCCTTGTTTCTAGGGACTGGGAAGGACAGTGAGTGAATTCTCCTTGTGCTATAGTGTGCTTAAAAAAAACTTTTTTTCTAGGGACAGAAAACTGTAGGTAGGGAGAGTGTCAGTTTCTTTCACTGTGCAAGTCCTTGTTTCTAGGGACTGGGAAGGACAGTGAGTGAATTCTCCTTGTGCTATAGTGTGCTTAAAAAAAACATTTTTTCTAGGGACAGAAAACTGTAGGTAGGGAGAGTGTCAGTTTCTTTCACTGTGCAAGTCCTTGTTTCTAGGGACTGGGAAGGACAGTGAGTGAATTCTCCTTGTGCTATAGTGTGCTTAAAAAAAACTTTTTTTCTAGGGACAGAAAACTGTAGGTAGGGAGAGTGTCAGTTTCTTTCACTGTGCAAGTCCTTGTTTCTAGGGACTGGGAAGGACAGTGAGTGAATTATCCTTGTGCTATAGTGTGCTTAAAAAAAACATTTTTTCTAGGGACAGAAAACTGTAGGTAGGGAGAGTGTCAGTTTCTTTCACTGTGCAAGTCCTTGTTTCTAGGGACTGGGAAGGACAGTGAGTGAATTCTCCTTGTGCTATAGTGTGCTTAAAAAAAACTTTTTTTCTAGGGACAGAAAACTGTAGGTAGGGAGAGTGTCAGTTTCTTTCACTGTGCAAGTCCTTGTTTCTAGGGACTGGGAAGGACAGTGAGTGAATTCTCCTTGTGCTATAGTGTGCTTAAAAAAAACATTTTTTCTAGGGACAGAAAACTGTAGGTAGGGAGAGTGTCAGTTTCTTTCACTGTGCAAGTCCTTGTTTCTAGGGACTGGGAAGGACAGTGAGTGAATTCTCCTTGTGCTATAGTGTGCTAAAGCATTCCTCATCAACCATCTTTGAAATCCTTGTTTTTTGGACAGTCAGGGAAATTGTCATTGTGCTATTCTGTGCGAAAGCAATCATCCTCAACCATATTTAGAAATCCTTAAGTAAAGGGACAGAGAAGGACACCTGAAGGTAGCCCTTATTGCTTTTTTCCCATCTCCCTGCAGGCCATCTATTAGAATGTCTGGAAGGCAAACAAGGAGAGGCAGACAGTCAGGAGGCAATAAAAGAGGGCAAGCAGGCTCTGTGTCTGGGGGCAACAGTGCTGGTCATGGACGCGGTGCATTGTCATCAGCACATGGCCATGGGACACGCTTGTCCTTCTTTTTGGCAGCTGGACATGTTGAGCCACATCATGCCGAAGACTTGGTAGAGTGGATGACCAAGCCCTCCTCCTCCTCCTCATCCTCTCTCACCCAGGCTCAGGGTACTGGCAAAGCAGCTGCCAAAGCGTCCTCTTCCCTGGTATCAATGTCAGACTCATCATCAGTCACTCCTTCCCTAGACCCACCATGTCCTCCTCCTGAGGAGTCCCCCGAACTGTTTGAGCACAGTGTTGGGTACATGCTCCAGGAGGATGCCCAGCGTTTCGAAGGGTCTGATGATGAAACCCAGCTACAGGAAGGCAGTAGGGTGAGAGCAGACAGAGGGGATGCTCAAGAAGGACACCAATCTGGCAGTCATGTTCCAGCAGCTGCAGCATACTGCCAGATTGGCTCCAGTGATGAGGAGGGAGGGGATGATGAGGTCACTGACTCCACATGGGTGCCTAATAGGAGAGAGGAGGAGGAGGAGGATGAGGAGGAGGCACATCTCCAACGAGGCAGGATGCCCTTTGGTGGCCAGCGTAAGGGCAGTACACCGACGGAATCACACCGCAGAGCTCCGCCTGTGCAGGGCGCTGCCTCTGCCCGTCATTCAAAAAGTTCTTTGGTGTGGGCCTTTTTTGAGGCTAGTGCATCAGATCGCACAGCTGCTGTTTGCAACATATGTCTCAAGCGTATATCGCGTGGCCAAAACATCAGCCGCTTGGGTACCACATGCCTGACCAGACATATGTTGACCTGCCATGCAGCTCATTGGCAAGCCTACCTCAAAGACCCACACCAAAGAACAAAGCGGACCTCTCCTTGCACCGCATCAGCTGGGATCTCCAACCCCACTATAACTTCAGTCCTCTCTGAAACATGCACTGAGAGGAATGAAGGTGTAGAATTAGGTGTGTCACAGCCAAGTACTTGCGGCCACTCTGCTAGCAGTACACCGACGTCCGATTCTAGCAGGCAAATTTCCCTGCCCCAGCTGCTGGACCGTCGAAAGAAGTTCACTCCCAGCCATCCACATGCCCAGCGGTTGAATGCTAGCTTGGCTAAATTGCTAGCGCTTCAACTGCTGCCTTTTCAGTTGGTAGACTCGGCCCCCTTCCGTGAGTTTGTGCAATGTGCGGTTCCTCAGTGGCAGGTTCCCAAACGCCACTTTTTCTCACGGAAGGCTATTCCGGCTCTCTACCGGCATGTGGAAGGCAATGTCTTGGCCTCGCTGGACAGGGCGGTCAGCGGTAAGGTGCATATTACCGCTGACTCATGGTCCAGCAGGCATGGACAGGGACGTTACCTTTCTTTCACGACCCATTGGGTCACTCTTTTGGCAGCTGGGAAGGATGCAGGACAAGGTGCAGTAGTGTTGGAGGTTGTCCCACCGCCACGCCTCCAAAATGCTACTACTGGTTGTGACACACCTCTCTCCTCCACCCCCTCCTCTTCTTCTTCCTCCATGGCCTCTTCCTGTGGTTTGTCCTATGAACCAGCGGTGCTCCGTAGCCGTTCACGGGGCTACGCAAGTACGCAGGCAAAAAGATGCCATGCCGTGCTTGCGCTGGTGTGTTTGGGGGACAGAAGCCACACTGGGGCAGAGGTCATGTCTGCTCTGCAGGGCCAGGCCGAGAGGTGGTTGACGCCACGCCAGCTTAAGCCAGGAATGGTGGTTTGCGACAATGGCACCAACCTCCTCTCCGCCCTTCGACAGGGACAACTGACCCATGTGCCCTGTGTGGCTCACGTCCTTAACCTGGTGGTGCAGCGTTTCTTGGGCAGGTACCCGGGCTTACAGGATGTCCTGAGGCAGGCCAGGAAAGTCTGCGTGCATTTCCGCAGATCTTATAATGCCAGTGCTCGCCTGGCTGAGCTGCAAAAGGAGTTGAACCTGCCCAAGAACCGCCTTATATGTGACATGCCCACCAGGTGGAACTCAACGTTGGCCATGCTGCAGCGGCTGCACACGCAGCAGAGGGCCATCAATGAGTACCTGTGCGACTACGGCACCAGGACAGGGTCAGGGGAGCTTGTTTTTTTTTCTCCACGCCAGTGGGGCATGATCAGGGATGCATGCACTGTCCTGGCACCATTTGAGGAGGCCACGAGGATGGTGAGCAGTGACAGTGCATGCATCAGTGACACTGTACCTCTTGTCCACCTGTTGGAGCACACGCTGCGTGGAATAATGGACAGGGCACTTGAGGCAGAACAGAGGCAGGAAGAGGAGGACTTCCTTGCCTCTCAAGGCCCCCTTTACCCAGACAGTGTTCCTTCTGTCCCACCCATCGCACAGGAA